>OY997266.1:660694868-662111388 GCA_963921465.1 Triticum timopheevii
ACTCCTCCACCAGAATCTGTACCATTGATCTCGAATCCAATGGCTCAGATCGCTTTTTCTATTTTTGCACTAGAAGCTCAGATTCTATACTAGTCAGGCCCTCCTTACCCCCACCGTTTTTTCAAATGATATCCCACATCCTCCCCATTTCTGGTTTGTATTACTGTTTTCACCCTAGTACGTTTTTTTTTGCCATTTACCTGCACCGATTTCTTGGCCCTTGATGACTTCCTACCTCCTTCTCGCCGCCTTTCCTTTTGAGCGCCCGCTCACCCCCAAGTAAACCTGGGCAAACGCCGGGCCTGGCTGGGTTTCGGGCCGGGCTTGTACAAGCCCGACCTTCATTTTCAAGCCCGAGCCCGGCCCAAAGCCCGAACTACTCCCTGATTTCAAGCCCGAGCCCGGCCCGAACTCAAGCCCGAAGCCCGAAAGCCCGGCCCGAACGTTGTTTCTTAGTACGTGTACGTGCAAGCCCGGCCCAAAGCCCGAAAGCCCGGCCCGAAAAATAGAAAAGGAGAAGCCCGAGCCCGGCCCGAACTACCTTTCGGGCTGCAAAACAAAGTCCGAGCCCGGCCCGAGCGTCAAGCCCGGCCCGGCCCGTCCCGGGTTTTTCGGGCCGGGCTGCCCATGCCCGGGTTTACCCCCAAGTCACAGCTAAGAGCAACTCTAGCAGAGTTGCCATATTCGTAGCCTTCATAACACATATGCAGTACGCTACATAATGTTTCAGAGGTTGCGGAGGTTGTGCGCAAGCACATAGTCGCCATAAATCAGCACACATAATTCCCTGCAAGTAAGGCCCACATTTCATTGGGATTCGGTCATAGATTCTTTGCCAATAATCCAAAATTTTGAAGAATACATAAAGAAGCATTGATTTCATCCCTATAAATAGGGGCGGTAAAGTAGTTTCACTACGACTTACTTTCCTAGAAAAACATTAAACTAAGTAGCCTACACTAACTAGATGTGGCCATGAATACGACGGCTAGGGCGGATTGGCGAGAAATGCGCCAACTTGGGTCCTGATAGCCCGGATACTCGCCTCGGCAGTGGCGACATTGCGGGCCTCAATGCTCGAAAAAGGGCCTCGACGCTCTTGTCCCAGGCCCGCCATGTATCGGCAGGGGCAGGCATGCGATCCCAAATCCCTCTCTTTATTTCCACATCTTGCTTTCGACCCTCGTCCATGGCCACGTCGTACAAGTCTGAAAAGGGGCCTGGGGATCCAGCTTCTCCTGCCCCCCCTAATCCCCAAAACCGAAGGTGAGCGGGATCACCTTCCGGTGGGCCATTTTTGAGGGAGTGGTCGATTGGAGGCGTGCGTGAGGGGATTGGAAGGCATCGAAGAAGGAATTGGATAAGGGAGAGAGGGGAGGCCACTGACATATTATAGGCCGCCGCGGGCTCAATTAAGCGGGCAGTTTAGGAGGCAACAGGTTGCAGCCAACCATCTAGGCGTGCATTTCCCAATGAGAAACGTTCCCATGCTGCTCACACACCTCTTGAACTCACCAGCAAGCTAGGAGATGATGTTGCATGGTGGCCATCTGATGGGCCGCTAAGAGAATTCTAGAGAGCGGTCGAGCCGTTTAATGGATGGGTGGTTGATGGTCACGTCTCCCCCGTCGATGGTGGTGCGTGGGGGGTCGCACAACTTCAAATTTCGCCTACAACGCGAGGAGGAAGAAGATGAAATTTCCATCCCCGCGATGGTAGTTGAGTTTGGAGCAAGCTCCAAACGACGACGCCTCCATAACCTCCAAATATGGAGGTGAGGAGACCACATATGGAGGGAAATCAAAAAATATAGCGTTTGGGGGTGGATGACGACTCTACCAGAATAATCTTTTTATGGCATGTGCTCCATGTGCCCATTATTATGCAGTTTGGGTGGATATGCCAACTCCGGGAGAGTTTCTCTAAGACACCTATCTCCTACTACCAAATTACCTCCGAAATCATCACCTTTTCTTCCCGAAGGACATCCTCCGAGTCGACTCCTACCACATGGCCTCCCTCTCACAAACACAACTCCCTACGTTTGGGCATCCTAGTGTCTCCTCGTCGGGAGCACCATCAAGTGGGAAAAGGAAGAAGTGCTAGCAGTGGGGAGAGGCCAAGCCCTAGCCTCAACCCTATTCTCGACAATCTGAGATACCATGGAAGAGGGAGTCCAACACGAGCTCGACTAAGGACTGGAAGCTTTGCACAGTGGTAGTGACCACCTCGACTACCATGGAGGCCCCTTCGGCGTGGTCTTTTTGGCCATCGACGATGCCATTTTTAAATAATTTCCCTCTTTCCTCGTATTATTTCATTATGAGAAAAGAGTTATTATTATTATCTCATGTAGGTCCTGAACATGCATGTAACCTTGGCGTTATCAGCATGATGCAGAAATGTTAAATTTTTCTCATATTTTTTATTGTGGAAAAAGTTAAAAAGAATTACTATTGGCCCATGTGCAAGTCTCCAAACTATGACCTCCCCATTATTATCACAAGACTGTACGCTAATAATTTTATTCTCCATGTTAAGTTTTTCATATTTTTTATGTATGTAGCGTCATTACTATGAAAAATACATCCCAACTGAGCTTTGCGCCCGTTGGGTATACAATGGCCAGTGGTAAGAATGGGTACCACTAACTATGATGCCTTGCCTACCAGTGATACATGTTGTCCAACAACAGAACAAAGAGCAATGAGTCAGGTAGAAAACCTAGCCCATGGTCACGGCCGCGTCCATCTGCACCGACGTGTTGTTAGTAGCTAGGGTGCAGTGGCATCCCCAATGCGAGCTACAATAACTCGCAATGGGCAACAAACCCTATTGTCTTTTCTTAGGGAAAAATGTCTTTTGTTTGGAACCACGTATCCTTCCCATTGTTTCCTTAGATATCCAGTTATTACCATTGTGAAATTGTTACCCCAACTCCGTGTATGTTACGCTGGTGATATTTTGACCCAACAACCAAAAGTTCCCCGGGAAATAGGAAAGTAACCCATTTGGTCCACTATCCAACCGACGGATACCCTTGCCTTGTCGTCCCATCGTTGCCACCAAAAACTGTTGACCTCGTAACATTATCATTTCAGGAATCAGGAGTGACACCCGCGTGACTCAAAGGAAGTCTTGGTGCAAGCTAATCGGCCACAGAAAAAACACATGAGTTATACTCCCTCCGTCCCAAAATATAATAACGTTTTTGATACTGGTGTAGTGTCAAAAACGTTCTTATATTATGGGACGGAGGTAGTATGTATTAAAGCAAAACACATGTAGAAGTGGGAATTCAAACCCTATCAAGAATAGGATAAGTTTAATTCCCTCTCCTCTCCTTTCAATAGACATTTATGTGCTAATGAAAATGGATCATTTTAGATGTACTCCCTCCGTTCTTAAATATAAGTCTTTGTAGAGATTTTTATATGGACTACGGACGGATGTATATAGACGTATTTTAGAGTGTAGATTCACTCATTTTGCTTCGTATGTAGTCCATATTAGAATCTCTAAAAAGACTTATATTTGGTATTTTGGTATGAAACAAAATTTTATTACTCAAAATTATCTTAGTATACAACTTTATGAAGAATTGTATATGTATCGGTAGTTATTTTTCTTTGTTGAGCAAGCCATGGTTTTTGGAATGCATGAATTTGCATTTTGTAAGGGTTGGACATGGACATAAAACAAATGCAATGGTGCATCAACTTAAATCAAGTTAATACAACTTGTCAAAGATTTTTTTTGAAAATCCCACCATATGTTTCCACAGGCCGACTTTAAAGCTTTTTCCATATGAAATTTCTCATGAGACTTGAAATCAGATAGATACTTGAATGATGCTCGGGACAGTCAAACACACTCACCAGTACGTCACGTTCCATTCCATATTCTCTATGCTCAAGTTTGTTATCTTGCATTCATCGAACATTAACTGATCTCAAAGAGCTTATAAAACCTAACCAGCAGGGGGTGCATGCACACACGCACACAACAATGACAAATCACCCACTGCAGTAATGTACCGATACACCACTTGCATTGATCGAACATTAACTGATCTCAAAGAGTTCAATAAAACCTGACCAGCGTGACAAATCCATCTCAGGCTTATTATTACATAATCCATCGAATGTGACAAACTTCAATTTAATTAACTCTTGGAGACCCTAACCGAAACAGAATCTAAGGTGTTGCCAAGCCAGAGACGGGGAGATGTGTTGATGATCTAGTTGGGAGCGAAGAAGATCTCAGAGTCGAGCCTCTTGGAGCGGAACAACTTTTCCATCTCTGGCGTGGTGTTGAAGGACGTCTCTAGCACCTCCGGCGATATCGCCTTCCACACCGACGTCCTACCAGCCAAGTGGCTAAAGATCGGGCTGCATTTGTTTTGCACAACACAAACATTAGTTGGTCAAATCAATCGATATAACTATATAAGTGCAAAGATATTGATTAAACTTGAATATGTAGGAAACTTTCATTTTGAGAAAATGCAAAATATGCAACAATATTGTGCAGCTAATAAAGGTATATAACAAAATGCTAAACATTAGGAGGATTCCAGTCTGTAAGAAACCTCCGTAGTTGCAGCTGGAAATAAGTTCATACTTGAATGTTGCAATACTGAAACAGAATATACCGAACAAAATATAAGCATGCTATATGTTTCCCTATATTTTTACTACCAAAGTGCAGAAAGAAAAGATACAGTGGCATTCTCGAATACGTAGCAGGAAAGTTTAATTTCAGAAAAGGCAAAGAATGCCACAAAATTTCAGAAAAGGCTTATGATACCGAACAAAAATAATGCTATGAGATCTGATGTACACATGCATATCAAAAGTTCTAGTTGGTCAACTAGAGTAGTGCTTGACATGGTTGATCGTAGCAAGAAAATATACAGCAGATTGAAAGAGAATAAAAGAAATATGTGGTAACTGGTACGTACTTTGGGGTGGTGATGATGGAGAACCACTCCATGCCGGTGTCGTCGGCGATCTTGGAGACGACGAAGAACCTGGGCACGATGAAGAGGCAGCCCGCCTCGGCGCGGGTCTCCAGCACACGGGTGCCGTCGATGCCGACGACCTGGACGCGGCCCCCGCCGCGCACTATGTAGGTGACCTGGTAGGCCGAGTCGCAGGAGAACCCCGGCGAGCACATGGACTTACCGTCGATCCTCACCAGGTCAGAGCCCAAACCAACGTCCTTCACCGGCGGCAGGTTGGCCGTGTTGAGCACCACCACGCGGCCGCCGCCAGGGATGTCCACGTCGAGCGGCGCCTCCAGGCAGTTGAGCACCACGCCCTGGCGGTCCACTGCGCGAGGCTCCGGCATCCGGTGCCCCGCGGCGATCTTGACGATGCCTGAGCCAGGCTGGGTGGAGACGATCTTGGCGGCGGCGTCGTGGTCGAGGTCCCAGGCGCGCGCGACGAACTCGGTGGAGAAACCCGTGAAGATGCCGGCGGCGCCGGTGAGCTGGAAGTTGGTGAAGCGGCCGGGGACGTGGCCCTTGGAGGTGTCGCCGAGGAAGAGCACCACCAGCTCGGCGGAGGCGCCCTCGGCGTTGTGCCACCAGGTGACGGCGCCGAAGGGGAGCGCCAGGGTGTCGCCCTCCTTGACGGGGATCACCTTCTCGCTGGCCGCCTCCGGGAGGACGAGGCCGCAGGCGCCGGCGCCCTGGAGCACGTAGGCGATCTTGGCAGAGTCGGAGTAGCTGGGGAGCGCGAGGCCGCCGGCGGAGAGGTGCAGCTTGGCGGCGCCGATGGAGGCCGCGCCGAGCATGGGCAGGTCGGCGGGCGACCAGTCGTAGTAGGCGCCGCCGTCGCTGCCGTAGGCCTTGGCGGGCTTCTTGGGCGACAGGTCCATGGACATGACCTCGGCATTGGAAGTGCGCTGCACCATTGTTGTCAGGATGAGATTGTACTACGTCTACGTGGGAGAGAAGGAGAGAGATCGATATGGATGGGATGGAGGAAGAGGATGCACAATGGTACGTACATATTTATAGTTGCGGCCGGTTAGAAGATAGATAACGATCGATTAGTTGTTGGAGCTAACTGATCGATCGATCCTGATGGATAATGATGAGTTTCTTGCGGGTTGGATATGCAAGCATGCATGCAGGAACGGATCATACGGATGATGGACGAATTATCTACTTTGGTTTACTTTTCATTTGGCAGAAGATCGGCCGGTGGCATTTTTTTTTTTGACAAACGATCGGCCGATGGCATTAATGTGCCTGAGCATGCACATTGCACCACTGAAACTCAATTAATTTACACTAAAAAAAGTCAATTAATTACTTTGGTTAGAAAAAAAGAGAAAAGAGAAATTCGGGCGCACCGTAAGGAAAAATCGCTGGGGAAAAAACCCTAAAGACGCTCAAGAAGAAAGAGTAGATAAATTTTAAGATACTTGGAGTACTAGATTCACTGACCATTTTCTTATTTTGAGAAAAATAAAAGAGATTAACATCACTGGTGGTCTCGGAATCTCGATTTTTTTATTATGGTTGATATGTTTTGTACTTTCAATGAACTTTTATAATAGATCTGATTCTTTCCGTAACAAAGAGAAATAAAAGATTCACTGGCCATTGATTATGTTCCCCGAAAAAAGATCATTGATTTTCTGTATGATCCAATGGTTACCATTGGTTTTCTCTGTGATCCAACAATCAAACGCTCCTACATGCTGCATTGTGGTCCTACTTATCCTCTCTTTTGATGTGTCCGCCCCTAGAAAGATGAGGAATTTGTTGACCTTACCACTATACACCAAGCCATCATTGAAGAGCCAAAATCACCATCACAGTGTTTTGAACACCCGTGGATTCGAAGGGTAACCCACGACCATGAGGCGTCAGGCTCCGGTAAGGCAGCATTCATCATCCTCTCATTTGGCGAGGAGTAGTTTTAGCACGGTTTAGCTCTAATCTAGGAGCAGTATTGTATGACTAAGGGACGTGGAGTATCTGCTCCGAGCTGAAATGCTCCATGATGAACAGTAAAATAAAATAAAGTAAAAAAAGCTTGGTTTGGCACCGGGATGTTCATGATTGATACTTTATGTTAGAAAGACCAATCTATGCCATGCTTACACGATTAAGTGTTTAGGCATAATGTTCTTTAGCATTTTCTATTTTTGAAAGGCAGTGATTGTTTTCTAGCATTCTTGCATATTATCATTTTGATATCAAACTAATAGACTAGTGCCTTAGATCAGTCGCTTCCCAATATCGCAAATGATTACATGATTAAGAACATCTTAGGTAGCATTTCGCATAAAAAAATTGTTTTTATCATTTAAATACTCGAGGACGAGCGGGAATTAGCTTGGGGATGTTGATACATCTCCAACGTATCTATACTTTTTGATTATTTCATGCTATTATATTATCACTTTTGTATGCTCCATATGCCATTTTCTATTATTTTTATGGACTAACCTATTAACTTAGAGTGCAACGCCAGTTCCTATTTTCTGCATGTTTTTTGTTTTACGGGAAATCCATACCAACAGAAGTTCAAACACAAAGAAAGTTTTGACGATTTTTTCTGGACAAAAAAAGACACTGGAAGCTTCAGGAGAGGGCTACAAGACCCACGAGGTGGCCACAAGGCAAGGGTACATGCCCTCGGGGTTACGGCGCGCCATCATGGCTTGTGGGCCCCTTGTGACTCCGTTTGCCCTAATTTCTGGCCTATGCCTTGTATGATCATCATAACTATGTGCTATTCTGTCAATTGCCTAACAGTAATTTCTTTACCCACCGATGCTATTTATGAGAGAGAGATGCCTCTAGTGAAGCTATGCCCCCGAGTCCATTCACCTTTATCATCAAACAAATATTATAATTCCCTTGTTGTTTTATTTTACTTTTGTTTTTGACCTTTATTATTATATCTACCACTACCAGATTTGATACTTGCAACCGACACGAACAAGGAGAGTGATGCCCCCTTGCCTTTGTTGGATGCAAGCATTTAGTTTTTGTGTGGGCAGGTATTGTGTTTTGTCTCCTTCTGGTTCGATAAACCTTGATTCTTAACTGAGGAAAATACTATCTTCTACTATACTACATCATCATTCCTCTTCGGGGAATCCCGACACTATCACAAGTAGCAACAACTTCCGCAGCCTCCAAAACATTATGTAGCGTGTTCCATATGTGTTATGAAGGCTGCCAATTTGGCGACTCTACTAGAGTTTCTCTTGGTTGCACCTTGCAGGCGAGTGCACGCTCAAAAGGAAAGGCGACGGGAAGGGCCTAGGAAATCATTAGGGGTGAAGAAATCGGTGTAGGTAAGTGGCAAAAAAGCAACATATAGGGTAAAATATAGTAATAGAAACAAAAAAATGAGGAGGATGTGGGATATCAGATTGGAAAAAAATCAGTGCAGGTAAGGAGGCTGTGTAAAAAAAGTAATAGAACAGTTTATTACTGCATTTGTAAATTCCATTAAATAAAAATTTCACATTAGGCTTTACTTCTTGGTATCTGAACCCTCTCCCCCAATGGGGGTGGGATTAGCCCCCCACCCCCACCCCGCCCCCCATAATGTAAATTTGTAACATTTTTTGTTTTTAATATATATGCAGTAGGAGCATTTCTTGTTGTCTAACCGGTCAAAAAAAGTAAGAGAAACCAAAAATGATGATGTGGCACTGTAATTATGGAAAGAGGAAATTGTTGTATGTTGGTGGAGATAAGGTTCTTGGCTTGTTAATTTCCTTATGAAGAGTAATTGGTGCCTGATCCTTTGTGGCTAATCTCCCTACTATTTTTCTATTCTTCCCTTCTCTCCACAAGTAATAGCTACGGGTAACAAACCCTGTTGTCTTTCCTTAGGAAATTTTTTGTTTTCATTGGAATGGCATATCCTTCCAATTGTTGCATTATATATCAAAGTGTTGCCATGGTGAAATCGTTAACCCAATCCCGTGTAAGTTGCGCTAGTGAAAATTTCAACAACCGGAAGTTCCTCGAGAAATAGGAAAATAACCCATTTCGTCCACTGCCCGCCCTTAAATTAACTAAGATGCAATTATATTTAGATACAACATGAAGAGACAATGCATTGAAGTGGTTGTCTCTAAAAAGGGTTGCTTCCAAGGACGACGCGTTAAGAGACAATGCATTGGGAGTGCAGTAATACATATTCAATAACATTTACAATAACAAATATATATGATGAAAATATAATCAATGGTGAATCCAATAGTATTGGTTCGGTATTGTATATGTCAATGATTATTTTATATACTTGATCGAAATTTATAAAGTTTGGTTTTAGGCAAAATAATATGCACGGTAAAAAAAGGAGAGTAATAGTAAAGAATATGATTGATGGGCGCGAAAATCTATCAGTGGTCAATTTTACTAGTACTCTCTCCGTTCAATCATTCTTACAGTGGCTTTGTCAACTATTTGCAGTTGTGGTTATATAATATATATATAGCTTTTTTGGTGATTTTATATAATATATAATGGGAAGAAAAATTAGACCGACCATGAGGCCTATTAGCTCAGCTGGTTAGAGCGTCGTGCTAATAACGCGAAGGTCACAGGTTCGAGACCTGTATGGGCCACCATTCTATTTTTTCCTTTTTTCTTTCTTTGGTTCACAACGGGAAACGCAAAAAGAAAATATGAAAAAAAATGGCTTCGCCTGGGTTCGAACCGGAGACCTTCAGTCTGTTAGACTGACGTGATAACCAACTACACCACGAAACCTGCGTGACGTTTTTGTTTCATTAGAGGTATTTGATGACGACGGACTGGGTGTCAAACCGAAGAAGGGCTGGCAACATTAGATATGGTTCTCCTGGTAGTGCATAAGATAATCCAGAAAGAATAAGCCAACACCATGAGTTTGGTAAATAGAACATGTATTGTCCCCAAAGCGTCCCGCTTCTCAACATCCTAAATATCCAACTCGAGCAACACAACGTGGTCGTTTGAGAATATAAAGGGAAAACACACAATCCGGCCACCCATATTTAGAACCAATACATAGAGATTTAGCGAGAGCAGAAGAGAGGCCACGATCCGCCAGCATGGCGTCCAATGGTTCAAATCGACATTAAAGGAAGCAAACGCTACTAAAAACTACATTATCATTAAGAAATACTTAAACCGCACTAAGATCTAGTAACAACTACTCCCTCCGTCCCATAATGTAAGACATTTTTTCACACTACATTAGTGTCAAAAAACGTCTTACATTATGGGACGGAAGGAGTACTAAATAATGGGCATCACTCACTTCTTTTTCCCTTTGCGAACGTTTAAATATTTTGATTTTAAAGATACATACGTCCAATCTAGGTTTAAATAATAACAGCCTGATACTAATTTTCTGTCACACAGACATATGAACTAATCTTCAAAAGCCCACATATATGGGCACGCAGAGAAGCCAAATATCCACATTCCGCCATCCACAGCCAACAAATTTATTCAGATAGTAGCATCAATACAACGCGCGATTCCCAAGTTCAGGGATCGTCAGATTGCAGTGAGTTGTCCACGCGAATGTACAAACATAGGGTGAGATATTTTTCTACATATATACAAATTATCTAGAATTATAAGTAACAACATAATATTTTTTCTTTTTTCTTTTCAATATTTTGGTGTCATCAGTGCGAAAAGATGATGCAGTCGCTGCAAAATAAGAAAGGTGACCTGCACTAAGGCTCTAGTGTTAAATAGAGAGGGCATGATGGTTCAAAAGAGGTGGTCACAACAATCTGCCTCAATTGAACTGCAATGTGCAATAAATTGGCATGAATTCCCAAATTCTTCCACATATGAAGCGTGCTTTCTTGATAAGTTTCAGGTTTTTGTTCATATTCAAATAAGATTTTTGTTGCCAAGAATGGAACCTTTCTAGAGAAGGAGTTCCTCTCGAAAGAAGTGAGTGGGAGGAAAGTAGAACTTGATGAGGTAATTGTACCTTCTCTTAATTTGGAATGTAGCTCATCATAGAAATCCGTTTCCGTGATGCCTACACCAACTAGAGAAGAAGCTAATGATGATGATAATGAAACTTCAGATCAAGTTACTACCGAACCTCGTAGGTCAACCAGAACATGATTCATACCAGAGTGGTACGGTAATCCTGTTCTGGAAGTCATGTTACTAGACCATGGCGAACTTACGAACTATAAAGAAGCTATGATGAGCCCAGATTCCGACAGATAGCTTGAGGCCATGAAATCTGAAATAGGATCCATTTATGAGAACAAAGTGTGAACTTTGGTGGACTTGCCCGATGATCGGCAATCCATAGAGAATAAATGGATCTTCAAAAAGAAGACTTGCATTGATGGTAATGTTACTGTCTACAAAGCTCGACTTGTCGCAAAAGATTTATCGACAAGTTCAAGGGATTGACTACGATGAGACTTTCTCATCTATAGCGATGCTTAAGTCTGTCCGAATCATGTTAGCAATTGCCACATTTTATGAAATTTGGCAAATGGATATCAAAACTGCATTCCTCAAATGGATATCTCTAAGAAGAGTTGTATATGATGCAACCAGAAGGTTTTGTCGATCCTAAAGGTGCTAACAAAGTGTGCAAGCTCCAGCGATCCATCTATGGACTGGTGCAAGCATCTCGGAGTTGGAATATACGCTTTGGTGAGGTGATCAAATCATATGATTTTATACAGACTTATGGTGAAGCCTGTATTTACAAGAAAGTGAGTGGGAGCTCTGTAGCATTTCTGATATTATATGTGAATGACATATTGTTGATTGGAAATGATATAGAATTTCTGGATAGCATAAAAGGGTACTTGAATAAGAATTTTTCAATGAAAAACCTCGATGAAGTTACTTACAAATTAGTCATCAAGATCTACCTGGATAGATCGAGATGCTTAATAGGACTTTCACAAAGCACATACCTTGGCAAAAGTTTTGAAGAAGTTCAAAATGGACAGTCAAAGAAAGGGTTCTTGCCTGTATTGCAATGTGCGAAGTTGAGTAAGACTCAAACCCCGACCACGGCAGAAGATAGAGAGAGAATGAAAGTCATTCCCTATGCCTCAGCCATAGGTTCAATAAAAAAGTATGTCATGTTGTGTACTAGACCAGTTGTGTGCCTTGCTATGAGTTTGGCAAGGGGGTACAATAGTGATCCAGGAGTAGATCACTGGACAGCAGTCAAAATTATCCTTAGTTACCTTAAAAAGGACTAAGGAAATGTTTCTCGGTTATGGAGGTGATAAAGAGTTCGTCGTAAAGAGTTACGTTGATGCAAGCTTTGACACTGATTGATATGGCTCAACTTGCGTTGAGACGATTTTGGGGTTGCCCTGATCTTTCACCACGCGCCAACAATTGTACTAGCAGAAGCAATCTTGCATGAAAAAGAAAACACAATGGATCTTGTTGGAATTAGAGAGAGATTGTGGATGTGTACGTGAAGGAGATTAGTAGCAGACTAGATGGATGGATGAATTGTAGAGATGAACAACGGCTGTAAGTACGTGGTAGTTGTAGTAGTATAGATGCAGGGGATTAAGCTAATGGTGATTAGCAGCGGAGACGGCGACGGAGTAATTAGCAGATGGATAATAAGCACTAGTAGAAGTATATGGAGAAGAACAGGAAGCTAGATCGACCCTTGTAGATCAAGGATAAAATCGAGACTTGCGCCTTGACAATCAACGTCGCCAATACACATGCAATTATCAAACCCTGATTAGGGAACGCATGAGCACAGATACGCGGGCATCGCTAGATGTAGGTTCTGAGTATTTTTCGCCAAAACTAAACATGACCACTTGGCCTTTATTTATATAGGTGCACGCAGGCAACCTGGGCTAAGCCCGTAACTCACAAGGACACACGAACGGACTTGAAAAAAAATAATTAACTAGGAGGAGCAAAACTAATGTAGTAAATTCTCTGTATAACTAGGAGACCTTCATGTATATGATTTAATTAATTCCAACGAGGTGGAGTCCGAAAGTTTGGCTTGATATCTTCTGTTGGTGGTGTCGCTGGCGATTGATATTTAACTGAATGTTGTAGCATCGACTGATATGCTCGCGATACGGGCCCAAGTATACCTACACCTGTTCTCCTCATGCCAGCTGCTACTCCACGTTGTGCTGGTATGATATATTTTCTACAGCCAGAGTCGCATGCATCCTTCTCAGCTGTGACCTTCTCCGATGGTGCAATAATATTAGCTACATAACTAGGGGTGATCACATCATCCACTCCCCCTTCACATGAAACCATCCTCGGTTTTGGGGCACTCTTAAAAATCTCCTTGTGTATGGCCAACAGAGGATCAATCTTCATAGCATTATTACCCATGGGCTGCAGCACACGTTTGATGCCAACTTCTCGGAACACGTAAGTGTTCAACCTTCCCTCATGTATAGTGTTGCGATCATATTGCCACGGACGACCCAATAGTAATTGGCACACATCCATTGGCACAACGTCACAAATGACCTCATTATAATATGTGCCAATATTAAACTTTACGCGTATCTTGTGAGTCACTTTCAGAAGTCCGGAGTTGTACAACCACTCAATGCAATGTGGCTGCGGATGTGGCCATACCTTCATTCCTAAATCATCCACCACCTGCATGCTTATGATGTTTGTGTAGCTCCCTCCATCAATAATCAACTTGCAACACTTGTTGTTGATTCGGCATTGTGACTGAAAAATTTTCCACCGCTGTCCCGCGCTTGGAATTTGATCCTCTTTAGCTCGCTGCATCATGATGCATGGCAGATCATAATCCAAAGGATAGCACTTGATAGGATTAGCTTCACTTTCCCCTTCCTTGGGCTCTTCAGACTCTGAGTCAGTTTTGTCTTCGGAAACATATCCATCATTAACAAGGAGCACTCTCTTCTTGTTCGTACAATCAATGCGTTTGTGTCCCCTACCTCCACATGTGTAACACACAATCTCACTAGTACGCATAGCAGACTACACACTTGAATCAGCCCTTGAAGCCACTTTGCTCGCGGCCATAGATTCTTTGCTCATCTCCTTGTGATCGGTAGTAGCTGACCTATAGGATGAAACTGGCTTGACATTATCATCGTCATGCGAATATGAACGCCGCCCCATGCTGAAATTGGTGCGTCCTTTGGAAATTTGCTTTGCTTTGGCCCACTATTCGGCACGCTCCGCTTGATGAAGAAGCTCTTGCATATCATTATACTGCATCAAATCAACACGGTCACATATATCTTCATTCAGATCCTCAAAGAATCGTGTCATGGTTGCATCATCGGGAAAGGCTATTGCACGCGCGAGCGCTGCAGCGCTCGGTTTCAGACATCGCTTATAAGGAAGGATTAGAGATCAAAGGGACTAGGGAGGCTTAGGCTGGGCCCACCCTAAAAATCAGGGGGGAGTTATGATTACGCGATGAAGCTAGCAAATCTGAGAGATTAGGCAGGTTTAAGCTGGACCCACCCTGAAAATCAGGGGGGATGTGATTACGTGAGGTAGCGAGGAGAAGAAAATGAAAGGGAGTTACTATTGCGCATCTAGCGGTAAAAGCGGCCAGCTCCTTGAGGGCATGTACAATAGTTGATAAGATAGCCTTATCTTAAGTTTTGCATGTAATCTAGAGATGACAAAAAAAGAGTCTACAATGGGTCATCTCTTAGCCTTATCTTCAATAACTAGCAATTCCTAAAAACGTGGTGAGACATATTGTGCAAAGAGATCATCTCTTGTCTTCTCTTAAATAAGAGAATACAAGCCTTTTCTTATGAGTTCTCTCTCCTCCACCTCATCATTTATCCTACGTGGCACTCCTAAGATAGAACCATTGTATATGCCCTGAGACTAAACACCCTGAAAAGCGGCCAATGAGCGAATGCGAAGGAGTAAATCCGTGCATCATCAGACTCATGCACATTGGTTCGGATCATCAAAACTTGCATCTTTTGGTAGTACTCATCCACCGGAATGGCTCCTTGTACAAGACGACGAAGCTTTGTGTGCTGCTCCTTCTGAAAATAAGCTGGAACAAAATGAGCACGCACTGTACGCTTCATCTCACGCCATGATTCCGGTCACGCGTCATTACGGTTGAGTTGATCCCACCAAATTAATGTGTAACCTGAAAATTCAAGAGAAGCAAAATGAATATTCTGCTCCTCGGAGTAATGGTGGTTATAAAAAATCTGCTCCACCCGCATCTCCCACTCAAGATACTCCTTGGGACCGGCCTTGCCTGTGAACGAAGGTATAGTAATTTTTATTCTACCAATACCTCCGTCCTCGTCCTCATCACGGCGCCGCCTTGGTCCATCATCACGGGGACGAGCATCATGTCGTGGTCGGCGAGGCAAGTCGCCGCGAGCATCAGAACCATCCTCGGACTCGGCATCATTGTCGTAGTTGGCAACGTCCGCGTCACGGACATGTAGAGATGCTCGGTGCTGCAGGGCATGTTGTGCCCTCGCTGGAGCACCCGCGCCTGTTGCCCTTGCCTCTAGGCAACGGAGGGCGGACTGCATGGCCTGGAACCCGTCGGTTACCGTCTCGTCGAGGGCCTTCATGCGGTTGTCGAAGTGCTGGTATGTAGCCTTGAACATAGCACGGACACCTGTGTCCACATCGGGACCGTATTGCGGCGGCCCGTCATCCTCCTGCACCTCATCCTCGTCACACTTGCTTGCGGTTGACATCGTGCGCAGTGATAAACCTGGCGCTCTCTGATACCAGTTGATACGGCTCAACTTGCGTTGAGACGATTTTGGGGTTGCGCTGATCTTTCACCACGCGTCAACCATTATACTAGCAGAAGCAATCTTGCATGAAAAAGAAAACGCAATGGATCTTGTTGGAATCGGAAGAGATTGTGGATGTGTACGTGAAGAGACTAGTAGCAGACTAGATGGATGGATGGATTGTAGAGATGAACAGCGGCTGGAAGTACGTGGTAGTTATAGTAGTATAGATGCAGGGGATTAAGCTAATGACGATTAGCGGCCGCGACGGCGATGGAGTAATTAGCAGATGGATAATAAGCACTAGGAGAAGTATATGGAGAAGAACAGGAAGCTAGATCGACCCTTGCAGATCAAGAATCAAACCGAGACTTGCGCCTTGACAATCAACGTCGCCAAAACACATGCAATTATCAAATCTTGATTAGGGAACGCATGAGCACAGATAAGCGGGCATTGCTAGATGCAGGTTCCGAGTATTTTTGCCAAAACTAAACGTAGCTTTTACATGGTCACTCGGCCTTTATTTATATAGGTGCACGCAGGCAACCTGCGCTAAGCCCGTAACTCACAAGGACACACGAACAGACTTAAAAAAAAACTAATTAACTAGGAGGAGCAAAACTAATGTAGTAAATTCTCTGTATAACTAGGAGACCTTCATGTATATGGTTTAATTAATTCCAACGAGGTGGAGTCCGAAAGTTTGGCTTGATATCTTCTGTTGGTGGTGTCGCTGGCGATTGATATTTAACTGAATGTTGTAGCATCGACTGATATGCTCGCGGTACGGGCCCAAGTATACCTGCACATGATCTCCTCATGCCAGCTGCTACTCCACGTTGTGCTGGTATGATGTATTTTCTACAGCCAGAGTCGCATGCATCCTTCTCAACCATGACCTTCTCCGATGGTGCAATAATATTAGCTACATAGCTACCGGTGATCACATCACTTATCTAGATGACTATAAGTCTCAATCTAGATACATATTGAACGTGGGAGCAATTAGCTAGAGTAGCTCCATGCAAAACATTGTAGACATAGAAATTTACAAAATACATACGGATCTGAATGTGGCAGATCCGTTGACTAAACTTCTCTCACGAGATAAACATGATCACACCTTAGTACTCTTTGGGTGTTAATCACATGGCGATGTGAACTAGATTATTGACTCTAGCAAACCTTTTTGGTGTTGGTCACATGGCGATGTGAATTATAGGTGTTAATCACATGACGATGTGAATTATTGGTGTTAAATCACATTGCGATGTGAACTAGATTATTGACTGTAGTGCAAGTGGGAGACTGAAGGAAATATGCCCTAGAGGCAATAACAAAGTTGTTATTTTATATTTCCTTATTTCATTATAAATGTTTATTATTCATGCTAGAATTGTATTAACCGGAAACTTGATACATGTGTGGATACATAGACAAAACACTGTGTCCCTAGTAAGCCTCTACTAGACTAGCTCGTTAACCAAAGATGGTTATGTTTCCTAACCATAGACATGTGTTGTCATTTGATGAACGGGATCACATCATTAGGAGAATGATGTGATGGACAAGACCCATCCGTCAGCTCAGCATTATGATCGTTCAATTTTATTTCTATTGCTTTCTTCATGTCAAATACATATTACTTCGATTATGAGATTATGCAACTCCTGGATACCGGATGAATACCTTGTGTTCTATCAAACGTCACAGCGTAACTGCGTGATTATAAAGATGCTCTACAGATATCTCCGAAGGTGTTTGTTGAGTTGGCATAGATCGAGATTAGGATTTGTCACTCCGAGTATCAGAGAGGTATCTCTGGGCCCTCCCGGTAATACACATCATAAGCTTGCAAGCAAATGACTAAGGAGTTAGTTACGAGATGATGTATTGCGGAACGAGTAAAGAGACTTGCCGGTAACGAGATTGAACTAGGTATGGAGATACCGACGATCGAATCTCGGGCAAGTAACATACCGACATACAAAGGGAATTACTTATGTTGTCATAAAGGTTCGATCAATAAAGATCTTCGTAGAATATGTAGGAGCCAATATGGGCATCCAGGTTCCGCTATTGGTTATTAACCAGAGAGGTGTCTCGGTCATGTCTACATAGTTCTCGAACCCGTATGGTCCACACGCTTAACGTTCGTTGACGATATAGTATTATATGAGTTATGTATGTTGGTGACCGAATGTTGTTTGCAGTCCTGGATGTGATCACGGACATGACGAGGAACCCCATAATGGTCCGAAGGTAAATATTGATATATGGCATAATAGTGTTTGGTCTCCGGAAGGGTTCTGGAATTCACCGGAGGGGGTTCCGGATGTTTCCCAAAATATTTGGGTATGAGAACACTTTTGGGCCAAAGGGAAAGCTCACAAGGTTTTTAGAAAGCGCAAAAGGAAGTTTTGTGGAGTCCAGTGGCCAGACGACAGGGCCTGGAGTCTGAGAAGGACTCTTTCCTTTCGGGTAAAACCAACTTTGAGGAGGCTTTTACTCCAAGTTGACCCCATGGCTAGCACCCAAGACACATCAAGAATCACCAAGTCGTGTGCCGGCAACCCCGTCCCCTCTAGTTTATCCTTCGTCATAGTTTTCGTTGTGCTTGGCGAAGCCCTGCGGAGATTGTTCTTCACCAACACCGTCACCACACCGGCGTGCTGCCGGAACTCATCTACTACTTTGGCCGTCTTGCTAGATCAAGAAGGCGAGGACGTCATCGAGCTGAACATGTGATGAACGCGGAGGTGCCGTACGTTCGGTACTTGATCGGGACGGATCGTGAAGGTGTACAACTACGTCAACCGCATTGTGAAATGCTACCACTTACGGTCTACGAGGGTACGTAGACACACTCTCCGCCCTCGTTGCTATGCATGATTTTTTCTGAAATTGCATGCTATGTTTCTCAACACCTTCACCGCATAAATATAAATCATGAGCACCCCGGTGTCAACCAGACAATTGGATCGTACTTCTAACGCGCTTCAGCATTTTTAACCCAACACAATACATGAGCGTGAGCAATGGATATAGCACTATAGGTAAAATAGGATGTGGTGGCACTACTGTAGGATGCTGCTAATGCGACACATGAAAGAGAGACCCCTCGATCAAACTGTGTGTGATGCATTAATCAGAAACCGTGTTGTAATAAAACTGTCACCCATAAGACGAATTGTGTGCGATGGCGAAGGCATCAAGCACGATTCAGATTGGAGTTGCATGTGCTATACGTGGCATACAACTGATCCATATGAACTGTTTGCGAGGAGCCAAAAAACAGAAACGGTCAGCTATATCAAGGTGTGTGTGCGATAGATGGCATACAGTTTACTCGGATGAACTATTTGGGATGAACGAGAACAACACAAAAGGCGCGCTAGATCAACGCACATGCTGCCCTGGTCGCCATGTTTCTGTGATGAAGTACCTTGCCAGATGGAACAGAGACTACGCGATTCGCCAAATGAATACCTGATGCTTTGATGAAACCTGAATTTTTCAAATTGATGTCCAATCATTACTCTCTGATGTGGCGTGTGAGGATCCAGCCCTCTCTTCTATCCATCCTTCTCTATTAAGCTTTTTTCGCACTATCATTCGATAGGTGGGGGCGGGCCGGAAAAAAGCCTCGAGGTTCTTCATGTCATGCCCAGAAGTGTGAAATTTTTCTCATACACAAAGGAGTGCTGAGGATTGTTTCTGCATCAAAAGGTGCGAAGAACGAACGAACAATATCCTCCCTCCATGACGCAGTGGCATTCTGAATGAGCTCTGCAATTGGTTTCTAGCTAAATTATCTAATTGACTTGCACTGGTGCAACGTGCATGCTCAGGCCCATTCATGCGCACCGACTGGGTATGCAAAATGAAAATGAAAGTAGATAATTCGTCCATCATCCGTTCCTACATGCTTCCATATCCAACCCGCAAGAAGTTCATTGTTATTTTACTGCTCATCATGAAGCATTTCATCTCGGAGCAGATACTCCACGTCCCTTAGTTATACAATACTGCTTCTAGGTTAGAGCTAAACCGTGCTAAAACTACTCATCATCGAATGAGAGGTTGATGAATGCTGCGTTGCCGGAGCCCAACGCCTCATGGTCGTGGGTTGCCCTTCGAATCCACGGGTGCTCAAAACATTGTAGTGGTGTTTTTAGCTCTCCAATAATGGCTTGGTGTATAGTTGTGAGGTTAGCAAATTCCTCCTGTTTGGGAAGACTCATCAAAAGAGAGGATAGGACCACAATGCAGCATGTAGGAGCGTTTCATTGTTGGATCATAGAGAAAATCAACGGTCACCATTGGATCATACAAAAAATCAATGGTGTTTTTTCAGGGAAGAAAATCAATGGTAAGTGAATCTTTTGTTTTTCTCTTTTTTGCGAAAGGAATCAGATCTATTATAAAAGTTCATCGGAAGTACAAAGCATCTCAATCATAATAAAAGAAATTATCGAGATTCTAAGACCACTGAATGACCACTATTGCCGCCAAAATGAGCCGCCAATGCACCATTGTCGCTACTCCCCTCCCAGAGCCGTCTTTGACTTTCTAGGTGACAACTATGAAATCTTTGTGCACATGCCTTAAGGACCAGCGCCTTGGAGCCACGGT
The DNA here is from genome assembly GCA_963921465.1 of Triticum timopheevii. NCBI lineage: Eukaryota > Viridiplantae > Streptophyta > Magnoliopsida > Poales > Poaceae > Triticum > Triticum timopheevii. Next base: position 660,715,263 of record OY997266.1, read on the forward strand.
GGTCTCCGTTGGAAGTTTGCATATATCTGAAGCAGCTGACACCAAATCTCACCACACGGCGAGAAACCCTAACCTCACGCTCCAAGGAGATGGCAAGAATCTACGCCGGAGCTGCGTCGACTATGTCCAAACGAACAAATGGAGCCGCGTCGACTACATCCAAACGGGCGAACTCAATGAGGACCAAAGCCGAAAAGAGAAACTCGAAGAAGAAGCGCTATATCTGCAAGGACTAAAAAACTCTAACCTAAACTACTAACTGGGGCAGAGGCGTAGGATTCTCCTCTCCGTCACCGACCACCGGAGCGGCAGACAGAGGGGAGGCGGGTCCACATGCTCATGGGTGAAATCTGCAGGGGAAATTTTGCCCTAGCCGTGTTAGGGAAGAAAACGAGAGGAAGTCACTTGATGTTAATCTTTTATTTTTCTCAAAATAAGAAAATGGTCGGTGAATCTAGTACTCCAAGTATTTTAAAATTGGGTCTATCTATCTCACATCTAGATGTGAGATATTATCTCACATCTAACATGATGTCACTGATTGTGGCCCTCTCATTTAGATAACTTTTCTTGTTGGTTGCTTGTTTATTTGTTTATTTTCTTTGTTTGATGGTTGTCCAGCAAAGTTTGTCCTATGATGTTAAACAAGCTAACTAGATCAACTACTGGGCCCGTACATAGCTATGCATCGAACTGTGTTGGTTTGCAGCACACGAGAAAATTTTGTAAGTGCGTTGTTTCGTCTTGAAGATAGGGCAGTTCCACCCCAAAAAAGAGAAGATAATGGGTGTTTGTGATAATGGATCAGCGTGAATATATAAGAACTCAATGCAGCATTCGATTTGAAACCTTTTTGAAACATTTATTGAAAAATTGTGAGCAATTTAGAAATGCCGATTTTTTTAAGTGGGAACAATATTTATAGTTCTGAACAGAAACACATTTTTTTGAAAACATGAACAATTTATGAAAACTAGAAAAAAATAAAATGTGAACAATTTTTGAAAATTCCAAGTATTTTCTGAAACACGGCCACTTTCCCAAAAATACGAACAAATTTTTAAAAAATGGGAATCTTTTTGCAAATTCCTGAAGATTTTTTGAAAATGTGAACTTTTTTGTGAAAACATGAGCATTTTTTGAATTTGTGAACAAATTTTGAAAATGGGAACATGTTTTGAATATTCAGAACATTTCTGATATACAAAATGAACTTTTTTAGTGTACGATGAATCTTTTTAATATACGATGAACATTTCTTTTAGCAAAACTAATCTTTTTTAGTGTACGGTGAACCTTTTTAGTTTTCTAGTGCATATTTGTATGCACTGATCATGCCTTTTATATCTTGGACTTGGATATATGCACATACTAGTACCATTCCATGACATGCATGCACATGTAACGCTCATCGAAGGATCAACCGATACACGCATCGGTGTGATGGCATGCTTCCTTCCCTGTGAATTTATGAAAAATAAGAAAAGAATCAATAAGAACGAAAGAATGAGACCAACTTTTGAAAAAAATAGAAAAATTAAAAGGATAGGAAAACCAATGAAGAAAAAAAAGATAAAATAAAAAACAGAAAACACATGAAGAAAACGGAAAAAAAACTTATCCTAGCTACTAGCGCCGGCTCATCTAAGGTTTGTTTGTTGTTGATGGTGGACTTGCAACTGGACAAAAAAGTTCAAACCACAGTGGCAAGTCGAGGGTGGACTCGCAATTGGGACTAAAAAATGTCGGGCCCAGTTGCAAGTTGAGTTTGGACTTGCAATTGGTACAAAAAAGGTTGGGCCCCAGTTGAGAGTCAAGGGTGGACTTGCAACTAGGACAATAAAAGGTCAAGCCCAGTTGTGAGTCAACGGTGCACTTGCAACTCGGACAAAAAAAGTTCGGGCCCCAACTGTGAGTCGAAGGTGGACATGCAATTAGGACAAAAATGGTTGGGCCCCAGTTGCAAGTCGAGGGTGGACTTGCAATTGGGACTAAAAAACTGGGGGCCAGTTGCGAGTTGAGGGTGGACTTGCAACTCGGACAAAAAAAGGTTGGGCCCTAGTTGCGGGTCGAATGTGGACTTGCAACTCGGACAAAAAATGGTTGGTCCCATTTGCGTGCCGATGGTGGACTTCCAACTTGGAGAAAAAAAAGTATGGCCCCATTCATGAGTCGAGAGTGGACTTGCAACTAGGACAAAAAGGTTGGGCATCAATTAAGAATCAAGGGTGGACATCCAACTAGGACAAAAAAAGTCGGACCACCATTGTGAGTCGAGGGTGGACTTGAAATTAGGACACAAAAGTCGAGGCCTAGTTGCGAGTAGAGTGTGAAATTGCAAACGGGGAAAAAAGACTAGGCCCCAGTTGCGACTTGAGGATGGACTTGTAACTAGGAAAAAAAAAGGTCGGACCCCTAGTTGCTAGTTGAGGGTGGACTTGTGATAACCCACAAGTGTAGGGGATCGCAACAGCTTTCGAGGGTAGAGTATTCAACCCAAATTTATTGATTCAACACAAGGGAAGCCAAAGAATATTCTTAAGTATTAGCAGTTGAGTTGTCAATTCAACCACACCTGGATAACTTAGTATCTGCAGCAAAGTATTTAGTAGCAAAGTAGTATGATAGTAATGGTAACGGTGGCAAAAGTAAAGATAGCAGTTTTGTAGTAATTGTAACAGTAGCAACGGAAAAGTAAATAAGCGAAACACAATATGTGAAAAGCTCGTAGGCATTGGGTCAGTGATGGATAATTATGTCGGATGCGATTCCTCATGTAATAGCTATAACATAGGGTGACACAGAATTAGCTCTAGTTCATCATTGTAATGTAGGCATGTATTCCGAATATAGTCATACGTGCTTATGGAAAAGAACTTGCATGACATCTTTTGTCCTACCCTCCCGTGGCAGCGGGGTCCTAGAGGAAACTAAGGGATATTAAGGCCTCCTTTTAATAGAGAACCAGAACAAAGCATTAGCACATAGTGAATACATGAACTCCTCAAACTACGGTCATCACCGAGAAGTATCCCGATTATTGTCACTTCGGGGTTGTCGGATCATAACACATAATAGGTGACTATAGACTTGCAAGATAGGATCAAGAACTCACATATATTCATGAAAACATAATAGGTTCAGATCTGAAATCATGGCACTCGGGCCCTAGTGACAAGCATTAAGCATAGCAAAGTCATAGCAACATCAATCTCAGAACATAGTGGAAACTAGGGATCAAATCCTAACAAAACTAACTTGATTACATGGTAAATCTCATCCAACCCATCACTGTCCAGCAAGCCTACGATGGAATTACTCACGCACGGCGGTGAGCATCATGAAATTCGTGATGGAGGATGGTTGATGATGACGAAGGTGACGAATCCCCCTCTCTGGAGCCCCGAACGGACTCCAGATCAGCCCTCCTGAGAGAGATTAGGGCTTGGCGGCGGCTCCATATCGTAAAACGCGATGAAACTTTCTCTCTGATTTTTTTCTCCGCAAAACGGAATATATAGAGTTGGAGTTGAGGTCGGTGGAGCATCAGGGGGAACACAAGACAGGGGGGCGTGCACAAGGGGGGAGGGCGCGCCCCTCACCCTCGTGGACAGGGTGTGGGCCCCCTTGCCTTGATTCTTTCGCCAGTATTTTTTATATTTTCCAAAACTTATCTCCGTGGATTTTCAAGTCATTCCGAGAACTTTTGTTTTCTACACAATAAACAACATCATGGCTGTTCTACTGAAAACAGCGTCAGTCCGGGTTAGTTTCATTCAAATCATGCAAATTAGAGTCAAAACAAGGGCAAAAGTGTTTGGAAAAGTAGATACGTTGGAGACGTATCAACTTGCAACTAGAAAATAAAAGTAAGGTCCCAGTTACGAGTATGGGGGGTGCAAGGGAAAACTGTCAGCCCCAGTTGCGACTCGAGGGCGGACTTGCAACTAGAAAAAAAGTCAGGCCCCACTTGCGAGTCGAAGTTGGAATTGCAACTGGGATAAAAAAAAGTTCAGGTCCAGTTGCAAGTCAGCGGTGGGCTTGCAACGAGGACAAAAAAGGTCGGGTCCAAGTTACGAGTCAAGGGTGGGCTTGCAACTGGGACAACTACACAAAACTACGATCTCAGTTATGAGTCAAGGATGGACTTGCAATAGGGAAGGAAACAAACTACGACCCAGTTGCGAGTCGGATGGTGGACTCGTAACTGGGACACCTACTCAAAACTACGGGCCCAGTTACGAGTCGAGGGAGGACTGATACTAGGATAAACAAACAATGGGCCTCATTGCGAATCAAAGGCGTACTTGCAACTCGGACAACTACCAAAAATATGATACCATTGGCGAGTCGAGTATGTAGGACAATATCAAACTATGAGTCGAGTTGTGAATCGAGCATGGAGTTGCAACTGAGATAAGAAACAAAACATATGCCCAGTTGCGGATCGATATGGTGGACTTGCAATTGGTATAAATATGAGCCCATTTGCGAGTCGAGGATGGACTTGCAACTGGGATGTATTAAACTACAAGCCAAATTGCTAGTCAATGGTCGATTTGCAACTGATATGGAACAAACTATGGGCCCAGGTGCGAGTAAAGGGTGGACTTGCAACTGGCATGAAAAACAAAGCACATGCTTTAGTTGCTGGTCGAGGGTAGGCTTGCCACTCAGACAATTACAAGACCAGTTATGAGTCAAAGGCGGACTTACAACTGTGACAACTAACAAAAGCTACAAGTCCAGTTATGAGTCAAGGGTCAACTTGCAATAGGATGAAACAAACTATAGACCCAGTTGCAAGTCAACGGTGATTTGCAACTGGGACAAAAAAAAGGCTGGGTACCAGTTACAAATCAAGGGTAGACCTGCAATTGTTACTAAAAAAAACTCAGGCTCCTAGTTGCAAGTTGATGGTGAACTTGCAACTCGGACAAAAAATTACAATTATGTAGGGGTACTGAATTGGGGACGAGTTGTGTGCCGAGGGTGAACATGCAACTATGTTGGAAATGAGTTGCATGTTTGGCTTGGACATGCAACTAGGTTAGGTGGGTTTACATGTTGGGGTTGGACATGGAACTAGGGGTCAGGACAAGTTGTGTGTTGAAAAGAAAGCACAAGCCTAGTTGCAAGTCAAAGGGTGGGCTTGCAACTAGGAGAACTATGAGGTGAGTTGCGTGTTGAGGATGAACTTACAACCAGGACAACTACAAACTATGGGACTAGTTGCGAGTCAAGTGTCGACTTGCAACTGGGATAAGCCAAACTACGATCCCAGTTGCGAGTCAAGGGTGCACTTGCAACTGGGATAACACAAACTACGAGCCTAGTTGCGAGCCGAGGGTGAACTTGTAACTGGGACAAGTATATAAACTATGATGCGAGTTGCGAGTTGAGGGTGGACTTGCAATTGAGATGAAAAACAAAACAAATCCAAGTTGTGAATCGAGGGTGGACTTGCAACCAGGACAAAAAACTATGGGCCCAGTTTCAAGTTGAGGGTGGACTTGCAACTTGGCAACAAAAAGCTATGATTCCAGTTGCGAGTCGAGGATGGACTTGCAACTAGGACAACTACAAACCAATGACCCAGTTGCGAGTCAAGGGTCGACTTGCAACTGGAATGAAACAAACTACGGTTCCAGTTGCGAGTCAAAGGTGGACTTGAAACTGGTATGAAAAACAAAACACGTGCCTAGTTGAGAGTCGAGGGTGGGCTTGCAATGGGAGAACTATCAGCACAATTGCAAGTCAAAGGTGGGTTTGCAACTGGGACAACTATGAAACTACGAGCCCAATTGCGAGTCAAGGGTCGACTTGCAACTAGGATGAAACAAAATACAGTTCCAGTTGCGAGTCAATGGTGGACTTGCAACTGGGATGAAAGACAAAACACATGCCCAATTGCGAGTCAAGGGTGAGCCTGCAACTGAGATAAAACAAATTAGGGGCCTAGTTGCGAGTTGAAGATGGACTTACAACTTAGAAAACTATATAAAACTATGATATGAATTGCGAGTTGAGGGTGGACGTGCAACTGAGATAAAAAACAAAGTGCGTCCTAGTTGCGAGTCGAGGGTGGACTTGCAAATGGGACAACAACAAACTATGGGCCCAGTTGCGAGTCGAGAGTGGACTCGCATTTGGGGCAACAACAAACTATAATTCCAGTTGCGAGTCGAGGATAGACTGGCAATTAAGGCAACTACAAAACAATGAGCCCAGTTGCGAGTAAAGGATCGACATGCAACTAGGATGAAACAAACTACGGGCCCAATTGTGAGTCAAGGGTGGACCTACAACCGGGATGAAAAACTAAACACAGGCCAAGTTGCGAGTCAAGGGTGAACTTGCAACTAGGTTTAAACAAACTACGAGTCTAGTTGTGAGTCAATGTTATACTTGCAATTAGAACAACTATACAAAACTATGATACGAGTTGCAAGTCGATGGTGGACTTGCAACTGAGATAACTACACAAAACTATGATACAAGTTGTGAGTTGCGAGGGTGGACTTGCCACTGACACAACTACGAAATTACGAGCCTACTTGCGAGTTTAGCGTGGACTTGTGATCGCGATGAAAAACAAACTGCATGCCTAGTTGTGAGTCAAGGATGGGTTTGCAACTGGAATGAAACAAATTGCGGGCGTTAATGCCAGTCAAGAGTGAATTTATAACTGGGACAACTATACAAAACTAAAAAGGAAAGAGGAATAAAAAAATAAAAAGCAAAATAAAAACTGAACCATAGCTCAATGGAAGAAAGAGAGTGAGAGCAACGAGTCATGTTACTCTATACAAAAATTGAACCCGCACCCACCACATAGAGTGAGAAAACTTGCTGCCCCCGCAAACTGAAAATTGACACAACCCCGACAACAAATGCGAGTCGCGAAACGCCTCCAACGTGCGACATCACATAACCGGCGAACAATGTATGGAAGCCGTGAAACAGGTCGACAACGTGACGAAGATCAAAGCACAGCATGAAAATTTCAGCAACAAAAGATTGTACATTTGAAAATTTAGAAGAGAAGACATTGCTAATCTCGTCCCGATGAGTCACAGCCTATGGAGGATCGTATACTCACACTTACGCAAACGTGGAAGACAATGAGAAAAACGACCAGCAATAAGACACGAAAAACCGGCCCGACAACGCAAACACCAGCACGACCCAAGGTACATGCATGTGAACAAAACATTTTTGCACGAAACATACAAAGTGGTGAACAACTTAGTTGTAAGATCATCTAGATGCGAATTAGCAAATCCAAAAGAAAAAATATATGAAAATAACAATATTTAAAATAAAAATAAAAACAAAAACAAACAAAAAATACGCGTGGCATTTTCATATATATATTCTTCAATTTTCACCTCTTGGGGTAAGATAACAAATAAGAAAAAAATTAAAGTAGAAAAAAAAGCAACTAATAGTGTGCTGCAGGGTGTGTTTGCACGAATTACAGCCCATGCATGCAGCTACACATACGTGCAAAATCGTTCACATCGCCAAAACGATGTGAAGAAAAAGGCATTCAATGAAGTCCCATGGGCCGATACGTGAAACAAGCTAGTACAGGTGTAGTCTGCGCAAGAACAACAACAAGAAAAAAAAAACACTGTGCTGAGAGAAGAGAACAAATCTTAAAGGGCTTTCATCCTATGATGACAGAATTAGATATGAGGTAACTACAGTATTTCACGTCTAGCAAAAGACAACAACAAGCGACATATCCTGCCTCTTTCACTTCTACACTGCAAACTAGATAAAAAGTGGGTCACAAGAGCGCAAGCAAAAACAAAAGTCCAACAAAAAAACAGACATGCACCACGAACGGGTCAACAAAAAGTGGACAGAACAGAACAAGAGACACATAAATACATTAGCCGATGATGCGAGATCAAGAATTTGCGTTAAAATTACACCAATCTGATCCCAACAGAAAACAACTTAGCAAGAGGCCCTTAACAAAAGCCTTGATTATTCTCCAGTTCTTATTAGTAAAACGATCATGCAACCAACAAAGAAAAAAAAAGCCCAAAGAGTGACATCACATGCAGCAGACATGGGCTATCTTCTCAAAAGAAAAAAAAAAGCAAACATGGGCTAAGGCCCTCACGCATGACACGAACAGGCAAGCAGGCGAGAGCAACTAGTTAACGAGCTCTCCTTCGGAAGTCTCGCAACGATTAACGCCACTTGGCGCGCTCTCAGCCATTTTTCACGTGTCGTGCTCTGGACGCTCCCTTCAGTTTTTTTTATTTTTCCGCACGCGTTTAAGGCTTTTTAAAGGTTTTTTTTTGATGTTTTGGTTTCCTCCGGTCTTTCTTAGCTTTTCGACCAAAAAAAAATTTTACGCGAAAAAACGCGTTTTCTTTTTTTTTTCTTTCGTGGAAAGTCACGGTTTTTCTTCCGCGAGAGGCACGGTTGTGCTTTAGCGAGAGTCACGGCCATGCCTTTCGGAAAAAAAAACACGTTTTCTGTTTTTTTTTCTTTCGCGAGCACGGTTTTACTTCCGCGAGAGGCACGGTTGTGCTTTCGCGAGAGTCACGGCCGTGCCTCTCGGAAAGGGAAAAACAAAACGCGCTTTCTGTTTTTTTTTCTTTCACGAGAGTCACGGTTTTGCTTCCACGAGAGGCACGGTTGTGCTTTCGCGAGAGTCACGGCAGTGCCTCTCGGAAAGGGAAAAACAAAACGCGCTTTCTGTTTTTTTCTTTTACGAGAGTCACGGTTTTGCTTCCGCGAGAGGCACGGTTGTGCTTTCGCGAGAGTCACGGCAGTGCCTCTCGGAAAGGGAAAAAAAATACGCGTTTTTTGTTTTTTTTTCTTTCGCGAGAGTCACGGTTTTGCTTTCGCTAGAGGCTCGGTTGTGCTTTCGCGAGAGTCACGGGCGTGCCTCTTTCGAAAAGAAAAAAAAACGCATTTTTTTCTTCCATGAGAGTCACGGTTTTGCTTCCACGAGAGGTACGGTTGTGATTTCGCGAAAGACACGGGTGTGCCTCTTTCAGAAAGGAGAAAAAACCAGGCTCCCGGTTTGGTTTTTTCATCCTGTTTTTTTCATGAAAAAAAGTTCATCAAAACCTATCAACGTAGGATCTAGTTTGAAGATCTCAACGCGAGGATTCCAATGGTGAAAACGGTTTGAAATTTGGACGCACGGTTTAAGAGATAAAACGTTTTGAATAAATAGATCTACGAAAAAAGGGAAAACTCCTAGCTTGCAACAAGTGGCGCTCTGCATGTGTGCCACTTGTCGTGACCTAGGAAGGTGGAGTGTTCTTTGCAACGAGTACTCCTAAATTAGTGATTTCGCAAGCAGGCAGCGACAAGAGATCAAGACGTTTACACGATTTTCAGCAATTAGATCGTGTGGTGGAGAACTTAGATGTGAGATATTATTTTACATCTAGATGTGAAATAGCAAACCTGTTTAAAATTCATCTACTCTTTCTTCTTGAGCGTCTTTAGGGTTTTTTCCCCAGCGATTTTTCCTTACGGTGCGCCCGAATTTCTCTTTTCTCTTTTTTTCTAACCAAAGTAATTAATTGACTTTTTTTAGTGTAAATTAATTGAGTTTCAGTGGTGCAATGTGCATGCTCAGGCACATTAATGCCATCGGCCGATCGTTTGTCAAAAAAAAAAATGCCACCGGCCGATCTTCTGCCAAATGAAAAGTAAACCAAAGTAGATAATTCGTCCATCATCCGTATGATCCGTTCCTGCATGCATGCTTGCATATCCAACCCGCAAGAAACTCATCATTATCCATCAGGATCGATCGATCAGTTAGCTCCAACAACTAATCGATCGTTATCTATCTTCTAACCGGCCGCAACTATAAATATGTACGTACCATTGTGCATCCTCTTCCTCCATCCCATCCATATCGATCTCTCTCCTTCTCTCCCACGTAGACGTAGTACAATCTCATCCTGACAACAATGGTGCAGCGCACTTCCAATGCCGAGGTCATGTCCATGGACCTGTCGCCCAAGAAGCCCGCCAAGGCCTACGGCAGCGACGGCGGCGCCTACTACGACTGGTCGCCCGCCGACCTGCCCATGCTCGGCGCGGCCTCCATCGGCGCCGCCAAGCTGCACCTCTCCGCCGGCGGCCTCGCGCTCCCCAGCTACTCCGACTCTGCCAAGATCGCCTACGTGCTCCAGGGCGCCGGCGCCTGCGGCCTCGTCCTCCCGGAGGCGGCCAGCGAGAAGGTGATCCCCGTCAAGGAGGGCGACACCCTGGCGCTCCCCTTCGGCGCCGTCACCTGGTGGCACAACGCCGAGGGCGCCTCCGCCGAGCTGGTGGTGCTCTTCCTCGGCGACACCTCCAAGGGCCACGTCCCCGGCCGCTTCACCAACTTCCAGCTCACCGGCGCCGCCGGCATCTTCACGGGCTTCTCCACCGAGTTCGTCGCGCGCGCCTGGGACCTCGACCACGACGCCGCCGCCAAGATCGTCTCCACCCAGCCTGGCTCAGGCATCGTCAAGATCGCCGCGGGGCACCGGATGCCGGAGCCTCGCGCAGTGGACCGCCAGGGCGTGGTGCTCAACTGCCTGGAGGCGCCGCTCGACGTGGACATCCCTGGCGGCGGCCGCGTGGTGGTGCTCAACACGGCCAACCTGCCGCCGGTGAAGGACGTTGGTTTGGGCTCTGACCTGGTGAGGATCGACGGTAAGTCCATGTGCTCGCCGGGGTTCTCCTGCGACTCGGCCTACCAGGTCACCTACATAGTGCGCGGCGGGGGCCGCGTCCAGGTCGTCGGCATCGACGGCACCCGTGTGCTGGAGACCCGCGCCGAGGCGGGCTGCCTCTTCATCGTGCCCAGGTTCTTCGTCGTCTCCAAGATCGCCGACGACACCGGCATGGAGTGGTTCTCCATCATCACCACCCCAAAGTACGTACCAGTTACCACATATTTCTTTTATTCTCTTTCAATCTGCTGTATATTTTCTTGCTACGATCAACCATGTCAAGCACTACTCTAGTTGACCAACTAGAACTTTTGATATGCATGTGTACATCAGATCTCATAGCATTATTTTTGTTCGGTATCATAAGCCTTTTCTGAAATTTTGTGGCATTCTTTGCCTTTTCTGAAATTAAACTTTCCTGCTACGTATTCGAGAATGCCACTGTATCTTTTCTTTCTGCACTTTGGTAGTAAAAATATAGGGAAACATATAGCATGCTTATATTTTGTTCGGTATATTCTGTTTCAGTATTGCAACATTCAAGTATGAACTTATTTCCAGCTGCAACTACGGAGGTTTCTTACAGACTGGAATCCTCCTAATGTTTAGCATTTTGTTATATACCTTTATTAGCTGCACAATATTGTTGCATATTTTGCATTTTCTCAAAATGAAAGTTTCCTACATATTCAAGTTTAATCAATATCTTTGCACTTATATAGTTATATCGATTGATTTGACCAACTAATGTTTGTGTTGTGCAAAACAAATGCAGCCCGATCTTTAGCCACTTGGCTGGTAGGACGTCGGTGTGGAAGGCGATATCGCCGGAGGTGCTAGAGACGTCCTTCAACACCACGCCAGAGATGGAAAAGTTGTTCCGCTCCAAGAGGCTCGACTCTGAGATCTTCTTCGCTCCCAACTAGATCATCAACACATCTCCCCGTCTCTGGCTTGGCAACACCTTAGATTCTGTTTCGGTTAGGGTCTCCAAGAGTTAATTAAATTGAAGTTTGTCACATTCGATGGATTATGTAATAATAAGCCTGAGATGGATTTGTCACGCTGGTCAGGTTTTATTGAACTCTTTGAGATCAGTTAATGTTCGATCAATGCAAGTGGTGTATCGGTACATTACTGCAGTGGGTGATTTGTCATTGTTGTGTGCGTGTGTGCATGCACCCCCTGCTGGTTAGGTTTTATAAGCTCTTTGAGATCAGTTAATGTTCGATGAATGCAAGATAACAAACTTGAGCATAGAGAATATGGAATGGAACGTGACGTACTGGTGAGTGTGTTTGACTGTCCCGAGCATCATTCAAGTATCTATCTGATTTCAAGTCTCATGAGAAATTTCATATGGAAAAAGCTTTAAAGTCGGCCTGTGGAAACATATGGTGGGATTTTCAAAAAAAATCTTTGACAAGTTGTATTAACTTGATTTAAGTTGATGCACCATTGCATTTGTTTTATGTCCATGTCCAACCCTTACAAAATGCAAATTCATGCATTCCAAAAACCATGGCTTGCTCAACAAAGAAAAATAACTACCGATACATATACAATTCTTCATAAAGTTGTATACTAAGATAATTTTGAGTAATAAAATTTTGTTTCATACCAAAATACCAAATATAAGTCTTTTTAGAGATTCTAATATGGACTACATACGAAGCAAAATGAGTGAATCTACACTCTAAAATACGTCTATATACATCCGTCCGTAGTCCATATAAAAATCTCTACAAAGACTTATATTTAAGAACGGAGGGAGTACATCTAAAATGATCCATTTTCATTAGCACATAAATGTCTATTGAAAGGAGAGGAGAGGGAATTAAACTTATCCTATTCTTGATAGGGTTTGAATTCCCACTTCTACATGTGTTTTGCTTTAATACATACTACCTCCGTCCCATAATATAAGAACGTTTTTGACACTACACCAGTATCAAAAACGTTATTATATTTTGGGACGGAGGGAGTATAACTCATGTGTTTTTTCTGTGGCCGATTAGCTTGCACCAAGACTTCCTTTGAGTCACGCGGGTGTCACTCCTGATTCCTGAAATGATAATGTTACGAGGTCAACAGTTTTTGGTGGCAACGATGGGACGACAAGGCAAGGGTATCCGTCGGTTGGATAGTGGACCAAATGGGTTACTTTCCTATTTCCCGGGGAACTTTTGGTTGTTGGGTCAAAATATCACCAGCGTAACATACACGGAGTTGGGGTAACAATTTCACAATGGTAATAACTGGATATCTAAGGAAACAATGGGAAGGATACGTGGTTCCAAACAAAAGACATTTTTCCCTAAGAAAAGACAATAGGGTTTGTTGCCCATTGCGAGTTATTGTAGCTCGCATTGGGGATGCCACTGCACCCTAGCTACTAACAACACGTCGGTGCAGATGGACGCGGCCGTGACCATGGGCTAGGTTTTCTACCTGACTCATTGCTCTTTGTTCTGTTGTTGGACAACATGTATCACTGGTAGGCAAGGCATCATAGTTAGTGGTACCCATTCTTACCACTGGCCATTGTATACCCAACGGGCGCAAAGCTCAGTTGGGATGTATTTTTCATAGTAATGACGCTACATACATAAAAAATATGAAAAACTTAACATGGAGAATAAAATTATTAGCGTACAGTCTTGTGATAATAATGGGGAGGTCATAGTTTGGAGACTTGCACATGGGCCAATAGTAATTCTTTTTAACTTTTTCCACAATAAAAAATATGAGAAAAATTTAACATTTCTGCATCATGCTGATAACGCCAAGGTTACATGCATGTTCAGGACCTACATGAGATAATAATAATAACTCTTTTCTCATAATGAAATAATACGAGGAAAGAGGGAAATTATTTAAAAATGGCATCGTCGATGGCCAAAAAGACCACGCCGAAGGGGCCTCCATGGTAGTCGAGGTGGTCACTACCACTGTGCAAAGCTTCCAGTCCTTAGTCGAGCTCGTGTTGGACTCCCTCTTCCATGGTATCTCAGATTGTCGAGAATAGGGTTGAGGCTAGGGCTTGGCCTCTCCCCACTGCTAGCACTTCTTCCTTTTCCCACTTGATGGTGCTCCCGACGAGGAGACACTAGGATGCCCAAACGTAGGGAGTTGTGTTTGTGAGAGGGAGGCCATGTGGTAGGAGTCGACTCGGAGGATGTCCTTCGGGAAGAAAAGGTGATGATTTCGGAGGTAATTTGGTAGTAGGAGATAGGTGTCTTAGAGAAACTCTCCCGGAGTTGGCATATCCACCCAAACTGCATAATAATGGGCACATGGAGCACATGCCATAAAAAGATTATTCTGGTAGAGTCGTCATCCACCCCCAAACGCTATATTTTTTGATTTCCCTCCATATGTGGTCTCCTCACCTCCATATTTGGAGGTTATGGAGGCGTCGTCGTTTGGAGCTTGCTCCAAACTCAACTACCATCGCGGGGATGGAAATTTCATCTTCTTCCTCCTCGCGTTGTAGGCGAAATTTGAAGTTGTGCGACCCCCCACGCACCACCATCGACGGGGGAGACGTGACCATCAACCACCCATCCATTAAACGGCTCGACCGCTCTCTAGAATTCTCTTAGCGGCCCATCAGATGGCCACCATGCAACATCATCTCCTAGCTTGCTGGTGAGTTCAAGAGGTGTGTGAGCAGCATGGGAACGTTTCTCATTGGGAAATGCACGCCTAGATGGTTGGCTGCAACCTGTTGCCTCCTAAACTGCCCGCTTAATTGAGCCCGCGGCGGCCTATAATATGTCAGTGGCCTCCCCTCTCTCCCTTATCCAATTCCTTCTTCGATGCCTTCCAATCCCCTCACGCACGCCTCCAATCGACCACTCCCTCAAAAATGGCCCACCGGAAGGTGATCCCGCTCACCTTCGGTTTTGGGGATTAGGGGGGGCAGGAGAAGCTGGATCCCCAGGCCCCTTTTCAGACTTGTACGACGTGGCCATGGACGAGGGTCGAAAGCAAGATGTGGAAATAAAGAGAGGGATTTGGGATCGCATGCCTGCCCCTGCCGATACATGGCGGGCCTGGGACAAGAGCGTCGAGGCCCTTTTTCGAGCATTGAGGCCCGCAATGTCGCCACTGCCGAGGCGAGTATCCGGGCTATCAGGACCCAAGTTGGCGCATTTCTCGCCAATCCGCCCTAGCCGTCGTATTCATGGCCACATCTAGTTAGTGTAGGCTACTTAGTTTAATGTTTTTCTAGGAAAGTAAGTCGTAGTGAAACTACTTTACCGCCCCTATTTATAGGGATGAAATCAATGCTTCTTTATGTATTCTTCAAAATTTTGGATTATTGGCAAAGAATCTATGACCGAATCCCAATGAAATGTGGGCCTTACTTGCAGGGAATTATGTGTGCTGATTTATGGCGACTATGTGCTTGCGCACAACCTCCGCAACCTCTGAAACATTATGTAGCGTACTGCATATGTGTTATGAAGGCTACGAATATGGCAACTCTGCTAGAGTTGCTCTTAGCTGTGACTTGGGGGTAAACCCGGGCATGGGCAGCCCGGCCCGACGACCCGGCCCGAAAAACCCGGGCCGGGCCGGGCCGGGCTTGACGTTCGGGCCGGGCTCGGGCTTTGTTTTGCAGCCCGAAAGGTAGTTCGGGCCGGGCTCGGGCTTCTCCTTTTCTATTTTTCGGGGCGGGCTTTCGGGCTTTGGGCCGGGCTTGCACGTACACGTACTAAAAAACAGCGTTCGGGCCGGGCTTTCGGGCTTCGGGCTTGAGTTCGGGCCGGGCTCGGGCTTGAAATCAGGGAGTAGTTCGGGCTTTGGGCCGGGCTCGGGCTTGAAAAATGAAGGTCGGGCTTGTACAAGCCCGGCCCGAAACCCAGCCCGGCCCGGCGTTTGCCCAGGTTTACTTGGGGGTGAGCGGGCGCTCAAAAGGAAAGGCGGCGAGAAGGAGGTAGGAAGTCATCAAGGGCCAAGAAATCGGTGCAGGTAAATGGCAAAAAAAAACGTACTAGGGTGAAAACAGTAATACAAACCAGAAATGGGGAGGATGTGGGATATCATTTGAAAAAACGGTGGGGGTAAGGAGGGCCTGACTAGTATAGAATCTGAGCTTCTAGTGCAAAAATAGAAAAAGCGATCTGAGCCATTGGATTCGAGATCAATGGTACAGATTCTGGTGGAGGAGTAGGTTCCCACTTAATGTGCATTTCACGAAAAGCCCCCTCTAACAATTGGATATAAAATGCGACTTTTACAGTAACAACCTCAAGTCACTCATCCATTTCGAAGTGAGCACGTCGTTGATGTCATCCCCCAGAAGCATGTCAATATTTGAGAACGTGAGAAAGTTCTCTCTAAAATAAAATAAACTAAATGTACATTTCTGATTCATATACAAAAGTGGTAAATGTACAGGTCAAACTGAATTTTCCAAAACAGAACACAATAGAAAGATATGGCAGAAAGAAAGCTATGGCTCAAAGGCAAAAATTACAATACTCCAGACTCAGTAAGCACCCTCTGAACTTACAAAAGATACTTGCCAGTCTTGTTGCTTGATCTTCACAATAAAGCAACAGGAAATGGACACAATGATCGAAATGATGAAAGTAAAATAAAATGACCATATATCTTGACAAATGTAGAGGAGTCCATCAATTAAACAAGAAAGCTACTAATTTCATTTATACAAATTGTGCAGCACTAAATTAAAGTCAGCTTATCTCTGGTAATAAGCACATCTATATAGGACGGTGAAAATGAATTTCACCAAGGTATTCTATTTTTGGTCCACTCTGATCCACATACATGCAAAGCAAATGATTAACATAATAGGACAATTTATAGTACATGACCGACAACAAAGGAATTAAACTATCGTGCAAACAAATGTGTTTCACTCCTGCAGCTGTATGCAAGGGAAGCCTCTGCTAAGCGGTTATTCTCTCCATATGTACTCCTGATACTTCTCTTTGTCAGAGCATCATCCATTTACAAATGAAGAACAATTATATAGTTAACATCAGAAGACAAGAAAATTAAAATAATTATGTTTTTTGGTGGGCTAAATGGTTGTAAGGGAGAAAAACAGAGCAAGCTGATATGTTGTACTTAGGTGACTAGCATGAAAAATAAGTAAAATTGTCAGAACTGAAACATCATCCTTTGCAAGTGAAATACCAACATCGGTCGAGTAACTCAAAAGAATTACCTGCAGCAGTGGTGTAATGCTTAAAAAGTATTTATAATACAAATTTTTAGGCTTGAACAACAGTTCATGTCATAATCATGTGTGTGTTCCACAATTAAGAATGGATGCTAAGTTCTTTTCCTAACTCGTAGATGAGGAAAAAGTAGCATCTCACCATAAATGATAGGAGCCTGGTTAGAGTGTTGCATCACAAAAACGTGTGGCAGACTAGTGAAGAGAAAAGCACAAGAATACCATATGGCAAAATATATTCACAGCTCATACATCGCAATAAGACTAATTGTTTGTCAGAATTAGAACATCAACGACAATTTTCACCAGAGTAATAACATTAATTGTACTTGACCAAGATCAAGACTTGACTAATAAAAGTGGATGAGTATCTATTATGTGAAGTATTGATAGTTGGTACATATTAGCTTTCTGCATAGAAAATCAAGAGTTTGGGCATTATTTAAGATGGTTATGATGGCCAATTTTACTTTGTGTAATCTTCAGACCGCTGTGTTTTTGGATACAATATCACAGCTTCTTTTTGAAGAAAAAGAGAGCTCCCCTCTCTGATTTCCTTTGTATGAAACCAATGTCTTGCTACGGAGAAGGGAAAAAACACCAAAGAACTCTATAAGTGTTTCGGTTTATTTAGCCCCTAGACTGGGTAAGTTCATATTAGCGTCACTTCGGCTGATTGGAAAGCAGTCCAGCAGCGATACGCCAAGCTTGTCATCAGCCAGTAGCAATATACATTACCACAACTAAGTCATGCATTAATCAACGTGCTATTGCTGGATCCGGAGCGTATAGATCAAGCATGGACACCCAGATAGCAAGTTAACAATTAAAACTCCAAAAATGTTGATAAAATAGGAATCCAACGAACATAAGCTTCGTCTCAGAACAAATCCCTCACCGTCGGGGTTGAGGAAGAAGACCTGGCACGTGCGGCCATCTAGCTGACTCATCTCAAACACGTCCGTGTTGCGGGTCTCCGCCCAGTCACCAATCCGTCGTAGTCCAGCACGGTGAAGGTCGGGTAGTGCTCCAGTGGAGGAGACCATGGCGGAGGTGGCTAGGCCCTGGACGATGATGTGGAGCGCGACGTCGGGTGCCTAGGATGTGGATCCAGATGGCTAGGTGGCGGAGTAGTTGGGGGAGGGGCCACACACGTCGGCGGCCTCCCGCCGGACCTGGATCTCCGCCGCAGTCGGCAAATAGAAGGGAGATGTGCGAGAGGGTTTAGATGTTTGCATAGAATTAATCAGAATCGGGGGACCTTTTTGCACAAAATTTTGTGACCATGAGTACAAATCCTACACCCAGAATATGTGCCATCCATTTCTGATCCGACGGCCCATGTTATTTTTTTCTATTTTTGCACTGGAAGCTCAGATTCTATACCAGTCCCTCCCGGGTAAGGAGACCGTGTGAGGTAGTGGAGGGCCTGGAGGCAACAAAAACGAACGTACCTGTTAGGATTTAGTTAATCCCATTAATCCCTGATTTTTCTAATCGAGGCGGTTGTCTCGTGTCCCTTCGGACTCACCCCTTGGGGGCTATATATATATATGTGTGTGTAATTCCATCATCAATGAGAAGAACTGCTCACTTTTACTTCTCTGTCTCCCTCTCTCTCGTTTACAATTCAACAGTACCAACTGTGCTTAAGTTCACTCTTTATGCTTGGCTCTTATTAGCATGTTGGTTCTCATAGGCAAAATGATGATATGGCACTGTAACTATGGAAAACAGGAAGGAGTATTGTATGTTGGTAGAGATAAGGCTCTTGGCTTGTTTCCCTATGAAGTGTCGCTCTTTGTTATACACCTCCCTACTAATCAAGCAACGAGAGGCCTATTAGCTCAGCTGGTTAGAGCGTCGTGCTAATAACGCGAAGGTCACAGGTTAGAGACCTGTATGGGCCATTAATCTTTTTTTCCTATTTTTATGTTTTTTACACGATGGTAAAAATGCCAAAGAAAACCAAATTCAGATGGCTTCGCCCGGGTTCGAACCGGAGACCTTCAGTGTGTTAGACTGACGTGATAACCAACTACACCACGAAACCTTTGGTGAGCAAATAATTATATTTCCTTACAAGATAATACAACTGATATAAGCATTAAATCTTGCCCCACTGACATAATGTCTTGTTTTTCCTCTTGTTTATGTAAACAAATCGGTTGGTTGTGGATTCTCAAGTTCAGGACCGTCAGATGTGAGATGTCCACGCAAGTGTAGGATGACTATTACATGGGTGATTGTACCCTACATTTTCACCCTACATCTATACAACTTTATCTAGAACTATAAGTAACAAGTCAATATCTTTCTTTTCTTTTCAATTTTTTGGTGTCATCAATGTGAAAAAATGACACGGTCGTTGCAACATAAGAAAGGGATTGCACCTGGGCTCATTTACAGATCTAATACAGCGAGTGTTCTGGACACCTATATAACATTGCTTGAAGCAAACAAAAATAGAAAGGGGACCTGCACTAAGGCTCTAGTGTTAGATAGAGAGTGGGGAATGGTTCAAAAGAAATCAACATGTATAACCAGATTCTTCCACATATGCTTGATAAGTTTCAGTTTTTTCTTCAAATTCGAACAAGCCCTAATATATAAAACAACTCTTCGTTCTGAATATATCTGAAATTTGATTAGAATTGGAGGCACTAGTTGAGCCTCCTAATGATACGCACGCCATGTGGTTTATAGGTATATATGCTGCTCAACAAATGAATCAAAGGCTGGCCAATTACAACAGTTCGGGACGGCAACTAAAATACTGACTGACATTTGAACGATGCCGACCAGGTGTTAACAGTGTACGTACATACGGGTAAGATGGGATGCATCATGTTCAAGGACACCCACCAGGATTATTATCCATCTGTTAGTTGGCACAAAGTTTAAACCATCTGTTAGTTGGCACAAAGTTTAAACAGAAAATTTGACGCCTTCATCGTCCGCTGAAGTGCCCTTAAAGATAACCGCCTTTCCCTTTTGTTCCAACAGCCTCAAAGCTCGCATCAGGACACCACGATCAATTCCCGCAAGTTCTGCAACACATGCCACATGATAAAATTGTTAAGCTTCATGCACTAGGCAACGCAACCAAAAGTCCGAACTGATGAAGAAGGCTAGACAATTCACATATACACTTCAACACAGGCTAGTCAATTCACATATTACACTTCAACAAAAATGAGGATTCAAACTAGCCACAATTAATACCATAAGATAACTTTTATTTATTATGAGCAAAGGGCAGGCATGGCTTATGCTATGTATTACTTTTCTTTATTGCGAATTATGTATGGCCTATGCATTACAGACGAGGCACCGCCGCCAATTTATGTCATGGCATAAGCTTTGGTTGCATCGTGGCGTGATACAAGCAAGAATAGGGTTTTCGGAGGATAACCTCTGGTTTATTCATTCTTCGTATAACACAGATTATCCCTAGCTTTATAGTCATCTCTAAAAGGAAAACTGTAACTGCAGAATTCCAATAGAATCTTGTCCAAATTAACCAACCAGGGAATCAGAAAAAAAAAGTTATCACTAAGACTAGGCTTAGCTAGACGGCTCCTCCTGAGGCTGGTGGCAGCTACAATAATGCCAAATCCACATGACAAGTTGGGTAAACATGAAAATATTTATCCAATCACTAAGTCTAAATCCTCTATGTATATTACTGTTTCTACCGCAAATTGCTTTCATCAAGCAAGAAAATAAGCATTACAAAAATATTAATTATGGTAAATCTAATCTCATCCCCATCAACTTTGTATACTTACCGGTAAACCCGGGCATGGGCAGCCCGGCCTGACGACCCGGCCCGAGCCCGGCCCGAAAAACCCGGGCCGGGCCGGGCTTGACGCTCGGGCCGGGCTCGGGCTTTGTTTTGCAGCCCGAAAGGTAGTTCGGGCCGGGCTTGGGCTTCTCCTTTTCTATTTTTCGGGCCGGGCTTTCGGGCTTCGGGCCGGGCTTGCACGTACACGTACTAAAAAACAGCGTTCGGGCCGGGCTTTCGGGCTTCGGGCTTGAGTTCGGGCCGGGCTCGGGCTTGAAATCAGGGAGTACTTCGGGCTTCGGGCCGGGCTCGGGCTTGAGAAATGAAGGTCGGGCTTTTACAAGCCTGGCCCGAAACCCGGCCCGGCCCGACGTTTGCCCAGGTTTACTTACCGGTCCCATGTGTTTCAATTCCAGAGCGTATATCTTCAATTGTTGTTACTTCCAACCCATTTTCCTTAACCTACAAGCATAACACAGAGACAAATATTTAGTCACTGCCACTATTCATTGATAAACTGATAGCTTCGAAAAGAACATGTTTAATACTGTAGAATACAAGGTCTTACAAAGTCTAATATGTAGTTAGCCCAATCTTGAATCCGCAGCCAAAGGATGAGACACTTCTTGTGACCTTTGTCAATCCACTCTGCGCGACCTGCAGTTTGAACTTGGCTTTAAGTAGTTTCACAACACAAAACTAAACACAGGCCAGGGGTAATAAAAGCATCCATCATCTAGAAAAACAAAACTACACACAGGTAAAACAATAACCAAAAGATTTCATGTTGTGCAGAATAAACCTTCACTAACAAGAGCTGCAAGGAATGCTTCCTTTGCTTCATAGCTTAGAGATCCTGAATAATATAAGCATGAAGTTTCAGTGCAACGTCAATAGAAATGTCCAAATGAATAGTAGTCGAGTAAATAAAATTTTCATGTACACACTAGTCCGCCATGCTCAAAAGGCTCCCTGGTAGGCCTTAGGAACACATTACCATCATACCAGATCACTATAACATAACATTTTCAACACTGTAAGACATATTTTTGCTGAACTGCTGAAGGGTAGTAGTCAAAACACAAGGTTCAGATAAATACAACTTACTCTCAATCTTTGGATTGGAGAACAAGGGAAAATCTTCTTCCAGGGAGATTATATACATCTTTTGACTTCTACAGTAATCAAGTATCAGCTCTTTCCATAGCTGCACTTGCTTTTCACGTGTTTCTCTCACAGGCTGCAAGCTGGGAACAAATGTTGTCATGATATTATTATCAGTCCGTGTACATATCAAAATAAGTGTTTAACAGAAGTTTTCAGAGTTGGTTTTAAGATAACATACACAAAAGATCCCTTACATTACTCAACCAAATGTAAGAATTAGTAAAGCAAGGAAATGCTTCAACTGTTACACATAGTGTTGGGATATGAAAGAAAGATGCCAGGTCTCAGACACTCTGAACAAGATACTGTGTTACAATTTTGGGATGCTATAAAGTAGAGATTTGTGAAGAGAGACATTTGAGTTTTAAGCAAAGGCAGATTTTGAAGAAACAAGTGCTTAAGCAGGGAAGGAGCCAGTGGGGGCAAGTTGGGGCCATGTCTCCCCTCATGGTAACCTTTTTTTCTTCTTCTGAAAACAGCCTTAGACTGCTAGTTCAAAGTGCTTTAAATTTATATGTTTGGCCCCGCTCAACATTTTATATCTTCCATTGGCCCCCTTTAGTAAGATTGCTGGCTCCGTCCCTGTGCTTAAGCTTACTAACATAATTCCTTTAGTGATCCTGATGTACAAACCCTTCATACAAATTCAGTTCTTCACTTACAAAATAACATTATCCGCCCCGTGTTTTTCATTTCGAATCTATAAAGTGCCATTTTATGTCTTATTGACAAGCTAACTAAAATAAAACAAGGGAAGAGATTAAAGGAAGTTTACATGATTTAGAATGTACTCACATGATTATATGATATATCCCAAATAGTAATAAATAAGTTTAACTAAGAAAAGAGCAAGATTATACCAAAATCACAAACCACTTTATTGTACAATTTGTCCAGTAATAACTCATTGACAAACAAATAATTCAGTGAAAAGTAATTTCATTACTAACATAGCACATGGAGCAGAAGCTAAGTGCCCAACTTTATCTCCAGGCACTGATTAAGAATCTCCTACTCATATACAGCTACACATACTGCAGAATCGCAAATCATACAAAAATGTTCAAGCATGTGACACTGCTGCTGGAGGAGGGGGAGGAGAGAGATTACGTGAAGTAGGGCGGGTAGCTGAAAAAGTGGGGGAGCTTGAAATCCACCGGCCTCTGCATCTCCGATGAAGTGCGGCTTACGGAGCGGCCAGATGGACGGCTGTGCGAAGTAGAAGCTTAATCCGCCGGCCTGCCTGCCTCCGTGCCTCGCTTGCTGGCTCCCTGACTAGCCTGCCTGGCTCTGTGCCTCGCTTGGTCGCTGCTGACTAGCCTGCTTCTCGAGACAATGGCGGATCTAGGAATTTAAAACGTGGTGGTCCACCTGGAAAAATTGGCAACAAATTGACAACAAAAATTGAAAAAAAAAAGTGAAGGTTCTAACTAATTTACCAATAGCACATACAAATAAATACAGACACATTAAAATTCTCAATTAAGTCCCAGTTTTGAATCAACAACTCTACTAGCAAAAAATTACACTCTAGCGGTCACTGTATTCTACCAGGTGTTAATCATAATTGAACAACAGAAAATGAATCAGTTGATATGAGGTTTGACCAGAAATTGGGAAAGTTGGGGGAATGGGGATAACCGTACATGTGTGCAGTGTTTAGTCGTGGGCCGGTGGGAGGGCTAGCTGCTGTAGCGCAGGGCAAGGCCAAGGTGCACGCCTGAACACCGGCGGCCGCCGGGCAGGACTGGGCGCGGTGGAACGGCCCGTCCAGCGTGCGGGGAAGGGAAGGGAAGGGCAGGGCGAGGCACGGGTCCAGGCGGGAGGCGTCGACGGAGATTAAGCGGCGAGGCACGGAGCACGGAGGCAGGTGGGAGGCGGCCGGCGGCGATTTCAGATCGGGGCAGAGGGACAGGGGTCGGGTGGGGGCATGGACTTTTTTTTCTTCTTTTTTTGAGAAACTGGGTTTTTTTTTTGAGTAACATTTTGAGAAACTGGGTGGGGGCATGGACTGTGACAGGGCGACTGCTTGCGGGCCGGGGCGACATGGCAGCAGCTCGGAGCTCACGCGGCCCAGCTCGTGGGCCGGCCCATGTAGAAGGCGAGCGCTAGATCACTGACCGATTTTCCCCCTGGTCACTCCATCCCATTTTTAACCTGTCGCGGCTGACCAGTTGACTGCTCAACCATAGATTCAAATAACAAAGTTGACTGATCAACCGTTGACTTTTAAAAGGGAAAACCATAAAATTTTGCAAAAAATCAAAGAAAGTTCATCGAATTTGGAAAAAAATCACATTCAAAAAAGTTCATGGTTTTGAAAAAGGTAAATTAATTCTGAAAATGTTCACGGAAATTGGAAAAAAATTGTCAACGTTCAATGATTTTTTATAAAAATATCTAATTTAAGAAATTTCATCAAATTTGTAAAAATGGTCAATGATTTTAAAAAAATCATCGAATTTTAAAAGTGGTTCATCAAAATTTTAAAAAGTTTGCATTTTGAAGAAAAAAAAATCATCAATGTGAAAAAAGATAAAGAATTTAAGAAAATAAAGAAGGAACTAGAAAAAAATAAAAC
Source organism: Triticum timopheevii (assembly GCA_963921465.1). Classification (NCBI taxonomy): domain Eukaryota; kingdom Viridiplantae; phylum Streptophyta; class Magnoliopsida; order Poales; family Poaceae; genus Triticum; species Triticum timopheevii. The sequence continues at coordinate 660,739,727 of OY997266.1, forward strand.
CCAAGTGGAAATGCAGAAAAAAAAAGATGAAAAAAAGATCATGCATTCTCTCTCCTCTCTCTCACCCCTCTATTGGCTATAAAGTAGTGAACACAAGTGTCATCCTCTGTCCTCTTTTGATCATGATATTAGTTTCTGCGTTGACCCCGGACATATTCAAAATCTGAAGAGTCATTATGTATATCCTCTCCAGAGTGATCAGTTCAACATAATCTTTTCCATTTTTCAAGTTGCGGCTTTGTTGCACGCTCAAATAAACTTCGTGTGGAATAACTCCAAGTTGTGCCCTACTTATAGGTTGTGAACACTTTGCAACAGGGAAAATAACGCCCACTTGAGATCATTGTTGAGGAAATCGTTAACTGGTAACTGCTCGGTTAGCTGACGTGTAGGGGATTAATAGGCTAATCAGCAAGTTAATCAGCCATTTAATCAATTACTCGGGCGCTTAATCAGTTAATCGGCTACTCGATTACCCTACGAGTAGGGATTAACGGGCAAGTTAACTGGTTAATCGGATGAATTCTTGAATAGGGCTTGAGATATAGCATACACACATGCAATAGGCACACCTATCTCAACTTGCTCCTCAATCCCCCCCCCCCCCCTCTTTTAAATCTGCGGGTGTTGGTTCATTTGCCTTAATGACACTAATGTTCAGATTTTTTTTAATGCTGGAATTGGATAAGCATTTCTTCTGCTTTCTTGTCACTATCTAAAACCTCCAATCCCTTCCACCCATTTCCCTCTTCCATCACATAGTATATACAAAGTTGAGTCATCTATTTGGGAACGGAGGGAGTACTCCACAACCCCCAGTCTCAATCAGCGCTACCATATTGACTAAGAAGTGTCCAATATGGAATCTTTGCCTTGGAAATATAACTACTTTGTGTGCGTCCCTGCTGTGTGTGTGTGTGTTGGGCTTGTTGTGATGTGCCCACAACTGAACCCATTTGATGTTTGTGTGGTTGTCTGTTAGACCCTGCCTGCGGTGGCGGTGTGTGTGTGTGTGTGTGTGTGTGTGTGTGTGTGTGTGTGTGTGTGTGTGTGTGTGTGTTCTTCTGTTGGTACTTTGTTGGACCTTGTGCTCGATGGTTGCTTTATTTAAAAAGCGGGGCGAAAGCCTTTTTCGGCATATTTCATCATCTGAACTACACACAGAATGCAATCAATACATACTCCATTCCAAAATAATTGTCATGGTTTAACTTCAAATTTGAACTAAAACCACGACACTTATTTTGAAATGGAGGGAGTAATTAGCTTCTACCCTAATCCCATAATTAGTCACCCTAAAGTAATACTCCCTCCATTCCAAAATATAGTGCGCCCGCGCTTCCCGAGGTCCAACTTTGACCGTAAATTTAACCAACAAGACCAACTGCGGCGGGAGAAAAAATTATATAATTGAAAACTTCTTTCGAATACAAATTCACTGATATAATTTTTGCTCCCGCCGCAATCGATCTTGGTAGTTAAATTTACGGTCAAAGTTGAAGCACGTGGATAGAGGAAGCACTACATTGTGGAATGGAGGGAGTAGATGAAATAGATAAACTAATTACACACAACCCTAATAGCATGTCAAGCAGATACCCAGATAAATATATGAACTTATTTAATCCCATATGATAAGCAGATAGATAAAAATATTGATATATAAACGATTAGCACCTAAACAGATAAGCTATGAAACTATTTAATTGAAACTACCTAATTTAAAGATATTTATCTACATTAAATTGAACATCTACTATGTCTACCGAGCAAATATAACTAACACATTCTAATTTTCCTATTTTAGATGAACCCTAAACCCTAATTACCGAATTGGAAACACTAACACTAAACCAATCCCCGATTTCAGTGAACACGTCCATTGAATTGCACAACAAGCATCTCTCCACATAATCCTAATTGCATTGCTCCTATTCCCTAATTTTCATTCAACCCTAAATTCCTACTTGATCTCAAACACCAAAATCATAAACAAAGGAGGGAGGAGGACGACTTACATCCCACCGTTGAGTGGGGAAGCCCAACGATGACCTTTTGTCCGACTGGTAACAACCGCGCGATCCAGAGCCCGCCTCTGCATTGGATGAAAACCATGGGCACAGCTACATGGCAAAGCACACGCTTCCAAGCCAGTCGTCCACCTCGGAGTAGTCATGGCCCTTGCCGCTTGTCCCTCCACCGCCTACTAAGTCGTCGTCGTGGATGGGGTTCACCGCTGCCATTGTCGGTCGTGTATGGTTCAGAGCAGGCGGGGGAGAGGCCATCGATGGGGTTCGCCACTGCCATCGTCGATCGTGGATGGTTCAGAGCGCGCGCGCGCGGGGGGGGGGGGGGGGGGGGGTGGAGGAGAGTGAGCGGGACAGGAGTTCTTTGTTTGTTTTTGTAGGGTGATGTACTGGATCAGCAAAGAAGCGAAAGTTGGATCTCAGACATGGAGCCAAGGCCCGAGATCCTAGCTAGTCTCGGCCACCCTCTTCAAAGACCTCGCTATATCTATGGAGAGCTTGTTTTCTATGGGCTTGTTTGGTCGCCCACCACACGTTGCCACACTTTTGTGCCCTAAGTGTGACATGCCACGGTTTTTGCCACATTGGTCATGACATTTAGCAGTTGTGTATGTGGCATGCCACAGCTGTATGGCTACACCAAACACTTGCCACACTTGTGACAGAGAAGTGTGGCAAATTGTTGTATGCCAACCAAACAACATGCTCTTAGATTTTACTGCTACCTCCGAACTTTACTCGGCAATTGAAAAACAGTAAAAAAATAAGTGCTTGTAGAGAAATCAGGCTGTGAAATTAAGTTGAGAGAAAAAAGTGACAGGTGACGAGGTCGATCATAATATTATTTCAGGGAAGCTAGTACCTCGTGGCATATGTAATGGACACAGTTGATTACTTGCTACTCCTAGGCAGAAACACGTATGTAGGTACATACCCAGAGAAGAAGTAGAACAAACAGGCAGGGCATACAAAAATTATTCAGAACAAGTACTCAACACAGGCTTGTTATCGCTATCCCGGGGCCACTGGTCAAGTTGTTGCATCAAGTCTTCCTTGAGTTCATCGCGGTAGGAACCCTCCAGGCACACTTCCTTGAGACTCTTTAGATCCACCAGCCCATGAAGCCGCAAAGACGACCCACTGGAGCAGTGAACCTTGAGCACCTCAACACCCAGCGTCCTGAATCCTGCAAAATCGACCTCTAACCTGGAGCTGGAGGTGCAATTGATCTGCAGGACCTTTGAGTCCAAGAAGGGTCCACTCGCCGTAAAATCGAACTCGCAGTCTTGCATCATCAGCTTGACATGAAGACGACGCAAGGCTGGCAAGTCCGCAAGGGCGTATTGTATGTCCTCTTGCTTCAACATGTCAAGATCCACCTTGTCGAGATTGTCAAGCTGTCCGATCCAGCCTGGCAATATGTGCACATGCCCGTGCAGCTTAAGGCTCTTTATGTTCTTGGGTGGGTGTGGGATGTTGTCGTCCAAAGTAACAAATGAACTCTGCTTGTCCTTGTCAAATCGAACCCACAGGGACTCGAGGTGGATGTGATCGGAGATGGCTGAAAAGAACTCCTTGACGGTTTTCATGTTGATGCCGGACACCCTGAGCTTGCGCAACTGGTTAAGCTCCTTGAGCTCTTTCAGGAAAGCCTTCCCCCCTGCACCACGGACATTGACAACACCAAGAGTATGTAAGGCCGCCAGCTCCCGAATATCCGCAGGAACCTTAACGCCCATGCCATCCCTGTCCACTGCTAGTGTTGCTGCCCGTTTGCTTGAGCTTGTTATGGCACCTTCATCTGTTTCTGTGGCCATGCTACATCCATCACGTGATTCTGCTTCTGCGGTGCCAGCACGGATGTACTGCAACTTCTGTAGATTGATGATGGCATGAGGGAGTGTGACAATGGAGGTGCGCCTGACATCCAGAGTCTGCAGCTGTCTCAGGCCACCCACTGATTTGGGAAGACGGCTAATCTCTCCGCATCCTCGTAGAGAGAGGAACTTAAGGCGAGATAGTATCCTTAAGATATGCTTAAGATCATCATTTGTTACACCTGACGTGTCCTCTAGATCGAGCACTCGAAGTATCTTCATGCTTCTATTGATAAGGAATGATTCCCATTTCCCAGACACCGTAAGTGATCGTAGCCGTGAGAAATCAATGCTCTTGAATACGGCCTTATCTCTATCCCAGCTGTTGCTTATGGTGAGGTGTTGCCCTGAGCGTTGCAAGTCCCCCCTGCAATGCCCATCCAGGAAAAATATATGGTTGTCTTCCATTGGCCGTGAGATGATGTATTCATGGAAGAAACCATTATAGCACACGAGTATTCTTCCTTTTGGTTGGACTATACTCAAGTTGACGAGCTCATGGAACAAAATTTCCCCCTTATCCTCTGCACTCATACTGGGCGTATTTCTAGAGTACCCCTCTGCGATCCACCTCCTTAGCAAACGCCTCCGCCTAATATTTTGGTACGGAGAGAAGACCGACATATAGAAGATGCATGGCTTGAGTGAATCTGAGCAAGCATCAAAATAGGATTGCATCCAATAAAATAGATCCCTCAAATATTCTCTTTGATCTCTCTCCAATATCTCCATAAAGTTTTGACTTATATCCTGCAACCGATTTCGGTGAAACTCGTTGCTTGTTTGGTTCTTGCGGTATCTGCCTACAGCTTCTATTACTTTTGGAAGTCCACCACATTTGGGCACGATAATATCTTCATAAAGCTTCTTCTCATAAGGAGTCCAGGCTTCGTCGTTGGAAGCTATCTGTGGTTAAAAATAAATAATTAACCCCTCAAAAATAATATTTCTTTTGCAACTTTAGTATGATTTTTTTTATATATTCCACCAGTCAACACACATTAAAAATATTAATTACACCGATGGATTACGAAATATAAGGTTCTTTTTTTGCGGGATTGAAGTATAAGGTTCTGATGATGCAAAAAAAGGGATGATGCCATGATGGCCTGGCGAGTTTCCATCGAGTATTTGGTCTGTGAACCTGAACCAGAGGTTTTTGTTCTTCTGACGCAAGGAAACTAATGGAAGTCTGCAGTAATGTGTTTGGATTTGGAAAATTAGTGTGTGCAGAACTGATTAAGCCTGTGGGTAGCATAGGATGCATCTAGAACCCAAATAAACTAGTGAAGAGGGACTACGAACCCAAGGAACCTGGTTCTTTGTGAGCATGAAGTGTTGTGGTGTATTTGTGAACGCTGTGTGGAGTTCTTGGTGTTATAGAATTGTAAACTACTGAGTGTTGGCATGTTTGGATGTGTGCATTGCAATGATGCAGAGGCCGAGGGTCTCAACCTCCTATAAAAAAACCGAGTACTAACATACATAAAAGGGACTTTGTAGAAAACACACCTTCGTGAACAGATGACGGGCCACGTCAGGTTCCAGACGTTTGATGTTGACCATTTGAGATTCTTTTTCTACACAATGCCTGGCGACGCTTGCTTCGTACGTAATGACAACAATACAAGATTTAGTATACCCCATTAATAAATTGTTTTTTATCAAGTCCCAGTCATGGGTGGACTGTAAGCCATCAATAACCACGAGGCATGCGTGTTGCCGCAGAAGCCTATCACACGCTTGAATGTGATCTTGGCCTTCCATGATACCAACTGCTACATTTTCTTTGGCTTGAATATCATCTGAATGGAAATCCAGAAACAAGCGCTGATAGAAGCCTGCCAAATCAAACGGGTGGGGCACATCCACCCAGCTATACTTCTCAAACGTCTCTCCATCAGCCGAGTCTGAAATCCTTCGATCTAACCTGAGCATTAGGTGGCAGTAAATGTATCTGATGAGAGCTGATTTACCGACGCCAGCAATCCCCCACACTGAGACCACACCATGACTTGATTGCATAAGCTCTAAGAGCTTACGTGCTACAACATCCTGATGCCCAACAAGTTCAAAATTATTGATCCACTCATATGCTTCATCCCTGAAGCTGGAGAAAACACTACCCTGCAAGTAAAGGAGAATTATTAATTCCATGACCTTCTTGAACCAATTTCTTGACTATTATTCTAATACAGGAAAAACATTGGAGCAAGTAAGGACAAGGGGGTGGCGGGACTCCAGCTAGACAGATGTGGAGTGGTCTACCAGGCAATTTGTTGCCAACAAAAGAGAGTTGCGAAAATGTACAATGGCTGATGTTATCTTACTAAAAGCATCTCTAGCCCTTCCCTCAAAATCTGGTAACTCCCTATAATTTCTGTTTTGAAGACTTAAAGCCCCTATCTAGCCCTTTCGTCAAATCCTTTTAACTCCTCCAACTTTTGAGAAATTACTCCTCAAAAGAGCCCCTCCCTGCTCAAAAGTGGGACTAGCACAATGAGCAAATTGTGCAAAAAATGCTTCTTTTTTCCGGTTCCACGACAACTTGGGTGAAATGGGGTTCTACCAAAAAACCATGGTCAAGTTTACAACCTTGGTTACTGGTCGAGTCACTGGAATGGAATGAGATAAAAATCTCTGAAGATCTTTCCTCTCCACTTACTTGTAACAAGCTTTCTCTCTGTATAAGACTTCTTCCGAATGGCATAATTGTCCTATTGACACCTTGACCTTTAAAGAAAATTGGTCCTTCTTAACTAATGATCTCACCGTAGTAGTTTGTGTGAGGGACTATCTTTTCCATCGTTTTCTTCACTCTCAAGAGAACGGTCGGTCTCTCTATGTCATTATAAAGTAAAGCAAAGTGCATGGTGCTGAAAGTGAAGAAAGCTCAATAAACACAAACGAACACGATGCAGGGTATAGCATAATGAGGCTGCTGGTCATTGTGCTTGACCTTTATCGATAATTATGCATTGGTTATCTTTAATCTAGTGGCATATGTTTTGTATATCAGAAGTCCTAGATAGGAAAGTAGAGTAGGCACAGTTTCAAATTGTGTTTGCAAAGATAAGATTGTGCAACTTTGCAGTTTGTGGAGTTGAATTTCGAGGAAGCACTAGGTGCACACAATTTTAACTCATGAAAACTCAAAAGAGGAGGTAAGTCTTTTTGGGTGGGTGGGGGTTGTTTGAGGAGTTTAAGTTTAGAGGAGGGAGGGGAGGGGGAGGGGGGGGGGGGGGGGGGGAGTGGAGATGCTGTAATATCTACTACTCCCTCCGTCCCAAAATAACTGTCTCAAGCTTAGTACAATTTCGTACTAAAGTTAGTACAAAGTTGAGACACTTATTTTGGGACGGAGGGAGTACTAAAAAGACGTACTTCGTTCAACCTTACGTCCGTTTCCTCTTCCCTTTCTCTGTTTGATTTTTTTTCTCTCCGATCTTTGTTTTTTTTCACCAGTTTTACTTGAAAACCATCTTAACTGTCTCGCCTTCTACCGACTTACCAAATAAAATTATGTATTCTTTGGTAAGTTAATAAATTCTTACCAGATAAAATCCTAAAATTTATTAGGTAGGTAAATCACAGGCAGGTACACATTTATTTATACAATCACATTAATATGTGAAGGTAAATCACAAACTAATGTACTAGAATATTTATATCATGTTGCAATGCACAAGCATTATCTAGCATATCTATAAATACTTAAATATATTTAAGATAAGCAATGTAGAACAATTATAGCAGATTCCCTAAAACGCCCTACTGTTTAAATTTTGTCCAAAATGTGGCAGAATTATGCATTTATTTAAAAGAAAAATCTGGAATCTGCTTGAGTTACTCTCAGGTTATTTGAGTTATGCATACCTCTATAGGATCATCGATATGGAGTATTCGGTCTTTCTTGTTCTCCACACAATGTTCGGCCACCCTCTTCTCTTCTGTAATGATAATGATACAACATTTTGTTGTGTCCGACAAGAAGGTCTTCTTTATGGTGTCCCATTCCTTGCTGGACTTTAGACCGGTAATAACAACTAGGCTGTCTTCACTCAGAAGCTTCCTGCAACCTTCAACTAGTTCTTGCTCTTTCATCCCCCAAAGTATACTCATACCACAATAATAAGGATCACATTCTACAACATTTGAAGAAAGATCTTGATATAACTGCCGAGAGAAGTGTTCCAAATTGAATGGATGGAGCACATGAACCCATCTGTATGACCGAAATGCCAGTCCATCAAATACTTCCTTCTTTTGCACTATACTATGGAACAGCTTTCTGACCATAACCGATTTTCTCTGACCGATTCCAAACACGGAGAATACACCACGACATTTTACTCGCCATTTAAGTTCACCCATATCATTGCAATACCCAGGGACCTGAGTGATAAAACACAAACATTAGATCAGGAATGAGGCGTACAGCGGAGACATACGTAAATAAATTATCCAATTATTTTGCTGGTTTATGAATACAATGCCCTCCCATGGGCGAGATTATGCACTCCCCTTGACAACATTAGCTAATAAGCATAGTTTGGTTCAGGTTAAGAGTTGAAAGATAGGTTTAATCGGCAAAATACATGAGTTATCAAGCGTTGTTATGGTTATTTTGTTCGGTATTATGCTTTTTAGCCCCAAATCTGTGCTGAAGTATCTCAAAAGAGTTCAGATTATTTAACCTGGTTCTACACCAAAATGGACAAGTCAGTGTCAACTTGATGAACATCGGCATTGGAATAATGTTGGACCAATAATGCATAGGTGCTTATGGAAGCTAAATGTACTATTGCATATTAAGACGGTTCCATAGGCGTAATACCGACAACTCCCTTCATTTCAAGTTACTTGTTGTTTTAGGTTTGTCCAAAATTAATCCTTTCAAAGTTTGAACAAGTTTACAAAAAATTGTACCACCACCTAACACTAAATTAGTGTTGTTTGATGGATTGCGAAACATGTGTTCACAATATATTTATTTTGTGTTGTAGGTGGTGATATTCTTTTATAAGCTTGGTCAAACATACAGAAGTTTGACTTAGGACAAAGCTAAAACAACAAGTATTTTGAAACGAGCTAACACTCTTTCAAGATGAAATAGACAAAGGGAGCGAAAAGTGTTGCTTATGTAGTTATGAATCATGAGGGGGTAGTAATCTTTTTCCTGACTACTCCTTTATGAACTATAATGCACTTACTTTTACAGCATGGTACAATAATTGGAGTTTTCCATCAAAACTTCGCTTTAACATTATTCAAAGCCAATTTTCGTAATAAGTACAGTATATTAGATTTTGATAAAATAGAAAATCAATGGTACAATATCAATTATGACGCTATCTTGCGGGGCCCCTTTTATTTTTGCCAAGTATGGGCCCAAGAAATAAGACTCACAATTGTGACTAGCTTAATAAAAAATTCGTAGAAAATTGATGGTTGTGTTCCATGTTAATGGGCTTACCTTCCTCGAGAAAGCACAAAGGGAATGACCATCGGAGAACCGGCTGAGCTCTGAAACTAATTTCGGCTCCTCTGTGCACGAAAGTGCAATCCCTAGCTGTGTTGACACGACAATCTGGCTACCATTTTTACTGTCCAGAAAGTGCGTTTTGATGGCATCCCACTGCATCACAGTGGATACTTCTTCCAGGATGATGAGATACCTCTGCGTGATCATATATTGCTTGAGCTTGGCCTTCATGACAATGTCTGCACCTACTTTTGCTTGATGATAGCTCAGGTAGAACTGAGTCAACAAGCTCTCCAGAAACTCGTCAGGGTCAAAGGGATGCTTCAGCTTTACCCATGCACGGCACTTGAATTCTTCGCAGATCTTTGGGTTAGTGTACACCTCCCTGAAGATGGACGTTGTTCCAAGATCACCTCCTTTGCTTCCCCATACTGAGATCACTTGCAAGTCATTGCCTTTACGGGTGATCAACTCTTGGAGGTCACCCGTTTCGCGTCGCTTCCCAGCATCCTCCCACACTTTTCGTAGCATGTGGAATGCTGCTGTGCCAGTAGTGACCATGGCCGACGAGATGGCCTCGGGTCCAGAGTCGCTCACCAGATGGTGGTAGCGCGTGTTCCTCTGGCTTACATCCTCAACCCTGGACTTGAGCTGCTTTATCTCTGCGACCGCCACATCTAGTGGCAGGGGCAGTGCATTGCAGCACACCGTGTGCCACACGCGCGGCAAACATGCCCACCAGGGTGACTTGTGGTCAAGGTGGAGGACCAATTCGATGCAGTACTCAACATCAAAGGCCAGGTTGCGGAGCTGCCTCACCCAGGTCCGCATCACTTCATTCTTGGTGCGCTCCTTGTTGGCGATCTGGAGAAAGGACTGCATCACCTCAAACTCGCCGGTGATGAACACCAGGTCGTTCTGCAAGTTTTCCTTGAGATCGGCCTCCTCCTCTATCGCCGACTTGACCAAGCTCACCGTCCCCTCCACAGCCGTCTTGGTCAACCCAAGAGCAAACTCCGCCATTGTTGCACTCTCAGTTTCACTCTCCTCTTGTGTTTGTGTTCCTGATGTGATGTAGCTAGAAAATTACGATGGCTAATGCTCCGAGTTGTGCATCGACTCAGCACTTGGAGATGGAGTTATAAAAGGAGGATTGATAAGCTGCAAGTTGGCAAAGTTGGACATTGTTAAACCAGACTTGGAGGAGCTCTTGAAAATAAATCAATTTAATTAACCTGAATGATTTGACTTTCTTTGCCCATCGTGCAAGCAAGTTGATGTAACATGGATCTATATATGTGAGCACCAAAAAGTGAATGTGCCAGTTCAAATCAAAAGGCGCCAAACAGTTCTTCACAAATTACTAGCCTAGTAATTCAACAAGGACGAACAACACCAAACATTTCCCACAGGTTATTCATCTTTTATAAGATTGAATACCATTTGAACTTGTCTTTTTGCATATATCTTCCTCCTACAGAAAATATTTGAGATATATAACTCAAATGCTAAGATGATTGCCTGAGATGTTTGCCTTATATTGCCACATTATTTTTGCCACACTTGCCTAACTTGAGTTCCTCAAATTGTTAGCCACACTTTGGTTTGCCTAAGGGAATCTTGCCACACTTTTTGTGTCTATGACATGTGGGATTCACTGCTAATAAAAAAATTCTTGCCTTAAGTGTGGCTAGAACCAAACACCCGCCTAACTTGGTCAAACTTGCCTAAGATGAGGTATGGCAAAGTGTGGCTAGAAGCCAAACAACCCCTAACTCCTATGACCTGTCACGGTCAATACTGCATTAATTTGGATGCAATCTGGACGCACACCCTAGGCATGACACAGAACACAATGAACAGTTCATGTGGATTTATTGCAGTAAGTGACGAACATCATGTATCCTTCTAGACAACGCATGTGAAGCGTCTCGGGTCGATGAACCAAGTTGAAGTACACATGCCAAAGCAAAACTTGAAGATACAGCAGAGTCAAAGCATCACATGTATGCAACGCATCGAACAATGGATTCTTCAGGCGATGCATGTGATGCTTCTTGGGCTGATGAAATACAGCAGAGTAGAGTAGACATAATGGGGGCTCAAAATCCTGTGTGAACGCACTGCCCGAGTCTTGTTCCGCCAAGACTTGGGCTCACATGCGACCAAATGTTTGGGAAGTTCATCTCACAAAATTAAAGTCATCTCGGTAGGGAGAGTTTTCTTCAAAACTTGGGGTAAGGGCCCTGGGTTTTTTCTTTCTTTGTGTAAGAATAAAATTTCTAAATCACCTAAGGAATAATAGAAATCAGGGAGAGGTCCCTTTCTTAAACAAAAAACCCCAAGGAGAATAGACCTAAAATCAGAAAAACGATGGGCTCAACCACTAAAGATGCATATCTCCATACATACACGGCATCGGTTTCTTATTTGAGCTGGGAGAAGTTTCTTCACATGTGACGACGTGTAGCAATCAATCAACTTTTGCATCGGCATCAGTAAACGTGCATCGGTATTTTAATGAAGTTGATTGAATCTTACATTTGCTAACATGGGGGTACATCAAACCAAGCAAACTTAATATTCTTATTAAGTTTGTGTTTACTTTGAATTAATTGGCTATCAGCTACAGCTGTCTTGTGTACAGCTAGCATGTTACGTTAGCATGTACTATGACCCCTCAACGAACCCAAAGGGCAAGATGAGCTTAGCAAATTTGGCCATGACTAGATCAGAGTCAACTAATCAAGCCACTACTGCACTCGCTGCATCCATTGATTGATACTCCCCCCGTCCCATAATATAAGAGCATTTTGACACATAGTATCCTCCAAACCCAAAGAGCCATGTTGTCATGTGGGGCCGGGATAGATCGATTGATAGGAAGAAGGCATATAGGGTATGGAGTTGGGTACGAGACGGCAGCTGTGAATGTGATGGTCAGTGCTCAACAAGAGCACCATCACAACTGGCTGATGGTAAAAGGACTGGCTAGTCGTTGTTGCCCTTAGAGTAGTGGCTACTTTCCGATAATTAAATATAGCTCCAAGAGTAGCTAGTCTAATCTTCTTCAACAATGCCAAAGATATAATTTTCATCGTTCATCTGTCCTTCATAATCTGGATAAAAAAGAGTGCACATCAAGACCCCGAGAGCAAGTTCTTGATTGGGGTTCATCTATAAAGCGATGCGAAAGACTATTCCGAGACCTCGAGAGCAAGGGCAAACATTGGGCTTTATTCAAACAAAATTCATGGCTCCATAGTAGACAAAATGAAGCAGCAAAAAAAATAATGAACCCATTGATGTTGAGGACATTGCCTGCTAAGAGTAATGCTACTTAAAACATCCAGAGGTTGATGGTGGATGGGGACGCATACCAGAACCGGCTTACCAGCGTCACGGTGCACGAATCGTGCCAGCATCATCATTGCTGAAGGAGCAAAGAAGCCTATAGATAGGAATCGGAGGCTGATGCTCGACCGGATTGACTTGGTGGCCCCGGTTTCAATACTGCCTTCAGTGGTTCACCGTACATATAGTTGCCAGACTGAAGCTGGTGCTAAGCAGGTGTTTGTAGAGGCTGGTGTTCCCCACTACTGGGACCTGGGCACTCAATTTTTCATGAAAGAGCCATCAAAAACAGCAAGTGTAATTCAATAAAACACGCATTGAACAAGGTCTTAAGCCCAACGAAATACTCATATGTCAATGCAGATGCTAACAGGCTGAACACTATAAGAAGATGCAGATTCAGCAACAACCACACATCCTCATGACAAAGAGTTTGACGATCCGGTACATACCGAAGCTAGTAGTGCCCACCAAGAATAAATCGTCGATTTGCAGATGCAGCAGCGCGTGCAATACGTCCACAAATCTTTAAAGATATCAATAAGATTTACACAGCCTTTGACTCTGCAAGCGCCTACTTGTGCTATCCCGAGGTACCTATGGTGAAAACCAATTTATCCACATTCAGACCCACACAACATGGAGATGAATGGAAGGAGCATTGATACTTATGCCTGCCATTATCGAGTGCACGAGCATATTAGCAACATTCCTTCAGTTTATGGATGACCTTAATGGATTTTGGCGGAAAAGAAACTTACCTTGTTGACTTGGTTATGTTGAGAGAGACCTTGTTCTTGTTGGGTTTGTGCTGGCCGTTTTGGCTGGTGGCTCTGGTCCTTTTGGTTTGCTGTGGTACTTATCTGTGATGCTACTCGTGCGTTCTGAACTCTGTAATCTGGGTTTTCAGTAATGAAAATCGGAAGGGGGGAAGCCCTTCTTTGATCAAAAAAAAACCTTGTTGACTTGGAACACAATCTCTATCAGGTCAGGTTTGATTTTGTGATATGGTTTCTCACCTCCTCGAAGAAATGCAGCCCCTCCTCCAGCATCCCAGCATGGCCACATGCCATCAGCGGGCCAAAGTAGGTGAACTCACCAGGTTCCATCATCTCCACCCTCCTCATCCTGTCATACAGCTCAACAGTCTGTTGCAGACCTTGATCACAGCCCAACCAGCAAATTATGTATAATGGTTGGCTCAACTCAACCATGATTGACCTGTCTAAGAATCTTCCGTTACGAATAGCTCTTCTTTTTCATCAAAGCCCACACCACACATAATTGTTTCGCACATTTCGCCGTTCACAACCAACAGATTTATTCACATAGTAGCATCAGTACACAGAATTTCCCGGATAAGATCTAGGATTACAACATGATGATAGATCCTACTAGGTGTATATATATACATCTTAGCTAGGTGAAGAACCTCACCAACAACCCAATGCCTGTTTTAGAACAACTGCCTCGAAGGATCCAGCCTAACATGGAGAGATATTGGTCCAGCCATTATAAAAAGAGGTATCTTCTCTTCGGAAAAGAAAACTGTTCTAGTCTATGTTACACCTTGAATGATGAATGAATCATAGTGCAAAAGGAGGATACCGCAACAAGAACACCAGTCTCCAGTAAGCAAATAAACATAATATATCACAGGACAATGGTTTTTTTGTTCAAATTTCTTCCATCTCCTAATATATCAAACAACACTTGGTTCTGTATATATCAGATTAGACAGAAATTTGACTCGAATTAGAGGCACTAGTTGAGACACAAAACATGCGGTTGTATAGGTATATATATGCTCAAGAAATGGATCAAAGGCTAATTACAACAGTCCGGGGAAATATAATACTGAGGTCTGAATACATACGCCGGAAGGATGTCATCAGTGTAGGGCTAACAGGGGATGTATCGTTTTCAAGGAAACCCATAAAGATCATTATTCATCTGTTAGTTGGGGACTACTACACAAAGTTTAAGCAGAAAACTTGACGCCTTATCGTCTGCTGAAGTGCCTTTAAAGATAACTACCTTTCCCTTTTGTTTCAACAGCCTCAAAGCTCGCATGAGGACACCGCGATCAATTCCTGCAAGTTCTGCAACACATGCTACAATACCATAAGACAACTTTACTTTTTCTTTTTGGCAAATTATTATGGTCTATGTATTACTGATGAGGCACCGCCACCAACTATGTCGCCGAATAAGCTTTCGAGAGTGTAGCTGTGCAGGGGAGGTTGCATCGTGGTATGATAGATAGAAACAGGAATAGGGTTTCCTGAGGATAGCCTCTGGTTTATTCATTTATCATAGAACATAGATTATCCCTAGCTTTATAGAGTAGCCATCCTAACAGGAAAACTATAGCTACATAATCACAACAGATTCTTGTCCAACTAACCAACCAGGGAAGCAGAAAAAAAACGTATCATTAAGCCTAGGCTTAGCTAGACGGCTCATCCTGACTCCTGAGCCTAACCCACATGATAAGTTGAGTAAACATGAAAATGTTTATCCAACAGCTAAATCTAAATCCTACATGTATATTATTCGCAAGAAAAGAAATAAATCCTACATGTATATTACCTTTCTACTGCAAATTGCTAAGCAAGAAAATAAGCTTTAGCATTACGGAAATATCGAAAATGGTAAATCTAATCTCATCACCATCAAGTTTGATATACTTACCGGCCCCATGTGTTTCAATTCCAGAGCGTATATCTTCAATTGTTGTTACTTCCAACCCATTTTCCTTTACCTACAAGCATAACACAGGGACAAATATTATTCATTGATAAACTGATAGCTCCGAAAGAAACTTGTTTAATAGAATACAAAGTCTTACAAAGTCTAATATGTAGTTAGCCCAATCTTGAATCCGCAGCCAAAGGATTAGACACTTCTTGTGACCTTTGTCAATCCACTCTGCGCGACCTGCAGTTTGAACTTGGCTTTAAGTAGTGTCACAACACAAAAGTAAACACAGGCCAGGGGTAATAAAAGCATCCATCATCTAGAAAAGCAAAACTACACACAGATAAAACAATAACCGAAAGACTCCATGTTGTGCAGAATAAACCTTCACTAACAAGAGCTGCAAGGAACGCTTCCTTTGCTTCATAGCTTAGAGATCCTGGATAAATAAAGCATGTAAGTTCAGTGCAACATCAATAGATGTCCAAATGCATAATAAACTAGTTGAGTAAATAAATTTTCATGTACACACTAGTCTGCCATGCTCAAGAGGCTCCATGGTAGGCCTTAGGAACACATTACCATCATGCCAGATCACTATGACATAATATTTTCAACACAGTAAGACATATTTTTGCTGAATTGTAGAAGAGTAGTCAAAACACAAGGTTCAGATAAATACGACTTACTCTCAATCTTTGGATTGGAGAACAACGGAAAATCTTCTTCCGGGGAGATTATATACATCTTTTGACTTCTACAGTAATCAAGTATCAGCTCTTTCCATAGCTGCACTTGCTTTTCACGTGTTTCTCTCACAGGCTGCAAGCTGGGAACAAATGTTGTCATGATACTATTATCAGTCCGTGTACATATCAAAATAAGTGTTTAACAGAAGTTTTAAGATAACATACACAAAAGATCCCTTACATTACTCAACCAAATGTAAGAATTAGTAAAGCAAGGAAATGCTTCAACTGTTACACATAGTGTTGGGATATGAAAGAAAGATGCCAGGTCTCAGACACTCTGAACAAGATACTGTGTTACAATTTTGGGATGCTATAAAGTAGAGATTTGTGAAGAGAGACATTTGAGTTTTATTAAGCAAAGGCAGATTTTGAAGAAACAAGTGCTTAAGCAGGGAAGGAGCCAGTGGGGGGCAAGTTGGGGCCATGTCTCCCCTCATGGTAACCTTTTTTTCTTCTTCTGAAAACAGCCTTAGATTGCTAGTTCAAAGTGCTTTAAATTTATATGTTTGGCCCCGGTCAACATTTTATATCTTCCATTGGCCCCTTTAGTAAGATTGCTAGCTCCGTACCTGTGCTGCTTACTAACATAATTCCTTTAGTGATCCTGATGTACAAACCCTTCATACAAATTCAGTTCTTCACTTACAAAATAACATTAACCGCCCCGTGTTTTTCATTTCGAATCTATAAAGTGCCATTTTATGCCTTATTGACAAGTTAACTAAAATAAAACAAGGGGAGAGATTAAAGGAAGTTTACATGATTTAGAATGTACTCACATGATTATATGATATATCCCAAATAGTAATAAATAAGTTTAACTAACAAAAGGGCAAGAATATACCAAAATCACGAACCACTTTATTGTACAATTTGTCCAGTAATAACTCATTGCCAAACAAATAATTCACTGAAAAGTAATTTCATTACTAACATAGCACTTGGAGCAGAAGTTAACTGCCCACCTTTTTCACCAGGCAGTGAGTAAGAATCTCCTACTCCTCCTATATGGCTATACATACTGCAGAACCGCAAATCATGCAAAAATGTTCAAACATGTGACACTACTGCTGGAGGAGGGGGAGGAGAGAGATTACGTGAAGTAGGGCGGGTAGTTGAAAAAGTGGGGGAGCTTGAAATCCACCAGCCTCTGCATCTCTGCTGAAGCGCGAGCTTGCAGAGCGGACGCTGCCAGCGCGTAGTGGAGATCTAAAACGGCGAGCTGGCTGCCTCCGTGCCTCGCTGCTGGCTGCTGACTAGCCTGCTGCTTGAGACAGTGGTGGATCTAGGAATTTAAAACAGGGTGGTCCACCTGAAAAAGCTGACAACAAATATGACACGTGAACATTCTAATTAATTTACCAAATAGCACATATAAATAAACCAATGTGTTCTTACGGACAAATTAAAATTCTCAATTAAGTCACCGTTTTAAATAAAAGAAGTACGTCCTACATATTAATTCTTCAACAATTCTACAAGATAAAAATTCTAGCAGTCACTGTATTCTATCAAGTGTCAATCAGTATAAGGGTTGAATCAGAAATTGGGAAAATTGGGGAATGGGGATAACCGTACAGGGCAGGGCAGGGTGCACGCCTGCACACCGGCGCCCCCCCGGCAGGACTGGTCTGCGGGCTGGGCAGCTGGGCGCGGTGAACCGCGCGGGCAGCGTGCGGGGAAGGGCAGAGCGAGGCACGGATCCAGGCGGGAGTCGTCGACGTCGATTAACCGGCGAGGCAGGCGGGAGGCAGCGAGTTCTTGTGGGCTGGAATGGACTGGGACAGGACGAGTGCTTGTGGGCTGGGATGCCATGGCAGCTTTCTTGTGGGCCGGAATGATATGCTGGGTTTTTTTTCACCTCCAGCCCATCTATTCTTCTTCTTCTCTTTTACGGGTGCATCTACTCTTCTAGTGGAGCGGTTGCAGCGGTTGCAGCTCTTTACGGGTGCATCTACTCTTCTTATCTATGGAAAATGTTTGATTCTTCTCTGAATTCTTTTATGTATGATTGAGTTATCTTTGCAAGTCTCTTCGAATTATCTTTTTGGTTTGGCCAACTAGATTGGTAGTTCTTGCAATGGGAGAAGTGCTTAGCTTTGGGTTCAATCTCGCGGTGTCCTTACTCAGTGACAGAAAGAGTTGCAAGGCACGTATTGTATTGTTGTCATCGAGGATAACAAGATGGGGTTTTTATCATATTGCATGAATTTATCCCTCTACATCATGTCATCTTACTTACGGCGTTACTCTGTTTTTACTTAATACTCTAGATGCATGCTGGATAGCGGTCGATGAGTGGAGTAATAGTAGTAGATGCAGAATCGTTTCGATCTACTTGTTTTGGACGTGATGCCTATATACATGATCATCGCCTAGATATACTCATAACTATGCTCAAAACTGTCAATTGCTCAACAGTAATTTGTTCACCCACCATAGAATACTTATGCTCTTGAGAGAAGCCACTAATGAAACCTATGGCCCCCGGGTCTATTCTCATCATATCAATCTATATCACTTTATTTACTTGCTTTGTTTTTACTTTGCCTTTACTTTTTACTTTGCATCTATCTATCAAAAATACCAAAAATATTATCTCTATCAGATCTCACTCTCGTAAGTGACCGTGAAGGGATTGACAACCCCTAAGCGTTGGTTGCGAGTTGCTATCGTGGGGGGGGGGGGTGGATTTTTTTTTTGAGGTGGGGGGGAATGGACTGGGACAGGACGAGTGCTTGTGGGCTGGGATGCCATGGCAGCTTTCTTGTGGGCCGGAATGATATGCTGGGTTTTTTTCACCTCCAGCCCATCTATTCTTCTTCTTCTCTTTTACGGGTGCATCTACTCTTCTAGTGGAGCGGTTGCAGCTCTTTGCCGCGACAGCAACGGCATTTATCTGGGAGCTTCGGCGGTTGTTTACCAGCGCATCACCGATCTGATGATGTTTGAAACATATGCTTGTAGAGAAGCACTTTCTTTGGCGGCGACCTTGCTATTCAAAATATCATGGTGACCTCGGACTGCCAAGGAGTCGTTAAGGACATCAACATGAGGACAGGAGGGCCTCATGCAGCTATCGTACATGAAATAATAGCTCGTAGCTCTAGTTTCCTTTTTGTAATTTTGTGCATGAGCATAGGAACTACAATTTCGAGCCTCACAATCCCGTCAAGTTTGCTTGTAACCTAGATATAGGTAGACATGTTTGGTTGAGCATTCCTCATGACCCAAAGCTTGTACCTATGGATATCACTTTGAATCAATAAAGTCAGCGAGATTTCACAATAAAAAATATACTCTTCTAGTAGACTATATAGAGCCGTGAGAGCTATATGTCGCTCAAGCGTGATGCAAGCAAGCTTCGCCTCACGGATTTCCAGCGAGCTACACCAGCCAATATTCGTGCATTCCTCGCTCGCTTGCCAGTGGTATGCTTTTCGCCTTGGTTTACTCTCGCTATTTTTTTATTTTTCGTTTCTTTCAATTCCCTGTTTCTTTCATGCTTTTTTGCTTTGTTCTTTTCTCTCCTTTTTCTTCGCTTTCATTGTTTCTTTCTCCGTTTTCAATGGTTTTTTCCTTTGTTTCCCATTTTCTTTATTTTTCTACCATTTACTTTGTTTGTTTCTGGGTTTTCATCGGGTTACTACATTTCTCTTTGTGTTTTTAGGGTTTTTTACAGTTTTCATTCTTTTGCAATGGTTTTCATTGGTTTTTATATTGTTGATCATTATTCGTTTTTATTTGTCTTTCTATTTAAAATAGGAACATATTTTATACAAGTTAGAAAAAACCCAGTTACAGAAAAAAATCCATACACATCTGAAACAGTTTCCCTGTACGCGTTTAACTTTTTCGAAATACATGATTAACCTTTTTTCAAACACATATTTTGACAACATTTTAAATGCACATTCAAAAAAATTTGTAAACATCACGAACATTTTTTATATACAAGATTAACATTTTCCAAATACATGTCCATCATTTCTGAAAAATTATAATTCTTTATGTCTGCCTTTTTCCACACTGTACCATTTTTTATCTGTCAGGAACATTTTTTATATACACCTACAACATTTTACAAATACATGATTAACATTTTTGAAAACATGTATTCTTTTATGTCTACTTTTTCCATACAGATCGTATATTTTTGTATATGTCTGGAATATTTTTTGTATACACATTTAATGTTTTCCAAATACATGATTAACATTATCTATATTAATTTTTGACAGGAATATATTTTATCTACCCATATAAATTTTCCAAATATAACATATATTTTTTGATGTCTACTCCATGCACATTATGTTTTTAGTGTGCATTGGGAAAAAATATACACGTTTAAAAAATTTCAAATACATAATTATCAGCTTTTAAAAAGTATATTATTTACGTGAACTTTTTCCATAAATATTCTATATTTTTTGTATAAATAATGAAAAAACATTATACACATGTTTGTTATTTTCCAAATACATGATTAACATTGTTTTCATATATGTTTTTTGATGTCTATTATTTTTATAAACATACAATTTTCGTATATTTTAGAAACATTTTTCTATACACGTTTAACATTTTCTAATGTGCGATTAACATTTTTTAACCTTTTGTATATGAAGTTATTTTATAATAGATATATTCTGAATATTTTGAAATACAAAAGTAAAAAAATAAAAAATACCAAAATGTAAAAAAGTGAAATTAGAAAAAAACATTGAAGGCATGTCCGCTGGGCCGGCCCAATCGGGTGCCTGCATGAAGCGAGACGTCCTACTTTCTCGCGTCTGGCGAGACATAGGTGCGCCCATATAGAACTACCAAAAAGTCGAGGGTGGGTCCCGGCCTATCATGTCTACCCCTGGAGATCTGCCCCTAGGTTGTGACAACCAGAGGGCTGAGAGTGGAGTCGGGGAATGGAGGAGGAACCGAGGAAGGAAAGGAGCAACCTACAGAAGCTCACTGTCGGCCTACTATCTCGGGTCAAAGGCGAGCTCAAGGAGCGGAGCAGAGGGAACAACGGTGGTCTGGTGGAAGCCGACGGAGGGAAGCGTCGCGGTTGTGGTCTGATGGAGGCCGAAGGACGAGAGTGGCGGTGTGGTGGTCTGGTGGAGGCTGGCAAAGGGTGGAGGCCGGAGTGAGTGAGTCTGGGAGATGGCACATGGCGGCGCAGTCGAAGATGGGATAGGATGATGGTGAGTGAAAAGTTTAATGGGTTAACTGATACGTCTCCAACGTATCTATAATTTTTGATTGCTCCATGCTACTTTATCTACTGTTTTGGACTATATTGGGCTTTATTTTCCACTTTTATATTACTTTTGGGACTAACCTATTAACCGGAGGCCCAACCCAGAATTGCTGTTTTTTTTGCCTTTTTCAGTATTTCGAAGAAACAAAATATCAAACGGAGTCCAAACGGAATGAAACCTTCGGGATCGTGATTTTCCAACCGAACGTGATCCAGGAGACTTGGACCCTACTCCAAGAAGCCTCCGAGGACGTCACGAGGGTGGAGGGCGCCCCCTGGGCGCCCCCCTACCTCGTGGGCCCCTCGGAGCTCCACCGGCGTACTCCTTCCTCCTATATATACCTACGTATCCCCGAACGACCAGAACAGGAGCCAAAAACCTAATTCCACCGCCGCTACCTTCTGTATCCACGAGATCCCATCTTGGGGCCTGTTCCGGAGCTCCGCCGGAGGGGGCATCCACCACGGGGGGCTTCTACATCATCACCATAGCCCCTCCGATGAAGTGTGAGTAGTTTACTTCAGACCTTCGGGTCCATAGCTAGTAGCTAGATGGCTTCTTCTCTCTTTTTGGATCTCAATACAATGTTCCCCCCCTCTCTCGTGGAGATCTATTCGATGTAATCTTCTTTTTGCGGTATGTTTGTTGAGACCGATGAATTGTGGGTTTATGATCCAGTATTATCTATGGAAAATATTTGATTCTTCTCTGAATTCTTTTATGTATGATTGAGTTATCTTTGCAAGTCTCTTCGAATTATCTTTTTGGTTTGGCCAACTAGATTGGTAGTTCTTGCAATGGGAGAAGTGCTTAGCTTTGGGTTCAATCTTGCGGTGTCCTTACTCAGTGACAGAAATAGTTGCAAGGCACGTATTGTATTGTTGCCATCGAGGATAAGAAGATGGGGGTTTTTATCATATTGCATGAATTTATCCCTCTACATCATGTCATCTTGCTTACGGCGTTACTCTGTTTTTACTTAATACTCTAGATGCATGCTGGATAGCGGTCGATGAGTGGAGTAATAGTAGTAGATGCAGAATCATTTCGATCTACTTGTTTTGGACGTGATGCCTATATACATGATCATCGCCTAGATATACTCATAACTAAGCTCAATTCTGTCAATTGCTCAACAGTAATTTGTTCACCCACCGTAGAATATTTATGCTCTTGAGAGAAGCCACTAGTGAAACCTATGGGCCCCGGGTCTATTCTCATCATATCAATCTATATCACTTTATTTACTTGCTTTGTTTTTACTTTGCCTTTACTTTTTACTTTGCATCTATCTATCAAAAATACCAAAAATATTATCTCTATCAGATCTCACTCTCTTAAGTGACCGTGAAGGGATTGACAACCCCTAAGCGTTGGTTGCGAGTTGCTATCGTTTTGTGTAGGTACGAGGGACTTGTGCGTGGTATCCTACTGGATTGATACCTTGGTTCTCAAAAACTGAGGGAAATACTTACGCTACTTTACTGCATCATCCTCTCCTCTTCGGGGAAATCCAACGCAGTGCTCAAGAGGTAGCAAGAAGAATTTCTGGCGCCGTTGCCAGGGAGGCTCACGCAAGCAAGTCAACCATAACAAGTACCCATCGCAATCCCTATCTCTCTCATTACATTATTTGCCATTTGCCTCTCGTTTTCCTCTCCCCCACTTCACCCTTGCCGTTTTATTTGCCCTCTCTTTCCCAATCTCCTCCTCTCTTTCCCGTTTGCCTTTTTCCCGTCGCCTTTCTGTTTGCTTGTGTGTTGGATTACTTGTTACCATGGCACAAGATAATACCAAATTGTGTGATTTCTCGAATACCAATAATAATGATTTCCTTACTACTCCGATTGCTCCTCTTAATAATGATGAGTCTTGTGAAATCAATACCGCTTTGTTGAATCTTGTTATGAAAGATCAATTCGCCGGCCTTCCTAGTGAAGAGGCCGCTACTCATCTAAACAGTTTTGTTGATTTGTGTGATATGCAAAAGAAGAAAGATACGGATAACTCAAATTGGAGTTATTTCCATTTTCACTTAAAGATCGTGCGAAAGTTTGGTTTTCGCCTTTGCCTAAAAATAGTATTGATTCTTGGAATAAGTGCAAAGATGCTTTTATCTCTAAGTATTTTCCTCCCGCTAAGATTATCACTCTTAGGAACGATATCATGAATTTTGAACAACTTGATCATGAGCATGTTGCCCAATCTTGGGAAAGAATGAAATTAATGCTTCGCAATTGCCCTACTCATGGTTTGAATTTATGGATGATCATACAAATTTTTTATGCCGGATTGAATTTTGCTTCTAGAAATCTTTTAGATTCGGCCGCGGGAGGCACTTTTATGGAAATTATGTTAGGGGATGCTACCAAATTGCTTGATAATATTATGGCTAATTATTCTCAATGGCACACCAAAAGATCTTCTAGTAAAAAAGTGCATGCTATAGAAGAAATCAATGTTTTGAGTGAAAAGATGGATGAACTTATGAAGATGTTTGATCCTAAAAATACTCCTCTTGATCCCAATGATATGCCTTTATCTACTTTGC
This sequence comes from Triticum timopheevii, assembly GCA_963921465.1. Lineage (NCBI taxonomy): Eukaryota > Viridiplantae > Streptophyta > Magnoliopsida > Poales > Poaceae > Triticum > Triticum timopheevii. The sequence continues at coordinate 660,763,734 of OY997266.1, forward strand.
TTGAGAATAATAATGAATCTATGGATGTGAATTTTGTTGGTAGGAATAGTTTTGGAAACAACGCTTATAGAGGGAATTTTAATCCTAGGCCTTATCCTAGCAATCCTTCTAATAATTATGAAAATTCCTACAGAAACTCTTATCGAAATTTTAATAAGATGCCCTCTGAATTTGATAGTAGTGTTAAAGAGTTTATGAATTCACAAAAGAATTTTAATGCTTTGCTTAAAGAGAAATTGCTTAAAGTTGATGATTTGGCTAGGAACATTGATAGAATTTCTCTTGAAATTGATTCTTTAAAGCTTAGATCTATTCCTTCTAAGCATGATATCAATGAGTCTCTCAAAGCCATGAGAATTTCCATTGCTGAGTGCAAGGAAAGAACCGCTAGGATGCGTGCTTCCAAAGATGCTTTTATTAAAGCGTGTTCTTCCAATCCCTATGAAAATCAAGATGAAGATCTAAAAGTTATTGATGTGTCCCCCATTAAATATTTGTTTTGCAATATGAATCTTGATGAATCTGAAGATTATCTTCCTTTACCTAGAAGGCGTTCTAAGAATTCGGAGTTTCTAGATCTTGATGATGAAATTGATGAAAGTGGGATTGAAATAAATAAAAACCGTGATGTTGCTAAACCCACTATTTTGGATCTCAAGGAATTCAATTATGAAAATTGCTCTTTGATTGGTTGTATTTCCTTGTTGCAATCCGTGCTAGAATCTCCTCATGCTTATAGTCAAAATAAGGCCTTTACCGAACACATTGTTGATGCCTTGATGCAATCTTATGAAGAAAAACTTGAGTTGAAAGTTTCTATCCCTAGAAAACTCTATGATGAGTGGGAACCTACTATTAAAATTAAGTTTCATGCTTTGTGTGATTTGGGTGCTAGTGTCTCTACTATCCCCAAAACTTTATGTGATTTGCTAGATTTCCGTGATTTTGATGATTGCTCTCTAAACTTGCATCTTGCGGATTCCACTATTAAAAAACCTATGGGAAGAATTAATTATGTTCTTATTGTTGCAAATAGAAATTTGGTGCCCGTAGATTTTATCGTTCTTGATATAGATTGCAATCCTTCATGTCCTATTATTCTTGGTAGACTTTTCCTTAGAACGAGTGGTGCAATTATTGATATGAAGGAACGGAATATTAGATTCCAATTTCCCTTAAAGAAGGGTATGGAACACTTCCCTAGAAAGAAAATAAAATTACCATATGAATCTATCATGAGAGCCACTTATGGATTGCCTACCAAAGATGGCAATACCTAGATCTATCCTTGCTTTTATGCCTAGCTAAGGGCGTTAAACGATAGCGCTTGTTGGGAGGCAACCCAATTTTATTTTGTGTTTTTTGTTTTTGCTTCTGTTTAGGAATAAATAATCCATCTACCTTCTGTTTGTATGTGGTTTTATGTTTTAATTAGTGTTTGTGCCAAGTAGTACCTATAGGATAACCTACGATGATAGTTGATTTGATTCTGCTGAAAAACAGAAACTTTGCGCGCACGAATTTAGTTATGATAAATCACAGGAACGTGCTTTTGCGTTTATTCTTTTTGCTTATGATCAATAAACAAATTTTCCAGGACTTCATATTTTGGTAGGATTTTTAGAGTTCCAGAAGTTTGCGTTAGTTACAGATTGCTGCAGACTTTTCTGTTTTTGACAGATTCTGTTTTTCGTGTGTTGTTTGCTTATTTCAATGCATCTATGGCTAGTAATTCAGTCTATGAACCATAAGGAAGTTGGAATACAGTAGGTTTAACACCAATATAAATAAAGAATGAGTTCATTACAGTACCTTGAAGTAGTCTTTTGTTTTCTTTCTCTAACGGAGCTCATGAGATTTCTGTTGAGTTTTGTGTTGTGAAGTTTTCAAGTTTTAGGTGAATTCTTTTGATGGATTATGGAACAAGGAGTGGCAAGAGCCTAAGATTGGGGATGCCCATGGCACCCCCAAGATAATACAAGGACACCAAAAAGTCAAAGCTTGGGGATGCCCCGGAAGGCATCCCCTCTTTCGTCCACTTCCATCGGTAATTTACTTGGAGCTATATTTTTATTCACCAACATGATATGTGTTTTGCTTGGAGCGTCTTGTATTATTTGTGTCTTTGCTTGTTGGTCTACCACAATCATCCTTGCTGTACACATATTTTGAGAGAGCCATACATGAATTGGAATTTGTTAGAATACTCTATGTGCTTCACTTATATCTTTTGAGTGTGATAATTTTTGCTCTAGTACTTCACTTAGATCTTTTAGAGAACGGTGGTGGATTTGTTTTAAAGAAACTATTTGATCTCTCATGCTTCACTTAGATTATTTTGAGAGTCTTTAATAGCATGGTAATTCGCTTAATGTTAATATACTTGGTGTTCAAGATATGTGGAACTTTCTTTTGAGTGCGTTGAATACTAAGATAAGTTTGATGCTTGATAATTGTTTTGAGATATGAAGATGGTGATATTTGAGTCATGCTAGTTGAAGTAGTTGTGAATTCAAAGAATACTTGTGTTGAAGTTTGTGATTCCCATAGCATGCACGTATGGTGAACCTTTATGTGATGAACTCGGAGCATGATTTATTTATTGATTGTCTTCCTTATGAGTGGCGGTCGGGGACGAGCGATGTTCTTTTCCTACCAATCTATCCCCCTAGGAGCATGCGCGTAATACTTTGCTTTGATAACTTCTAGATTTTTGCAATAAGTATATGAGTTCTTTATGACTAATGTTGAGTCCATGGATTATACGCACTTTTTCCCATCCTTCCACCTTTGCTAGCCTCTCTAATACCGCACACTTTTCTCCGGTATCATACACCCACCATATACCTTCCTCAAAACAGCCACCATACCTACCTATCATGGCATTTCCATAGCCATTCCGAGATATATTGTCATGCAACTTTCCACCGTTCCGTTTATTATGACACGCTCCATCATTGTCATATTGCTAGCATGATCATGTAGTTGACATTGTATTTGTGGCAAAGCCACCGTTCATAATTCTTTCATACATGTCACTCATGATTCATTGCATATCCCGGTACACCGCCGGAGGCATTCATATAGAGTCTTACTTTGTTGTAAGTATCGAGTTGTAATTGTTGAGTTGTAAGAAAAATAAAAGTGTGATGATCATCATTATTAGAGCATTGTCCCAAGTGAGGAAAGGATGATGGAGACTATGATTCCCCCATAAGTCGGGATGAGACTCCGGACTTTACAAAAAAAAAAAGAGGCCATAAAAAAGAGAAGAGAAAGGCCCAAATAAAAAAAATGAGAGAAAAAGAGAGAAGGGACAATGCTACTATCCTTTTACCACACTTGTGCTTCAAAGTAGCACCAAGATCTTCATGATAGAGAGTCTCTCATTTTGTCACTTTCATATACTAGTGGGAATTTTTCATTATAGAACTTGGCTTGTATATTCCAATGATGGGCTTCCTCAAAATGCCCTAGGTCTTCATGAGCAAGCAAGTTGATGCACACCCACTTAGTTTCTTTTATAGAGCTTTCATATACTTATAGCTCTAGTGCATCCATTGCATGGCAATCCCTACTCACTCACATTGATATCTATTGATGGGCATCTCCATAGCCCGTTGATACGCCTAGTTGATGTGAGACTATCTTCCCTCTTTTTGTCTTCTCCACAACCACCCTTCTATTCCACATGGTGCTATATCCATGGCTCACGCACATGTATTGCGTGAAGATTGAAAAAGTTTTGAGAATGTCATAAGTATGAAACAATTGCTTGGCTTGTCATCGGGGTTGTGCATGATTTAAATATTTTGTGTGGGGAAGATGGAGCATAGCCAGACTATATGAATTTGTAGGGATAACTTTCTTTTGCCATGTTATTTTGAGAATACATGATTGCTTTGATTAGTATGCTTGAAGTATTATTATTTTTGTGTCAATATGAACTTTTGTCTTGAATCTTTCGGATCTGAATATTCATATCACAATTAAGAAGATTTACATTGAAGTTATGCCAAAGTATCACTCCGCATCAAAAATTCTTTTTTTATCATTTACCTACTCGAGGACGAGCAGGAATTAAGCTTGGGGATGCCTGATACGTCTCCAACGTATCTATAATTTTTGATTGCTCCATGCTACTTTATCTACTGTTTTGGACTATATTGGGCTTTATTTTCCACTTTTATATTGATTTTGGGACTAACCTATTAACCGGAGGCCCAACCCAGAATTGCTGTTTTTTGCCTTTTTCAGTATTTCGAAGAAACAGAATATCAAACGGAGTCCAAACGGAATGAAACCTTTGAGATCGTGATTTTCCAACCGAACATAATCCAGGAGACTTGGACCCTACTCTAAGAAGCCTCCGAGGAGGTCATGAGGGTGGAGGGCGCGCCCCCTACCTCGTGGGCCCTTCGGAGCTCCACCGACGTACTCCTTCCTCCTATATATACCTACAAATCCCCGAACGATCAGAACAGGAGCCAAAAACCTAATTCCACCGCCGCAACCTTCTGTATCCACGAGATCCCATCTTGGGGCCTGTTCCGGAGCTCCGCCGGAGGGGGCATCCACCATGGAGGGCTTCTACATCATCACCATAGCCCCTCCGATGAAGTGTGAGTAGTTTACTTCAGACCTTCGGGTCCATAGCTAGTAGCTAGATGGCTTCTTCTCTCTTTTTGGATCTCAATACAATGTTCTCCCCCTCTCTCGTGGAGATCTATTCGATGTAATCTTCTTTTTGCGGTGTGTTTGTTGAGATCGATGAATTGTGGGTTTATGATCCAGTATTATCTATGGAAAATGTTTGATTCTTCTCTGAATTCTTTTATGTATGATTGAGTTATCTTTGCAAGTCTCTTCGAATTATCTTTTTGGTTTGGCCAACTAGATTGGTAGTTCTTGCAATGGGAGAAGTGCTTAGCTTTGGGTTCAATCTTGCGGTGTCCTTACTCAGTGACAGAAAGAGTTGCAAGGCACGTATTGTATTGTTGCCATCAAGGATAACAAGATGGGGTTTTTATCATATTGCATGAATTTATCCCTCTACATCATGTCATCTTGCTTACGGCGTTACTCTGTTTTTACTTAATACTCTAGATGCATGCTGGATAGCGGTCGATGAGTGGAGTAATAGTAGTAGATGCAGAATCGTTTCGATCTACTTGTTTTGGACGTGATGCCTATATACATGATCATCGCCTAGATATACTCATAACTATGCTCAAAACTGTCAATTGCTCAACAGTAATTTGTTCACCCACCATAGAATACTTATGCTATTGAGAGAAGCCACTAGTGAAACCTATGGCCCCCGGGTCTATTCTCATCATATCAATCTATATCACTTTATTTACTTGCTTTGTTTTTACTTTGCCTTTACTTTTTACTTTGCATCTATCTATCAAAAATACCAAAAATATTATCTCTATCAGATCTCACTCTCGTAAGTGACCGTGAAGGGATTGACAACCCCTAAGCGTTGGTTGCGAGTTGCTATCATTTTGTGTAGGTACGAGGGACTTGTGTGTGGTCTCCTACTGGATTGATACCTTGGTTCTCAAAAACCGAGGGAAATACTTACGCTACTTTACTGCATCATCCTCTCCTCTTCGGGGAAATCCAACGCAGTGCTCAAGAGGTAGCATTAACTAACATAGATTGTTTTTGTTTTTTGTGTGGCGCGGTGGGATGGCTACAATTACTACTAGTAATTAAGGGCGCTTGAAAACGGGCACCTCCGGGCGTGCCCAAATGTCACATTCTAGTGGACACCATGGAACACGGATATCAGATGCTCGGTGCCTAGGGTTTCTTAGTAACATGGGTTGGGCCATACAAAAATGTATCGAAGAGGTATCAAAAGAGTTCTTTTTTTTCATTTGATCACCGATACTATTTGGATATGTATTGAAGCGTCTCAGAGCCAAATCAGTATCAAATATAGTATCCTATACGAACAAGCAAGGTTTGAGAGGGACGTATCCATTTATTCAGATGATATATCCAAAGTAGAAATAAAAATAAGTTTAACTAACAAAAGGGCAAGTATATACTATCCTGAACCACATTATTGTACAATTTGTCCAGTAAATCATTGTCAAACAAACAAATTACCAGAAAGTAATTTCATTACTAACATAGTACCTGGAGAAGAAGTATACTACCCAACTTTGTCACATTAAGAATCTCCTACTCCTCGTATACGGCTATACATATTGTAGAATCACAATTATGCAAAATGTTCAAACATGTGACACTACTCTAGTAGCGCTGGCTAGTAGTGCAAAAAGTGGGGGAGGAGATATAACTCTTAGCTAATTTATCTATGCAGTATAACTAATACAATATACTTAGCTACTCCCCCTCTTCCGTTTATAGGTCGCGGACCTATCCCTAAATTGTTAATTTTATTAGTTCGGAAAATATAATATTTGAAGTTTCTAACTGTGTATTTTTTGTGATATATAACTCATATTATGATGGTTACATTGTTGACTTAGGGATACACGTGAGCCTCTTAAACCATAGAGGAGGTAGTGTGACACAAATAAACAATGTATTGGATTGACATAATAGTAATACTATAATAGTAAGCTAGAAAATCATACAAGTTTACAAGCTGAAATGTACTGACATATGTTAATAGCCAACCATGATAACCAATATAAGCATGGTGACCTACTTCTCTTCTACCGCCAACATCACCGCTCCAGCCCCCCCCCCCCTCCTTTGCCACCACGGCCACCATCCTTTCTTGCCATTTTAGTACAGATTGCAGACCAACTCACCCATCCATGGGGCTTCGTTTAAATGGAACACATCTTAACACGCATGATGTGATGATTCTTTTTGCGGCTTTTCTCGAAGCTGGAGAAGGCAGTTTGTGAATCTTGCAAAATATATAAAAAGTGCACTTGCTCATGCATTTCCTATTCATTGTGTATATATCTATTTGGTCATCAGTTGTTGTGCTACAGAAAAAAGAATGCAAATCGCACAAAGAAGGGGAGAGAGGGAACCAAGTGGTGATGCCAGTATATCCTTTGTCACCCTGCCTATGGAAATCTCCATCTATAACTATGCACTTCTTGACTTGTTGTTTTTACAAAAGCGGACTATATGGTCGACTTGTTTTTTAAGTAGGGATATTTTAAATATCACCGATATTTCGTCTTGGGCCTCTGGTGCTCCACGTTCGATATTACATTATGCTATAATTTTTCGCATTTATGCAATAATTACATAATTAACATATCCTCACTCAAAATAATAAATAATATTATGTAGTGCTGAAACCAGGTTTTGATTGGCTTGGAGCTTCTTCTGCTTGTTGCTTGCTGGCTTGGGGAATAATGGCGAATGTCGAGGGCTATTTACAGGCAATCAAGTAGGAGGAAGGAGCGATGAGATCACACACACTGGCAAAAGGATGGACACGAGCAACCAAGGGATCACTGTTTAGGGAAGAGGATAGGATAGGTCCGCCTCCGCCATCATTTGATTTCCCTATGTCTCTAGCTAGTTATGTTTTTTACAATAAGTAACTAAAGCCAACATTCATTTGTTGTTGGAATTTATTTATACTTGGTAATTACAATTACTGCTATCTCAGGCGAGGAAAAGGACCTTGGCGATTTGTTATGCTTAAAGAATTGTTGGCAAGCTGTTGGAAATAATGGTATTAATTGGTTAAATTTCAATATATATGCATTAAGTTAAGTTCAAACTAAAAAAAATTAAAAACCTTAGAATTCCTTTAAGTAACTGCATTATGTACATCAGTCGGTAACCCTCAACCTTTATGAGGACAAAATGTATTACTCTCAGCCCTAGGTCACTGAAAGTCACGGTACCTCTTGGGTTAGAAGGTCTAGCAACTTTTTTTCCTGTTTTAGTATTACATGCTGGATTTTGGAAACATTTTCTTCTCTATTCTAGGTATTTCAATAACTATCACACTTCCACTATTTTTGAATAATTCGGGCTACTAATATTTTTGAGTTTTCAAAAACACAGGAACCACAAAAATTAAAGTAAGTATTGATGTCATGGGGCATTGAATACTTGAGAGTTGAAAATATAGGAATGTGTAATATATAGATGTTGATTTGTTGCACCCCAAGAAAAATATATTCTTAAGCATTAGGTACAAGCACAAAGTTTCATCAAACCAATGAATTTTTTCCCACGAGATTTTATTCAACAGATTTTTTTTGAATTCATGCAAAGTAGGCCACATGAATCATTTTTGTGGTTTCTAGACCTATACGATCAAAGAAGTCCCATAGAATTTTTTTCTACCAAATAGAACCCTCCAAAATTTCTATATGATTCCTTTGAATCAAATACATCATAATTGCTAGAAGTCCGAACATTGCTTGCCTTGCATATTCAATCATTTGGTATTAATAAATTTCACCCGACCTCAGGCTCATTAGCCTTGATGGATTTCTTTTTGTTTATTTATCATGCTTTGAAAAATTCCAAAAAACAATCCTAATATACATGCTTGAGTTTTATGTATGCTTGTAGAAATGTATGATTTTGCATGCCATGTGCTATTAAATAAAGCATAAATATGTGAACAAAATAATAGAATGCACATAAAGATTTGAACACAGATAAGAATTCAACTCATGTTTTGTTAATTTGCGGATGAAAGCAATGGAAAAAGGTGAAGGGAAGCTGAGTTGGTGGTTCAATTTCTCGTCGCCCCCTGTGGAAAGCTCCATCTATGGCTATGCAATTCTTGAATTAAATTATTTGTTCTTACACAATTGTCTGCATATGATGACTTTGTGTAGTACTGGGGATAAATATCTCCGAATTTTCACGTGTTGTCTTGGGTGCTCCTCACTGGTTGATGTATTTCCATTCATGTGTACATAGAGAAGGGAGGAATATCCTCAAAACATTTTTTTCACGAGATATACGCCCTTGCTCAAAACGGAGTTTGGCTATGTGCAACATATGATGCGGTGACCAGGAGTGGTTGTGGGCACTTAGATGCAACTATAGACATGACATGTTGATTTGAATCGAGATGTGTGTTGAGAGGATTATTATTCACGCACTTTGCATGATGATTTTTACACAGATCACATCACATAGTCAGAACACAGAAGGTTGCAATAAAGACAAATACTTACAAGCATGGACCATGAATTGAGAAACTAGACAAGGACAAAGATTTTTTGCTGCATTTTGCAGATGGCTCCGTTGAGCAAACATAATTTTCCATGCTTTCTCCTTGTGATGATTTTTCTTTTAATTTATACTCCTATTAATCTTTTACTCTAATCATCAGATTGATATACAACCTTCATCTCCGTGCATATGTACATGGCTTTAAATACCACATACCAAAGATCGATGCAATGATGATTGATTAATGGAAATGACCGAGGAATCCAACGGTGAGCCGGTGACCAATATTTCATATGGCGCCTTGAACGCCCGACGTTATATTTCCGTCAAAGCATAGAGAAGGAAGGGATACTGCGAATACATAGTTCTTTTTCCATGTAACGCAAAACATTTGGCTGCATGCATCCTATGACGCAGAAGTCGAGAGTGGTTGTCTTTTCTTGGAATGCTTAAATCGATGCACTATCGAAATGACGGGTTTGAATATGCGCCTTGAGTAGGCATATATACTTGCTGTTGCTCGCCCACTTGCATGTATGGCTTTATCACTATGAAGCTATTGCAAGATGATTTGCTTGCCCATCACATCACAGGAACAATGACAAAACGGCCCAAACAACCACAAATACATACAAACGTGGATAGTGAAATGGAATTCTAGATAGCCACGGACCAAGAATTGTTGCTGCATTTTGCAGATGCCTCCAACGAGCAAAGATGGAGTTTTTCTCGTGGTTCATAATATCTGCTCAACGTTCAAAAGGGCTCTAGTGATCTTCTTACTCTTTTCTTCTCACCACAAGGGAGGTATGGTAACAAGCCTTAGTTCATGCGATATATAGGGTGAAAAACTTTTTCCTTGTCAAAAGGCCTATTAGCTCAGCTGGTTAGAGCGTCGTGCTAATAACGCGAAGGTCACAGGTTCGAGACCTGTATGGGCCATTAACTTTTTTTTCTTTTTTACTTTTTTTTACACAATGGTAAAAATGCGAAAAATAAAGTTGAGATGGCTTCGCCCGGGTTCGAACCGGAGACCTTCAGCGTGTTAGACTGACGTGATAACCAACTACACCACGAAACCTTTGTGTTACATCTGTCCAAAAGATTGACACAAATGGATAGATCCACTAATCTCACAAAAAAGGAAAAAGCTGTGGAAACCTGAAAAATTTACAACTTATATATGCTTAAGTCACTGATCCACAAGAAAAGGAGTCACCATGTGAATGCATGCAGAGCTTGATTGCAGGCCAACGATTATAATAATATAGTTGGCTCAACCCTACTGTTACTGAACTGTTGTTCCGAAGAAACTCTTCCCATTTTCAGATACCAAAAGAGTTTTCCGTTGAATGAACCCTTCCCATTTTCAGAGGTCAAAAGAATTTTCCATTGGACAAACAGATCAACTTATTTTTCAACGGGATCATACGAACCGTTTTTGTTTTACGAAAAGCCCACACATAACCGCCAAAGGGAAGACATTTCACCAACAGATTTATTCAGATAGTAGCATCAGTACACCCAGATAAGCATGATCAGTACTCCCTCTGTAAACTAATATAAGAGCGTTTAGATCACTAAAAACTAAAAGCCCTTATATTAGTTTACAGAGGGAGTACATCATTTCACCAACGGTTTTACATGAACGAAAAAGCAAGCTTGAAAACATGAACAGACGGTTTTGTCCAAAAGATGAACAAAAGAGCAAGCTTGAAATTATGCTGATGGAAATTTAATGTCATCGGTCGACAGCAGCAGCAGCAGCCGCAAAACATGAGCATGCTAGCCGCTGGTGACATCGAATGATGGGCAGCTCTCCGCCCATGCCAGGGCCCCAGCTTCCACATGAGAAAGTGGTTAAGTTGCACCTAAGAATTTTGCCGCTGCAAACTTGAAGGTATAGGATCCAACATAAACTCCCGGTCACCAAGTTTCATATCACAATCAAATAAACTGATAAGCTGAACATAATGATGAGTACATGAGAACCACAAAAATCACAATTTTGTACAACCATTGTTGTTTATTCAGAGAGATGAGATGCTTCTCTGGGCATGAGCGCCTCCCCTCGCCGCTGCCGCCTCCTCCTCCTCCGGCGCCCGCCGGCTGGTCCGTGGTGGCGGAGAGGCTCCCCTGCCTCCCTTCTCTTCCACCCCTGCTTCTCCCCTCGTCTTGCTGCGACCCCGGCCCGTCGTCGACTCTGTTCAACTCTAGACTGTCGGGATATCCTCGTCATGTGGGCTGTGAGGAAATGACTATTTGAGGCCTTTTAGGCAGCCCAAAGAGGTGCAGAAGCCCACTACCCATTAGGGTTATGACCTAGGGTCATTTTGGACTTTGCACATGAGGGGATGGGGATGCTTTACCCTCCATCCAGCAGCCACCACCAAGTGTGACGAAAATCAGTTCATCCTCCAAAAGAGAAGAAGAGAGAAAACCAAGAGAGCAAGGGAAGAAGAGGAAGATTGAAGGAAGAAGCAAAGGGAGCTCCTCCCCAAGGTTGTGATGGTCCAGATCCACTACCTTGTCTCCTTCAAGCTTCGGTTCCACCATCTTTTGTGAGATTGTTCCAATCCCTAGTTCTTGAGCCCCAAATCTTGTTGTGTCCATCCAAGATTCAGAAATCTTGATGTATGAGATCCTCTAATGCTGTCTAGAGAAAAACTTGTTGTATCAAGTTGACGGGTTTTCCACGTAAAAATCTGGTGTCTCTTTGTTGATGCTTGCTGATGTCCAAAAACTTACTCCTACCACAAGACACTAGGCTGAGGAGTGTCTTGCATGTTGAGTAACATATTTGGCCTCTATATATGCTGTTGCATATGTTTCCTTCCGTGCTAAGCAATGATCCTTGAGTTGGTACATGATGTGGTGCTGAGATTACTTGTTTCCACTGCAGTTATCAGTTAACCACAAGTGCATTTGTGTGCTGATTCTCAACAGAGTGGCATCAGAGCCTTGGTTGCCTAGAAAGTTGCAAATCCCAGTTGCTTGATTGTTGCTGGAAGTGTTGCTCACAATGACTTTGGAAGAAAGCGCTACTACAAGTGGCACGATAAAACTTGATTCTTTCAATTACTCATTATGGAAGACATTCTTTATTGCAAGGATTTTATGAGCCAATTGTGAAAGACAAGATACCCACGGGTGTCACGGAAGAAGAATGGAGAGTGTTGCACAGAAAGGCAGTAGGTATGATTCGGTTGTACATCAACCACAATATTTTCCACCATGTTGCAAATGACACAAATGCTTATGAGATGTGGCAGAAGTTGGAGTCTATGTGTGAGAGGAAGACATCAATGAACAAGGCCTCAGTGATCAAAAGACTTGCAAAGCTTGAGTATCGAGATGGCACAAGTGTGATTGAGCACTTGAATGTCTTTCAGTGCCATATAAATCAACTTTCAACCATGAAGATCAACTTTGAAGATGAGGTGCAAGCATTATTGTTGCTGAGTTCCATGCCTGATAGTTGGAACATGCTTGTTGTGTCACTTAGCAATTCAGCTCCGGATGAAAAGCTGACTTTGGAGATGGTGAAGAACAATATGATGAATGAAGAAGCCAGAAAGAAGGAAAAGGGTGATGCCTCTTCTTCTGATGCATATGTGGCTGAAACCCATGGGAAGAATGAGAACCGCGGACGCAACAATACAAGATTTCAGCAAGGCAAAAGAAAATCCATGGGGAGATCAAAGTCAAAACAGAGAAAAGATATTACTTGCTTTCATTGTGGCAATCCGGGAGACATAAAGAGCGAGTGCAGGAAGTACAAAAGAGAGCTTGCAGAGGGGAAACCCACAAAGAAAACCAAGCAAAAGGCTGAGAGCAGTTCAACCATGACTGCAACAGATGAGGACTATCTAGTCATTGAAGATGAAGACTGCTATAGTGATATTCGTGATGATGCCATGAGTTGGGTTGCGGATTCAGGTGCGTCCTTCCACATCATATCACACAAAGGAGTATTTCACATCTCTAGTGGTGTTACTAGCCAATTGAGGATGGGAAATAGTGGTTCGTCAGCAATTGTTGGCAAGGGCTCTATATGCATTGAAACAAACACAAGTTGCAGATTGGTGCTCGATGATGTGAGGCATGTTCCCGATATAAGGCTGAATTTGTTTTCAGTGGGAAAGCTTGATGACATCAAACATTATAGTTATTTTGGTGAAGGAAAGTTGAAGCTCACCAAAGGCTCTTTGATTGTGGCTCGAGGAAGTAAGCAAGGTAATCTCTGTGTGACTAAAACCAAGTTGTGCAATGAGGTGTTGAACATTGCTGAAAAAGACACTTCGGTTGAATTGTGGCACAAGAGGCTTGGACATATGAGTGAGAAGGGCATGCACGCTCTTCCTCACATGGAGTACCTCCCTGAGTTGAAAGGTATATACTTGAAACCCTGTGCACATTGTTTTGCTGGCAAACAACATAGGGTTGCATTTCGTACACTCCCTCCACATCGTGCAGAAAATGTTCTTGATATTGTGCACACTGATGTTTGCTCCATGACCGAAAAATTTCATGGTGGAGCATTATACTTTGTGACTTTTATTGATGACCATTCCACAAATGTTTTTGTGTATGTGCTGAAACACAAATACGAGACGCTTGAATCCTTCAAGGAGTTTCATGCCAAGGTTGAAAGAGAATCTAGCAGGAAATTGAAGTGCATGAGATCAGACAATGGTGGTGAATACCGAGGTCCTTTTGAAAGGTTTTGCAGAAAGTTTGGCATCAGGCTTGAGAGGGGTCCACCAAAGACACCTCAACTCAATGGTCTTGTAGAGAGAATGAACATGACACTCACAGAGAGGGTCACAACTATGCTCTCTCATGCTCATTTACCTAATTCTTTTGGGCTGAAGCTTTGATGAATTCTATGTATGTGTTTAACCTATCTCCCTCAGTTCCTCTTGCAGGTGATATTCCTTAGAGAGTTTTGTCAGGGAAGGAGGTATCGTACAAGCACTTGAAGGTCTTTGGTTGCAGGGCATTTTTACATGTTCCAAGGGACAAGAGATCCAATCTTGATAGCAAGACAAAGCAGTGCATCTGCCTCAGCCAACCAAGTGAAGAGTTTGGCTACAATTTCTGGGATCCAGTAAATAGGAAGATTGTGGGAAATCGAGATGTGGTGTTCATTGAAGATGAAACAATAAAAGATATTGGGAAACCAGAGAAGCAAATGACCAACACACCTCAGGTTGACATGGATCCAATCCGTCCTCCTCTTGTGCATGACAATCATGGGGGAGATGATGACACTGAAGACAGTGGAGATGCAACTGATCAAGGCAGTACAAATCAAAGTGACCAGCAGCCATAAAGCAATGATGATGAAGTTGGTAATGATGATGCCAACTAAAATCCACATGATTCACCACCAGTGCAGCAGCAAAGAAGTGAAAAAGGTCACATTCCTTCTTCTAAGTATCCACCACATCAATATGTGTTGATGACAGATGCAGGTAGCCCTCATGCTGTGAGGAGGCAACGTCTGATGAGAACAAGAAAGAATAGTCAGAAGCCATGCAGGATGAGATGAATTCCCTGTATGATAATGATACTTTTGAGTTGGTAAATCTGCCAAAGGGCAAGAAAGCACTCAAGAACAAGTGGGTGTACAGAGTGAAGACTGAAGAAAACACCTCACATCCAAGGTACAAGGCCAGATTGGTTGTGAAAGGTTTCAGTCAGAAAAAGGGCATAGATTATGATGAGATATTCTCTCGGTGGTCAAGATGTCTTCGATCCGAGTTGTGCTTGGCATGGCTGCCACCATGGACTTGGAAATTGAACAACTTGATGTGAAGACTGCATTCTTGCATGGTGACCTAGAGGAGGAGATATACATGGAGCAGCTAGAGGGATTCATGGTTGCAGGCAAGGAGTACTTAGTTTCAAAATTGAAGAGCTTGTATGGCTTGAAACAAGCTCCTCGGCAGTGGTACAAGAAGTTTGAGTCTTTTATGATTGGGCTTGATTACCATAAAGCACAACCTGATCATTGTGTCTTTATGAAGAGGTACGCCGAGGGTGACTTCATTATTCTCTTGTTGTATGTTGATGATATGCTGATTGTTGGAAATGACACAAAGAGGATTGATCTCCTCAAGAAGGCATTGAGTAAATCATTTGCCATGAAGGATTTAAGACCAGCTAAGCAAATACTTGGCATGAAGATTGATACGTCTCCAACGTATCTATAATTTATGAAGTATTCGTGCCATGTTTATAATATTTTTACATGATTTTGGTATGATTTGATTAGAACTAACCTGGACTGACGCTCTTTTCAGCAGAACTACCATGGTGTTGTTTTGTGCAGAAATAAAAGTTCTC
Organism: Triticum timopheevii; assembly: GCA_963921465.1. Lineage (NCBI taxonomy): Eukaryota > Viridiplantae > Streptophyta > Magnoliopsida > Poales > Poaceae > Triticum > Triticum timopheevii. The sequence goes on from OY997266.1 coordinate 660,779,241, forward strand.
GGAATGCGCTGAAAATCAACCGAGAATAATTTTGGAAAATATAAAAAATACTGGAACGAAAATCTACTAGAGGGGAGTCCTGAGGCCACCACGAGGGTGGAGGCCCCCCCCTAGGGCGCGCCCCCTGCCTAGTGGACTCCCCGTGGGCCCCCTTGACGTGAAACCGACGCCAACCCTTCCTATAAATCCCCAAAACCCCAAAACATAAGAGAGATCGGAAGTTCCGCTGCCGCAAGCCTCTGTAGCCACCAGAAATCAATCTAGTCCCTCTCTAGCACCCTGCCGGAGGGGGCCATCATCACCGGAGGCCATGGGGGAGATCTCAGAGGGGTCATCACCGCCATGAAGGCCAAGGACTAGAGGGAGGACCTCTCTCCATCCGGGGGGAGGCCATGGACGAGGAAGCACAAGGGGCAGAACCTCTCCTCCTCTCTCTCGGTGGCGCTAGAGTGCCATCGGGAGGGGAATCATTGCCGCGGTGATCGTCTTCATCAACATCACCATCATCATCTCTTTTACGCGGTCCACTCTCCCGCACCCCGGTGTAATCCCTACTTGAACATGGTGCTTTATGCCACATATTATGATCCAATGATGTGTTGCCATCCTATGATGTTTTGAGTAGATACCCTTTGTCTTTGGGTTGATTGATGATCTAGATTGGTATGAGTTATATGTTTTATTTGGTGCTGTCCTATTGTGCCCTCCGTGTCGCGCAAGCATGAGGGATTCCCGCTGTAGGGTGTTGCAATACGTTCATGATTCGCTTATAGTGGGTTGCTTGAGTGACAGAAGCATAAACCTGAGTAAGGAGGTTGTTGCGTATGGGATAAAGGGGACTTGATATGTTAATGCTATGGTTAGGTTTTACCTTAATGATCTTTAGTAGTTGCGGATGCTTGCTAGAGTTCCAATCATAAGTGCATATGATCCAAGAAGAGAAAGTATGTTAGCTTATGCCTCTCCCTCATATGAAATTGCAATAGTGATTACCGGTCTTGTTAACAATTGCATAGGATAATTCCGCACACCGACCCATCATTATTCCACACTCGCTATTTATAATATTTAGTAATATATTCTAACTTTATGATAATTGCACCTACTTTTATATTTTAGCTCTCCGATACCATGCAAAGTTATCCTCTTCATACCCACAACATAGTTTTATTTCTCGTTTCTAGTTGGAAGCAAACGTTCGGTGTATGTAGAGTCGTATCAGTGGCAGATAGGACTTGCGAGAATATTGATTTTACCTTTAGCTCCTTGTGGGTTCGACACTCCATACTTATCACTTCCACGTTTGAAAATTGCTATGATGATTCCTTGCACTTGGGGATTATCAAGCTCTTTTCTGGCACCGTTGCCAGGGAGCAATAGCGTGGGGTTAATATTTTCGTGTATGCTAGTGTGCTTTCTTCACTAATTAGTTTTTGTTTTGCTTAGTTGTGGGTGAAACATACAACTTTTTTTAAAAGAACGAAAATACAAAAAAGTTACTTGCCTCTTATGCCTAAAAACTTTTTTCAAAAAGAGAAGTGATTGGAAAGTTATGCATTGGAGAAGTGAGGGTCGACCTTGAACACTTGTGTTCATGCTCATGGAAACAATGTAGAATTTTTCATGGAAGTTTCTATGAAAATAATTATCCAATGTAGAAAAGTTCACGTATTTGAGAAAAATGTGTGCGAATTCAAAAAAATATGCATGAATTTTTTTTACATATGTTCAAAAATTTCAAAAAAATGTTTGCCTCTTGATTTTTCCCCCAAATTTCATAAAAATCATCGCTTAAAAAATGTTGGTTGATTCAGAAAATGCTCATGAATTCTAAAAATATTCATCAAATCCGAAAAAATTTTGTGAATTTAAACAAGGATTCCCAAATTTCATAACATATTAGCAAATTCACAAAACTATTCATGAGTTTCAGAAAAAAAATCCTAATTAAAATAATGTTCATGAATTTCTAACATGAATTTGAAATTTGTTTATGATTTCCAAATATGTTCAAAACTTGTACGAAATGTTTGTGAATTTGAAAAAACTTGACAATTTCAAAAATAAGTTTGCGAATTCAGAAAAGGTTAACATTTTAAAAAAACTATTCACAATTTTAACATGAATTCGAAAAAAATACATGTTGAAAAAATGTGACAATTTTTAAAACGAGTTCGTGAATTTGAAAAATGTACATGATTTCAAAAATATGTTCCTGAATTCTAAAACTATTCATGAATTTGTAACTCAAATTGGGAAAATGTTTACGATTGGTAAAAATGTTCAAAAATTTGTATGAGTGATTCCAGAAATATATCCATGAATTCAATATAGTTTCATCATTTCAAAAAATATTCATGAATTGGAAAGATCTTCGCAAAATGTAAAATAAAAATAAAAAGAATAAAATAGAATAGAAAATTAGAAAACAAAAATAAAAAGGAAAAGGAAAAAGTAAAAAAATGAGAAAAACTAATATGAAAAAGGAGAAAAAATACAAGAAAAAAGAAAAAACCAATTTGGGAAGGTTCTAGAACCTTCCAAAACCAGAAGTGACCAAGTTCGGCCGGCCAGAGAAAATGCAACGGGGAGAGGAGGTGGGGGTGCGGGCGGGCGGGGGGGGGGGGGGGGGGGGGATGGGTGGGAGTTGTCGCTAACCAGCAACCCGTGCGGCAAATAGGATTTACTGTAATTTCCAACCAAGGATTTCGACTATAGTCAGGCTGCTCTGTCTCATGGAAATGCACCATCTGTGCAAATAATAGGCCCAAGGCTGTTACTTTGTGTAAAAACTAATGGGCCAAGGCAAAGAATAAATAAAAAATGCTCCTAAGCTGTTTTCCATCCAACTAGAGTAGTAAATCTAAAAAAATGCAACTAGAATAGTATCACTCACATAGAGGAATTGCCAGTTCGGTGTAGTGGGAGTTGTTAGCTGCAGCGGTACCAGAGCGTTCCTTGGTTCGTCAGTTGTGGTGTTTTCTCAAATGGTTGATTCGGCAATTATGGAAACTCTGACATGCAAGAAAGCACATGCGCTGGCTGCTGATCTTCTTGTGTGAAGGTTATTTGTTGCTGATTGTCTCTCAATTGTGCAGGATATTGAAGAAGGTTAGCACAGGCACTGGCTGCTGATCTTCTTGTTTGAAGGTTGTTTGTTGCTGATTGTCTGTCAATTGTGCAAGATATTGAAGAAGGTTCGTGAGATCAGTGCCACAAGGAATGAGTTTGAAGTCTGCAGGTTCTCTCTCTCTCTCTCTCTCTCTCTCTCTATATATATATATATATATATATATATATATATATATATATATATATATATATATATATATATATATAACACCCTTAAGACTCTTATTCTGCTAACACCCGCGTTATTCTGCTAACACCCCACGTACCGATGTAGCTACAAACAAACCACCTTATCTTGTTCGAGCACCAACTCCCCTCCCTCCCCGTGCCCCTCCACTCCCCGCGACCACCACCTCCTGCCCCACCGCCGCACAACCTCCACCTCCAACCCCGCCTCCTCCTACCCCCGGCCGGTGCCGCCCCGCCTGCACCTCCCGGCCGGCGCAACCCCGCCTCCTCCTCCTCCCGCCCGGCGTCTCCCCACCTCCTCCTCCTTCCGTCCGAAGCCGCCCCGCCTCCTACACCTCTCGTCCTGCGCCGCCCCACATCCTCCTCCTCCCACCCGGCGTCTCCCCGCCTCCTCCTCCACCTGTCCGGAGCCGCCTGCCTCCTACTCCTCCCATCCGGCGGCGCCCCGCCTCGTCCTCCTCCCGTCCAGAGCTGCCCCGCCTTCTACTCCTCCCGTCCGGCGCCACCCCGCATCTCCCCCGCGCGCCTCTGATCTACAGCGCCGCCCAGCGACGGCCCCGGCCCAGCCCCGCTCCAGCCATGGCCACTGCCCCGCCATGCGCCCCACCCCATCCATCGCGCCGCCTCGGCCCGATCCGTCGGCGACGAATCCGCACCGACGAGCGGATGAGCCGCCTCCCCCGCACCAGTGCATCCGGATCCAGCCGGGCTGCCCCCACGATTGCCGGCCTCGACGGTCACGGCCGCGCCCCGTGACGGCCGGCCTCCCTCCCCACGTCGAGCCCCTACTTTCTGATGCAGTGCACAAAAATCGCCGGTGTGGCGCCGCACCGGTGGATCTCTGCCCCCCGACGAGCTGCCCCTCCTCCCCGCGTGCAGTTCCCAGATGTTGAGTGTTCGGTTTGAATTTCTTTTTCCTTCAAAAAGATGTGTTGTGCAGTTCCTTGCTGATGTATCTCCAGTGCATTCTTCAGATGGATGATACAAGCTTCTGCACTGCTTCTTTGATCCATTATGGAGGCAAAAGAAGGCAAGTTTCTTGTTCATAAGTGCACTTGTGAATTTGATGTCTTCAAGAGAGAGTTGTACATATTTGCATCCTATAAGGAAACTAACACTTCTACTATACATGTGAACAAAAGTTCAGTCCGGCACAAAAGGGTAGCGGTTGTGGGCAAAAGCATTGTCGTTTGGGCGCGTGCAATTTTGTTTGTGTTTGAATACATTAACTCGGTTGCCATGTACGGTGAACACATACATGATTTGTGTTTAAAATATTGTTGTCCATAAAAAGCATGGTCTTGTGGTTCATTCTTTTCGATCATGCGATGCACTTTGGTCTAAAAAAAGGTCCACTAGGAAGAACTATTCTACTACATTTATACCAAAGTGCATTTAAAAAAATGCAAATGCAGTGCACTTTGGTCTTAAAAAAATTCCAGCACGAAGGATTTTTCAATACACTCCATTTAAAACAAAATGCATTTAAAAAAATGCAAATGCAGTGCACTTTTTGGTTTAAAAAAAAGTCTGCTACGAAGGACTCTTCAGTACACTTCATTTAGCACAAAAGTCCACTATGAAGGATTTTTCGGTACACCCCATTTAAAAAAAATGTATTTAAAAAACATGCAAATGCGGTGCACTTTGGACTAAAAGAAGTCCACTACGAAGGACTATTCAGTACATCCCATTTAGAACAAAACAAATTTTAAAAAATATGCAAATGTGGTGTACTTTGGTCTTAAAAAAAGTCCACTATGAAGGACTTTTTTGTCCACTCCATTTAAAATAAAATGCATAAAAACAATTAAGTTCGCCTGCCCGTCTATTGCATTGCGGTTTTCCATATGAAGCAGTGCGGACAGCCGTCTGATGATGTTCATCTCGTAAGTGCAAAGAAAAAAGCGTTACCGAAACAAGAACAAAAAGTAATGTGGTTCACTTCTCCATAATTTTGCGGTTAACTTACGCACGATGTGAAGCGCACTTCACTTCCTCGCATCAGAAAAATTATGTCTGACAAAAGAAACGATGCAGTGCACTTGCCCTTCTGATGTACTGTGGTTTTTAGTCTGAAGCAGTGCGGTTTGCTACCTCGTTTGGGAAAAATTTATGTCCCACAAAAAAAAATCATGCAGTGCACTTGTCTGTCCGATGAAGTGCGAGTTTTCAGTCTAAAAGCAGTGCGGTTTTCTTCCTCGTCTTCAAAAGTTTGCGTCCCACAAAAAAGAAATAATGCAGTCCGCTAGCCCGTCTGATGCAGTGCGGTTTTCAGTCTAAAAGCAGTGTGATTTTCTTCCTCGTCTTCTAAAATTTACGTCCCACAAAAAAGAAATCATGCAGTTCTCTTACCCGTCTGATGCAGTGCGGTTTTTCGTCCGATGCAGTGCGGTTTTCAGTCGGATGAAGTACCCACGTCGATTTTGGTGTCGCGAAAAACAGAGTGCCCGCATTTCGGTAATTTGAAAACTGCTCTTAAACCGTAATGAATTAGAGAGAGTGTTCTACATGAAAAAGTTGCGTCTCGTTGATATCCTTCCAATGGCGTATGATTTGAGTTATTCCGACCAGTGGTTCGTAAAAATTTCGCGAAAAAACAGCCGCTGCCTCTCGAAGTCAGCCGCACGATTTTCAAAATTAACTAAAAATTGTAAGGAATCTCAAAACCATTTCAACATATGAAAGTTGCGCCTTGTCCGTAGCTTTCCAACGGCGTATCATATGTCTCATTTCGACAAACGGTTAGAAAACTGGAGCAAAAACAGTACCGAAAATTTCAAAAAAAATTGAAAAATAGAGTTCCGCGATTTAGTAAATTTGAAACTGCTCTTAAACCGTAATGAATTAGAGAAAGATTTATATATGAAAAAGATGCGCCTCAACGATATCTATCCAACGACGTATCATTTGCTTCGTTCCGACAAGCGGTTTAGAAAAAACGCGAAAAAACGCTCGCTGCCACTCGTCATCCGCCGCACTATTTTCAAAACTGCTCTTAAACCATGTGGAATCTTGAAAAGTGTTCAACATGTCAAAGTTGCGCCTAATCCATAGCTTTTCAATGATATATTACACGCCTCATTCTGATAAACGGTTAAAAAATTAGAGCGAAAACAGTACTGAAAAACAAACGCGTGCAGTTTTTTCAGACGAGAAGTTCACTAGTCTCTATTGCAGCGCTCGTCGTCAAAATGATGCAGTGCACTTCTGTTAAGCGTGCAGTGCCGAAGTGGTGTGCAGAATAGTTATTCTGCTAATATTAGCAGAATAGGACGTCATGTGTGGCTTTGTACTCCCCATGACCTTACAATGATACGTATGAACATTCCAAATGAATAAAGTTTAGAAACTTTCCCTAAAAAAGCACAAATGCTAAAAAAGAAAAAGGAAAATGCTATGAGTTGATTTCAATATACTTAATTGTTTTTACTGGATCTCTGTCGTTGTTTAACCATATGTCATTGATAATATACTCCCTCATTTCCAAAATAAGTGTCATGATTTGAACTAAAACCACAAGACTTATTTTAGATTGGAGGAGGTAGTTTGTAGTATTGCTCGCTTCCTTTTTATGTTAATTTGGTCGATTTGAAAGCCATGCCGGCGGACCATGGCATGTCCTTCGCTTTCTTAAACTCCCATGTGTTTGTTCTATTCTGGTCACCAGATGGTGTATTTCCCCTTTATATTATTCGACAACCAACTTCGGGTGCTGTCGTTTTGACTCTTGAAGGTTTAAGCGGGTTAGTTTGGATTCTCTTTGTTAGACTACTCCTGCTAGTGATGCTTTTTGATTCTTCTTAGGTACCAACAGGTAGCCAATCTTTTTGGATTCGGCCCCGAACTCCCATTTCTCTCTTCAATCTCTTTTCCAGAGTTCTGCTCTTGTGGTTCAAGGGAGAGATGAATCTAATACAAAAACTCCATAGTGTTGCTAGCTCCTCAGGATAGCGGCTTCTTGTTGTACTAGCAGTCTATTGTCATCGCCAGTGCATGTCAACATCTCTAATGGCACTGGGGGCCTCTTCTTCATTTTAGTTCAACCAGTGGGTTATTCAAAGGTCCTTAGGATGGTGTCATCATTGCCGATCTGATGGATATTGACACTTGCTTTCTCTTGTGGGGTTTATCCCATCGATATTAGAATATAATCGCGGAGACTTGTTGCTAAAAAGGACCTACTCTTAAGGACACGGGATGGACGGAGTAACGATGGGATGTGTAGCTTCCAGGAGTGTGGGTATCAGAAGGACACGGTGTGGTATGAGTGTCTCGTAAGCTTAGTGGATTATATTTGTCTGTGTTGTAAAAAGTGTTGAGTTTCACAACATTGATTTGGTTCGTGGTGTAGTTGGTTATTATGTTAGTATAACACATTAAAGGTCTCCGGGGTGAATCCATCAATTTTTTTCGTATTTATTTCCCATCATCTAAATGGAATAAAAAAGAAAAGAAAATGGTCCATACAGGTCTCGAACCTATGATCTTTGCGTTATTAGCAAGACACTCTAGCATGCCGAGTTAATAGGCCTCATGTTAATTTTATTGTTAATATTATGCAATATCACCACAAGGGAAAGTATTACAACATCGTGCTAATATACGTGGCATTACTATTACTATTAGGACACTTTCATACTCTACTTAAGTTATATTGCCTTAGATATTCATTTTATTATGTTGTATATTTTTATGATATATTTCAATTTTCTCATGAATTTTTTATGTTCATGTGTATACTTTGATTTATTATATTTCTCATATTTATATATTCCAACCTGTAACCTTCGCGTTATTAGCACAACACTCTAATCAGCTAGGCTAATAGGTCTCTTGTATGGTTGTAATGTTTGTCGTCTGATATGCTATCGATTGACCTTCATAGGGAGCAGATTTATGTTAAATTGCACATAACATAACAAGGATTCTCTATATACCCTTGATCTTTCTTAAGAAGCGGGATTGGATCTTTATAACAACTTGTGAAACATGATCGATCACTGCATGTGCAGTAGGGGCCCTTGAAGAAGTTGTCAAGATTTGAGAGGGTGATAGATGAGCCTTGGCCAGACTTGAAGGGGTCACACTATTCTTTGATGTCCTTGATAAAATTTTGCTCAATGCACTAGTAGAAAAACATCTATTAGTCCTGGTTTCTAAGGGCCTTTAGTCCCGGTTCATGAACCGGGACTAATGGGTCGTTACTAATACCTCCCCCCTTTAGTCCCGGTTCTAACACGAACCGGGACAGATGGTCCTCCACGTGGCCGGTGCGCCGAGCCCAGGAAGGGGGCCTTTGGTCCCGGTTGGTGGCACCAATCGGGACCAAAAGGCATCCACGCGTCAGCATTCCAGTGGCTGTGGTTTTTGTTTTTTTAAAGGGGGGGGGGGGGGGTTGGGGGTTTTGGGGGTTAATTTAGGTGTTTCATATATTGTGCTAGCTAGCTAATTAATAGAGAGAAGTGTCCTCTCTTATGTCCGTGCTTGGTCGATGCTACGTACTATATACATATAGCCCTCGACACGCTAGCTAGTAAGAAAATGAAGGGAACCATCGAGTACAGAAGTCCGTCATGCATACCGAGAGAAATGATCGATCGACCTCTCCTTCTCTGAGAGATTGGTCGAACAACAAGTTTTCGTATCATGTACGTCCGACGCTACTGGCTACATACATGTACAATATATAAGATCTCTCAATTACAGTCCCCTAGCATTTGAAATCAACTTCCACATGGTATTCTTCGGCTTTATTGATGACGTGGTCAAGAAAGAATCCCGCCAATTCCTCTTGAATTGCTTTCATGCGATCTAGTTCTAGGAGTTCATTCCGCATCTGTCACGTCTAATTTGAAGAAGGGGGTTAATTAATACATATATATGAATGAAACTCAACAGAAATAATGGTGTAATAAAATGAAATTGTGAATATTATTAATTGCTTACGCACTTCATATTGTCTTTGAGAGTAGCCCCGCTTGTTTTTCAAAGTCGCCGTGTGGATGAACTCGCACACGTAGTATCCACAGAAATCATTCCCTTGTTCCTGCCACAAGCACTTTACGAGGAATAGAGGTCAATCAAACTGATAATGAAGCATTATAAATGGCATTGATGAAAGTATAGCTATAGAATCAACGGGAGATGCGCACAACTAGCTAGCCAGTAGTACTTACTTTCGGGTATGTATATCGCAGCTCCTTCGACAGTCCCGGAGCTTGTGCGGTGAACTGTTTCCAAACCCTGCAAGACAAAGAAAATAATAATTATTACTTGAGATATCAGGAAATGAACAAAAAGTTGCCGATATGGTGCAATAATGATCGATTGAACTTACTTGTTGAGCATTTCAGTCATGTCCGCATAGGTGCTGGGATCTTTCCGTCTCAAGTCTAAGACGGTTACTAGTCCACGCTCAAGCTTAATCTCCAGAAGAATATAGTGGAAACTGCGCACGCATGCATAACTCATCAATTACATTACTATAACCTCGCTCGAGTAATAAGGGAAACCGAATATGCAAACGATCAGTAACACTCACTTGCCGTTGTAAGGAAAGAGTATGGTATCTTTGTTTTGATTTTTGATCAACGATTGTAGCAAGTTGTCCTCAGCCTCTTTGACGTCCTTTTCAACCAGAAATACATCTATGATATTTGTGTTAATAAATCCAATATCATAGATTTCATTTTTTTGCACTCGACGATCTTCAATCTGCATAATATATTGAGGATAATTAATTATAAATACATGCAATGAAAGAGCCGAGCTATATATAGAGACTTAATGACAGAAATAGTACTTACAGGCAGTAGCAAAAGACCGTTAATTTATCGAGGGCCTTTTGATTGAAGAACGCGAAGAACTCCTCAAATGGAACACACAACAGATCAGTTCCAACAAGGTCGTGTTCCTCTTTAATGTGCAGATACAAACTATTCCCCCCCCCCCCCAGACTCTCTGCAGGTTTTCACGTACCAAGTATGGAACCTTCGCATCATCGTTGTTAGAGATTTTCCATCTTTGACGACAGGCTTCCCGTACTCGTATTTGTGTTCTTCCACCTTCATGTAATCAGGAAGTGCATCGTCAGGCAGGTAATCTTGTAGATTGCCATAACCGGCCACCATCCCCGAAACATTAGCAACGATGTTGCCGCTAGACACATTGAGCGGGGGGGGGGGGCACGATTGGTTTGCTTGTTCGCCGAGCTGGTCAATTTTTTTCGCAGCTGCTCGTTCTTTTGCTCTTTGATGTCTGACAGTATTTCCCGACCGCTCCGCTTGGAGATATGTCTGTTCAGTAATGCGCTCATAGTTGGTTCTCGGCGGAGACTTTGCCGGTTTCCTCAGGGCATCGAGAGTGCGCTTTGCTTTCACTGGATCTACCTTCTCCTCCGGAGGTGGATGTCTCTTTGCCTTCACCCCTTCAAAGAACTCCTTCACGTGGGTCTGCACGATCGTATTGTTTTCCTCCTCGGTCCTCTCGTACGGTAACTTCTCTAGAGACTTTAGAGGTGGACCGTATCTGTATTGCCTCTCTCCTCTTCTTGTGCTGCTAGACGCCGGAGCAGACGGAGCGGCTGCGGCATCTGTCTTCTTTCGTGCTTGCTTACGAGGCGGAGGAGAAGGATTACGACGCGCCGGAGCAGCCGGGGCGGCGGCGGGTCTCTTCCGCCCTTGCTGGCAAGGCGGATAAGAAGGAGGCTGCTGGCTGCTCGGGAGCGCCGGCGCAGGCGGAGAAGGAGGCGAAGTGCCGCTACGCGCCGGAGAAGGAGGCGGAGTGCTGCCACGCGCCGGAGAAGGAGGCGGAGTGCCGCCACGCGTGCCCTGATCGTCACTCGCCGGAGGAGGAGGCGGTGGAGGAGGCGGAGTGCCCTGACTCGCCGGAGGAGGAGGAGGAGGAGGAGGAGGCGTCCAGTTCAGAAGGTTGATGAGCTCCTTCCGCCTAGTCTCCCCTTCACCGGTAGGGTGCTCAAGCACGAGGTCCACAAATCCCTCCGTTATTTCATCCACCATCACCTTAGCATGTCCTTCTGGAATCGGCTGGCGGTGATAAGTTGTGCCGGGTCCACTAGGATAAACTTGGGCAACAGCCGCCTTGACCTTCAAATTCATCCATCACGCCATAATGTGGCAATTTTGAGACTTCGTGATACCATCCACGGGATAGCTGGCAGGAGCCGTCAAGACATGCTCTGGCTGAAGCATATCGGTGGAAGCCACGCTGCTTCTCCGCTGAGATGGTGGGGTAGCTTCGGGGGAAGCTTCGGCAGGTCGTTTGCTGCGATCTGCTGCTTCTCGTTCCTCTTCTCGTTCCTCTAGCCCCATTACCCTTTCGTGCAGCGCCCGCAGTTGGTCCTGCTCCAGTTTCTTCCTCCTCTCGTGGGTTTTGTAACCCCCATGCGTCCGGAAAACCAACCTTTCACGGAATGGAGCCTGGCGTGCCTCGTGTCCGTCCAGTGTGCTCAGGATTCCCAAGGGCCATTGTGAGCTCGTCCTTCTCCCTGTTTGGAAGGAACGTCCCCCGCTGCTCTGCATCGATATAGTGTTGAAGGTTCTTGACTGGTATTTGCAGTTGCTCATCCGTCCACTGGCACTTCCCTGTTACAGGGTCCAAGGTTCCGCCAGCCCCGAAGAACCAAGTCCGGCAACGGTCTGGCCAGTACATTGTCTCTGTTTTGATCCCTTTTTCAAGCAGATAATTCTCAGCCTTGGACCACTTAGGCCGGGCTTTGAGGTAGCCACCTGACCCCGTGCGATGGTGAAGCTTCTTCTTCACAGCATTTTTCTTGTTTGTCGCCGACATCTTCTTACTCTTTTCTGATGTCTTGTGGGCCACAAATGCAAGCCAGTGATCTTTGATCTTCCCATATTTGCCGATGAATTCTGGTGTCTTTTCTTTCTCGACAAACTGGTTCAGCTCTTTCCTCCACCTCCTCATTAGGGTTGCCATCTTCTTAAGAGCACAAGACTTGATTAATTGCTCTTTAACTGGCTTCTCCGGATCCTCCTCTGGTGGTAGGGTGAAATTTGCCTTCAGCTCAGTCCAAAGATCTTCTTTCTGCATATCATTGACATAAGACACCTCAGGGTCTTCCTCCTTAGGCTTATACCATTGCTGGATGCTGATCGGGATCTTGTCCCTAACAAGAACCCCGCACTGAGCAGAAAATGCCTTCCTTGTCTGGACGGGTTCAATCGGTTCGCCGTCGGGCGCGATTTCTATGATCTCAAACTTTTCATCCGAGCTCAACTTTTTCTTCGGGCCTCGTCTCCTTACCGAAGTTGTGCTCGATCCGGAGGGCTAGAAATTATAAGGAAGAAAGACGAGAGTAATTAATATGTGTACATATACCAAAATAATGGATGCATCAATTAACTAGTCAGCACGGGCTTAACTAATATATATATACCTGGCCGGACTCGGTTCGGTGACCGGAGCAGTCAGCATGGTCTCCTTCTTGTACCTCCATTGTGTCACCGGAGCCATCATGAACATAGTCCTCTTCTTGTACCGGCATTAATGGGTCGAAGCCATCATGAACATAGCCCTCTTCTTCACCCAGTCCTTCCTGACCATCGGTCTTGTTGAGAAATGACGCAACTTCATCACTTCCTTGTGCGATTATATCACCCAACATCGCTTCTGTTTCTTCGTCTCGGGAGTGCTCCATAGTTTCTGCAAATATTTACAACATGTCAATTATTATTCAAACATGGTACAGATGGATATATATATATATATATATATATATATATATATATATATATATATATATATATATATATATATATATATATATTAGTGGCAAACATAGAACTAGCTAGCTAATCACAATAAGGAATCATGTTAGTGGCCTCGACGCTGCTTCTCTAGGGTTTGGGGTGACCTCGACACAACGCTTCAAGGGTTTGGGGTGGCCTCGACGACAACGCTCTTTTAACTTGATAAATTTGGGTGGCCTCGAGAGATTTAATTTGTCGGGTAGGGGCGCGGCGGGAGGGGGTAGGAGACCAACATCGTTTTCTCTCTAGGGTTTGGGTGTCCTCGAGAGTTTGGGTGTCGTCGAGAGGGGGTATATATATCGACCGCCCCTCATGTCGAAGTTATCTCGAGGGGGTTATATCGACAACGACGCGACATACATATACATGGGAAAATAATGTTATCGGGGAGGGGGTATCGGTACCCCCCCTCGTGTTGAAGTTTCTTCTTTCTCCTCTATTCCTTTCTTTCTTCTTCTCCTCTTCTTTTTCTTCTTCTCCCTCGAGAAAGGAAAATAATTAAGGAAAAGGAAGAAAAGAGGAAGAAGGAAGAAGGAAGAAGAAGAAGAAAAAAAGAAAAAAAAAGAGGAGAAGAAGAAAGGAATAGAGGAGAAGAAGAAAAAATAGAAAAAAAAATTCTATTTTTTCTTCTTCTCCTCTATTCCTTTCTTCTTCTCCTCTCTTTTTCTTCTTTTTTCTTCTTCTTATTTATTTCTCCTCTTCTTTTCCTCTCCTCTTCTTCTTTCTTCCTCTTCTTATTTTCTTCTTTCCTATCCTTCTTTTTCTAAAATTGTAACTTTTGCATATATAAAGCTTTTCTAAAATTGTATCTTTGTATATATGAACAAAAAACTTTCTATGAACAAAAAAACATTTTTAATAGTCGAGTGACATTGGTCCCGGTTGGCCAGGAGCGAGGCCCATTGGTCCCGGTTCGTCCCTCCAACCGGGACCAATAGGTCCAGACGAACCGGGACCAATGGCCCACGTGGCCCGGCCGGCCCCCGGGGCTCACGAACCGGGTCCAATGCCCCATTGGTCCCGGTTCTGGATTGAACCAGGACTAATGGGCTGGCCCGGCCTGGACCATTGCCCCCTTTTCTACTAGTGGTATGTCCATTGTTTCATCGTTGTTTATAGAAACAAATTCTTTTTATAATCAAATAAAACTTGGTGCAATCAAATGTTCTCGAGGGAAGACTTCTGCTTGAATGTTGTACACATATAAAATTTAATCCATGAAGTTGTTTTAAGATAAAATTCGATCGTAATTCTGAGGCAAACACAAAGATTTATGTTTTTCAGGTAGCGAATAGAAATGAGCATATATGCTACAACAGGGAACTTGATTATATACGTATTGAAAACTTATATGTAACAAATACACGATACACGCAACAAGAAGTGCTAGCCCATGCAGAGACGCACGGGTTAATGACTAGTTAAACTAACCTAAAATGTACTAAATCTAACTTTTGCATATATGAACATATATACACAAAGAACATACAAACATATATACATTTTTATAAAAAGCAAAAACATCATATTCTATAAAAAAATCATATACATATAATCTGAAAAAAAACATCATATTCTATAAAAACTCATCATACATATGAACAAAAACAATTATCACATATATTAAAAAAACAGGGGAGGGCGCCGCCGGACCAAGGTGAGGAGTGTTGGGGAACGTAGTAATTTCAAAAAATTTCCTACGTACACGCAAGATCATGGTGATGGCATAGCAACGAGAGGGGAGAGTATTGTCCACGTACCCTCGTAGACCGTAAGCGGAAGCGTTATGACAACGCGGTTGATGTAGTCGTACGTCTTCACGACCTGACTGATCCAAGTACCGAACGTACGGCACCTCCGAGTTCAGCACACGTTCAGCTCGATGACGATCCCTGAACTCCGATCCAGTAAAGTGTCGGGAAAGAGTTCCGTCAGCACGACGGCGTGGTGACGATGATGATGCTCTACCGGCGCAGGGCTTCGCCTAAACTCCGCGACGATATGACCGAGGTGGAATATGGTGGAGGGGGGCACCGCACACGGCTAAGGAACGATCCGTAGATCAACTTGTGTGTCATGGGGTGCCCCCTGCCCCCGTATATAAAGGAGCAAGGGGGGAGGAGGCCGGCCCTAGGAGGGGGCGCGCCAAGTGTGGAGTCCCATTAGGACTCCCTAGTCCTAGTAGGATTCCACCTCCCTTGTTGGAGTAGGAGAAGGGGAAAGAGGGGGAGAGGAAGAAGGAAAGGGGGGCTGCGCCCCTTGTCCAATTCGGACCAGGGGGGGGGGCGCAAGCCTCCTTCCTTTTGGCCTCTCTCCTCTATTCCCGTATGGCCCAATAAGGCCCATATACTCCCCGGCGAATTCCCGTAACTCTCCGGTACTCCGAAAAATACCCGAATCACTCGGAACCTTTCCGAACTCCGAATATAGTCGTCCAATATATCGATCTTTACGTATCGACCATTTCGAGACTCCTCGTCATGTCCCCGATCTCATCCGGGACTCCGAACTCCTTCGGTACATCAAAACTCATAAACTCATAATATAACTGTCATCGAAACCTTAAGCGTGCGGACCCTATGGGTTCGAGAACTATGTAGACATGACCTAGAACTATTCTCGGTCAATAACGAATAGCGGAAGCTGGATGCTCATATTGGCTCCTACATATTCTACGAAGATCTTTATCGGTCAAACCGCATAACAATATACGTTGTTCCCTTTGTCATCGGTATGTTACTTGGCCGAGATTCGATCGTCGGTATCTCAATACCTAGTTCAATCTCGTTACCAGCAAGTCTCTTTACTCGTTACGTAATGCATCATCCGGCAACAAACTCATTAGTCACATTGCTTGCAAGGCTTATAGTGATGTGCATTACCGAGAGGGCCCAGAGACACCTCTCCGACAATCGGAGTGACAAAACCTAATCTCGAAATATGCCAACCCAACATGTACCTTTGGAGACACCTGTAGTACTCCTTTATAATCACCCAGTTACGTTCTGATGTTTGGTAGCACCCAAAGTGTTCCTCCGGTACATGGGAGTTGCATAATCTCGTAGTTATAGGAACATGTATAAGTCATGAAGAAAGCAATAGCAACATACTAAACGATCAAGTGCTAGGCTAACGGAATGGGTCATGTCAATCACATCATTCTCCTAAGGATGTGATCCCATTAATCAAATGACAACACATGTCTATGGTTAGGAAACATAACCATCTTTGATTAATGAGCTAGTCAAGTAGAGGCATACTAGTGACGTTATGTTTGTCTATGTATTCACACATGTATCATGTTTTCGGTTAATACAATTCTAGCATGAATAATAAACATTTATCATGAAATAAGGAAATAAATAATAACTTTATTATTGACTCTAGGGCATATTTCCTTCAGTCTCCCACTTGCACTAGAGTCAATAATCTAGTTCACATCGCCATGTGATTTAACACCAATATTCATATATGTATATGATTAACACCCATAGTTCACATCGTCATGTGACCAACACTCAAAGGGTTTACTAGAGTCAATAATCTAGTTCACATCGCTTATGTGATTAACACCCAAAGAGTACTAAGGTGTGATCATGTTTTGCTCATGAGAGAAGCTTAGTCAACGGGTCTGTCACATTTAGAGCCGTATGTATTTTGCAAATATACTATGTCTACAATGCTCTGTACGGAGCTACTCCAGCTAATTGCTCCCACTTTTAATATATATCCAGATTGAGACTTAGAGTCATCTGGATCGGTGTAAAAGCTTGCAGCGATGTAACCTTTTATGACGGGCTCTTTTATCACCTCCATAATCGGGAAATATTTCCTTAGTCCTCACTAAGGATATTCTTGACCAATGTTTAGTGATCTACTCCCAGATCACTATTGTACTCCCTTGCCAAATTCAGAGCAAGGTATACAATAGGTCTGATACATTGCATAACATACTTTATAGAACCTATGACTGAGGCATAGGGAATGACTTTCATTCTCTTTTCTATTTTCTGCTGTGGTCGGGATTTGAGTCTTACTCAATTTCATACCTTTGCAACACAGGCAAGAACTCTTTCTTTGACTATTCCATTTTGAACTACTTTAAAATCTTGTCAAGGTATGTACTCATTGAAAATCTTATCAAGCGTCTTGATCTATCTCAATAGATCTTGATGCTCAATATGTAAGTAGCTTTGTCGAGGTCTTTCTTTGAAAAAACTCCTTTCAAACACTCCTTTATGCTTTGCAGAATAATTCTACATTATTTCCGATCAACAATATGTCATTCACATATACTTATCAGAAATGTTGTAGTGCTCCCACTCACTTTCTTGTAAATACAGGCTTCATCGCAAGTCTGTACAAAACTATATGCTTTGATCAACTTATCAAAGCGTATATTCCAACTCTGAGATGCTTGCACCAGTCCATAGATGGATCGCTGGAGCTTGCACATTTTGTTAGCACCTTTAGGATTGACAAAACCTTCTGGTTGTATCATATACAACTCTTCTTTAATAAATCCATTAAGGAATGTAGTTTTGACATCCATTTGCCAAATTTCATAAAATGTGGCAATTGCTAACATGATTCGGACAGACTTTTAAGCATCGATACGAGTGAGAAAATCTCATTGTATTCAACACCTTGAACTTTGTCAAAAAAGCTTTTTCGACGAGTCTAGCTTTGTAGATAGTAACACTACTATTAGCGTCCGTCTTCCTCTTGAAGATCCATTTATTTTCTATGGCTTGCCGATCATCGGGCAAGTCCACCAAAGTCCATACTTTGTTCTCATACATGGATCTCATCTCAGATTTCATGGCCTCAAACCTTTTTGCGGAATCTGGGCTCATCATCGCTTCCTCATAGTTTGTAGATTCGCCATGGTCAAGTAACATGACTTCCAGAATAGTATTACCGTACCACTCTGGTGCGGACCTTACTCTGGTAGACCTACGAGGTTCGGTAGTAACTTGATAAGAAGTTTCATGATCATCATCATTAGCTTCCTCACTAATTGGTGTAGGAATCACTGGAACTAATTTCAGTGATGAACTATTTTCCAATTCAGGAGAAGGTACAATTACCTTATCAAGTTCTACTTTCCTCCCACTCACTTCTTTCGAGAGAAACTCCTTCTCTAGAAAGGATCCATTCTTAGCAACGAATGTTTTGCCTTCGGATCTGTGATAGAAGGAGTACCCAACAGTTTCCTTTGGGTATTCTATGAAGACGCACTTCTCCGATTTGGGTTTGAGCTTATCAGGTTGAAAATATTTTTCATATAAGCATCGTAACTCCAAACTTTAAGAAACGACAGCTTAGGTTTACTGCTAAACCCTAGTTCATACGGTGTCGTCTCAACGGATTTAGATGGTGCCCTTTTAACGTGAATGCAGTTGTCTCTAATGCATAACCCTAAAACGATATTGGTAATCGGTAAGAGACATCATTGATCGCACCATATCAAATAAAGTACGATTACGACGTTTGGACACACCATAACGTTGTGGTGTTCCAGGTGGCGTGAGCTATGAAACTATTCCACATTGTTTTAATTGAAGACCAAACTCGTAACTCAAACATTCGTCTCCACGATTAGATCGTAGAAACTTTATTTTTCTTGTTACGATGATTTTCCACTTCACTCTGAACTTCTTTGAACCTTTCAACTATTTCAGACTTATGTTTCATCAAGTAGATATACCCATATCTGCTCAAATCATCTTGTGAAGGTCAGAAAATAATGATACTTGGCACGAGCATCAACACTCATTGGATCTCATACATCAGTATGTATTATTTCCAATAAGTCAGTAGCTTGTTCCATTGTTCCGGAGAACGGAGTTTTAGTCATCTTTCCCAAAAGGCACGGTTCGCAAGCATCAAATGATTCATAACCAAGTGATTCCGAAAATCCATCTTTATGGAGTTTCTTCATGCGCTTTACACCGATATGACCCAAACGACAGTGCCACAAATAAGTTGCACTATCATTATTAACTTTGCATCTTTTGGCATCAATATTATGAATATGTGTATCACTACGATCGAGATCCAACAAACTATTTTCATTGGGTCTATAACCATCGAAGGTTTATTCAGCTCGATGACGATCCCCGAACTTCGATCCAGCAAAGTGTCGGGAAAGAGTTCCGTCAGCACGACGGCGTGGTGACGATGATGATGCTCTACCGGCGTAGGGCTTCGCCTAAACTCCGCGACGATATGACCGAGGTGGAATATGGTGGAGGGGGGCACCGCACACGGCTAAGGAACGATCCGTAGATCAACTTGTGTGTCATGGGGTGCCCCCTGCCCCCTTATATAAAGGAGCAAGGGGGGAGGAGGCCGGCCCTAGGAGGGGGCGTGCCAAGTGTGGAGTCCTACTAGGACTCCCTAGTCCTAGTAGGATTCCACCTCCCTTGTTGGAGTAGGAGAAGCGGAAAGAGGGGGAGAGGAAGAAGGAAAGGGGGGCTGCGCCCCTTGTCCAATTCGGACCAGAGGGGGGCGCAGACCTCCTTCCTTTTGGCCTCTATCCTCTATTCCCGTATGGCCCAATAAGGCCCATATACTCCCCAGCGAATTCCCGTAACTCTCCGGTACTCCAAAAAATACCCGAATCACTCGGAACCTTTCCGAACTCCGAATATAGTCGTCCAATATATCGATCTTTACGTCTCGACCATTTCGAGACTCCTCGTCATGTCCCTGCTCTCATCCGGGACTCCGAACTCCTTCGGTACATCAAAACTCATAAACTCATAATATAACTGTCATCGAAACCTTAAGCGTGCGGACCCTACGGGTTCGAGAACTATGTAGACATGACCTAGAACTATTCTCGGTCAATAACCAATAGCGGAACCTGGATGCTCATATTGGCTCCTACATATTCTACGAAGATCTTTATCGGTCAAACCACATAACAATATACGTTGTTCCCTTTGTCATCGGTATGTTACTTGCCCGAGATTCGATCGTCGGTATCTCAATACCTAGTTGAATCTCGTTACCGGTAAGTCTCTTTACTCGTTACGTAATGCATCATCCCGCAACTAACTCATTAGTCACATTGCTTGCAAGGCTTATAGTGATGTGCATTACCGAGAGGGCACAGAGATACCTCTCCGACAATCGGAGTGACAAAACCTAACCTCGAAATACGCCAACCCAACATGTACCTTTGGAGAAACCTGTAGTACTCCTTTATAATCACCCAGTTACGTTGTGACGTTTGGTAGCACCCAAAGTGTTCCTCCAGTACACGGGAGTTGCATAATCTCATAGTTACAGGAACATGTATAAGTCATGAAGAAAGCAATAGCAACATACTAAACGATCAAGTGCTAGGCTAACGGAATGGGTCATGTCAATCACATCATTCTCCTAATGATGTGATCCCGTTAATCAAATGACAACACATGTTTGTGGTTAGGAAACATAACCATCTTTGATTAATGAGCTAGTCAAGTAGAGCCATACTAGTGACGTTATGTTTGTCTACGTATTCACACATGTATCATGTTTCCGGTTAATACAATTCTAGCATGAATAATAAACATTTATCATGAAATAAGGAAATAAATAATAACTTTATTATTGCCTCTAGGGCATATTTCCTTCAAGGAGGGGCAGGGGCGCGGGGTCGGGGTAGGGCGGCGAGCGGCGACGGTGACAGCGTCGGGCAGGGCCGGGGCGGCGCGCGTCGGGGCAGGGCGTCGAGCGGCGACGGAGACGGCGTCGGGGCAGGACGGCGAGCGGCGACGACATCGGGCGAGGGCGCGGGCGACGACGTCGGGGCAGGGCGGCGAGCGGCGACAGTGTCGGGCGAGGGCGCGGGCGACGGCGTCGGGGCAGGGCTCGGCGACGACGGCGTCGGGCGAGGGCGCGGGCGACGGCGTTGGGGCAGGGCTCGGCGGCGACGGCGACGAGGAGCAGCATGGGGGCGTCGGGGCGGAGAAGAAGTGATTTTTGCAGAAACTGCTAAGTGTTTCTTATATACCCAAGGCATTGGTACCAGTTCGTGGCACCAACCGGGACCAATGCCCCCCTTTAGTCCCGGTTGGTGTCACCAACCGGGACCAAAGGCCTCTTTTCAGCAGCCCAAAGGGCGGGAAGCGGCGGCCTTTGGTCCCGGTTGGTGTCACCAACCGGGACTAAAGGGGGGCATTGATACCGGTTGGTGGCACCAACCGGTACCAATGCACACCCTTTAGTCTCGGTTGGTGACACCAACCGGGACCAAAGGCCCCTGTGCTGCCCGCGTCGCGGCCAAAGTTTAGTCCCACCTCGCTAGTTGAGAGGGGCGCGCAGTGGTTTATAAGCCCCACTGCCGCACCCCTCTCGAACTCCTCTCCACTGCAGGCTTACGGGCCTACTTGCTACTGCTTTCCCTGATGGGCCTTCTGGGCCTACTGCGGGCCTGAATCCTGGCCCATAGTAGGGTTTCAAGTCGTATTCAGGCCGTGGGGGCCTAGTAGGGGGCATTTTTTTTGTTTTTTTGTTTTCTTTACTTATTGTTGCTATTTTTATTTTTTTCCGTTTTTTTGTTTTCTCCATTATTTATTTTCTTTTATTTATTGCTTTATTTTTTTAATTCTTTTTGCTTTTAGTTTTAGGAAAATTATAAACTTTCTGTTAGTGCCATTACTTTTCAAATTCGAAAACACTTTTTTTGTTTTTTTGTTTTCTTTCTTGCTTTATTTATTTTATTTTGTTTCTACTTACAACAAAATACTTATTGTTTTTTTTTGTTTTCTGCATTATTTATTTTCTTTTGTTTTTTGCTTTATTTTTTTAATTCTTTTTGCTTTTAGTTTTAGGAAAATTATAAACTTTCTGTTAGTGCCATTACTTTTCAAATTTGAAAACACTTTTTTTGTTTTTTTGTTTTCTTTCTTGCTTTATTTATTTTATTTTGTTTCTACTTACAACAAAATACTTATTGTTGTTTTTTTGTTTTGTTTTCTACATTATTTATTTTCTTTTGTTTTTTGCTTTATTTTTTTAATTCTTTTTGCTTTTAGTTTTAGGAAAATTATAAACTTTCTGTTAGTGCCATTACTTTTCAAATTTGAAAACACTTTTTTTGTTTTTTTTGTTTTCTTTCTTGCTTTATTTATTTTATTTTGTTTCTACTTACAACAAAATACTTATTGTTGCTATTTTTAATTATTACGAGGGCCGAACCATAAGACATTAAAGCATTTCAAATGAACTCTGAAAAAGTTGAAAGTTGGCATGGTATCATAAATTGACCCACATAGCATGTGCATGTACAAAACGGACAATGGTATAATACTCGTCAGTTACAAAGTTGGCATGGTATCATCATAATAGTTGCGGGAGAAAGTCTTCACTTTTTCTTCGCTTGTGTCATTTGCTTATTGCGCCGTAACCATGGATAATCTTCATCGTTTATCAGGATGCTGAGGTCAGCCTTGACTTTAAAGGGAGGAATTTCATGAAACTTTTCATAATCTTCAGACATGTCTGTCTTGTCCTCCACTCCCATGATGTCCCTTTTTCCTGAAAGAACTATGTGGCGCTTTGGCTCATCGTATGATGTATTCGCTTTCTTATCTTTTCTCTTTCTCGGTCTGGTAGACATGCCCTTCACATAGATAACCTGTGCCACATCATTGGCTAGGACGAACGGTTTGTCAGTGTACCCAAGATTTTTTCAGACCCACTGTTGTCATTCCGTACTGTGGGTCTACCTGTACCCCGCCTCCTGACAGATTGACCCATTTGCACTTAAACAAAGGGACCTTAAAATCATGTCCATAGTCAAGTTCCCATATGTCCACTATGTAACCATAATATGTGTCCTTTTCCCTCTCGGTTGTTGCATCAAAGCGGACACCGCTGTTTTGGTTGGTGCTCTTTTGATCTTGGTCAATCGTGTAAAATGTATTCCCATTTATCTCGTATCCTTTCCAAATCAATACAGTCAAAGATGGTCCCCTGGACAACAAGTACAGCTCATCACAAACAGTGTTGTCACCTCTGATACGTGCTTCCAACCAACTGCTGAAAGTCCTGATGTGTTCACATGTAATCCAGTCGTCCCACTGCTCCGGGTGTTTGGAGCGCAGACTATTCTTGTCTTCATCGACATACGGGGTCACCAAGGTAGAGTTCTGTAGAACTGTGTAGTGTGCTTGAGACCAAGAATATCCGTCCCTGCATATTATTGAGTCCCATCCAAGCGTGCCTTTTCCAGTCAGTCTCCCCTCATACCGTGATTTAGGGAGACCTATCTTCTTAAGGCCAGGAATGAAGTCAACACAAAACCCGATGACATCCTCTGTTTGATGGCCCATGGAGATGCTTCCTTCTGGCCTAGCGCGGTTACGGACATATTTCTTTAGGACTCCCATGAACCTCTCAAAGGGGTACATATTGTGTGGAAATACGGGGCCCAGAATGACAATCTCGTCAACTAGATGAACTAGGATGTGCGTCATGATATTGAAGAAGGATGGTGGGAACACCAGCTCGAAACTGACAAGACATTGCACCACATCACTCCTTAGCCTTGGTATGATTTCTGGATCGATCACCTTCTGAGAGATTGCATTGAGGAATGCACATATCTTCACAATGGCTAATCGGACGTTTTCCGTAGAAGCCCCC
Source organism: Triticum timopheevii (assembly GCA_963921465.1). Classification (NCBI taxonomy): domain Eukaryota; kingdom Viridiplantae; phylum Streptophyta; class Magnoliopsida; order Poales; family Poaceae; genus Triticum; species Triticum timopheevii. The sequence continues at coordinate 660,802,997 of OY997266.1, forward strand.
TCAATGCAACCAGAAGCAGTTGCGTCATAATCACGTGGCAGTCATGAGACTTTAGGTTCTGAAACTTTTTCTCTGCCATATTTATTATTCCTTTTATATTCGACGAGAAGCCAGTTGGGACCTTCATACTAAGCAGGCATTCAAAGAAGATTTCCTTCTCTTCTTTGGTAAGAGCATAGCTGGCAGGACCTTCATACTACCTTGGAGGCATGCCGTATTTTTCGTGCAAATGTTGCAGGTCCTCCCGTGCCTCAGATGTATCTTTTGTCTTCCCATACACACCGAAGAAGCCTAGCAGGTTCGTGCCAAGGTTCTTCATCACGTGCATCACGTCGATCGAAGAGCGGACCTCTAGGTCTTTCCAGTAGGGTAGGTCCCAAAATATAGATTTCTTCTTCCACATGGGAGCGTGTCCCCCAGCGTCACTCGGAACAGCTAGTCCGCCGGGACCCTTTTCAAAGATTACGTGTAAATCATTGACCATAGCAAGTACGTGATCACCGGTATGCATGGCGGGCTTCTTCCAGTGATCTGCCTCACCTTTGAAATGCTTGCCTTTCTTTCGACATTGATGGTTGGTCGGAAGAAATCGACGATGGCCCAGGTACACATTCTTCCTGCAGCTTGCCAGGTATATACTATCGGTGTCAAGTAAACAGTGCGTGCATGCGTGGTATCCCTTGTTTGTCTGTCCTGAAAGGTTACTGAGAGCGGGCCAATCGTTGATGGTCACGAACAGCAACGCCTTTAGGTTAAATTCCTCCTGTTTGTGCTCATCCCACGTACGTACACCGTTTCCATTCCACAGCTGTAAAAGTTCTTCAACTAATGGCCTTAGGTACACATCAATGTCGTTGCCGGGTTGCTTAGGGCCTTGGATGAGAACTGGCATCATAATGAACTTCCGCTTCATGCACATCCAAGGAGGAAGGTTATACATACATAGAGTCATGGTCCAGGTGCTGTGATTGCTGCTCTGCTTCCCGAAAGGATTAATGCCATCCGCGCTTAAAGCAAACCATACGTTCCTTGGCTCACTTGCAAACTCATCCCAGTACTTTCTCTCGATTTTTCTCCACTGCGACCCGTCAGCGGGTGCTCTCAACTTCCCGTCTTTCTTACGGTCCTCACTGTGCCATCGCATCAACTTGGCATGCTCTCCGTTTCTAAACAGACGTTTCAACCGTGGTATTATAGGAGCATACCACATCACCTTCGCAGGAACCCTCTTCCTGGGGGGCTCGCTGTCAACATCACCAGGGTCATCTCGTCTGATCTTATACCGTAATGCACCGCATACCGGGCATGCGTTCAGATCCTTGTACGCACCGCGGTAGAGGATGCAGTCATTAGGGCATGCATGTATCTTCTGCACCTCCAATCCTAGAGGGCATACGACCTTCTTTGCTGCGTATGTACTGTTGGGCAATTTGTTATCCTTCGGAAGCTTCTTCTTCAATATTTTCAGTAGCTTCTCAAATCCTTTGTCAGGCACAGCATTCTCTGCCTTCCACTACAGCAATTCTAGTACGGTACCGAGCTTTGTGTTGCCATCTTCGCAATTGGGGTACAACCCTTTTTTGTGGTCCTCTAACATGCGATCGAACTTCAGCTTCTCCTTTTGACTTTCGCATTGCGTCCTTGCATCGACAATGACCCGGCGGAGATCATCATCATCGGGCACATCGTCTGGTTCCTCTTGATCTTCAGCAGCTTCGCCCGTTGCAACATCATCTTGCACATCGTCTGGTTCCTCTTGATCTTCAGTAGCATCACCGTATTTAGGAGGCACATAGTTGTCATCGTACTCTTCTTCTTCGCCGTCTTCCATCATAACCCCTATTTCTCCGTGCCTCGTCCAAACATTATAGTGTGGCATGAAACCCTTGTAAAGCAGGTGGGTGTGGAGGATTTTCCGGTCAGAGTAAGACTTCGTATTCCCACATATAGGGCATGGACAACACATAAAACCATTCTGCTTGTTTGCCTCAGCCACTTCGAGAAAATCATGCACGCCCTTAATGTACTCGGAGGTGTGTCTTGAACCGTACATCCATTGCCGGTTCATCTGCGTGACATTATATATAATTAAGTGTGTCAAAAATCATTACAGAACATCATGAATAGATAATTAAGTGACCAAATTAATAGAAGTTCATCATCACATTAAAACCAAAGTACATACATAGTTCTCATCTAACAACATAAAGCTCTGCAGAGCATCTAAATTAATTAAACCATACACTGAAACTATGTAAAACATTTCAATGCGAAAACAAATGCGATCATAATCGCAACCAATGTAACAACTGATCCAACGGCATAATGATACCAAGCCTTGGTATGAATGGCATATTTTCTAATCTTTCTAATCTTCAAGCGCATTGCATCCATCTTGATCTTGTGATCATCACGACATCCGCAACATGCAACTCCAATATCATCTTCTCCTCCTCAATTTTTCTAATTTTTTCCTTCAACAAATTGTTTTCTTCTTCAACTAAATTTAACCTCTCGACAATAGGGTCGATTGGAATTTCCGGTTCAACAACCTCCTAGATAAATAAAATTTATGTCACGTTGGTCGGCATAATTGTCATAAACAATAAATGAACCAATAGCTATGAAAAGATAATATATACCACATCCGAATCATAGACAGGATGAGGGCCGACGGGGGCGGATACCAAAACCATCGCACTATATAAGATGCAATAATAAAAGTAAGAAAATAATACAAGTATCTATCTAAACATACAAGGAAGAATATTTTTCCTTTCAGAAAGAAGATAAGAACAAGAGGCTCACCACGGTGGTGCCGGCGATGAGATCGGCGCGGGTGATCGACGACGGTGAAGACGGGGACGGGGCGTGACGGACCGCTAAACCTAGACAAATATTGTGGAAAATGGAGCTTGGCGGTCGAGCTTGGAGAGGAGAAATCTTAAGTAGTGTGGCTCGGGCATTCCATCGAACACCTTGTGTGCATAGGAGGTGAGCTAGAGCACCACCAAGCCCTCTCCCCCTCGGCCAGAAAAAATAGAGCAGCGTGCTCTGCTCTTGTGCGAGGGGGTATATATAGGCACAACCAATGGTCCCGGTTGGTGGCATGAACCGGGACTAAAGGGTTGCCTTTGGTCCCGGTTCATGCCACCAACCGGGACCAATGGTGGTGGGCCAGGAGCGAGGCCCATTGGTCCCGGTTCGTCCCTCCAACCGGGACCAATAGGTCCAGACGAACCGGGACCAATGGCCCACGTGGCCCGGCCGGCCCCCGGGGCTCACGAACCGGGTCCAATGCCCCCATTGGTCCCGGTTCTGGATTGAACCGGGACTAATGGGCTGGCCCGGCCTGGACCATTGCCCCCTTTTCTACTAGTGATGGTTTTCGGTCAGAGATCATTTTGTCATTGCTTAGAAATTTCTTGGTGATAGCAATCAACTTTTTTAAATGATCTCATGCATTTTTATTCATCTTGAAAGAGCATGATGAAGGGGATACACAATACTTAGGAAAATGAGTTCACAAAGAAACAGAGAAGCGGTGAAGGGGGTATGATTAATAGATGAAAGGTGGTGCCCAGAGGAAAGAAGCTACTTGGGGGGTGCTCAAAGAAGAAGAGTATTAACATTATGTGATAAAAGAAAGAAGGAAGAGGGGTAGTGATTTAACTGTGGGAAGAGAGACCGCCTTGCTAGGAACCGCTGGAGTCCAAAAAACCAACTGTAAGGAAATATGGTTACTGCTTCGAATGTTACCGTGGAGGAATACCCAAGTGAGGAAGAGTGGGACGCCGAAGCAATAATGTGCAAGGAGGAGGATGAGATATATTTTGTGGAAAGTATGTCGAAGCAACGACATGATATGATCTATTTTGTGAAATACCTGGCAGAGAGTGAACAGAAAAAAAACCATCTCCACATAAATGAATTTGTACCACTTGGATATGATAGTGAATAAGATATGGAGGTGTCGCTACTGAGAACAAAGATGTAAAGTTGAGGGAGAGGCAAGATACCTCCCTACAAGCTAAAGAGACACAGGTTGAGAATGGACACAACAAAGTTGAAGATAGGGAAATGGTTATTCATAAAGATTTTTTTGAGAAACTTCCGTTATATTAATCTTCAATCATGGCAGTACAAAAAATATAAGAAAAAATTTACATCTAGATCCACAGACCACCTATCGACGACTACAAGCACTGAAGCGAGCCGAAAACAGGCCACCGTCATCGCCCCTCCCTCGCAGGAGCCGGACAAAACTTGTTGTAGTAGATAGTCGGGAAGTTGTCATGCTAAGACCCCATAGGACCAGCATACCAGAACAGCAAACGCCATTGATGATGAGAAGCGTAGATCGGAAGGACCCAACTAAAGACATACGAACATAGACGAACGAATACCAGATCTGAGCAGACCCACTAAAGTCAACCACCGACAGAATCCTACAAAATCCAATGGAGACACACTTCCACATGCTCTCTGATATGTTAAACGCACCCCCGGGACAGTGGCGGGGAGAACCTTTTACATCTCCAGGCAGCTGCCACTGTCTTGCCTTCCTGAGCATGAAACAAACCGTAACAAAATTCAAAGAAACATCTAAAAATGGAGCCCTCCCATCGGTAAGGGCCGGGGTCCACCACGCCTCCATGATCCTAAAGACACAGGAGACGAGGCAGATCGGCTGTGCCGCCGATGGGAGGCAGGAACCCTAGCCACATTTTCTCTTGGGATGAGAGACGAAGGGAGGAGAGACACATGCACATTCAAGTCTAAAATTCATTATTCATAAAGATTTTTTTGCGGGGTCATTATTCATAAAGATTTATTCGTGCATACTAAGGAGAATAAAGAGAATATACATGATAGGGTTTGTCCTATACCGAGCTTCATCCAAGTCAACATGAGCAAAAAACAGATGGTGCAGTTGCTCGAATTATGTTGCCTTCATACGAATAAGTAGCAAAAGGGCAAGTGCGGGGATGGGAAAAGAAGAAAAGTGAGGGGATGGGAACCCCCCCCCCCCCCCCCCCCCTCTCCCACATGTTTTGTGCCATGAAGAAGAAGAAAAGGGAAGCAATAATTTTCTTATGTGGGAATATAAGTCTGCCATATGAATTTAGGTCCTCAATTTTAACTTGCGAAACCTGTATTTTTTCAATAACGGAAATGTTAACGTCCACACGTGTGGGCGTTAGCCAACTCAACCACACGCCTTCATCACCGTCCAGTAACTCTTGCACGAATCTTGGCACGAATTAGCTGATTTTGTATGCCACGTAGGACAACTCACGTGTGTGGTGTGTCAGATAGGTCGCCCACACATCCGTTTTACCACACCGAGGGGCCGGTGTGTGGGCGTTTAGCAGTTCGCCCACACACCAGTTTCAACCACGCACAAGGGCTGGTGTGTGGGCAGTTTGCCATCTCGCCCACACGCCCGCCTTCTCTCCCACACCCAAGCTACCAGTTGCCATGCGTTTTGCAGTGTACATGGCAACTGCCCTAGTGTGATTGCAAGCAGATGGCAACTCTCTCTTTTTTTACCCGAACATGTCAGTTGCCATATGTTTGGCATGGTACATGGCAAACTACCCTAGCGTGCACGTAAGCAGATGGCAACTCTTTCTTTTTTAAACGGCAACTGTCCTAGCGTGCTTGTGAGCACATGGCAACTCTCTCTTTTTACCCGAACATGTTTTTTGCCATGCCTTTTTTTAGCGCTACATGACAACTGCCTAGTATTAATAGGTGGCAACTCCTAAAGTTTTGAAATCATGGCAACTGCAGTAGACCAGACCACACATGGCAACAGCTGTAGTTGTCCAAAAAATGGCAATATGGAATTTTGACCCGAGATGGCAACTGCAGTTGAGCAAACATGGCAACTGTAGTTGTCCGACATGGCAACCGTAGTTCAGCGACATGGCAACTGCACTTAAACGAACATGGACGAGGGTCCGGCCCATGGCAACTGCGGGGCGCGCGGTAAAGTGTCACGTGGGGCGTGCCGGACCATGAGGTACGATGCCTGACGTACCGGGCGTGTGGGCGTTATCTATTTCGCCCACACGCACGCGTGTAAGAGGGACCGGGAGGGAAAAAAGAGGCGTGTGGGCGCTAGTTGTTTTGCCCACACACAGACGTGTGTGCTGGTCCTCTTAGGCACCACACAGAACGTGTGGGCAGATTTCTTAACGCCCACACGTGTGGCAGTTATCGGGACCCTTCAATAAAGTGCGCTTTTATTAACTCAAAATGTAGCATCAAACAGACATAAATCGTGATGAGCAACACCCGGCCTCTGCAGAACTAAGATGCAGACAACCACGCACCAACAATCCGATAGAAAATAATATATGAAGACAACACAATGACAACAGTAAAGTGAAATAATAATATGTAGCGTTGATCAGTTGTTTAAAATATATTGCTAATATGTTTTTTGGCGGTGGAGAAAAAGGGGGAATGTCTTGCTAATATTGTCGTGCCAGATCTGGTGCGAAGTGCAATATTATCGTCTCGGAACCTATGTAAAGCAAATAATTCTTGCAAAACCAACCCGGTGTGCAAAGTGGCGCTCATGATTTATTTCTGTCTTGTTTTGGCGAAAGGATTCCTTTTAGTCTTAGTTTGCTTTCTCCCAAAGGGAATATATTTTTAAAATCTTTTGTCGAGGTCTATAGTTTAATTAATTCGAAGCTAGAAACTTGATCTTCTCGTAAGATTAAGTATGGCAAAGCGGCATCCTTTTTATTTTCCAGCATCAGCATGCATGGTAAGCTGCATCCACTGATATTTTCCGTTCAGGTACGTCTTCAACATTTACTAGATATTCATTTTCTTGGGCAAAACTCACAACATCTTAATCTTCTTGTGATCATTTCAAATTTTCTCAACGCTCTCAGCTCTTAAACAGTGTTTTTGTACCACGAGGAAGAAGAAAAGCAAGGTGATGATATATGCATAGCACAGACACATGTATAGTTAAACCAGGGAGATTTTATTTAGGGGCCGGTTTACAACAAGCATGGCATGGCACCTGACTGCTGATGCAGGTCAGGTGCGTACATAAAGGCCCTCGATCAGGTTGCGGTTACATGGTAAGGTAGTAGTAGATCGATATGATCGATGATGCACGCACGGCACGGTGCATGCATGGTCGATGATCGATCTAGCAGCTGCAGCAGGAGCAGCCGCAGCTGGTGCCGCACTTGCACTGGGTGCAGCCGCAGCCGCCGTTCTCGGCCGCCATCTCCATGCCGCCGGAGCTCCTGCACGTACCCCATCCATACCAAGATCAACATACAGTCATATTGTATTACGACGATCGAGCGCATGATGATGTATGAGCTGTGGAGAAAATTTTGTCAAGAGAAGGGACGTACGCCTTGTGGGTGGCGGTGGCGGAGACGAGGAGGGTGGCGCCGGCGGCCTCAACCTCCGGGTACATGTTGCAGCCGCCGCAGCCGTTGCCGCACTTGCAGGCGGTGCCGCAGCCGCAGTTTCCTCCACAGCAAGACATCCTCGGTTGGGTTGGAGCTTCGGAGATGGAGAGGCTTTGAATGGCTATGAGCTTCTTGTGTGCTTCTTGCTGGCTTGAGGAATAACGGAGGGGCATGGAGGCCAATTTATAGGCAGGAGGAAGGAGGAGAAGAGATGCTGCACGCACGTATAGGTGCACGCACTTTGGCAAAGGAAATTAAAAGGATGGAGGCGAGCGGCCGAGGGACCATCGCGCTTAGGGAAGAGGAATAAGGATAGGGCCGCCTCATCACTCAATTTGATTCCCTCCGTCCATATCTCTACCTTGCTTCTTTCTTTCTGTCTGTCTTTCTTACAAGGAACTATAACCAAAATTCATCTGTGGGAATCTAGCTAGCTATTGTAATGTAATTTTATTTGTTCATGTCGTCGGAGCAAATATCGATCTCGGCCGATAACCGATGATGGCTATGCTTCAAGATCCAGGGATTATTTCAGGAATATTTTATTTCTTGGTGAAATATTACGAGTATTTACGTCAAAATTTCAACCAAATTCCCAAATTTTAGGAAGAAAATGTTTTTTTGTACAAATTTACTAAGGGGGGCAAAAGGGCATTGGAGAGCATCTTTAGCAGACCATCCAAAATATGTAATATGTATCTCCGTATGGTTTATCATGTAAAAACCTTCCACCTCTTACTCATCTCCATCTCCATTTCATCTTCCAATTTATGTCTTACATTTTTCTATAATATCATATAACTATCAGTTCAACTATGATTTCCAAGGGAGCGGATTTGAGGCACACAAGTGCGGGGGCACCGAGTCACCCGCGCGTGCTTTTTCCCTTGTTTCTTAGGGAAGTGGACTATGTCATCGACTTGTTTCTTACGTGGGGCTATTTTAAATATCATTGATATTTCGTGTAGGGCCACCAGCACCCCAGTTCAGTGGTACAGACCGCGTTATGCTATCATTTTTCATATTCATGCAGTAACTACATATTTTACATGTCCTCTTCTGCTTCTTACTCCTGGCCTGAGGAACAATGGGGAAGCAGCGAGGGAGAAGGAGCAAGAAGGAGAGATGAGATGAGAGAGATGCTGCACGTGTGCGCGCACTTTGGCAAAAGGATGTACGCAACCAACCGAGGGATCACCATATAGGGAAGACGAATAAAGATAGGGCGGCCTCCCCCCATCATTTGATTCCCTTGGTCTCTAGCTAGCTTCTTTCTCTCAATAAGGAACTAGAGCCAATATTCATTTGGTGTTGGAATAGATTTATGTAGTTACATTATTTTGTGTGATAATTTGTTATTATAACTCATGTTATCACAGGAGAGGAAGGATCTTGTAGATGTTTATCTGGTTTTTTTCTTTATTTGTCATGCTTTTGAAAAAACTCGAAACCAATCATAATGTACATGACTAGCTAGGTATTATGTACGCTTGTAAAAAATTATGATTTTTCATGCCATATGCTGTCAAATAGAAGTAAATATGTGAAAGAATAGAACACCCATTAAAACATTTAATATATATCGCATATCAACTCACTTTTGTAAATTTGCAGATGAAAGCTATGCAAAGAGGTGAGACGGAAACTGAGTGGGTGGTGCCAATCACCCCTGTGGAAAGCTCCATCTATGGCTACACAGATCTTGACATAATTATTCTTCTTACACAATTGGCCGCATATGATGACTCTGTGCATGTTGTGGAGACAAATATCACCAATATTTCGCATCTCGCCTTGGTGCTCTACGCCACCGTTATTTTTCATCCAGGTACATATCTGGACAAAGAATATTGAGGGATATGATGAAAAAATTATTTTATTTTTCAGTGGTGCGCAGAAATTGATTTTGGAGCTTCACCTCCATGAGGCCCTTTGTTGGAAAATTCAAAAAAACAGTTTTTGAAGTTTCAAACAATCAAGAAGAAACACATATATAAAGGAATGTATATAGACATGACCGGTCGATAGAGATGTGCCTTGAGCACCATTCGCCAGCCTGCATGTATGGCTTTATTATCATGTAGCTGTTGCAGGATGATTTGCACACACATCACATCACAGAAAGTCAGAAACAATGATAGAAAAAGATTCCAACAGTGACGATTACTTACAATCATGGACAACGAGATGGGAACTAGCAAGATCTGTTGTTTCATTTTTGCAGATCGCCTCATGGAGCAAAGATGATGTCTTCTCTTAGCTCGACCCCTCTGTCCTCTGATGATTTTCTTTTCTTTTGATTCATTCTCTTATTACTCTTCTCTCGCATTATTCACCAGATTTATCATGGCGGGGCTTAGTTAGGGCCAAAGTGGGTACGACTCCCCGGCAAAATTTATCTTTTTAGATCGTTAAGTCAATATTTAACACTATTTAGGCCAAAACTGACATAAAAAACTAGGTTAATCCCTTTCATGTCTGGCCATGGCTCATCTATCACCCTCTCAAATCTTGTTGGAGGAACGGCACTGCACATGTATTAGTCGATCACGCTTCACTAGTAATAGCAGGACAACATTGCAAGTGAATCAGAGGCCTATTAGCTCAGCTGGTTAGAGCGTCGTGCTAATAACGCGAAGGTCACATGTTCGAGACCTGTATGGGCCACCACTCATTTTTTTCTTTTTTGTATTTTTTTCACAGTAGAAAATGTGAACCCCATAAAAAAAATAACACAATAGAAAAATGTGAAAACCCTTGTTAACAAGGCCCAGACCGCAGGCCGAGGGGTTCGCTCGTTCTGCCCCGGTTATCATTCTTTTCTTTTCTTTTACCATTTTAATTTTTTTTCTTTGTTTTTTCACCGGTTTCTTTGGTTTTTCTTTTCTCTTTCGCTATAATTTGTGTTTTCACTAGTTGTCTTTAGTTTTTTCATTGTTTGTCTTACTTTTGGTTTTCTTTTCTTTATTTCTTGGTTTTGTTTGTATTCTTTGGTTTTCTTTGTTTTTTATTTCTTTCTCTGTTTTAATTAGTATCTTTTCTCAACTCATGTCTACTTTTTCTCAGAACATAATGTATATTCCTAGCATACATGTGAAACAATTTTTTGATACACTTTCAAAAAATTTCAAACATATGATACACATTTTCTGAAAAGCATATTTTGAATACCTTTTTGAAAACATGTTAGCATTTTCTCAAATACTCATTGTACTTTTTTAATGATAAAAAGATTATTTTAAACTACACGGACATTTTTAACACTACATAATTTTATTAAAAAAATTCACTGATTTTTTGACACACATGAATATTTCTTTATGAAGTCATGTACATTTTGGTAGCGGAAATAAACGTTTATTGATATACAGGAACATTTTTTTTACATTGTATCATCATTTAAAAAAAATATCAGGAACATTTATTTTGAACCTTTGGAATTTGTTTTAAATGTCACGTCTATTTTTTAATGGTATGAAACATTTCTTTTAGGATTGCACAAACATTTTTTTACATTGCATATACTTTTTCCAAAAATGTGTCTAACACATTTTGCAACTCGTGAATTTTTTTACACGGATGTATTTTAGTACCTAACAATGCATATTTTTCAAATCTACGAAACATTTGTTTTGATTTACATGGATAGTTTTTTCTTACATTGTATAAACATTTCTTTAATGTTAGGAACATTCTTTTAGGTTCGTGACATTTTCTAGATGTAATAAGAATTTTTTGTAAATGTTGGAAGTTTATCATTTTTTGTACACATTTAACTTTTTCAAATGCATGATTAACATTTTTTTAAATGTCACAAACATTAACATTTAATTCATTGAGGTCATGCAAATGGGAGGGGCTATGTCTTCAGCAGCAATTGTTCACAACTGCAGAATTTTATCAATGGGCTATGTCTTTAGCAGCAAACGATGTCCATGTGATGATTTTGTATAAGCAATACGGCTAACCGAATGGCATTCGCCAAGAAAAAGCATTAAACGTGACCATAGTAAAAAAATGAAGGAAACATAGAATATCCTTTTTTTATTAATAATCAAAGTGGATCATGATCCTCAAAAAATAAATCAAAGTGGATGACAAGTTTTTCGTGTAAGCTACTGGCCTCGAGCTGCTTAGCATGCAATTGTTACTAGCCGTCAGATTAGTTTAGTCTGATATAGAGTTATCTTTGGACTGAGAAGACAAAACACACTAGCGCAAGCAATAATTAATCACCTACGACTTTGCTTTCCAGAGAAACACAACGGGGCGGTGGCGCAGTTGGCTAGCGCGTAGGTCTCATAGCTAAATTGTGCGAGTGATCCTGAGGTCGAGAGTTCGAGCCTCTCTCGCCCCATCGTTTTTTTGTTTTGCTTCAATTTTTCTACTGCCAGAAAAAAAACTGTAACAGATCTGAATTTTCCTGGCGCTTTTTTCTTGCAACTGCAAAAAACATCGTCCCAAAACAAGTCCAACGATTTTAAACTGGCAAAAGTGTGACGAAATGCACAAAGCTGGCGCAATATGAGAGAACAGACGCACACAAACACCTGCAGTGTGTGCGAGTTCATTCTTCAGGTCCCGAGGATGAGGCTGACATGAACACCAAACCAGGCAGCAGCCGTTTCTCCGATTGTTAACTTCGCAGCTCACATGATCAATCATCCTCATCCTACTTGTTTAACTCACATGATAAGAGAATGATAATAACGGGCATCAATGGATGGACAAACATCATATCATGAATTCATAATCCTGGCTGGGAAACTAGACATACTAGTAAGGTACACGTGCATTGCACGCATGAGATTTGGCAACCAAATTATGAATAAATACCACATTATATCATGTAAGCTTTGAGTCATAAATACGTGATGTAGATGTTCATTTAATTCTTATAGTTCATCTCATTCAAAATTAATTAATTTATAAAAAAACAATCTATTTTAAGATTCATGGAATTGCGTTGTAAAGCATAAAGTAAAAACAAATAATGGAAATTCATCTATTTTTTTTGTGCAATTATGATACGGAAGATTCTAAAACAAACGAGAAGTGCTTGCGTTTTGAGGTTTGCGCATTATGCTTAAGTTCAACCATGGAGTCTTCTAGATTGTATATGTGACAAAATCTGGTGGAATATAGATGACATCCAATGGCCAGTAGTGCTCGGATTTGCCATCTCTGCACCGTTGGATTGGTTTCATCCAACGACCATCTTTCAAAGTTATTCACACACTATATATGGTATAGATTACTGTATTTTGTACATGGACGAAGATATATTGCTGTATTTTGTATGTGGCTCCTACGAGCAAAGATGGTTTTCCTACTTGCTCCTTCAGATGAATTTTCTTCTGATTCATCCTCTTCTTAACTTTATTTCTTCGCATCATAAGATGGATATACAACTTTTATCCCTGTGCATACATCCATGGCTTCAAACGTCCCAAACCAAAGATTAACATGATGATGATGGAAGTGAGGTGGCTAGTATTTCATATGCCTCTTGGATGCTTCATGATAGCCACTATTTTCCTATCCAGGAATAGAGAAGGGCGGGATACCGCAAAAAACATAGTTCTTTCATGAGATAGTGCCATCACTCCATTTTTTTAATTTGGTTATGCGCATCCCGTGATTCAGAAATCAAGAGTGATTATGACAGCGACCCAATTACGGCCACAGCAGCCCATGGGGTCAGGCCTGACTGAGTGACACACCAAGGGAGGCCTGACTATAAGTATCCACGTAGAGAGCAGTGAAGATTCATCCGGGCTTGGATCAGGCAAAGGCAACGGCGGCACTCTCTTTCCCCTATCTTCTCCTACCTCTGTACTTTCTCATTCCTTCTCCTGAATCTCTTGTATCTGAGCTCGACTTCCCCGCAGTAATGGAAACTATGCACATATGGCTTTATCACTATGTGGCTATTGCAAAATATGTACAGATAGCATAGTCGAATTTGCAAATTCGGCATAGCTGCCACTACTTGCCCGTTTGCACATATGGTTTTATCACTACGTAGTTGTTGCAAGATGACTTAGGCACCCATCTCATCACAGAAACAATGACAGAAAGGCTCCAACAGCTACAAAGAGTTACAGATGTGGACAGTTAAACGGGAATCTAGATAGCCAAGGACCAAGATCTGTTGCTGCATTTTGCAGATCGCTCTAACGAGCAGAGATTTTTTTTTTTATTGTGATTCATAAGACCAGCTTAACATCCAAAAAAGGCTAGTGATCTCATTCTTTCCATCTCACCACAAGGGGAGTGGTGTACGAGTCTTAGTCAGTTTAAACGAATATATGCACTTAAAAAACTATTCGCAAACAAAAGGCCTATTAGCTCAGCTGGTTAGAGCGTCGTGCTAATAACGCGAAGGTTACAGGTTCGAGACCTGTATGGGCCAATAAGATTTTTTTTTCCTTTTTTATTTTTTCCTACACAATGGTAAAAATGCGAAAAAAAACAGTTGAGATGGCTTCGCCCGGGTTCGAACCGGAGACCTTCAGTGTGTTAGACTGACGTGATAACCAACTACACCACGAAACCTTTGTGTTTTTTATGTTTCATCCAAATTATTTATCTCTACCTAATAATAAAGCACGGAGGGTTTCTGGTCGTCCGTCGTGGTTGTTTTGCACAAAAGCCCCCCGGGTTACAGGAAATCAACCCGTAGTCCAAAAATAAGTCAATCGAACCGGTACAGGTCAGATAAAAAACAACCGCTCGACCCTGCCTCCTAATCCTATCTCCAACTCCAGCGCTCCACCCCCGTGGCCGCGCGCCGCCTCCCCAATCCCATCGCTGCGACGCCCTCCATCTCCCAACATCCTCCACCTCCAGCCATCCCTAGCGTAGTCCACCTTCTCTTCTCTACCTTCCTAGCCAGGTCGGCACAGCTAATGGTGCTGGTGTCAAGGAGCACGGCTGCAGCAATGAGAGGTGCCTGCCGCATGTATTATGCGCCACCAATCGAAAATGAACAAAAAGAGGAGAGGCGCATAATGGAAAGAAAGGTCTCAGTTAAATTGCCATTTGAGCTAATAATCCTAAAGAAGGAGAGAGAGCCTTGCCATATTGATTTGTACAGAGATGGATGTCTATGGTACAGACATGGAAGAGAACAGTGTTGGGGGCTTTCACCGGAGGCAGCTTCGACGCTCCCACATCCGCGCCTACCGGCAGACGAGCAACACCACTCTGCCTACCGCGCCTCCGCCACAGCCCCCGCGCGTGCTGGCATGGCATGGCCGGCGGCCAGATGTGGCGAGCAACCAAGCCACTGCACACCGGCTCCGTTGCCTGCAGCCACCCACCGGGGTGAGCTACACCACCACGGCACGGGGACTCCGCCGCTGCCCCCATGCACCGACGAGCACGCCGCCACCGCCCCAGCTGTTGCAGCAAACACGCCGGCGCTGCCAGCCAGGAAGTGGCTGGCTAGCCACCGCGGGCGAGAAGAGGAGAGCAACGCTTGGCTGGTGTTAGTGGATGGAGAAGAGAAGAACGAGCTACTTTGGGCAATTAGGTAGCAGGAGGACGAAGATGGGGGCGGAGCGGCGCCGGAGTAATGGATAAGAGGAACGGCGCTGTGTGGATAGGAACGGGGCACGCAGTGGGCCGTCAGTGGGGATTTCTGGGTGTGCCTATTGCTTCTTTTTTTAATCAAAACTGTACGAACTGGAACTCTGGAAGCTGCTGGATGTGGCATCCAGGCGGCTGGAACGGGACCGAAATGTGGTGTGCATGCGCGTGCCTTCCTGCTGGGATTGATGTACTACTACTAACCAGATCAAGATGAGTAGTAAGTACTGCGGTATTTATGTTGATTCAAGTTTGAGGTACTTAACTCGAATTGTTCAGAGCTATTCGTGGGTGTATATCAAGCAAGGGATCCGTGTTGTTCAGTTTGATTGTGCTTTAGTCTTGTTGTAGGATTCAAAAAAATTGTACAATTTTGGTTGTTTTTGTTTATACTTTTCCTTTTTTTCATCCACAAATTTAAATTTTGAATTGTCCTTTTCATCCGAGATTTTCCGAAAAAAGTTCAAAATTCCAAAATTCGCCCATTTCGTTCAAGGGCAGTAAATTTTGCAAAACGAAACATAAAACCTTGGCTGGATGCTATGCGTGCTAGCACAGATTATAATTCTTTTTTCGGATGAGCACAAATTATAATTACTTGCTGTTGTTTGTTGTTACTGTTATAATTTAATATTCATGTTTGCTAGATCTTAGGAATACATTATCAGATAGAGTAACTAAAAGTGAGTGATTATTGGAAAGAAATAATTCTTAAGGTAGAAGATATTAGGGGCTCACTGTTACTTGCTGATCATCAAAATATTCCTCAAGTTTGAATGTCATCGATGTCGTTGGTGAGATAGGCAAGAGAGAGGAGGGATGAATAGTCGAGAGAGTGTGACAATGGTGCATCTTGCTCGCGTCCTATTTCGCCCCACAAGCCAACCGGGAGGGAGGAGCTCTTCCCTTTAGGACGTGAAAACTGAAAAGGACACGAACACCGTCCATAGCTGGATAACGGCTAGGCGATGTTGTACTAATATATACACACAGGTTAGGGCACACACGGGAAACTCAAAAAATGTGTTTCATGTCCGACTTATGACTTATCCTTTTGATTACACCTTTTGTTGTATATAAATTATTACAACATCACATATTTATATTGGGTTAGGACGTGTGTTTTTTCCTCCCGTTGCAACGCGCGGGCACTCTTGCTAGTAAGAACAAATAATGTTCAGCATTCTTCCAAGACATACAATACACATTATATGTTGTTGATCCACTATTTTACAAGACAAGTATCCTTTAAGTATGGATTTTTCATGGAAATAGGTCTCAGCATTGTATTCCAAGATTTATGGAGATGAGCCCGCAATAAATTATATATAGATCAAGAAAGGACCAATGAAACATGTACATGGGCACATGGAGAAGAAACAAAAACAAATGCGTCCAACATGATGACTGGGGAAATCCCCACTGGGCACAACCTGTCTCGAACCTAGCATCAATGTTGAAAAGAGCTAACTGACACCTCCAATTGAAATGGAGGAGTCCCCTAGTGCCATCAAAGATGTTGAAGCACATCATGCATCGATGATGACCACGGACCGGGGGGGTGAAACCGAAGAAGGGTTGGCAACATTAGATATCAAGCTCACATCAATACATTCTCTGTGGAGGTTAAGGGAGGAAATGGCAGCTTGACCGAGATGAGACCAAGAACAAAAGACGGGCTGGTATTGCATAAGAAAATCAAGAGAGAATAAGCCAACACCACGAGTCTGGTAAATAAAACATGTATTGTCCCCAAACCGTTCCACTTGAACCTCCTAAATATCGAAGTCGAGCAACCAAGGTGGTCGTTTGAGAATATAAAGGGGAAACACACAATCTGGCCACCCATATTTAGAACCAATACATAGAGATTTAGCGAAAGTAGAAGAGAGGCCACGATCCGCCAACATGGCATCCAATGGTTCAAATCGAGATTAAAGGAAGCAAACGCTACTAAAAACTACGTTATCATTAGGAAATGCTTAAACCCGCTAAGCTCTAGTAACAACTATTACATAATGGGCATCAATCACTTCTTTTCTCCATTTTGCATATCTATGATTTTATATTAATCTAGTTTTTAGGGAGTTTTATACTACCCTAGTTTGGGTGGAAACTGGCTCGTGGCTAGGGATGAAAATGAAGTGGAAACGAACGGAACTTGCTGCTTCCACGTTTGTTTTCATATTTGTTTCAAAAAGTGGAAATAAATACAGAAACCCCGGAAACAAAATCGGAGCGAATACGAAGAAGAAATCGAGTGTTCACAGATCCCTTGAACCGTAGAAAAAACACAATGAAACCAGCAAAGTGCAATTGAACTTCCGCAACAAAAACTTGGAAGGTATCAAAATATTAAGATATGTTGTGGATATATATAATATGATATTCATTTGTGCATAAATATTCAATTGGCAACACCAAAATTTGGAAGGCATCAAACAACCAAACACCACAGCGCAAATCACAATAGTGTTCATACCGTCATACTGGTAGCATATTGTTGTACACTAGAAGACAGATCACACACCACTGTTTCCATAGCTGACGACTTCAATAATAGCATATACTACTACATCCATCCTGGTTTATAAGTCCCTTTTTTATTCTTTTGCCAAAATTTGACTATAGATTTAACTAACAAAATATTAATGCATGTCATAAAAAAATTATATAGTTGTATTCATATTTGAACATAGTTTTCAATTATATTATTTTTATAACATGCATTAACATTTTGTTAGTTAAATTTAAGATCAAACTTTGGCATAGAATACAAAAGGGACTAACAAACCAGGACGGAGATAGTAGTACTGTAGTAGACACTTCAACTCAACAAGAGAAGTGTCCATGATGCACGTTATGTAGAGGGCCTAATTATGTGTTCGTCGGGCTAGAGAATAGCCATATGTTCATAGTCAACACAGAAAGTGCCGTATTAATAGAAACGAAAAATTCCATTTATGCGCTTGTTCTGCCATAAAAAGTTGTTCTGTTTCCATTTCTGTTTCCGCATACAAAATTCCTATTTCATTTCAGTTTTGACAATTTTAGTTTTTTATTTTTTTCGCTAAAAAATGAAAAATTTCCGCTTCATTTTCATCCCTACTCGTGGCATTATAGTACTAGTTTTGTTTTTCCACCGACGAACGGACGTTGGACCTTCTATTCTAGAACCGTGGGACTGTTTTCTTTTTGGCATATTGAACTGAGCCTCCTATATATCATTGTGTCTAGAAGTGACCAAAGGTTCCAGAATCCAGACAGATACAAGGAGGAGATCACTAATTTTGTTGTGCACTCAGACCATGCATCTGGAATCTATATATGCAGGAAAGATGCATATGTTAAACTGGGGGTTTAAATAGTAAGATGGTAGAAGAATTCAATCATATATTTATGCCTGGCAACTTGTATCTGGAACCAATTTGAGTAGTGATAACCAACCAACCTGCTTGCTGCCGTCAAAGTGTGCATCAACATATATATGTCATCATGTTTCTATAACACGCCTTTACCGTCCCTTTACCTATTTCTACCATCTGGCTAACCAATTCGGATTCTTCTTATTTTTTTCACACACATAGCATACATTACGTTAATTACAACACAGACTAGTAAAAGTGCACGTGCGGTGCACGCCCCATGTATACATGATTACAAAATAAAAGATGTAATAATACCAACGTGGTGGCTTCTTTGTCCAAAACATTAGTTTTAATTTATTGACCATCAAATTAAGTCATAGTGATAGATATAAGAAATAAAAAAACAGAACCAATGTGTTTGAATTTGCTAACATGTTACACTATTATGTCGTTTCATTTTTTAGTTGGTTTATACAGTTAAAAGGAAACGACATATGCACACGTATACACATACCTTTTTCTTTCTTTTAGATTTGAGCAATAAAAGACGTATATATACATACAGATAAGTAAGGTTCACTTCAGATTCATGATCATTATGCTGTTGAATTTCCATAGGCATATGTTGATGAACCAAGTTGTCACTTTGTCCAGTTACATTCTGTGTATTACAACTCGCCTTGTCAGTTGTATCATGTGCATTACTACAACCCGCTCCATGAGAATTTCTTCTTTTCTTATAGTCACGATTCCTTTGTAAGTATGCTTCTTTTTGTTCAGGTGCCAAGTTTGAGTACCACTTAGTGCCACGTTGTCACTTACGTCAACTACTGTTTGTCAATGCATTATATGCACCATGATCTTCAAGAGAAATAGAAGATACATATACTTCCGATGGACTGACCGTCAGTCCAGTTCCATGATCTAGGTGGCACATATTTGACTGAAGAATAAGGTGTTGGTCCAATTTAGATATGTCTTTACCAGACTTAGATATCCCAAAACTACCAAATGTGGCCACTGCTTTTGACATGATAAACACACACACACACAAAATTAGATTATATTATTATTAGTAATACATCTAAAAATATATTCTGATGGTAAATACAGCTTTTTATCAAACCTTGCTTCATTTTTGATGAGCAACCATGCTGATCGACCGCTGAAATGTCCATGCAGCAACCTGAAAAAAAAAGATATTAATTCCTTCACCAAGCACACGTAATGGTAACTAAAATTATATTTATCATAAACCACAATAAAGTACCTTCTGCCCACCTGAGAAGAGTTCATAAGCTTGTGTATGTGGTCACTACAACTCATATTTCTCTGCCCAGTTATGGACTGCGCACTGCTACTAATTGCATAGTTTTCTCTCTTAGCCCGTTTGTACTCGCGATTCCTCTGTAAATAGGTTTCTCATTGAACTGGTGTCATTTGCAAGTATCTATTCCGATCACGAAAACGCTTACGGTGTACAGGATTTATTGATACATTTCTTTGTTCAACAAAATAATTATTCAGCACTGAAAAATTAGCAAACAAAAGATAAGTCAATTACAAAGTAAATATAAATTTTAATCAATCTAGGAACGTGATTTGAGTCCAAATATATAGAACCTTGTTTCGCTTCTGATGGTGGTGTTGAATTAACCACTGGGGCATTAGTAATAATTTTTTAAAGGAGTTCGTTCTTCCAACTGAGTGCATCGTTCTCCGTAGTTATCTGCATTCATATGATGAGCAGTTGAGCATACATAATTGCTTGTATCCGTCATATGATTAACCCTGTTTCTAATCTCTTCTTTTATACATCTGAGGAGACCACAAAGGTATCTATAGTATGTGCTTAGAACAGGAAACCACATGATTGCAGATTTTGTACCTATATGTTAGGGGAAGACTTATGTGCCTAGTACTGATGGAGGAGAAACAAATGGGCTGGTATTTCCAACAGAGTGCCGAAACAGAGTTATGCTGGCCGGCGAGGTTGATCGTTCAAAGTTGCCAACTCAAAACTGCAGATTTAGTTTAAACAACATAATAGGTTGTTAGATAAACTAAAACTAAGAGCATGAATTTCGCAAATTTAATGCTTTGACTGACAATATTACTATCATGTAGATATACAAAGTTATGAGACGATATGTACTGACTGAACTGAAAGTTTAGTTCAGTTTAGCTCTGATCAAATTACGGAGCTGCAGTTTTTTAGTCTCTAATCTCATAAAAATAAAGAGAACATCAGCGCTCTCTCACATACTATGAGTATAACTTCTGAACAAATCAAAACATTATATTAGGAACCAAGAACCAACTAACAAGAATACAAAAGTATGGATATGACCATTCCACTTATACATCAGATTCTGGTATGCAGATTCATGACCGTACATTAATCCTTTGCCTTCCGGTGGCCTCTATCTCTTCATCACAATTTGTGCAAATACACAAACACCTTATGTGCACAAAATGCATACCCTCCACAAGGGACAGAAAATGTCATCATTTCGTTTTGATTTGTAACATGGAGAGAATAGATAGTTATTTGCAAGAAGCATCAACTTACATGATAATCTCGTATGAGAAAAAGATCAAGAAAATCGGAACCAGCGTGAAAAGAAAAATAGCTGTGCAACGGACTCACCTGTACGTTAGGGCACTTCCGCTCCTCCCAGCCTAGATCCCACGAGTTGCAAGCACTCAGAAGAAGAAGATGGAAACCAAATCGGAGTAGACAGCAGGTGGACGCGGCGGTGGGATGTGGAGGGGGTGGAGAAACTGCTGTTTGGCAGCGTTGGGGTGTGGGCTGCGGAGTGGAAGGAGGAGCTGTTGTTTG
Source organism: Triticum timopheevii (assembly GCA_963921465.1). NCBI lineage: Eukaryota > Viridiplantae > Streptophyta > Magnoliopsida > Poales > Poaceae > Triticum > Triticum timopheevii. The sequence continues at coordinate 660,824,254 of OY997266.1, forward strand.
GCGCGCTGGATCGTGTTGGCTCCCAGACCGGTTTCGCGCGCGGGTGATTTTGATTTTCCAGAGAGTCACGTGAGGAGCCATCGCGAAGGTGCTGGCAAATTCCACACAGGTGGGAACTGGGAAGAGGTGGGCGATTCCAGCAAAGATGGACCGTCAGATCTGGTATGTTAGCGTGCGATGGAGGGTGGATGTTAATACAGAGGAAGAAATCGACGGTTGAAATTGATTTCATCTCTCTCTCTGGCGGGAAAGACTGTAGCCGAGGTGGTAAATCCAAAATTTGAACTGGTACACTATAGGAGTAGAGATAGAGATAAGAGACATCAATTTACAATAAGGCCTGATTTGAGAAGTGAGCACAAAGGGGCGGTGGCGCAGTTGGCTAGCGCGTAGGTCTCATAGCTAAATTATACGAGTGATCCTGAGGTCGAGAGTTCGAGCCTCTCTCGCCCCAATTTTTTTATTTCATTTTGTACCCTGTAGCAGGTCGGGTCTGGACGAATTCCTTGCAAATTGAAGCTGGCAAGAACACCTGCACTCCCATCAGGCATGACTCAGGTCTTCAGAGCCGAGCTGAAGCCAGCAAACTGCAGGTTGCCAACCTGCCATGAAAGTATGAAACACAAACCAAGCAGCAACAGTTGCTCCAATTGTTAATTCCACAGCTCGCCCTCGCCCAGATTGTTTAATCAAGGACTCTGACAACAAGGAGGAACAATTGATGGATGGATGGACAAACATCATCCATATGTACCTTTCTTTCCTCGCAAAATCTTCCCTTCTTTTAGTAAAGCACCCCCACTCTAGTTAAATCATGAGACAGACGATAGTATACATATAGCACACACCGCCGCTGCTGCTTCTTTCGCATGGAAAGATTCTTGTGCTTTTCAACCGCAAAGACATCATTAGTTAAGAGGGGACAAAGAGGATGCATGACGGAAAGGGTTAGGGCATTCCATCTTGGTACACACCCTTTTCTTCAGAACCAAACTAAGCACAACAACATACACTAGAAAATTCTTCAAAACATATGACACATCCATATTATCATCAAAAATCAACTTAAGAAACTCGGGGGTAAAAAAAACCTAGCGCCGCCACCCTCTTCCCCTTCCCCTCAGCCGTCCTGCCGCCGCCAGAGGACGCCCCCGGCGAAGCTCGGGCCGGCCCCAAGGAAGGCGGCGGCGGGGCGCCAGGTCCTGGTCTCGGAAAGGAGATCCACTCCGAGGAAGCGGCAAGAAGGAGGCACGGCGAGACGCGACGTGGGCGGCGCGCGGGCTGGACCCGATCTGGGGTTCCGGCGCGCCCTGGCGACACGGCTGTGCAGGGGCCCGCGTGCACGGCGCGAGGCCGCTTCGAGCGACGCGGTGGCGCGCGGGGGGTTTCCCAGAGCCGATTTGCTGGGGTTGGCCTCCCCCCCCCCCCCCCCCCCCCCCCCCCCCCCCCCGTGGCGCGGCTCTCCTCTCCCACGAGGCACCGCGGCTGGCAGCCCGCCTGCGGCTCGGATCCATGGCGGCGGCCATGGCTGGTGGCACGCGACGCAGCTTGGCGGCGGGCGGCGCCGGCGGTGGACAGGTGGGCCACTTCCCTGGCCATGTGGATGGCGGGGAGGTGGTGGGCTTCGGCTGCGGCGGCGGTTCCTCGCTGGATGTTGGTGGCCATGGTGATGTTCGTCCTCGACCCCGATCTACTCCGATCTGCAGCGGATCCGGCCCTTGGTGGCTTCGGTCACCATTCTTGGGTGTTGGCCTTGCAGATCCGGTGGCTGGAAGGGTTCCGGGGGAATCTCTTGGCCGGCGTGGCGGCCACTCCGATGGCAGTGCCTTTGGGTGTTGCTTCCCTCGTTGGAGGCTTCGGAGAGGACCTCCTTCCTTCCACCCCTCCCAGGAGCTCTGGTGAAAACCTCAGACCCCCCTGTTCCAAGCGACGACGACACCACGGTGGCGTGCTCCTTCCTGAAGGCGTTGCTCGGGGGCTGCTCAAGCGGCGGTGGAAGTGGCGGCGGTTCGGTGTCGGCATATGCATTCTGGTCAGTTTCATCTTGGAGGCTGCGGCGACATAGGCGACGCTCGTCTGGTGGAGCGACTGCCGATGGTCGAGGCATCGTCGACAGTCTGCGCCATCAGGTTCGGGATGCTCAGGGGGAAACCCCAGATCTGGGTCTCCCGGATCGGATGATGATGGCGTTCTATCGCTTTCCCTTCTGGGGGCATCGTCTTGGAGCAAGTGCTGGCTGGAGGGATGGTGGAGCGGTGTTTCATCTCACACATTGGATGGCGGCGGAGATCGATGGCATGGAGCCGTGGAGACTCGGCGTCCGATGCGCGGAGATGGGCTCGCGCAGGAGGAGGTTGCTGTCTGGCGTCATGGTGACGTCGATGGCAGAGTGGCCAGACAAGGTAGAAGCCTCAATATGATCTGAAGACCTGTGGAAGATGGCGGCGTCGACACACGAGTGCGTCTGACCGGATTGTGCCCCAGACCCGGTATGTGGCTTGGCTGGGGCTTCCAAATGAGTTTCGGCTTCCGGCTTTTGATGTTAGGCTTAGGTGAGTGGTTTGGGTAGTGGCCCAGCTGGCACCCCTTCATCATTTTGGATAGGAGTAGGGGCATATGTTGCCAAGATGGTGGACTCAGGCACATTGTTGTAATACTTTGTAAGGTCCTTGAGAATAATCAATAAAGTGGCCGTATGCATCTCCCAGATGCAGAGGCCGGAGGTCATCCTCCTTTTCTAAAAAAAGAAAGAAAGAAAATTTGTAACAACTCTTATTCGTACATGATGCTACCTGGTTCGTTAGCAGCATCCATCTTTCACCGATCAAAAAAATGGAACTGAAAAAGGATTTTGTGTATTTTTTTTCCTTTTGTATAATAAATATAGCTTTATTATTATGTACGTAAGTGTTGCATTGTTGATTGCGCACACATCAAATCACATAAAGTCAAAAACAGTGACAAAAAAGATCGAACAAAGACAAATATTTACAAGAGTGGACAATGAAATGGGAAACTAGACAAGGGCGAAGATTTATTGCTGCATTGTGTAGATGGCTCCTTCGAGCAAAGATGGTTTTCCTACTTGCTGTTGTGATGATTTTTCTTATGATTCATCCTGTTCTTAATTTTGTTCTTCTGATTATAAGATGGATATTTAACTTTTATCCCTGTGTATACTTCCATGGCTTTAAACGTCGCAAAGTAAATCTTTTTTTTTTAATTTTCAACGCGGGGGGGGGGGGGGGGGGGGGGGGGGGGGGGGGGGCTCCCCCACCTAAATATTCACATGATGAATCGATTAAGTGAGGTAGCCGGTATTTCATGTGACGACTTGGGTGATCCATGCATGCCAGCCGTTATTTTCCTGTCCAGGTATAGAGAAGGGAGGGATACCATGGAAAAGAGAAAAGTTTATTTTTGGTCCCTTAATTTCTGATGAAGTCTTAGATTTGATCCTTCAACTTCAAAACCGGACAACTTGCACCCTTAACTACTGAAACCGGGCACGATTCATTCCTGGTCACGGTTTTGACCGGTTTTGGTGCTGTCCCACCCCGTTTCAACTATGCTGACTCGAATTCCCATACTTTTTCCAAGTCCGCTTAATCTTTTGAAATTCGGGGTACTTTTATCATAGACGTGAATATTTTAAAAATTAGTGTATTTTTTTCAATTCCGCGTACTATTTCCAAGTTCATGTACTAGTCCATGTACTTTTTAGAAATTCATGTAATTTTGTATATTTTTTTGGAAAGGGGTCATGAATTTGAAAATTTTATGCAGGCTTGAAAAATGTACGCGGATTTAGATTTTTTACGCAAATTAGAAAAAATATCTTCATTTGAAAAAATTATCTCAACTTGAAACAAGTACGTGAATTTAAAAAAAGTTCGTTGATTGAAAATTTTATGCGGGCTTGAAAAAAGTACACGGATTTAGGTTTTTTTACGCAAATCAGAAAAAATATCTTGATTTGAAAAAATTATCTCAACTTGAAACAAGTACGTGAATTTAAAAAAAGTTCTTGGATTGAAAATTTTATGCGGGCTTGAAAAAAGTACACAGATTTAGATTTTTTTTATGCAAATTAAAAAAAATCTCAACTTGAAATAAGTACGCAAATATTAAAATAGTTCACATATTTGAAGAAAGTATGTTTACTTTAAAAAAATTACACGACCTTGAAATAACTACATGGATTCAAAAAGAGTATGTGAATTCAAAAAGTTCATGGATATGAAAAAATTACGCGAATTTGAGTCAGCACCGGTCAAAACCCGGGTGAGCTAGCACCAAAACCGGCCAAAACCAAGACCAGGGATGAATCTTGTCCAGTTTCGATAGTTGGGGGTGCAAATTGTCCGGTTTCGGAGTTGAAGGACCAAATCTAGACTTCACCGAGAGTTGAGGGACGAAAAGTATACTTTTCTCCATGGAAAACATAGTCCTTCCATGAGATAGTGTCGCTCAAAAAAAAACTGAACAAATGCAGAAGCCGAGAGTTATTATTTTCTCTTGGAACGCTTAGATCGGGCATATATAGTTGCCATTAGTTACCCGCTTGCGCATATGGGTTTACGAAAAAAAGGCTTTCGCCCCGCTTTATATAAAGCAACGAATATCAACAATCCGATACAAACGCACGCCATCACAACACACACTCAAGACAGGATACATCAGCGCTGAGAGCATATGGCTTTCATCACTAGGTAGATGTTGCAAGATGATTCGCACAACCATCCCATCAAAGAAACAATGACAAAAAGGCTCCAACAGCTACGAATACTTCCAAACGCTCCAACGAGCAAAGATAGTTTTTCTTCTGGTTCGTATTATCAGCATAAGAAAGGACAAACAGAAGAGCTCCGGTGATCTGCTTACTCTTTTCATCACATGACAAAGGTGATACCGTGCAAGTCATATTACTCCCTCTGTCCGGAAATACATGTCATCAAAATGGACAAAAAAGAATGTATCTAGAACTAAAATACATCTAGATACATCCCCTTTTATTCATTTTAATGACAAGTATTTCCGGACGGAGGGAGTACCTGACAAAAAACAAATTGTGCAAAAGGCCTATTAGCTCAGCTGGTTAGAGTGTCGTGCTAATAACGCGAAGGTCACAGGTTCGAGACCTGAATGGGCCATTAACCTTTTTTTTCTTTTTTACTTTTTTTACACAATGGTAAAAATCAAAGAAAAAAAACGAAATTAGGAGTGGTTTCGCCCGGAGACCTTCAGTGTGTTAGACTGACGTGATAACCAACTACACCACGAAACCTGGTTGCAATTTTGGCCGGGTTTATGATTCTAAGCTAATAGCATTCTTCAAGACAAACATATCATCATGTACTGTTAGTCCACTATCTTCACAAGACGTGTGTTTTTTACGTTTTCCATTGCAAGAAGTGACACCAAGATTTGTGGAGATAAACCCACAATGAATTATAGATCGATGCCGATGAAAGCACATGGAATAGACACCCAACACACCTGTCCAACATGAATACATGATGCTTTACAAATCCCCTTCTACCATGATGTATCTGGGATAATAGTCATTAGTGAAAGATCAATACTTATACAAACGAGTGAAGTGAACCCATCTAAAATACTCCAATGATTCTTATCTTTAGACCATCTTAAGCGATTTATGAACATTACAGCAAATATGATTACGACATTTATGGCTCCCACATAAATAAGAAGTTATGCGCTGGCTACAAAGTAGGAACTAAATAATAAAATAGAATACAGATGCATAAACAAGAACTAGTCCCAACGAAAAGGCAGAATAACTGGGGTCAGTAAGTAATACTACTCGTAAACCCCCTAGTAGAACAACAAATCCCCCACAAAGCATAAGAATCTCATCTATTGGTCCAGGTAAATCCATTATGGATAATGAGAAATTAATAGTATTAAATTTTCATGAGCTCACTAAAACTAAAGGATTCAAGAGGAAAAATGGATTAGGATAATTTTTCTATGTATAAGTTGTATAGTTAGAAATTATATTATATCACAAAAATCTAGTATGATTCGGACTAAGAAATGATTTCCAAGTAGTTAGTTTTTTAGTTTAATAAATAATTATTTGTTTTTACAACAAAAAGGCAAAATCAAAGTTTAGTAATTAGTAATTGTTCTTGAATTCAAAGATTTTTCTTTGTTTATTTTAATTTCAGAAAAATTCCTAATTGTTTGAACTGTGTAATCTCCCACTATGGGGAGGCGAGACTAGGAACGTACTTTGCGTTTATGTTTCTACACATGCATATGAGTTCTCCTTGGAATCTCACATTCAAGAGCCATATCAATTCTAGCATAGAAATATGAATATGACTTACAAACGTGGAAATAAATAATAACATTTACTATTGCCTTTAGGATATATTTCCAACACTAGTCGCGATGGAGAGAACGCCTCAAGGAGCAGCAAGAAGCCAGACTAGTGGGGACGACTTGCAAGCGATAAAGAGGGAGGGGTGCACCAGCTCGGTATTAGGAGGTTGTCCTGCGTCCGGTGATTGCGTCTACCATGGCTTATATCTCCTGGTGGATTCTCCAAGAAGAAGAAGAGGAGCAGCAAAGGTAGGGGGAGTGGAGCAGCGGTGGCACCGGCGACGAAGAGGTGCAATTGTAGATAGCCTATGAGACAGATTGGAGAGAGAGAGAGAGAGAGAGAAACTTTGTTGTGCTAATCTATCATGTGATGCCACCTCATCGATCCACACCCACCCCATTCCAACCAATCAGGACAAAGCGCCCAAATTTTGTGTTTCTTCATTAGGTGGCTTTACCGAGTGTTAACACTCTACAGTCATTAGTTTCATTCTCTTTTTCTTCATTTATTTTCTTTATTTTATTTTACTTAGCCTCTTATATTTTCCCGAGTTTTTCACGCACTCTCTGTTAAAAGTTGAATTATATATCATTTAAATGCCCATAAGAGCAGTTAATGGCCTAAATATAGCAACCAAACCCGGAAAGATACCAAAATTTGGCATGGAATATGTGATGGTGCATGTTGCGTGTAAAAAAAATCCAGGTCAACCAACGAAGCAACCTGACTCTTTGCCTTAAAACCTGACATGTTCCCTCTTGAAACCATGGTTCTTTCAGTTTCTGACCAGTCTACGTCGCAACTTTTGTGAATACCTTCTAAAAATTTTAGCTCACCCTTTAGACATGACATTATGACACCATGCCATGTTTCATATTTTCTGACTTTGTTTCCATTTTTTATAATCAAATCGAGTAAGCTTCATGTTTCGGGTCGAGTCTGGGTACCCTGAGGTTTGGAATTCCTTTTTCTTTTTCTTGGATAAGGCCTAAATATAGACCGCCAAGGATTACTAGTTATTGTATGCATGGTGTAGTTTCTAAAAATCTGCCATACACTCAAATCATTTTTGCCAAGGATATAAAAGAAATATCAATCAGTGTTAGCAACTTGTTCTTCCATGATCTCGTTTGCTTCAAGGTGAACATTAGACTAATGATCATGTTTCATGCTTACCTTGATGATGCGAGTTGTGATGAGAATATCGATACGTACATCCGTATATGGATTCTTATCAAAGCCAGCCATTATCTGTTTTTATATCGGATATAGACTGGTTTGCTGACACATGAACCTGCATAAAAAAAGTGCAAGGGCTGGATCACATGGTGGTCCATTTGTGCCCCCAAAGTACACTTTGATGGAATGATGGATCCAGATTGCACCTTGACAAGTAGGCTCCATATTTTCTTATCTTGAGAACCGTGGGGCCGTTGGAATCTTGAACTGATTGGTTGATAGTTCTTATCATTGTGTCGGCCATGAAATGAACAAGATGAGCTTCCTTGCTGTTAGTGCATCAGCTTTGCTGAAATGTACACGCACCATTTGGAATCGCTGCAAATTACATACGTAAAACTGGTGGTCTGAATGAAGATGAGTAGAATCAGGTCTCTAACTTATGCCTCGCAGCTAAGGTTTGGACCACACAGTTTATTGGCTTGAGAGATGTTGGATAAGAAGCAACAACACAAGGGGGCGGTGGCGCAGTTGGCTAGCGCGTAGGTCTCATAGCTAAATTATGTGAGCGATCCTGAGGTCGAGAGTTCGAGCCTCTCTCGCCCCAACCTTTTTTGCTGGCATGGATTTAATTTATTGCAATTTTTACTCTTATTTAAGTATTTAAACTGTAATAGGTCTGAACTTGTTTCCACTTTTGGCTAGTATGCAACCACGAAACTTCATGCCAACTTTTTCGTTTCATTTTTTCCATACGATGGATTAGGCCGGCGGTACTGCAATTCAAGAGATAAAGGAACAACAAAACAAAAGAGCAAAAAAGAAGATAACGGACAACACCTAGCTAAAGCAGAAAAAGCTTCAGGCCATCCTCCAACTGTTCCAAATGCCTGCACTCACTATGTGTTCATCCCTCAGGTGCCAACGATCAAGTCCAAACCTCGGGCTCCTTCTTTTTCTCAACGCGCTCATATGTTCCTTCCTTTCCTCGCAAATCCTCCCTTCTTTCCGTAAAGCACCCCACTCCGCTCTAGTAACACGTCACATGATATAAACATATACAACGCGCGCTGCCGATATCGCTTTCTTTCGCATGGAAAGATACTCCCTTTTTTCAATCACAAAGATCATTAGAGGGGACAAGAGGATCATCGAAGGAGTTAAGAGCATTTTCTCTTGTTACATATATATGGGGGGTATCCCTTTTCTCAAGAACCAAACCAAGTGCAGCAACATACAGTAAACAATTCTTCAAAATGCATAAGCACACGGAAATACTTCTTTTTTCGCCGGGAAACACACATGGTAAGACTTTGAACGCCACTTGGCACATCCATACGTATATGATCAAGTATCAGTCGTAAGAAAGGGGGAGATTCTGTAACAACTCTCGGTTGTACATGGCATGCTAGTGGGCTCGTCGCCAGCATCCATCTTTGGCCCAAGAAGCAAAAATTGAAATTGAAAAAGATTTTTGTGTATTTTTCTTTTTGTATAATAATATTAGGCTTCATTATTATGTAACTGTTGCATGATGATTTGCGCACACATCACATCGCATAAAGTCGGAATCAGTGACAAATTTATTTTTGAACAATGACAAATATTTACGAGCATAGACAGTGAAATGGGAAACTAGACAAGGATGAAAATCGATTCCTACGAGCAAAGATGATTTTTCCGGTTGCTCCTGGTGATGATTTTTCTTCCGATTTATCCTCTTCTTATTTATTTTTTCTTCTCATCATAAGATCGATGTACCCCTCTGTAAAGAAATATAGGAGTGTGTCCATCGCTTTGAACGTCTCAAACCAAAGATCGACGTGATGGTGATCGATTAAGTAAGGTGGTTTCATATGGTGTCTTGTGTGCTCCATACTAGCCGTTATTTCCTACCCAAGAATAGAGAAGCGAGGGATACCATGAAAAACGTTGCTGTTGGAGCGCTTAAGAATGGTTATGTACATCATGTGATGCAGAAGTCAAGAGTGATTATTTTCGCTTGGAGCGCTTATAGGGGGTATAGATAGTTGCCATTACTTGCCTGCTTGCACATTTGACTTTCATCACTATGTTGCTTCTTCTTTCTTTTCTTTTTTTGCGAAATTTTTATCACTACGTTGCTGTTGGAAGATGATTTGTGTAACCCATCAAATCACCCAAACAATGACAAAAAGGCCCAAAGAGCGTCGGACAGTTACAAACAGGGATAGTGAAATGGGAATCTAGACAGCCAAGTACTAAGATCTGGTGTAGCATTTTCTAGATCGCTCTTGTTCTGTGACCAGGAGGGAGACAAATAGTGCTTAATTTTACATGTATTACTGAATAACATAATGCAATCACAAGAGGCCTATTAGCTCAGCTGGTTAGAGCGTCGTGCTAATAACGCGAAGGTCACAGGTTCGAGACCTGTATGGGCCATTAATCTTTTTTTTCTTTTTTTATGTTTTTTACACGATGGTAAAAATGCCAAAAAAAAAACCAAATTCAGATGGCTTCGCCCGGGTTCGAACCGGAGACCTTCAGTGTGTTAGACTGACGTGATAACCAACTACACCACGAAACCTCAGTTCTACTTTCCTCGGGTTTACACTACTAATCTTATAACACCATCATGTGCTGTTGGTCCACTATCTTCACAAGACTGTGTGTCCTTTACATTTTCCATGGCAAGAAGTCACAACATTATATTCCAAGATGTATGGACATAAACCCACAATAAATTACAAATGGGTACCGATCAAAGCATATGGAAAATACACCCAAATACACATGTCCACCATGAATACAATGATGTTTTAATTAATTATAATATATGGTCGGGTGTTTTTTCAATGATGTTTTAGGAGTCCCCGTATTTGCATCGCCACTGAGAACAGTTGATCGACATTATAACCTACTGCTAACTCCCACCAAATTGGGGGCGAAGACACCACCCCGAGCCAATCTTCCATTCTTTTTGTAAAGTACTCTACTCCACTGGCATCATCAGATGATGATATATGGAGAACACGCGCTCCCGCTGCTGCTTCTTTCTCGTGGAAGGATTCACATGTTTTTCAACCACAAAGACATCATCAGAGGGAACAAGAGGGATGACGGAAAGGGCTAGAGCATTCAGTCTTGTTACATATGGGGAATCCCTTTTCTTCGGAACCAAACCAAGCTCAATAACAATTTCTTTGCAGGACAAGCACAACAACACACAATACATAATTCTTCAAAACACATACACACATGCTGACAACGTAAGGGAGAAAATTTGTAACAACTCTCGGTTGTATGTGGCATGCTAGCGGGTTCGTTACCAGCATCTATCTTTCGCCGAGGAAATAAAAATGAAAAATAATTTTATGTATTTTTTATTTTGTACAGCTAAATACCTTTATAGTTTGTGCACACATCACATCACACAGGGAAGACAAATATTTGCAAACATGGATAGTTGTATTTTGTAGATGGCTCCTAGGAGCAAACATGATTTTCCTACTTGCCACTTATAATGATTTTTCTTCTCATTCGTCCTCTTGTAATTTTTCCTTCTCATCATAAGATGGATATACAACTTTTGTCTCTGTGCATACAGTTTGAAGTTCGCCAGCAATGAGAATCTCGTCCAGTACTCGTAGACAAGCAAATTTTCCCATTGGTACTAATGTGAATTAGTCATTGATAAAAAAAAGACCAATCTGGCAAGAAACTGCGTATAACTAGAGTCCTAGGTCATTCGTGTCAATTTTTTATCCTATATGTGAAAAAAAATACATTGGAAATTAAAGATTAAATCAAGTTCGCATGCCTAAGGAAATTAGGAAAACACTCATCAACTGTGGTGCAGCTCCGGCGTCCTGGCCAGCTTCCGCATGCCTATCGTGTCCTCGGTGGCTGCCCATGCGTCCTCGGGAGAGCCGGCGGTGCTCGTGTGCGCCTGCATGCTTGTCCTGGGCAGAACAACGATGACGGTGACGGTGGCATCGTCAGTTGACATTGATTCTTTTGTATACACCCAACATACACCATCACATATTCCAAGCCAAAATTTGGCATCTTTCTGGATTTGTTTGCTATATTTATTTCACTAAGTGTATTTCTAGGATTTAGTTGGATATAATTTAAATTTGAAATACAAGTGCGTGAAAAAGTTAGCATAAGTGGCTTGAAAAGAGAAGAGAAGAAAAAAGATAAAATGAAAGAAAGGAACCGAAAGGAAATAAAGTAAAAGAAAAAAGAAAAGAAAATTTGTCGAGTGTTACACTCAGCAGAGCCACCTAGTGGAGAAACACACAATCTGCGCACTTTGTCCTGATTGGTTGGAAGGGAAACATGTGGATCGATGAGGTGCCATCACATGATAGATATAGCACACGAAAAAAATCTCCTCTCTCTCCCTCTCTCTCCCTCCCTCCCTCCTTATCTCTTATCTCTCCAATCTCTTCATCCTCATAGGCCACATACGGTTGCTCGTCTTCTTCGCTGATGCCGCTCCTCTTCCCTAGTCCTCGATGCTCCTCTTCTTCTTCTCCAAGCAGGCGATCAGGGAGATAATCAGAGATAGACGTCATCAACGGACAGGGGGCGACCTCCTATTCCTGAGATCATGTGCCCATCCACCTGTCTCCCTTGCAGGTTATCACTGTCATTCCAGGCTCTTGCTGGCCCATGAGGCGTAATGTCTGTCATGGCCAACATGTCACCCCTCTAGCATCTTGCCCGAGAGTAAGAGGCCACTTTGTCGCGAGCACCACCACGGCCATCACCCTTAGCTTCTACTAGCCATGCTCATGGCAGTAATATTCCGCCATGGATCCGTTAGTTCGCCACTCGGTTCAGGATAAAAGGGATGAACAGGCGACGCGGCCCTTTTTTGTTTGTGTGCACAATGCTTTTGCAGTGTAAAACTCAACAAAGCTTTTCCACCTTTGCAAAGTGAATGCATTCTACACATATGCCATGTGGCATCTATTACCCCTATAAAAGCACGAAGGGTGGAGATCGCAAACATTTGCACCATACACATACTCCAATCCAACATTTAGTATTGCTCCCACGTTCAACACCAACCATATTTTAGCACCATGCACCCCCCCCCCCCCCCCCTAGAAAAACATGCCCCCTCCTGCTCTGGAACCACCCCACACGATCCCTTCCCCTACCTTCTCCATCGCCTTCATCGCGGCACACCATCGCCTCCCTCCTTGTCCCAACACGCTTCTCTCTGATACCCCTGCCCCTCTGTGGTGCCTCTCTTCGACATGTACCACCTAGCAACAAGCCAACAACGCCTCATGCACCTCCCTGCACAGCAATGGCGCACTGCACATCCGCCCCACTTCGAACGCTCTCTGAAGAGCCTTGTCGTCTCCATGGTCCACCTCCTTAGCCAACCATGCCACCCCATCCTTTGCCGAGCCCATGTGGTGATAGTGGACAGCAACATCTCAGCTGGAGGTGGGATGACCAGATCTCGAATTTCGTCACCGAATGTCTCTTTCTGTTCACATATGCCAATTCCTTAGTTTTTTTATTTGAGTAAACTATTTTGAGTTTTGTAGGTCACATGGTGCTATGAATTTCATCTCCAATGCATCTTGTGAGGGGTGGGCAGGCTGTAGAGGGAAGGAGAGTTGGGAGGTGGGGGCCGGGAGGAGGCGGTTGCCAATGGCACGTCGGTGACAAAGCAGATGAGTTGGGAGGTGGGATATTGGAGCCACATAAATCTGTCGCCTTAAAACCTGGCACTTTCCCTCTAAAAAAAGCAAATTTGATGTAGTTTACATGACAATGTTTGTGAAACCTTCTCAAATTTTATAATACCCTCTAGGGATGATATAATGACACCAAGTCACCAATGCCAGGTTTCATGTTTCTTAGACTTCGTTTGCATTTTGTGTAATTAAAAACCAAAAAGATCAATGTTCGGGATTGAGTCTTGGTACTCCAAGGTTTAAAATTGCTTTCTTTTCATGGATACGGCCCGAGTATAGACCGCGGACGATCACTAGTAACTGTATGCATGATGTAGTTTCTAAAATCTGCCATGCACTCAAATCATCTTTGCTAAGGATGTAAAAGAGAAATACCATTCAGTGCTAGCAACTTTCTTCAAGGTGAACATTATACTAATGATGACGTTTCATACTTACCTGGATGTGCGAGGTGTGATGAGAATATCGGTACATACATCCATACTTGGATTCTACTCCCTTCGTTCCCAAATACTTGTCTTTCTAGGCATTTCAAATGGACTCAACATACGGATGTATGTAGACATATTTTAAAGTGTAGATTCACTCATTTTGCGCCGTATGTAGTCACTTGTTGAAATCTCTAGAAAGACAAGTATTTAGGAACGGAGGGAGTAGTATGAATAATAATATGTTATTACAACCTGCCGTTATCTATTTTCATATCCGATAGATTGGTTTGCTGTCACATGAACATGAATAAAAAGAAAGTGCAAGGGCTGGATCACATGCATGGTGGTCCATTTGTGCCCCCAAAGTACACTTTGATGGAATGATGGATCCTTGAGAAGTAGGAGTAGTAGTAGGCTCCATATTTCATCTCTTTTCTTTTCTCTTCTCGTCGGAATCTTGAACTGATTGACAGGTAGCTCTTATCATTGTGTCGGCTATGAACTGAACTGAACAATACGAGCCTGCTGTTACTGCATCAGCTTTGAAGAAATGTACACACACACCATTTGTAATCTCTGGAAGTTGCATACGTAAAACAGAGGCTGCGAATCAAGATGAGTAGAATTATTATAGATCAGTAATGTATGCCTCGCAGTTGGAGTCTGGACCATGTGACACGACACCGTTTTACTGGCTTGAAGGAGGAGAATAGTCTTATAGGCTTGATGAGAGCCAAAATCACAAGGGGGCGGTGGCGCAGTTGGCTAGCGCGTAGGTCTCATAGCTAAATTATGTGAGTGATCCTGAGGTCGAGAGTTCGAGCCTCTCTCGCCCCATTTCTTTTTTATTGCTGTCATGATTTTTAAATTATTTCACTTATGGCTCTCCTATTTAAACTGTTGCTTTGCTAGTAGGCAACCTACTCCCTCCGTCCCATAATGTAAGACGTTTTTTGAACAGAACAAGTTCACCCAAAAAAGCTTACAGCAAAACTTCATGCCATGCTCCCATGATTCTTATCTTCTGCCGTCCCACCCGCTGCTCTGTTCCTGAACCACATCCACGCAGGCTGAAACTGGCTAAAGGTGTGACCAGCCAGACGCACAGATCAGGAGCCAAACATGAGAACCACAAGGTAAAACAACACCTGCAGACAAAGACCTGCACTCACTGTGTGTTCATCCCTCGCGTGACGAGGATCAAATTGAAGCCAACATGAACACCCAAGCCAGGCAACAGTTGCTGTTAATTTAACATGCCACATGATTGATTCGCCCCACTTGATCAACATAGAAAGACATTTGGCAAGAACAATGGATGGACAGACAAACATCATGATGGCCGGCAGCTCAGCAGGCTCAGGCTGGCGAGAGCCAGGGGGGGAATCAAGACCTGCGTTAGACATTGCAGCCTGCATCTCCTTTTCTCAATGTTCCTTTCTTTCCTCGCAAATCCCCCTTCTTTCCGTAAAGCACCCCTCTCGGATCCAGCAACACGCCACATGATAACATGTACAACACGCGCTGCCTCTGTCGCTTCTTTCGCAGATTCTCCTGTTTTTCAATCACAAAGACATCATTGGAGAGGACAAGAGGATGATAGAAATGGCAATAGCCTGCCTTGAGAAATATACATCGGCGAGTGGCGGCAGGGCGGCGTTTCCAAAACACCAGCATTTTGATCTTGTTGTTACATGTGAGTATCATTCCCGTCAGAACCAAACCAAGCACAACAACATATAATAATTCTTCAAAATACAAACACACATGGTAGGACGGACGAGACATGACACATCCGTACGATCAAAAATCAATATAAGGCAAGGGGAAAATTTTATAACAATTCTCAGTTGTACTATACATACATGGTATGCTTGTGTGTTCATCACCAGCATCCATCTTTCACCAAGAAACATCATCCGTATGATCAAAAATCAATATAAGGCAAAAGGTGTGGACAGATACAAAGCAGGAGCCAACATGAGAAGGACAGGGCAAGAAGAGAACAGGTCTTGAGGATCAAGCTGAAACCGCCGGACAGGCAGGCACCGAAGCGAAGCAAGCAGTGACTATTGCCCCAGTTGCTGTTAATTTAACATCTCACATGATTGATTGGTTGATTCGCCCCCGGTTGTTCAACCAAGGACACTGAAAATAACGGGAGCAAAGCAACATCATGATCATCCTGGCTGGCTGGGACAAAAGCTACTCAGCAGCAGGCTCAGGCTGGCCAAAACCATTCTGGAATCAGGACTTGTCTTAGCCATTGCAACCTGCATCTCCTTTCCTCAATTCTTTCCTCGCAAATCCCCCCTTACTTTCCGTAAAGCACCCCGCTCCGCTCCGCTCTAGCAACGCGTCAATGATAATAACATATACAACACGCGCTGCCGCTGCCGCTGTCGCTTCTTTATCAGATTCTCCTATTTTTCAATCACAGAGACATCATTGGAGGGGACAAGAGGATGATGGAAAAGGCTAGAGCATGCCTCTAGAAATATACATTGGCAAGTGGCGGCGGGGCGGCGTTTCCAAAACACCAGCATTTGATCTTGTTGTTTCATGGGAGTATCATTTCCTTCGTAACCAAATGAAGCACAACAACACATATAATTCTTCAAAATACAAACACACATGGTAGGACAAACATATACGATCAAAAATCAATATAAGGGGAAAAATTTGTAACAACTCTCAGTTGTACATACATGGCATGCTAGCGGGCTCAACACCAGCATCCATCTTTCGCCCAAGAAACAAAAATGAAATCAAAAAAGAATTTTGTGTATTTTTTTCTTTTGTATATATGCCTTCAGAAAAAAAAACCTGGCATGTAATCTGCACTCTCCTCCCCTGTTAGTGCTTAGCACCCACCGTCTACCTCCCATCATAACTGTCAAAATCCCGCAAAAAAAGAAAGACCCTCTCCTTTCCCTCCAAAAAATCTGCATCCAACAAGCATCAGAAGCTGAGCAGGGAGCGCCTACGCCGCCTCTCGTACATTGCCGTCCTCTTCGTGCCGGCCTGCATGACCGGCATCATGAGCAGCCTTCCGGTCTCGAGCTCCAACCGCAGTGAGGATTTCAGCCTCTTCAGATGCCCGAAGCACAGCGCGTGGCTCGGGGATGCGCCCTGGAACTCTTGCTGCTCAGAGTGCAGGCCTTTCCTCTCGTACTTGGAGTGCCACTTCATTTGGAGGTAGGACAGGGATCTCCACGGAGGCAGGGGCATGGAGTTCTGCTTCAGGGACCATTTCGCCGCGTCGACCATCACGTTCAGGAACTGCTTCAGCCTTGGAAGGGTGCCGACATATACCACCGGGAGTGAGTCCAGCAGGGTGCCGTATGGGTCGACTGCTCTGGCTATTTCAAAGTGGCTCCTGAAGTCGATGTCGATGATCAGACGCTCTGGACCCGTCAGGTCATTGTCTATTATGACATCAATGTACTCATGATCACCTGGTTGGCAAAACAATAAACAGTTCAGCCACAAAGCTCAATTTGTAGAAAAAATCGAACAGGATAAGTAGCTAAGCCTTGGTCTGGTTGGTTACCTCCAGGTATCTTGTCGAACCCCTGCCATTTGGACACGCAGACGGCCGCGTCGTATCCCGAGTACCTCAGGAGCTTCACGAGTAGATGGCGGATGCAGCTGCCAGTGCATTGACCTCTTACGAAATCCTGGAGCTCTGTCTCGTGGATCGAGAACAGCAGCGAGTGAACCACGGAGAGCAGCTCGTTTTCCTTCTCGTCTCCAGCTTGCTTGTACATCTAAAATGGATGCGCAAAAGGTCAGCCTCGGGATACAACAACACATATACTAAGTTAAGTTATCCAATTATTATTCTGGGCAAGACTAATTAATGAGCAAGAAAAGATAGCCCAGTGCCTCCTCCGAATCAGGCCTGATAAGGACGCACATGGCATGGTTGATTACAAATCGGCTAGCTCATGATTACAGCAGGGGAACAACTGGTGCCCACGCTGATGCTTTATTTCATCCCTGAGCAATAGGGCTAAAGTCTAAAAATGGTCTGTAGAACCATGATAGTTGGGACAAAATTGTACTGCTGTGCAATCAAAACTTGAGAGACAACTAAATTGTACTGCTGCGCAATCAAAATTACAGCTGCAAGCCAGCAAGGTCATTGTAGATTTTTGTTCAGCACCGTGGTCATGGAGTCAAATCGGATCAAACATGCCAGGCATACCAAAATTTGTCGTTGATGTTACCATGAGCTGTGGTTACAAAGTAAATTCAGAGCAAAACAAAACAGGGCAGCAACGTCATAGATAGATACTGACGGCAATTCACTTGGAAGCAACCGCTACCAAAAATGTACTAGTAACGACAAATTCATTTGGGAGGGCTCTCTATAATGGTCAATTCATTCTTTTGTACCGTGGTCATGGAGTCAAATCAGATCAAACATGCCAGGCATACCAAAATTTGTCGTCGATGTTACCATGAGCTGTGGTTACATAGTAAATTCAGAGCAAAACAAAACAGGGCAGCCATAGATACTAACGAAAATTCAGTTGGAAGCAACTGCTACCAAATATGTACTAGTAACGACGAATTCATTTGGGAGGGCTCTCTATAATGGTAAATTCATTCTTTTGTTCTGTGGCCATGGAGTCAAATCGGATCAAACATGGCAGCCATCTCTAAGTTGTTGCTGATGTTACCATGAGCTGTGGTTACAGATAAAATTCAGAGCAAAGCAAAACAGGGCAGCAACGTCATACTCCCTCCGTCTGGAATTCCTTGTCATAAAAATGGATGTATCTACAACTAAAATACATCTAGATACATTCATTTCTTGGACAAGTAATTCCGAACGGAGGAAGTAGATACTAACAACAATTCACGCAACTGCTACCAAAAATGTACTAGTAGCGACAAATTAATTTGGAAGCAACCTCTGTATATAGGCGATTCCAGAAATGTTCCTCCAACCTGTACTAATCAGAGGTTTGGAATCGCTAATAATTAGGTCGCAGCCAGCCACCTAACCAACCGGCCTGGCTAATGAATTGGGCACAATTTGGGGGAAATTTACCTCGGCCCCAAACGAAACTGAAAATTCGCATGAACAGAGCAGATGAGAGGAGGCGGGGAGCGGGAGGGAGGGTGGCTCGCCCGGAGGCGCAAGGCACGTACCGAGATCTTGTCGGCGAGGTGGGCGAGGTCGTGGAGGCCGCCGGGCTCGCCCTCGCTGCTGCCGCGCGAGTCGCCGCCCCCGCCCCCGCCGCCGCCGCCGCCCTCGAGGAAGTCGCTGACGAGCATGGCGAGGTCCATGTCGCTCTCGTGGCTCCCGTGCTGGCTCCCGCCGGGCCCGTCCCCCCCTCCCCGCGTCCGCAGCCACAGGTCCCCCACCGGCGAAGACCCCCCGCCGCCGCGGGGCGACACCCTCGCCGTCGACGGCGGGGCCCACCTCCGCTGCGCCGCCACCGCCCCCGGCGGCGAGGACAGCGCGCCGAACTCCTTGGCCACCAGCATCATCCCTCCCGACGGAAACGCGCCCTCTCGAATTCGTGCGAACCGGAGCGATCAGAGCCGGCGCGGAGAATCCAGGACTCGGATGGGAGATTGGGGGTGGGGATCGGGATGGGGGATTGGGGGCTCGCTCCTCGCCGGCGGTTGGAATCTGGCGGAGGAGCTACCCGGAGGCGGGGTGGGGAACGGGGAATGGGGGTGGGGAATTGGGGGGAGGGGCCAACGCGGCGGCCGCGCCGATGTTTATAGGGGGCGACCGGTAGGTGGGTGGGGGTGGGCGAAGCTACCGAGCGGGGCGGGCACTCTGACGCGTGGGCCCCGGCGGCCGGGCGGGAAGGGGAGCGGCTGGCTGGCGGTTTCGAATCCGCTGGGTTGGCGGTTAGGGGTATTAATTCTGTTCTTTGTTGTGGTTAGCAGGTTGGGCAGCGGATTAATGCGTGTTGATTAATGGGGGTCATGATTAGTTGGGTGTGTGTGAGCCGCTGATTGGGAGCGGATCTGCTCTGACGATGCTTCGCATGTGAGCGCCTGGTGCTTTCCTTTCTTGGCGCGCAAGACAGGTAGCAGAAGGCAGAGGACACTCATCCTCTAAGATCCTTTCATTTTCTTGGCACACAAGACAGGCTGCTACACGTGAATTGTAAGCTCGTTTTTACCAACAAAATCCGGAACCGATCCCTTGCCAATTGGTCAGAACATTTGTGCCTCGTAAAAGAAATTTCCGCGACAAAACTAAATACTCCCTCTGTTTACTTTTATAAGATTCTGAAAGACATTTCAGACAATATGCAAAACAGCCTATTTTAAGCTGTCTGCAAGGACTTACAAAAGTGAACGGAGGGAGTACATCATTCTACAAATCTTCTTAATATCAAGATGATGCCAGGTACACGCAGTCTCTGCATCTGCAACGACACAGAACTGGTACAGACATCGAGGTTGCACAGTAGAGATTAAAATCTCATTTGAAAGTCACGTGTGTCTCTTTGAGGCGCATTGTTTGCTCAATGCGAGGCGTCATGTGTTGGCTTCCTCGGGTTAGCTTCACAAACCCGGTTTTGCCGTGCATGGCGTACGAGTGCCAAGGTGTGTGCATGTGCCCACTATATGTGCCGCATCATGCAAAACAAACGTAGATCAACCAGAGCATCAACAGGCCCCTCAAACACCCGCGGACGCGCCAGGGCGCGTCCGTGGCCAGTGACCGGGCACGCCTCAAATTTCAATTCTTGCATCCAGACATCTCATACTAGATTTTTATATTCATACAAAGATATGCAAAAGAACTACTCCCTCCATTCCTAAATATAAGTCTTTGTAGAAATTTCACTATAGACTATATACGGAGCAAAATGAGTGCATCTACACTCTAAAATGCATCTATATACATCCGTATGTGGTTCATAGTGAAATCTCTACAAAGACTTATACTCCCTCCGTCACGGTTTAGAAGGCGCGCTTGGAAAATCTCTGGGACCTAGGTGGTTATCTATTGGTTGTGAGATGGGCTAAAAAATAGCATTCATACTACGCGTGCATATAAAAATAGTACTCCGGAGTACTAATTAGCTACTAGAAATAAATGCAATGCACCCTAAACCTTGCATATTGTGAAAACGCACGTAAATTTAACTGTGCCTTCTAAACTGTGACAGAGGGAGTATTTAGGAACGGAGGGAGTAGAACATACGTACTATGTTGATCCTAACTACTCCTTGTCGGAGATCAGAACAAACTCCGTGCCCGGCTCCGGCAGCATGGGCGGCAGCTGCAGCTCCGGCTCCTCCGGCCTCCTCCGCCTCTATCTCCGCGTCAAGCTCAGAGAAGAGTGCGCCGGACTCCGCCTGCTCTCGCCGGAGGAATGCTCGGTTGGCCTCCACATAGGCCTCATTCTGGATGGACTCCAGGATGGCCTGCTACTCCACCATCTCGTCGGACTGGGCGACGGCGAACTCCACCTCCGCCTGCTCCAATTTGAAGGCTGAAACCTGCTGGTCCGGCTCCTCCACCTCCATCGGAGCCATCTCGTCCTCCTCCTCCTCTGGCTCTAGCGAATCTGGAGGCAGCCCGACAGCGATGCGAGCGGCGCGCGTGGCTTGCCTCGCCTAGATCTCCTACTGGATCTCGTAGCGGTGCTCCAGTGTCAGCATGGCGTAGTAGGTGATCTTGCTCCGGATCATGGCGGAGTGCTGGAGCGTGGGCGAAGCGTCTAACCATGGGCAGAGCGCCGAAGCGGGAGAGGGGGGAGGTGGATGGGCTCGGATTGGCGGCGCGGATAGGGGGGAGGGGATGGGTTAGGGTCGCGAGACGCTGGCCGGCTTAAATAGCCAAATTTGGTCTTGGGCGGCCAGCCGGAGCGGTGCCACGTGGCGTTCGCACCGCGTTGACGGACGCGGCGTCCGTGGGACCGCCGGGTTTCCAGGCATTTTCGCGTGGGACCCCGTCGCCAGACTGACGTGACGGGCCTGCCTGGGCGCGTCCGGGCTCCCCCATATCCGCCCCATATTTGGGCTAGATATGGGGGGTGCCGGTCAGCCCAGGCGTTTGAGGGCCGTTTGGGTCAAAAAAACGTTATCGGGCGTATGAGGCGGATTTGAGAGGTCCGGCTGTAGATGCTCCCGGTCTGAGCAGGGTACCGAACAACAGCAAATCAAGATTGGAGCACACCAAATGCCCGCTCGACATCCTTCCTACAAGCCTCCTGAATCTTTGCAAGCGAGGCGTTCTTGCCTCCTGGCACAAGGTTTGAGATGGTCTTCACAAATGTCGACCATCTCGGATAGATGCCATCAGCTTTATAGTACCCCTTGTTGTACTGCCGCCCATTGACCTCGAAGTTCAACGGAGGAGAATGACCTTCAACAAGCTTGGCAAAGACTGGGGAGCACTGCAGGACGTTGATGTCATTGTGAGTTCCTGGCATCCCAAAGAAAGAGTGCCAAATCCAGAGGTCCTGTGTGGCCACTGCCTCAAGCACCACACCGCAACTGCCTTGGCGCCTTTGTACAACCCCTGCCAAGCAAATGGACAGTTCTTCCATTTCCAATGCATGCAATCGATGCTTCCAAGCATCCCAGGAAATCCTCTTGCTTCATTCTGTGCTAGGATCCGAGCAGTTTCTTCCGCATTGGGTGTTCGCAAGTACTGCGGTCCAAGCACTGCCACCACTGCCCTGCAGAACTTGTAAAAACACTCAATGGTGGTGGACTCGGCCATGCGCCCATAGTCGTCGAGTGAATCACCGGGAGCTTCGTATGCAAGCATCCTCATAGCTGTCGTGCACTTCTGGATCGAGGTGAATCCAAGTGTGCCAGTGCAATACTTCTTGCACTTGAAGTAGTCGTCGAACTCCCGGATGGAATTCACAATCCGGAGGAAAAAATTTCGGCTCATCCGATAACGGCGCCGAAATGTTTTCTCACCGTGCAATGGATCGTCGGCGAAGTAGTCCGAGTAGAGCATGCAGTAGCCTTCCAGACGATGCCGGTTCTTTGCTTTCACCCGCCCAAGCGTCGAGCCACCTTGGTCCGGCTTCTCACTGCTCGCGAGCAGGCCGGCGAGGGCGGCGAGCACCATGAGATGCTCCTGCTCCTGGACGTCGACTTCGGCTTCCTCATCCAGCAACGCCGCAAGCGCCTCCTCATCTTCGGAGTCCATCGCCAGGCCGGGCAATTCACCGAACACCTTGTGGGCGAGGTGGGTGCAAGCCCGCCGGCGTATAGGCCCTGCGCGGCCGGAGCGCCGGAAAAGGTGCCGGGGCGGCGGCGAAGAGGATGCCTCGACGACGCTCCTTCTTTTTCTAGGCTGGAGACGGTCTACCTAGCTGCGGCGGGCGGTGGTCGGCGCCGGGATCGGCAGGGTGGCGGAGGGTGGCGGCCGAGCGCGGGGGGCAGGAGGGCGAATCTGGGCGGGTGGATTGACTTTTTGCCTGTCAATGTGGCCCCAGGAACACTTTTCGCTTGCGCCGGAGCCCCCGAGCGCCCCCCAGTGCGCCGCGTTCGGCCTGCGAGCGCCGAGCGCAAAAACGGCCCGAGCCGGTGGAATTCGGCGTCCTGAGGGCGTGAGTGGGCCGTTTTTTCGGCGCCGGCGCAAAAAAATTGCCTGGGGAGGCCTTCCTGGGGCGCGGCTGGAGATGCTCTTACTTGTGGTGGAACCAACCCACAAGGGTTCAAGTTCTAGACTTAAGTTGGTGCTTACATTTTTCTAGATTTTATTTGTCTTTTTCAGTGATGTTCGTTAAGCAGGACGAGATGTTCTCGTTGACTACGAGGCGTCTGTGATGATTTCGTCAATCTCAAAATGTCGTGTCGGCTTTGTATCTTGAAGATGCTCAAAGAGTGTGGTTGCTTCTGTTCATAGAGGGGAAATGCCTGTGCGTGTATGTGAGCATCCGCGATTATACTATGTTTTTGAAACAAAAAGCCGCGTCATTTTTCCGGGCGGTTTTTCAGTGTCCCAAATGAAGAAGAAAGAATGCTGATTACAAATCTTGTGATATTGTTAAACAACAATTCTAGCTAAGACACGCACCATCTGTCAGGATCAGATCGGATCGGATCGGCCATGATAATGGGACGCGTGCACACAAAACGGCAGATGAGCCAAACCAGCTTGCCATGCCAGAGAGAAATTATTGCCCAAGTAATGTCGATTGCCAACGGATCACGCACACCACAGTCAGGCAGGACCACAAAAGCTAATGCTGTTCGTTCATCTTGATCTCTCTTCCCTTTCTGCCCATTAGACTAGCCACAGTGATAGTAACTTCGATAGTAACATCGAGTCCAACTCAGCAAATTTGCTTATGTGGCAGTGAGTTAATGAGGAGAGATGTAGTACTATCACGCCCTCAACATGGCCATCATGATAATTTCCATCACGCTATCACGCTATCATGATGTTAGCTAGTTACTCATAGACTCATTTGCATTGGGACATGTAATGTTACAGTAACTAGCTAATTTCCATCCGTGGCCATCATGATGCATGTCTGTCCTTGAGCAAGGTTGTTCATTGCATTGGCTGAGTTAAGTAGGAGTACTTCACTAGCTCATGATAGGGCATCGATCATCATGCATGCATCTTACGGTACGGTACGGGCGGACGAACGTGGTGTTTGATTGGTGTCCTCGCCACGATTAAATCGACCTTGGCCGTACGTGCTAGGAACTGATTAACTATATGGCCCCGATTATAGCGTGTCTATCCTTCCCGGTAGCTACTACGTGTACTTGAAAATTTTGATTTGCTTTTACGCAGCCGAAAGCAAATAAAAGGCATAATCATAATCACAAGGACTTTGCAAATTAAAGGCATAATAACAACCACAAGGACCTTGCAAGTAAAAGGCATAATAACAATCATATAGGACTTTGCAAAGTAATAAAGGCATAACAAACACAAGGACTTTGCTTTCTACTATAGTACAGGACATAATGCGTCTAGTAGTACTACTACTACCGTAGTACCAGTAGTAGGTACCAAACATTTTGCCATCACGCCTCAACCCGGCAATTCGACCCATGGGCGGCTGCCCCCATGGGCACCCGACCCGAATGGGCAGGGTATGGGTTGCCATATTCACCCATGGGTAAGCCCGATGGGTAACCCGATTAGTCATGGGTAGGGTATGGGCATAATGTTCTACCCATGGGTTGCCCGATGGGTCACCCGATTAGTATAAGTGATTAAAGTATATTATTATTTTATATTATGTGTGGACGTTTTGGTGAAGATACTTGCTAGTAATTAATTTTTTTTAGAACAAGCCAAGGCTGCCAGTAGCGATGCATGTATGCATCTTTGCTCTACATTTTATTTCTTTTTGATCGCTCCTGGTAAGGCCCATGAATGAATCAAATGTCACTGCTTGGATCATTTGTTGAGTAGGTAAGCAGCAGCCCAGCATTATTGCTTGTCCTCCATTTGGGCCTCAACAGAGTAACGTGTCGGCCATTTAGGCCTCCAAAGCAAGCCCAGCTCGTATCCTACTTTGCATGCAACGATACAACGACACAGGTTGCCGCCTTGTTTAGTACCACCTCGCCTAGTCGCGCTGGTGGGAGGTGCAGTTTTTCCTATATAAGAGACTCGAGACCTGGCTAGAGGAGGCAGTAGCTATTGCATCATCTGGATGTGAGTACTCACTGCTGCGCCCAGTGGCTAGTGAGCTAAAAAGAACTGCAACATTGGTAGGATCCACGATGCATGCTATTCTTAAAGTAAAAAATAAATGTATGTTTCTAACCCGATGGGTGCCCTAATGGGTCGGGTTGCCCGACGGGTTCGGGCATGGGTCTGACTTGAGACCCATGGGTAGGGTTGTGGATCTGTCGTGTGCCCATTAGTTATTCGGGCATGGGTTTGAGAGAGCTCGACCCGGTCAAACCCGACCCGACTGCCACCTTGAATCACGCCCCCCTTTTCCAGCGTGCACCTTCTCCGGAGCTTGCGAAAAATAAATCATCGCAAGGCATGCATGCATGGAAAAAAGGCTGATTTTAGCAGTAAATAATCTCCTATTTTAAATGTTCAAAATGTTCAAGTTCTCTAATGACACACCTGATATTTATATGTTCCGACGACATATACCGGTGGGGTCAAATGCATGTTACCATGCATTGATATGAGTTACTCCCTCTGTATCAGTAAGACGTTTTCTAATACAAAGACGATATCAAAAACCATCTTATATTTTGATATGGAGGGGGTACATGACACTAGTAGAAAAGGGGCAATGGTCCAGCCCATTAGTCCCGGTTCAATCCAGAACCGGGACCAATGGGGGTATTGGACCCGGTTCGTGAGCCCCGGGGGCCGGTCGGGCCACGTGGGCCATTGGTCCCGGTTCGTCTGGACCTTTTGGTCCCGGTTGGTGGTACGAACCGGGACCAATGGGCCTCGCTCCTGGCCCACCACCATTGGTCCTGGTTGGTGGCACGAACCGGGACCAAAGGCAACCCTTTAGTCCCGGTTCGTGCGACCAACCGGGACCAATGGTGGTGCCTATATATATACCCCCTCGCGCAAGAGCAGAGCACACTGCTCTATTTTTTCTAGCCGAGGGGGAGAGGGCTTGGTGGTGCTCTAGCTCACCTCCTATGCACACAAGGTGTTCGATGGAATGCCCAAGCCACACTACTTAAGGTTTCTCCTCTCCAAGCTCGACCGCCAAGCTCCATTTTCCTCAATATTTGTCTAGGTTTAGCGGTCCGTCACGCCCCGTCTCCGTCGATCACCCGCGCCGATCTCATCGCCGACACCACCGTGGTGAGCCTCTTGTTCTTATCTTCTTTCTTAAAGGAAAAATATTCTTATTTGTATGTTTAGATAGATACTTGTATAATTTTCTTACTTTTATTATTGCATCTTATATAGTGCGATGGTTTTGGTATCCGCCCCCGTCGGCCCTCGTCCTGTCTATGATTCGGATGTGGTATATATTATCTTTTCATAACTATTGGTTCATTTATTGTTTATGACAATTATGCCGACCAACGTGACATAGATTTTATTTATCTAGGAGGTTGTTGAACCGGAAATTCCAACCGACCCTATTGTCGAGAGGTTAAATTTAGTTGAAGAAGAAAACAATTTGTTGAAGGAAAAAATTAGAAAAATTGAGGAGGAGAAGATGATATTGGAGTTGCATGTTGCGGATGTCGTCGATGATCACAAGATCAAGATGGATGCAATGCGCTTGAAGATTAGAAAGATTAGAAAATATGCCATTCAGACCGAGGCTTGGTATCATTATGCCGTTGGATCAGTTGTTACATTGGTTGCGATTATGATCGCATTTGTTTTCGCATTGAAATATTTTACATAGTTTCAGTGTATGGTTTAATTAATTTAGATGCTCTGCAGAGCTTTATGTTGTTAGATGAGAACTATGTATGTACTTTGGTTTTAATGTGATGATGAACTTCTATTAATTTGGTCACTTCATTATCTATTCATGATGTTCTCTAATGATTTTTGACACACTTAATTATATATAATGCACGCAGATGAACCGACAATGGATGTATGGTCCAAGACACACCTCCGAGTACATTAAGGGCGTGCATGATTTTCTCGAAGAGGCTGAGGCAAACAAGCAGAATGGTTTTATGTGTTGTCCATGCCCTATATGTGGGAATACGAAGTCTTACTCTGACCGGAAAATCCTCCACACCCACCTGCTTTACAAGGGTTTCATGCCACACTATAATGTTTGGACGAGGCACGGAGAAATAGGGGTTATGATGGAAGACGGCGAAGAAGAAGAGTACGATGACAACTATGTGCCCCCTGAATACGGTGATGCTCCTGAAGACCAAGAGGAACCAGACGATGTGCACGATGATGCTGCAACGGGCGAAGCTGCTGAAGATCAAGAGGAACCAGACGATGTGCCCGATGATGATGATCTCCGCCGGGTCATTGTCGATGCAAGGACGCAATGCGAAAGTCAAAAGGAGAAGCTGAAGTTCGATCGCATGCTAGAGGACCACAAAAAAGGGTTGTATCCCAATTGCGAAGATGGCAACACAAAGCTCGGTACCGTACTGGAATTGCTGCAGTGGAAGGCAGAGAATGTTGTGCCTGACAAAGGATTTGAGAAGCTACTGAAAATATTGAAGAAGAAGCTTCCAAAGGATAACGAATTGCCCGACAGTACATACGCAGCAAAGAAGGTCGTATGCCCTCTAGGATTGGAGGTGCAGAAGATACATGCATGCCCTAATGACTGCATCCTCTACCGCGGTGCGTACAAGGATCTGAACGCATGCCCGGTATGCAGTGCATTATGGTATAAGATCAGACGAGATGACCCTGGTGATGTTGACGGCGAGCCCCCCAGGAAGAGGGTTCCTGCGAAGGTGATGTGGTATGCTCCTATAATACCACGGTTGAAACGTCTGTTCAGAAACGGAGAGCATGCCAAGTTGATGCGATGGCACAGTGAGGACCGTAAGAAAGACGGGAAGTTGAGAGCACCCGCTGACGGGTCACAGTGGAGAAAAATCGAGAGAAAGTACTGGGATGAGTTTGCAAGTGAGCCAAGGAACGTATGGTTTGCTTTAAGTGCGGATGGCATTAATCCTTTCGGGGAGCAGAGCAGCAATCACAGCACCTGGCCCGTGACTCTATGTATGTATAACCTTCCTCCTTGGATGTGCATGAAGCGGAAGTTCATTATGATGCCAGTTCTCATCCAAGGCCCTAAGCAACCCGGCAATGACATTGATGTGTACCAAAGGCCATTAGTTGAAGAACTTTTACAGCTGTGGAATGAAAACGGTGTACGTACGTGGGATGAGCACAAACAGGAGGAATTTAACCTAAAGGCGTTGCTGTTCGTGACCATCAACGATTGGCCCGCTCTCAGTAACCTTTCAGGACAGACAAACAAGGGATACCACGCATGCACGCACTGTTTACTTGACACCGATAGTATATACCTGGCAAGCTGCAGGAAGAATGTGTACCTGGGCCATCGTCGATTTCTTCCGACCAACCATCAATGTCGAAAGAAAGGCAAGCATTTCAAAGGCGAGGCAGATCACCGGAAGAAGCCCGCCATGCGTACCGGTGATCACGTACTTGCTATGGTCAATGATTTACACATAATCTTTGGAAAGGGTCCCGGCGGACTAGCTGTTCCGAGTGACGCTGGGGGACACGCACCCATGTGGAAGAAGAAATCTATATTTTGGGACCTACCCTACTGGAAAGACCTAGAGGTCCGCTCTTCGATCGACGTGATGCACGTGACGAAGAACCTTTGCGTGAACCTGCTAGGCTTCTTGGGCGTGTATGGGAAGACAAAAGATACAGCTGAGGCACGGGACGACCTGCAACGTTTGCACGAAAAAGACGGCATGCCTCCAAAGCAGTATGAAGGTCCTGCCAGCTATGCTCTTACCAAAGAAGAGAAGGAAATCTTCTTTGAATGCCTGCTTAGTATGAAGGTCCCGACTGGCTTCTCGTCGAATATAAAAGGAATAATAAATATGGCAGAGAAAAAGTTTCAGAACCTAAAGTCTCATGATTGCCACATGATTATGACGCAACTGCTTCCGGTTGCATTGAGGGGGCTTCTACCGAAAAACGTCCGATTAGTCATTGTGAAGCTATGTCCATTCCTCAATGCAATCTCTCAGAAGGTGATCGATTCAGAAATCATACCAAGGCTAAGGAGTGATGTGGTGCAATGTCTTGTCAGTTTCGAGCTGGTGTTCCCACCATCCTTCTTCAATATCATGACGCACGTCCTAGTTCATCTAGTTGACGGGATTGTCATTCTGGGCCCCATATTTCTACACAATATGTACCCCTTTGAGAGGTTCATGGGAGTCCTAAAGAAATATGTCCGTAACCGCGCTAGGCCAGAAGGAAGCATCCCCATGGGCCATCAAACAGAGGATGTCATCGGGTTTTGTGTTGACTTCATTCCTGGCCTTAAGAAGATAGGTCTCCCTAAATCGCGGTATGAGGGGAGACTGACTGGAAAAGGCACGCTTGGAAGGGACTCAATAATATGCAGGGACGGATATTCTTAGTCTCAAGCACACTACACAGTTCTACAGAACTCTACCTTGGTGACCCCGTATGTCGATGAACACAAGAACAGTCTACGCTCCAAACACCTGGAGCAGTGCGACGACTGGATTACATGTGAACACATCAGGACTTTCAGCAGTTGGTTGGAAGCACGTATCAGAGGTGACAACATTGTTTGTGATGAGCTGTACTTGTTATCCAGGGGACCATCTTTGACTGTATTGATTTGGAAAGGATACGAGATAAATGGGAATATATTTTACACGATTGACCAAGATAAAAAAAGTACCAACCAAAACAGCGGTGTCCGCTTTGATGCAACAACCGAGAGGGGAAATGACACATATTATGGTTACATAGTGGACATATGGGAACTTGACTACGGGCATGATTTTAAGGTCCGTTTGTTTAAGTGCAAATGGGTCAATCTGTCAGGAGACGGGGTACAGGTAGACCCACAGTACGAAATGACAACAGTGGATCTGAAAAATCTTGGGTACACTGACGAACCGTTCGTCCTAGCCAATGATGTGGCACAGGTTATCTATGTGAAGGACATGTCTACCAGACCGAGAAAGAGAAAAGATAAGGAAGCGAATACATCATACGATGAGCCAAAGCGCCACATAGTTCTTTCAGGAAAAAGGGACATCGTGGGAGTGGAGGACAAGACAGACATGTCTGAAGATTATGAAAAGTTTAATGAAATTCCTCCCTTTAAAGTCAAGACTGACCCGAGCATCCTGATAAACGATGAAGATTATCCATGGTTACGGCGCAATAAGCAAATGACACAAGCGAAGAAAAAGTGAAGACTTTCTCCCGCAACAATTATGATGATACCATGCCAACTTTGTGACTGACGAGTATGATACCATTGTCCGTTTTGTACATGCACATGCTATGTGTGGGTCAATTTATGATACCATGCCAACTTTCAACTTTTTCAGAATTCATTTAAAATGCTTTAATGTCTTATGGTTCGGCCCTCGTAATAATTAAAAATAGCAACAATAAATATTTTGTTGTAAGTAGAAACAAAATAAAATAAATAAAGCAAAAAAAAAACAAAAATCCAAAAAATGTATTTCAAATTTGAAAAGTAATGGCACTAACAGAAAGTTTATAATTTTCCTAAAACTAAAAGCAAAAATAATTAAAAAATAAAGAAAAAAACAAAAGAAAATAAATAATGCAGAAAACAAAAAAAAACAACAATAAGTATTTTGTTGTAAGTAGAAACAAAATAAAATAAATAAAGCAAGAAAGAAAACAAAAAAAAGTGTTTTCAAATTTGAAAAGTAATGGCACTAACAGAAAGTTTATAATTTTCCTAAAACTAAAAGCAAAAAGAATTAAAAAATAAAGCAAAAAACAAAAGAAAATAAATAATGCAGAAAACAAAACAAAAAAACTGGAAAAAAAATAAAAATAGCAACAATAAGTAAAGAAAACAAAAAACAAAAAAAATGCCCCCTACTGGGCCCCCACGGCCTGAATACGACTTGAATCCCTACTTTGGGCCAGGATGCAAGCCCGCAGTAGGCCCAGAAGGCCCATCAGGCAAACCAGTAGCAAGTAGGCCCATAAGCCTGCAGTGGAGAGGAGCTCGAGAGGGGTGCGGCAGTGGGGCTTATAAACCACTGGGCGACCCTCTCAACTAGCGAGGTGGGACTAAACTTTGTCCCCGATGCGGGCAGCACAGGGGCCTTTGGTCCCGGTTGGTGGCTCCAACCGGGACTAAAGGGGGTGCATTGGTACCGGTTTGTCGCACCAACCGGGACCAAAGGCCGCAGCTTCCCGCCCTTTGGGCTGCCAAAAAGAGGCCTTTGGTCCTGGTTGGTGGCACCAACCGGGACTAAAGGTTGTGCTATATAAGCAGCACTTAGCAGTTTCCGGCCAAATCGCCCACTTCTCCCCCGACGCCCCCTGCTCCTCCTCGTCACCGTCGCCGCCTGACGCCCCTGCTCCACCTTGCCGTCGCCGCCGCCACCGACGCCGTCAGGCTGCTCGCCTTCACCGTTGCCGCCGCCCCCTATGAGCATATATAGCCTGCTCCCGCGCCCCTGCGCGGCCGGCGCGCGCCGCCCCTGTCCTGCGCGGCCACCGCGCGCCGCCCCTGCCCTGCGCGGCCGCCTCGCGCGCCGCCCCGCCGCCCCTGCCCTGCATTTTCCTCCATAGCATTTTTTTGCATTTTTTCGTGTATATGTGTTTGTATGTGTATATATGTGTACATGTTCATAGTATTTTTTCATAAGTGTATTTTTTTATTCATTGCATTTTTTTCATATGTATAATGTATATATGTATGTGGTAGCTATATATATATATATATGATGAATGGATGTGGCTATATATGTATGTATGAATATAATGTTCATAGCATTTTTTTTGTTTATATATGTTTTTTCATATATGTATTAATTTTATATTTAGGTTGTTAGTAGATATCGATTTTAGGTTAGTGCATTTTAGGTTAGTGTAGAGGAGAAAGTAAAATAAGGAAAAGGAAGAAAAGAGGAAGAAGGAAGAAGGAAGAAGAAGAAGAAAAAGAATGAGAGGAAAAAGGAAAATAAGAAGAGGAAGAAAGGAGAAAAAGAGGAGAGGAAGAAGAGGAGAAATAAATAAGAAGAGGAAAAAAGAAGAAAAAGAATTTTTTTTTTCTTCTTCTCCTCTATTCCTTTCTTCTTCTCCTCTTTTTTTTCTTCTTTTTCTTCTTCTTCTTCTTCCTTCTTCCTTCTTCCTCTTTTCTTCCTTTTCCTTAATTATTTTCCTTTCTCGAGGGAGAAGAAGAAAAAGAAGAGGAGAAGAAGAAAGAAAGGAATAGAGGAGAAAGAAGAAACTTCAACACGAGGGGGTGGTACCGATACCCCCTCCCCGATAACATTATTTTTCCATGTATATGTATGTCGCGTCGTTGTCGATATAACCCCCTCTAGATAACTTCGACATGAGGGACGGTCGATATATATACCCCCTCTCGACCGTGATAACTTATACAACTGCAACACCCCCCTCGGCCCTCTCGCTCGACCAAAACTCTCGAGGACACCCAAACCCTAGAGAGAAAACGATGTTGGTCTCCTACCCCCTCCCGCCGCGCCCCTACCCGACAAATTAACTCTCTCGAGGCCACCCAAATTTATCAAGTTAAAAGAGCATTGTCGTCGAGGCCACCCCAAATCCTTGAAGCGTTGTGTCGAGGCGACCCCAAACCCTAGAGAAGCAGCGTCGAGGCCACTAACATGATTCCTTATTGTGATTAGCTAGCTAGTTCTACGTTTGCCACTAATATATATATATATATATATATATATATATATATATATATATATATATATATATATATATATATCCATCTGTACCATGTTTGAATAATAATTGACATGTTGTAAATATTGCAGAAACTATGGAGCACTCCCGAGACGAAGAAACAGAAGCGATGT
Source organism: Triticum timopheevii (assembly GCA_963921465.1). Classification (NCBI taxonomy): domain Eukaryota; kingdom Viridiplantae; phylum Streptophyta; class Magnoliopsida; order Poales; family Poaceae; genus Triticum; species Triticum timopheevii. The sequence continues at coordinate 660,857,417 of OY997266.1, forward strand.
TGGGGGAAATAATCGCACAAGGAAGTGATGAAGTTGCGTCATTTCTCAACGAGACCGATGGTCAGGAAGGACTGGATGAAGAAGAGGGCTATGTTCATGATGGCTTCGACCCATTAATGCCGGTACAAGAAGAGGACTATGTTCATGATGGCTCCGGTGACACAATAGAGGTACAAGAAGGAGACCGTGCTGACTGCTCCGGAGACCGAACCGAGTCCGGCCAGGTATATATATATTAGTTAAGCCCGTGCTGACTAGTTAATTGATGCATCTATTGTTTTGGTATATGTACACATATTAATTACTGTCGTCTTTCTTCCTTATAATTTCTAGCCCTTCGGATCGAGCACAACTTCGGTAAGGAGACGAGGCCCGAAGAAAAAGTTGAGCTCGGATGAAAAGTTTGAGATCATAGAAATCGCGCCCGACGGCGAACCGATTGAACCCATCCGGACAAGGAAGGCATTTTCTGCTCAGTGCGGGGTTCTTGTTAGGGAAAAGATCCCGATCAGCATCCAGCAATTGTATAAGCCTGCTAAGGATGAAGACCCTAAGGTGTCTTATGTCAATGATATGCAGAAAGAAGATCTTTGGACTGAGCTGAAGGCAAATTTCACCCTACCGCCAGAGGAGGATCCGGAGAAGCCAGTTAAAGAGCAATTAATCAAGTCTTGTGCTCTTAAGAAGATGGCAAGCCTAATGAGGAGGTGGAGGAAAGAGCTGAACCAGTTTGTCGAGAAAAAAAGACACCAGAATTCATCGGCAAATATGAGAAGATCAAAGATCACTGGCCCGCATTTGTGGCCCACAAGACATCGGAAAAGAGTAAGAAGATGTTGGCGACAAACAAGCAAAATGCTGCGAAGAAGAAGCTTCGCCATCGCACGGGGTCAGGTGGCTACCTCAAAGCCCGGCCTAAGTGGTCCAAGGCTGAGCATGATCTGCTTGAAAAAGGGATCGAACCAGAGACAATGCGCTGGCCAGACCGTTGCCGGACTTGGTTCTTCGGGGCTGGCGGAACCTTGGACCCTGTAACAGGGAAGTGTCAGTGGACGGACGAGCAACTGCAACACCAGTCAAGAACCTTCGACACTATATCGATGCAGCGCAGCGAGGGACGTTCCTTCCAAACAGGGAGAAGGACGAGCTCACAATGGCCCTTGGGAATCCTGAGCATCCTGGACGGACACGAGGCACGCCAGGCTCCATTCCGTGGAAGATTGGTTTTTCGGACGCAGGGGGTTACAAAACCCACGAGAGGAGGAAGAAACTGGAGCAGGACCAAATGCAGGCGCTGCACGAAAGGGTAATGGGGCTAGAGGAACGAGAAGAGGTACAAGAAGCAGCAGATCGCAACAAACGAACTGCCGAAGCTTCCCCCGAAGCTACCCCGCCATCTCAGCGGAGAAGCAGCGTGGCTTCCACCGAGCTGCTTCAGCCGGAGCATGTCTTGACGGCTCCTGCCAGCTATCCTGTGGATGGTATCACGGAGTCTCAAAATTGCCACATTATGGCGCGATGGATGATGAATTTGAAGGTCAAGGCGGCTGTTGGCCAAGTTTATCCTAGTGGACCCGGCACAACTTATCACTGCCAACCGATTCCAGAAGGATTTGCTAAGGTGATGGTGGATGAAATAACGGAGGGATTTGAGGACCTCGTGTTTGAGCACCCTACCGGTGAAGGGGAGACTAGGCTGGGTTCTGCTCTGAAGACTCCATGCCTATGGCGGAAGGAGCTCATCAACCTTCTGAACTGGACGCCTCCGCCTCCTCCTCCTCCTCCTCCTCCGGCGAGTCAGGGCACTCCGCCTCCTCCACCGCCTCCTCCTCCGGCGAGTGACGATCAGGGCACGCGTGGCGGCACTCCGCCTCCTCCACCGCCTCCTCCTCCGGCAAGTGATGATCAGGGCACGCGTGGCGGCACTCCGCCTCCTTCTCCGGCGTGTGGCGGCACTCCGCCTCCTCCTTCTCTGCCTCGCCAGCAAGGGCGGAAGAGACCCGCCGCCGCCCCGGCTGCTCTGGCGCGTCGTAGTCCTTCTCCTCCGCCTCGTAAGCAAGCACGAAAGAAGACAGACGCCACAGCCGCTCCGGCTGCTCCGGCGTCTAGCAGCACAAGAAGAGGAGGGAGGCAATACATATACGGTCCACCTCTAAAGCCTCTAGAGAAGTTACCGTACGAGAGGACCAAGGAGGAAAACAATACGATCGTGCAGGCTCACGTGAAGGAGTTCTTTGAAGGGGTGAAAGCAAAGAGACATCCACCTCCGGAGGAGAAGGTAGATCCGGTGAAAGCAAAGCGCACTCTCGATGCCCTGAGGAAACCACCAAAGTCTCCGCCGAGAACCAACTATGAGCGCATTACTGAACAGACATATCTCCAAGCCAAGCGGTCGGGAACTACTGTCAGTGATAAAAGGTTAAAAGAACGAGCAAAGGGGAAAAAATTGCCCAGCTCGGCGAACAAGCACAGCAATCGTGCCCCCCGCTCAATGTGTCTAATCCTCCGGGGACGGTGGCCGGTTATGGCAATCTTGAAGATTACCTGCCTGACGATGCACTTCCTGATTTCATGGAGGTGGACGAATTTAGATACGAGTACGGGAAGCCTCTCGTCAAAGATGAAAAATCTCTGACAACAATGATGCGAAGATTCCATAGTTGGTACATGAAAACCTGCAGAGAGTCTGAGGGGACGAACAGTTTGTATCTGAACATTAAAGAGGAGCACGACCTCGTTTCAAATGATCTGTTGTGTGTTCCATTTGAGGAGTTCTTCGAGTTCTTCAATCAAAAGGCCCTCGATAAATTAATGGTCTTTTGCTACTGCCTGTAAGTACTATTTCTGTCATTAAGTCTCTATATATAGCTCGGCTCTTTCATTGCATGTATTTATAATTAATTATTCTCAATATATTATGCAGATTGAAGATTGTCGAGTGCAAAAAACAAGAAATTTATGATATTGGGTTCATTAACACAAATATCATAGATGTATTTCTGGTTGAAAAGCACGTCGAAGAGGCCGAGGACAACTTGCTACAATCGTTGATCAAAAATCAAAACAAAGATACCATACTCTTTCCTTACAACGGCCCGTGAGTGTTACTATCGTGTGCATATTTGGTTTCCCTTATTACTCGAGCGAGGTTATAGTAATGTAATTGATGAGTTATGCATGCGTGCGCAGGTACCACTATATTCTTCTGGAGATTAAGCTTGAGCGTCGACTAGTAACCGTCTTAGACTCGAGACAGAAGGATCCCAGCACCTATGCGGGCATGACTGAAATGCTCAGCAAGTAAGTCCAATTGATCGTTATCGCACCATATCGGCAACTTTTTGTTCATTTCCTGATATCTCAAGTAATAATAATTATTTTCTTTGTCTTGCAGGGTTTGGAAACAGTTCACCGCACAAGCTCCGGGACTGCCGAAGGAGCTGCGATATATATACCCAAAAGTAAGTACTACTGGCTAGCTAGTTGCGCGCATCTCCCGTTGATTCTATAGCTATACTTTCATCAATGCCATTTATAATGCTTCATTATTAGTTTGATTGACCTCTATTTCTCGTAAAGTGCTTGTGGCAGGAGGAAGAGAATGATTTCTGTGGATACTACGTGTGCGAGTTCATCCACAACGCGACTTTGAAAAATAAGCGGGGCTACTCTAGAAGACAATATGAAGTGCGTAAGCAATAATATTCACAATTTCATTTTATTACACCATCATCTCTGTTGAGTTTCATTCATATATATGTATTAATTAACCCCCTTCTTCAAATTAGACGTGGCAGATGCGGGATGAACTCCTAGAACCAGATCGCATGAAAGCAATTCAAGAGGAATTGGCGGGATTCTTTCTTGAACACGTCATCAGTAAAGCCGGAGAATACCATGTGGAAGTTGATTTCAAATGCTAGGGGTTTGTAATTAAGAGATCTTATACATATTGTACATGTATGTAGCCAGTAAAAAACTTGTTGTTCGACCAATCTCTCGGAGAAGGAGAGGTCGATCGATCACTTCTCTCGGTATGCATGACGAACTTCTGTACTGAATGGTTCTCTCGATCACTTATGTATATATACTACGTAGCGTCGACCAAGCACGGACATAAGAGAGGACACTTCTCTCTATTAATTAGCTAGCTAACACAATATACGAAACACCTAAATTAACCCCCCAAAACCCCCAACCCTCCTCCTTTCAAAACAAAAAACAAAAACCCCAGCCATTGGAATGTAGACGCGTGGATGCCTTTTGGTCCCGGTTGGAGCCACCAACCGGGACCAAAGGCCCCCTGACTGGGCTTGGCGCACAGGGCCACGTGGAGGCACATTGGTCCCGGTTCGTGTTTGAACCGGGACTAATGGGTGGAGGTATTAGTAACGACCCATTAGTCCCGGTTCATGAACCGGGACTAAAGACCCTTACGAACCGGGTCTAATGGGTGATTTTCTACTAGTGTGATTATTCATGTATAGTCGCTTGAGTTGTTTTGGCGGCACCAAGCTTGTGAAAAATGGTATATGAAACAGAAGGATTGCCATTTGCAGAACCGAGATCGTGATTGGGTGAGGAGGGAGGTCACACAAAAAAAAAGAAGAGCAGTGCAGCGCAGAGATGTGAACATTGGCTTGGGAGTCAAGTCTAGTCCAAGTGCCACTTGTCAAATGCATACGTACTTGTCATGTGGCCCTGCCTAGTCCGTGTGTCCCTGTCTTGATCTATATGTAGACCGGCTTGGGCCACACAGAAGAAAGGAAGGCACACACGCTAGGAACCAAACGTTCCAGCACATGACTAGTAGCCCGGCCAGGTCATCGACGGGTCGAGATCAGATCCAACGGCCACCAATACTGCATGCCAGGAAAACCAAGAGAGGTCAAGTTGTGCCCACACATATACATAGAACGGAGGGCTAATACTGCAATAATATACTCTAAAGCTTCTTTGTAGTACCACCCACCGTTTGTCAAAAAACATAAGAAGTTCCCTCAAAAAAAGAAACATAAGAAGCTGCTGCTGTGTGAAAGCCATTGAACTGCAAAAATGTCTTACATCGAGCGACAAAGGTAGTACGTGCTAATTGACCACGCGGAGATTGACAATGACAGGAACGAGAAATAGGACTCAGATCCCGATGCGCGCATGTCAGAGGCGAGCCAAATTAGTTAAGGCATGAACTAGTAAACTAATTCTGCTCATCCTCACCAGTATGTACAATATGAACCACCACAAGGATAAGAGATTCCGATGCACTCGAGGTGTACATAATTAATGGGCCACTCATCAGATTTTTTTTCGAAAAGGAGGGTACCTCGGCCTCTGCATCAAGAATGATGCATACGGCCCTCTTATTAAACAAAGCAGCAAATCGTGCATACAAGGTTTCATAGTCTCAAAATCAAACAAAGAAAATGCAGCCCATATCGACCGCGGAAGGCTAGAAACACAGACTAGCCAGAAATAACATGCCACAACCGGCTGGCTAAAGAAGATAGGAAAACTAATTGCCTATCCTATTACATGACCGCCATCCAAACCGGTTGAAGATAACCCGAGCAACCATCTCCCATCGGGTAGACCCAGTAACCAAATGCTCCCTGGCCTCCATCGGAGTGAGTAATGACCACGAACGGATCAAAGCCGTAGCTCGGAATAGAACCTGCAAAAAATGAATTCGTGATGTTCTGTTAAAAACCAAATCATTTCTGCACAACCAGATGGTCCACATCAACGCACAAACTCCCACCCGAATATGCCTTGCTAATGCGGAATCAATCCCATTAAGCCAAGTCCCAAATAAAGCGGTAACCGTAGTGGGTGGAGTAATATTAAAAGCAATGTGCACTGTCTGCCATAAAACCTTAGCTAGCGGGCAATCAAAAAAGAGATGTTTAATTGTCTCATCCCGATCACAGAAACTACACCTAGTAGCTCCTGTCCAATTACGCTTTATCAAATTGTTCTTTGTGAGAATGACTTGTTTATGAACAAACCACATAAACACTTTTATTTTCAAAGGAACTTTGACATCCCACTCATCAGATATATACATTGGCAGCTGGAAACATCATATAAACAACCACATGCATGCGTAATACTAGCAGAACCCAATTATTTCCTGAATATACTGAATCGTGCACAACTACCTGACTAGTGCATTTGTACCAATAATCGAATCCAATCAAAGATGATCAATGGACTAATTTCCAAAGCATTTGTACCAGTCATTTCCTGAATACCCTCGTTTCAAGCTTTAACCACTAGAACAGCATTTCAGACAGTCATCGACAGATCGCTCATGGGAAACATGTGATCCATCCTCATCGATCAATCACTGTTTATACCTTTGGTTAACACCCAGTGGATCGGACCACCTGGCTCCCCATTGACTTAAGGAGATAGGTTAATTAGTTACTAGCGATGATTAAGCTTGATTCGCTACTGGTACAGCTGCAACTGCGCAATACAAGTACTAAAATGACAGCTCCACTGGCAAGTTCTCCTAGCTTAGGTCCTGATCTTTATTCAAGAAGATTACTATATATTCCAGTATATACTAGAACAGAGGATACAAGAGTATAAGCACCTACTCTCCCTCTCCTCCTTCTACCGCCATTTGTTTAATGTCCACATCCGAGAGATATGTATACCAGACGCGGAGACTGACAGTGACATATAACAGAAAAATAGGACTCTAGATGCAAGCCCCATTCATTATATTAGTACTCTACCACCACAGTCAGACTTCATTCATACAATTATACACACTAGGCTTATTAGAGCAATTCATTCCCAAACTCAGTATACATATATACACTACGCACCTCACGAGATCAGAATGTTGTGCTTCTGAATTTATCTTGTTTGAACATTTGGTTTTGTTTCGATGAAATGGATCCCGCGAGCTGATCCATGAATTTTAGCGATCCCTGATGTTAAAAAAAAAAGATTCGTGATCAGCCCAGCTAGAAAAAGATATGTTGGCAGCTAGCATATATATGTTCCTTTTCTTCCGAAGAACAACCGGATAGTTAGCTAAAGCTAAAGATCCATATGCTCAATAGCAGAGCCAATCATTCTCTTAGATAGTGAAAAGTACATACATACATACTCCCTCCGTCCCAAAATAAGTGCCTCAACTTTGTACTAGTTCTAGTACAAAATTGTACTAAGCTTGAGACACTTATTTTGGGACAGAGGGAGTACATACCAATAATGCACGATCAAGGACAAGCATCAGCATATGATTTATTGTTGCCCGTAGCTACATGTTGGCACCCACACTTGCACTAGTCCAGATAGACGAGGCTGAACCACTAGGCACTGGAAAATGCAATGGCAGATTGGCAGGTATATCTATATCCATTCCTTGCCCTTCCTGTCTGGAATCTCTGCTCAGCTCTGGACATAATGATAACAATCAGTTCAAGATACCAAGCAAGCAAGCCCACGTTTCTCAACCCAAAAGAGAGAAAAATAATATGTATGGAGTCTGCTTCAATATAGATCAAACTGTACTTTGGATCCATCATTCCATTCATCCATTGTGTTGCAAGGACCACCATGTGATGTGAGCCCAGCCTTGCACTTGGTTTCAATTATTCAGATTCATGTGCTAGCAAATGAACCTATCCGAAATGTAACACATAATTGTAGGCTGGAACAATCAAAGAGAATAATAGGACTCTAGATGCAAGCCCTATTCATAATACTCTACCACCACAGTTCAAACTCGATTCATCCAATTCTACGCACTAGGCTTACTAATCTAGTTTGAACATTTGGTTTTGTTTCGATGAAATGGATCCTTGTTTTTTCTTCTTTTTGTGAATCGATCCTGGATAATCAGCCCAGTGGTTCAGCCTGCCGATCTGGAATGTTAGATATGCACAATAACATTGGCACAATAGCAGTGCCAATGTTAGATATGCATGATCTGGAATGTTAGATCGTGTCAAACAACAACCTGTCAGGATCGGATCGGATCGGCCAGGATAATGGGACGCGTGCACACAAACTGGCAGATGGGCCAAACCAGCTTGCCATGGCAGGGAGAAATTATTGCCCAAGTAATGTCGATGGCCAACGGTATACGCACCATAGCACAGTCACGCAGGACCACGACGAGCCCCCGCCGTGCTTCTTACAAAACTAATGCTGTTCGTTCATCTTGATCTCTCTTCCCTTTCTGCCCATTAATCAACTGCTACCCGTGCTACCGTCCTGATCGGCCGATCGATCGCTTGTCATGGAGATCCGGGCATCTCCATTTCCTAGGCTAATTTATCCAAGAGCATATCTGGCTGGACCATGAAGGATGCTCCTAGTTGTTTCCAATTGCATAGGCGGCTTAATTTAACCTTTTCTCATGTTCCTATTTTTGCATGGGCTAAAAAACCACACAAATTCAGCTGATTTTGTCTTGGGTTCTATGCGTGGAGTCTAACGTTGCTTGTAAAATTAATTACTGCTCCCTCAATTTCAAAATAAGTGTCGTGGTTTTAGTTAACCACGACAATTGTTTTGAAATGAAGAAATCAATAAATATGAACCAGAATTGCTATCAAGTTCAAATAATTTCCATCCGTGGCCATCATGATGCATGTCTGTCCTTGAGCAAAGGTTGTTCATTGCATTGGCTGAATTAAGTAGGGGTAATTCACTAGCTCATGATAGGGCATCGATCATCATGCATGCATCTTACGGTACGGGCGGACGAACATGGTGATTGATTTGTGTCCTAACCCCGATTAAATCTACCTTGGCCGTACGTACTAGGAACTGATTAAATATGGCCCTGTATATGTATTAGCCTGTCTTTCCTTCCTGGTAGCTTTTTTTCCCTTCCCGGTAGCTACTACTAGGTGTACTTGAAAATTTTGGTTTGCTTTTACGCAGCCGAAAGCAAATAAAAGGCATAATCATAATCACAAGGACTTTGCAAATTAAAGCACAATAACAACCACAAGGACCTTGCAAGTACTCCCTCTCTCTCTCAGTTTACAGGGCATACGCGTACCCCTAGGTTGTCAATTTGACCAACCTAATACAAGTCATATATTACAAAAAAATATATTAATATAAACTTTAGATGTTCTATTTTCAAATGGTCTAATTTTTGTGTTATATAATTTATATTAGGTTGATAAAATTGACAACCTAGGTATACGCGTAGGACTTGTAAACTGAGACGGAGACATAATCATAATCACAAGGACTTTGCAAATTAAAGCACAATAACAACCACAAGGACCTTGCAAGTAAAAGGAAGAATAACAATCATAAGGACTTTGCAAAGTAATAAAGGTATAATAAACACAAGGACTTTGCTTTCTACAGAATATAATGCGTCTAGTAGTAGTACTACTGTAGTAGTAGGTACCAAACATTTTGTCATCACACCCCCCTTTTCCGGCGTGCACCTTCTCTGGAGCTTGCGAAAAATAAATCATCTCAAGGCAGGTATGCATGAAAAAAAGCTGATATTCGTAGTAAATAATCTCCTATTTTAAATGTTCAAAATGTTCAAGTTCTCGAATGACACACCTGATATGTGATCTGTTTCCACGGTTTAGTTCATCGTATCAAAGGCTTTGAAATTAGATCCTATGTTTATATATTCTGACAACATATACCGGCAAGGGTCAAATGCATGTTACCATGCAGTGATATGAGTTACTCCCTCTGTATCAATAAGACGTTTTTTGATACAAAGACGATATCAAAAACCATCTTATATTTTGATATGGAGGGGGTACATGATTATTCATGTATAGTCACTTGAGTTGTTTTGGGGGCACCGAGCTTGTGAAAAATGGCATGAAACAGAAGGATTGCCATTTGCAGAACCGAGATCGTGATTGGGTGAGTACGGAGGCTTGAAGGCTTGACTAGAAGGAGGTCACACACAAAGAAGAGCAGTGCAGCGCAGAGATGTGAATGTTGGCTTGGGAGTCAAGTCTAGCCCAATTGCATGCCACTTGGCAAATGCATGCGTACTTGTCATGTGGCCCTACCTAGTCCGTGTGTCCCTGTCTTGATCTATTTGTAGACCGGCTTGGGCCACACAGAAGAAAGGAAGGCACACACGCTAGGAACCAAACGTTCCAGCACATGACTAGTAGCCCGGCCAGGTCATCGACGGGTCGAGATCAGATCCAACGGCCACCAATACTGCATGCCAGGAAAACCAAGAGAGGTCAAGTTGTGCCCATACATATACATACTCGGAGGGCTAATACTGCAAGAACATACTCTAAAGCTTCTTTGTAGTAGCACCCACCATTTGTCAAAAAACATAAGAAGTTCCCTCAAAAAAAGAAACATAAGAAGCTGCTGTGTGAAGTTTATAAACTGCAAAAACGTCTTACATCGAGGGACAAAGGTAGTACGTGCTAATTGACGACGCAGAGATTGACAGTGACAGAAACTAGAAATAGGACTCAGATTCCGATGTGCGCACGTCAGAGGCGAGCCTAATTAATTAAGTCATGAACTAATAAACTAATTCTGCTCATCCTCATCAGTATGTACAATATGAACCATCACAAGGATAAGAGATTCTGATGCACTCGAGGTGTACAAAATTAATGGGCCACTCATCAGATATATACATTGGCAGCTGGAAACATCATATAAACAACCACATGCATGCGTAATACTAGCAGAACCCAATCATTTCCTGAATACTGAAGCGTGCACAACTACCTGGCTAGTGCATTTGTACCAATGATCGAATCCACAATCAAAGATGATCAATGGATTAATTTTCAAAGCATTTGTACCAGTCATTTCCTGAATACCCTAGTTTCAAGCTTTAACCACTAGAACAGCATTTCAGACAGTCATCGACGGATCGCTCACGGGAAACATGTGATCCATCCTCATCGATCAATCACTGTTTATACCTTTGGTTAACACCCAGTGGATCGGACCACCTGGCTCCTCATTGACTTAAGGAGATAGGTTAATTAGTTACTAGCGATGATTAAGCTTGATTCGCTACTGGTACAGCTGCAACTGGGCAATACAAAAGCTTAGGTCCTGATCTTTATTCAAGAAGATCACTATATATTCCCGTATAATAGAACAGAGGATACAAGAGTATACGCTCCTACTCTCCCTCTCCTCCTTCAACCGCCATTTGTTAAATGTTCACATCCGAGACCGAGAGATATGTATACCAGACGCGGAGACTGACAGTGACATATAACAGAAAAATAGGACTCTAGATGCAAGCCCCATTCATTATATTAGTACTCTACCACCACAGTTAGACTTCCTTCATACAATTATACCCACTAGGCTTATTAGAGCAATTCATTCCCAAACTCAGTATTACATATGTATGCTACGCACCTCCCGAGATCAAAATGTTGTGCTTCCGAATTAACCTTTTTCGAACATTTGGTTTTGTTTCGATGACATGGATCCTTGGAGCTGATCCCTGATTTGCATCGATCCCTGATGATAAAAGAAAAAAGATTCGTGATCAGCCCAGCTAGAAAGGTATGTTGGCAGCTGGCATATATATGTTCTTCTTCCGAAGAGCAACTGGAGAGTTAGCTGAAGATCCATATGCTCAATAGCAGAGCCAATCATTCTCTGGATCCTGAATCGTCCGCAATTTCTTCAGATAATAAGCAGTAGTGCATACATACCAATAATGCACACAATCAAAGACAAGCAGCACATGTCGGCACCCATACCTGCACTAGTCCAGATAGACAGGCTGAACCACTAGGCACTAGAAAATGCAGTGGCAGATTGGCAGGTATATCTATATCCATTCCATGCCCCGACTGTTTGGAATCTCTGCTCAGCTCTCGACACAATGATAAGAACTAGTACTACCAATCAGTTGAAGATGCCAAGCAAGCAAGCCCACGTTTCTCAACCAAAAAAAGAGAAAAATAATATGTATGGAGCCAGCTTCAATATAGATCAAACTGTACTTTGGATCCATCATTCCCTTGTGTAGCCGGTTGAGGACACCTATAGACAGTGAGTGCTCCTGCATGGACCACCATGCGATGTGAGCCCGGCCTTGCGCATGTGTTTAATTGTTCAGGTTAACGTGGCCGCAAACGAACCCATCCGAGATGGAACACGTAAGGGTAGTCTGGAATATTATCCATCCATAACAGAATCATTATAGAAATGCATCGATCTTATTTCAACACATCTGGCCACGGGGTCAACGATCTCCCCATTGCAAATTTGAAAGCAAAATGTGACCATCTATAAATGTTTTTTTTAAACGGAGGCAAAAGATTACATATCCACTAGTGCTGAAGCTGGATTCCTCACCACCTCATTCATGTCGAAGAAGATCATTGTGTATTAAGACTGTGACTCAGATATGAAAACTCGGCTTTGTGCCATATCATTATGTGTCTCACATGCTCACCCTCGTCCATGGCCATGCCGGGCATGGATGAGCCAGAAACGACCCAATAGTAGGTGCTATGGTTTATACTGCAGTGTTTTGGTGGGCCTTTCATGCTGTGATTCTGTGTCATCTGTTAATCAACCCATACTTATGTGGGGAATATTTTGCATCAGTGTCTACATGCTATATTTATTTTACAATATCACATGTTGATGTTTCTTTTTTATGTGCTGAGAAGCTGCGATATGTTTTTATAGACTGGTTGTTGTCGGCTAATTTGAAATATTTGTAGAGAAACATATCAGTGTACATGATATCAAACCGGTAACATTAGATACATCATCAAATGAATTTCCATATTTTATTTATTTAGTATTGTGGATGTCGATATTTTTTGGCTCTGAACTTGGTCAGAGTTAAAGGAAATTGACTTTTCTAAAAACTAATACGCCATATATTTTGGAACTGAGAGAGTATCTGGTTTGGCGAGTGAGGGAGACGACGTGTATGTGTTTTCTTTTTATTTATAATGGGGTGTGGCGGTGGGCCTTCCATAGAGTGATTCGGTGTTATATGCTAATTATGTGTGAAAATTTTATGCATCAGTGGCTGCATATACTATATTGGTGATATAAAATCACGTTGACACTTTTTCCTAGGTGGTAATATCACGCGCGGGATTGGACAATTTTATAAGCCGGTTGCTGCCAACTGATTTGAAAAATCGTTCACCCGGTCAAAATCTTGAACCAAATCCGAAATTGAATACCTCAAACGAATGGGAGAGTTTCAACATTATGAAGCTTAGTGAACTAAAATAATTTAACAAGAGAGCCCCTTGAGAAATTGTTGATAGGATCAAAATCGGTGGCCCAATTACAAATTAAAGACCTTAATTAATTGTGTGGTCTTAAAAATTGGGGAGCATATTGTAATTAGAAAGCATAGTGAATTGAAACAATTTAATAAGAGAGCTCTTTGAGAAATTATTGTCATGACCAAAATTCAGTGAACCTATTTCAAATTGAAGACCTCAATTAGCTGTGAGGCCTTCAAAATTAGGAAGCGCAGTTATTTATAGATAGATAGAGAGAGATGCCAAACATGACATGGCGTGTGCTTCTTTGGGCACGTTGCTCCATCGATTGTGAGGCGATTCTGTCGCCGATAGCGAGGCATGTTTTTTCATGTCTACAACATTTATTTTATGACAGTTTTTCTGTCTCCAAATTGAGACTAAGTTATACTTGAATCAAAGGGAGTACTTAGGCTAGCCATAGTGGGAGTAACTTAGGTAGTAACATAGCACATCCCAAGACATATATGCCTATGTGGCATGGAGTTAATAAGGAGAGAGGTGCTTGTGTAATATGTTACCATAACATAATGCACCCCAATACAAAATGAGTCTACAACATAATAAATGAAAGCTTGCATGACACTACACTTATGTTACTATCCACTATGATGATAGTAACATAGACTAGTAACATATGCATATTACTAGTCTAAATTACTATGCACTATGACTAGCCTTTATAAATTTTGCAATCTCCTAAACAACAATTGTATCTAAGTCATTTATCACCTGTCCTTGAGCAAGGTCGTTCATTGCATTGGCTAAATTAAGTAGGAGTAATTCACTAGCGGCTGCCGCAGAAATCCCATAGGGGGTCTAACAGACCCGTCCCCCGCGTCGCCCTCCCTGGCGGCGACGGGGGAACCCAGATCCAGCCGCCCTTCACCCTTCCCATCTCCATCCCAACCTCGCCGCCACCGGAGGAACGGCCGGCGAAGCCGGCGCCGGCTCCCGGGATGGTGGCGGCGGGGCGAGATCGCTCCCTTTCGGTTGTGAGAGTCCGGATCTGAGGCGGCGGCCTCGCTGGTGCGGACGGCGCTCCCCCGGCGGCGGGGAGTGATCGTCAGTGAGGTAGGCCGGTTCCCCTCGGCTGCGCGGGCAGCGAGGTTCCGGTGGGCGTAGGTCTTGGCGCGGGGAGGCCCGCTCGTGATGCATGACCTCCGGCCGGCCTGGATCTCCAGCGTACTCGCGCCTGCGGATGTTGTGGCTGGTTCGGAGGTGGCGGCAGGGTGCTTGGCCGGGGGAAACCCTTGGTCGCCGGTGGCGGTCACGGCGTCGATGGCATCCCAGACGCCATTCCCTTCTTGGTGGCGGCGCCGAGGCTAAACCTCCCCTGCCTCCCCCCTTCCCCTGCGCCCGGGTGAAAACCCTAGCCCCGGTGGCTAAGCGGCGGCGGCGCCACAGCGTCGTCACCTTCTTGAAGGCGCCGACTTGGGCATGGGGATGCTGGGTGTGCATGGCGAGCTTGTCTGTTTCCTGGTGGCGGCCCGCCTGATCTGCTGCGTCGCAGCTCCGGGCAGTGTCTCAGGGCTGCGGTGCTTCTCTTTCGGCCGTGTCTCCGATCGGGACCTCGCCCTCCCTCACCCTGTACATGCCGTGGTGGAGCGGTACTTCATCTCACTCATTGATGGCGGCGAAGATCGGCGGCATGGCGCTGTGGAGGCTCGCCACCCGATGCGCGGAGATGGACTCGCGCAGGAGGAGGTTGCTATCTAGCGTCATGGTGACATCGATGGCAGAGTGGCCAGACAAGGTAGAAGCCTCAATATGATCTGAAGACGGACCTGTGGAAGATGGTGGCGACGACACACGAGTGCGTCTGACCGGATTTTGCCCCAGACCCGGTATGTGGCTTGGCTGGGGCTTCCGAATATGTTCCGGTTTCCGGCTTTTTGATGTTAGGCTTAGGTAAGTGGTTTGGGTAGTGGCCTAGCTAGCACCCCTTCATCATTTTGGATAGGAGTAGCGGCATGTGTTGCCAAGATGGTGGATTCAGGCTCATTGTTGTAATACTTTGTAAGGTCCTCGAGAATAATCAATAAAGTGGCCGTATGCATCTCCCAGATGCAGAGGCCGGGGGTCATCCTCCTTTTTTAAAAAAAAAATTCACTAGCTCATGATAGGGCATCGATCAGCATGCATCCATCTTACGGCACGGACGAACAACCGTGGTGTTTGATTGGTGTCCTTGCCACGATTAAATCTACCTCGGCCGCACGTACTAGGAACTGATTAACTATATGTCCCTGTATATGTAATTAGCCTGTCTTTCCTTTCCGGTAGCTACTAGGTGTAGTGCTTGAAGAATACGGTTACTAGCTTTCCTGTAGCCGAAAGAAAATTAAAGGCATAATGATAATCACAAGGACTTTGCTAATTAAAGGCGTAATAATAATTACGAGGACTTTGCAAAGTAAGGGCGTAATAAAAATAAGGACTTTGCTATCTATAGAACGTAATGTGTCTACTAGTACTAGGTACCGAGAACATTTTGCCATCAGAACCCCTTTTCCGGGGTACATCTCATGAGCTTGCAAAAATTAAACCATCTTGAGGCATGCATGCCTGAAAACACTGATATTTCTATAGAATCTCTCTGAGAACCAACCCATGATTGAATGGTTAGGACGGCAGTGATACTTCCAGGCCACCAGAGATCAAACCTTAGGTTTGACGCTCTGGTCTCTCATAAAGGCGGAAATATTCTTTCTGTTGGAGGTGACGTTCCCATCGATAGCGAGGCATCTGTGGTTACTCCGTCAATCTCAAGGCCTGCTAGCCTAGTCTCTCGGAGGTGCTCATAGGGGTAGCATGTATGTGAGTTTATAGGGATGAGTTTATGTACGTGTTTATGAGCGTATGCGTCTGTACTACGTTTCTCAAAGGAATGGTAAGGAATCTCTCCTATTACAAAAATTCTAAAATGTTTTAGTTCTCTAGTGACGCCTAATTTTATGATCCAATGCCATCAAAGAACAGTGCGGCATCAAACTCCCGAAAAGATGTTTCTCTATGCTCTTGGGTTGCATGAATTCCTAGGCAAGGACGCGTTGCTCGTCTTCGAGACAGTACCCAACGAGCCCCATCAGGGTGCTATCAACTGCCCCATGTAGTTCACTCCATCCTGCACATTAGATTCACAATCATATTCAAATGTTCAGAGCACATCTAGCCAGCAGTGCCCTTCTAATAAGGGGATCTCCGCCCCCCCCCCACCCCCCCCCCACCCCCCCCCCCCCCCCCCCCCCCCCCACGCTAGTATCTTAATCATGATTTGCATTTGGCGCAACATATGGTCAACTCCAATTCCGAACAAGGTTCACACAGTTGGGTGGCGCCTTGCTTCCAAAAATATGCGTACAAAGTGAAATCATGAACATGAGGTCGAGTATTCGTCTGTGGTCATGCATAAGAAGATAGCTTTCATGCCACCGGCGAGTACATGTATGCATTAATTGATGCCATCGCCACTAGGGCCATGGTGCTAATGATGAAGAGCGCAGCGAGCTGGTCGACCGATGCATAAGAGAGCCGTAGTCTTCATACTTGTGTGGCAGATAGAAATCTCATCTATCCCCTCGCTCATACACCACATGAGGATCTGCATCGCACAGACCACCGTATCACCACCATAGGCGGTCCTGACTCCTGAGCCGGTCTCACTCATACTCCGTGGTAGCCCAAAATACATCCTTCCCCTTCCAAACCAAGGCCTAGTAGCTGTCATACCAGGAAGCGATCTCCCTTATCTTGGCCAATAGAACAGCGTCGCAAAACGCTAACGCCTCAATGGGCCCGTTCCATCCCCTACTGCTGCCCATCTATAAAAGAATATACAAATGAATTTATAAGATGTTAGTATTCCTCACAAAACACATAAAACTAGTACACATGTAACACAACAAAATGAAAGTTGTATCATCTACAAATATTTGAACACATGTAATTTAAGCGTGCATTTACATTTTAACATAACAAACTTTTACTATATTAACTTTTTCCTTTTATAATTTCTTTCTCCCGTATGTATTCTTTGATTTTGTCATCAATTGCTAAATTCTACAACACACGTCGACACCAATTGACCTATAATATCAATACAAATTATAACATGCGCTACATGAAGAAAATAAAAAGAAAACATATATATCATCCATATAATTTTATGTCATATTGCTAATTAAGTTCATATCCATATCATATTCATACAATCTATCCATATATAAAATTGCAATCAATAGCTATACTAGCTAGCTATATCGATCTCATCGATCCAAAATATTACCGATTTTAATGTAATTATAGAAATTCTACTAGTTAGTCCACATAATTAATCATATCGATCCCACACAGATGCATGCATGTATCAAAATATCATCAATTCTACTAGCTATAGTCCACACATATGCATGCATATACCAAAGCTATAGAGATCGATGTGCTCACCTCGGTGTCAGGTGACCGGATGGCGGCGAAGACCGGCGGCGGCGGCTGTGGATCGCTGTAGGAGTGAAGGGCGTCGGCCGGCGAAGTGTGGGAGAGGTGAAAAGGGCGGACGACATAGTGGGCTAGGAGAGGTGGGTGCGGGCGTCGCTAGTGGCGCCGGCGAGCTTTAGGGGCGGAGTGTGGCGGCATCGAGCATGCGCAGTGCGGCGACCGCGTGATTTGAAGATGAAGAGGCTAGCGCCTTCCGCGGCCGCGTTATTTATTACTCCATCCGTTCGAAAATACTCGTCAGAGGAATGGATGTATCTAAACGTATTTTAATTCTAGATACATTCATTTTTATGCATTTCTTCGACAAGTATTTCCGGACGGAGGAAATACTTAGACGTAAGTCGGGTGTGCTTTCATGGTCATTCGGCTTACGGAGGAGGCAAAGTTTATTCTGTTTAACAAAAAAAGAAAATGGGAAATATAAACCGAGTGCCGGTGGAGTATACTCGGCTTACGCCAACAGTCTTTACACTAGCCGTTGAGCGTGCAGATGGCGGCCACGTGACCACGAACGATTGTCGAGAGAAATAAGTAAGCCGAGTGCTTTTAAAATCTATGTCGAGCATGCTTTGTAAACTGAGAGCTTTTTTGTCAGACTCTCGGCTTACGCATGCCTAAGCCGAGCCTTTTTTTTCTACCACGCGTTCTTGGAACTTGTTTGGAGTTACATTGTTTTAAGTCGAGTACCCGCGTTTTGACACTCCGATTATGCCGAGACACAACAACAAATGATTTTCCTAAACATAATGTGTCAAGTAGTATAGGTGCCAAACATTTTTGTCATCACACACCCCCTTTTCCGCTGTGCACTCTACCTAGAGTTTGTAAAAAAGGTTGATAATAGTAAAGAATCTCCCCTATCAAAATTTAAGAACACAAAACATTTTAGTTCTCTAACAACACACTTAATTTTGCTATGTGGTTCTGCCGTTAAGTTCATAGCAACAACATGGCTTCGAAATTAGATCTCGTGTTAATATGTTCCGACAACATATACTAGGGTCTGGGGTTAAATACATGTTACCATCATGACATGTGAGTTACCGGACTATTCATCAGAAGTAGGCGTCGACACAAATACCGAAGCTCACTTGAGGTGCTTCGACGGCTGAACATTTTCCGCAGAGCTTGTGAAAAACGGCATAAAGAGGAGGGTTGCCATTTGCAGAAGGGGAGATTGTGATTGGGCGAGGACGGAGGCTTGAAGGCTTGAAGGCGGTCGCATGGAAAGAAGTGAAGAACGGTGCAGCACAGAGATGTGAACATTGACTTGGGAGACAAGCTGGTCCAATTGCTACTTGTCAAATGCACATCTACTACATGTCATGTGGCCCTACCTAGTCTGTGTGTTCCTGTCTCTATCTATAGACCGGCTTGGGCCACAAGAAAGGGAGGAAGACCCACATGCCAGCAACCAAACCAGCAGCGGAGCCAGCATACAAGCCCAACGAATTTTTCAACGTGCGTGCGTGTAGGTACATGCTTGGTTGATCTGGACCCATTAAAAAATCCCGCCTGACCCCAATAACGTGGTCATGTGAACAGCGTAAGCAAAGGGCCCAAAAGGCTACGTGTCGTCCAGCTGGCCAGGCCTAAACCGTGATTAGTCACGTACTCTGTACTCGCGCTTTGTATTAGTCTCTTCGTTTTCCAGTTCGCATCTCTCCTCCTCCCGTCTATTCGTGTTCCCCAGCGTCTCGGCCGCCGCACACCAGCGGCAAGCAGGTTGCTGCAGATCCACAGCGGTAACAATCTTAACCCAAGATTTCAGGTAATTAGAATACATTGCCACATCTCCTCGTCTTCTCTCTCTCTTAAGTTGTTTTTCTCCATGGACTTTGATTGATCAAGCCTATGAAGCGGTATATATTATTCGAAGAGAGCTCGGACACAAATCCAGAATGATACAGACACATCAAGGTCATCCAGTAGACTTAGGCAAAGTGCATCAAATGTTACTACATCTAGCCTTGAGAAGTCACTCCCAATGAAATTAACTTAGATGAGTTGCCTTATGAACCGGCTGATCGAAAGATAATTCAGAGTACAAAAGAAATCCAAAGATGCAAGACGAGATTAGTCGTAGATATTTAACGAGGGAACCTTACAGGCCACCGTATAATTTTGATTATCCATAGAGGGAGATTGGAGATACTCAACCTAGAATTAGTAGGTTTGATGAATATGGTCGTTGGCTTGAGTATAGTGCCAAGGTGCATAAGGCCGTTTGTTTGTGCTGCTACCTTTTCAGAGATTATAGTGAGGAGCAAATTGGGAGTGACGCATTTGCAATTAATGGTTGGAAAGAAAAGTCAAATTTTCAAAAAGAGTGGATGAGCGAACCCAATGTTCAAATTTTCTGGCTCCGCCCCTGAACCAAACGTTCCAACACATGACTAGTAGCCCGGCCGGGTCATCCACGAGATGAGATCCGATCCAACGGCCAGCAACAGTGCATTCTAGCTTGTTCTACCAAGCACACGAAGCTTCCAGAAAACCAAGTTGCGGCTGTACGTATACACTGAACGAACGGATAATACAGCAAGAATATACTCTTGCTCTTCTTCTTTGTAGCACCCACCACCCACACCGTTTGTCAAAACCAGGTTCCCGTCTTGGTGTACTAATCGCTGCGGAGACCGAAAGTGACAGTGACAGAAAAGCAAACATAGGACTCACTCGATCCGGATGTGCGCAGATGAGATGCGAGCCAAAGTAATTAATTAATTGATTAATTAGTTAACTAATTAGTGTTGCTGAGCAGACTCCACAACCGGGTTTGTTCATTGTAATTACTAGATGATGCCCCGCATGTTGTTGCGGGAATATTTCAATATGTTTTAAAGATATTGATTTTATGGATTGAAGAAATAACACGAGAGCTAAAAACTAAAAAATATATATGGTTTATTGTGTTTGATAACTGTATTTTTCTAAAATATTTATTAAATGTATTCATGCATATTTGCATGTTGAGATGAATCTTTTTTTATGACTCATTGAATGTTGAGGTGGAGCCTTGTCTAATGCATGTTGCTTGCTGAGGTGTCATGCTTGCATGTTGAGAAAAATAGATTAGTGGGGGCTAGCTATTGAGGTGGAGTCTTTGTAGACGTTTCATTAAGTGAACTACATACAATGCAAAATAAATGAATCTACACTTAAAATGCATCTATATACATCCATATGTGGTTCATAATGAAATCTCTACAAAGACTTATATTTAGGAACGAAGAGAGTAGAAGATAGAAGATATAATAGTACAAGGCATTAATTAGTGGTAAAACTAATTCTGCTTATCTCCATACCAACATCAAGCATACGTTATAATATGCACCACCAGAAGGATAAGAGATTCCGAATTTCCGATGTACTCGAGGTATACATCATGGGCCACTCGTCATAATTACTGCCACATGCCCAATCATTTCCCGCGGTTTTTTTTTACATCAGTACAGACATAAGCGCTCATATACACTCATCTCTATGAACGCACACACGCACACCCTATTCCTATGAGAACCTCCGAGAGACTGAGCCGACATATCATCTTGAGATTTACGAAGTCACCGTAGGCGCCTCGTCGTCGACGGGAACGTCTCCTCCCACTGAAGCGCATCGCCGGAAATCCTGAAATAAATGCAGGAATAATGCGAGCACCAGGATTTCAATCCTATTGGATTGGGGATACCACTGTCCACCTAACCAACTCAACCACAGGTTGATTCACTCATTTCCTGCGTTCTGAATAGTGCACAACTAGTTGAGCAGTGCATTTGTACCAATTATCGAATGCACGATCAATGTTTGGAAGACAACCAAATATATGGACGCTCTGCATTGAACCTCCAACCACAAGAACAACATTTCAGACAGTCATGGATAGATCTCTCACGGGAAACATGTGATCCAACCTGATCTATCAGTCTTTATGCTATTGGTTAACACCCAGTGGATCGGACTACCTGGCTCGCCATTGACTTAAAAAAATAGGTTAATTACGAGCGATAATTAAGCTGGATCGGCCTTAAACTAGTGCCACTGGTCCTGCTGGCTGCTGCAACAGGACAATAATCAAGCTCGCCCTCGCACTGGCACTCACTACTAGAGAGAAGCTTACTAGTCTTGTTTTTTACATACCAGTAGCGCGGGCACCCGCGCTACTGCTAGGGCGCTACAACTATTATTTAACAGTAGCGCGTTTCTGAACAAGCGTTGCAGCTAAGTACTTATTAGTAGCGCCGATTCCTTCACCAGCGCTACTACTATCATCACGTAGTAGTAGCGCCCTATTTTCTCCCCACGCTACAACTAGGCAAATAGAAATAAAAAATAAAGAAAGCAGTCAGGTGCAATATTCATGAAAATCAAGACAAGTCCAGTGCAATATAACCACACAATCTCACAAACTCATATAGTAGTCAACAATGCATGAATAGATCATAGTTGATAAGTCTACTAGGTAGTCATACTAGCATATATATGGTTCAACAGCCACACGCATGCATACGAAGTTCTAGATGATGTCGATGACGACCATCATCCTCAAGCCTGGGCGGTGGGTGTTCCTGATAGTAATTAGGATTGCCTGTCCAACATGAAGATTGTTGCCGACGAGGAAGCTCTTCCACCCAACCGAGTTGAAGTGTGTGCGACCGTCCGTGTCCACGCCGTACGCACAAGTGGTGACGGAGCCCCTTGCGGTAAGGCGTATTCCAGCAGAGCCTTCTTCATCAGGCTTGATACCACAACTCTCAGATAGGCTCTTTGGCAATTTCTGAATAAGAAAAACATATCAATTAATAAATAGCCTCACACATTATTCACGAAGCATATATATCATCGGACTCTACACTAAGCATATATATCATCGGACTCTACACTAAGCATATATATCATCGGACTCTACACTAAGTATATATATCATCGGACTCTACACTAAGTATAACAATAAAGCATATAAGATTCACTAAGCATATAAGATTCACTAAGCATATATATCATCGGACTCTACACTAAGTATAACAATAAAGCATATAAGATTCACTAAGCATAGATTCACTAAGCATATAAGATTCATTAAGCATATAAGATTCACTAAGCATATATATGATCGGACTCTACACTAAAGTACAACAATAAAGCATATAAGATTCACTATGCATATATATCATCGGACTCTACACTAAGTATAACGATAAAGCATATCATCAAATTACTCTAAAAACTACAGTAAATGCAACATACCATCATATGTCGATCAACCATGGTACTTGTCAGGCGGGTCACGAATGACACCCCGACGAAGTCAGCACGTGGCGGAATGATGTCCCATAGGTTGCACACCTCCTTCTCACTCAACTTCATTCTTTGAGCTACGATGGCATCACCGAGTGGGTCGTCATCATCCTCATCATCCTCATAATCTTCTGCTTTGTTGATATAAATCACGGCTAGCTTGGGTCTTTCAGCTGTGAAGGAGAAACTGATCAACTCACCACCGGTTATATGCATGTTGTCGATGAAACGGACCCATCCATCTCCTCCCACCCGCGTCATCTTTTGTCCTTTCTCGATCTCCATAGTGTAGGGGCCCCCAGGAGCCTCAAATGTCACAGAGTCTCCAGTCAGATTATTGAATTCTGACCTCACATTGCATGGGATAATCTGTGTACAAAAAGCAAAATTATATATACACGATGCATTAATGCCAATAACACTAAAAACAAAATAGTAGTTACTAGTTTCATATAATTTATTACCGCCACATGAAGAAAACTAGACTCGAAGTAGATGCCAAACAGCGCGCCAGTTTCAAGGCTGCTGGCACACCTTGACTTGCACCGTCGACATGGTGGTGGTGGTGGTGGTGGCGCCATTTCCCTAAAGCAATATGATTAAAGGATTAACAATCCAAAAAGTAAACACAAAGTTTTCATAGCTAGAGTTCACATGGCAAGCAAAATAACAACTAAAAAGTAAACATAAAGTTCAGTCCAACAATCACAAATTGCAAAAGTAGAGTGATTGTATGATAAAACACAAGAGTTTCATGCGCACCTCAAATCTGTGTCAAACTTATTCTGTCGCGGACTCAAACAAAATTAGAATCCTGTCAGCAAATTGCCAATGAAGCATACCAAGAAAGCTAGCACTAGTAGAAAAGGGGCCAATGGTCCAGGCCGGTCCAGCCCATTAGTCCCGGTTCAATCCAGAACCGGGACCAATGGGGGCATCGGACCCGGTTCGTGAGCCCCGGGGGCCGGCCGGGCCACGTGGGCCATTGGTCCCGGTTCGTCTGGACCTATTGGTCCCGGTTGGTGGGACGAACCGGGACCAATGGGCCTCGCTCCTGGTCCAGCACCATTGGTCCCGGTTGGTGGCTTGAACCGGGACCAAAGGCTGTCCATTAGTCCCGGTTTGAGCCGTCAACCGGGACTAAAGGGTTGGTCCCCGTTGCGACCAGAGTTTAGTCCCACCTCGCCAACCGAAGGGGAATCGGACCGGTTTATAAGCCCCTCCCTCTCTACCTTATTGAGCTCCTCTGAAAATGAAAATAGATGCCCTTATATAGGGAATTTAGCATAAATTCATACCGATTTCTCTTGAAATTCGTTATGAATTTAAGTTGAATTTCCTCTATAAGCGCATCTCTGCTCATTTCTGAGTAGTTTTTTATATAGTTTTTTTTCTTTTTCTGCTATATTTATTTTTTTCTTTTTATTTCTGAGTTGTAATAAGCCATTAAAAATAAGCATATATGCTCCTTTTTTAGTACAGTTAATCACAACTATTTTTTGCTTCTATTCATTTCTGAGTAGTTTTTTATATAGTTTTCTTTTTCTTTTTCTGCTATATTTATTTTTTTCTTTTTATTTCTGAGTTGTAATAAGCCATTAAAAATAAGCATATATGCTCCTTTTTTAGTACAATTAATCACAACTATTTTTTGCTTCTATTCATTTCTGAGTAGTTTTCTATATTTTTTTTCTTTTCTGTTATATTTATTCTTTTATTTTTATTTCTGAGTTGTAATAAGTCATTAAAAATAAGCATCTATGCTATTTTTTTAGTAAAGTTAATCAAAATTATTTGTTCTTCTATTTATTTCTGAGTGGTTTTTTATATATATTTTTTCTTTTCTGCTACATTTATTTTTTTCTTTTTATTTCTGAGTTGTAATAAGTCATTAAAAATAAAAAAGAGGCGCAATGCTCGTTAATTTGCTTCAAGCCTTTCGAAATAGTGTCAACTACACTGCACATAGCTCTGTGCAGTCTACCATATTCCTCAAGACTTGAAGCTAACCAACGTGCAGGAGCATTGAGCCTCTTCGTCATCGTCTCTGCACTCGGGGCTTATAAACAGCTGCGAGTGCCTCTCGCTTGGCGAGGTGGGACTAAAAAAACAGCTGCAAGAAGAATCAACAAAAAAATAGCTGCAGAAAATAAAAGAGTAGTTACACGGGTCCATTGGTACCGGTTCATGGCACCAACCGGTACCAATGCCGCTCTTTGGTCCCGGTTGGTCGCTCCAACCGGGACCAATGCCCCCTCCCTTTAGTCCCGGTTGGTGGCATTTGGTCCCGGTTGGTGGCACCAACCGGGACTAAAGGTGGCATTAGTCCCGGTTGGAGCCGCCAACCGGGACCAATGCTCTTGCTATATATACTGGACTTAGCAGTTTTCGCCAAATCCCATCTCTTTCTCGCCCCTGCCCCGAGCCTCTGCTCCTCGTCGCCGTCGCCGCCGAGCCCGCCCCGCGCCGCCCCAAGCCCGCCGTCCCCGTCGCCGCCCCGAGCCCGCCGTCGTCGCCGCCCCCATCGCCGCCCCGTCATCGCCGCCCGCGTCCCACGCCGCCGCGCCCCGATGCCGTCGCCAGCCGTCGCCCCTGCCCCGAGTCCGCCGTCCCCATCGCCGCCCCCGAGCCCGCTGTCCTCGTCGCCCCTGCCCCGCGCCGCCCCGAGCCCGTCGTCGCCCCTGCACCGCGCCGCCTCGACGCCGACGTGAGCGTTTTTTTATTTTTGTTAGATTTTTTTAGATTCTTTTTGTAGTTCATAGATTTTTTTTGTTAGGTTAGATGTGTAGTAATTTAGATATGTAGTTCATAGATTTTTTTGTTAGATGAGATTTTTTTGTTAGATTACATGTATAGTAATTAATTTGTTCATATTATGTTAGATATTTTTGTTAGATTAATTAGATTTTTTTGTTAGATTAGATATGTGTAGTAATTAATTTCTTCATATTATGTTATATTTTTTTTTCTGTTAATAGATTTTTTGGTGATATTATTATTGAATATGCATGTTTGGTGATATTATTGTTATTAGATTTTTTTGGTGATATTTATATTGTGTAATTAATTTTGTTCATAGAATTTTAATGATTTTTTTGTTCATAGTATTTAGAAAAATAAAAAAATAAGAAGTAGTTTATATATAGTTGAACTAGCTAGTTGATTTAATAAACTAATTTATTTTACTATATAATGAAGTAGTTTTTTTTAGTAAGTACTACTTATTTATTTATAGTAAGTGCTTAGTAGTTGAACTAGATAGTTGATTTAATTAATAAAACTACTTTTATTTAACTATATATAGAAGTAGTTCCCGCGTCGACGTCGGCGATGCCTATCCCGCATCCTCGTCGTCGTCGACTCGGCGGTGGAGGCCTGCTTGATCAGGGCCATGTTCGGGACTGGGCTTCGCCGGGTTGGTATTGGGAGGTGCTACCTTCCGGGGGACGTAGGTTGGTGAGGAGGCAGCCCGTTGTTGACTCGATCCTTGTTTGGTGGCGGTCGTGTGGGCCAGTGACGGTGGTGAGGCATCCGGACACCGCGGAGGTGGTACGTCACCGTGTCAGCGAGGAGGACGAGCACGTCCGTCGCTATATGGTTGCATTGGAGGGGAGGTTCGACAATACCTGGCAGATTCTTCAGGGATCTCACTGGAGCTATGATCCTGTGATGATTCCTTATCTTTGGGTGTCCACCGCCCGCGTCGATACCCGTCGGGCGCTACGGTTCTAGTTGTATTAGTGATAATATTCGACGATGTACGGACACCAAGAGATGATCTACTTTTGCTTATAATTATTGAATGCATGCTAGTTTGAATACTATACTTTATTTTATGATTTGGTTTTGCTTATTTTATGATTTGGTTTTGCTTATTGAATGCTCATATTGGATAAGTTCTCCTTCATTCCCGTGTGCTACACAATTTGGTATAATAATGCATTCGGGAATGAAAGAGGAGCTACGTACGTACATCGATCATCGATAGTCAACCCGTGATTAATAATAATGATCTAGTTTAATATTTGAATTATGAACGTAGGCCGGAAATGTCGTACTCATCGGACGACGAAAACCGCCCGGGGGAGTGCGACTGGTGCCACGACGACCGAGGTATGTGCGACGGGTTCATTGAGCTGGAGAAGATCGGCGCTTCAGCATTAAGCTCGAGGAGACCTGCGATGTTCATATGGTACGCAACGACGACAATAGTTTTTTTCGTAATTAAGCACGACTTCAACTATTTTAACGTGTATTTTTCATCTTTTCCAATTCGACTAGCTTATCCCATGCTTTGCAAGACGCTATGTCTTGGAGAGGATGGGTTTTGAAGACCATGAAAGTTTTGAAACCAAAAAAATTATCCTAAGTACCCATCATGGTGTGGGTTTTCAAGTAAAGCTGTACAATGCTCAGAGTGTAACCCATTTTGGTTGCAAAAATTGGGATGCATTTTGCAAGATGTATGGTCTTGATGAGGGTATGCTTGTCACCATGGATCTTGGTGATCCTACAATCGAGCAAGAGACACCTTCGATTTGGGTCCTTGTGGATACACCTCCAGTTCTTCCCTCATGTGAGCTAAACATAGTTATTAAGTAATTTATATTGTTTATTTGAAAATATATAGTTGACAACTTATCTCCATTGGCAGCTTATTTTCATTCTTCAAAGAATATGCGGAAGATGGTAGACAGAACGTACTACATCGAAGGCTCCGAATTAACTTATCAGGAGAAAAATCATCTGGTCGGATTTTGTACTGATCTTGAGAATTACAATATCTACAATCAAACTCCTCAACATTATGGTCAATACGTGCCACTAGTGCACGTGTTGAACTACGGTAACTACCATGGAGATACCCTGGTAAGATTATTTTTTACTATTACAACATCCGTGCATCTTTTTGCACACTTCTAAAACTAGTACATCATTGCTAACTACGAAGTTATTACTATGTTTTTCAACAGATAATCCCGAATGATTGTGTGCCTCATCTGATGTATACGCATGGTAGCCTTCATGTTTTGAACATACGACCAGGTCGTCCTACGAATCTCAACTGTCCATACCGGGTTTCTAAAAGAAATGGAGACATAACAATCAAAGAATGGAAAAAATGTATGGACAGTCGTAAGGAGCTTCTTGGAAGCAATAAGCAGCGAAGGGCAAGAATTGGAGACAGGATGATCGCCATTCTTCATAATGGAGAGTCAGGGTCTATATTGTTTTATGCTATTTTACCTTAAGGGTGTAGGTCCTACCTGATACTGATGATCATGTGCTAAGAACAATTATGTAGGGTTGGGTTCGATGACTATGAGGATGATGATCATATGACTTATTATTAATAACGAGTAGAAGTTGTATGATGATGCATGATTAGTAGGACTTGTTATTATATACATATATGATGATGTATGATGCAAAGCATGCATGAGCATGTTATATCTGCGGGTGCAATGAACATAGCAGCAGCGTTGATAAACCAAGGACGAAGATAAGAGAGGACACTTCTCTCTATTAGCTAGCTATAATAACAACCTAAAAATAACCCCCAAAACCCCTAAAGAAGCCACTTTTGTAAAAAAAATTTGACTTTTGGTCCCGGTTGGAGCCACCAACCGGGACCAAAGGCCCCCTGATTGGGCTCGGTGCACAGGGCCACGTGGAGGCACATTGGTCCCGGTTCTTGTTTGAACCGGGACTAATGGGTGGTGGCATTAGTAACGACCCATTAGTACCGGTTCATGAACCGGGACTAAAGGCCCTTACGAACCGGGACTAATGGGTGGTTTTCTACTAGTGTAGCAATCTAGTAAACTAATGTCTCCAACACTTCAGATGAAGCGTCGCTATCAACATGAAATTTGCACTAAACACAAGGTTAAACAATACTAGTAGCTCAATAATCTAGAGGTGTAACAAACAAATATATGGCAAAACATAACAATACTTTGATCTCATCTCATCTTCGTTAATCACAACAAAGCACACTAAATAAACTACCCCCTTCTCATATCGGTAATCCTAAATCTTGATGATTTCTGAGTATAGCACTTACAAATTAACTATTTTTCTATGATAGGAACATGAGCTTGTAGCTTTGTCTCTCACATGAACAACACCTAGTGGCCAAGCCCATACTTTTTTGGCCATGAACATCACCTCAAAAAAAATCTACATTTGTTAACCAAACTGAACACTAACCCATCTGACCATCAATATTCATTAGGGTTAATTTGAGAAACAACATGGCAAGCCGCCGCGGCAAATTGATTGTAGCCCCTACGATGAACCCTAACCGAGAGATCGAGAGGAGCTACTGTGGCGCGCGCAGGGAGGAGGAGATCGAGAGGGGGACTTACGGGGCTGGAGAGTCGGAGGAGGCGAGAGGCGACCGCGCGTGGTGGCGGCGCACGGCACTGTCGACGGGGGTAAGGCGGCCAGGGACGAACCCTAACCGCGGCGTCGTCGTCGTCGTCGGGCGGAGGGGATCGATTGTGAGAGGAGGGTGCGGGGGCGCTCGATCGGGCCGGTTTTCTTTAGCTATAGTAGTAGCGCTGGCTGGAGCACCACGCTACTGCTAAGCCCACCAGCTGTAGCGCCCTTTCAGAACAAACGCTACAGCTAAGTGGGCTACTGATTCTGCCCTGCGGCCCATGTAATAGTAGCGCGGCCCAAGCAAACAAACGCTGCTGTTATATGTTAGTAGTAGCATGTTTTCTACACAGCGCTACTGGTAATTACTAGTAGCGTGGGGTCACAAAAACTCGCTACTGGTAAACTTCTATTTATAAGCATTTTCCTAGTAGTGACTACTGGCACTGCAGCAACTGGGCAATGTGAGTACTAAATTGCCAGATCCACTCACAAGTCCTCTTAGCTTAGGTCCTTGTTTTAATTTATGAAGATTGTAAATGCCCGTAAAGAACAGAAGGATAATACAAGAATATACACTACTACTACTCTTCCTCTCCTCCTACCACCATTTATCAAATCTTCTTCCTTAATCAAAGAAAATGGCAAATCTTTTGACTTGTTTAAAATTAGCAATTTTACATAGACTAATTGCTTTTGTGAAAAGACATGATCTATTATAGAAGTTAACCAGAATCACAAAGCACCTCAAACATAATAAAAAAATATCGAGGTCCCTAGATCATCGAATGACCACTGCCGCCATTAGAACGAGACGTAGACGGGCCGCTGTATCCGCCCCAGCCCATAGCGGAGCCAGCCTGACCTTGTCAATGACAGCCAAGAAGTCTTCGTGCATGTGCCCCTAAGGACTAGCGCCCTAAAGCTGCAAGAGTCGCCACTGAACCCTTGAATCGGTCTAAAGAGTCTGGCATCTGATCTTGCCATCGGGCATGTATGACGAAAAACCCTAACCTCGTCACCCCAAGGCGACAGAAGGAATCTACACGAGAGCTCCACCAACTTTGTTCTTATGGACATATTCTAGGAGGACCGAAGACCAGAAGTCTAACCCAAATATGAATCGATGCCATATGCCCGAGGACTGCTTTTGTGATGACTAAAAGACCCTAACCTACCCTACTCACCAGAGCAGAGGCACCAGGATTCCCCTCCTAGCCTCCAACCACCGGTACGGCAGGAAGAGGGGAGGTGAATGCATGAGTTGGCTAATGAAGCTTGGAGGGGAGGAGAACTTTGCCCTAGTCGCCCATGCGTGAGGGAAAGTAAAACATGCAAGTTTTTTTTATGAACTTTGCCCTAGTCGTTACTGAACATTTACATCGACTACTTCTACAATATTTGGCTTCCAAAATAGCTCGAGAAAATGCATTATTATGTTTCGATTAGTGGGGTTATGTTGGTTAGTAGACATAGAAGAGTAGAGCACAAAAGAACGAGAACGAACAACGCATAGTAAGGGTGAGAACATAACTCAAATACCGACGACTTGTTGACACCTCATACATCCTATAATTTTATATTAGTTGGAATTTAGCTACCAAATATATGAATATCTACTATAGTATTGTTTAGACTTGTGCATTGTCGATCTTTCTATAAATTATATTTATAGATACCAACATAAATATATATACATGATTTAATACAAAAAAGAGAGGCCAAAATCATTTGATATGGATGTTGTTTTATCATATCTTGTATTTTCGTTGCATTTAGAATTAATTCAATTAAAATAATAATAATTAAATACTTATTTTTTAAATAACATAATTTACACGAGAAAATAGAATTCTATTTAAGGGTTGTTGTATTTGTAATAATGTAATTTGGGTATAGCAATAAATTTTACTTTAATATTACCAATGCAACTATGTGGTTAATGTTGTCGGATAAGTGATAAATAATACTCAGTATGAATGTGGAGACGAGGGTTAAAAGAAAAGCTAATTAGCATTTTAACTAAAAATGAGATGTGAAAGTAAAAATGTTTTGTATAATTAGACGAGTGTCACACATAAATCATAAATAATTGGATTGCCTTGACCATAAACGAAGCATGGTGGCGCCGGTGGCCTTTGGCCAGTGAGCAACACGCACGGCGGCCCCCGGCCCAGCGCGGATCGGCTCCACATGGGACGCAGAGCCGCCATAGGCGTGGGTGCAGTCTCCGGTGCGTAGTGACCCCGCCCCGACCTAAGCCTGCGTACTCGGGCTGGCTCCCCTCGGAAGGACCAGGCACACACGGCGCACCAGCCCAACACGACGCCTTCCAATGTAGAGCACTCCAGTCACGTCGAGCGGTGACTGCTGGACACCGTTCGTACCATGGCTTGGCAATGGCGGCGAACATTCATGACACCTCTCGGCGTGGAGGCTACTCCTTCAAGTGATGATACAGCTATCTTCTCTCAAGGTGGCGGCGAGGCGTCGTGTAACGCCCGGATAATTATGCTACAGTAATCTCATGCTAATGATGCCACGTCATCGCGATTTATGTTGTTAACCTTGCGATGATTCGATCACATTTGGTTTCAATTTCAAAATTAAATCAAAAGGCAAAAGTAAATAAAAGAAAAGGAGAAGACAAACAAAAAAAAACAGAACAAAGGGAGAGGCCCCCGCCCCTCGCTGGACCTCGGCCCAGGTAACCCCCAGGCCGGCCCACGCGGCCCCCTCACCCCTGGCTATAACCCCCCTAGTGGCAACGAAACCCTAGCCACTCTCCCCACTTCCCCCACTCCACTCCCTCGATCTGAATCGGGAGGCAGCGACCCCGATCCTGCGTCGCCCCGTCGCCCCTTGCTGGCGCCCGTTCCCCTGCCTCCTCCCAGGCGCCCCCACTCGACTGGATCGAGGAGGGGGCCAGATCCCGCGCCGCCCCAACGCGCCTCGACGTCGGCGCCCATCCCCTGCGTCTTCGCCCGTCATCGTCGGACTGCCGCCGCCTCGTCCTCTCCCTCGTCGGACCACCTCGACCGTCCCCGAGCCCACTGCCGTCTCCCTACAACCCCGCCGTGAGCCTCGTCCGTCCTCCTCTCTCTCCCCGTCGCCGGTTCCGTGGTCGTCGCCGCCAGACCATGCGTCCGCTCGCACCCCGACCATGTCGCCCGCATCTAGTCCCGACTGGCCTCGCTGGCCCCGCTGCCCGTCACGGCCACCGCAGCCGTGCGCGCCCACCCCGGCAGCCGCCCGCCTCCGACGCGCACCCCAGGGGCCCTACACCGCCCCTGGCCGCGCCTCGCCGCCGGCCGCAGCCGCGCCTCGCCAGCGCACCCGTTCGGGCGACGCTGCGCCCGTCAGGCATCCATGCCCGATAACCGCACGCCCGCACACCCGGTTGGCCCTATGGCCACTTACACGTGGGGCCCAGCCCCTAAAAAAATGTGTAAAAAAATATAGTAATTACTTAATTAATTAATTAGTAATTAATCAATTTAACTAATCATGTTAATTAACCTAACCTAATTAGTCTGATTAGTTAGCTAATTAACTGTTAATTAATTAAGTAGACAATGACAATTGGGCCCCACTATCCAGTTTGACTCAGTCAACCTGCTGATCCTGCTGTTGTCATGATGACGTCATGCTGATGCAATAACCCCATTTTAGATTTAATAATAATTTCAGAATATTGCTAAAACTTTAATATTTAATAGAAACTAATCCGTAGCTCGGATGAATTTTTTTTCTACATGAAAGTTGTTAAGAACGACGAGACGATTCCGAATACGCGGCCCATTCATCCGCCGCACATCCCTAGCATAGCAAATGTTGAACCTTTCCCCTCTGGTTCATCTCCGAAACCGGGAAAACTTTCCCGGATGTTTTCCCCCTTCGCCTGTATCACCTAGCACCGCGTTCGAACACCTCTAGCCTCGCTTGTTGTCTTGTTATACATATGTTTGCGTGTATTTACTGTTTCTTCTCCCTCTTCTCTTTGATAGACCCCGAGACCACTGCTAATGCCCCTGTGATCGACTACGTCGACGACGACCCTCCTTGTCTGAGCAACCAGGCAAGCCCCCCCTTTGATCATCCCGATATCGCCCATTCTATACTCTTATGCTTGCATTAAATTTTGCTACTGTTATTGTTTGCTCCTATTCTGATGCATAGCCTGCTTTTGTACCTGCTATTGTTACCTACCTGCTTACCTAAACTACTTAGTATAGGTTGGCTAGTGATCCATCAGTGACCTCCACCTTGTCCTTGTTGCCCCTGCTTCATCATCGACGCCTCGATCAGCGTGATCGACGACCAGAGCCTGACACCTCACATCACATCACGCCCATTTTGTTGCTCGACTCTGCAGAGCTACTATCGAGTGCCGAGGGTGATCCCTCATAATGCACTCCTGATGATAATTCTATAGTGTAGCTATTCGGTCGTGGTCATCGAGGGTGATTTCCTCTTTCACCATTCCCGATACGGCTCTGTCGTTCAAACACCTCAAGAGTGAACCTCGAGGGTGGTCCCTCTTACGTTCACCTTGATGATTACATTGAGTGGAATCCACCGGGGGTGATTCCTCGGGTTTTCCCCTTGATGTCTGGACACACAGTTACCTTGATTTTACTGGAGACCGTTGTGAAAATCGGGCGGGCCCGGAGAGCACCCGCAAGATGGTTACGAGGCACGGCCGGGCCGGCAGGCCGCCCCCGAGTGGGTTGGGCTAGCCCTTGCCGTATTTCCTCGAGACGGGGCGACGGGGTCACCTTATCGTGAGTCTCTGCTCGTCTTCGCAAGCTAATAATACACTATGGTTTGGGTATTTGTTATGAGTTGGCCTTTGGCCTTTACGCACCAACCACCACGTGAGAATAGTTATGGGCCTCGACGTCGTGGTATCAGCCGAAGCTTTGTCAGACGTCCAGTTCAGCATTGCGGCACGGCTGGGCCGGCACCCCAGTGGTGGTGCCTAGGTCCGCCCTGCACGTAACGATCCGGAGTGCAACGGGCGATGGGCCCAGACCCCGGAGCGCTTAGGATGTAGACCGGCGGGAACCTCTCTGCTGAGCCTAGGTAGGGCTGCGACGTGTTGATCTTCCGAGGCCGGGCATTGACCCCAGAAAGGTGTGCCCGGCCAACGTGATCGAGCGTGTTGGCAAACGTGGTGCACCCCTGCAGGGAAGATTATCTATTAATAGCCGTGTCCACGGTAACGGACGTTCAGACTTATATCCTAATCTAATACAACTACAAATGGATACTTGAATATGTGGCTCCGGGATTGCTTTCTCGCAGGGAGTCGAGGAAGGATCTCTGGACATTAATGTTACAACATGCTTGTTAATTATAAACTGCTATTCTTTACTCTTCTACATGCTGCAAGATGCTCGGAGCTGCGTGAAGATGCTAGTCTTCGATAGGCTAGGCCTTCCCCCTCTATTCTGGCATTCTGCAGTTCAGTCCACAGACACAAACCTTCCATTTGATACCAATGCATACTTAGTATAGATCTGATGCTTGCGAGTACTTTGGATGAGTACTCACGGTTGCTTTGCTACCCCCCCTTTTCCCCCTTCTTTCTTCTTTCCAGTTGATGCAACCAGATGGTGGACCCTTGGAGCCAGATGCCATCGCCGATGGATGCTGCTACGTGAAGGCCGCCGACTACCAGGAGTAGTTAGGAGGTCCCAGGCAGGAGGCCTTGCCTCTTCGATCGTTGTTGCTTTTGTGCTAGCCTTCTTAAGGCATCTTTGTTTAACTTATGTCTGTACTCAGATATTGTTGCTTCCGCTGACTCTTGTGTATCAAGCTATGTATTCGAGCCCTCGAGGCCCCTGGCTTGTAATATGAAGCTTGTATTATTTTTGATTCGTGTCTAGAGTTGTGTTGTGATATCTTCCCGTGAGTCCCTGATCTTGATCGTACACATTTGCGTGTATGATTAGTGTACGATTGAATCGGGGGCGTCACACGTCGTGCCTCAGCAAATCATTGGTTCTCAATGGCTAGCACACACGCCACGCACGGGATAGGGAATTCGATAGATTTTCCGTATAGCCCTCGGGCTTACTACATTTTAGAAATGAACATTAGGCAATTAACTTTGCAGTTCAGTACGTGAATTTACTGTTTTCAGCAATTTAACCCTGTGGTTATCACAGCTTGCATTCTAAGCCTTCTCCTTTAGAAAAATGTATGTGGTTGACCCCAGTTCATTCTAAATTTCATACAACATAATTATACACCATTTTACAATGGCTAAGATTGTTATCTGAAGATCACATGTCTTCATATATTTGCATAAGTATGTAAATTAATTTTGCCACTTATATGTATTAACACAGTAATACTATTACAAAAGAATAATCTAACATTTCAGGTCTTGTTCCTACGGAATTATGACACAATCTTTTAGTGTTGCTGACGAGCCTCCGCCGCCGGGTTCGTTCGATGCAATTATACAAGGCATGAATTAGTAGGACAACTAATTCTGCTATCTCCATGAACAACAACGAGTGTACGTTATAATATGCACCATCAGAAGGAGAAGGATATATAAGAGATTCCGATGTAATTGAGGTGTCGTGGTGTACACCATGACTCGTCATAATGCCTGGTAAGCAGCCACATGCCCAATCATTTCCTGAGTTCTGAATCATTGATGGATCTCTCACGGGAAATATGTGATCCAACCTGATCGATCTGTCTTTATGCTATTGGTTAACACCCAGTGGATCGTGCCACCTGGCTCGCCATTGACTTAAGAAGATAGGTCAATTACGAGCGATAATTAAGCTGGATCGACCGTAAACTAGCGCCACTGGTCCTGCTGCAACATGTCAATATTAAGCTCGCCCTTGCACTAGCACTACTGGCACTGCATCAACTGGGCAATGTGAGTATTAAATTGCCAGCTCCACTCACAAGTCCTCCTAGCTTAATTAGGCCCTTGTTTTAATTTATGAAGATTGTATATGCCCATAAAGAATGGAAGGATAATATAAGAATATACGCTACTACTACTCTTCCTCTCCTTCTACCACGTTCGTCAAATCTTCTCTCTCAATCAATGAAAATGATATATCTTTTGACTTGTTTAAAACTAGCAATTTTACATAGACTAATTGTTCTTTTGTGAAAAGACACTGATCTATTACAAAAGTTCATCAGAATCACAAAGCACATCAAACATAATAAAAAATATATCCAGCTCCCTGGACCACAAAATGGCCAGCGCCGCCATCAAAACAAGACATAGACGTGCCGCTGTATCCGCCCACATACTAGAGCCGGCATGACCTTATCAATGATAGCCAAGAAGTCTTCGTGCATGTGCCCCTAAGGACCAACGCCCTAGAGTTGCAAGCGTCGCCATTGAACCCTTGAATCAATCTGAAGAGTCTGACACCAAATCTCGCCATCGCGCACGTATGACGAGAAACCCTAACCTCGCCACCTCAAGGAGACGGAAGGAATCTACACCAGAGCTCCGCCAACGTTGTTCTTATGGACATATTCTAGTTAGACCGAAGCCCGGAAGACTAACTCAAATATGAAACGCCGCCTCTGTGATGACTAAAATACCCTAACCTACACTACACGCCGGAGCAGAGGCACTGGGATTCCCTCCTAGCCTCCAACCACCGGACAGCAGGCAGAGGGGAGGCGAATCCGCAAGCTGGCTAATGAAGCTTGGAGGGGAGGAGAACTTTGCCCTAGTCGCCCATGCCTGAGGGAAAGTAAAAGATGAAATTCTTCTTCTTTACATCGACTATTTCTAAAATATTTGGCTTCCAAAATAGCTCATAAAAATGCATTATCATATTTCAATTAGTGGGGTTACGTTGGTCAGTAGACATAGACGAGTACACCATGGAAGAACGAGAACGAACAATGCAAGATAGTAAGGGTGAGAAGATAACTCAAACAACGACGACTTGTTGACACCTCATACATCCTATAATTTTATATTAGTTCAAATTTAGCTACCAAATCTATTAATGTCTATTACAATATTATTTAGACTTGTGCATTGTAGATCATTCTATAAAATATATGTATAGATACCAACATAAATGGAACATGCATACATAAATATATATACATGATTTAATACAAAAAAGAGAGGCTGAAATCATTTGATATGGATGTTGTTTTATCATATCTTGTACTTGCGTTCCATTTAGAATTAATTAAATTAAAATAATAATTGAATACTTAATTTTTAAATAACATAAGTTACCCGACAAAATAGAATTCTACTTAAGGGTTGCTGTGTTTGTAATAATGTAGTTTGGGTATAGCAATAAATTTTACTTTAGTATTACCAATGCAACAGTCACATTATGTGTGGCCCGGCCTGCTCCAGCTAGTCGCCACATCTGCCCACGACGTGCTTTTCGACATCGGGCACAAATATCCTTCTCGTGGAATTCCTCGCCGGCTATGACCATGTTTGTTGGTGGCCTAGATCGTGGCAACACCCTAGCGGCATGTCCTTGCCGTCCACGGTGATGCTCCTAGGCCCCCACTCACGGCACCACCGGCGTACAACACATGCTGGACACACACCCTTTGGCTTCGGATAACCATCTCACCGCTATTGTGTTACTCTACTCATTGCTTCTCTGCGCAAGTCAATTATCAAATTTTTATAAATTTTTGTTGTGTGACTTGAATTGTAAAAACTTAACAAAGGCAGATCTTGTTTTATTTTTCTTCTAAATTTTAGTCTTATACAACATGTGATATATGTTGTAAACAAATTTGATGTATGTGTGAATGAAATCTTTGTGACATTTGCAATGTATATGTGTTTTTGTCCACTCTTGGAATAAATATGCCGTGACATTTACAATGTGTATGTGTTGTTGTCAACTCTTGGGATAGATGTGTTGTGACATTTGCAATTGCCTTGATATGTTTTCAACAATTTGCCACGCACAAAACATTCCAGATCTGTCAAAGAGGTTAATCAACGATGCTTGAGAATAATATGTTGGCCAAGTCAGGTAGGAACACAAGCATATAGGTGCAGAACAACAACAAATACTGCACCATGTACGGTATGCACCTCACGAGATCAAAATGTTGTGCTTGTGAATTGATCTTGTTTGAACATTTGGTTTCGTTTCGGTGAAATGGATCCCTAATTATCTTTTTTTTGCGCATCAATCCATGATGATAGAAAAGAAATAATTTGTGATCAGGCCAGCTAGAAAGATATGTTGGCAGCTGGCATATATATGTTCTTTTCCTTCCGAGGAGCAACAGGAATGTTAGATATGCACAATATAGCAGACAGAGCCAATCATTCTCCGAATCCTGAATCGTGTCCAATTCCTTCAGATAATGAGCGGTACATACATACATACCTACAATTAATGGAGAATCAAAGAGAAGCAGCACATGATTAATTGATTATTTGTGGCGCGTGGCTACATGTCGGCACCCACACTTGCACTGGACCAGATAGAGAGGGTGAACCACTAGGCACTAGAAAATGTGGCAGATTGGCAGATATATCCGTTCCATGCCCTGCCTGTCTGGAATCTATGCCCAGCTCTGGACACAATGATAAGAACTAGTGCTACCAATCAGTTCAAGATGCCAATCAAGCAACCCCACGTTACTTGACCAGAAAAAAGATAGAAACTATATGCATGGAGCCTGCTCCAGTGTAGATCAAACTGTACTTCCGGGCCAGCATTCCGTTGTGTAGCTAGTTGGTGAGTGGGGACACGCACAAACTGTGAGCCAGGTCGAATTGCCATTTGTCATTTGCCAAGTGCATACATGGATACGTGTGGATGTAGGCACTACGCCTGTGACTCGTTCTAAATACACCCGCATTGATCCGCATATACCAGTTTGATCGGTCTATTCTCCACTAGCCAACAACCAAACATTTGATCTACTTATTTGACCGATTAGGCTTAATAATATGCCTGACATATTAGTTGGTAGTATTGACTAATTAACAACCAGTGGATCGCCATTGACTTACATGAAAGGTTAGCGACAATCAAGCTCGATCGGCCTTAAACTAGTGCCAATGGTACTTCTGCAACAGGCTAATGAAAGTATTAAAAGGCCAGCTCCACTGACAGGTCTTAGCTTGCTAGGTCTTAATTAGTTTAGGTTTACTGGTGCCGGCAAGTATAGAGCGAAGGGATAATACAAGAATATACTTGTACCATCGTTCGTCAGAAGTTCACACCCGAAAGCTATGCTAGATCGATGCAGACACTGACAATGACAGGAAACAATATAGGACTGGATCGGTGTAGATGCAAAGCCAATAATATTCCCTGCAAACAAAGGCTAAAAACAAAGCTAGTCATCCAATTCTAGGTAATGCCCTGGCTCGTACTCATGACTCATGATCACAGGTAGCCCAGCTAGAAAGATATACTGCCAATGTAGTACTCCCTCCGTCCCAAAATAAATGTCTCAACTTTGTACTAGCTCTAGTATAAATTTATACTAAGCTCAAAACACTTATTTTGGGAGGAGGGAGTAGTAATGTTGGATAAAAGATCCATGTGCACAATAACAGAGCCAATAGACATGCGGCACCCGCACTTGCACTACTAGTCCAGATAGACAAGCTGAACCCACAGGCACTAGAAAATTCATGCCAGATTCCATAATGCAGCAACAAAGCAATGCCCATTCCATGAGCTGCCTGTCTGGAATCTCTGGTCTGTTCTGGACACAATGATAACAACTATCAGTCGATCGGTTGAAGATACCAACAAGCAAGCCAACGTTTCTAAACAAACAAAGGGGAGAGAGAGAGAGAGAGAGAAATAATATGCATGTAGCCTGCTCCAGTGTAGATCGAACTGTACTTTGGATCCATCATTCCATTGTGCAGCCAGTTGGGGACACAAGACACATACAGACAGCGAGTGCTCCTGCAAGGACCACGCACCATGTGATGTGAGCCCGCCCTTGCACTTGTTTTTGATCATTCAGCTCCATGTGCCAGCAAACCAGCCCATCCGAACTAGAATAGATGATGGCAGACTGGAACATTATCAATCCCATCTCACCTTAAGCACACATCTACAGATGTCGACTCACGCTCAACGTGCTGCGAAACACTAACTGACTAGACGAAAAAAGGGTTAAAACGAAGAGGAGATATTATCAGTTCAATTAGTGTGTCTTC
Organism: Triticum timopheevii; assembly: GCA_963921465.1. Classification (NCBI taxonomy): domain Eukaryota; kingdom Viridiplantae; phylum Streptophyta; class Magnoliopsida; order Poales; family Poaceae; genus Triticum; species Triticum timopheevii. Next base: position 660,898,046 of record OY997266.1, read on the forward strand.
CCAAATTAAGCTGCTACTCAAAAGCAATGGTTTTTTTAAGGATCAGCCAGCTGGGCTGACACTTTAACCTTTTTGCTGCTTTCATGGACATAAAAAGATACAGTTCACTAACAAATAACACTTTGCAAGGGCTTTCATTTTTACATAGCCACTTTGCAAGTTTGCATGCGTCTGCTAGCTACTAGCAGCGCGACTCTGCGAATACCTCGCCCGCTAGACGCTCCTCCTGATGGAATAGGTGAATTGGGCAGCTGAGTGGCCCATCGCTGTTGCATCCATAGATTATCTTGGGGGCGCCTATATGCCTTTGTTCTTTGTTTCTGTCTTTTTTTTTCTTTTTTCTTTAATCTGTTTTCAGTATTTTTCCATTTTTAAAATATAATTCAGCATTTAAAAAAGGTTGCGAATTGTGAAAAATATGTTCGTCAATTAATTTTCTTTTCAGGAAATGATAAATGCTCATGGATTAAATAAATATTCATGATTTCAAAAACAAATGTTGATATATTCAAAAAATGATCATAAATTTTCTTTCAAATATTCATCAATTTGAAAAATGTTCATGATTTCAAAAAAGAGTTCATTTTTCAAAAAATGGTTATTTAATTTGTCTTTACAATTTTAAAAATGTTCATGATTTAGATAAATGTACACATTTTTAAAAAGAAGTTCATGAATTAAAAAAATGATCGCAAGTTCGAAACCCATGTTCAAGAATTCATACAATTAACCAGTTAACTTGCCGATTAATCCCTACTCGTAGGGTCACCGAGTAGCCGATTAACTGATTAATCGCTCGAGTAATTAATTAAATGGCCGATTAACTTGCCGATTAGCCTATTAATCCCCTACTCGTCAGTCAACCGAGCAGCTACCAGTTAACGATTTCCTCAACAATTGAAACAATAATAACATTTTTTGAATTTGATAAAAAATGAATTCAAAAAAGTTGTACTTTCAATTTGAAAAAATCTTCACCCGATATGAAAAAAATGTTTCCCAGATTTCAGAAAATGTTCATGAAATTTAAAAAAAAGACGAAAAGAAGAAAAAAAGATGAAGGAAAAAAGGAAAATAAAAAGAAAGCCGAAAATAATAGAAAGAAATAACAAGAATGAAAAAGGAAACCTGGTTTTCAAGAATATTCTCCAAACCGGGTATGAGATTGTGTTCCGGCCCATGTACGCAGCCGGGGTATGCGCATGGTCACTTGTTAGGGAGAGCTCGTTCGACGCCTGCTTGCGTCAAACAGACGAGCTTTGGCGCAGGGGACTTTGTTAATGGGCCAGCCCACTGATCGCGTTACGCACAGTCGCTACTAAAAATTCCACAAAAATATCCATCGAGGAATCGAACTCGAGACCCCACCTCATACATCCTATAATTTTATATTAGTTCAAATTTAGCTACCAAATCTATTAATGTCTATTACAATATTATTTAGACTTGTGCATTGTAGATCATTCTATAAAATATATGTATAGATACCAACATAAATGGAACATGCATACATAAATATATATACATGATTTAATACAAAAAAGAGAGGCTGAAATCATTTGATATGGATGTTGTTTTATCATATCTTGTACTTGCGTTCCATTTAGAATTAATTAAATTAAAATAATAATTGAATACTTAATTTTTAAATAACATAAGTTACCCGACAAAATAGAATTCTACTTAAGGGTTGCTGTGTTTGTAATAATGTAGTTTGGGTATAGCAATAAATTTTACTTTAGTATTACCAATGCAACAGTCACATTATGTGTGGCCCGGCCTGCTCCAGCTAGTCGCCACATCTGCCCACGACGTGCTTTTCGACATCGGGCACAAATATCCTTCTCGTGGAATTCCTCGCCGGCTATGACCATGTTTGTTGGTGGCCTAGATCGTGGCAACACCCTAGCGGCATGTCCTTGCCGTCCACGGTGATGCTCCTAGGCCCCCACTCACGGCACCACCGGCGTACAACACATGCTGGACACACACCCTTTGGCTTCGGATAACCATCTCACCGCTATTGTGTTACTCTACTCATTGCTTCTCTGCGCAAGTCAATTATCAAATTTTTATAAATTTTTGTTGTGTGACTTGAATTGTAAAAACTTAACAAAGGCAGATCTTGTTTTATTTTTCTTCTAAATTTTAGTCTTATACAACATGTGATATATGTTGTAAACAAATTTGATGTATGTGTGAATGAAATCTTTGTGACATTTGCAATGTATATGTGTTTTTGTCCACTCTTGGAATAAATATGCCGTGACATTTACAATGTGTATGTGTTGTTGTCAACTCTTGGGATAGATGTGTTGTGACATTTGCAATTGCCTTGATATGTTTTCAACAATTTGCCACGCACAAAACATTCCAGATCTGTCAAAGAGGTTAATCAACGATGCTTGAGAATAATATGTTGGCCAAGTCAGGTAGGAACACAAGCATATAGGTGCAGAACAACAACAAATACTGCACCATGTACGGTATGCACCTCACGAGATCAAAATGTTGTGCTTGTGAATTGATCTTGTTTGAACATTTGGTTTCGTTTCGGTGAAATGGATCCCTAATTATCTTTTTTTTGCGCATCAATCCATGATGATAGAAAAGAAATAATTTGTGATCAGGCCAGCTAGAAAGATATGTTGGCAGCTGGCATATATATGTTCTTTTCCTTCCGAGGAGCAACAGGAATGTTAGATATGCACAATATAGCAGACAGAGCCAATCATTCTCCGAATCCTGAATCGTGTCCAATTCCTTCAGATAATGAGCGGTACATACATACATACCTACAATTAATGGAGAATCAAAGAGAAGCAGCACATGATTAATTGATTATTTGTGGCGCGTGGCTACATGTCGGCACCCACACTTGCACTGGACCAGATAGAGAGGGTGAACCACTAGGCACTAGAAAATGTGGCAGATTGGCAGATATATCCGTTCCATGCCCTGCCTGTCTGGAATCTATGCCCAGCTCTGGACACAATGATAAGAACTAGTGCTACCAATCAGTTCAAGATGCCAATCAAGCAACCCCACGTTACTTGACCAGAAAAAAGATAGAAACTATATGCATGGAGCCTGCTCCAGTGTAGATCAAACTGTACTTCCGGGCCAGCATTCCGTTGTGTAGCTAGTTGGTGAGTGGGGACACGCACAAACTGTGAGCCAGGTCGAATTGCCATTTGTCATTTGCCAAGTGCATACATGGATACGTGTGGATGTAGGCACTACGCCTGTGACTCGTTCTAAATACACCCGCATTGATCCGCATATACCAGTTTGATCGGTCTATTCTCCACTAGCCAACGACCAAACATTTGATCTACTTATTTGACCGATTAGGCTTAATAATATGCCTGACATATTAGTTGGTAGTATTGACTAATTAACAACCAGTGGATCGCCATTGACTTACATGAAAGGTTAGCGACAATCAAGCTCGATCGGCCTTAAACTAGTGCCAATGGTACTTCTGCAACAGGCTAATGAAAGTATTAAAAGGCCAGCTCCACTGACAGGTCTTAGCTTGCTAGGTCTTAATTAGTTTAGGTTTACTGGTGCCGGCAAGTATAGAGCGAAGGGATAATACAAGAATATACTTGTACCATCGTTCGTCAGAAGTTCACACCCGAAAGCTATGCTAGATCGATGCAGACACTGACAATGACAGGAAACAATATAGGACTGGATCGGTGTAGATGCAAAGCCAATAATATTCCCTGCAAACAAAGGCTAAAAACAAAGCTAGTCATCCAATTCTAGGTAATGCCCTGGCTCGTACTCATGACTCATGATCACAGGTAGCCCAGCTAGAAAGATATACTGCCAATGTAGTACTCCCTCCGTCCCAAAATAAATGTCTCAACTTTGTACTAGCTCTAGTATAAATTTATACTAAGCTCAAAACACTTATTTTGGGAGGAGGGAGTAGTAATGTTGGATAAAAGATCCATGTGCACAATAACAGAGCCAATAGACATGCGGCACCCGCACTTGCACTACTAGTCCAGATAGACAAGCTGAACCCACAGGCACTAGAAAATTCATGCCAGATTCCATAATGCAGCAACAAAGCAATGCCCATTCCATGAGCTGCCTGTCTGGAATCTCTGGTCTGTTCTGGACACAATGATAACAACTATCAGTCGATCGGTTGAAGATACCAACAAGCAAGCCAACGTTTCTAAACAAACAAAGGGGAGAGAGAGAGAGAGAGAGAAATAATATGCATGTAGCCTGCTCCAGTGTAGATCGAACTGTACTTTGGATCCATCATTCCATTGTGCAGCCAGTTGGGGACACAAGACACATACAGACAGCGAGTGCTCCTGCAAGGACCACGCACCATGTGATGTGAGCCCGCCCTTGCACTTGTTTTTGATCATTCAGCTCCATGTGCCAGCAAACCAGCCCATCCGAACTAGAATAGATGATGGCAGACTGGAACATTATCAATCCCATCTCACCTTAAGCACACATCTACAGATGTCGACTCACGCTCAACGTGCTGCGAAACACTAACTGACTAGACGAAAAAAGGGTTAAAACGAAGAGGAGATATTATCAGTTCAATTAGTGTGTCTTCCCAAATTAAGCTGCTACTCAAAAGCAATGGTTTTTTTAAGGATCAGCCAGCTGGGCTGACACTTTAACCTTTTTGCTGCTTTCATGGACATAAAAAGATACAGTTCACTAACAAATAACACTTTGCAAGGGCTTTCATTTTTACATAGCCACTTTGCAAGTTTGCATGCGTCTGCTAGCTACTAGCAGCGCGACTCTGCGAATACCTCGCCCGCTAGACGCTCCTCCTGATGGAATAGGTGAATTGGGCAGCTGAGTGGCCCATCGCTGTTGCATCCATAGATTATCTTGGGGGCGCCTATATGCCTTTGTTCTTTGTTTCTGTCTTTTTTTTTCTTTTTTCTTTAATCTGTTTTCAGTATTTTTCCATTTTTAAAATATAATTCAGCATTTAAAAAAGGTTGCGAATTGTGAAAAATATGTTCGTCAATTAATTTTCTTTTCAGGAAATGATAAATGCTCATGGATTAAATAAATATTCATGATTTCAAAAACAAATGTTGATATATTCAAAAAATGATCATAAATTTTCTTTCAAATATTCATCAATTTGAAAAATGTTCATGATTTCAAAAAAGAGTTCATTTTTCAAAAAATGGTTATTTAATTTGTCTTTACAATTTTAAAAATGTTCATGATTTAGATAAATGTACACATTTTTAAAAAGAAGTTCATGAATTAAAAAAATGATCGCAAGTTCGAAACCCATGTTCAAGAATTCATACAATTAACCAGTTAACTTGCCGATTAATCCCTACTCGTAGGGTCACCGAGTAGCCGATTAACTGATTAATCGCTCGAGTAATTAATTAAATGGCCGATTAACTTGCCGATTAGCCTATTAATCCCCTACTCGTCAGTCAACCGAGCAGCTACCAGTTAACGATTTCCTCAACAATTGAAACAATAATAACATTTTTTGAATTTGATAAAAAATGAATTCAAAAAAGTTGTACTTTCAATTTGAAAAAATCTTCACCCGATATGAAAAAAATGTTTCCCAGATTTCAGAAAATGTTCATGAAATTTAAAAAAAAGACGAAAAGAAGAAAAAAAGATGAAGGAAAAAAGGAAAATAAAAAGAAAGCCGAAAATAATAGAAAGAAATAACAAGAATGAAAAAGGAAACCTGGTTTTCAAGAATATTCTCCAAACCGGGTATGAGATTGTGTTCCGGCCCATGTACGCAGCCGGGGTATGCGCATGGTCACTTGTTAGGGAGAGCTCGTTCGACGCCTGCTTGCGTCAAACAGACGAGCTTTGGCGCAGGGGACTTTGTTAATGGGCCAGCCCACTGATCGCGTTACGCACAGTCGCTACTAAAAATTCCACAAAAATATCCATCGAGGAATCGAACTCGAGACCCCACTCTCGTAAGCAACTATTCTTTGCCACTCGCGCCACTGAGTTTAAGTGATTACTTGGCCGCGCGAACATTTAAGAAGTAAATGTAGGGCTAGATAGAAAAAATCGAAATTTCGACCATTGAACATTTTTAAATGTAATTTGAGCCTATTTGTAATGTATAGTGAACAAATTTTAAATACACATTAAATTTTTGTGAAATACGCTGAAAAATATTAAATACACATTGAACATTTTATGTGATATACGCAGAACAAATTTTAGATATACATTGAACATTTTTGTAATGTACACTGAACAACTTTTAACTACACATTGAACATTTTGGTGATAAACATTGAACAATATTTCAATACACGTTGAATATTTTTATGATATAAGCTGAACAATTTTGAAATGTGAACATTTTTCTAAAACATGAATAAAATTTGAAAACCGTGAATTTTTTTTCAAAATCATAAACAAAACTTGGCGTTTCAAAAACATTTTCTTGAAAACAAAGTACACAAATAAAAATGAAAAATGATATAACGAAAAAAATACAAAACAAAAGAAATAGAAACAGAAAACAAAATGGAAAGGAAAACAAGTAAAAAAGAAAACCGGGAAAGCCGGAAAACTCGCTAAAAGAAAAAAAACAGAAAGAAGACTGGTTCAGGGAACACTAGTGGGCCGGCCCGTTTCGCGGTGGTGGCTTAGGCGCTTCAGCGAAAGCATTGACGCAAGCGCGCGTCAAATAGGGATTGCCCTTGCTAGGGGAGCTCCATACAGCGCAAATTGCGCCTGATGGGCCGCCCAGGCACACGCAAGGCATTTATAGCACGAAAAACTTCTCAAAAAAATCACTCCCGCAATGAGTCAAACCCACGCCATTCAGATACAGTGCACATTTGCTAACCACTAGTGAATGATTACAATGCAAAATGTGTAAGAATCAATAGTAGCCGTGCTATTTATTGCATATACAGTACATTTTTGCGAAAATATGATCTTTTCATTAAAAAAAGTGTGAACAAAATTTGAAATTCACAGATTAGAAAAACCCCGTATTAGATTAAAGTGTATATATTCAAAAAATGTTCATGAATTCGAAAACTTCTTCAGTTTTGACAAACATTTACCAAAATTTGAAATACGAACATTGAATTTGAAAGAAAATCATTAATTTGGAAAAAAGTGCATTGATTTTGGAAAAATGTTCATCGATTTCCTAACAAAGTTCACAAATTCTAAAAACATGTTTATTTATTTTGAAAAGAAATTCATCGATTTAAAAAAACTTCACAGAATCGGGGAAAAAATTATCGATTTTGAATTTTTTTATTGAATTTGCATAAAGTTCATCAAATTTGAAACATTCATGAAATTTTAAAAAAATTTCTTTCAATTGTTTGTAAAAAATTTGAAAAGGTTGACAAAAAACTCGTGGATTTTCTTAAAAACGTCCACAAAAATTGGACATGGTTCATCAGATTTTGAATAAGTTCATCGAATTTGAATAAAATATCATGAATTTGAAGAAAAAGTTCACGTACTTGCAAACTATTCATCTATCATGTACGAAAAAATAAAAAAAAGGGGAAAATGGGGAAAAATGTAAAAGTAAGAATAAAAGGAAAAGAATGTTGTCAGTTACCAGATCTTGCTGGGTGGTGGGGTGGTTAAACCAGTGTACATCAAAGTGAGAGGTCAATGGTCCGAAGCAGCCAACGCAAGGTTTTTTTTTTGTGGATAAAAAAAAGAAAAAAAAAACTATACGGGCCGGCCAGCACGGGACGCTTCAGGTTCCCGTTTTCAAAATACATCGTAACGGGCGCCTGAAGCGCCAGACGAGATTCACCGTTCAATGGTGACGTAGGCGCGGAATTAGAAACTGATTATATTATACCAGCATGTCCCAGAATCCTATTTAGTGCCTTCTGCGGAGCTTAAAGCCAAAATAGTAAATGGGGTCTGTTGCATCGACTGAAAAGGTACGTGTGCTTTCATGATTTTTTCTGTTGTCTGTTACCGCCTTTTGTTACGTTTATTCTTGCTTCTTGTATTTTTTTTTCATTATTTTTGTTAAAGATTAGACTCATATTTAGTTGAAAATCATGAAATGCTTCACATCCATGAGTTTTGTTAAATTTCGAGAACTTTTTTACACTCTTCAACTTTTTTCCAAATTCATGAATTTTAAAGGAATGTTGAAAATATTGAAAATAAGATACGCAATTTCAAAAAAATCATAAGATTTAGAAAAATCTACATAATGTCTTTCCCAAATTTACAATAAATATTCAAGATGTAGAAAATGTTCCTGAATTTAGAAACAATATTTGCAAATTTTAAAAAAATGTTCATAATTTCAATAAATTGATCAAGAATTACAAAAATCTTCATGATTTTAAAAACAGTTCAAATTTCAAAAAGTGTCCATAAATTTAATTTGTCTTTGCAATTTTGAAAAATGTTCGTGAAATAAAAAAAATTATGATTGAGATAAATATTGACGTATTTTTAAAAGATGTTCATGAATTAAATAAAATGTTCTCCATTTCAAAAGAAGTTAGAACATTTTTTGAAGACGATGGAAATAATTTGAATTGAGAAAAGTTATGCCTTCAACTTGAAAAATATATTCATCTGATATAAAAAATGTTTCCTGGTTTTCAGAAATTGGTCATGACAGAAAGAAAATAGGAAAAAAAGAAAAGGAAATGGATAAAATAACCGAAAGAAATAACAAGAAGAAACAAAAAGAAAGCCCGGTTTGGGAAGGTTCAAGAATATTCCCAAAACCGGATATGCACCCTGGTGACGGAATTGGAGACACCGATTATAGGGGCCAACTAGCAGAGAAGTGCCCGTTCGCAGCCTCCCCAAGGGTCATTTGAGGTGGACTGATTGAGAAGCTTGTCGCGTTCTCAGCCGCAGCCGAGTTTCACGTTCTCAGCCGCAGCCAAGTTTCGCGTTCTGGGCGCTCCCTCCGATTTTATTTTTTTATTTTTCCACACGTGTTTTTGGCTTTTTAGGTGATTTTTTTTTGGTTTTCCACCGGTCTTCCTTAGCTTTTTGGAAAAAAATATTGCGCGAAAAACGAGTTTTTTCCTTCTGTGTGAGGCACGGCCGTGTCTATCAGAAACGAAAGAACGCGTTTTTTCAGCCTTGAGAGACACGGATATGATTCCGCGAGAGGCACGGCCGTGCCTCTTGTAAAAGGAGAAAAACATGTTTTCTTCTTTCTTTTCCTTTTGCGAGAGGCATGATTTTGCTTCCTTTAGAGGTACGGATTTGCTTACGCAAGAGGCAAGACCGTGCCTCTCGGAAACGAATTATTTTTCTTCTGCGAGAGGCACAAATTTTTCGCTCGGGTTTCTTCGTCCTTTTTTGAGAGAAAAAAGTTTATCAAAATCTATCAACATGGAATCTAGTTTTGAAAATGTCGACCGAGAAATTCAAAGATGAAAACGGTTCGAGATTTGGATGCACGGTTTACGAGATAAAACACTTTGAATAAATGGATATAGAAAAAAGTGATCATCGTAGTCAACGCCTTGAAGTTGCGAAAAATCTATGGCAATGAGTCGAGGTTTATTGACGGTGACATTACCATCAGCTTCCGTCTTTTCCATAAAGATCCATTTGTTATCAATGTCATTTCGGTCATCAGGTAAGTTCACCAAAGTCCATACTTGATTTTCGTACATGGATCATATCACGGATTTCATGGCCTCTAGCCATTTGTTGTAATTCGGGCTCATCATCGCTTCCTCATAGTTTGTAGGTTCATCGTTGTCCAACAACATGACATCCAGAACAGGATTGCCGAGCCATTTAGGGGCGGTACGTGTCCGGGTGGACCTACGAAGTTCAGTAGTAGTTTGATTCAAAATTCATGATCATCGTAATTAGCTTCCTCTCTAGTTGTTGTAGGCATCACGGGAACATCTTTATGCGCTACACTACTCTCTAATTCGACAAAAGGTTCGATTACCTCACCAAACTCAACGTTCCTCCCACTCACTTATTTCGAGAGAAACTCCTTCTGTAGAAAGGATCCATTCTTGGCAACAAACATCTTGCCGTCGGATCTATGATGGAAGGTATACCCAGTTTTCTCTTTAGAGTATCCTATGAAGACACACTTCTTTGCTTTGGGTTCATGCTTATCGGGCTCAAACCCTTTTGACATAAGAGTCGCATCCCCAAATTTTAAGAAATGATAGTTTAGGTTTCTTGCCAAAGCATAATTAATACGGTGTTGTTTCAACGGATTTAGATGGTGCCATGTTTAAAGTGAATGCGGTCGTCTCTAATGCATAACCCTAAAACGATAGTGGCAAATCGGTAAAAGACATCATAAAACGCACCATATCTAATAAAGTGCGATTACAACATTGGTATGTATTATTTCCAACAAGTCATTTGCCGGCTCCATTGTACCAAAAAATGGGGTTTTAGTTATCTTGCACATGAGGCATGATTCACATGTTACAAATGATTCAAAGTCACGTGATTCCGAAAGTCCATCAGTATGGAGTTTCTTCATGCGTTTTACATCAATATGACCTAAGCGACAGTGCCACAAATATGTGGTACTATCATCATTCACTTTGCATCTTTTGTCATCAATATTATGAACATATGTATCACTACTATGGAGATTCAACAAGAATAAACAATTCACATTGGGTGCATGACTATAAAATATATTATTCATATAAATAGACAAACAATTATTCTCAGATTTAAATTTATAACCGTCTCACAATAAACAAGATTATTGAGGTTTCAAACTCAGGCACCAAATAATAATTATTGGGGTTTCAAACTAATTCCGAAGGTAGACGTAGAGGGAGCGTGCCAATGGCGATCACATCAACATTGGGCCATTTCCAATGCGCATCGTCACCTCGTTCTTAGCTAGTCTCCGTTTATTCTACAACTCATATTTTGAGTTAAAAATATTAGCGACTGAACTAGTATCAAATACCCAGGTGCTACCACGAGCACTAGTAAGGTACATATCAATAACATGTATATCAAATATATGTTTGTTAACGTTGCCCGCCTTCGTATCTAGCAAATACTTGCGGCAGTTACTCTTCCAGTGGCCATTCCCCTTGCACTAGAAAGACTTAGTGTCAAGTTTGGGTCTAGCTTTGGGTTTCTTCATGGGAGCGGTGATAACCCACAAGTATAAGGGATCGCAACAGCTTTTGAGGGTAGAGTATTCAACCCAAATTTATTGATTCGACACAAGGGGAGCCAAAGAATATTCTTGAGTATTAGCAGTTGAGTTGTCAATTCAACCACACCTGGATAACTTAGTATCTGCAGCAAAGTGTTTAGTAGCAAAAGTGGTATGATAATAAAGGTAACGGTAGCAAAAGTAAAGATAAATGTTTTTGGGTTTTTGTATTAGTTGTAACAGTAGCAACGGAAAAGTAAATAAGCAAAGAATAATATATGAAAAGCTCGTAGGCATTGGATCAGTGATGGATGATTATGCCGGATGCGATTCCTCATGCAATAGCTATAACATAGGGTGACACAGAACTAACTCCAATTCATCAATGTAATGTAGGCATGCATTCCGTAAATAGTCATACGTGCTTATGGAAAAGAACTTGTATGACATCTTTTGTCCTACCCTCCCGTGGCAGCGGGGTCCTTACGGAAACTAAGGGGTATTAAGGCCTCCTTTTAATAGAGAACCGGAACAAAGCATTAGCACATAGTGAATACATGAACTCCTCAAACTACGGTCATCACCGAGAAGTATCTCGATTATTGTCACTTCGGGGTTGTCGGATCATAACACATAATAGGTGACTATAGGCTTGCAAGATAGGATCAAGAACACACATATATTCGTGAAAACATAATAGGTTCAGATCTGAAATCATGGCACTCGGGCCCTAGTGACAAGCATTAAGCATAGAAAAGTCATAGCAACATCAATCTCAGAACATAGTCGATACTAGGGATCAAACCCTAACAAAACTAACTTGATTACATGGTAAATCTCATCCAACTCATCACCGTCCAGCAAGCCTATGATGGAATTACTCACGCACGGCGGTGAGCATCATGAAATTGGTGGAGGATGGTTGATGATGTCGACGGGGACGAATCCCCCTCTCCGGAGCCCCGAACGGACTCCAGATCAGCCCTCCTGAGAGAGATTAGGGCTTGGCAGCGGCTCCATGTCGTGAAACGCGATGAAACTTTCTCTCTGATTCTTTCCCCGAGATGGAATATATGGAGTTGGAGTTGAGGTCAGAGGAGGTCCAGGGGGCCCACGAGATAGGGGGCGCGCCCTACAGGGGGGGCGCCCCCCTGTCTCGTGGACAGGCCCTGGGCCCCCTGGTGTATTTCTTTCGCCCGATAATTCTTATAAATTCCAAAAAGTGCCTCCGTGGATTTCCAACACATTCCGAGAACTTCTCTTTTCTACACATAAAACAACATCATGGTAGTTCTGCTGAAAACAGCGTCAGTCCGGGTTAGTTTCATTCAAATCATGCAAGTTAGAGTCCAAAACAAGGGCAAAAGTGTTTGGAAAAGTAGATACGTTGGAGATGTATCAACTCCCCCAAGCTTAAACCTTTGCTTGTCCTCAAGCAATTCAGTTGATAAACTGAAAGTGATAAATAAAAATTTTTACAAACTCTATTTGCTCTTGTTGTTGTAAACATGAAAAGCCAGCATTCAAGTTTCAACAAATATTATGAACTAACCATACTCACAATAACACACAGGTCTCACAATTACTCATATCAATAACATAATCAGCTAGCGAGCCATAATAATAAAACTCGGATGACAACACTTTCTCAAAATAATTATAACATGATATAACAAAATGGTATCTCGCTAGCCCTTTCTGAGACCGCAAAACATAAATGCAGAGCACCTTTAAAGATCAAGGACTGACTAAACATTGTAATTCATGGTAAAAGAGATCCAGTCAAGTCGTACTCAATATAAACCAATAATAATGAATGCAAATGACAGTGTGCTCTCCAGCGGGTGCTTTTAATAAGAAGGGTGATGACTCAACATAAAAGTAAATAGATAGACCCTTCGCAGAGGGAAGCAGGGATTTGTAGAGGTGCCAGAGCTCGATTTTAAAATAGAGATTGAATAACATTTTGAGCGGCATACTTTCGCTGTCAACGCAACAACTATGAGATGGCTGTATCTTCCATACTACATGCATTATAGGCAGTTCCCAAACAGGATGGTAAAGGTTTATACTCCCCCAACCACCGACAAGCATCAATCCATGGCTTGCTCGAAACAACGAGTGCCTCCAACATACAACAACCCTGGGGGAGTTTTGTTCAATTATTTTGATTTGCTTTGATCTTTTGGATCATGGGACTGGGCATCCCGGTTACCGGCCCTTTCTCGTGAATGAGGAGCGGAGTCCACTCCTCTTGTGAATAACCCACCTAGCATGGAAGATATAGGCAGCCCTAGTTGAAACATGAGCTGCTCGAGCATACAAAACAGAATTTCATTTGAAGGTTTGGAGTTTGGCACATACAAATTTACTTGGAACGACAGGTACATACCGCATTTAGGAAGGTATAGTGGACTCATATGGAACAACTTTGGGGTTTAAGGAGTTTGGATGCACAAGCAGTATTCCCGCTTAGTACAAGTGAAGGCTAGCAAAAGACTGGGAAGCGACCAACTGAGAGAGCGACAACAGTCATAAACATGCATCAAAATTAATTCACACCGAGTACAAGCATGAGTAGGATATAATCTACCATGAACATAAATATCATGAAGGCTATGTTGATTTGATTCAACTACATGTGTGAACATGTGCCAAGTCGAGTCACTCAATTCATTCAAAGGAGGATACCATCCCATCATACCACATCATAATCATTCTAATAGCATGTTGGCATGGAAGGTGAACCATTATAACTCATAGCTAATGAAGCATGGCAGAAGCAACTATAATCTCTAAATGTCATTGCAAATATGTTTACTTCATAATAGCTGACTCAGGAACGATGAACTCATCATATTTACAAAAACAAGAGAGGTCGAGTTCATACCAGTTTTTCTCATCCCAATAAGTCCATCATATATCGTCATTATTGCCTTTCACTTGCACGACCGAACGATGTGTATAATAATAAGAGTGCACATGCATTGGACTAAGCTGGAATCTGCAAGCATTTAACTCAAGAGTGAAGACAGGGTAATATGGGCTCTAAATTAAATAAACAATCATGCATATAAGAGCCACTAAGCATTTTCAATATAGTCTTCTCGTCCCCCAAAAGAAAGAGAATAAAATAAAACTATTTACACGGGAAAACTCCCAACAAGCAAGAAGAAGAACTAGAAATCTTTTTAGATTTTCATTTTAATTTCTACTAAAAGCATGGAAATTAAACTAACTAATTTTTTTGGTTTTTCTTAAGGTTTATCAAACACACAAGAAGAAAACTAGAAAAAGAAATTTAAACTAGCATGGATAATACAATGAAAGAGTATGAACACCGACGTCTAGTGTGTGAACATGAATGTGAAGTCGGTGAGAAATACGTACTCCCCCAAGCTTGGGCTTTTGGCCTAAGTTGGTCTAGTACCAAGGACCGCTGCTACTCTCCCCGGTGTAATGAGAGGTGTAATTAGGATAACACTGGCTGGTCATCTCCGGATCCCACTGGATAGATGATGCACGATAAGGGTCCAGTTCAGGTTCCGGCTCAGGTTCAGGTTCTGGAGTAAAAGCTTGAGCTCGATGATTGTTCACCGCTTCCGGTGTGACAAGAAAATTTTCTGCAAGCAAATCAAACAATAGAGGCGCAGGCAAAATAATAAACTCAAAGTGTTTCTTATTGAATCTAAGTCTATACAAGAGCATCTTCTCTTCGTTGTCAACAATAAACTTGTGTCCTACCATGCTCTTGTAATCTAAAATGTGAGGATGCAACTTTATCTCATCCTCCTCATGGTGCCTAATGGGTATTTGAAAATGTTCAGCAAGACGTGCCGCATAGATACCTCCAAATATGGGGCCTTTTGTACGATTCAGGGCTAGCCGTTTAGCAATGACGGCACTCATACTAAAAGTGTTGTCTCCCAGCAAAGCATGTTGAAGAATAATAATATCTGGAACACTCAAATTTCCACTATTTCCACGACCAATCAAGCATCTACTAGCAAATATGGCAAAGTAGCGTAAAACAGGAAAGTGTATGCTAGAGACTTTTGCCTCAGAGCCCTTCTTTGGCTCTTCCACAGCAATAGTTTTCACAAAGCCATCCACATCTTCACGATGGGGTTCCTCTAATTCTCCCTCATATGGTATCCTACATACCGCACAAAAGTGACGTAAAGACATTTCTTTGAATTCATCATATAAATGAAATGATACTGCAGGCAGTGACTTCTTAGGATAATAATAAAAGTTCTGCACGAAAGTATTGGTAAGTAAGAGATACTGATCGATTTGGTCGTTGATGAAACCGGTGAGGCCTGCAGTCTCAATTAAAGCATAAAAATCTTCACGAATTCCAGCTTCTTTCAAGAAATCCTCGCATGGCCATTCACACGACTGTACTTCCGCTAAGCGAGGAAGATTATACTTGGGTTTTTCCTTCTCTTTGTCTTGTTTTTCCTTAGAGCTTTGGCTAGAAGAGCCTTTAAAGAGCCTCAACATTTTCTGAAAATTTCTGAAATTTTAGTAACTTCAAAATAAAAGTGAATAAAACTAAACAAGATTGATAGCAACTACTCCTACAAGTGCCTAGAGCCTATATCATGCATTGGAATTGCTTGGGACCTCAAAAATTTAACATGCAAGCTCAAGAACATGGTCACCTATGTAGCAAAAATTTGCAATGAATAAAGCACTAGAACAAAAACTAATTGGACCAATGGAGGAGTCATATACCAAGCAACAATCTCCCAAAGCAGTTTTGTGAATGGAGCTTTGAGCTAAGAGATCGAAAATCGCAGCAAAACGAGCTAGAACTCGTGCTTGAGTTGGATGGGGATTTTTTTGGGTGGAAGATGAAGTGTGTGGTTGTTGTCATAAGTGGAGGGAGCCACCAGGGGCGCGCCCTACAGGGGGGGCACCCTCCTCTCTCGTGGCCTGGTGCTTGGCCCTCTTGCAGTGTTTTTAGTGCCTAAAATCCTCAAATATTCCAGAAAAAATCATACTAGATTTGCAGGGCCTTTGGAGCACTTTTATTTTTGGACTATTTTTTAATGCACGGATAATTCAGAAAACAGACGAATAATACTATTTTTTCTTTATTTATTCTAAATAACAGAAAGTAAAAAGAGGGTACAGAAGGTTGTGCCTTCTAGTTTCATCCATCTCGTGATCATCAAAATGAATCCACTAACAAGGTTGATCAAGTCTTGTTAACAAACTCATTCCGAATAACACGGAACCGAAGAAATTTCAAATAACACTAAGTTACCTCAACGGGGATATGAAAATCCCCAATAATAAGAATATCATACTTTTTCTTGACAGTAGGGAGAGGAAATTCAAAACCTCCAAAAATGATAGTTGGAACTTTTTCAATAGAATTGATGCTATGAACTTGAGATTGTTTCCTCGGAAAGTGTACCGTATGCTCATTACCATTAACATGAAAAGTGACATTGCCTTTGTTGCAATCAATAACAGCCCCTGTAGTATTAAGAAAAGGTTTACCGAGGATAATAGACATACTATCGTCCTCAGGAATATCAAGAATAACAAAGTCCGTTAAAATAGTGACATTTGCAACCACAACAGGCACATCCTCACAAATACCGACATGTATAGCAGTTGATTTATCAGCCATTTGCAAAGATATTTCAGTAGGTGTCAGCTTATTCAATTCAAGTCTACGATATAAAGAGAGAGGCATAACACTAACACCAGCTCCAAGATCACATAAAGCAGTTCTAACATAATTTCTTTTAATAGAGCATGGTATAGTTGGTACACCCGGATCTCCAAGTTTCTTTGGTATTCCACCTTAAAAAGTGTAATTAGCAAGCATGGTGGAAATTTCAGCTTCCGGTATCTTTCTTTTATTTGTGATGATATCCTTCATATACTTAGCATAAGGATTTACTTTAGGCATATCAGTTAAGCGCATACGTAAGAAAATAGGTCTAATCATTTCAGCAAAGCGCTCAAAATCCTCATCATCCTTTGACTTGGATGGTTTAGGAGGAAAGGGCATGGGTTTCTGAACCCATGGTTCTCTTTCTTTACCGTGCTTCCTAGCAACAAAATCTCTCTTATCATAACGTTGATTCTTTGATTGTGGGTTATCAAGGTCAACAGCAGGTTCAATCTCTACATCATTGTCTTTGCTAGGTTGAGCATCAACATGAACATTATCATTAACATTATTACTAGGTTCATGTTCATCACCTGATTGAATTTCAGCATCAGAAATAGAAATATCATTGGGATTCTCAGGTGTGTCTACGACAGGTTCACTAGAAGCATGCAAAGTCCTATCATTTTTCTTTTTCTTCTTTTTAGAAGAACTAGGTGCCTCTAAATTATTTCTCTGAGAATATTGCTCGACTCTCTTAGGGTGGCCTTAAGGATACAAAGGTTCCTGAGTCATTCTACCAGTTCTAGTAGCCACTCTAACAGCAAAGTCATTTTTATTATTTAATTCATCAAGCAAATCATTTTGAGCTTTAAGTACTTGCTCAGCTTGAGTAGCAACCATAGAAGCATATTTGCTAACGCAGTGAAGTTCATCTTTAACTCTAGCCAGATTATCACCTACACGATCTATCTCGAAAGCATTATTCTTTAACTCTCTACCAACATAAGCATTAAAACTTTCTTGCCTAGCCATAAAGTCATCAAATTCATCTAAGCAAGGGCTATGAAATTTAGTAGAGGGTATTTCAACTTTATCATATCTTTAGAGAGAATTTACCTTTACTACCTGTGTCTGCTTATCAAGACAATGTAGTTCTTCAGGCGGTATATTAAGACCATGTATTTCTTCAATAGGTGGTAAATTCTTAACATCTTCAGCTTTAATACCTTTTTCTTTCATTGATTTCTTTGCCTCTTGCATATCTTCAGGACTGAGAAATAAAACACCTCTCTTCTTCGGAGTGGGTTTAGGAATAGGCTCAGGAGTTGGATCAACTGGTTCAGGAATTACTTCAGGAACTGGCACGGGAAGAGTCCAATTATTTTCATTAGTCAACATATTATTCAATAGTATTTCAGCTTCGTCGACTGTTCTTTCCCTGAAAACACAACCAGCACAACTATCCAAGTAGTCCTTGGAAGCATCGGTTAGTCCATTATAAAAGATATCAAGTATTTAATTTTTATTAAGAGGATGATCAGGCAAAGCATTAAGTAATCGGAGAAGCCTCCCCCAAGCTTGTGGGAGACTCTCTTCTTTGATTTGCACAAAATTATATATTTCCCGCAAGGCAGCTTGTTTCTTATGAGCAGGGAAATATTTAGCAGAGAAGTAATAAATCATATCCTGGGGACTACGCACACAACCAGGAGCAAGAGAATTATACCAAGTCTTAGCATCACCCTTTAATGAGAACGGAAATATCTTAAGGATATATAAATAGCGAGATTTCTCATCATTAGTAAACAAGGTGGCTATATCATTAAACTTGGTAAGATGTGCCACAACAGTTTCAGATTCAAGGCCATAAAAAGGATCAGATTCAACTAAAGTAATAATATTAGGATCAACAGAGAGTTCATAATCCTTATCAGTAACACAAATAGGTGAAGTAGCAAAAGCAGGATCGGGTTTCATTCTAGAATTAAGAGACTGTTGCTTCCATTTAGCTAATAATTTCTTAAGATCATTTCTATCATTGCAAGCAAGAATTTCCATAGCAGCTGCTTCATTCATAACATAACCCTTAGGAACAACAGGTAATACATAATCATTGGGAGAACCCTCATCATCACTATCATCGGTAATAGGATCTTCAATAATTTCATCCCACTAACTCTAGCAAGTTGTTCATCTAGAAATTCACCTAATGGCAAAGTAGTATCACGCACAGAAGTAGTTTCATCATGCATAGCAGAAGTGGCATCATCAATAACATGCAACATATCAGAATTCATAGCAGTAGCAGGTTTAGGTGTCGCAAGCTTACTAATAACGGAAGGAGAATCTAGTGCAGAGCTAGATGGCAGTTCCTTACCTCCCCTCGTAGTTGAGGGCAAAATCTTGGTCTTAGCGTCTTTCAAGTTCTTCATAGTGATCAACAGATATAAATCCCAAGTGACTCAGAGAATAGTGCTATGCTCCCCGGCAACGGCGCCAGAAATTGGTCTTGATAACCCACAAGTATAGGGGATCGCAACAGCTTTCGAGGGTAGAGTATTCAACCCAAATTTATTGATTCGACACAAGGGGAGCCAAAGAATATTCTTGAGTATTAGCAGTTGAGTTGTCAATTCAACCACACCTGGATAACTTAGTATCTGCAGCAAAGTGTTTAGTAGCAAAAGTGGTATGATAATAAAGGTAACGGTAGCAAAAGTAAAGATAAATGTTTTTGGGTTTTTGTAGTAGTTGTAACAGTAGCAACGGAAAAGTAAATAAGCGAAGAACAATATATGAAAAGCTCGTAGGCAATGGATCAGTGATGGATGATTATGCAGGATGCGATTCCTCATGCAATAGCTATAACATAGGGTGACACATAACTAGCTCCAATTCATCAATGTAATGTAGGCATTTATTCCGTAAATAGTCATACATGCTTATGAAAAAGAACTTGTATGACATCTTTTGTCCTACCCTCCCGTGGCAGCGGGGTCCTTATGGAAACTAAGGGATATTGAGGCCTCCTTTTAATAGAGAACTGGAACAAAGCATTAGCACATAGTGCATACATGAACTCCTCAAACTACGGTCATCACCGAGAAGTATCCCGATTATTGTCACTTCGGGGTTGTCGGATCATAACACATAATAGGTGACTATAGGCTTGCAAGATAGGATCAAGAACACACATATATTCGTGAAAACATAATAGGTTCAGATCTGAAATCATGGCAGTCGGGCCCTAGTGACAAGCATTAAGCATAGCAAAGTCATAGCAACATCAATCTCAGAACATAGTGAATACTAGGGATCAAACCCTAACAAAACTAACTTGATTACATGGTAAATCTCATCCAACCCATCACCGTCCAGCAAGCCTACGATGGAATTACTCACGCACGGTGGTGAGCATCATGAAATTGGTGATGGAGGATGGTTGATGATGATGATGGCGACGAATCCCCCTCTCCGGAGCCCCGAACGGACTCCAGATCAGCCCTCCCGAGAGAGATTAGGGCTTGGCGGCGGCTCCGTGTCGTGAAACGCGATGAAACTTTCTCTCTGATTTTTTTCCCCGAGACGGAATATATGGAGTTGGAGTTGGGGTCGGAGGAGGTCCAGGGGGCTCACGAGATAGGGGGGCGCGCCCTAAGGGGGGGGGGCGCCCCCCTGTCTCGTGGATAGGCCCTGGCCCCCCTGGTGTATTTCTTTCGCCCGATAATTCTTATAAATTCCAAAAAGTGCCTCTGTGGATTTCCAGGACATTCCGAGAACTTTTCTTTTCTACACATAAAACAACATCATGGTAGTTCTGCTGAAAACAGCGTCAGTCCGGGTTAGTTTCATTCAAATCATGCAAGTTAGAGTCCAAAACAAGGGCAAAAGTGTTTGGAAAAGTAGATACGTTGGAGACATATCAAGCGGCAACTTGTTTGCCATTCTTCTCAAAATTCCCTTTCTTTTCCTTACCCTTTTTGAAACTGGTGATCTTTTTGACCATCAACGCTTGATCCTCTTTCCTGATTTCTACTTCCATGGTTTTAAGCATCGCGAAAAGCTCACAGAGTGTCTTCTCCATCCCTTGCATTTTGTAGTTCATCCCAAAGCCTTCCTAGCTTGGTGGCAGTGACTGGAGAACCATGTCAATCGCTACTTCATTAGGATTCTCAAGCGCCAATTGATTGAGGCGATTGGTGTACCCACACATTTTGAGTACGTGCTCAGTAATTGAGCTGTTCTTTCCATCTTACAGCTAAAGAATTTGTCTGGGGCTTCATACCTCTCCACATGAGCGTGAGCCTAAAATATCATTTTCAACTTCACAATCATCTCATATGCCCCATGGTGCTCAAAACATTTTTTAAGCCCTACTTCTAAGTCGTAAAGCATGGCGCACTGAACTATCTAGTAGTCATTAACCCCTCGAGGGAGCAGGCGACACACCTAGCGGTGCATAATTACTTCCATCATCTTTCAGCTTTTCTTTCTCTAGAACGCATTGAAATTGGATGAAGCTACAACGTGAGCCATTGTTCTACAACATATTTGCAAAGAAATTTAGACTATGATATGACCATATGTAAATTAATTACGATGGTCGCGAATGATACAACAACATCCACATCTACTGTCCAACATGTTTCAGAAGTTGTCCAAGATGAGGATATACTAAGAAAGATGGGCCTTGTTCGTCAAAATGAAGAAGGCAAGGAAAAGTTAGTTACTGGTTCAGTTCAGTTTCAAGTAGAAGGTGAGCAAGCCAAGTCCAACACTAGCATGTTTGGATGCAAAAATATGCAAGTGCAAATTTTTTGGATGCTTTGGTCTATATGATAGCGCACGTCAAGATTCATGTCCTTTAGTACAGTCTGAAGGAGATAAAGGCCAGTCAATGTCGGTTTTGTTACTTCCTAGATTTAATCAAGGACTCTGATAAGTGCCACACGTGTGGGCTGAAGGAGGTCGTACCACACGCCCTTCCAGCAACCCACTATGACACGTCAGTCTTTTCATTTTTTCCACACATGCATGCAAACATGGGTGAAAAGAGATGATGTTAGAAGGAATCTTTTAGCTTTTTCAAACTTTAAAAATATTTTATCTCTTAAATAAAAAATCCGATTGAAAATCCATTTCACCAGTAAACTCGTTGCGATGAGGACTTCAAAAACTAGATCTCATATTGATATGTTTCCACAATATTTGTTCGCAGTCAAAAGTTGCCATGTCTATTGCACATAAACTGCCATGGTGTTTACACTGAAGTTGCCATGACATCTTTTAACTCCTTTTTCTTTTACGTTTAATGTAAATTTTGGCATGTTATAAAAAGAGAATTAAGAACTAAACTTGTCATGGTGAATTACTAAAATTTCCCATGATCCTTGAAATAATTTTGACATGGTTCATAATTAAAAAGGAATCCGTCATCAATTACTTTAAATAGGCATGGTCAATGACTCAAATTTCCCATGAACTAGAAACTAAAATTTTCCATGATACATGAACTAAAATTTTCCATGGTTCCTACAACAAATAATTTTCATGGTCAAAATACTAAAGCTGCCATGATCTATAAACTAAAATTGCCATGATGAATTACAAAAAATTATCATGATCCATGAATTAAATTTGCCGTCGTTAATTACTAAAAATTGCCATGGTCTATTAAGAAAATTTGGTGTGAAAAGTAGTTGAAATACAATGGTAGCTTTAAATCTAGAAGAAGAAAAAAGATGAAACATATCATGGCAAATTTAGTGTAAACACTATGACAATTTCAGTGTAACATCATGGCAACTTTTGGTCATAAAATAATGTCGTCGAAACATATCAATATGTGATATAGTTTTGAAGATAACGCCGAGGCGGATTTAATGATGAAAACTGATTTTTAATCAGATTTTTTATTTAAACGATAAAAAATTAAATCCAAAAAGAAAAAATATTCCGCTGATGTCATCTGTTTGATGTGACAAAATTGATGATACTGAATGCGTTTGGACCATATTGCTTCGTGCCACATATGTGACACTTATTATTTGGGTTAATCAAACAACGGTAGGAGATCACAAAGAAGGGCGCATGTTTCCTATTTTAACTTTTGCCATGCAAAGAGAAGTATCACCAAGGGGCAAGAAGAGCATGCAAGGATGGAGTCTGTTATCTTTATAAAGGCAATGGAGTCCACCTATGAGAGAACGAGAGACGTACACCAAATTCCATCATGGTATTAATTTACCATGTAGAGTCATAATACTAGTTATCATGTGGCCAGATTTTTATTAGTTAATTCTTGAATTAGTTTAAATAGGAGATAGACATGCCATAGAGTTGTTACGTCGGTTTGATGTTTTGTGCATCGCCTAAAAATATTCACATTTTAAAAATAATGTTCATGAATTTGAAAAATTATTCACGATTTCAGAAAAAGGTTCACAAATTTGGAAGATGTTCGTGAAAAAGAAAATGAAAAAAAAGATGGACAAAGTGTTCTTGTGCTTAAAAATATATTCGTAGTTTTAAAATTATTCATGTTCTTTAAAAAAATCCATGTGATTTAAAAAGGATTACGTTTTTTTAAAAGAATATTGATACATTAGAAACATACACAGTTTAAAGGTGAGCTGGCTCATATGTATGAATTAGGTGTATCATTCGCATGGGATAACATGGTTCATTGACAAATGTGTCATGCGGTGGTCGAGATCATCACCTTAAGATTGACCACGTTCGGAGCCATTGCAATTAGCTGGACACCACGGCCATGATCGATGAGGGGGAAAAGGATGATAAGAGACAACAAAGGTGAGGCCTTATGTTGAATTAGATAATGTGGACCAGTGAATTTGAGAAATCATTTTTGTTGCGATTGGAGCATGTGTTTTTTCTCCCATTGCAACGCACGGGAACATGTTTGCTAGTTGTTTATCATATATTTATCTCCTATGATCATGAACAATATGTTGAGTTGTGAGTAGTTGAAAACTTGTTCTTGAGGATATGAGAGAAGTCTTATTAATAGTAATCATGTGAAGTTTATCACCGTTCAATATTTTTGATATTATCTTGTATTGTTCTTCCTCTAGTGGTGTTATGTGAACGTCGACTACAGAAAACTTCACCATCTTTAGGCCTAGGGGAGGGCATCATGGAGTTAGTTTGTAGATGATGGAATGTGGAACAGAGCTATGGTTAGATTTATCTTTATTACTTCTCTCGCAGTTGCGGATGCTTGCATGGAGTGTATAATCATAAGTTGGTGTTTGTTCAAGTAAGAACAATAGCTTAGCTCCGGTCCACCCACATAATACTTATGAAGGCTACTGATCCTTCGACAACCACGGGCTGTATAGAGGGATTGGGCCCTATTGCTGTGGTCTTGCCTGCATGCGTGATCTCCGCCGTTTCCGGCGGTTCAACGTCGGTGCCATCTAGGAGATCGGTCACCTGTGCACCCCACAGGGCTGGCATCACTTGGGCCTTCCACAGGAGGTAGTTCCCCCCTCGCCAGCTTCTCGGTTGGTGGTGCGCCAAGGTCGAGGACCACAACACCCGAGGTAGTGGCCATGGCGATTGATGTGTTCTTTGTTTTTCTGTATTGCTAGATGATAGGGAAGAGGCTAGTGCTGTATACCATGTAAGATGGAATTATGCAAGCGTTCGCACTCCTTCGTGGAAGAGCCGCGTGAATATATTGATCGTGGGCAGGAACAACCCCTAGTTGCTACCCATCGCTAGGATTCGGTAGGTACACGAGATAGAAAGATGGAGCGTTTGTTACGGGAGAGGATAGAGATAGAAGTGGTTTGATATTACATGTCGTACTTATCTCTATGTCTAACACAATGTAGCTGATTTTTTCAGCATGCAGGTGGAAAATGATCCGTCACTGTATGCATGTCTGGCCAACTCTTCCTCGTCACTTGTACTTGCAGATGATTTTTCCTTTATTCTTCTCTGCAAAGAGAGTAATTCACGCCGCATTAAGTCGTTCTGCTCTTCCACTGCACGCGTCCTCTCTTCAAATGCGCGCAGCATCTTTTTCAATTCTTCCGAGTGCTTGAGGAGGGCAGACATGCGAAGGCGGGACCGTTCCACATGCCGGCCGGACTGTCGACCGGAAACCGCTGTCTGGACCATGTTGTCATGGTCCTGTGCCATTTGCGCCCCCAAGACAGTTATCAGCTGCGACGACTGATCATGCAGCGCCTATGGAACCATCCCAAACTTCATCTTAATATAGAACTGTTACAAGAAACGCATGTGCTGTGGGACGAGGGGATATAAGAGTATTTACCAATGATGTGCCGACGTTTTCCCTGGCACCGCACTCCAGCGCCATGCCGCAGACTTGATTGGGCAATTCTATATTCCGTATGGCCAATTCTTTGAAAGGTCTGGTCTTATGGTGTCTTGATTCTATAGAAGTGTATATAAATAATGATATGTCAACTGGAGATACATACAAGCACAGGGAATTTTGGAGCATTGGATGTACATATAGTACAAAATAAGGTGCAACTGGTTTGAGGCTATATTTATTTGTTAATTGGGAACCCTGCAATGCAAGTGCACTTGACATTGGCAAGGACTTAGTGATCACCTGGACATGCTCAGTTGACCCGAAAATTCAAGCTAAAGAGAAACAGACGGATAAGTAACTCTCATGTTCAATATTGCTAAAAAGCCACAATAACATGTGTTTGCAACAGTTCTAATTACTAAAGGGCTGAAGGGTTTCAAAGTGATAAACATACTTTAGGAAAAATTGCAATGCATTAACCTGAATAATACAAGTGGTCTGCGGTGATTACCAAGTCTATTATTTACTCTTTCTCAGATGTGTACATTAGCATTGTGTTAAATATCTTACTTATTGGTCTAAATATTTACTTACTACTTCATGAAGAAACAAAACATATAAGGACTGTAACGGTTTTTTACTATAAAAGTTTGGTGTGAAATATCGTACTGAAATTGTATGAGAAGTCATGTTGGAGCAGGAATATTAATGAAAGAAATTGTACCTTCCCCTTGGCGAACCCTCACAAGAAACGGGCTAGTGATTCCTTCTTGAACACTCTCTTCTGTTACATTGTTAATCTCAACACCCATTATGAACTTTCCAGTTCTGGCATGGAAGGAGGAGATCTGGAACTTGATACTACCAAGGTCTGCCTCTCCATCCATCAGTGCCAAGACACAATCACCTCCCAAGGCTGCTGGTTCTTTTACAGATTGTGGATGCACTAGGCAGGCACTGAACTCCTCTGATGTCCAATAATCATGACCTTCGGCATTGAAATCACCATGAAGTAGTACGACCTCCACAGAAGCTGAAGACAGCGGACCAGATGTAACTACCAGATTGTTCTCATCGTACAAAGCTACCTTTAAAAGATTTCCATCCTCTGATTTGATTTGTTCCCGTGTGTAGTACTCATTGCACACCCTATTGACAAATCGCAATTTATATTTGGCATTCCTTTGCTTCTTAACTGTTGGCCTGGAAATGTTAGGCACATGAATAACAACTAGTAAGATGGTTGTCAGGATTGACCACCGGCAAATGTGATCTTGTCGATTTCCAATAGAAGTAATGAAAGCTTATTCTAAAAGAAGAGAGAAAGCCTTGGACTAGCAAACGTACTCATCATCTGAATCATATGGCTCAATGGGCCGAATGAGAACGCCTCTCCTTTGAGCAGTTTGTGTGCCTCCACTCGTAACACATGTAATCATCTTCAAAACAGAATCGCCTGATGCAAAACTGGCCAGTAATTTATGGGCTTTATACATGAAGAAACTTTCTTTATAAAACCTTGATTGTGTTCTATACAGCGGCATGAACCGATCAAGAAAGTTCCAGTGTTCCTTGGGTTCCACATGAGGCTTATCCCATTGAAGTAGTACTTGACCACATCTATATGACTCACCTACACAACAGTTAGACAAGATAGTCACAGTTTAGCTTGGCACAAGCCTTATTTAAAAATTAAGAAATTTAAAGCAACCTATTAAACAAACATATTAATGTTATGATGAATTTCATTAACTATTTTGTACTCGGGAAGCAGAAATGTCCAAAATTACGAAGGTAACACATGCATATGCTACAGAATGATTATTAAGTTGAAGACAAGCAGTATTCGCGTGTAAATTGAACTTACAAGTCCCTTGAATTTGTGTCTGGACATTTAAACGATGTTCATCTTCAACAGATATCTCCCCATCAGGGATGGAAATCCACTGAATAAAGTAAAAAAAAGATGTCAAAAGAGAATTTATAATCTTCAATGTTATAATTAAAGCACTTATAACAAATTCATTAAAACACCAAATTATTATAGTGTTATTGGTCTCTGAGTAATTGCATTTTATATTATCATCCTAATACCCACGACATGTGGAAATGCTAACGAACACTAAAAAAATGGTAACCTAGCCAAACAAGACCAAAATTCAAAACAATTTCATGTGTTTTGTAACATAACATACTGTAAAAAAGTTTGCCATAATGGCATGTTGTCCCTTAGGATCACACACCCTTCATATATATGGGAACGATGGTAACTGGACTAGTGGACTCTAATACATACTTTTGTGAAGCTACAAACCAGAAGTCTCACTGTAAATAGTAGTAACTCCCCAATGCACATGATAGTTACCTGGCGAATACCATTCAAGGACCCGCATGCTGAAAGCATCGGAAATGCAAGTTGTGAACTTGCAGGAAAATTAGCGTACTGATCTTTTCCCCAAGCAGGTAAAGGTTGATTGACTGGACAATATCCTGGAAGTGAATACGAAGTATTATCATCAGCAATCATTCATTCATTTGGTGATAAAAGTGGCTTCAAGCAGTAACTATTACCTGTTGCCAGCAATGAGTTTTGGATGCTAGTTGGTGGAAGACTATAGCCTTGGCCTGTAGGCGAGCCGAACACGAGTCACATTCATTTACTTTAAGGGGAAACATAAAAATAAACAATAACTTATACTCCCTCCGATCCATAACAAGTGTCGCAGTTTTGAACTAAGGTCGGACTAACCTTAGTTCAAAACTGCGACACTTATTTTGGATTGGAGGGAGTAGCTTTTACCATATTGCAATGAATGATTGCTGGTCGACGGCCACAACATTTGCGTTGGAATTTGTTGAGAAGATTGTTGACCGCTGCCGTTCAGGGCTTGCCCTGAATGTGAAATGAAACTATTAGCACATAAACTAATGTAAAAAGATAAAGGAAGACCGAGCAGAAGGCTTCACCATTTCCCTCAACCATCAGTGGCACAGTAGCTGATGGATAACTCAGTCGATTATCCTCTACAGTATCATCAGTAGGAAATTCTATATGCATTCCATGGGCTGGGAACTTCTGAGGCAGTAAAACTAAATAAAATGGAAAATATATTACCAATTCCTACACATGAGGATATATACAAAGTCATATAGAAAGAAGGGAAACAATAGCGGAGACTTATTATCTGTAATCATTTACTTTTACTTACCTGCTTTCTGCAATAAGCCTTGAATGACAGGTGGTGGAAGACTATGTTGCTCAACTAGATAATCTGGACTAACTGAACTTTGGCCTGTTGCTGAGCCATAAACCAGTCATGTTGATATAAATAATATCCTTCAGGAGGAGAACATATAAATAAACAACAATTTCTTGCCTTCACCAAGTATCCCGTTGCGCTGTGTTGCGTGGGTGCTAGTTGGCTGTACCAAGTATCCCGTTGGAACTAGAGAAGATTTTTTACCCTTATTATTGCTTGGAGTTGCCTCTGGAAAGAAAACACTTTGCCCTTGAACTAGTGTATGTAAAGATAAAGGAAGACAATGACATAAGGTTTCATCATTCCCTCAATCAGAGTCGCGATCAGTTTCGAGACAATAACGTAATATTAGGACATTGTGGTATCCTGCATGCTCCTATTTATGAGTAGATTATGTAACATATCACATCTAGAAAAAAGTCAATCATGCTTTAATACTGACATTCAAGTAATTGATAGACTATTCAAAGAAATGAGCATTACTTTTTGTCTTGCCTTCCTGCACTTTGAAAGGATTTGATACTCCTTCAAGAACTCTTATTTCTGTATGCACCGCGGTCCTTACTCCAAGCTTAAATTCCCTTTGTTGAGAATTATCCATAATAATGGCACCTTCATGATCACACCTTCCATCAATCAAATCAAATGTACCATTTTGTACTAGCCTCGTGATTGTTTTCCTTGGTTTTATTATGCTTTCCTCAAACTCCTCTTTAGACCAAGAATCTCGCTTTTCATTGAACCATCCTTCAATGATAACTAGGTCAACTCTTACTGAAGCAAGCGGGTGGTCAGATGCAATGGGATTGCCACCATCGTACATGACAACCTTTATGCGTCCTCCACCATCCTTGCTGTCTATTGTATCCTTTTTGTAAATTATTTTGCTCACGCTACTTTCAATTACTAGTCGTAATCTTGTTGATTGGCTTACTTGTGATCTGCACCTGCACATAACAGAAGACATGATTAAATACTGAAAGAAGAGAGAGCAACAAATTTGTTCTCATGCTCTAAGTCACATAAGAATGCTCACATTAGTCCCGGGCCCAAACCCGGCCAGGAGTAATGCTCCGGATTAAAGGGGGCTAGAGGTCCCATTTGAATCGGGACTAAAGGGGGCCATGCCCACGTCTGCTCCTAGCCGTTGGAACCGGGCCTAATGCTTTGAATCAAAGGTCTATTTTCTACTAGTGTAGATATAAAACTATGTAAGTAAATAAGTGTAGTTAAGTAGTGAGCATCTCCAACAATTCATGTAAAAAAACTCACAATAAAAGTGGTTTTATGGGGCGCCCATATAATTTAGGGGAAGTTCACAGGTGAGTTATTTTTTTAAACTTCTTCCCCTAAAATATGTCTTTTTGTTTCTATTAAACAAGCATCCGGTCGATGGGTGGCTTGACCGGGCTGCCGAGGAGCATCCGGAGAGCGGGGGTGCGGGGAAGCGGCCGGGCAATGAGCAGCTCGTCGGGGCCACAACCAGCTTGTCCGATGGGCCGCGGGGCCGGCAGCGCGGCCGGTTCCTCCAATCGGCGGCTGGTCGTCACGACAGCGCGGGGAGGCGGCAGGACGCTGAGGGAGGTGCGGCCGGGCGAGGCAGTCATGGATGCGCCATGAAAATTCAGCGGTTGCCTCCCGCCGAATTTTATAGGAAGGATCTTCTTCCCCTAGAAATAGGGGAAGTTGATAGATTATACGGGATCCCGTGAAAAAAAATCGAGTTTAAGGAAACTATTGGAACACTTTTCTTTTGGGCCAACCTCCCCTGAACCAGGACCTCTTTAGATAGAAGAAGCTCCTGAAAGGAGATAATTGATTGAGAAAGAACATCAAAGACAAACAGAAGAATTTGGTTCAGAATTTCAAATTATACACTGTTGTCTACATATTCAGTAATACACCTCTATAGTGTACAGTTTGAATGGTTTGTTGTACTCCCATGAATTGCACAGCAGAACTTATTATACTAACTTTATTACCCCCCCACTGGATCAAAAAGTACCCCCACCATCCCAAAATAAGTTTTTCAAGTTTATACTAACTTTAGTATAAAGTTGTTCTAAAGTTGAGACATTTATTTTAAAACGGAGGGAGTATGACATAGTCCCGACATACTCCCTTTGTAAAAATATGTAAGAGCGTTTAGATCAGTAAACTAGTGATCTAAACACTTTAGTGGTCTAGACGCTTTTACATTTTTTTAAAGAGGGAGTAAGAAAGTACAAATTACACGTGCTCCCCGCAAAAAACAAATCTCATTGTTTAGTGCATCGAAAGCATCGGAAGTACTAATGATATCAACGTGCACGGTAGGTAGTATGAAGTGTCCATAAATTTGAGAATCTTGATTCGTAAACAGATATTTCCACCGGAGGAAGTTTAGTGCAAGTTTTCTTGTTTGTTTTTAATTGGATCCGATGTTGCAGTTCTATAAATGTGCCCCTTTACCATTCACATTAAGAGGGTGCTTGGATCCAAGGGACTTACTTTAGTTTGACTAAAAATAGTCTTTTTAAGAGGCTAAAGTTTTAAGCACCCCTGACTAAAGAGGGGCTAAAATTAGACTTGAGACTAAAACTTTTTAGTCAGGGGTACCCCTACTAAAATGTGGATTAGTCATCTCTCTCCTCATTTAACTCCTCTCCTTTAACACAGGCGAATTCTGGATTGGAGGGTTTGGAGGATAATAAATGCTCATTAACTTGATTTTAGTCTCTTTAGTATTTGGATCCAAGCATGGGTGGGGCTAGCAAGTTTTAGTCCCACTACTTTTAGTCATTGGACAAAAACGTATCCAAGCACCCTCTAAGCTTGTATGGCATGTGGCACCTATGATGACTACGCCTGATGAACCCTGAGTTCCAAATAGTCATTTTGTCGAGAGATTGTTTCCTTTTAAAGAAGTTCATATTACAGCCTCAAACTATCATCAAAGTAAAAAAGCGCAGCACTGTATTATGAAACCGTTTAGTTTGCAACCATCCTCTGTTGATGTTGCCTGTCGGCCCTTCTCTTCCTACCAAGGTTGGTGGCTACTACAGTAGTCCTCTGCAGCTCCAGACTAACCTCTTCTCGGTGAGGTCCGTAGCCGACACCAAGGAAACCGACACGGTGCCCCCCCCCACCCCCACCCCCGGGTGGAGGAAGCGCTCGTCCCACTGCAGGCCCCGCCCGAGCGGCAGCCGCCTGGAGCCCTACCCTAGCCCCCACGGCTCCCCTCCCGCAGGAGTGAGCGCAGACGCAAGCCTCATGTGATCCCGGAATCCGATGTGATAACAATGTCCGCTGAGCCTAGGTCTCGCCCATGGTTTTCACTTTCAGTGTCATTTCGATGAAATTCACTGGATTTCAGTAATTTTAGTAGATACTGAAATAATTATGTTTCGGCCAAAATATTTCAGCAATTTCAGTAGTGCACATGAATTTAAATATTATTCAAAATATTTTTAAATTTTTTCAAATATTTAATTGAATTCAAGCGAAAATTCCAGTCATTTGGCCGAAATGCAAACCGAAATCACTGAAATTCACTAAATTTCAGTGATTTCGATTGGTGCTGATATTTTCCTGAGACTAAAATTGAAAACCATGGTCCTGCCCACCCTCACCTGCCCTGCGCGGGGCCATCCACGCTTTCCATGAAGCCGTCGTGCTGGCCGCGCTCACCGTAGCCACTTTCGGCACCAGATCCTTCAATGTTGTTAGGCTCGGGAGCAACGCCAACAAGTTTACCCTCGACACCACAGCCATTGCCTTCCGTGCACACTATTGCAATGTCCCGGGCCTCCCAGACATGGGTGTGCACTTCAACCACATTAGGGGCTCCATCTCCCCACATGCTTCTTACTACGTCCAAGGGGAAGCCGACGACGAGGGGCAAGGCGAGGGATCGTGGGACGGTGGGTCGGACTGAGAGGGTTAGGCACGAGAAGGAGGGTGGCGGGGCTTGCACGAGGTGGAGAAATGAGAGAGAGGGGGGGGGGGGGGAGGGGGGAGGGAGGAGGCAGTAGGTTAAGTGGGAGATGGTGATGTGGTGGCTGATTTGGCGCTGATTGTGATGTTGACCGGTCAAACCAGCCCAAGGTTGTTTCTTGTCCGGTTTTAAAAGTTGCGGGTTGTAAACTACTCCCTCCGTACTAATTAAACTGCAAAACATCTTATATTCTGACATACAGGTAGTAGATGGTTTCATAGTTCAGGATTGTGTTTTAGACTTTAATGGTAGTTTGAGGTTGTAATATAGACAGCAAAAATAATAATTCTTTCATAGCTGCAGAATTAGCTTACCCAAGTCCCCAACTTTGCTTGGGACAAAAGGATTTGTTGTTGTTGTTTGTTTATTTCATGGTTGTACAATTATGTTCCAAGTATCTTGGTCCAGTAGGTAGATAAGGTCAACTCCAATGCACGACCGCATTTGCTCCGTCGATGCCCGTTTGAGTCGAAACGGAAAAATGTCATGGGCCAACGTGCTCGCTCAAGAGCAAATCCTGTCCATCTCGTGTCCGGCTCGACCCAATTCAGGTGCAAATTTGGCCTTGATTTGCGTCCAGACGAACATTGGACGGACGCACATGCGTCCTCTCGACATCCGCCCACGGTCTGCATGTTGGCCATGCAACTGCTTCCCACCGGTCCCATTTAATCTGCAAGTCAGCCACCCAGCCACCCCGACGCACCATCTTTAATGCTGAAGCCATGGACAAGCCAATCCACTTCTATCCACACACTTCCACTGCCTCCTTGCGCCCTGACACGACCAAACCCTAGCGCCACCCTCGCTCCCTTCGGGCGCCACACCTCAATGTTGATGTGGAAGTGGATCCCCGACAAGAAGGGAAAGCACGACCATGAAGCGGAGTCGTCCTTGGCGTCGTCGGGGAGCACTGCCGCTTACTCCATTTCGCCGCCCACGCCGCGATTGCGGTCGTACCTCAACGTGGAGGTGTGCCGGTTCTACAGGGACACAACCACCCTGTTGTCGTGCTCCAACGCGCATCTCCTGAACGGCTATCATCTCAGCTCAGATCGGGTGCACGTGTCGTAAATCCTGGTGAGCGGGCGTGTCCATCTACTGGATCAATCGCCAGCGCTCCCACCCGCCTCTAATCTCCTCAACCACCAAAGGTGCGACATCGACTCGCCACTTTAGTATGCATGGTTTTGGGACAAGCACGATCTGTGCTGGCAGGCCATTTTTGCCGGCTGTACTCCCAGTCCGCCACAGACGCGTGCTAGGGCTCCCACCACACGCCATGCGCATGCTCCCAGCCCGCCCCGGTCGCGAGCGTGCATGTCTACACCCCCTCCCTCCGCATCCCCGCCACCGCCACCGTGAACCATGTATGACGAGGAGGAGGACGAGCTCATGAAGGAAGGTGCTCGAAGACTCAAAGATCGAGTACGAGGACAACCAATGGAAGGGCTTTGAGCAGCAGCGTGCCCTATCGGCCGCCGCCATCGGAGCCATCCCGGAGCCGGATGAGGACTACGTGGTGGTTTTGGAGCGTCCGGCCACGCCCTAGGACTCAGCGTTGGTTGGGCAGTCCTAGATGTGGACTTCCATAGTGCCCTGCACATAGGAGATCGTCTCTGCCCATGGCACTAGTAGAAAAAGGGTCAAACGTAAAGCACATTAGTGCCGGTTTGATTTTGGCCCGGTACTAATGGTACCATTAGTGCCGGTTCGAACGGATTTGCATTAATGCCGGTTCATGTTGAACCTTTAGTACCGGTTCGTGTCACGAACTGGTACTAAAGGGATGGTGGCAGGCTGGCGTCAGGCCGGGGCCCCACGATCACCTTTAGTACCGGTTCGTGGCACGAACCGGTACTAAAGGTCTAAACTTTAGTACCGGTTCGTGCCATGAACCGGTACTAAAGGGGTCTGACCTATAGTACCGGTTTGTGACACAAACCGGCACTATAAGGCAATTTTCAAACTCTCCCCCCCCCCCCCCCCCCGTGTGTCGTCATTTCAGTTCTGAAAAAATCAAAAGAAAATGATAAAAACTTCAAAAAATAAAATCCTTCGAGAGGTAGTTATATTACTACATCTACTAGTTAGGAAAATTTGAAAACTACAATTTGGACATGTTTTGCAAAAAGTGTAGGGAAAATGTAAAACGGCTATATCAAAAAATTTCAGCACGAAAATCCGCATCCGATGGAGATGGCCTATGGCCTGTTTGGAATTTTTTAGAATCCTCAAATTCCAAAAGGAAAAAAAGATATGGTCAAATTTCAGTTTTTTGAAAAAAAATTGGTTAAATCTGGTCAAACTACTTATTCAAGAAGTATTAATGTTACGACATAATTATTCAAGAATATTAGTGTTACTAAATAATTATTTCAATTTTTTGAATTTTTGTCAAATCTGATCAAACTATGGTCAAACTTATTCAAGAAATATTAGCGTTACTAAATAATTACTGTTTTTTAGAATAATAGTTTCAAACTCAAACGGTGAAATGTGTGACTTCATGCTCAAGCTAAACTCCTGAGGGTTAATAGGATTGACATCCTACTATTGTCAGGAAAACAACAAGTGCAGACTCGGAAACGAAGGAGAATAGAACCCGAAAGTTAAGCGTTCTCGGGCTAGAGTAGTGAGAGGGATGGGTGACCGGTCGGGAAGTTAGATGATTTGGAATGAGTGATCCACACTTGAGCAGTTAAGAGAGGTGCTTAGAGAATAAATCATCAAATAATTCAGAAAAATTAAAAATCAAAAAAAAAATCCAAAATTTTCAAAAAAAAATCAAAAAAAAAACCTTTAGTACCGGTTGGTAACACCAACTGGTACTAAAGGTCCCTCATACCAGGGCGCGAGCTCACGCCACGTGGTGGCACTTTAGCGCCGGTTCGTGCCGAACCGGTACTAAAGGGGGGGGGGCCTTTAGTGCCCACACTTTAGTGCCGGTTATGGAACCGGCACTAAAGGCACTTACAAACCGGCGCTAAAGCTCCGTTTTCTACTAGTGTGGCCTCATGGGTGGGCACCTAGTTGTGGTCACCATCGCCGCCGCACCCATCAGTGGTGCAGGTTCCGTCGGCCCAACCATGGCAGCCACCGCAGGTGCCGCCCGCCCACCTTTGGCAGCCGCCACAGGGCCGCCCACCCACCGTATGCCGACCTCACCATGGACTATGACAACGAGGACGGCGGCAAAGGCATGAAGTGAACACGGCCTCCGCGGCCGGCACGACGGCAAGGGCCGATCTAGGGTTTTGTTTTTTAGTTATCTTATGTTTTCTTAGTTCAAGTTTAATTTTGATGATCGGCTGGGACTTGTGGACTTTTAAGGTAATATATAAGTTATCATTTTAACTATTTTTATGTGTTTTTGCTTTGAATCGAAGTCCCGATGGGCAGACACAATTTGTAATGTGGCGGCTGGTTGGGCGCACCAAACGGGCGGATGACCATGTTCATTTTACCGATGCAAACGGATAAAAACCGGACAAAAACCACGTGCTTTTGCGGTCGTGGGCTGGAGTTGGCATAAAGAAACTCCTGACCTCTGGGATGGAGATGCTTTGTACTGATCCACTTTACCACACCCTTTTTTTCCCATCTCTTGGATTTTTGATTTCAGTTCTTCGTGATCTTCCTTGAATATTCTGATGAGGTCTTTCTTGAGTACTCTGAGATCTTCCTTATGCTTTTTCTTGTCTTTTTTCCTCTTTTCCTTGAGCTTTTGGATTTTTATTTTGAATTTTTCCTCCGTCCTCGATTTAAACTATGAAGAGAAAGTGAGTACAGCGTAGAATTAGTCTTGAGTACAGCATCGACTCGCCATTATTTCATCAACTGCGTAGTCAAGAAAAGCCCAAAGTAACAAAAGCCTCCACACATTTTTTGTACGAAAAATAAAATAAAAAGAACACACAGTTTTCCAGTCAATCAAGAGATGAGAAGATACCTGTATGACATCTTTCAATTCGATTACCGCGTCACGGACGGAGGTATCTGAAAACCTAGGCATCCAGTCACTTGGCCTGCATCCCCCGAAAAATAAAATGCAGCAGGATGTTTAAGGAATCAAAGAAAATTAGACTAGATCGACCGCAAAAGTGTAAGGAGAAACCAGTGACTAACACATTCTGGCAGTGACGACACCGTTTGGCATCGGAGGAGCTCGAGTCGTCCCTCCCTTCGTCCTGCATCCTCTTGTCCCCCATGGCCTCCCAAGCTAGCTGTTCTTTGTCACCAAGGCTCCTCGCCTCTTGTGTCTGGGTCGTGGTTCCCAAGAGAGGCTGCCAGCTTTTCCCCATTATATGTTGGCTTCATACGGTGAAGTCAGCAGCCTCCCAGCTTATCCTAGAATGAATATACATATTTTATTTCATGTATATGTTGGTGGGAAGGCTATGGACGCGTCCATGAAGTTCTTTGGAAGTTCCTTCGTCCTCTGTTTCATTGTTGGCGCCTCGGCGTAATGGATCGAGGGAGGAGATGACCATGGGTGGGTACATCTCCTTCGGCCCAAACGCCTATCCAGGCAAATTTTCTATACCCACCCACTTTGGTATCTACGTGCAACTCTATTGGGTATAATCTATGGCATTTGCGTAGTAAAATAAGTAGAGAAATGAGTAACAGTATAACCGTCAGGTACTCAACCATTACAGTCTGATACTCCTTCTGCTCCAAAATGTAGTGCAAATCAGATATTTTTTCAAAGTCAAACATTACGAATTTTGACCAAGTTTATAGAAAAATCTATCAGCATCCAAAATATCAAATCCATACCGTTATATTCGTCATGAAAAATATTTTATTTTGTATATATTTCGTATTATGGATATTGAAATTTTTTCTATATAAATTTGTCAGGGTTTGTGAAGCTTGACTTTTGACGAAACCAGTGCGCACTATATTATGAGATGAAGAGAGTACATCTCAAGTTCACAATGACAATTGACGCATAACTAAAAGGTCTTAATATTCATTACACCACAGTCCACGGTAAGATAATCTGATAACAGACACTGCAAAACTTGCAATGGTGAGAGCAAACGGCCAAACATCATGGCATAACTAACAACCACGCGAACATTAGGCCTAGAGCCCATGCTTCAGTGTTGACAACCGAATATGTGCCATCCGTCCGTTCCGACGATGACCGAGCACTGGCACTTACTCCTATCTCAAGAGCTTTGTTGGAGTGGAAAGAGGTGAGGTCGAGATAGAGTGGAGGGTCGGATGCCATGGGCTGGCAAGCCTCAGGCCAGTGGGCAGCATAGGAGGCGCCCGCCGGACGGCTTGAGCTGTTGTGCTTGGTGGCGGCGGGGAATAGGGGATCGGGAGATGGGAGGAGATCAGGGGATGAGTTGAGGGAGGGGGAGAGGGAGACTGGAGGCAACGACTGGTTTGGGGTAGGGGTTGGATATTGGGGTTTCACGGTATGTACACGTTATAAATTCCTCAACCCCACATGTCACATTAATATTCTATATGGTTATCCATGGGTAAAATTTTATACCCATGCCCTACCATGTATATACACAATTCCGCGAGTATCACACCCATGTGCAAATGTCATCCCTGGAGGGATAGCGTGAGCTGGGCCGACAAATTGATTAGCTTGGTGGGTGTTATGCTCCCGATCGATCTACTAGTTTTAATCACCGGTGGATACAAGGTTCAATACATGAATCAGGGAATTTGAAGTGGAGAGGAAGGGGATCCGAGAGGAGAGACCCACCGGCAGTGTCTAGTTCATTCACACCCCGCCTTAAGAGGATAGTGCTCCACTTAACCTACCGGCTGGTTACCCAGGTATGGGCTCGGAAATGGATTTTGGTCTGCCTGATGCGTTTGGCCCACTCTGGCCTGTTAGTAGTAATCAGGGTAGGAGGGCTGGGAGGTACTTTTATCATAACACTCCCCCTTCATTGAGGCATAGCTTGTCCCCAAGATGGCACGCCTGGGAAAAGGCTCTGCAGCTCGGTGCGGTCTTCCCAAGTTGCAAACTCCAATGCTGATCACTCCATTGTATTAGAACCTGTGGCACGGGAACGCCTCCTTTCTGGAACATGCGGGACTCCAGGATTTCTTCGGGCCTTGGGGTCGTGGCTGCTAGCGCCGGTAGCTGCGTCTGCACTTGTTCTGTCGGTGGCAAGGCTTGGCGTACTTGTGAGACGTGGGCCAATGGGTGAACGGTGTTGTTATCTGACCTTTGTAGCTTGTACGTGATGGTTCCCACTCGGTGAAGCAACTTGTACGGACCAAAGTAGCGGAAGGCGAGCCTCTGGTTGGCGCCTGTGGTTACGGAACACTGTACGTAGGGTTGGATCTTGAGGAATACCCAGTCGTCAACGGCGAAGACATGATCAAAGCGGTGCTTGTCGGTGGAGTCTTTCGTTTGTTGCGAGGCACGTAGGAGATGTTCACGAATGAGCAATGTCATCTGGGCACGATCTTGTAGCCACTCCATCAAGTTCGGTGAGGCACACGCCACCAGGTCGATGGTGCCGAAGTGGCGAGGAACATGCCCGTAGAGCACCTCAAAGGGAGTCATACCCAAAGCTGAGTGGGTAAAGTATTATACCAAAACTCGGCTAGGGTAAGCCAAGCAGGCCGGGTAGGCATTAACGAAGCATCGGAGAAAGGGTTTCGAGGCACTGGTTCAACCTCTCCGTTTGTCCGTCAGTTTGCAGGTAGTGTGATGTGCTCATCCGGAGCTTTGTGGTGAGAGAGTGGTTCAGGTTATGATAAGGCCCGACAGGTAAGTTCAAAAAACTGGGTAAACAACATTCCTGATATTGTGTGCGAATCAAGTAGATTTTAATTTGTAACTAATTTTTAATTGAATAATTGCTCTAAATGTATACATCGTCAAAGTGCCTTTTTTAATCAATCTACATTGCAGCTGAAATGGATTTTAATTATTATCAGATTGTGCCCATGCTATAATTTTTTAATATGGATTATGTTTATATAACTTCAGCAGAATATTTCAAAAGCCAGTGGCAACACACCGACATTCTACTAGTTTATGTAATTCTTCAGCTTCGGGAATTTTTCGAATTTCATAGTTTTCCAAATTCGTGAACTTTTTTCCAAATTCATAAACTTTTTATAATTTGTGTATTTGTTTTTAAGTGCATGACCTTTTTCCGATCTTTTAATTATTTCCGAATTCATATACTTTTTTCAAAACCGTGCTCTTTTCTAAAAATCATTTTTGAAATTCGCAAGCATTTTTTACATTTTTCTAAAATTTTATGGCAAAATCATGATTGTTTCAAAATTTGGGTACATTTCAGATCCGATTTTTTTCTTCCAAATTTACTATGTTGAACCTGCAAAAGTTTATTCAAATCTATGAAATTTAATGAATCCATGAAAATTTTCAATCAATGAACTTTACTGAAATTCCGGATGCGAACTTTTTTGAATCCTGGAAGTATTTTTCAAATTTTCAATCAATGAACTTTACTGAAGTTTATTCAAGTCATTCCCGAAGATGCTAACTTTTTTGAATCCCGGAAGTATTTAATTATTTTTCTTTTCTTTATTATATTCTTTGAGTTTCATTCATTTTCCACGTGTTTTTTTCGGTTTTCCTGTTTTTTCTTTCCTTTTTTCTTTTTAAAATGTCAGACTTTTCATACACATTGATTATTATTTCGTATACATCATGATTTTTTATACACGTTTAACTTTTTCAAACACATAGTTGACATTTTTTTCAACTATATATTTTGTTGTCTACATTTTTCATATACACTGTACATTTTTGTATACATCTAAAATATTTTTTATACATGTTTAATACTCTTCAAGTACATGCTAAATATTTTTTCAAATACATGTTTTTGATCATGGTTTTCATAATATGGGTGAATCGTTTTTGAAACACTCGTTGAAACATCTTTGGGAATGATACAAGATATATTTTAAACTTTCGAATATATTCTGAATAATATTTTTATAAAACATCAAAAACATATTTTGAAACTCATGGACTTTTATTAAAATGTAATGTACATTTTTGTATAATAATAAGATTTTTTTGAGTTACATATAGATTGTTTATATCATATAACATTTAAATAAAATGTTAAATACATATTTTTTTGATGTGTGAACATTATTAAAATGACATATACATTTTTGAATTGGATAATGTTTTCTAAAGGTTGAGCGAATAATCATTTTACACTGCATGAGCATTTTTTAAATTTGTGATCAACACTTTTCAAAAATTTACAAAATTATATTTTGTGGTCTGTGTATTTAATATTTTTATAAAATATAAATAAGAGTAAAAACGAGAAAACAAAACATGTGCGTGACGACAGTGTGAAGAACCCACATGGCTACTAGGCCGACCCACTACCGACTCCCAGTAGATGAGCCGAGCTACTGCCTCACATAAGGCGAGACATAGCTGCATCCATAGCGTGCAACACGTGTCAAGCGGTCGTCCCACCAATTGGGGGTAGCTTGTGTACAAGAGCTGGTTTTGTAAAACTTCTAGAACCTTATATAGGAAGGTTCCAGAAGGTTTTTATTTTTTTAATATTTATTGCTTGTGATGCCGGTAGTGAGTACCATAAGCCCAGTGTGCTAGTCGACGTTATCGACAGAGGAGGGTACAGACGAGGCGACATCACTATGAATACTAAGCTCCCAGGAAATGAGAGCGTGAGGTGAGTTGGGGCTGTGTAGACGGTAAGTTTTTTTCTTAATTTTTTTTAGAGATATAATTTTTTTCTTGAGAAGTGTGTAGGCGGTAAGTGGGCCCAGTTTTGGATATGTCGGTTCTAAATGGGTTGTTAAGGTGAGGTGGCGTGGGCGAGGCCTGTTTTAGCATGCGTGTTGCTGGTTGCTTCTGTTCTCGCGTTCACTTTGGCAATAGTATAGGCGCCGCGGTGGCGGCGGCGGCTGCTGTGGGGGCGTGCCCTTGTCTTCGGTTCGCAGAGGAGGGCGACGGTGTTCTTCTCTGCTGCGTTTGATGTTCTCTCGGGGGAGGTCCTGGAGCAAGGGCCGTGCCTCGCCGAATTTCTTCCGCCCGGGAGGAACCACTGGCCTTGCCACGCTCGCGCCGCATGCCGGGGAGCACCGCGCAGGTTGGTCGCCGCCATCGGGGAGACTGTGACATCGTCGTTGATGTTGTGAGCAAAGCACAACGGCTGCCCCTTGTTCCTGCGCTTCAATCAATCGAAGAAAAGAAAGTAGGGAATGGCCTGGTATCTTCTCCCCTTCTCTTATTCTTCTTTGTAGTATAGATTGATCGATTCTTCATGTGATTCCCATGAATGCATACGCGCACAGGATAAAACCATTCATTGTTAGAGTACTGGTTGATTACAAGAAGACATGATGAAATAGGCAAAAATTAAATAGGGAATCTCCATTATTATCCTTATTGATTGAGGCCTTTAACCCTTGGATCCACGGAGATCGACAACATCTGTTTTCCTCCTCTGCAATCTTGTTTTTCTTTCTGTGTGAGAGAATGATGGAGGTATATGTCCTACATAGACAGAGAAATATGCGAAGAACTACGATCTTTTAATCTTGCAGTTTGGCCTATTGTTCTGATGTGTAGACCATAAGTGACTAATAATGTTTTAGAAGTAAAATAGTATTCCCAAAAACTACAATTTCCCTAGAAAGGGAGGCCTAAGAGAGCTCCGGGATTTTTTCTTCGAAGGGAGACCTGACGGCCTGACCCCAACTGATGTTTGTGCTGGTCAAAATCGGTCGGCCGTGTCATTTCCCTGCTTTTTGAGTGCGTTCGAGTCGTCATCATGTTCTCATCTGTAGTCTTGGAGAGAGAGAGAGAGAGAGAGAGAGAGAGAGAGAGAGAGAGAGAGAGAGAGAGAGAGACGATTTGGGATCGGTGGTGGGTCATTGGCGGTGGCTTCGGAGGAGGCGATCATGGGAAATTACCAGGCTTTCAGTGAGGCGATTTGGGGGTGGGCTTTGTCCACATTGGGGTGTGCCTGCTTACTGTTTTGTCAATTCATTCAATTGAGTGGCACCTACACAAAGGCATCGACGTTGCAGTTGTCGCGTTGGATCCCCAATCCATCACCTCTCGGAGAACCGCCGAGTGCCACCACTTCGGACCAGCAGCTGCTGCAGGTCCCGTTGTCTTGTGACCGACGACCTCCGAGTCAGCTAAACAACCGACTGTAGGAGCACGCTTCCTCCACCCAAAGGAGGAAGGTGCCCAAATATAGCTCAGCAACGTCCACCTACGTCCTAAATATAACATCACAATCCCTGTCCCGTCACCTTTTTGATTGTTGCTTCCCTCCCTTGGTCATCACAAAGATTTGGCACAATCTTTTCAGAACTGATGGTACTATCACTAGTAGAAAACAGGCATACGTCCCGGCTAGGTAAGCCCATTAGTCCCGGTTTGGTCACGAACCGGTACACATGGGCCCATTGGTCCCGGTTCGTGAGGCCAGGGGCCTGCCGGGCCTCGTGGGGCCTTTGGTCCCGGTTCGCCTGGCCACTTTGATCCCGGTTGGTTGCACGAACTGGGACCAACTGAGCCTCGCTCCTAGCCCACCACCATTGGAACCGATTCGTGGCATGAACCGTACCAAAGGATGGTCTTTAGGGCCGGGTCAGGCCACAAACCGGGACCAATGAACCAGCCAGGGGAGAGGGCTTTTGTGTGTAAAATATTAAAAGCAAAAAGAATTTTCATAAAATAAATAAAAAAGCAAAAAAAGAAAAGAAAATAAATAAGTAGAAACAAAATAAAATAAATAAGTAGAAACATAAAAAACTTTAATAAATAAGTAGAAACAAAATAAACTATAATAAAATAAATAAAAATAGCAACAGTAAGTAGAAACAAAATTAAATAAAGAAAGCAAAAAAGAAAGAATTTTCATAAAATAAATAAAAGAAGCAAAAAAGAAAAGAAAATAAATAAGTAGAAACAAAATAAACGTTAATAAATAAGTAAAAACAAAATAAAATTTTATAAAACCTCTAGTATTATTGAAACTAAAATTATATAAAATTTATGCAACTAAAATTATCAAAGTATTTTCTGTTCAAAACATTAAAAGAAAAAAGAATTTTCATTAAAAACAATTTGTTAGAAACTTTAATAGCAAAAAGAATTATCATAAAGATTTTTTTGTTAGATACTAAAATAACAAAATATGTTTTTGAATATAATGATAAAACACAGCAATATTAAATAGCAGGAAAAAGAATCACTCAAAAATCTATGTTTATAGTACAGTTAGTCAAATGGCACTAATAGAAAGTTTATAATTTTTATTACCTAAAAGCAAAAGGAACTAAAAAATGAAGTAAAAAACAAAAGAAAATAAATAATGCAAAAAACAGAAGAAAAAAACTGGGAAAAATAAAAAAAATGCCACCTACTGGGCCAGTACGGCTTGAATACGACTAGAAACCCTATCATGGGCCAGGATTCAGGCCCGCAGAAGGCCCAGAAGGCCCAACAGGCATAGCGGTGACAATTAGGCCTGTAAGCCTGCAATCGAGAGGAGCTCGAGAGGGGTGCGGCAGTTGGGCTTATAAACCACTGCGCGCCCCTCTCAACTAGCGAGGTGGGACTAAAGATTTGGCCACGGGCAGCACGAGGCCTTTGGTCCCGTTGGTGGCACCAACCTGTACCAAAGGGGGGCATTCGTACCGGTTCGTGGCACCAACCTGGACCAATGCCCCCCTTTCATCCCGGTTGGTGCCACCAATCGGGACCAAAGGCCTCCGCTTCCCGCCCTTTGGGCTGCTGAAAAGAGCCCTTTGGTCCCGGTTGGTACGAAAGAGGGGCATTGGTCCCGGTTGGTGCCACGAACCGGGACCAAAACTCTGGCTATATAAGCAGAACATGTAAAAAAATTCATTCAGTTCCTCATTCTCCCGCCGCCGACGCCGCCCTCT
Source organism: Triticum timopheevii (assembly GCA_963921465.1). NCBI lineage: Eukaryota > Viridiplantae > Streptophyta > Magnoliopsida > Poales > Poaceae > Triticum > Triticum timopheevii. Next base: position 660,942,293 of record OY997266.1, read on the forward strand.
GCCCGTCGCTCGCCCGTCGTCGCCGCCCCCGTCGCCACCCCGACGCCGTCGCCGCGCGCCATCCGCGCCGTCGCCGTCACCTCACCGCGCCGCCCCGACGCCGTCGCCGCCCTCTGCCCCGACCTCGATGACGCCGCCCTCTGCCGCGACCTCGCCGTCGCCGCCCTCTGTCACGCCTCATCGTCGCCGCCCAGTGAGCTCTCCCTTCCCCCGCGTCGCCGCCCCTGCCTTCTCTGCTTGCCGCCCTCTGCTGCGCGCCGCCGCTGCCGCCCCGGCCGGCCTGCTCTTTTTTTTCAATGTTGTATGTATATGTATATATATGCAGATGTATATATGATCCATGGATATATATGCAGATGTGTGCAGATTTTTTTCATATTTTTTTTGTCAATTTATGTTTAAGGTTAGTTGATTTAGTACATTTTAGGTCATTAGTAAGTTACATTCCGGGGGGCGTAGGTTGGTGAGGAGCTAGTTCGTCGTTGACCCGATCCTTGTTTGGTGGCGGTCGCATGGGCCAGTGACGGTACCAAGGCTTCCGGACACCGCGGAGGTGGTACGTCACTGTGTCAATGAGGAGGACGAGCACGTCCGTCGCTACATGGTTGCGTTGGAGGGCAGGTTCGACAATACCAGGCAGGTTCTTCAGGGACCTCACTGGAGCTATGATCCTGTGATGGTTCCTTCTCTTTGGGTGTCCATCGCCCACGCCGATACCCGTCGGGCGCTACGGTTCTAGCTATATTAGCGATGACATATGTATGATAGTATTCGAGGTGTATTAGTGATAATATTCGACGATGTACGGACGCAAGAGATGATGTAGTTTTGCTTATAATTGAATGCATGCTAATTTGAATACTACTTTATTTTACGATTTGGTTTTGCTAAAATTGGAGAGCACTAGGCGTATGCATTTGATTAGTTGATATCTTATAGGTTTTTTTTGCAGAAATCTAGGAGCCCCCTCCATCATCCCCGCCGTCGTCCCCGTCACCGACCCCCATCCAACCTCTAGGTGAGACTAGCCAAATCTCCATGTCAATACGAGTCCTATAAAGATATTTTGAAATGTTTTTGCTCAGATTTTCAACCACTGAAATGTAATGTCCATCAAGTTTGAATGCTCATATGAAGTAGATAAAACATGTATATTTCGGGTTGACTTTAAGTCTGTCAAGTCTCCACCACATATGAGAGGACGAAGAATCCCGACTGTTGTCGTGGGGGTAGCTTCTCCTTCGTTCCCGTGTGCTAGACAATTTGGTGTAATGCACTCGGGAACGAAAGGAGGAGCTACCATCACCGACGGTCGCAAATGTCAGAGAGGAATCAGTGAGGGAGAGTCTCCACCATATATATATATATATATATATATATATATATATATATATATATATATATATATATATATATATATATATATATATATGAGAGGACGAAGAATCCTGACTATTGTCGTGGGGGTAGCTTCTCCTTCATTCCCGTGTGCTAGACAATTTGGTGTAATGCACTCGAGAATGAAAGGAGGAGCTAGCATCACTGATGGCCGAATATGTACACCACGTGAGCTGAGAGTTTTCAAGAAAAGGCTCGACAGACCGATAGTCAACCCGTGATGAATAATAATGATCTAATTTAGGTTTTTTAGTACATATATTTAATTGTACAAGTTAATATTTGAATTATGAACATAGGAAATGTTGTACTCGGACGACGAAAACCGCCCGGGGGAGTGCCACTGGTGCCATGACGACCGAGGTATGTGCGACAGGTTCCTTGAGCTGGACGAAGATCGGCGCTTCAGCATTAAGCTCGAGGAGACCTTCGATGTTGAAACGGTACGCAATGACGACAAGTGTTTTTTTCGTAATTAAGCACGACTTCAACTATTTCAACATGTAATTTTCATCTTTTCCAATTCGACTAGCTTATTCCATGCTATGCAAGACGCTATGTCTTGGAGAGGATGTGTTTTGAAGACCATGAAAGTATGGAAACAAAGAAAATTCACCTAAGGACCCATCATGGTATGGATTTAGAAGTAAATCTGTACAATTCTGAGAGCGTAACCCAGTTTGGTTGCAAGAATTGGGAAGCACTTTGCGAGATGTATGGTTTTTATGAGGGTATGCTTGTCACCATGGATCTTGGTAATCCTGCCGAAGACAATTTGGACATTTGGGTCCTTGTTGATACACTTCCAATTCTTCCCCTATGTGAGGTTCTCAAACATAGTTATTAAGTAATTTATATTGTTTATTTCAAAATAGTTGACAGCTTATTTCCATTCACACCTTATTTTCATTCTTCAAAGAATATGCGGAAGATGGTAGACAAAACTCACTACACCGATGGCTCCGAATTAACTTATGAGGAGAAAAATCATCTGATCGCATTTTGTACTGATCTTGAGAATTACAATATCTACAATCAAACTCCTCAACATTATGGTCAATATGTGCCACTAGTGCACGTGTTGAACTACGGTAACTACCATGGAGATACCCTGGTAAGATCTTTTACTATTATGACATACGTGCATCTTTTGCATACTTCTAAAACTAGTACATCATTGCTAACTATGAAATTATTACTATATTTTTCAACAGGTAATCCCGAATGATTGTGTGCCTCATCTGATGTATCTGCATGGTCGCCTTGATGTTTTGAACATACAACCAGGTCATCCTACGAATCTCAACTGTCCATACCGGATTTCTAAAAGAAGTGGAGACATAACAATCAAAGAATGGAAAAAATGTATGGACAGTCGGAGGTTCTTGGAAGCAAAAGGAAGCAAAGCGCAAGAATTGGAGACAGGATGATCTCCATTCTCCATAATGGAGAGTCAGGGTATATATTGTTTTATGCTATTTTACCTTAAAGAGGGTAATTTAGGTCCTACCTAATACTGATGATCATGTGCTAAGAACAATTAAGTAGGGTTGGTTTGATGACTATGAGGATGATGATCGTATGACTTGTTATTAATAACGAGTAGAAGTTGTATGATGATGATTAGTAGGACTTGTTATTATGATGATGCATGATGCGAGTATGAAGAGTTATTATATATCAGTGGATGAAATGAACATGGATTGGATTGAAGTGAAGACAACATGCATGTGGTGCATGTCGAAAGTAATACAATCCAAACTTGATCAAGTTCGGATTAGTATTACTTTCGACATGCACCACATGTTGCCTTCACTCCAATCTAAGCCATGTTTAGGCATAGCAGTAGCATTGGTAAACCAAGCACGAAGATAAGAGAGAACACTTCTCTTTATTAGCTAGCTAACAACCTAAATTAACCCCCAAAAACCCTAAACCACCCCCTTAAAAAACCTCAGCTCCTACCAGCTGCTAACGCGTGGATGCCTTTTGGTCCCGGTTGGTGCCAACAACTGGGACCAAAGGCCCTCCTGCCTGGGCTCGCCGCAGCGGCCACATGGAGGCCCATCTGTCCCGGTTCATGTAAGAACCGGGACTAAAGGCCTAGGGCTTTAGTGACAACCCTTTAGTCCCGGATCCACAACCGGGACATATGTGCCTTACGAAACGGGACAAATTGCCCTTTTTCTACTAGTGTATGCCTATGAATAAACTGCAGTACTGAAACTTCAGTTTCTACTAGAACACATCTGCTCATGTGAACCTGATGGAAAAATTATTATACAGAATACAACATTTCACCCGCAAAAAAAAAGAATACAACATTTCAGCAACTTTGAAGCATGATGTCCTCTTGCATTTCCAAAGAAAAATGTTTCAGTTCCACACTACCGCGCCATAGCCATGCACTCAGAATATAACACCACCTACAGGTTAGACTCAAGACAAGATCACCCGTTGAATGTCTTCACACTCTAGCCGAGCCTTAACAGAATAAACGCAAATGAAGCATGGGATATATATGAATGTGGCAGTGGACTATGTAACACACTGTAAAGAGCGTCAACCAAATGCTGGTAAACCATGCACTCTGAACAATCATGAAAATTATGTGTGTGTCTATTTGGTCAGATTCCGTTGATCCTATTTCTTTATTTTAACCATAAGATAGGTCTTAATTTGATTAGTATGTGCACTCCTTAGTTGGCTTATTTGCATGCTTGCCATATTTCTATTGATTTGGATATTGCAATGCTGCTAAGTGCTCCAAAAAAAGTAAAAGGTTTCTGGAAGTGAGTGCAAACTAAATTACTTCTTAATTTACCATTGGATTTACTTCTGTTTAATAATATTTTTAGCAAATTAGTTTAGATTGGTATAAAATTTATAGTTCTCATGTTAACATCTTAGACACGATATTTCTTAGTTTTATTTTGTTGCTTCGTGTCATTCCCTACGGTTCGCCATCTATAGCGGTTACGGAGTTGTGGATTGTTTTCCAGCTAACCAATTACTCCACAATGGTTTTTCATTGTACATACTAATATATTTTTAATTGTATGTTATGTTATCATCTACCTCTAATTACACAACATCTAAGCTGTCAAGAAGCATAACAAGACTTGAATTATATCGAAAGTTTACAAATAATCTAGCTATATGAGTGCTTAAATAGGTGGTACATCTTCCAACTCTATCCACCTTATTTGCTAATATAGCCATGGTGCAAAGACATGCAAGCCTTCTATATCTTCTTTCAGAAATGTATAAAGGCTCAACTCATGACTGAAGGACGGCGCGGCAAAGCATGCGTCACCCTCTAGTAATGGCCTAAGCTGGGGGTTTTTCTCCACTCGACTGAAAATAGACGACCCCCAATTTATTTATGCAATGTTTAGGCACACCCTCTCTCTGTGCGATGAGGCATATCGTTTTAACCTAGCGATAAAGACCCTATATGGCTTCAGCATGATCCTTCCTAGACATGGCCACCGTTCATATTCCGTCGCAACAATAAGGTCGATGTGATTGGTGGCCTCACATGGCTCACATCGACCTCACAAGTATCCGGTGACAGAGAGATACAAGGGAAACACATTGGAAATACTAGTAAGCTTTATATGGTTCTGTCAAGTTTTCTTGAATATTTCTGTTTTTCAAAATTACTGGTGTGTGTTTCAAAAAAACAAATATCAGGAAAGTTTATTGCAAACAATGGTGATTGCAATGAATCTTATTGTTTATTCCAAACCCTTGGAATTCCGTAATTGTAAGTTTTGGACCTCATCGTATCTCAAAATATGCTGATATTTTTTGTTGTTATTTTTGTGGGAGATCAAATTTCCTTCGCTTCCCATTCTTTTTTTTTAATTTCAAAATGAGGGTTCTGTTTCCTAAACACAGTACTGGACAATAACGATGCTTGCCCCGACTCTGTTTTAGTGGAAAGGGGTCCTATGTGTACTCTTCAAAGCCAATCGGTTTGTGATTTTTTTTCTCTAAAATGGAGGCAAAAAAATTTCCTCGTCTATTAATTACAAAAATGAGAGTTGCTCGGTTAATACACCTAAAATCAAGCAGAAACTGTCACAATCTGCTGAGCGGTACACATAAGATACCCCACATACACCACTGTAGAGAAAGCCTCGTCGAGATAGCATATTGATGTCATTGTCATCACTTCTCCTTGAACAAGCATCATATCATCCCTTCCCTTTGAGCAAGGGACTCCGACTTCACCATAGATGACCTTCGACTCAACCCAGACCAAAGAGGTCGTGCAAAGCCGTATGAAGCTCAATGGTGAACACTCATCCACCCACAACGGGGACATCACTACTTTTATTTTGACGTAGAGCCTCGAAGGAGAACTACGCAAGATTGGCGTCGCAGAAGATCGTTGAACAGACCGCCTATTACCTGTCATCGTTGCCACCAAGGCCCTGGCACCGCAGCTTTGACATCACCACAACAAACAACCCGAGACAATCCTGCAAACACGTCAGAGAAGAGCCAGTTATCACAACCATTGCTACGACTTCGACATCGCTCACACCCCCCCCCCCACCGTCATTGCCATAGAAGCCTCGACACCATCACCACTGTCAACCACCAGCCGCCACTGCGACAACTTCCCACATCCTCACGCATTGACTAGTCCCGTCGGCCAGGGACCACTCCAAGAATGATGCCTGAAGGAGAAGTATCATACAGAATGCCACCATCATCTGGTCTCCATAGGCCACATGCTTCCGTCCGAGTGGTCCGTGCAGAGAGCAAGCACCACAACTCATCGACGTCTCCAAGAAGAAAGCAGCGCCCGAAGCGTTGCCGCCGCCCGCCTCAGCCAGGATCCAAGGCAAAGCTTTCACCCATCGTTGCTTCACTCTCAGTCTGCCCAAGCCACTGGATTGGCCACTCCATTTGACTGCCCATATCACCATATGACCAGCCGTCCCTAGCATGCGGAACACAAAGTGACACCACGGCGGCGACATGACAATTACGCTGCCAAATACTGCCACCACTGCCCGTCAACCAGACTTGGGGCCGTCCCCTTGCATCCTCCCACCCCGTGGGTCGCAATAGGGAGCCGCCCGAGAGACAACTCGCCGGATCAGGAGTTGTCGCGCCTGACCATGTGCCCAACAGCCCATCGCCATCACCTCAACGTCTGCCAAAACCTTAGCCTAGGATGCTAGATCTGCGCCGGAGGACGACTACGCCCCGGAGCCATATGCACACTCCATCTTGGAGCCACTGCACCGCCGGATCACGCACAGAGTAGCCGTGGGAGTACGCCCCGCGCCCGCAAGTGTGCCGCACCTTTTCGCCGCTAGATCCATGCGTCCTTGGATACACTAGTAGAAAAACACCTAATAGTCCCGGTTCGTAAGGGCCTTTAGTCCCGGTTCATGAACCGGGACTAATGGGTCGTTACTAATACCTCCACCCATTAGTCCCGGTTCAAACACGAACCGGGACCAATGTGCCTCCACGTGGCCCTGTGCGCCGAGCCCAGTCAGGGGGCCTTTGGTCCTGGTTGGTGGCACCAACCGGGACCAAAAGTCCATGTTTTTTTTACAAAAGTGGCTGCTTTAGGCGTTTTGGGGTTATTTTTAGGTTGTTATTAGCTAGCTAATAGAGAGAAGTGTCCTCTCTTATATCTTCGTCCTTGGTTTATCAACGCTGCTGCTATGTTCATTTCACCCACTGATATAACATGCTCATGCATGCTCGCATCATACATCATCATATATAATAACAAGTCCTACTAATCATGCATCATCATACAACTTCTACTCGTTATTAATAATAAGTCATACGATCATCATCCTCATAGTCATCGAACCCAACCCTACATAATCGTTCTTAGCACATGATCATCAGTATCAGGTAGGACCTAAACACCCTTAAGGTAAAATAGCATAAAATAATATAGACCCCGACTCTCCATTATGAAGAATTGCGATCGTCCTGTCTCCAATTCTTGCCCTTCACTGCTTATTGCTTCCAAGAAGCTCCTTACGACTATCCATACATTTTTTCCATTCTTTGATTGTTATGTCTCCACTTCTTTTAGAAACCCGGTATGGACAGTTGAGATTCGTAGGACGACCTGGTTGTATGTTCAAAACATGAAGGCTACCATGCGTATACATCAGATGAGGCACACAATCATTCAGGATTATCTGTTGAAAAACATAATAATAACTTCGTAGTTAGCAATGATGTACTAGTTTTAGAAGTGTGCAAAAAGATGCACGGATGTTGTAATAGTAAAAAATAATCTTACCAGGGTATCTCCATGGTAGTTACCGTAGTTCAAGATGTGCACTAGTGGCACGTATTGACCATAATGTTGAGGAGTTTGATTGTAGATATTGTAATTCTCAAGATCAGTACAAAATGCGACCAGATGATTTTTCTCCTGATAAGTTAATTCGGAGCCTTCGGTGTAGTAGGTTCTGTCTACCATCTTCTACACATTCTTTAAAGAATAAAAATAAGCTATCAATGGAGATAAGTTGCCAACTATATATTTTGAAATAAACAATATAAATTACTTAATAACTATGTTAAGCTCACATGGGGGAAGAATTGGAGGTGTATCCACAAGGACCCAAGTCGAAGGTCTCTCTTGCTCGATTGTAGGATCACCAAGATCCATGGTGACAAGCATACCCTCATCAAGACCATACATCTTGCAAAGTGCTTCCTAATTTTTGCAACCAAAATGGGTTACACTCTGAGCATTGTATAGCTTTACTTGAAAATCCACACCATGATGGGTACTTAGGATAATTTTTTTGGTTTCGAAACTTTCATGGTCTTCAAAACCCATCCTCTCCAAGACATAGCGTCTTGCAAAGCATGGGATAAGCTAGTCGAATTGGAAAAGATGAAAAATACACGTTAAAATAGTTGAAGTCGTGCTTAATTACGAAAAAACTATTGTCGTCGTTGCGTACCGTATGAACATTGCAGGTCTCCTCGAGCTTAATGCTGAAGCGCCGATCTTCGTCCAGCTCAATGAACCTGTCGCAGATACCTCGGTCGTTGTGGCACCAGTCGCACTCCCCCGGGCGGTTTTCGTCGTCCGATGAGTACGACATTTCCGTCCTATGTTCCTAATTCAAATATTAAACTAGATCATTATTATTAATCCCGGGTTGACTATCGATGATCGATGTACGTATCTCCTCCTTTCATTCCCGAATGCATTATTGTACCAAATTGTCTAGCACACGGGAATGAAGGAGAACTTATCCAATATGAGCATTCAATAAGAAAAACCAAATCATAAAATAAGCAAAACCAAATCATAGAATAATGTATAGTATTCAAATTAGCATGCATTCAATAATTATAAGCAAAAGTACATCATCTCTTGGTGTCCGTACATCATTGAATATTATCACTAATACAACTAGAACCGTAGTGCCCGACGGGTATCGACGCGGGCGGTGGACACCCAAAGATAAGGAACCATCATAGGATCATAGCTCCAGTGAGATCCCTGAAGAACCTGCCAGGTATTGTCGAACCTGCCCTCCAATGCAACCATGTAGCGACGGACGTGCTCGTCCTCCTCGCTGACACGGTGATGTACCACCTCCACGGTGTCCGGATGCCTCACCACCGTCACTGGCCCACGCGACCGCCACCAAACAAGGATCGGGTCAACAACGGGCTGCCTCCTCACCAACCTACGTCCCTCGGAAGGTAGCACCTCCCAATACCAGCCCGGCGGAGCCCAGTCCCGAACATGGCCCTGATCAAGCAGGCCTCCACCACCGAGTCGACAACGACGAGGATGCAGGATAGGCATCGCCGACGACGATGCGGGAACTACTTTTATATATAGTTAAATAAAGTAGTTTTATTAATTAAATCAACTATCTAGTTCAACTACTAAGCAGTTACTATAAATAAATAAGTAGTACTTACTAAAAACAAACTACTTCTATATATAGTAAAATAAATTAGTTTATTAAATCAACTAGTTAGTTCAACTATATATAAACTACTTCTTATTTTTTCCTTTTTCTAAATACTATGAACAAAAAAATCATTAAAATTCTATGAACAAAATTAATTACACAATCTAAATATCACCAAAAAAATCTATTAACAATAATATCACCAAACATGCATATTCAATAATAATATCACCAAAAAAATCTATTAACAGAAAAAAGTCTAACATAATATGAACAAATTAATTACTACACATCTAATCTAACAAAAAAAATCTAATCTAACAAAAAAATCTAACATAATATGAACAAATTAATTACTACACATCTAATCTAACAAAAAAATCTAATCTAAAAAAAATCTAATCTAACAAAAAAATATAACATAATATGAACAAATTAATTACTACACATCTAATCTAACAAAAAAAAATCTAACCTAACAAAAAAATCTATGAACTACATATCTAAATTACTACACATCTGACCTAACAAAAAAAATCTATGAACTACAAAAAAATCTAAAAAAAATCTAACAAAAATAAAAAAATGCTCACGGTCGGCGACGGCGAGGTGCGGAGCGGGGCGGCGACGGCGTCGAGGCGGCGCGGGCCGGGGCGGCGACGTCGATCGGGGCGGGCGGCGATGGCGCGCGGGACGGGGCTAGGCGGGGCGCGCGGGCGGCGACGGCGCGCGGGGCGGGGCTGGGCGGGGCGGCGACGGCGTCGGGGCGGCACGGTGACGGCGACGGTGCGGGGCGGCGACGGCGAGGTGGCGGCAGGGAGACGCGGCGACGGGAGTGGAGGAGGAGAGATCGAAGTCGCGCTAAGTGATGTATATATAGCAAAGGCTTTGGTCCCGATTCGTGATACCAACCGGGACTAATGCCACCCTTTAGACCCGGTTGGAGCCACCAACCGGGACCAATGGCCTCTTTTCAGCAGCCCAAAGGGCGGGAAACGAAGACATTTGGTCCCGGTTGGTGGCTCCAACCGGGACTAAAGAGTGGCATTGGTCCCGGTTGGTTCTACTAACCAGGACCAAAGAGCGGCATTGGTACCGGTTGGTCCCGTCTAACTACTTTTTTATTTTCTGCAACTATTTTTTTGTTGATTCTTCCTGCAGCTGTTTTTTAGTCCCACCTCGCCAAGCGAGAGGCACTCCCAGCTGTTTATAAGCCCTGAGTGCAGAAACGATGACGAAGAGGCTCAATGCTCCTGCACGTTGGTTAGCTTCAAGCCTTGAGGAATACGGTAGACTGCACAAAGCTATGTGCAGTGCAGTTGACACTATTCCGAAAGGCTTGAAGCAAATTAACGAGCATTGCGCCTCTTTTTTTATTTTTAATGACTTATTACAACTCAGAAATAAAAAGAAAAAAAATAAATGTAGCAGAAAAGAAAAAAACTATATAAAAAACCACTCAGAAATAAATAGAAGAAAAAATAGTTTTGATTAACTTTACTAAAAAAATGAGCATAGATGCTTATTTTTAATGACTTATTACAACTCAGAAATAAAAAGAAAAGAATAAATGTAGCAGAAAAGAAAAAAAACTATATAAAAAACCACTCAGAAATAAATAGAAGAAAAAATAATTTTGATTAACTTTACTAAAAAATGAGCATACATGCTTATTTTTTAATGACTTGTTACAACTCAGAAATAAAAAGAAAAAAATAAATGTAGCAGAAAATAAAAAAAAAACTATATAAAAAACAACTCAGAAATAAATAGAAGAAAAAATAATTTTGATTAACTTTACTAAAAAATGAGCATAGATGCTTATTTTTTAATGACTTATTACAACTCAGAAATAAAAATAAAAAATAAATAGAAGAATAAATATTTGTGATTAACTTTACTAAAAAGTGAGCATAGATGCTTATTTTTTGATGACTTGTTACAACTCAGAAATAAAAAGAAAAAAATAAATGTAGCAGAAAAGAAAAAAACTATATAAAAAAACTCAGAAATAAATAGAAGATAAAATAATTTTGATTAACTTTACTAAAAAAATGAGCATAGATGCTTATTTTTTAATGACTTATTACAACTCAGAAATAAAAAAAAAAATGTAGCAGAAAAGAAAAAAAGCTATATAAAAAACCACTCAGAACTAAATAGAAGAAAAAATAGTTTTGACTAACTTTACAAAAAAATGAGCATAGATGCTTATTTTTAATGACTTATTACAACTCAGAAATAAAAAGAAAAAAGAATAAATGTAGCAGAAAAGAAAAAAACTATGTAAAAAACCACTCAGAAATAAATAGAAGAAAAAATAATTTTGATTAACTTTACTAAAAAAATGAGCATAGATGCTTATTTTTTAATGACTTGTTACAACTCAGAAATAAAAAGAAAAAAATAAATGTAGCAGAAAAGAAAAAAAACTATATAAAAAACAACTCAGAAATAAATAGAAGAAAAAATAATTTTGATTAACTTTACTAAAAAAATGAGCATAGATGCTTATTTTTTAATGACTTATTACAACTCAGAAATAAAAATAATAAATAAATAGAAGAAAAAATATTTGTGATTAACTTTACTAAAAAGTGAGCATAGATGCTTATTTTTGATGACTTATTACAACTCAGAAATAAAAATAAAAAAATAAAAATATAGCAGAAAAGAAAAAAAAACTATATAAAAAACTACTCAGAAATAAATAGAAAAAAAATAGTTGTGATTAACTTTAGTAAAAAGAAAAAAAACTATATAAAAAACTACTCAGAAATGAGCATAGATGCGCTTATAGAGAAAATTCAACCTAAATTCTTAATAAATTTCTACTAACTTCAAAGAAATTCAGTATGAATTTAGGTTAAATTTCCTGTATAAGGGCATCTATTTTCATTTTGAGAGGAGCTCAATAAGACAGAGAGGGAGGGGCTTATAAACTGGTCTGAGCCCCCTTCGGTTGGCGAGGTGAGCCCTTTAGTCCCGGTTGGTGGTCTGAACCGGGACTAAAGGGCAGCCTTTGGTCCCGGTTCATGCCATCAATCGGGACCAATGGTGTTGGGCCAGTAGGGCGGCCAGTTGCGCCTCTCTGCACGCCTGCACTGCACACCCGCACCCCTACTCGGCTGAGCCGTGCCGCGTCGAACACACCTCACAGGGGAGAAGAAAGACCTTGCCGCCACGTGGGCTTTGCCGGGCGACGGTGCGGGGATGAGGGCCGGTGGGTTGTGGAGTTTTGTCGGTGCCAGGGTTGGCTCCCGGGCTGCCCACGCGAGGAGCAACATGGGAGAGAATAGAGGATCTAGGCTTGTACTCTTGTGTTTTTTTTTTCAGCTGCTCTTGTGTTTTTTAGGGGAATACGTCATTATGGCGTTTTATATTTCATGCTCAAATAAGGATAACATCGTTTGCCAAAACATCGACAAGAAAATCTAAAGGCTTAGATTGCCAAACAATGGATCGATCGCACTCCACCTTGCTAGCTAAAATGTCGGCCGCCGTATTAGCCTCTCTAGGACTAGGATGATTAAAAGTAATAGAAGAAAAATCTCGACTAAGGAAAGAACATTCTCTCGACGGGCTGCTCTTGTGTTTTGTTTTGGCCATGTATACAACACTGCTCGCGAAACGTTTTGTGACTTTGTGAGCCGGGAGAGGGAGATGTGATCCAACGGCTGGAAGGAGAAGGACGGGATGTGGAACTTCCTAGGAACATCCTGTGATCTTCCCTTTGGCCTGCACACGCTGACTAGAAAGGCATGCTCTCGTCTGGCTCATGAGCCTCCTGCTCGCGCGAGTTCCTGGGAATGGAACACCTCCGGCCTCTGCTCTTCTCTCCTCTCCTCTCCTCTCAGAGCCCCCTCCGCGACTCCGCCGATGAGAAGATGCACTAGGCGCCTTTGTCCAACCCCTTGTGTTTCACTACGAGACAGTCGGAGTCCAAAGCTGATTGCCACATGGAGACCCATATATATAGCCTGCTCCTAGCAGCTTTCTCTCCATCAGCTTCAGCATCAGCGTCAGGATGGGGGTGTGTGGCGTCCTGTCGGACATTGCCAATGTCGCGCAGCTGTCGGGGCTGCACGCCGTCATGCTCATCGCCCTGGCCGCCCACCTCCTGCGGATTCCGCAGTGCGAGGCAGAATGCGCCAAGCTCGAGGAGTGCGCGCGCAAGCTCCACGCGCTACTGAACATGGCCAAGCAGCAGCAGAACCCGGCGCTTGCCGGACTGGTCGCCGGGGCGCTGGCCGAAGCGGCCGGCCTCGTGGCCTTCTATCGCGGGAGCACGCTCTGGCGCCGCGTCCGGACCGGCAGGAGCATGGAGACGCAGCTCCGGGACATGCGCAGTCGCCTTGACTGCTTGTGCACGCTCGTGCTCTACGTGCACGCCAGTCTCCTCGCGGCGTCACATACTTTTGATAACACGTAAGATGTTCCATTCATCCAAATTGGTTTTATCACGCAGTGAGATGTCGTGAGATTCACTGAATCTCAGTAATTTCTACCTTTTGGTCAAAATGTTTCAGCAATTTCTTGAGTACTGGAATCCAAATATTTTTGTAATATCTGGTTGAATTTCAAATGAAGTTTTGGCTCTTTACCCGAGATGAATTTTAATGATTTCAGTTGTTGCTGATTTTACTTTGAAACTGAAAGTGAAAACCAATACACTAATTGTCTATGTTTACTTGGTGACTGGTGCAGGAACCATCATGTGAGTGATCCATCACACGGCGCAGAAACTTCTGATACTTCTGACAGTCAAAGGTACAACAGGGTCGGTCAGGGAGAAGTAGACAATCAGTCAGAGAACACCGAGCCAGAAGGATTTGAATCCGTCTGATTTCGCTTGGCATTACACACACATCACGTAGAACAATTCAGTAGCCGATGCGTTTGCGTCTCAGGTTATCCCGTTCAGGCTCTTTGTGAGCTTTTTTCAGTTTTGTTTGAGACTGCGAGCCATTTGTTGGATCTTTTTGATTATTAATAATATGATCGTATGCATCGTTCTGATGCAGAGGCCGGGGCAAACCCCCTTTTCGCAAAAAATAAAATCAGTGAAGATCGAAGTCCAGGACCTAGTGTTGGAATAATGGCTGAGAACTTGTTCATCTATTAGTGGGTTATTCCAGTTGGTAAATTGTTGGTCTGTTTTGTACTAGTGTGTTCAGGGAGGGTGTCTACGTGGCCTATGTTTCGTGCGTGCATGTGCTAATTTCAGTGCTTCCTATTACGCTCCTTAATCTGTTGTTTGCTTGCCCTATACCTATTGTATTACTGCGAATAATAAAATCCGGTACCACACGAAAATGTATATCGTCATTTGGTCAAAATGTATACCCACCTTCGTATGCGGGACGTAGGAGGTGTGCGTACATGTACACGATGTACCACACGATCTTCCGGCCCCATGATTCCGCGTCCGACACGACCCCCGACTATGCTGCCAGTCGCCGCCCTGCCCACTTGTAGTCGACGGCGGCCATCGCGGTGCTGACATTTCGCGCCCCCTGTTGTTAGCATCGCCGTCCTTGCCGTTGTCTGGGGCGCCGTCCTTGCCGTTGTCCGCAATCACGCCATGGTGAAGCAGACATGGATATTGGGCATGCTGAATACCAGCAAGAGGCGCTGGATAGGCAATATGGGCATGCCTTGTTAATAAGTTCCAAATAAAAAACAACTAGTCCACCTATACTTTGGGGCGTACAACATGTCTTCCGGTTATTAGTATTTCTTTGCCCTCTCGGAAGGCGGCTAAGGAAAATCATTCCTTCCCTCGATATCCGCCGACGTGTCCATGGATATGCCTCCCATCCGCATGCCGCTCCGGCAACTGGTGGCGGGTAGGGAATCTTGGCACCTCGGCTCCGCCTAGTAGATAGGTAGAGTTCTAGTCCTCGCAGGGGCGGCACTCAGACGGATGACGGCGCGTCTTCGTCGAGTAAGTCTTCCGGGTTTCGATCCTCCTCAGGGTCTTCTGTCGAGGCGGATTATACATACCTCCAGTGTAGATTCCTTCCACCTCCTCGGGGCATTAGGGTTTCTCGTTGTGCATATGCAATGGTGAAATTTGATGTGAGGTTCTTCAGATCGATTCAAGGATTCAACGACGACCACTGCGGCTTCTGGGAGCACATGCATGAAGATTTCTAGGCTCTCATCAACAAGGTCACACTAGTGAAGAAAAGTCTGGCTATGGCGTGGCAAAAAAGGCTTTGCTGGTGTGTACACCCGAGACCATCAATATGGCGCTATTGTTAAAAAACAGTGGTGACGTTGGTTCCCATGTCAATAGATACTGATGGCATGCCACGTGGCCAACACCAGCATTAATATTCATCAGTAGTGATAGTATCATGTTGGTGCCACGCCAACAATCTAATTTTCACATTTGAAATAAAACCTGTATAGAACCGCTATCCAACCAAAATGACTGCATGATCCAGTTTAACAACAAAATTAAAACAAGTGTTGATAGTACTAAATAGAGGCAAATAACAATGTTTAACTTCAACAATGTACTATTAGTTCAACAAAGTATCAAAAAGAGGCAAGTAACACACAAGTTCAACTAAATAGAGGTGATAATTGTTGGGGAACGTAGTAATTTCAAAAAATTTCCTACGCACACGCAAGATCATGGTGATGTATAGCAACGAGAGGGGGAGTGTATCTTCATACCCTTGAAGATCGCTAAGTGGAAGCGTTTATCAACGCGGTTGATGTAGTCATACGTCTTCACGATCCGACCGATCCAAGTACCGAACGCACGGCACCTCCGAGTTCTGCACACGTTCAGCTCGATGACGTCCTCGCCTTCTCGATCCAGCAAGACGGGCGAAGTAGTAGATGAGTTTCGGCAGCACGACGGCGTGGTGACGGTGTTGGTGAAGAACAATCTCCGCAGGGCTTCGCCTAAGCACTACGGAAACTATAACGGAGGATAAACTAGAGGGGACGGGGTTGCCGGCACACGGCTTGGTGTTTCTTGATCTGTCTTTGGTGCTAGCCCTACCCCTCTATTTATATGTTGAGCCCTGGGGTCGAAACTTGGAGTAAAAGCCTCCTCAAAGTCGGTTTTGCCCGAAAGGCAAGAGTCCTACACGGACTCCAGGGCTAGACGCCAGGGTTCCCGGCGTCTACCCCTAGACGCCAGGGTTCCTGGCGTCTAGCCTCTGGTCTCCGCAAAACTTCCTTTTGCACTTTCCATAAGCCTCGTGGGCTTTCCCCTTTGGCCCAAATAACGTGTTCTCGTACCCAAACATTTCGGGAAACATCCGGAACCCCTTCCGGTGAATTCCGGAACCCTTCCGGAGATCAAACACCATTATCCCATATATCAAACTTTATCTCCGGACCATTCCGGAGTTCCTCGTCATGTCCATGATCTTATCCGGGACTCCGAACAACATTCGGTTACCAACATGCATAACTCATATAATACTATATCGTCAACGAAACGTTAAGCGTGCGGACCCTACGGGTTCGAGAACTATGTAGACATGACCGAGACACGTTTCCGGTCAATAACCAATAGCGGGACCTGGATGCCCATATTGGCTCCCACATATTCTACGAAGATCTTTATCGGTCAAACCGCATAACAATATACGTTGTTCCCTTTGTCATCGGTATGTTACTTACCCGAGATTCGATCGTCGGTATCCAATACCTAGTTCAATCTCGTTACCGGCAAGTCTCTTTACTCGTTCTGTAATGCATCATCCCGTAACCAACTCATTGGTTACATTGCTTGCAAGGCTTATAATGATGTGCATTACCGAGAGGGTCCAGAGATACCTCTCCGACATTCGGAGTGACAAATCCTAATCTCGAAATATGCAGAGCACCTTTGGAGACACCTGTAGAGCACCTTTATAATCACCCAGTTACGTTGTGACGTTTGGTAGCACACAAAGTGTTCCTCCGGTAAACGGGAGTTGCATAATCTCATAGTCATAGGAACATGTATAAGTCATGAAGAAAGCAATAGCAACATACTAAACGATCGGGTGCTAAGCTAACGGAATGGGTCATGTCAATCAGATCATTCAACTAATGATGTGATCCCGTTAATCAAATAACAACTCTTTGTCCATGGTCAGGAAACATAACCATCTTTGATTAACAAGCTAGTCAAGTAGAGGCATACTAGTGACACTCTGTTTGTCTATATATTCACACATGTATTATGTTTCCGGTTAATACAATTCTAGCATGAATAATAAACATTTATCATGATATAAGGAAATAAATAATAACTTTATTATTGCCTCTAGGGCATATTTCCTTCAGTCTCCCACTTGCACTAGAGTCAATAATTTAGATCACATCACCATGTGATTAACATCGATTGTTCACATCATCATGTGATTAACACCCATAGTTCACATCGCCATGTGACCAACACCCAAAGGGTTTACTAGATTCAGTAATCTAGTTCACATCGCTATGTGATTAACACCCAAAGAGTACTAAGGTGTGATCATGTTTTGCTTGTGAGACAATCTTAGTCAACGGGTCTTTCACATTTAGATCCGGTATGTATTTTGCAATTTTCTATGTCTACAATGCTCTGCACGGAGCTACTCTAGCTAATTGCTGCCACTTTCAATATGTATCTAGATCGAGACTTAGAGTCATCCAGATCGGTGTCAAAACTTACATCGACGTAACCCTTTACGACGAACCTTTTGTCACTTCCATAATCGAGAAACATATCCTTATTCCACTAAGGATAATTTTGACCGCTGTCCAGTGATCTACTCCTAGATCACTATTGTACTCCCTTGCCAAACTCAGTGTAGGGTATACAATAGATCTGGTACACAGCATGGCATACTTTATAGAACATATGGCCAAGGCATAGGGAATGACTTTCATTCTCTTTCTATCTTCTGCCGTGGTCGGGTTTTGAGTCTTACTCAATTTCACACCTTGTAACATAGGCAAGAACTCTTTCTTTGACTGTTCCATTTTGAACTACTTCAAAATCTTGTCAAGGTATGTACTTATTGAAAAAACTTATCAAGCGTCTTGATCTATCTCTATAGATCTTGATGCTCAATATGTAAGTAGCTTTACTGAGGTATTTATTTTAAAGAACACCTTTCAAACACTCCTTTATGCTTTGCAGAATAATTCTACATTATTTCCGATCAACAATATGTCATTCACATATACTTATCAGAAATATTGTAGTGCTCCCACTCACTTTCTTGTAAATACAGGCTTCACCGCAAGTCTGTATAAAACTATATGCTTTGATCAACTTATCAAAGTGTATATTCCAACTCCGAGATGCTTGCACCAGTACATAGATGGATCGCTGGAGCTTGCACATTTTGTTAACACCTTTAGGATCGACAAAACCTCTTGGTTGCATCATATACAACTCTTCTTTAATAAACCCATTAAGAAATGCAGTTTTGACATCCTTTTGCCAGATTTCAAAAAATGTGGCAATTGCTAACATGATTCGGACAGACTTTTAAGCATCGATACGAGTGAGAAAATCTCATTGTATTCAACATCTTGAACTTTGTCAAAAACCTTTTTCGACAAGTCTAGCTTTGTAGATAGTAACACTACTATCATCGTTCGTCTTCCTCTTGAAGATCCATTTATTTTCTATGGCTTGCCGATCATCGGGCAACTCCACCAAAGTCCACACTTTGTTCTCATACATGGATCTCATCTCAGATTTCATGGCCTCAAGCCATTTCGCGGAATCTGGGCTCATCATCGCTTCCTCATAGTTCGTAGGTTTGTCATGGTCAAGTAACATGACCTCCAGAACAGGATTACCGTACCACTCTGGTGCGGATCTCACTCCGTTTTACCTACGAGGTTCGGTAGTAACTTGATCTGAAGTTACATGATCATCATCATTAGGTTCCTCACTAATTGGTATAGTAGTCACAAGAATAGATTTCTGTGATGAACTACTTTCCAATAAGGGAACAGGTATAGTTACCTCATCAAGTTCTACTTTCCTCCCACTCACTTCTTTCGAGAGAAACTCCTTCTCTAGAAAGGATCCATTATTAGCAACGAATGTTTTGCCTTCGGATCTATGATAGAAGGTGTACCCAACAATTTCCTTTGGGTATTCTATGAAGACGCACTTCTCCGATTTGGGTTTGAGCTTATCAGGATGAAACTTTTTCACATAAGCATCGCAGCCCCAAATTTTAAGAAACGACAACTTTGGTTTCTTGCTAAACCACAGTTCATATAGTGTCGTCTCAATGGATTTAGATGGTGCCCTATTTAACGTGAATGCAGATGTCTCTAATGCATGATCCCAAAACGATATTGGTAAATCAGTAAGAAACATCATAGATTGTACTATATCCAATAAAGTACGGTTATGACGTTCGGACACACCATTATGATGTGGTGTTCCAGGTGGCATGAATTTGTGAAACTATTCCACATTGTTTTAATTGAAGACTAAACTCATAACTCAAATATTTGTCTCCGCGATCAGATCGTAGAAACCTTATTTTCTTGTCACGATGATTTTTCCACTTCACTCTGAAATTCTTTGAACCTTTCAACTATTTCAGACTTATGTTTCATCAAGTAGATATACCCATATCTGCTCAAATCATCTTTGAAGGTCAGAAAATAACGATACCCGCCGCGAGCCTTAACACTCATTGGATCGCATACATCAGTATGTATTATTTCCAATAAGTCAGTTGCTCGCTCCACTGTTCCAGAGAACGGAGTCTTAGTCATCTTGCCCATGAGGCATGGTTCGCAAGCATCAAGTGATTCATAATCAAGTGATTCCAAAATCCCATCAGCATGGAGTTTCTTCATGCGCTTTACACCAATATGACCTAAACGGCAGTGCCACAAATAAGTTGCACTATCATTATTAACTTTGCATCTTTTGGTTTCAATATTATGAATATGTGTATCACTACGATCGAGATCCAATGAACCATTTTCATTGGGTGTGTAACCATATAAGGTTTTATTCATGTAAACAGAACAACAGTTTATTCTCTTACTTAAATGAATAACCGTATTGCAATAAACACGATCAAATCATATTCATGCTCAACGCAAACACCAAATAACATTTATTTAGGTTCAACACTAATCCCGAAAGTATAGGGAGTGTGCGATGATGATCATATCAATCTTGAAACTACTTTCAACACACATCATCACTTCACCCTTAACTAGTTTCTGTTTATTCTGCAACTCCCGTTTCGAGTTACTACTCTTAGCAACTGAACCAGTACCAAATACCGAGGGGTTGCTATAAACACTAGCAAAGTACACATCAATAACATGTATATCAAATATACCTTTGTTTACTTTGCCATCCTTCTTATCCGCCAAATACTTGGGGTAGTTCTGCTTCCAGTAACCAGTCCCTTTGCAGTAGAAGCACTTAGTTTCAGGCTTAGGTCCAGACTTGGGCTTCTTCACTTGAGCAGCAACTTGCTTGCCGTTCTTCTTGAAGTTCCCTTCTATCCCTTTGCCCTTTTTCTTGAAACTAGTGGTCTTGTTAACCATCAACACTTGATGTTCTTTCTTGATTTCTACCTTCATCGATTTCATCATCATGAAAAAACTCGGGAATCATTTTCATCATCCCTTGCATACTATAGTTCATCACGAAGTTCTACTAACTTGGTGATGGTGACTAGAGAATTCTGTCAATCACTATCTTATCTGGAAGATTAACTCCCACTTGATTCAAGCGATTGTAGTACCCAGACAATCTGAGCACATGCTCACTAGTTGAGCGATTCTCCTCCATCTTTTTGCTATAGAACTAGTTGGAGACTTCATATCTCTCAACTCGGGTATTTGTTTGAAATATTAACTTCAATTCCTGGAACATCTCATATGGTCCATGATGGTCAAAACATCTTTGAAGTCCCGATTCTAAGCCATAAAGCATGGTGCGCAAAACTATCAAGTAGTCATCATATTGAGCTAGCCAAACGTTCATAACGTGTGCATCTGCTCCTGCAATAGGTCTGTCACCTAGCGGTGCATTAAGGACATAATTCTTCTGTGCAGCATTGAGGATAAACCTCAGATCGCGGATCCAATCCGCATCATTGCTACTAATATTTTTCAACACAATTTTCTCTAGGAACATATCAAAATAAACATATGAAAGCAACAACACAAGCTATTGATCTTACAACATAATTTGCAAAATACTACCAGGACTAAGTTCATGATAAATTTAAGTTCAATTAATCATATTACTTAAGAACTCCCACTTAGACAGACATCTCTCTAGTCATCTAAGTGATCACGTGATCCAAATCAACTAACCATAACCGATCATCACGTGAGATGGAGTAGTTTTCAATGGTGAACATCTTATGTTGATCATATCTACTATATGATTCACGCTCGACCTTTCGGTCTCCGTGTTCCGAGGCCATATCTGCATATGCTAGGCTCGTCAAGTATAACATGAGTATTCTGCGTGTGCAAAACTGGCTTGCACCCGTTGTAGATGGATGTAGAGCTTATCACACCCGATCATCACGTGGTGTCTGGGCACGACGAACTTTGGCAACGGTGCATACTCAGGGAGAACACTACTTGATAATTTTTAGTGAGAGATCATCTTAAAATGCTACCGTCAATCAAAGCAAGATAAGATGCATAAAAGATAAACATCACATGCAATCAATATAAGTGATATGATATGGCCATCATCTTCTTGTGCTTGTGATCTCCACCTCCGAAGCACCATCATGATCACCATCGTCACCGGCGCGACACCTTGATCTCCATCGTAGCATCGTTATCGTTTACGCCATCTATTGCTTCTACGACTATCACTACCGCTTAGTGATAAAGTAAAGCAATTACAGGGCGTTTGCATTTCATACAATAAAGCGACAACCATATGGCTCCTGCCAGTTGCCGATAACTTCAGTTACAAAACATGATCATCTCATACAATAAAATATAGCATCATGTCTTGGCCATATCACATCACAACATGCCCTGCAAAAACAAGTTAGACATCCTCTACTTTGTTGTTGCAAATTTTACGTGGCTGCTACGGGCTTAGCAAGAACCGTTCTTATCTACGCATCAAAAACCACAACGATAGTTCGTCAAGTTGGTGCTGTTTTAACCTTCGCAAGGACCGGGCGTAGCCACACTCGATTCAGCTAAAGTGAGAGAGACAGACACCCGCCAGCCACCTTTAAGCACGAGTGCTCGTAACGGTGAAACCAGTCTCGCGTAAGCGTACGCGTAATGTCGGTCCGGGCCGCTTCATCTCACAATACCGCCGAACCAAAGTATGACATGCTGGTAAGCAGTATGACTTGTATCGCCCATAACTCACTTGTGTTCTACTCGTGCATATAACATCAACGCATAAAACCTGGCTCGGATGCCACTGTTGGGGAACGTAGTAATTTTAAAAAAATTTCTACGCACACGCAAGATCATGGTGATGTATAGCAACGAGAGGGGGAGTGTATCTTCATACCCTTGAAGATCGCTAAGCGGAAGCGTTTATCAACGCGGTTGATGTAGTCGTACGTCTTCACGATCCGACCAATCCAAGTACCGAACGCACGGCACCTCCGAGTTCTGCACACGTTCAGCTCGATGACGTCCTCGCCTTCTCGATCCAGCAAGAAGGGCGAAGTAGTAGATGAGTTTCGGCAGCACGACGGCGTGGTGACGGTGTTAGTGAAGAACAATCTCCGCAGGGCTTCGCCTAAGCACTACGGAAACTATAACGGAGGATAAACTAGAGGGGACGGGGTTGCCGGCACACGGCTTGGTGTTTCTTGATCTGTCTTTGGTGCTAGCCCTACCCCTCTATTTATATGTTGAGCCCTGGGGTCGAAACTTGGAGTAAAAGCCTCCTCAAAGTCGGTTTTGCCCGAAAGGCAAGAGTCCTACACGGACTCCAGGGCTAGACGCCAGGGTTCCCGGCGTCTACCCCTAGACGCCAGGGTTCCTGGCGTCTAGCCTCTAGTCTCCGCAAAACTTCCTTTTGCACTTTCCATAAGCCTCGTGGGCTTTCCCCTTTGGCCCAAATAACGTGTTCTCGTACCCAAACATTTCGGGAAACATCCGGAACCCCTTCCGGTGAATTCCGGAACCCTTCCGGAGATCAAACACCATTATCCCATATATCAAACTTTATCTCCGGACCATTCCGGAGTTCCTCGTCATGTCCATGATCTTATCCGGGACTCCGAACAACATTCGGTTACCAACATGCATAACTCATATAATACTATATCGTCAACGAAACGTTAAGCGTGCGGACC
The DNA here is from genome assembly GCA_963921465.1 of Triticum timopheevii. NCBI lineage: Eukaryota > Viridiplantae > Streptophyta > Magnoliopsida > Poales > Poaceae > Triticum > Triticum timopheevii. Next base: position 660,965,934 of record OY997266.1, read on the forward strand.
CTACGGGTTCGAGAACTATGTAGACATGACCGAGACACGTTTCCGGTCAATAACCAATAGCGGGACCTGGATGCCCATATTGGCTCCCACATATTCTACGAAGATCTTTATCGGTCAAACCGCATAACAATATACGTTGTTCCCTTTGTCATCGGTATGTTACTTACCCGAGATTCGATCGTCGGTATCCAATACCTAGTTCAATCTCGTTACCGGCAAGTCTCTTTACTCGTTCTGTAATGCATCATCCCGTAACCAACTCATTGGTTACATTGCTTGCAAGGCTTATAATGATGTGCATTACCGAGAGGGTCCAGAGATACCTCTCCGACATTCGGAGTGACAAATCCTAATCTCGAAATATGCAGAGCACCTTTGGAGACACCTGTAGAGCACCTTTATAATCACCTAGTTACGTTGTGACGTTTGGTAGCACACAAAGTGTTCCTCCGGTAAACGGGAGTTGCATAATCTCATAGTCATAGGAACATGTATAAGTCATGAAGAAAGCAATAGCAACATACTAAACGATCGGGTGCTAAGCTAACGGAATGGGTCATGTCAATCAGATCATTCAACTAATGATGTGATCCCGTTAATCAAATAACAACTCTTTGTCCATGGTCAGGAAACATAACCATCTTTGATTAACAAGCTAGTCAAGTAGAGGCATACTAGTGACACTCTGTTTGTCTATATATTCACACATGTATTATGTTTCCGGTTAATACAATTCTAGCATGAATAATAAACATTTATCATGATATAAGGAAATAAATAATAACTTTATTATTGCCTCTAGGGCATATTTCCTTCAGTCTCCCACTTGCACTAGAGTCAATAATTTAGATCACATCACCATGTGATTAACATCGATTGTTCACATCATCATGTGATTAACACCCATAGTTCACATCGCCATGTGACCAACACCCAAAGGGTTTACTAGATTCAGTAATCTAGTTCACATCGCTATGTGATTAACACCCAAAGAGTACTAAGGTGTGATCATGTTTTGCTTGTGAGACAATCTTAGTCAACGGGTCTTTCACATTTAGATCCGGTATGTATTTTGCAATTTTCTATGTCTACAATGCTCTGCACGGAGCTACTCTAGCTAATTGCTGCCACTTTCAATATGTATCTAGATCGAGACTTAGAGTCATCCAGATCGGTGTCAAAACTTACATCGACGTAACCCTTTACGACGAACCTTTTGTCACTTCCATAATCGAGAAACATATCCTTATTCCACTAAGGATAATTTTGACCGCTGTCCAGTGATCTACTCCTAGATCACTATTGTACTCCCTTGCCAAACTCAGTGTAGGGTATACAATAGATCTGGTACACAGCATGGCATACTTTATAGAACATATGGCCAAGGCATAGGGAATGACTTTCATTCTCTTTCTATCTTCTGCCGTGGTCGGGTTTTGAGTCTTACTCAATTTCACACCTTGTAACATAGGCAAGAACTCTTTCTTTGACTGTTCCATTTTGAACTACTTCAAAATCTTGTCAAGGTATGTACTTATTGAAAAAACTTATCAAGCGTCTTGATCTATCTCTATAGATCTTGATGCTCAATATGTAAGTAGCTTTACTGAGGTATTTATTTTAAAGAACACCTTTCAAACACTCCTTTATGCTTTGCAGAATAATTCTACATTATTTCCGATCAACAATATGTCATTCACATATACTTATCAGAAATATTGTAGTGCTCCCACTCACTTTCTTGTAAATACAGGCTTCACCGCAAGTCTGTATAAAACTATATGCTTTGATCAACTTATCAAAGTGTATATTCCAACTCCGAGATGCTTGCACCAGTACATAGATGGATCGCTGGAGCTTGCACATTTTGTTAACACCTTTAGGATCGACAAAACCTCTTGGTTGCATCATATACAACTCTTCTTTAATAAACCCATTAAGAAATGCAGTTTTGACATCCTTTTGCCAGATTTCAAAAAATGTGGCAATTGCTAACATGATTCGGACAGACTTTTAAGCATCGATACGAGTGAGAAAATCTCATTGTATTCAACATCTTGAACTTTGTCAAAAACCTTTTTCGACAAGTCTAGCTTTGTAGATAGTAACACTACTATCATCGTTCGTCTTCCTCTTGAAGATCCATTTATTTTCTATGGCTTGCCGATCATCGGGCAACTCCACCAAAGTCCACACTTTGTTCTCATACATGGATCTCATCTCAGATTTCATGGCCTCAAGCCATTTCGCGGAATCTGGGCTCATCATCGCTTCCTCATAGTTCGTAGGTTTGTCATGGTCAAGTAACATGACCTCCAGAACAGGATTACCGTACCACTCTGGTGCGGATCTCACTCCGTTTTACCTACGAGGTTCGGTAGTAACTTGATCTGAAGTTACATGATCATCATCATTAGGTTCCTCACTAATTGGTATAGTAGTCACAAGAATAGATTTCTGTGATGAACTACTTTCCAATAAGGGAACAGGTATAGTTACCTCATCAAGTTCTACTTTCCTCCCACTCACTTCTTTCGAGAGAAACTCCTTCTCTAGAAAGGATCCATTATTAGCAACGAATGTTTTGCCTTCGGATCTATGATAGAAGGTGTACCCAACAATTTCCTTTGGGTATTCTATGAAGACGCACTTCTCCGATTTGGGTTTGAGCTTATCAGGATGAAACTTTTTCACATAAGCATCGCAGCCCCAAATTTTAAGAAACGACAACTTTGGTTTCTTGCTAAACCACAGTTCATATAGTGTCGTCTCAATGGATTTAGATGGTGCCCTATTTAACGTGAATGCAGATGTCTCTAATGCATGATCCCAAAACGATATTGGTAAATCAGTAAGAAACATCATAGATTGTACTATATCCAATAAAGTACGGTTATGACGTTCGGACACACCATTATGATGTGGTGTTCCAGGTGGCATGAATTTGTGAAACTATTCCACATTGTTTTAATTGAAGACCAAACTCATAACTCAAATATTTGTCTCCGCGATCAGATCGTAGAAACCTTATTTTCTTGTCACGATGATTTTTCCACTTCACTCTGAAATTCTTTGAACCTTTCAACTATTTCAGACTTATGTTTCATCAAGTAGATATACCCATATCTGCTCAAATCATCTGTGAAGGTCAGAAAATAACGATACCCGCCGCGAGCCTTAACACTCATTGGATCGCATACATCAGTATGTATTATTTCCAATAAGTCAGTTGCTCGCTCCACTGTTCCAGAGAACGGAGTCTTAGTCATCTTGCCCATGAGGCATGGTTCGCAAGCATCAAGTGATTCATAATCAAGTGATTCCAAAATCCCATCAGCATGGAGTTTCTTCATGCGCTTTACACCAATATGACCTAAACGGCAGTGCCACAAATAAGTTGCACTATCATTATTAACTTTGCATCTTTTGGTTTCAATATTATGAATATGTGTATCACTACGATCGAGATCCAATGAACCATTTTCATTGGGTGTGTAACCATATAAGGTTTTATTCATGTAAACAGAACAACAGTTTATTCTCTTACTTAAATGAATAACCGTATTGCAATAAACACGATCAAATCATATTCATGCTCAACGCAAACACCAAATAACATTTATTTAGGTTCAACACTAATCCCGAAAGTATAGGGAGTGTGCGATGATGATCATATCAATCTTGAAACTACTTTCAACACACATCATCACTTCACCCTTAACTAGTTTCTGTTTATTCTGCAACTCCCGTTTCGAGTTACTACTCTTAGCAACTGAACCAGTACCAAATACCGAGGGGTTGCTATAAACACTAGCAAAGTACACATCAATAACATGTATATCAAATATACCTTTGTTTACTTTGCCATCCTTCTTATCCGCCAAATACTTGGGGTAGTTCTGCTTCCAGTAACCAGTCCCTTTGCAGTAGAAGCACTTAGTTTCAGGCTTAGGTCCAGACTTGGGCTTCTTCACTTGAGCAGCAACTTGCTTGCCGTTCTTCTTGAAGTTCCCTTCTATCCCTTTGCCCTTTTTCTTGAAACTAGTGGTCTTGTTAACCATCAACACTTGATGTTCTTTCTTGATTTCTACCTTCATCGATTTCATCATCATGAAAAAACTCGGGAATCATTTTCATCATCCCTTGCATACTATAGTTCATCACGAAGTTCTACTAACTTGGTGATGGTGACTAGAGAATTCTGTCAATCACTATCTTATCTGGAAGATTAACTCCCACTTGATTCAAGCGATTGTAGTACCCAGACAATCTGAGCACATGCTCACTAGTTGAGCGATTCTCCTCCATCTTTTTGCTATAGAACTAGTTGGAGACTTCATATCTCTCAACTCGGGTATTTGTTTGAAATATTAACTTCAATTCCTGGAACATCTCATATGGTCCATGATGGTCAAAACATCTTTGAAGTCCCGATTCTAAGCCATAAAGCATGGTGCGCAAAACTATCAAGTAGTCATCATATTGAGCTAGCCAAACGTTCATAACGTGTGCATCTGCTCCTGCAATAGGTCTGTCACCTAGCGGTGCATTAAGGACATAATTCTTCTGTGCAGCATTGAGGATAAACCTCAGATCGCGGATCCAATCCGCATCATTGCTACTAATATTTTTCAACACAATTTTCTCTAGGAACATATCAAAATAAACATATGAAAGCAACAACACAAGCTATTGATCTTACAACATAATTTGCAAAATACTACCAGGACTAAGTTCATGATAAATTTAAGTTCAATTAATCATATTACTTAAGAACTCCCACTTAGACAGACATCTCTCTAGTCATCTAAGTGATCACGTGATCCAAATCAACTAACCATAACCGATCATCACGTGAGATGGAGTAGTTTTCAATGGTGAACATCTTATGTTGATCATATCTACTATATGATTCACGCTCGACCTTTCGGTCTCCGTGTTCCGAGGCCATATCTGCATATGCTAGGCTCGTCAAGTATAACATGAGTATTCTGCGTGTGCAAAACTGGCTTGCACCCGTTGTAGATGGATGTAGAGCTTATCACACCCGATCATCACGTGGTGTCTGGGCACGACGAACTTTGGCAACGGTGCATACTCAGGGAGAACACTACTTGATAATTTTTAGTGAGAGATCATCTTAAAATGCTACCGTCAATCAAAGCAAGATAAGATGCATAAAAGATAAACATCACATGCAATCAATATAAGTGATATGATATGGCCATCATCTTCTTGTGCTTGTGATCTCCACCTCCGAAGCACCATCATGATCACCATCGTCACCGGCGCGACACCTTGATCTCCATCGTAGCATCGTTATCGTTTACGCCATCTATTGCTTCTACGACTATCACTACCGCTTAGTGATAAAGTAAAGCAATTACAGGGCGTTTGCATTTCATACAATAAAGCGACAACCATATGGCTCCTGCCAGTTGCCGATAACTTCAGTTACAAAACATGATCATCTCATACAATAAAATATAGCATCATGTCTTGGCCATATCACATCACAACATGCCCTGCAAAAACAAGTTAGACATCCTCTACTTTGTTGTTGCAAATTTTACGTGGCTGCTACGGGCTTAGCAAGAACCGTTCTTATCTACGCATCAAAAACCACAACGATAGTTCGTCAAGTTGGTGCTGTTTTAACCTTCGCAAGGACCGGGCGTAGCCACACTCGATTCAGCTAAAGTGAGAGAGACAGACACCCGCCAGCCACCTTTAAGCACGAGTGCTCGTAACGGTGAAACCAGTCTCGCGTAAGCGTACGCGTAATGTCGGTCCGGGCCGCTTCATCTCACAATACCGCCGAACCAAAGTATGACATGCTGGTAAGCAGTATGACTTGTATCGCCCATAACTCACTTGTGTTCTACTCGTGCATATAACATCAACGCATAAAACCTGGCTCGGATGCCACTGTTGGGGAACGTAGTAATTTTAAAAAAATTTCTACGCACACGCAAGATCATGGTGATGTATAGCAACGAGAGGGGGAGTGTATCTTCATACCCTTGAAGATCGCTAAGCGGAAGCGTTTATCAACGCGGTTGATGTAGTCGTACGTCTTCACGATCCGACCAATCCAAGTACCGAACGCACGGCACCTCCGAGTTCTGCACACGTTCAGCTCGATGACGTCCTCGCCTTCTCGATCCAGCAAGAAGGGCGAAGTAGTAGATGAGTTTCGGCAGCACGACGGCGTGGTGACGGTGTTAGTGAAGAACAATCTCCGCAGGGCTTCGCCTAAGCACTACGGAAACTATAACGGAGGATAAACTAGAGGGGACGGGGTTGCCGGCACACGGCTTGGTGTTTCTTGATCTGTCTTTGGTGCTAGCCCTACCCCTCTATTTATATGTTGAGCCCTGGGGTCGAAACTTGGAGTAAAAGCCTCCTCAAAGTCGGTTTTGCCCGAAAGGCAAGAGTCCTACACGGACTCCAGGGCTAGACGCCAGGGTTCCCGGCGTCTACCCCTAGACGCCAGGGTTCCTGGCGTCTAGCCTCTAGTCTCCGCAAAACTTCCTTTTGCACTTTCCATAAGCCTCGTGGGCTTTCCCCTTTGGCCCAAATAACGTGTTCTCGTACCCAAACATTTCGGGAAACATCCGGAACCCCTTCCGGTGAATTCCGGAACCCTTCCGGAGATCAAACACCATTATCCCATATATCAAACTTTATCTCCGGACCATTCCGGAGTTCCTCGTCATGTCCATGATCTTATCCGGGACTCCGAACAACATTCGGTTACCAACATGCATAACTCATATAATACTATATCGTCAACGAAACGTTAAGCGTGCGGACCCTACGGGTTCGAGAACTATGTAGACATGACCGAGACACGTTTCCGGTCAATAACCAATAGCGGGACCTGGATGCCCATATTGGCTCCCACATATTCTACGAAGATCTTTATCGGTCAAACCGCATAACAATATACGTTGTTCCCTTTGTCATCGGTATGTTACTTACCCGAGATTCGATCGTCGGTATCCAATACCTAGTTCAATCTCGTTACCGGCAAGTCTCTTTACTCGTTCTGTAATGCATCATCCCGTAACCAACTCATTGGTTACATTGCTTGCAAGGCTTATAATGATGTGCATTACCGAGAGGGTCCAGAGATACCTCTCCGACATTCGGAGTGACAAATCCTAATCTCGAAATATGCAGAGCACCTTTGGAGACACCTGTAGAGCACCTTTATAATCACCCAGTTACGTTGTGACGTTTGGTAGCACACAAAGTGTTCCTCCGGTAAACGGGAGTTGCATAATCTCATAGTCATAGGAACATGTATAAGTCATGAAGAAAGCAATAGCAACATACTAAACGATCGGGTGCTAAGCTAACGGAATGGGTCATGTCAATCAGATCATTCAACTAATGATGTGATCCCGTTAATCAAATAACAACTCTTTGTCCATGGTCAGGAAACATAACCATCTTTGATTAACAAGCTAGTCAAGTAGAGGCATACTAGTGACACTCTGTTTGTCTATATATTCACACATGTATTATGTTTCCGGTTAATACAATTCTAGCATGAATAATAAACATTTATCATGATATAAGGAAATAAATAATAACTTTATTATTGCCTCTAGGGCATATTTCCTTCAATAATAACATGAGATCTGACATGCATGCCTACTAGCTAACTAGACATTTTGGCAGACAGGCTTAGGGTCATAGTCTCGAGTAACCGAATCATGGCTGCCAGCAGGTCTATTGTAGATCATGATCTCGTCACAATCAAACTCGAGGTAGAACGTAGCTCTCTTCCCAGCTTCCATCTTGAAAGCAGTTACAAGGGCTCTCCAACCAAGGCAACTGAAATAGGTGCTGTTTGGCTCATTGGTGACAAGACAATTGAAGTGTTGGACCGTCAGCATCTTCATGAGGGTGCACATGAATGTGATGGTTGCATCAAGCAAAACTAGAAACCTCTCTAAGAAGTCAGGCCTTGCCCCACAAGGGATGACCTAAGCAAAATTGAAAGAAATAAGTAGTTAGGCAATTTTAGCCACAACCGTACAATATGAGACTCAATCAGAACATGTTGAACTAAAATATACCATTCTACTGATGAAGTCATTCAGAAGATCTATGACGAACTTCCTATCCTTCTAGCATCTGACTGCACCACAGGTCTCACACAGGGCATCCATACTCCTTTCATCATGTTGACAAAAAAACATGCATCATTAAACTAAATGACCAACGCAGAACACATGCGTAGATATAATGCAACATAAAACATATATACGTAGCTAATTAAGCAATTCGTATGAACTAGCACAACCTGTCTAGATATTTACATATACTAGTAATTAATCAGTTCTACAAACCATGCATAGTTCAACCATAAAACATGCATAAAGTCAAACAGTTCGTAAGAACTAGCGTTACCCATCTAGCAACCTAATCGCTGGAGGGGCCGGTATTGAGGTCATCTCTGGTTCTATGGGGCATTAGCACGACGACTTCCAGACTGTCTAGTATAACAAGATTTGCCTGGCTCCTATGAGGGAGTGGCGAAGACAGCGGCACGCCTTTGACACGCTCTAGTGCTAGTAATCGTCGCTAGATGGTCTACGGACTTAGATGTATTTTTTACTTCTGGTGTTCTTTGTACTACCTTGATAGTTGATGAATAGATTAGAAATTATCCATGCAAAATAATAATAATACCATAACTAAATTATGGGAATGTGGTACTGAAAAGAACGTACACTCCACCCGCCACACGTGCCCCTCCACAAAACGATCGTACTTAGTATAGGGAACGCAGTAACGGAAGTAACAGGGACGCGGTTGTTCTGGTCGCGAGCACAGGTGCTCGCGGTATCTGGGCGGCGGGCATGTCATCGAGATGTGTAGCATTAAATTACCGAGGGAACCAGTCGATCGTTTTTTAATCGGGGGAACAGGAAATACGGTAGAGGGATATGGCGTACGCCGCGCCGGTGACGGAGCGCGCAGATCCCGCCGTGACGGGAGGTCATCAGAGCCGTGGCTCAGGACCGTGTTCTTCTCCTGACCCGTAGCTCAGGAAGTAGTTGGATTTCCGGCAGGCGGCGGCGCGCAGGCTAGTAAATGACAAGTGAGACTAAGGCGGAGCTGTCTCCCACCGCTTGCCACACTTGTTTGGATCTCCATTGACGCCTGGTGAAACCCTGAGCACCGGAGATCAGCGGGGGTAGGAATACACGGTGGCGCTATCCTTATGGAGTTCCTGATGCAGCCCATTAGGAGGTAACCCCCCTCCCCCGAATCCTGATTGCGTATTTTTCTGCTTGTGGATTTGCAAGGCTTCTGTTTCTGGATCCAAGTTTTGGCCGATGCGGGACCGCCATGATGGTAGATGTCAATGAGAATGAGCTTCCAATGAAGCCGCTGCACTACCCCGCGGTGGCGATAGGGACTGCAGAGCTACCACCCATGGAGACAGCCAGCGCCGATAGGCAGATGTGTGTGGCGGAAGGGGGGCTCGTAGCAGCGGATGGGGATGGTGAGCCACAAGCATCTGAGCAGGCTGGACTCGCAGGTAATCTATTGGCTACTGGTGTTTGGATTGAAGACTTTTTATATGATTTTAGGTGTACTTGGAGTCGCATGAACTGACTTGCAGATCTTACAAAAATAGGAATAGGTAGATCCTGGAGAAATTAGAATAGTTATATACAGATTTCCCCGAAAGCTATGTGTGCTTTGGTCCTAGCCTGTTCTGAAGATACTATGACCCACTCATGATTAACAGAAAACATAGCAGTGTGGATGCTTGACTGCAAAACTGAGCTGAAACTTGTATTTACATACTTAAATGCTAAAACAAAAGGCACAACAGTGGCAGTCTGTTTTTGATTGTACACTGTTTTCAGGTGAATTATAAATTGAATTAACTGAGTTGCAGATAGGTTGGTTAGTTGTGCAAGAGATTTCACTTACAAAATTCAGAAAAATGAAACTCGTAGAGAAATTAAAATTGTTATATATAAATTAAGTCGAAACCAGTGCTAGAGCTGCTAGTAGGGACTAGATGAATAAAAAGAGGGCATAACTGTGTTTTTTTTTTGTGATGCTTGATTGTGATATGAACGAATAAATACCAGAATTCAGTTGGAAAAGCTTTGAAATAATCAAGCTTAATCTGGACAGAATCGTTGGGGTCATGACTGGTGAAAAAATGAAAGTAGATAACAGGTTGATTTATCATATTGTAGGGTTAGGATTGGAGCTGCTGCTCCAGGAAGGGCACCTTGCCCTATGCGACCCAACGCTCTTGAGAAGGCAATACGGGGGTTCGCTTACAAACCGGGTGACATTGTAATCGTGCTTGCACTGGGTACAAGCTTTGACACACTCGGGGAGGCCTATGATTTTTCCAATCTCTACTCGTGGGAGAAGGGATTTGGAATAAGATACAGGAAGAGTATACTGAATGTGGAGAGGACAAAATGCATGCAGGAAATTGTTTGCGGCTGTGCGGTACGCATTTGTACCCATCATGGATTAATTGTATTAATTTTGGTTTGCTCTTGGGGTTTATGGAACCTGACCCGTTTGTGCTTGTCTGGATATGGTTTTGCAGGGTAAAGCTGGGGTGGAGAACAGTAGATCGTGCCGTGACTGCCCTGCATTAATAAGGTATCTCCGCTCAAAGGCAATGGTTGGTACATAGCTGAGCATCGTGAGCAACACACCCACTCGCTGTCTCCGACATATGGGCAGACAACACACTGGCTTTCCCCACATTGCTCCTCCACCATGCCCTTCCCTCAATCTCCCTAAGCCCTCATGGCATTGCCAGCACATCTCCGTTGATATGGACGACGACCCACTACCAACCGCAACGACACAAGGCTGTAGATCGGCAGCCGGTCGTTGATAGGCTATCAGAACTGGCAAGCAGTGTTCCATCTCACATTTTCGGCATCTTCGTGGTTCCTTCTCCAAGATTTGCCTTCCAGGCATCAAATCGACAGCTTTGGATTGCCGGGGCCGCGTTCGCTTGCACCTTAGTTGGATCTATGTTTGCTTGCTAGACCAGTGATCTCCACCCCTTACTTCACATATGATTCTCCTACCCTGGGGGCAGCAGTCATTCTGTCCTCTCTGTTTTCTCATGTTTTCAAAGGGGAACTTGGTTTCACCAATCTACAAGTTGGAGGAAGCTCACTGACTATCGTTCTCCTAACAGACGGTTACTCACTTTAGTTTGTGACTTGAAATATATCTCACGCATTGCACAAAACCTTGCATCTAATCTAACTATCATGTGCCTCTGAAAATATAAGAACACTTGACTGCCATGGGTGTGACTCATATCAGTTAGTATCAAAATTTAAATAACTAATTTACCTTCACATTTCCATCTGACTTGGGCTTCATATAATCTGTCATTTTGTGTTGGGCTGCATACCTTTTGCATTACATAAGAATTCTGACATTCTTCGGATTGAATTTATTTCTAAACATCTAACAGAAGAGCTCAATGAAAAATGACTTCGATGCATACATCTCACTGCATAATGAGAAATTATGGTCTTTTCATTGTCTTTGTTTCTGCATCTTTCTTCAATTCCCTTAAAATCTTTTATGCTACTGTTTGACTATAAATTTTTCTTTTTCGTTCAGGTGTCACAACATTAATTAAGCAACTTTGGTTTGGCTACAAATGATGTGCTGAATTAGCATTTCTAAGAGAATGCACTCTATTATTTTGGTATGACTAACTATAGGAACGAGGTTTCACTAGCATGAATAATTTTTCCTGGTTGCATTACGTGATTGAATCCTTACCGGTAGTAGTTGGTTGTACCATGTAATTGGATCTTTATCAGTAGTAGTAGCATAACTAAGTCATGGAGCTCTGTATTTTGTTACTGGAGATCTGTTTATCTGGTTGCTAACTGGTAATAATATCTAAGATTTTTATTCTTATATACTATACTTCATTCACTTCACGATGTCAATACGTGCCTGCTACTGGTAGCTTCCGGTTAGTTGTGTTCTTGTGTATTCTAAGAATATATGATATTTACTTCTCTTTTTTGTCTAGTTAATTTTTGAAATAATATACAGAAACATTTGCTCAAATTTATTGTACATTTTCTCAATTGTTAATCTCTCTGCACAAGCTATGTGCATCAACAGGCTTACTGGTTTGTTGGCACCAAAAAAGCGGAAGGAGATGTGGCAGCCAACAACTAGCTGAGAGAAGGCGCCAACGAGGGGCTCAACAAATGGACAAGGTTCTGCACGATATGTCGCCAGCAGGGACATAAGAGGACAACCTGACCGGACCGGGGCCATATCCCGAAGCCTGTTCGTAAACCGGTCAGGTGCGCAAACTGTGGCACTGAATGTCACAGGCGAAACAACTGCAAAAGAGTATAGGCGATTTGTGGATAAACAACATGTGAGGACCGACCACAATGTCCCTGACCAAGCTATCTGTTTGATCGTTTCTTTACTGTAGACCATTGTGTTGTGTAGCTAAGTGTGTGCGGCGAGAATGTGTTGGATTTCCTATAAAATCTGTCTTGTTTGCATGCTTGCTGAATGTAAGGCAGTGCTGATGGACGTGTTAATGACTCGTTTCTGAACAAAATGAAACTCCTCTGCGTGTATGTTCAAACTGATACTAGCTTAGAATGGATGATGTCTGTTTCTGAATTTTTTGTCAGCATGGGCATGCATTCTGAATTTTTTGACACTATGCTGATGTATTCTGAATTTTTTGACAGTATGATCACGCATTCTTATTTTTTTTGTCAGTACGGGCGTGCATACTGATTTTTTGACTGAATGCTTGTGCAAACAGAGTGGCGAGCATAATCTTGTTTGAGCTGACTTATATATTCAAACAACTGTATTGCAAGCATGGTTCCTGTTACGGTAGTACCTGAATTTTAAAACTGAGGTAATCCAGCTATGTTTGCCTGCTGGAATGGGGCACGGGATTGAAAGCTAGGCACGTAGCAGTGTGCATCTGTGACAAGTGCATGCATCTGTGAGGTCGCGCGCCCAGTACTCTCTGGATCCTATTCGAAATTCAAACTGCACAAGCGTTAGTCCAGAATTTGCAAGCTGACGGCCCACCCCGTTACAGACCGGCTGAGCCGAAGCCCATTTGGTTGACGTCGTAGCAGTGGCCGTTTGACAGAAGTGGGCCAGTGGAACTGTTCGTCAATAGATAGATATACGAGAGAAATACTTGAGCCTGTTCGCGTCAGCTTGTGGATCACGAGGACAACGGGCGGGAGGGATACCGCGAGCAGGTGTGCTCGCGCTCAGAAGATCACTTTCGAAGTAACAGTCCTTACTGAGAATGTGTTTCCTCTAATAATTGTTTACTGAGAAAAGGTACTGCTTAAACTAGTGATGCTACATCATCTGACGAGGATTGTCAGTAACACGTATATTAATATAGTTTTAAACGCTACTAGTGTGACTCTTTTTCTTGATTACGGATCGATGTTTTTAAGTATTTTTTTTTTAGAAAAGGAGGATGACCCCCGGCCTCTGCATCTGGGCGATACATACGGCCACTTTATTAATTATTCTAATAAGACCTTACAAAGTCATACAACAGTAAGACTAAAGCCGCCGTCTAAGCAACAAACTGTCGCTACACCTATCCAGTTGATGAAGGGGCGCAGATAGCCTGAGCCTAATACCAAACAGACATCGCAGCCAAGCCTAACATCTAAGACCTGAGACCCCAACCTAGCCACTTGCCGGGTCTGGGACACACACTGGTCCGGCGTGCTCTCAGAGGCCGCCGCCGCCAACTGCCACTGCTCCATCTTCAGAACTGTACTGATGCATCAACCTTGCTCGGTCCAGCTATCATCGACGCCACCACGGCGCCCAACGGCACCTCCTCCCTGCGCGCAAACAGCTGAACACGTCGCGGTCGCTACTGATACACCTCAGCGCCATGCTGCCAAGTACCACTAGCCGACACAGCTTGAAACCCTTGGAGGATCTGTCGTGCGTAGCACCTGCCGATCAGGCATGACCAAGCATAGCACCTGTCGGTCAGGCATGACTTGACATCACCACCAAAGCTCCGTGCAAGACGAAGCCGCTCCACCTCCTGCCTCCGACTTCCAGCGCTGCTCCACAAAACGATGCTCCCAAGAGAGAAACGACACCGCAGTGCCGCCATCGTCCGGTCTGGAACACCAGATCCTAGGGTTTCTCCCACAGCAATACGAGTGGGTCGACGGTAGTCACATGACGATGCCTTCATCAAGGTAACGACGTGGAACGCCGCCATTGCCCGCCGTCGGCTCGGTTTTCACCGGCAACTACGTCTTCCCGACTCGCAGCTGGTGCCAGATGACGGATCCCGAGATCCGAACACCCAACCTCAGGGCGACCACCTCTGACGGAAGAGATGACCACCACCGCCGGCTGGACCGGTCAGAACAGATCTGATCGGAGGTGCTGCCGACGAAACCACCAGGCCATCCACGCCGCCGTCACCGATCTGAAGGTAGCATGCACGCCACCGCAGCCAAGCCGGCCGCCGCCGACCGCAGCCGCCGCCGCCGCCGCCGCCCGAAGGGCCATCCGCAGCGCCCGCAGCCCTGGCCTCCGCCGCGCCAAGCCGTCGCCGTCCGAGGACGGGCCGGACTCCCGCCGGCTGCAGCCATCCGCCGCGCCGCAGATCCCAGATCGGTCGCGCCACCACACGCCTTGGGGTCCGCCCCATCCCGGAGACGCGCGAGAGAGGAGATCCCCCGCCACCGCCGTCGGCCCCCGGGCTTAGCCCGGCGGCGTCTTCCGGCGGCGGCGGAGGGAGAGGAGGAGGGAGTTTGCGGCGGCGGCGGCTAGGTTTCTGGCCGCCCGAGTCGCCCTAGGGGGAGGACGACGCGGGGGCTGGGCTCACACGTGTTTTTAAGTATTAGCATAATATATTATTTCCAGCTAAAAAGGACTTACTTCATCTACGGATATTACCACTAAATCTCCTTCTGTGTATTTGACTCTATACGGCAATTTGATCTTCGTTTGTGTTTGTGACTCTATGATATTTCCGTCGCTGGTTTGATCATCATTCAATAGTAACGCATGGAGCCATCTATAGTAATTTAGTCACTCGCGCTATGCAGTCGGGACAATTACACACACGTTGTGCTTAATCATCATTAAGTGGTAACACCATTAACCAATTATATTAATTGATTTATATTTCCGTCGCAAGGAAGTTGTATATAGCCACCTTGTCTCACTTTTTTATTCTATGGTAATATCATGTGGTAATTCTAGTAATTCCATTTATTTTTCTCCGAGCAAGAAGATATATGTATATGTAGCCAACTATATATATCGTCTTACATTTACTGGTAACAGTGAGTTGCTGTTCTAGTAATCCATTTACCTTGCCGAGCTATGGGGGTGCATAAAGCTGTTGTGTCCACTTAGGCCTTGTACAATGGGAGGTGTTTAGGGGAGGTGTTTAAAAAATAAACCAGGTTTTTCCGAAGCACCGGTGCTTATTTGTACAGGATAGACGCTTAACTAAGCGTCTCTCCTGTAAAAATAAGCACCGATGCTTCATAAAAATTCGGTTTATTTTTCTAAGCATCTCTTTAAGCACCTCCCATTGTACGGGGCCTTATATGGTAACACAAAATGGTTGTTCTAGTAATCGTTTTGGTTTCTCCGACGTTGGGTCTTCATGTAGTAGTAACGTGTATCCACTGGCGCCAGTAAAGTTTGTAATATTGTTACTAGATATCTAAGCTATTTTATCATGCCTAACTAGCGACAGGAGAGCCGCGGGCCAGAGGTGCAGGAAGCGGCAGCTGGTAACGGAATTTAGTTCCATTACGACATAATGACAACCTTTTTACGGTGGTTATCTATAGGACCGACTGGTTCATGACACGAGGAGCGGGCGATTACGGACCGGCGCATAGGATAAGAGAGTTTTTTTTTTTTTTTGAGTATCGGTACAGACACAAGCGCTCATATATACTCGCATACACTCATCCCTATGTACGTACACACGCATACCTTACCCTTATGAGCATCTCTAAAAGACTGAGCCGGCACATCATCTTGAGATTTACGAAGTCACCGCAGGCGCCTCTCCTCCCACTGAAAGCGCATCGCCGAAAATCCTGAAATAAATCCAGGAATAATGCGAGCACCAGGATTTGAACCCTGGTGGGTTGGGGATACCACTGTCCACCTAACCAACTCAACCACAGGTTGATTTGCTAGGATAAGAGAGTTTGCGTGTGCATTCACTTTAGCGCTACCGTAGAAAACATTATTATACACATTTAATATTTTTCAAGTACATGATATTTTATCTCAAAATACATGTTTTCCACATGTTTTCCACATTTTCAAATACACAATGAAACATTTTTTTATATGATACAAGAAAATTTTAAGCTATTCGAATATTTTTTTTCATTGCATAATGTTTTTTAACAATATCATAAACATATTTTTGAAACTCGTGAACACATTTTATAATATAACATACATTTTTTGAATGGTACCAATTGTTTTTTTAATTACACAAACATTTTTATATTGTAGAATCTTTTTCAAAATTTTCACATACACAATTTTCAATACATGAATATTTTTAAAATATCACATACATTTTTCAAATAATTGTTTTTCTGAAAGTTGAGATAATATTTGTTTTACACTACATGAAGAGTTTTTAGATGTGTTATGAATAATTTTTGAAAATTAACAAAATTAATTTTCATAATATATGTATTTAGTGTTAATTTTTAAAAATATAAATAAACTAAAAAGGAGAAACAAAACATGTGTGTGGCGTCAGCATGTAGAACCCAAATGGCTACTAGACCAACCAACTCCCGATTTCCTTTAAGCGAGCCGAGCTACTGCTTGGCATTAAGCGGGATATAGCCACGCCCATAGAGCTCATCTACAGTATGTTTCGTGTGGGGCATACCATTAAGCAATATGTTTCTAGAAGCGGGATATAGCCACGCCTCACTCTGTGCGTTCGGTTTATTCAGTTTGCATAGTTCGGTTTATACGGTTTTCCGGTTTGTACGGTATTAATATTTCGGTTTATATGGTATGAAATTAAAATACGTTTCGGTTTCGGTATATATCAAATTATTTCGGTATGGTTTCGGTATATACCATAATAACCAAAGTTGACGCGAATTTGAAAATGACATACTATATTTTACAAATTTATAATTCAAAACACATACTCTCTTAATAAAAGAGGTATATAACTTTATATAAGTATATATGCATGCCTCAATTCATGCCTTGAAAGGTTATGGACGTGATTAGCATTTTTGCAAGAGAAAAAAATACTACATTATAGGAAAAAAAAAGGGATGTTCTTTGCAAGAAATTTTACTCCTATACAAGAAAAATGACTACTTGTATCATTGTTTGTCTCAAGAAATATAAATATATTTTCATTTCGGTTTATTCGGTTAACTATTCGCTTTTTTGGTATATACCATAAAAACCGAAATTCAAAACGGTATCAAAAGTTCATACCATATCGAAACCAGAAACCATCAAAACAATAAATTCGGTTCGGTTCGGTTTATTTTCGGTATGGTTTTTCGGTTCGGTTTGAAAATGCACAGTGTGAGCCACGCCCATAGCGCTCGCCTTCATCGCCGACGACTCGGTCTGGCTCCAGGAGGCCCCCCTCTGCCGTGTGCTGGCAGATGGCTAAGGCTGCCGTTAGCCACCTAACGTGGCTAACGCATGGTTTTTGCCGTCCCCTTTGCCATCCGCTTTGAGGAAGCTGGCGGCAAAGAACCTGTTTACCGTCGCTCTCTTTGCCGTCCAGGTTTGTTGTCGGTGGCGGACGGCCGTCCGCTTTTGATGCCCTTCCCGTCTGCAAATAAGCTGATTATTGCAGTGTGGTCAAAATCAATCTATAAAGCCTGCCCAAAACCATTTTAATGGGCCGACCCCCTAAAAGCGACTAAGCACCCTAGCCAAAGGCGAGGCCAATCCACGTCTCGCAATAAGCGAACATAGCTGACGTGCTGGTATAATGCTATATGACACCCTTTGTGACACAGAAGGTCTGCTCACCTAGGTCTACTAGTGTGGTGGACGTACCGCTAGCATCCGATCGCTCACATCCCCAGTTCTCTTGAGTTAGTATTTGAAGATATACTCTTTTTTTATTTGTGTTTTGTTTCATCATTATTATTTCATCAATAAATTTGGAATTAGTTTGTGGTGGCAAAACAATTGTTCACGCATATGTATAAAATATTCATATAATTAAAAAGGTGATCATGTACAAAAAATAATGGTTCAGGCATTTACAGAAACGCGAGTGTAAGTTTAAAAAGCCTTTGCATGTTTTAAAGTATTCATTATGCATTAGAAGAATTGCTTATCATATTTTTTAATATTATCATGCATTAGAAAAAAAGTTCATCGCGCATTAAGAAAATATTCATCATGTATTAAAAAGTTATGTTTAGCGTGTATTGCAAATTTGTTTGTTGTGTATTTGCAAAAGTATTAATGTAGTTAAAGTAATTGTTCGCATACTTGTAGAAATGCATTTGTAATTCATAAAGTATTCCATGCTGAATAGCATCCTTCATGTATTACAAGAAATGGTCATCTAATATATTTTTAGTATTATTGGAAACATTATCATGCATTTAGGAAATGTTCAGGATTTATTAAAAAAATTTGTTTATTGTGCATTTAGAAATATTTTATTTATAAATAAAAAAGGGAAACAAAAATCTATCTATAAAAAATATGTACATGTTTAATGAAAACAAAGCATTAATAATAAATTTAAAATACGAAATAAATAAAAAAACTATGAAAAATAAGAAAAAGGTAGAAAGTATTTTTTTTTAGGTTTTTTAGTAACCAGAAAATGTAAAAAATATGGAAAAAAATAAAAATGAAAAAAGTAAAAAATTAGTTGGAAAACAAAAAGGAAAAAACCAAAGGGAAAATTACCACCAGCAAAAAAAATGACAATACCGTCTAAAAATCCCAAACATACAATATTAACCAACTCAAGAAGAAAAAAGCGTCTCCCGAACAACCACCCTTATTGGGCTACCCTGTGTTGGACGCTATGTGAGTTAGGACAGAATATCGCTTGCAGCGGGTGATAAATAGTAAAAAGAATTGATATTAAGATGGTGTTAAATAGCAATTGGCAATGGAAGAAAAGAACTAATTATCACCGGAGAACAATATATAATTACTTTGTGTTTAAATAATTTGAGAAAAATATTTTTGACGAAAATTCGAGTTGTAGTAACAATGTGCAAGCACAACCAGTTCATAGGTGGGCTACTACGATCTATATTGATAAACTTGGTATCGTGAAAACAGACGAATTGTGCAATGGATCGAGAATATGATTTGGTTAACTGATTTTGCACCGATAGGAAATGACATAAAATGGAGCTGGTATAAATCATACATGCTTAAATGAACTTCGGGAAAAATTTAGATGAATAGATGATAGGGTCCCATGTAAAGCTAGCATTTCCTTATTAGGGAAAGATTCAGTATATTTTGCAAAAATCATACTCCCTCCTTCCCAAAATGTCAGGCGCGATTGACTTTTTACGGTCTTTCATGCACGACTTTGACCACTAATATATATCAAAGTATATGGATTGAATATGTATAAATGGCATTGTCGTATTTGTCTTGCAAAACAATTTTATTTATATATACGTATACTAATTTTATAGACATACAGTACATGAAATTCATAGTCAAAGTTGTGCAACGAAGACAAAAAAAGTCAAACCGCGCCTTATATTTTGGGAAGGGGGGAGTACTAAATTAGAGGATAATAATTTTTCTCTCTCTAAAAGGCCCAAAACCCATATATTAGGTAGCACATGCCTTCACAAAAACACCATTAGAGAAATTTTGAAGTATATCCAAATCTTTGGGGAGCCAAAATCTTCTTCTTTCTGAATTCACCGGCAACACGTTGTGAGCAAAGTTTGTTGCCACCTCTGTACCTCCATCTCAGCATAGTAAACTTTTGTAATAAGGAAGGCAAAACAAGGACAAGACCTTTCCTTTCATAAGGAAAACTAAATAGGTGACTTTGCAAATAATAGAATATGAGTAATGGGATAATTAAAATCTAAAACTCAAAACAACCAGATAAGCAACTAAATAAGTGGTTTTTCAAATAATAGAATATGAGAGACGAGAAAATTAATTAGAAAGTTGAAAACCTCAAATAAATAACCAAATAGTTATTTAAAAATCCGGGAGTCGTAAACCAAAATCAAGATAGGCATTTTAAAATTTCCATGCCACATTTCCATGGATGTTTAGTTGTTCTCACTAGCTTAATTAACAATCTTTATAATTAGACATCATGATTTGTAAAAAGGTAGGAATCTGAAATAAGCGAGATAGATTTTTGAAGTCCTAAACATGGGTTGCTTAGTATGAGAAATGGAAAGGGTGAACAATTTAGAGAGAATGAACTAAAGGAAAGAATGAAGATAAGGGCATATTTGTCTTTTATAGGCTTAAAAGTTTATTTATTTTGTGAAGTAACTATTGGACGCGGATTTGGTGAACATGGGTGCGCGCGCACCCTTTATGAATAGTAAATTCACAAAAATGCTAGGAAAAACAAAAAAAATCTCAATTGATTTTGTGGCACGTCGGCAAAGGTTCTTCCCCATGTCCTCTAGATCCCAAAGCCGTGAACTTCATCCGACATAGTTGAAGAAGAGGAACACCGCCATCCACGCACACCAGTGTAAGGCACCAAATACGTCCATAGCAGTTGACACCAACGCCACCCGAGAGAGAGAGAGCCGTGCACCGACCACTAGACACAAATATCTCACGGACCCATCTTCTCATCGGCGCCTCTCGTTGGAACACATCACCGAGACGAAGGAAGAGCATAAGCAAATTATTCCAACACCATGATGTCTCCACCATTGATGCAGCACCTGTGAAGCAAGTTATGTCTATCCTATCTCCTACTAGAGAGAAAATGCGGGGGCCGGGGCGGGGAGGGGGGGGGGGGGGGGGGGGGGTCCGCTCCTGCCGTTGGAGCGGTAGACGGAGAGGACGAGGACCCGCATCGTCACTAGTGTTGTGAGGAACAAAATCGCCTCGTCTCTCGGGAGCGGTTTCGGGAGAAGCAGGTCAACGTCTGATTTTGTTTCTAGGCGTACTCGGTTGACACTTGAAAAATTGACTTGTACGCCAGTCACATCTGTTTGTGGGCACTTAGCTGTTGTAACCATGAGATGTGTTTTTTGTTTTTCTTTATTTTGGTAAAATACGCTTTATTAACTCAAAAATTGGCGCATTGACAGGACCCTAAAAATAATTTCCGTGTATACTAGTAGTAATATCAGTCTCGATCGTCTTCCACCGTGTTGCCGTGCTGTGGATTGGTATGCCTACCTAAACATTTTATTAGCCACCGTAGGTAGCACGGTAGGGATGGTGTCAGCATACAGGGCATAGGGTGCAAAAGCGGCTGATTAACCAGCAAAAACGCGAGGTTCATATGGCCAAAGGAGCCTAAAAAGAAACACAGGAATCAACACATGCACACACCAAACCGCGTACGAGTAATGCTAGACCGACGAAGAGTTATGTATAATTGTTTTATGTACAGGCTGATTTGTAGGACTAGTAAATGCGCACGTGCAACGCACGTTAATATTTAGGTAATATATTTAGGTAACATATCTATTTAGGTAACATATCTATTTAGGTAATATATTAATTGCATGCAAATATTAGGTATGTTATTATTTGTTTGTTAATCATGTGATTAGTAGGGCTGCAAACGAGTCGAGTTCGAGCGAGTTGGGCTTGGCTCGGCTCAACTCATATTAAAATTTGAGCGAGCTCAAACTGAGTGAAGCTCAAGATCGAGCTGTAGAACATGGCTCGTGCTCAGCTTGTAACGATCTCGAGTCGATTTCGAGCTAGTTTCGAGCTAAATGTGATGGTAAAAATTATTAATCTATGGAGATTATTTCAACTAGATAAGGCACAACATGACATAAGAAAGCACTAAAAATAGTATTCCAATTAAGACCATGATAATATAAATTTCTTCAAAGTAGTTTGACTTATTCTCTCACAACGAAAAGTCTAGTATCAACATAAGATAACGATTCATGACAAACATATACGAGTAATTTGGAAAACAAATTATTGGCCAAAGATCATAAAAAGTTGCAACATAATGCAGGTCGGAGATGATCCTGGAGTTGTCATAGAACTTGAACTAAATCATTCCATCACCATACCAAAGAAGCACAATCAACCAGCATATTAGAATTCATTAGTTTCAAACATAATATAAACAATGCAACAATTCAAATGAATTTTTGTCATATTATATTTGTTTTTTTACTAGTCTGTAGAAACAGAAGGCGCATATGCTGGGAACTTTTGCCAAAGAAAAACTGGATATTTAACACATAGTCGACTGCGTGCCATAATTATGCTAAAATCTTCTCCGCTCTTAATTAAGCTTGCACGTTTGCTGGTAAATAAATTGGGAAAAGTCATGGGCATCATATATGGTAATAATTTATCTCGTTTCCATTTAATATATGACATGATCATTTAACATAATGATATTATCTCGAGCTAAAATCGAGCGAGCCAATATTGGCTCAAGATCAGCTCGTATCTTGGTCGAGCTACATGAAGTGTCCAAACTCGACTCATTTTTTTTCGAGTCGATCTCGAGTCGAGCCAAAAAACGAGTCGATCTCGAGCGGCTCACGAGCCTCGAGCTTTTCTTGCAGCCCTAGTGATTAGTGCAATATTTGGTATGATATTAATTGCATGTTAAACACGTTTAACGCTTGCCATTGGAGCAGTCTAGTCGTTGGATTGACTTAGTTCGATGGCCGAGATCAGTTGGTCTGCCCTTTTGGGTCTTTTTATATTGGTATAGATTAGGATTGGAAGTGTGCGGTGAGGAGGCCCACCTAGTGAAAATCAGGGAGGGGTTAGGATTTGGATTTGGCAAGTTACGTAACCCTTTGTAGGTGGTTACATAGGTTTAGCATTTTCGGCCGCGTACATTACCACACCCTGCCTGAACACAAGTTAGTAAATCAGATCCTCCGTACGACCAACATTTGCCAATAGAGGAACAAGTTCTAAGCCATTCCTACCAGGAAAAACAAAAATTCTCAGCCATTCTTACTACTGATAACTTGAAAAACTACTGATAACGTTCTCTCGGAAAAAAAAATACTAGTGATAACTACTACCTAAAGCCTACAAAAATGTCTTACATTTTGAGACGGAGATAGTAGTAGCAATAATTTGGATAGTAACTTGAGACGCGAACGCATCGACGGCTACCGGACAATTCCCTGTTACGTGTGTGTGTCATGCAAAGCGAAATCACACGGATTCAGATCCTCCTCGTGGCTCCTTCTTGTCTGGCTGATCGTCTGCCTCTCCTCCCTGACAGATACTGTCGCGCCTTTGACTGTCGGAAGCATCAGAAGCTTCTGCGCCGTGTGATGGGTCACACGCATGGTGGTTCCTGCACGAGTCACCAAGTAAACAGAGACAGTCAATGAGGGCACTGGTACAGCTGACAGCGTCGTGGATGTACATGGATGGATCGAACATCTCACCCGGCATCATCAGAAGGATCCGGCGCCGCGGCCGTGAGGAGATTGGCGTGCACGCAGAGCACGAGCGCGCACAGGCAGTCGAGGCTTCTCTGCATGTCCCGGAGCTGCGTCTCCATGCTCCCGCCGGTCCGGACGCGGCGCCAGAGCGTGCTCCCGCGGTAGGAGGCCACCAGGCCTGCCGCTTTGCCCAGCGCCTCGGCGACCAGCCCGGCCACCGCCGGATGCTGCGTAGTCATGTCCAGCAGCGCGTAGAGCCTGCGCGCGCACCTCTCGAGGTTGTTGTATTCCGTCTCACACTGCGGAATCCGCAGGAGGCGCGCGGCCAGCGCGATGAGCATGAGAGCATCTCCAACAGCCGCGCTATAGCGCCGCGCGCAAAAAACCTGTTTGCGCGCGCTGCGGCATGTTTTGCGCGCGCGCTGCTGCATGTTTTGCGCGCCCGCCTGCGCTGGCTCCAGCGGCCGCGCCAGAATACAGCGCGCGCGCGCCGCTCCAGCAGCCGCGCCATACAGCGCGCGCGCCGGGCATTTTGTATATATGGATATATGGATATTTTGGACAAAAATGAACATGTAAAAATTTGACACAAATAAGTTGATGAATAAAAGTTCATGCCCACAAGTTCATCAAAATCATGCCCACAAGTTCATCCAACCAAGTTCAAATGCAAACTAAAAGTTCAAGACATGAAGACACATCAATCTTCATCTTCCTCTTCTTCGTCTTCGTCCTCATCTTCCGAAGACGACTCTTCCGCCTCCGAAGATGAACCTTCCTCCCTATCCTCATCACGCACCGCATCGCGCACCGCATCATGTGAAGCTCCGACGGTGTTGGCAAGATCTTCAACGGCATCTTCATGGGAATGTGTGTGAGAAGCCATGACGGCCGGAGGTGCACCCATACCTCCCATGAGAGAAGCAAAACTCATGCCTCCCATGGCGGCCATAGCGTCGGAGGGTGCTCCAAAGCCACCCATGCCTCCCATGGCGGTCGGAGGTGCACCCATGCCTCCCATGGCGGCCATAGCGTCGGAAGGTGCTCCAAAGCCACCCATGCCTCCCATGGCGGCCGGAGGTGCACCCATGCCTCCCATGCCTCCAAAGCCACCAATGCCTCCCATGGCGCCCGGAGGTGCACCCATGCCTCCCATGCCTCCAAAGCCACCAATGCCTCCCATGGCGGCCGGAGGTGCACTCATGCCTCCCATGCCTCCAAAGCCACCCATGCCTCCCATGGCGCCGAGGCCATCGCCACCCATTGCACGAACCAAGGCTCTTTTTCGGATCAAGACTTCTTGTTGGGCAAGATTGACATACTCCTTTTGCGCGCATTGAGGTTAGATGTGTCCATGAAGAACAAGTGCTTCTCCCATTCCAACAACTTAGCTCGCTCCTCGTTGCTCACTTTCCTCTCCTCCAAAGTCACCTTTCTCTCCTCGGCCGCCACCCTTCTCTCCTCGGCCGCCAATCTCCTCTCCTCGGCCACGGCATCTTGGGTCCTTGCCATTTTCCTCACCTCATTTGCTTTGACCCTTGCCTTCACAATAGCTTCCATAGCATTTTTGAGCTCATCATCTCCTTTCTTCTTCTTCTTGTCGGTTTTGTCTTTCTTGCACCCATCCGGTCGTTTTGACTTCGAGTATGAAACCGAGTTGGGTGTGGGGCTTCTCTTGCCGTCATCACTTGATGCATCATCCTCCTCCTCATCATCATCCATCTCAATTGCTCGCTTCCGTTTGTTGCTCAAATGCAAATCCTCCAAACCATCACGCTTCTTCCATTTCTCATCATCCTTTAACAGTTCATAGCAATGAGGCAAGGTAAAGATCCGACCTTTCTTGATCTTCCCCTTCTTGGTTGTCCTTGTCTCATTTTTGAACAAGTTTTGTGCAATGTTGAACTACAAGAAAAACAAAACAAGTTAGCACTTCGGTCACCAAAAACAAGTATGATGAACATATATGAGATGCCACTTACTCGATCATCCTCATTTGTGCCACTTGGGTTAATCTTGTCCACCTACTTTTGCGCGGCCGCCCACTTTTGACAATCCGAGTTGATTGTCGACCATCGGGACCGAAGTGATCTCTCGGAGCGGTAAACTCCACTCTTGTTGTGAGCATTATAGTATTCTGTCATTTGCCCCCAATACGCGTCTCTACTTTGATCACCTCCAATGGATGGATCCTTGGAGACATGCAAATAAGTGTTGCATTGTAACTTGTCATCGGTGGTGGAGTAATTGCCCGCTCTTCCTCTCGGCGCCTCGACAATTCCCTCACCCTCCTCGTCCACCTCAAACTCATGGTCTTCGAAATGGATGTCATTGGTTTGAGACCAATGCGAATTGTTGGACCCAACACCCATAGTGGACATGTATGCATCATCGTTGAGACTACAATTTTTTTGAACAATGCAAATAAGCTATCTATATGTAAAATGATGATGCATTGAAAAAATAAGAAGAAAAAAATACTTGGAAATTTTTTCACCTTGGGGGCATTTCGTCGAACACTTGGTGCGCGTCGGCGGCCGGCTCAACGAGTGAGCTCGCCGGCGCTTCGGTAGGCGCCGCGGCCGTCGAACACCCTGCAAGCTTTTTCCCCCTCGCCATGCCGGAGCCGTCCGCCGCCTTGTTCTTCTTTGCGGATGTTTTGCCCTTCTTCGTCCGCGCCGCATTGGGTACTTTCTTCGATGGTGCGGCGGCGGCACGGGATGGCGCCAGCGCGACGCCACCCGGCGCCGGCGCCGTAGTCATCCGCGGCGGCAAGAAGAGGCTGCGCGCGAGGCCGACGCTCGGCGGAGCTCCGGCGGCGGCGACGCCCGCGCTCGCCGCGCTAGGGTTTCCGGCGGCGGCGGCGGGGGGGGGGGGGGGGGGGGGGGTCGCGGATGTACAGCGGGGTGAGCGGGGCGCCGGTGTGCGCGTCCATGGCGGGGGGCAGGGCGCCGGCGCCGGCGCGCGCGGGGGGTAGGACGAGGAGAGGGAGAGAGCGCTCGAGTGTGCCGCGCGCTGTAGCTGGTGCTTCAAATACACCGCGCGGATAAGCGGTTTTGACCGCGCGCCCAACCCGGTATCGCGCACGCGCCGTTTTTGCGCGCCCGCTGGAGCGAGCCGCGGCGTAGCGCACGCGCTAAAATGGCATTTTTTGCAGCGCGGCGCTCGTTTAGTGCGGCTGTTGGAGATGCTCTGACGGCGTGCACCCCGGACAGCTGCGCAAGAGTGGCGATGGCCGCCAGGACGTCCCACAACCCCATTATGTTGTCCAAGCAGCTGCACTACCTTTGCCTTGGACTGAAGATCGTTCTGTGGAAGCAAGCAACAACCAGGCGATCAAAATGGCAAATTAGCAAATTAGCAATGCAATGCAAGATTTATAAGGGAGAGGAGGTACCTCCGTACCTGTGGCTTTGCAGTTGCCCCAGTCGCCGTGGCTGCCTGAACCTGAAGCTGAAGCTGATGGAGAGTAAGCCAGTAGCGGGGTTTATATGGCTCCATTTGGCTCGGACCCCGACTATCTGCTAGTGAAACACGGACCCCGACTATCTTCCTGCCGGCCTCGCAGAGGGAACTCTGAGAGGAGAGAAGAGGAACGCCTGGAGGTGTCCCTCCCATCCCAAGGAACTCCAGCGACCAGGAGGATCAGAAGCGAGACGAGGGCCTGCCTTTCTAGTCAGAGTGCACAGCCGCAAAAGGAAGATCATAGGATCTTCCTAGGAAGTTCCGCACCCCATCCTTCTCCCTTCAACCGTTGGATCATACCTACCTCTCTCGATCCACATATAGATATAGGTTCCTCTTCCACCAAGCAGAGTTAGTGTCATAGTTCAGTTTTTATTTTTAAGAAATAGAAGGAGATCTGGTCTCCCCCCAGTAAAAATATTCATAATTATTTTCAAATACGAGGAAGCTCAATTAGCATAATAACGGATTTACTAATTTCCCGAAAGTACTATCATATATATATATTTACTATTTTTGCGGAAAAAATTCCAATCTATTCATCTTCAATCATGGTAGTACAACGAACACTAAAAATAATAAAAATTACATTTAGATCCATAGACCACCTAGCGACGACTACAAGCACTGAAGCCGGCCGAAGGCGCGCCGCTGTCATCCTCCCTCCTTCGCCGGAGCCGGGCAAACCTTGTTATAGTAAACAGTCGGGATGTCGTCGTGCTAAGGCCTCATAGAACCAACGCACTATAACAGCAACCCCCGCAGATGAAGAGTGTAGATCAAAATGATCCAACCCGAAGACACATGTACGGAGATGCCATTTGAATTTACGGAGAAATTCATATGGTTTTTTTTCTTTTTTCTTTTCTATTAAGTTCTTGTTTCATTTTGTATTTGTTCACACGGCGCACACCTGCACTTGCAAGCCCGCCCGGCCACACACACAACTGCAGTTGCTCAATCGCGTACCGGCGTGCAACTGCAGTTGCATGCCCGTTTAATGTGCAGCTGAATGTCCACGGGTTGTATGTGACGTTGCACATCCTCTATGCACCAGGGAGCAACTTGGACGACCGCCAGCTCTGCGAAACCGCATGTCCATCGGTCGTGCACAGTTGCAGTTGCATGCCTATTCACATATGCGCAACTGCACCCACCGGCCGCGTGCGACTATATATGTTTTTGCTTTTGGAAAAAAATACAATAAAAAAGAGAAACACAAAAAAAAAACGGAGAAACAAGTAATAGTGAAAGAAGAGAGAAATGAAAACGGTTAAAAAATCATGTTGATAGGAGATTTAGTCAATTCTCAACTAGATGAGGGTTAGGCACACCCAAAATATAACCAGACCTTTAATAAGGGTGCATGAGCTATGCGACCGCACAGGACCTCCCTGTCGTGATTTTTTAATTCACACTCTACACATAGTGGAACTGAGAAAAATTTGCAGACTTGTAGCAGCGCCACAGAAACCTTGCTCGGAAACTCGGTCGGTTGTGGTGGAGAAGAAAGAAACAAGGAAGAAGGTGTGAAGTGTTATTGAGCTCATAGAGTCATGGGCGTATGGTTGTTTTAGGGCTGTTGCCTTAGTGGGTAAGGTTGTATGATTTATTTTTTTGCGGGGAAGTTAAGCTGTACAGTTCACTAGTAGAAAAAAGGCTTTTGGTCCAAACCGGGTAAGCCCATTAATCCCGGTTCACTCACGAAGCGGGACCCATGGGGGCATCGGTCCCGGTTCGTAAGGCCAGGGGGCCGGCCGGGCCTCGTGGGCTATTGGTTCCGGTTCCTCTGGCCACTTTGGTCCCGGTTCCAAACACGAACCGGGACCAATGGGCCTCGCTCCTGGCCCGCCACCATTAGTTCCGATTCTGGGCACGAACCGGGACCAATGAGATGCCTATATATAGTGCCCGCGCGCTCAGCTCAGCTCACTGCTCTTTTATTTTGGGAGAGGTGTGTTGTGCTCTAACTTACCTCCTATGCACATGAGGTGTTCGATGAAATGCCCGAGCCACACTTAAACTTTCTCCTCTCGAAGCTCCTTGTCCAAACTTCATTTTCCTCAAGATTTGTCTAGGTTAGGTTGTCCTTCCTGTCCCGTCCCCCTCCTCACCGCCGTCGATCGCCTGCGCCGATCTCGTCGCCGGCACCACCGTGGTGAGCCTCTTGTTCTTATCTTCTTTATAAAAGAAAAAAGTTCTTACTTGTATGATGGTGCCCGCGATGGTGCCTACGATGAGATCAGCGCGGGCGATCGACGGCGGTGAGGACGGGGACGGGACAGTACGGACCGCCAAACCTAGACAAATCTTGAGGAAAATGGAGTTTGGACAAGGAGCTTCGAAAGGAGAAAGCTTAAGTGTGGCTCGAGCATTTCATCGAACACCTCATGTGCATAGGAGGTAAGCTAGAGCACCACAAAGCTCTCCCACGGCCGGCCAAAAAAAATAGAGCAGTGGGCTGCTCTGCTTGCGGGCAAGGGGTATATATAGGCCTCTCTTTAGTCCTAGTTTGTCACTAAAACCGGGACTAAAGGACCACATTTGGTCCCAGTTCCAGACACAAACCGGGACTAAAGGTTGTGGGCCAGGAGCGAGGCCCATTGGTCCCGGTTCGTGTCTAGAATCGGGACCAAAGGGGTCAGACGAATCGGGATCAATGGCCCCCGAGGCCCGGCCGGCCCCCTGGTCTCACGAACCGGGACTAATGCGCCCATTGATCCCGGTTCGTAGGTGAACTAGAATTAATACCCTCTTCAGGCCTGGACCGAAGCCCTGTTTTCTACTAGTGTTTACCCATGGGCGTGGGTACCCATGGGTATCTGACCCGCATGGGTAGGGTATGAGCACATTTTCGTGCCCATAGGTACATCCCTAACCCTACCCGATTGGTCATGGGTAGGACATGGGTACAATTATGTGCTCATGGGTACACCTAGAACCGTCCCTGATGAGGCGATGATGTTGTAGTTAGGTCACATGAGTCATAAACCTAAGATACCAAGTATCTGTGTCCATCCTCTACCCCCGTCCCCCGGCAGTACCCCGACCCATCCCACTCATAATCACCACTTCTTCGACCCTAGAAACCTCCCAGTGGCGCCAATAGTTCAGGCAACTACGCCACCACCCTTCAATGATGTACCCATCGGGAATGGATACCCATTGGGCATGGGCATGAATTTTTGCCCGATGGGTAGGGAATGGATTTGTTGTACCCTTACACTACCCTTTGCCATCCTTACCCGCAAAAATGGACCGAGTCCACAAAACAAGTATTGAAACTAGAGGCACAGTTGAAACAAACCATTAATTTGATATGTAGTTGTATATCTGTATTGCTATTTGCAGTATTTGTTAGTTTTTTTATCTGTTTTGTTGAACTGATATGCTTTAAGTTGAACTTCTAGATTTATCGTGCAATTGGGTCATATATTTGTGAGAGTTCATATGGGGTGTTTTTTGTGGTTGCTATTTGGACTATTTTTGTGGTTGTTTCTAGTCTATAATGTTTTTCCATGTTGCAAAAAAAAGGCTAGGGGTTTGCTTGAACCCTGGCTCCGCCACTGAATGAAACCACTGAGAAGTACCATGAAAAGAACCTATGAGGCAGGGAACCTATTGCCTTTTTTTTGCGGGTAGGGAACCTATTGCCTGACAGGTGGGCCGACAAAGGGACGGGCCCAGTCTCAACGGGTGACATGAAACAAATCACGGTCGGTACAATTGAGCAGCGGTGACCAACGATGAAGAAATTATAGTGCACTACATTCACGAGGATGCTGTAGAGATAGTGTACACTCGATCTGACGGGGGATGCCTAGATCAAACGGCGCAGAGCGCAAAATCGCTGAGAAGAGCCTCTACACTCTTTCAGTTTTACATAACCAACACTGAAGAACTGACATGTTTTTTACTAACAATGAATAGCTAAAAGCATCTCCACTCGTTCGGCCCCCAGGAGCTTGAAATAGCGCCGCCTGGGGGCGAGCTGACGAAAAAATCGGCATGGGGGCGTCGGTTTCCCAACCGCAGCCCCAAGGCCGCCCCACACGCCGATTTTTTAAAACTAAACTCGGCCGAAATTTGGCCAAACTGGACGATTTCATTGATATTTGTACAAAAACTGAAAACATAAATTAAAGACGCCGCCACCCGCCTTCTACATGCCTAGCAGCCTGTACATCTTCGTGTAGTTGTTGGAAATATGCCCTAGAGGCAATAATAAAAGTATTATTATATTTCCTTGTTCATGATAATTGTCTTTTATTCATGCTATAACTGTATTATCCGGAAATCGTAATACACGTATGAATACATACACCACAATATGTCCCTAGTAAGCCTCTAGTTGACTAGCTCGTTGTGATCAACAGATAGTCATGGTTTCCTGGCTATGAACATTGGATGTCGTTGATAACGGGATCACATCATTAGGAGAATGATGTGATGGACAAGACCCAATCCTAAGCATAGCACAAAGATCGTGTAGTTCGTTTGCTAGAGCTTTTCCAATGTCAAGTATCTCTTCCTTAGACCATGAGATCGTGTAACTCCCGGATACCGTAGGAGTGCTTTGGGTGTATCAAACGTCACAACGTAACTGGGTGACTATAAAGGTGCACTACAGGTATCTCCGAAAGTGTCTGTTGGGTTGACACGGATCGAGACTGGGATTTGTCACTCCGTGTAAACGGAGAGGTATCTCTGGGCCCACTCGGTAGGACATCATCATAATGTGCACAATGTGACCAAGGGGTTGATCACGGGATGATGTGTTACGGAACGAGTAAAGAAACTTGCCGGTAACGAGATTGAACAAGGTATCGGTATACCGACGATCGAATCTCGGGCAAGTACAATACCGTTAGACAAAGAGAATTGTATACGGGATCGATTGAGTCCTTGACATCGTGGTTCATCCGATGAGATCATCGTGGAACATGTGGGAGCCAACATGGGTATCCAGATCCCGCTGTTGGTTATTGACCGGAGAACGTCTCGGTCATGTCTACGTGTCTCCCGAACCCGTAGGGTCTACACACTTAAGGTTCGATGACGCTAGGGTTATAAAGGAAGTTTGTATGTGGTTACCGAATGTTGTTCGGAGTCCCGGATGAGATCCCGGACGTCACGAGGAGTTCCGGAATGGTCCGGAGGTAAAGATTTATATATGGGAAGTCCTATTTTTGGCCACCGGAAAATGTTCGGGATTTTTCGGTATTGTACCGCGAAGGTTCTAGAAGGTTCCGGAGTGGGGCCCACCTGCATGGGGGGACCCACATGAACATGGGTAGTGGGGGCAAGGCCCCACACCCCTGGTCAAGGCGCACCAAGATCCCCCCTTAGAAGGAATAAGATCATATCCCGAAGGGATAAGATCAAGATCCCTAAAAAGAGGGGATAACAATCGGTGGGGAAGGAAATGATGGGATTTATTTCCTCCCACCTTGGCCAACGCCCCAATGGACTTGGAGGGCAAGAAACCAGCCCCTCCACCCCTATATATAGTGGGGAGGCGCATGGGAGCTTGACACGAAGTTCTGGCGCAGCCCTCCCCCTCTCCCAAGTCCTCCTCCTCTCCCGCGGTGCTTGGCGAAGCCCTGCAGGATTGCCACGCTCCTCCACCACCACCACGCCGTCGTGCTGCTGCTGGATGGAGTCTTCCACAACCTCTCCCTCTCTCCTTGCTGGATAAAGGCATGAGAGACGTCACCGGGCTGTACGTGTGTTGAACGCGGAGGTGCCGTCCGTTCGGCACTAGGATCTCCGGTGATTTGGATCACGACGAGTACGACTCCTTCAACCTCGTTCTCTTGAACGCTTCCGCTTAGCGATCTACAAGGGTATGTAGATGCACTCTCCTTCCCCTCGTTGCTGGTTTCTCCATAGATAGATCTTGGTGACACGTAGGAAAATTTTGAATTTCTGCTACGTTCCCCAACAGTGGCATCATGAGCTAGGTCTATTGCGTAGATTCTTTGCACGAGTAGAACACAAAGTAGTTGTGGGCGTTGATTTTGTTCAATATGCTTACCGTTACTAGTCCAATCTTGTTTCGACGGTATTGTGGGATGAAGCGGCCCGGACCGACCTTACACGTACTCTTACGTGAGACAGGTTCCACCGATTGACATGCACTTGGTGCATAAGGTGGCTAGCGGGTGCCAGTCTCTCCCACTTTAGTCGGAACGGATTCGATGAAAAGGGTCCTTATGAAGGGTAAATAGCAATTGGCATATCACATTGTGGTTTTGCGTAGGTAAGAAACGTTCTTGCTAGAAACCCATAGCAGCCACGTAAAACATGCAACAACAATTAGAGGACGTCTAACTTGTTTTTGCAGGGTATGCTATGTGATGTGATATGGCCAAGAAGAATGTGATGAATGATATGTGATGTATGAGATTGATCATGTTCTTGTAATAGGAATCACGACTTGCATGTCGATGAGTATGACAACCGGCAAGAGCCATAGGAGTTGTCTTTATTTATTGTATGACCTGCGTGTCATTGAACAACGCCATGTAATTACTTTACTTTATTGCTAACCGGTAGCCATAGTAGTAGAAGTAATAAGTTGGCGAGACAACTTCATGGAGACACGATGATGGAGATCATGATGATGGAGATCATGGTGTCATGCCGGTGACGATGATGATCATGGAGCCCCGAAGATGGAGATCAAAAGGAGCAAAATGATATTGGCCATATCATGTCACTATTTGATTGCATGTGATGTTTATCATGTTTATGCATCTTGTTTACTTAGAACGACGGTAGTAAATAAGATGATCCCTTACAAAAAAATTTCAAGAAGTGTTCTCCCCTAACTGTGCACCGTTGCTAAAGTTCGTCGCTTCTAAGCACCACGTGATGATCGGGTGTGATGGATTCTTACGGTCACATACAACGGGTGTAAGACAGATTTACACACGCGAAACACTTAGGGTTAACTTGACGAGCCTAGCATGTACAGACATGGCCTCGGAACACAGAGACCGAAAGGTCGAGCATGAGTCGTATAGTAGATATGATCAACATGAAGATGTTCACCGATGATGACTAGTCCGTCTCACGTGATGATCGGACACGGCCTAGTTGACTCGGATCATGTAATCACTTAGATGACCAGAGGGATGTCTATCTGAGTGGGAGTTCATAAGATGAACTTAATTATCCTGAACATAGTCAAAAGATCTTTGCAAATTATGTCGTAAGCTCGCGCTTTAGTTCCACTGTTTAGATATGTTCCTAGAGAAAATATAGTTGAAAGTTGACAGTAGCGATTATGCGGACAGTAGAAAGCTTGTGTCCTTAAAGCACCGCTCAGTGAGCTGAACCCCAAACGTCGTTTGTGGATGTTGCGAACATCGGACATACACGTTTTGATAACTACGTGATAGTTCAGTTAAACGGTTTAGAGTTGAGGCACCAAAGACGTTTTCGAAACGTCGCGGAACATATGAGATGTTTTCGAGGGCTGAAATTGGGATTTCAGGCTCGTGCCCACGTCAAGAGGTATGAGACCTCCGATGATTTTCTTAGCCTGCAAACTAAGGGAGAAAATCTCAATCGTTGAGCTTGTGCTTAGATTGTCTGAGTGCAACAATCACGAGAATCGAGTGGGAGTTAATCTTCCAGATGAGATAGTGATGTTTCTCCAAAGTCATTGCCACCAAGCTGCTAGAGCTTCGTGATGAACTATAACATATCAAGGATAGATATGATGATCCTTGAGGTATTCGCAATGTTTGACACCGCGAAAGTAGAAATCAAGAAGGAGCATCAATTGTTGATGGTTGGTGAAACCACTAGTTTCAAGAAGGGCAAGGGCAAGAAGGGATACTTCATGAAACGGCAAATCAGCTGCTGCTCCAGTGAAGAAACCCAAGATTGAACCCAAACCCGAGACTAAGTGCTTCTATGATAAGGGGAATAGTCACTAGAGCGGAATTACCCTAGATACTTGGTAGATGAGAAGGCTGGCAAGGTCGATAGAAGTATATTGGATATACATTATGTTAATGTGTACTTTACTAGTACTCCTAGTAGCACCAGGGTATTAGATACCGGTTCGGTTGCTAAGTGTTAGTAACTCGAAATAAAAGAGCTACGGAATAAACGGAGACTAGCTAAAGGTGAGCTGACGATATGTGTTGGAAGTATTTCCAAGGTTGATGTGATCAAGCATCGCACGCTCCCTCTACCATCAAGATTAGTATTAAACCTGAATAATTGTCATTTGGTGTTTGCTTTGAGCATAGACATGATTGGATTATGTCTATCACAATACGGTTATTCATTTAAGGAGAATAATGGTTACTCTATTTATTTGAATAATACCTTCAATGGTCTTGCACCTAAAGGAATGGTTTATTTAATCTCGATCGTAGTGATACACATTTTCATGCCAAGAGAAATAAGATAGTAATGATAGTACCACTTACTTGTGGCACTGCCATGTAAGTCATATTGGTGTAAAACGCATGAAGAGGCTCCATTATGATGGATCTTTGGTCTCACTCGTTTTGAAAAGTTTGAGACATGCGAACCATGTCTATTGGTGTATACGCATGAAGAAACTCCATGCAGATGGATCGTTTGGACTCACTTGATTTTGAATCACTTGAGATATGCAAATCATACCACATGGGCAAGATGACTAAAAAGCCTCATTTTTCAGTAAAATGGAACAAGATAGCAACTTGTTGGAAGTAACACATTTTGATGTGTCCAGTCCAATGAGTGCTGAGGCATGCAGTGAATATCGTTATGTTCTCACTTCACAGATGATTCGAGTAGATGTTGAGTATATTTACTTGATGAAACACAAGTCTGAATTATTGAATGGTTCAAGTAATTTCAGAGTGAAATTGAAGATCATCGTGACAAGAGGATGAAATGTCTATGATATGATCATAGAGATGAGTATCTGAGTTACGAGCTTTGGCACGCAATTAAGACATTGTGGAAATTGTTTCACAATTAATACCGCCTGGAACACCACAGTTTGACGGTGTGTCCGAACATCATAGTTGCACCCTATTGGATATGGTGCGTACCATGATGTCTCTTATCGAATTACCACTATCGTTTATGGGTTAGGCATTAGAGACAACCACATTCACTTTAAATAGGGCACCACATAATTTCGTCGAGATGACACCGTATGAACTATGGTTTAGAGAAACCTAAGCTGTCATTTCTTAAAGGTTTGGGGCTGCGACGCTTATGTGAAAAAGTTTCAGGTTGATAACCTCGAACCCAAAGCGGATAAAATGCATCTTCATAGGATACCCAAAAACAGTTGGGTATACCTCCTAATTCAGATCCGAAAGCAATAGGGATTGTTTCTTGAATCGGGTCCTTTCTTGAGGAAAAGTTTGTCTCGAAAAGTTGAGTGGGAGGATGGTGGAGACTTGATATGGTTATTGAACCATCACTACAACTAGTGTGTAGCAGGGCACAGGAAGTTGTTCCTGTGGCACCTACACCAATTGAAGTAGAAGCTTATGATAGTGATCATGAAACTTCGGATCAAGTCACTACCGTACCTCGTAGGGTGACAAGGATGCGTACTGCTTCAGAGTGGTGCAGTAATCCTGTCGTGAAGGTCATGTTGGTAGACAACAATGAACCTACGAGCTATGGAGAAGCGAAGGTGGGCCCAAATTCCGACAAATGGTTAGAAGCCATGAAATCCGAGATAGGATCCATGTATCAGAACAAAGCATGGACTTTGGTGGACTTGCCCAATGATCGACAAGCCATTGAGATGAATGGATCTTTAAGAAGAAGACGGACGTGGACGGTGATGTCACCGTCTATGAAGTCGACTTGTGGCGAA
This sequence comes from Triticum timopheevii, assembly GCA_963921465.1. NCBI lineage: Eukaryota > Viridiplantae > Streptophyta > Magnoliopsida > Poales > Poaceae > Triticum > Triticum timopheevii. Next base: position 661,002,915 of record OY997266.1, read on the forward strand.
GAGTTTTTCACAAGTTCAAGGAGTTGACTACGATGAGATTTTCTCATCCGTAGCGATGCTTGAGTCCGTCGGAATCATGTTAGCATTAGCTGCATTTATGAAATCTGGCAGATGGATGTCAAAACGAGTTTCCTTACCAGTCTTCATAAGGAAAGATTGTATGTGATACAATCTGAAAGTTTTTGTCGATCCTAAGGATGCTAAAAGGTATGCTGGCTCCGGCGATCCTTCTAAGGACTGGAGTAAGCATCTCGGAGTTGGAATGTACGTTTTGATGAGATGATCGAAGATTTTGGGTTTATACAAAAGTTTATGAGAAACTTTTATTTCCAAAGAAGTGAGTGGGAGCACTATAGAATTTCTGATGAGTATATGTTATTGACATATTGTTGATCAGAAATGATGTAGAATTTCTAGAAAGCATATAGGGTTATTTGAAAAGTGTTTTTCAATGGAAAACCTGGATGAAGCTACTTGAACATTGAGCATTAAGATCTATAATGATAGATCAAAAACGCTTAATGGTACTTTCAAAATGAGCACATACCTTGACATGATCTTGAAGGTGTTCAAGATGGATCAGTCAAAGAAAGAGTTCTTGCCTGAGTTGTAAGGTATGAAGTTAAGACTTAAAGCTCGACCACAGCAGAAAAGAGAGAAAGGACGAAGGTCGTCCCCTATGTTTCAGATGTAGGCTCTATAGTATGCTATGCTGTGTACCGCACCGGAAGTGTGCCTTGCCATGAGTCAGTCAAGGGGTACAAGAATGATCCAGGAATGGATCATTGGACAGCGGTCAAAATTGTCCTTGGAGTAAATAAGGACATGTTTCTCGATTATGGAGGTGATAAAGAGTTCGGCGTAAAGGGTTACGTCGATGCAAGCTTTAACACCTATCCGAGTGACTCGGAGTAGCAAACCGGATACGTATAGTGGAGCAACCATTTAGAATAGATCCAAGTGGAGCGTGGAAGCAGCATTTACAATATGACCCAGAGATTTGCGAAGTACATACGGATCTGAAAGTTGCAGACCCGTTGACTAAAACCTCTCTTGCAAGCAAAACATGATCAAACCCCAGAACTCATTGAGTCTTAATCACATGATGATGTGAACTAGTTTAGTGACACTAGTAAACTCTTTGGATGTTGGTCACATGGCGATGTGACCTATGAGTGTTAATCACATGGCGATCTGAACTAGATTATTGACTCTAGTGCAAGTGGGAGACTGTTGGAAATATGCCCTAGAGGCAATAATAAAAGTATTATTATATTTCCTTGTTCATGATAATTGTCTTTTATTCATGCTATAACTGTATTATCCGGAAATCGTAATACACGTGTGAATACATAGACCATAATATGTCCCTAGTAAGCCTCTAGTTGACTAGCTCGTTGTGATCAACAGATAGTCATGGTTTCCTGGCTATGGACATTGGATGTCGTTGATAACGGGATCACATCATTAGGAGAATGATGTGATGGACAAGACCCAATCCTAAGCATAGCACAAAGATCGTGTAGTTCGTTTGCTAGAGCTTTTCCAATGTCAAGTATCTCTTCCTTAGACCATGAGATCGTGCAACTCCCGGATACCGTAGGAGTGCTTTGGGTGTATCAAACGTCACAACGTAACTGGGTGACTATAAAGGTGCACTACAGGTATCTCCGAAAGTGTCTGTTGGGTTGACACGGATCGAGACTGGGATTTGTCACTCCGTGTAAACGGAGAGGTATCTCTGGGCCCACTCGGTAGGACATCATCATAATGTGCACAATGTGACCAAGGGGTTGATCACGGGATGATGTGTTACGGAACGAGTAAAGAGACTTGCCGGTAACGAGATTGAACAAGGTATCGGTATACCGACGATCGAATCTCGGGCAAGTACAATACCGTTAGACAAAGAGAATTGTATACGGGATCGATTGAGTCCTTGACATCGTGGTTCATCCGATGAAATCATCGTGGAACATGTGGGAGCCAACATGGGTATCCAGATCCTGCTGTTGGTTATTGACCGGAGAACGTCTCGGTCATGTCTACGTGTCTCCCGAACCCGTAGGGTCTACACACTTAAGGTTCGATGACGCTAGGGTTATAAAGGAAGTTTGTATGTGGTTACCAAATGTTGTTCGGAGTCCCGGATGAGATCCCGGACGTCACGAGGAGTTCCGGAATGGTCCGGAGGTAAAGATTTATATATGGGAAGTCCTATTTTGGCCACCAGAAAATGTTCGGGATTTTTCGGTATTGTACCGGAAAGGTTCTAGAAGGTTCCGGAGTGGGGCCCACCTGCATGGGGGGACCCACATGAACGTGGGTAGTGGGGGAAAGGCCCCACACCCCTGGTCAAGGCGCACCAAGATCCCCCCCTTAAAAGGAATAAGATCATATCCCGAAGGGATAAGATCAAGATCCCTAAAAAGGGGGGATAACAATCGGTGGGGAAGGAAATGATGGGATTTATTTCCTCCCACCTTGGCCAACGCCCCAATGGACTTGGAGGGCAAGAAACCAGCCCCTCCATCCCTATATATAGTGGGGAGGCGCATGGGAGCTTGACACGAAGTTCTGGCGCAGCCCTCCCCCTCTCCCAAGTCCTCCTCCTCTCTCGCGGTGCTTGGCGAAGCCCTGCAGGATTGCCACGCTCCTCCACCACCACCACGCCGTCGTGCTGCTGCTGGATGGAGTCTTCCTCAACCTCTCCCTCTCTCCTTGCTGGATCAAGGCATGGGAGACGTCACCGGGCTGTACGTGTGTTGAACGCGGAGGTGCCATCCGTTCGGCACTAGGATCTCCGGTGATTTGGATCAGGACGAGTATGACTCCTTCAACCTCGTTCTCTTGAATGCTTCCGCTTAGCGATCTACAAGGATATGTAGATGCACTCTCCTTCCCCTCGTTGCTGGTTTCTCCATAGATAGATCTTGGTGACACGTAGGAAAATTTTGAATTTCTGCTACGTTCCCCAACAGTAGTCACCGCCGTCGTTGTTGTCGCCGTCGTCGTTGCTGCCGTCCTGCGTGCCGCTACCGTCCCTGCTGCACCCCTGACCAGCGTCGCCGATGCGTGGGGGGTTGGACGGCCCGGGCGCCTCCTGGTCGATGTCGTCAAGGATGACGATGCCGCCCTCCTTGCGTCCGCGGCGCCGACCGGCAAACTCCTCGAGGGCACGACAGTGGCGCTCCATCTCCTCGCGGATGTAGTCCTCCCTCGCCCATTTGAGGGCGGTCTCGTCGGCGGCGGCCATGTCCTCGTGCTCCTTCTTCATGGGGAGCAGCCCTGACTCACACTACTAGGGAAAACCTTATACACAGAATGTTACCTGTAGCGCTTGTTAAAATGAGGCGCTACTGCTACTTTGCAGTAGCGCGTTCGGCAGAACCGTGCTACAGTTAGCAGAATAGCAGTAGCGCTGTCCTTGCAGAAAGCGCTACTACTATAATTGCCACACCGTTTCCGGCGTGCTAGGTATAGTAGTAGCGCCCTTCTACGGACAGCGCTACTACTATGGATTTTAGCAGCAGCGCGTTTTTCCTTCCCACGCTACAGTTAAAGCTATTTTCACCTAACTCCCCGCGCGGCCTGATTCCCTCTCCTCTGCTTCCTCCCCCAATTCCCAGCCCCGCCTCGCCACCGCCGTCTCGCCCGACCCCGCCTCACCGCCGTCTCCCCCGACCCCGCCTCGCCGCGCCTCGGTGCCGCCGTCTCCCCCGACCCCGCCTCGCCGCCGTCTCCCCCGACCCCGCCTCGCCGTCGTCTCCCCCGACCCCGCCTCGCCGCCGTCTCCCCCGACCCCGCTCGCCGCCGTCTCCCCCGACCCGGCCGCCTCGCCGCGCCTCGGTGCCACCGTCTCCCCCGACCCCATCTCTCTCCCCCTCTGTAAGCACTCTCCCCTTCCGATCCCTCTCTCCCCTTCTGATCCCTCTTCTCTGCTTAGTATGAACCCTAGGTATTTAGTGCTAGTTAGTATGAACCCTAGGCTATTTTTAGTGCTATTTTTAGTGCTAGTTAGTTAATTACTTAGATGGTAAGAATTAGGTACTAATTAGGTACTAGAATATTTTTATTTATAGTATTATTTTTAGTAAGAACTAGTTGAATTAATAGAAATAGTTAGTAAGAACTTGTTTCTATTTTTTAGTTAAAGCAATTTTTCCCGCCTCGACGTGGACGATGCCTATCCCGCATCCTCGTCGTCGAGTCGGCGGAGGACGACACCTGCTTGACCAGGTCGGCCATGTCCGGGACTGGGCTCCGCCGGGGTGGTACTGGGAGGCGCTACCTACCGGGAGGCACAGGTTGGTGAGGAGCCAGCCTGTCGTTGACCCGAACCTTGTTTGGTGGCGGTCGCGTGGGCCAGTGACGATCCAGAGGCTCGAGGACTCCGCGGAGGTGGTGCGTCACCGTGTCAGTGAGGAGGACGCGCACGTCCGTCGCTACTTGTTTGCGTTGGAGCACAGGCCGTTCTCCAATACCTGGCAGGTTCTCCGGGGATCTCACTGGAGCTATGATCCCGTGATGGTGCCTTTCTGTGGGTGTCCACCGCCCGCGCCGATACCCGTCGTGTGCTAGAGTTTTAGTTGTATTAGTGATTTTATATGTATGACACTATTCGTGATGTATTAGTGATAATATTCGACGATGTACTGACGCATGAGATGATCTACTTTTGCTTATTGAATGCATGCTAATTTGAGTCCTATAAGATATTTTGAAATGTATATCTTGTGTTGCTCAATATCCAAGTGGTCGGTCATGTTTGCAGGTTATACCTTCGAGTGGCCTATGTTTTGCCGGAGTGTTGATTCATTTCCGTTCCGGCAAATTTCAGGCGCTCGATATGTCCTATTTTAGCAAAGGTCATGCCGGATTTTTCCGTGAATTTTGGCATGACTTGTGCTAGAATATGTAGGAAATATCGAGTGCCCCAGATTTGTGTGTTGAGTATCTTGGTAGTTGTCTTCGATCGATTTTCAATTAATGTTTTAAATATGAACATAGGAAATGTCTGACGACGAGAAGGATTTCGGTATTTGCAAATACTGCGAAGACGAGCGCGGCCTGTGCGACGGAATCTTCCTAGATGATGATAGGCGCTTCAGCATCAAGCTGGACGAGAACTTCGAAGTGGATACAGTAAGTCACAACGACAAGTCTTTTTTCGTAATTAAGCATGACATCTGCTTTCATTTGCTTCAACTTATATTTTTTTACTATTCTACTAGCGTATCCCCTGCCATGCAAGAGTTTTTGTATTGGATAAGATAGGTTTCAGTCATAGTATGGAGGAAAAGAAAGTTTACTTGAAGACCGAGCATGGTTATATTTTCCATGCGAAGTTATATAATTCAGACGACTACACCTATTTTGGATGCAAAACATGGCGAGCACTATGCAAGACTTATGCATTTGAGCCTGATATGGTTATCACCTTTGATATTCGTCCGGAAGATGATATTGAAGGTAATACCGACATCTGGGTCAATGTGCAAATGCCTCCAGTTATACCATTATGTAAGTTTCTCAACCATATTTATGTCTTTGATATTGTTTATTCAAAGATAATTGACAACTAATTTGTATTATCAGCTTATTTTCGTGCAAGCAAACATGTCCAGCGCTTGGTAGACAGGACCGTATACTGTCCTGGGGCTGAACTCAACTGCGAGGAGCTCAGTCATTATGTTTCATGGCTTGAGGATCTTGATACTGTCAAGATAAATTTTCTTCCTGCATTTAGAAATCTTAGTACTGAAAATGTGCGACCAATAGTGTTTGTAATGAACTACGGTCACATCCATTTAGGAAGGATGGTAAGATTTTTACTTTTTATCCTCATTGCATCTTTTCCATACATTATTTTTGAAGCTAAACTTCATTGCTAAGTATGTTACCATACGATGTTCTTCAACAGGGACTCCCGATGAATGTTGTGCCTTATGGGATCGAGACTAAAGGTGTCATGAGTATTATCAACTTACGGCCAAGATATCCTACAGCTTACTTTAGTGCATTCAAGATTAGCGACGGATGCTTAATAGTGCAAGACTGGACCAAATATGTGTTAGGGGAGCGCAGAGAAGTACTAGGGAGCAGCAACCAGAGACGCCTTCCACGATTAGGAGATAGGTTCATCTGCATGCTCCAACTTGATCAAGGAGGAGAGCTATACATGTTTTATGTTCTTTTACCTAAGAGAGAGCAGCAGGAGTGAGTAGCTGGCTAGAAATGAGTTTCAGGATGATGATGTGCTACACTATTATTATGATGATAAAATAGCTAGTGTTGGTGGTAATGACTATGATGATTATTATTAGCTAGTGTTAGTGGTGATTAAATAAATAATGTTGGTGGTAATGACCATGATGACGATTAAATATCTTGTGCTGGCGGATTAGATTCAAGTGGAGGCAATATGTGGTGCACATCGAAAGTACTACTAATCCAAAGTAGATCAAGTTTGGATTAGTAGTATACTTTTGACATGCACCACATATTGCCTCCACTTGAACCTAATCCACCTTCATTTAATACACTGTTATGGACATAATGATGTAAACCTCATAACAGCTGGTATTGTACCAATATTTGTATGATGGCGCGTAAATACAGTAAAAATAAAATAATTATAAAAAAAATACTAGTAGCGATGGTTAGGAAACACGCTGCAAGTAGATAACTTAGCAGTAGCGCGGTACTGAACAAGCGCTGCAGCTATTTGTACTAGCAGTAGCGCGTGATGGCACGCGTTACTGCTAAGCAATAGCTGTAGCGCCTTATTAGTAGCGCGGCTTCCCGCACTACTAGTAGGCACAAAACACGCGCTACTGCTAGGGTTTTCCCTAGTAGTGTCAGTCTTCGGCCTGACGAGGCAGGAAGATGGAGGAGAGGGGCCACGGCCGCCCTTGATGATGAGAGCACTGCCGCGGGTGCGGCACCATAGCGGCGTCTCCTGTGGCTCCGGCTTGACGGGGCGAAGCACCGGCGATCCAGAGGAAAGGGAGCCCGACGACGAGGAAGTCGCTGTCTCCATTCGCCGCGGCGTCCAGGAGCTGCAGCGGCGGCGAGAGAAGGTGGAGGTCGCTGGGTACTCCAAGCGCGGCGTGTTGCCGACCTCGATGTGCTCAAGGACGGCTTCGAGGGTGCGGCCGGGGACGCCCCAACATTGGCGCCGCCCCTCGGAGTTGAGGTGACTGCAGCGCTCGACGCCGTTCGAGGAGGCGAGCTGGTCGGTGTGGTGGCGCTCGAAGTACGCCGTCCACAGCGCGTTGCTGTCGAGGGCGTTCCTCGGCTCGTTCCGTGACTGCTCTGGCAGCGAGGACCGGATGCGCGCTATCTCGCCGCGCCGGTCAGCACCGGTTGGCGGCGGTGGCATCGGGACTCCGCCGGCGCTCAGCCTCGACGAGCCCGGCACCCGCATGTCCAGCGGCGCCGGGTAGTTAGCCTCGTAGAGGAGGCGTGCCTCGTCCTCATGCAGGTGGCGGCGGCCGAAGCCATTGGTCGCCGCAGCATCGCCTGGGTAGCACTCGTCCATGCTCGCCGGTGGTGAGAGGTCGAGAGCGGCGTCGGCGGTGAGAGGGGGAAAGTGTTTCTGTTGCGATGAAGTGTGCGCTCACCGACGAGGGAGGGCGGATTTTATAGCCGTGCGTGGGCGGCGGGAGGGCGGCCGCCGTGTGTACGCGTGGCAGGAGCGGGCGGGACGCGTGTCGCGGTGCCGCCCGTGTGGCATCAATGGAAGGCTGACCGGCGCGGCAGCGTTCGCATTGATTCCCCGCGGGAAACCGAGGCAATGAGGACGACAAACGCGCCCGGTCGCTGACTCGGCGGGCCCACCAGGCTTTCGCGCAAAAAAAATGATTCCGCGGGCGCCCCAGCGCGCTGGGTTTGGTCTGAGTCCGCCGACACCAAATTCGGTCCTGATCGGCGAAAAGCGGACTTTTAGGGACGTGACTGGGCCGATATTTTACGCCGGCGACAAAAGAAGGCCTTTAAGGACGCGGCTGGAGATGCTCTAACATGTGGCCCCCATCATACAGCTACCCAGGCCATTTCACAGCCACAACTCACACCGCACAAAGCTCCATTGCCACACACCGACACTGAAAGCATAAACCTGACCCCACGGTTGCACGCACACATCGCAACCAGCCCTCTCCTCTCCCAGCCGTCCAATGAACATTAAACGGACGGACGTCGGACAGCATCAAGGAGTTCCAAGGAAGTTCCAAAGAAGTTCCCGGACGCGGGATGGCCGTCGAATTGCTGTGACGGGACAGGTCGAGCTGGGTGCCCGCCCATGGAGCCCACATGTAGCGGGAAAAGTTGGCTGCCCGTGAGCTCTCTTGCCTCCTGGGTAAAAAGGAGGACGGACCCTCAATCAGAGGGCTCCCACGACCCAAACAGAAAAAGCGAGGAATCTTGCACACAAATCAGCTCAAGAACAGCTTCGTCTTGGGAGGGGAGGTCTCCATGGGGAAGAAGCGGAAGCATGATACAGGGAGGGACGACTCGAGCTCCTCCGATACCAAGCGGTGTAGGTCTTGTCACTGCCACAACGGGTTAGTCCGTGGTTTCTCCTCACCCCATTTTGCTGTTTTGCTCTGCTTTCTGCTCCAATTTCCTCTGATTCCATTACTCCAAGGGAGACGAGCAGGCCAAATGACGGGATCCCGCCTCGGGAGGGGCTTGCAGATATCGTTTGCGCGGTTATCGAATTGAAAGACGTCATGCAGGTATCTTCCGAAAATCCACTCTGCACCCGAGCTCATCTGGCACTTTAGAAAATTTCCTCTTTAAAAAAATTCAAAAAAAATCTATTTTTTTTGTACGGTAGACAATTTGATGCGTGACGTCCGCTCCAATTTTTAAGTCATTTGGACATGTGAGGATCTCTCAGCAAAAAAAGATAAATCGGGCCCCCCAATTTGTCTTTTTTCTGAGAGCTGCTTAGATGTCCAAATGACTTGAAAATTGGAGCGGACTTCACGCATCAAATTTTCTACCACACAAAAAAACTTTGGAATTTTTTGAATTTTGTTTGAAGTTTTTACGAATTTTTTTTCTAACCGGGTGCAGATGAGCCTGGGCACCGAAACGCCCTACTCGTATCTTCTCATCTCTTGATTCACCGGAAAACTTTGTGTTTCTTTTTATTTTATTTTTCTTATAAAATGTGTTGATTAAATTTGTCCCGCACTCAAATTTCTATGTACTGTACTCACTTTCTCTTCATAGCTTCATTTCCGCATGGACGAAAAATACAAAAGAAAATTTCGAAAGCTCAAGGAAAAGAGGAAAAAAGACAAGAAAAAGCATAAGGAGGATCTCAGAGTACTCAAGGAAGAGCTCGAATCAAAAATTCCAGTGATGCAAAAAGAAGCGTGTGCTGAAGTAAATCATTACAAGGCATCTCCATCTGAGAGGTGAGGACTTTCTTTACCTGTGATTGGACCAGGATACTAGGACTGGAGCATTTCTTTTTTAAAAACTAATCTTTTGGAAAAGTGACTTTTTGGTACTATGGATTTCCACCGTTTCAGGTAGCTTACGGTGTTGAAATGTGGATTTTATTACATTAGGCGCTATCATAATAGGTGTCAGAGATGTGTTTTGTTTTACATTGGGCGCATTCATCATAGGTGACAAGCTTAATGTGGATGGTAAATGGGCCCCATTTATGGAATTGGAAGATTGGATCCATTTCGAAATCGAGAATAAAATGTGCACTGAACTTCCTTCAGGGAAGACATATCTATTTATAATTCAAGATTTACCAAGTTAAGGTGCTCAAATATCTGGCACTTCATACAAACAATCTGAATGAGCACATAGAATTTATACTTTCTTACAACATACCTTTTTTGAACCAAATTATAGAAGTGTATTAAGTTCTGTTCTGTAATTCGTGGAAATTGAACAATCGTTCGTACTGTACATTCTTGGGTCTAGTACTGACTATCTAGACAAGAGAGTATAGTTTGAAATTTTGAACCGGATTCTTTTGTTTGTCTTCATGTTCTTTCTCTATCAATTATCTCATGTAGGAGTTTCTCCAGTCTAATTATCTTATGACATAGTCTAAACTGCTGCAATAGTGGCACTACCACTAACTTTAGGAAGCATGATGTGTCAGAAGTGCAGTAGGCATCTAAATAATGAGCGATGCCAATAAGATTGGTCCAAGCTAGTTTATAGCTAAGGTTTCTCTTATATGACTTATAACATAAGATTAAGAACAGTTCACTGTTGCTCTTCTTTCAGAATTTAACGTACCTTCTGTTATGTGCTGGTGCAGATCACAACTAAGCCAATCAACAAGATTTCGACTAGTAATTGAAAATAGCGTGAAGAGTACAATTTACAAAAACAGAACTGTACAGACGGAGGATGGTGGAGGTCACATAAAAGTTGTCATGTATGATGGTGATGATCCAATTGCGTCTGACCACAATCTTGCTTCAGTAAAAGTGGAGCTAGTTCTCATTGAAGGAGTGTTCGATGAAAAGCGAGATTCGTGGTCTAAAGAGGAGTTTAAGGAAAGCATAATACAACCGCAAAAAACAACGGGATTGATAAGTCTAGTGAAAAATGGTACATTTGATTTGAGTGATGGGAGGCGTGACTATAAAGGTGCCATTATTATGGATAATTCGAAGAAGAAGGAAGTTAAGCTTGGAGTAAGGATCACAGGGCATACAAAAGTAAGAGTTCTTGAAGGTGTATCAAATCCATTCAAAGTTCAGGAAGGCAAGACAGAAAGTAATGGCCCTTTCTTTGAATATTCTGTCAGTTACTTTAATCTCAGCACTAAAACATGATTCACTTTTTTCTTCATGGGATATGTTACACAATGTACTCTCATAAATAGGAGCATGCTTGACACCACAATTTTCTTTTGTTAATTTATTGCCTCAAAACCGATCACAGCTCTGGTTGAGGGAATGGTGAAACCTTCTGTCATTGTCTTCCTTTATCTTGTTTACACTAATTTAAGGGCAAATTGTTTTCTTTCCAGAGTCAGTTCCAAACAAAAAGGGTAATAAACATTTTCCTACAGTTAGAGCGCGAAACTTGGTACAGCCAACCAGCACCCAGGCAACACAGCATGGTAAAGGCTTGTTTATTTACTCGTATCTTCTCATCTCTTGATTCACCGGAAAACTTTGTGTTTCTTTTTATTTTATTTTTCTTATAAAATGTGTTGATTAAATTTGTCCCGCACTCAAATTTCTATGTACTGTACTCACTTTCTCTTCATAGCTTCATTTCCGCATGGACGAAAAATACAAAAGAAAATTTCGAAAGCTCAAGGAAAAGAGGAAAAAAGACAAGAAAAAGCATAAGGAGGATCTCAGAGTACTCAAGGAAGAGCTCGAATCAAAAATTCCAGTGATGCAAAAAGAAGCGTGTGCTGAAGTAAATCATTACAAGGCATCTCCATCTGAGAGGTGAGGACTTTCTTTACCTGTGATTGGACCAGGATACTAGGACTGGAGCATTTCTTTTTTAAAAACTAATCTTTTGGAAAAGTGACTTTTTGGTACTATGGATTTCCACCGTTTCAGGTAGCTTACGGTGTTGAAATGTGGATTTTATTACATTAGGCGCTATCATAATAGGTGTCAGAGATGTGTTTTGTTTTACATTGGGCGCATTCATCATAGGTGACAAGCTTAATGTGGATGGTAAATGGGCCCCATTTATGGAATTGGAAGATTGGATCCATTTCGAAATCGAGAATAAAATGTGCACTGAACTTCCTTCAGGGAAGACATATCTATTTATAATTCAAGATTTACCAAGTCAAGGTGCTCAAATATCTGGCACTTCATACAAACAATCTGAATGAGCACATAGAATTTATACTTTCTTACAACATACCTTTTTTGAACCAAATTATAGAAGTGTATTAAGTTCTGTTCTGTAATTCGTGGAAATTGAACAATCGTTCGTACTGTACATTCTTGGGTCTAGTACTGACTATCTAGACAAGAGAGTATAGTTTGAAATTTTGAACCGGATTCTTTTGTTTGTCTTCATGTTCTTTCTCTATCAATTATCTCATGTAGGAGTTTCTCCAGTCTAATTATCTTATGACATAGTCTAAACTGCTGCAATAGTGGCACTACCACTAACTTTAGGAAGCATGATGTGTCAGAAGTGCAGTAGGCATCTAAATAATGAGCGATGCCAATAAGATTGGTCCAAGCTAGTTTATAGCTAAGGTTTCTCTTATATGACTTATAACATAAGATTAAGAACAGTTCACTGTTGCTCTTCTTTCAGAATTTAACGTACCTTCTGTTATGTGCTGGTGCAGATCACAACTAAGCCAATCAACAAGATTTCGACTAGTAATTGAAAATAGCGTGAAGAGTACAATTTACAAAAACAGAACTGTACAGACGGAGGATGGTGGAGGTCACATAAAAGTTGTCATGTATGATGGTGATGATCCAATTGCGTCTGACCACAATCTTGCTTCAGTAAAAGTGGAGCTAGTTCTCATTGAAGGAGTGTTCGATGAAAAGCGAGATTCGTGGTCTAAAGAGGAGTTTAAGGAAAGCATAATACAACCGCAAAAAACAACGGGATTGATAAGTCTAGTGAAAAATGGTACATTTGATTTGAGTGATGGGAGGCGTGACTATAAAGGTGCCATTATTATGGATAATTCGAAGAAGAAGGAAGTTAAGCTTGGAGTAAGGATCACAGGGCATACAAAAGTAAGAGTTCTTGAAGGTGTATCAAATCCATTCAAAGTTCAGGAAGGCAAGACAGAAAGTAATGGCCCTTTCTTTGAATATTCTGTCAGTTACTTTAATCTCAGCACTAAAACATGATTCACTTTTTTCTTCATGGGATATGTTACACAATGTACTCTCATAAATAGGAGCATGCTTGACACCACAATTTTCTTTTGTTAATTTATTGCCTCGAAACCGATCACAGCTCTGGTTGAGGGAATGGTGAAACCTTCTGTCATTGTCTTCCTTTATCTTGTTTACACTAATTTAAGGGCAAATTGTTTTCTTTCCAGAGTCAGTTCCAAACAAAAAGGGTAATAAACATTTTCCTACAGTTAGAGCGCGAAACTTGGTACAGCCAACCAGCACCCAGGCAACACAGCATGGTAAAGGCTTGTTTATTTACTCGTATCTTCTCATCTCTTGATTCACCGGAAAACTTTGTGTTTCTTTTTATTTTATTTTTCTTATAAAATGTGTTGATTAAATTTGTCCCGCACTCAAATTTCTATGTACTGTACTCACTTTCTCTTCATAGCTTCATTTCCGCATGGACGAAAAATACAAAAGAAAATTTCGAAAGCTCAAGGAAAAGAGGAAAAAAGACAAGAAAAAGCATAAGGAGGATCTCAGAGTACTCAAGGAAGAGCTCGAATCAAAAATTCCAGTGATGCAAAAAGAAGCGTGTGCTGAAGTAAATCATTACAAGGCATCTCCATCTGAGAGGTGAGGACTTTCTTTACCTGTGATTGGACCAGGATACTAGGACTGGAGCATTTCTTTTTTAAAAACTAATCTTTTGGAAAAGTGACTTTTTGGTACTATGGATTTCCACCGTTTCAGGTAGCTTACGGTGTTGAAATGTGGATTTTATTACATTAGGCGCTATCATAATAGGTGTCAGAGATGTGTTTTGTTTTACATTGGGCGCATTCATCATAGGTGACAAGCTTAATGTGGATGGTAAATGGGCCCCATTTATGGAATTGGAAGATTGGATCCATTTCGAAATCGAGAATAAAATGTGCACTGAACTTCCTTCAGGGAAGACATATCTATTTATAATTCAAGATTTACCAAGTTAAGGTGCTCAAATATCTGGCACTTCATACAAACAATCTGAATGAGCACATAGAATTTATACTTTCTTACAACATACCTTTTTTGAACCAAATTATAGAAGTGTATTAAGTTCTGTTCTGTAATTCGTGGAAATTGAACAATCGTTCGTACTGTACATTCTTGGGTCTAGTACTGACTATCTAGACAAGAGAGTATAGTTTGAAATTTTGAACCGGATTCTTTTGTTTGTCTTCATGTTCTTTCTCTATCAATTATCTCATGTAGGAGTTTCTCCAGTCTAATTATCTTATGACATAGTCTAAACTGCTGCAATAGTGGCACTACCACTAACTTTAGGAAGCATGATGTGTCAGAAGTGCAGTAGGCATCTAAATAATGAGCGATGCCAATAAGATTGGTCCAAGCTAGTTTATAGCTAAGGTTTCTCTTATATGACTTATAACATAAGATTAAGAACAGTTCACTGTTGCTCTTCTTTCAGAATTTAACGTACCTTCTGTTATGTGCTGGTGCAGATCACAACTAAGCCAATCAACAAGATTTCGACTAGTAATTGAAAATAGCGTGAAGAGTACAATTTACAAAAACAGAACTGTACAGACGGAGGATGGTGGAGGTCACATAAAAGTTGTCATGTATGATGGTGATGATCCAATTGCGTCTGACCACAATCTTGCTTCAGTAAAAGTGGAGCTAGTTCTCATTGAAGGAGTGTTCGATGAAAAGCGAGATTCGTGGTCTAAAGAGGAGTTTAAGGAAAGCATAATACAACCGCAAAAAACAACGGGATTGATAAGTCTAGTGAAAAATGGTACATTTGATTTGAGTGATGGGAGGCGTGACTATAAAGGTGCCATTATTATGGATAATTCGAAGAAGAAGGAAGTTAAGCTTGGAGTAAGGATCACAGGGCATACAAAAGTAAGAGTTCTTGAAGGTGTATCAAATCCATTCAAAGTTCAGGAAGGCAAGACAGAAAGTAATGGCCCTTTCTTTGAATATTCTGTCAGTTACTTTAATCTCAGCACTAAAACATGATTCACTTTTTTCTTCATGGGATATGTTACACAATGTACTCTCATAAATAGGAGCATGCTTGACACCACAATTTTCTTTTGTTAATTTATTGCCTCGAAACCGATCACAGCTCTGGTTGAGGGAATGGTGAAACCTTCTGTCATTGTCTTCCTTTATCTTGTTTACACTAATTTAAGGGCAAATTGTTTTCTTTCCAGAGTCAGTTCCAAACAAAAAGGGTAATAAACATTTTCCTACAGTTAGAGCGCGAAACTTGGTACAGCCAACCAGCACCCAGGCAACACAGCATGGTAAAGGCTTGTTTATTTACTCGTATCTTCTCATCTCTTGATTCACCGGAAAACTTTGTGTTTCTTTTTATTTTATTTTTCTTATAAAATGTGTTGATTAAATTTGTCCCGCACTCAAATTTCTATGTACTGTACTCACTTTCTCTTCATAGCTTCATTTCCGCATGGACGAAAAATACAAAAGAAAATTTCGAAAGCTCAAGGAAAAGAGGAAAAAAGACAAGAAAAAGCATAAGGAGGATCTCAGAGTACTCAAGGAAGAGCTCGAATCAAAAATTCCAGTGATGCAAAAAGAAGCGTGTGCTGAAGTAAATCATTACAAGGCATCTCCATCTGAGAGGTGAGGACTTTCTTTACCTGTGATTGGACCAGGATACTAGGACTGGAGCATTTCTTTTTTAAAAACTAATCTTTTGGAAAAGTGACTTTTTGGTACTATGGATTTCCACCGTTTCAGGTAGCTTACGGTGTTGAAATGTGGATTTTATTACATTAGGCGCTATCATAATAGGTGTCAGAGATGTGTTTTGTTTTACATTGGGCGCATTCATCATAGGTGACAAGCTTAATGTGGATGGTAAATGGGCCCCATTTATGGAATTGGAAGATTGGATCCATTTCGAAATCGAGAATAAAATGTGCACTGAACTTCCTTCAGGGAAGACATATCTATTTATAATTCAAGATTTACCAAGTTAAGGTGCTCAAATATCTGGCACTTCATACAAACAATCTGAATGAGCACATAGAATTTATACTTTCTTACAACATACCTTTTTTGAACCAAATTATAGAAGTGTATTAAGTTCTGTTCTGTAATTCGTGGAAATTGAACAATCGTTCGTACTGTACATTCTTGGGTCTAGTACTGACTATCTAGACAAGAGAGTATAGTTTGAAATTTTGAACCGGATTCTTTTGTTTGTCTTCATGTTCTTTCTCTATCAATTATCTCATGTAGGAGTTTCTCCAGTCTAATTATCTTATGACATAGTCTAAACTGCTGCAATAGTGGCACTACCACTAACTTTAGGAAGCATGATGTGTCAGAAGTGCAGTAGGCATCTAAATAATGAGCGATGCCAATAAGATTGGTCCAAGCTAGTTTATAGCTAAGGTTTCTCTTATATGACTTATAACATAAGATTAAGAACAGTTCACTGTTGCTCTTCTTTCAGAATTTAACGTACCTTCTGTTATGTGCTGGTGCAGATCACAACTAAGCCAATCAACAAGATTTCGACTAGTAATTGAAAATAGCGTGAAGAGTACAATTTACAAAAACAGAACTGTACAGACGGAGGATGGTGGAGGTCACATAAAAGTTGTCATGTATGATGGTGATGATCCAATTGCGTCTGACCACAATCTTGCTTCAGTAAAAGTGGAGCTAGTTCTCATTGAAGGAGTGTTCGATGAAAAGCGAGATTCGTGGTCTAAAGAGGAGTTTAAGGAAAGCATAATACAACCGCAAAAAACAACGGGATTGATAAGTCTAGTGAAAAATGGTACATTTGATTTGAGTGATGGGAGGCGTGACTATAAAGGTGCCATTATTATGGATAATTCGAAGAAGAAGGAAGTTAAGCTTGGAGTAAGGATCACAGGGCATACAAAAGTAAGAGTTCTTGAAGGTGTATCAAATCCATTCAAAGTTCAGGAAGGCAAGACAGAAAGTAATGGCCCTTTCTTTGAATATTCTGTCAGTTACTTTAATCTCAGCACTAAAACATGATTCACTTTTTTCTTCATGGGATATGTTACACAATGTACTCTCATAAATAGGAGCATGCTTGACACCACAATTTTCTTTTGTTAATTTATTGCCTCGAAACCGATCACAGCTCTGGTTGAGGGAATGGTGAAACCTTCTGTCATTGTCTTCCTTTATCTTGTTTACACTAATTTAAGGGCAAATTGTTTTCTTTCCAGAGTCAGTTCCAAACAAAAAGGGTAATAAACATTTTCCTACAGTTAGAGCGCGAAACTTGGTACAGCCAACCAGCACCCAGGCAACACAGCATGGTAAAGGCTTGTTTATTTACTCGTATCTTCTCATCTCTTGATTCACCGGAAAACTTTGTGTTTCTTTTTATTTTATTTTTCTTATAAAATGTGTTGATTAAATTTGTCCCGCACTCAAATTTCTATGTACTGTACTCACTTTCTCTTCATAGCTTCATTTCCGCATGGACGAAAAATACAAAAGAAAATTTCGAAAGCTCAAGGAAAAGAGGAAAAAAGACAAGAAAAAGCATAAGGAGGATCTCAGAGTACTCAAGGAAGAGCTCGAATCAAAAATTCCAGTGATGCAAAAAGAAGCGTGTGCTGAAGTAAATCATTACAAGGCATCTCCATCTGAGAGGTGAGGACTTTCTTTACCTGTGATTGGACCAGGATACTAGGACTGGAGCATTTCTTTTTTAAAAACTAATCTTTTGGAAAAGTGACTTTTTGGTACTATGGATTTCCACCGTTTCAGGTAGCTTACGGTGTTGAAATGTGGATTTTATTACATTAGGCGCTATCATAATAGGTGTCAGAGATGTGTTTTGTTTTACATTGGGCGCATTCATCATAGGTGACAAGCTTAATGTGGATGGTAAATGGGCCCCATTTATGGAATTGGAAGATTGGATCCATTTCGAAATCGAGAATAAAATGTGCACTGAACTTCCTTCAGGGAAGACATATCTATTTATAATTCAAGATTTACCAAGTTAAGGTGCTCAAATATCTGGCACTTCATACAAACAATCTGAATGAGCACATAGAATTTATACTTTCTTACAACATACCTTTTTTGAACCAAATTATAGAAGTGTATTAAGTTCTGTTCTGTAATTCGTGGAAATTGAACAATCGTTCGTACTGTACATTCTTGGGTCTAGTACTGACTATCTAGACAAGAGAGTATAGTTTGAAATTTTGAACCGGATTCTTTTGTTTGTCTTCATGTTCTTTCTCTATCAATTATCTCATGTAGGAGTTTCTCCAGTCTAATTATCTTATGACATAGTCTAAACTGCTGCAATAGTGGCACTACCACTAACTTTAGGAAGCATGATGTGTCAGAAGTGCAGTAGGCATCTAAATAATGAGCGATGCCAATAAGATTGGTCCAAGCTAGTTTATAGCTAAGGTTTCTCTTATATGACTTATAACATAAGATTAAGAACAGTTCACTGTTGCTCTTCTTTCAGAATTTAACGTACCTTCTGTTATGTGCTGGTGCAGATCACAACTAAGCCAATCAACAAGATTTCGACTAGTAATTGAAAATAGCGTGAAGAGTACAATTTACAAAAACAGAACTGTACAGACGGAGGATGGTGGAGGTCACATAAAAGTTGTCATGTATGATGGTGATGATCCAATTGCGTCTGACCACAATCTTGCTTCAGTAAAAGTGGAGCTAGTTCTCATTGAAGGAGTGTTCGATGAAAAGCGAGATTCGTGGTCTAAAGAGGAGTTTAAGGAAAGCATAATACAACCGCAAAAAACAACGGGATTGATAAGTCTAGTGAAAAATGGTACATTTGATTTGAGTGATGGGAGGCGTGACTATAAAGGTGCCATTATTATGGATAATTCGAAGAAGAAGGAAGTTAAGCTTGGAGTAAGGATCACAGGGCATACAAAAGTAAGAGTTCTTGAAGGTGTATCAAATCCATTCAAAGTTCAGGAAGGCAAGACAGAAAGTAATGGCCCTTTCTTTGAATATTCTGTCAGTTACTTTAATCTCAGCACTAAAACATGATTCACTTTTTTCTTCATGGGATATGTTACACAATGTACTCTCATAAATAGGAGCATGCTTGACACCACAATTTTCTTTTGTTAATTTATTGCCTCGAAACCGATCACAGCTCTGGTTGAGGGAATGGTGAAACCTTCTGTCATTGTCTTCCTTTATCTTGTTTACACTAATTTAAGGGCAAATTGTTTTCTTTCCAGAGTCAGTTCCAAACAAAAAGGGTAATAAACATTTTCCTACAGTTAGAGCGCGAAACTTGGTACAGCCAACCAGCACCCAGGCAACACAGCATGGTAAAGGCTTGTTTATTTACTCGTATCTTCTCATCTCTTGATTCACCGGAAAACTTTGTGTTTCTTTTTATTTTATTTTTCTTATAAAATGTGTTGATTAAATTTGTCCCGCACTCAAATTTCTATGTACTGTACTCACTTTCTCTTCATAGCTTCATTTCCGCATGGACGAAAAATACAAAAGAAAATTTCGAAAGCTCAAGGAAAAGAGGAAAAAAGACAAGAAAAAGCATAAGGAGGATCTCAGAGTACTCAAGGAAGAGCTCGAATCAAAAATTCCAGTGATGCAAAAAGAAGCGTGTGCTGAAGTAAATCATTACAAGGCATCTCCATCTGAGAGGTGAGGACTTTCTTTACCTGTGATTGGACCAGGATACTAGGACTGGAGCATTTCTTTTTTAAAAACTAATCTTTTGGAAAAGTGACTTTTTGGTACTATGGATTTCCACCGTTTCAGGTAGCTTACGGTGTTGAAATGTGGATTTTATTACATTAGGCGCTATCATAATAGGTGTCAGAGATGTGTTTTGTTTTACATTGGGCGCATTCATCATAGGTGACAAGCTTAATGTGGATGGTAAATGGGCCCCATTTATGGAATTGGAAGATTGGATCCATTTCGAAATCGAGAATAAAATGTGCACTGAACTTCCTTCAGGGAAGACATATCTATTTATAATTCAAGATTTACCAAGTTAAGGTGCTCAAATATCTGGCACTTCATACAAACAATCTGAATGAGCACATAGAATTTATACTTTCTTACAACATACCTTTTTTGAACCAAATTATAGAAGTGTATTAAGTTCTGTTCTGTAATTCGTGGAAATTGAACAATCGTTCGTACTGTACATTCTTGGGTCTAGTACTGACTATCTAGACAAGAGAGTATAGTTTGAAATTTTGAACCGGATTCTTTTGTTTGTCTTCATGTTCTTTCTCTATCAATTATCTCATGTAGGAGTTTCTCCAGTCTAATTATCTTATGACATAGTCTAAACTGCTGCAATAGTGGCACTACCACTAACTTTAGGAAGCATGATGTGTCAGAAGTGCAGTAGGCATCTAAATAATGAGCGATGCCAATAAGATTGGTCCAAGCTAGTTTATAGCTAAGGTTTCTCTTATATGACTTATAACATAAGATTAAGAACAGTTCACTGTTGCTCTTCTTTCAGAATTTAACGTACCTTCTGTTATGTGCTGGTGCAGATCACAACTAAGCCAATCAACAAGATTTCGACTAGTAATTGAAAATAGCGTGAAGAGTACAATTTACAAAAACAGAACTGTACAGACGGAGGATGGTGGAGGTCACATAAAAGTTGTCATGTATGATGGTGATGATCCAATTGCGTCTGACCACAATCTTGCTTCAGTAAAAGTGGAGCTAGTTCTCATTGAAGGAGTGTTCGATGAAAAGCGAGATTCGTGGTCTAAAGAGGAGTTTAAGGAAAGCATAATACAACCGCAAAAAACAACGGGATTGATAAGTCTAGTGAAAAATGGTACATTTGATTTGAGTGATGGGAGGCGTGACTATAAAGGTGCCATTATTATGGATAATTCGAAGAAGAAGGAAGTTAAGCTTGGAGTAAGGATCACAGGGCATACAAAAGTAAGAGTTCTTGAAGGTGTA
Organism: Triticum timopheevii; assembly: GCA_963921465.1. Lineage (NCBI taxonomy): Eukaryota > Viridiplantae > Streptophyta > Magnoliopsida > Poales > Poaceae > Triticum > Triticum timopheevii. The sequence continues at coordinate 661,023,770 of OY997266.1, forward strand.
TCAAATCCATTCAAAGTTCAGGAAGGCAAGACAGAAAGTAATGGCCCTTTCTTTGAATATTCTGTCAGTTACTTTAATCTCAGCACTAAAACATGATTCACTTTTTTCTTCATGGGATATGTTACACAATGTACTCTCATAAATAGGAGCATGCTTGACACCACAATTTTCTTTTGTTAATTTATTGCCTCGAAACCGATCACAGCTCTGGTTGAGGGAATGGTGAAACCTTCTGTCATTGTCTTCCTTTATCTTGTTTACACTAATTTAAGGGCAAATTGTTTTCTTTCCAGAGTCAGTTCCAAACAAAAAGGGTAATAAACATTTTCCTACAGTTAGAGCGCGAAACTTGGTACAGCCAACCAGCACCCAGGCAACACAGCATGGTAAAGGCTTGTTTATTTACTCGTATCTTCTCATCTCTTGATTCACCGGAAAACTTTGTGTTTCTTTTTATTTTATTTTTCTTATAAAATGTGTTGATTAAATTTGTCCCGCACTCAAATTTCTATGTACTGTACTCACTTTCTCTTCATAGCTTCATTTCCGCATGGACGAAAAATACAAAAGAAAATTTCGAAAGCTCAAGGAAAAGAGGAAAAAAGACAAGAAAAAGCATAAGGAGGATCTCAGAGTACTCAAGGAAGAGCTCGAATCAAAAATTCCAGTGATGCAAAAAGAAGCGTGTGCTGAAGTAAATCATTACAAGGCATCTCCATCTGAGAGGTGAGGACTTTCTTTACCTGTGATTGGACCAGGATACTAGGACTGGAGCATTTCTTTTTTAAAAACTAATCTTTTGGAAAAGTGACTTTTTGGTACTATGGATTTCCACCGTTTCAGGTAGCTTACGGTGTTGAAATGTGGATTTTATTACATTAGGCGCTATCATAATAGGTGTTAGAGATGTGTTTTGTTTTACATTGGGCGCATTCATCATAGGTGACAAGCTTAATGTGGATGGTAAATGGGCCCCATTTATGGAATTGGAAGATTGGATCCATTTCGAAATCGAGAATAAAATGTGCACTGAACTTCCTTCAGGGAAGACATATCTATTTATAATTCAAGATTTACCAAGTTAAGGTGCTCAAATATCTGGCACTTCATACAAACAATCTGAATGAGCACATAGAATTTATACTTTCTTACAACATACCTTTTTTGAACCAAATTATAGAAGTGTATTAAGTTCTGTTCTGTAATTCGTGGAAATTGAACAATCGTTCGTACTGTACATTCTTGGGTCTAGTACTGACTATCTAGACAAGAGAGTATAGTTTGAAATTTTGAACCGGATTCTTTTGTTTGTCTTCATGTTCTTTCTCTATCAATTATCTCATGTAGGAGTTTCTCCAGTCTAATTATCTTATGACATAGTCTAAACTGCTGCAATAGTGGCACTACCACTAACTTTAGGAAGCATGATGTGTCAGAAGTGCAGTAGGCATCTAAATAATGAGCGATGCCAATAAGATTGGTCCAAGCTAGTTTATAGCTAAGGTTTCTCTTATATGACTTATAACATAAGATTAAGAACAGTTCACTGTTGCTCTTCTTTCAGAATTTAACGTACCTTCTGTTATGTGCTGGTGCAGATCACAACTAAGCCAATCAACAAGATTTCGACTAGTAATTGAAAATAGCGTGAAGAGTACAATTTACAAAAACAGAACTGTACAGACGGAGGATGGTGGAGGTCACATAAAAGTTGTCATGTATGATGGTGATGATCCAATTGCGTCTGACCACAATCTTGCTTCAGTAAAAGTGGAGCTAGTTCTCATTGAAGGAGTGTTCGATGAAAAGCGAGATTCGTGGTCTAAAGAGGAGTTTAAGGAAAGCATAATACAACCGCAAAAAACAACGGGATTGATAAGTCTAGTGAAAAATGGTACATTTGATTTGAGTGATGGGAGGCGTGACTATAAAGGTGCCATTATTATGGATAATTCGAAGAAGAAGGAAGTTAAGCTTGGAGTAAGGATCACAGGGCATACAAAAGTAAGAGTTCTTGAAGGTGTATCAAATCCATTCAAAGTTCAGGAAGGCAAGACAGAAAGTAATGGCCCTTTCTTTGAATATTCTGTCAGTTACTTTAATCTCAGCACTAAAACATGATTCACTTTTTTCTTCATGGGATATGTTACACAATGTACTCTCATAAATAGGAGCATGCTTGACACCACAATTTTCTTTTGTTAATTTATTGCCTCGAAACCGATCACAGCTCTGGTTGAGGGAATGGTGAAACCTTCTGTCATTGTCTTCCTTTATCTTGTTTACACTAATTTAAGGGCAAATTGTTTTCTTTCCAGAGTCAGTTCCAAACAAAAAGGGTAATAAACATTTTCCTACAGTTAGAGCGCGAAACTTGGTACAGCCAACCAGCACCCAGGCAACACAGCATGGTAAAGGCTTGTTTATTTACTCGTATCTTCTCATCTCTTGATTCACCGGAAAACTTTGTGTTTCTTTTTATTTTATTTTTCTTATAAAATGTGTTGATTAAATTTGTCCCGCACTCAAATTTCTATGTACTGTACTCACTTTCTCTTCATAGCTTCATTTCCGCATGGACGAAAAATACAAAAGAAAATTTCGAAAGCTCAAGGAAAAGAGGAAAAAAGACAAGAAAAAGCATAAGGAGGATCTCAGAGTACTCAAGGAAGAGCTCGAATCAAAAATTCCAGTGATGCAAAAAGAAGCGTGTGCTGAAGTAAATCATTACAAGGCATCTCCATCTGAGAGGTGAGGACTTTCTTTACCTGTGATTGGACCAGGATACTAGGACTGGAGCATTTCTTTTTTAAAAACTAATCTTTTGGAAATGTGACTTTTTGGTACTATGGATTTCCACCGTTTCAGGTAGCTTACGGTGTTGAAATGTGGATTTTATTACATTAGGCGCTATCATAATAGGTGTCAGAGATGTGTTTTGTTTTACATTGGGCGCATTCATCATAGGTGACAAGCTTAATGTGGATGGTAAATGGGCCCCATTTATGGAATTGGAAGATTGGATCCATTTCGAAATCGAGAATAAAATGTGCACTGAACTTCCTTCAGGGAAGACATATCTATTTATAATTCAAGATTTACCAAGTTAAGGTGCTCAAATATCTGGCACTTCATACAAACAATCTGAATGAGCACATAGAATTTATACTTTCTTACAACATACCTTTTTTGAACCAAATTATAGAAGTGTATTAAGTTCTGTTCTGTAATTCGTGGAAATTGAACAATCGTTCGTACTGTACATTCTTGGGTCTAGTACTGACTATCTAGACAAGAGAGTATAGTTTGAAATTTTGAACCGGATTCTTTTGTTTGTCTTCATGTTCTTTCTCTATCAATTATCTCATGTAGGAGTTTCTCCAGTCTAATTATCTTATGACATAGTCTAAACTGCTGCAATAGTGGCACTACCACTAACTTTAGGAAGCATGATGTGTCAGAAGTGCAGTAGGCATCTAAATAATGAGCGATGCCAATAAGATTGGTCCAAGCTAGTTTATAGCTAAGGTTTCTCTTATATGACTTATAACATAAGATTAAGAACAGTTCACTGTTGCTCTTCTTTCAGAATTTAACGTACCTTCTGTTATGTGCTGGTGCAGATCACAACTAAGCCAATCAACAAGATTTCGACTAGTAATTGAAAATAGCGTGAAGAGTACAATTTACAAAAACAGAACTGTACAGACGGAGGATGGTGGAGGTCACATAAAAGTTGTCATGTATGATGGTGATGATCCAATTGCGTCTGACCACAATCTTGCTTCAGTAAAAGTGGAGCTAGTTCTCATTGAAGGAGTGTTCGATGAAAAGCGAGATTCGTGGTCTAAAGAGGAGTTTAAGGAAAGCATAATACAACCGCAAAAAACAACGGGATTGATAAGTCTAGTGAAAAATGGTACATTTGATTTGAGTGATGGGAGGCGTGACTATAAAGGTGCCATTATTATGGATAATTCGAAGAAGAAGGAAGTTAAGCTTGGAGTAAGGATCACAGGGCATACAAAAGTAAGAGTTCTTGAAGGTGTATCAAATCCATTCAAAGTTCAGGAAGGCAAGACAGAAAGTAATGGCCCTTTCTTTGAATATTCTGTCAGTTACTTTAATCTCAGCACTAAAACATGATTCACTTTTTTCTTCATGGGATATGTTACACAATGTACTCTCATAAATAGGAGCATGCTTGACACCACAATTTTCTTTTGTTAATTTATTGCCTCGAAACCGATCACAGCTCTGGTTGAGGGAATGGTGAAACCTTCTGTCATTGTCTTCCTTTATCTTGTTTACACTAATTTAAGGGCAAATTGTTTTCTTTCCAGAGTCAGTTCCAAACAAAAAGGGTAATAAACATTTTCCTACAGTTAGAGCGCGAAACTTGGTACAGCCAACCAGCACCCAGGCAACACAGCATGGTAAAGGCTTGTTTATTTACTCGTATCTTCTCATCTCTTGATTCACCGGAAAACTTTGTGTTTCTTTTTATTTTATTTTTCTTATAAAATGTGTTGATTAAATTTGTCCCGCACTCAAATTTCTATGTACTGTACTCACTTTCTCTTCATAGCTTCATTTCCGCATGGACGAAAAATACAAAAGAAAATTTCGAAAGCTCAAGGAAAAGAGGAAAAAAGACAAGAAAAAGCATAAGGAGGATCTCAGAGTACTCAAGGAAGAGCTCGAATCAAAAATTCCAGTGATGCAAAAAGAAGCGTGTGCTGAAGTAAATCATTACAAGGCATCTCCATCTGAGAGGTGAGGACTTTCTTTACCTGTGATTGGACCAGGATACTAGGACTGGAGCATTTCTTTTTTAAAAACTAATCTTTTGGAAAAGTGACTTTTTGGTACTATGGATTTCCACCGTTTCAGGTAGCTTACGGTGTTGAAATGTGGATTTTATTACATTAGGCGCTATCATAATAGGTGTCAGAGATGTGTTTTGTTTTACATTGGGCGCATTCATCATAGGTGACAAGCTTAATGTGGATGGTAAATGGGCCCCATTTATGGAATTGGAAGATTGGATCCATTTCGAAATCGAGAATAAAATGTGCACTGAACTTCCTTCAGGGAAGACATATCTATTTATAATTCAAGATTTACCAAGTTAAGGTGCTCAAATATCTGGCACTTCATACAAACAATCTGAATGAGCACATAGAATTTATACTTTCTTACAACATACCTTTTTTGAACCAAATTATAGAAGTGTATTAAGTTCTGTTCTGTAATTCGTGGAAATTGAACAATCGTTCGTACTGTACATTCTTGGGTCTAGTACTGACTATCTAGACAAGAGAGTATAGTTTGAAATTTTGAACCGGATTCTTTTGTTTGTCTTCATGTTCTTTCTCTATCAATTATCTCATGTAGGAGTTTCTCCAGTCTAATTATCTTATGACATAGTCTAAACTGCTGCAATAGTGGCACTACCACTAACTTTAGGAAGCATGATGTGTCAGAAGTGCAGTAGGCATCTAAATAATGAGCGATGCCAATAAGATTGGTCCAAGCTAGTTTATAGCTAAGGTTTCTCTTATATGACTTATAACATAAGATTAAGAACAGTTCACTGTTGCTCTTCTTTCAGAATTTAACGTACCTTCTGTTATGTGCTGGTGCAGATCACAACTAAGCCAATCAACAAGATTTCGACTAGTAATTGAAAATAGCGTGAAGAGTACAATTTACAAAAACAGAACTGTACAGACGGAGGATGGTGGAGGTCACATAAAAGTTGTCATGTATGATGGTGATGATCCAATTGCGTCTGACCACAATCTTGCTTCAGTAAAAGTGGAGCTAGTTCTCATTGAAGGAGTGTTCGATGAAAAGCGAGATTCGTGGTCTAAAGAGGAGTTTAAGGAAAGCATAATACAACCGCAAAAAACAACGGGATTGATAAGTCTAGTGAAAAATGGTACATTTGATTTGAGTGATGGGAGGCGTGACTATAAAGGTGCCATTATTATGGATAATTCGAAGAAGAAGGAAGTTAAGCTTGGAGTAAGGATCACAGGGCATACAAAAGTAAGAGTTCTTGAAGGTGTATCAAATCCATTCAAAGTTCAGGAAGGCAAGACAGAAAGTAATGGCCCTTTCTTTGAATATTCTGTCAGTTACTTTAATCTCAGCACTAAAACATGATTCACTTTTTTCTTCATGGGATATGTTACACAATGTACTCTCATAAATAGGAGCATGCTTGACACCACAATTTTCTTTTGTTAATTTATTGCCTCGAAACCGATCACAGCTCTGGTTGAGGGAATGGTGAAACCTTCTGTCATTGTCTTCCTTTATCTTGTTTACACTAATTTAAGGGCAAATTGTTTTCTTTCCAGAGTCAGTTCCAAACAAAAAGGGTAATAAACATTTTCCTACAGTTAGAGCGCGAAACTTGGTACAGCCAACCAGCACCCAGGCAACACAGCATGGTAAAGGCTTGTTTATTTACTCGTATCTTCTCATCTCTTGATTCACCGGAAAACTTTGTGTTTCTTTTTATTTTATTTTTCTTATAAAATGTGTTGATTAAATTTGTCCCGCACTCAAATTTCTATGTACTGTACTCACTTTCTCTTCATAGCTTCATTTCCGCATGGACGAAAAATACAAAAGAAAATTTCGAAAGCTCAAGGAAAAGAGGAAAAAAGACAAGAAAAAGCATAAGGAGGATCTCAGAGTACTCAAGGAAGAGCTCGAATCAAAAATTCCAGTGATGCAAAAAGAAGCGTGTGCTGAAGTAAATCATTACAAGGCATCTCCATCTGAGAGGTGAGGACTTTCTTTACCTGTGATTGGACCAGGATACTAGGACTGGAGCATTTCTTTTTTAAAAACTAATCTTTTGGAAAAGTGACTTTTTGGTACTATGGATTTCCACCGTTTCAGGTAGCTTACGGTGTTGAAATGTGGATTTTATTACATTAGGCGCTATCATAATAGGTGTCAGAGATGTGTTTTGTTTTACATTGGGCGCATTCATCATAGGTGACAAGCTTAATGTGGATGGTAAATGGGCCCCATTTATGGAATTGGAAGATTGGATCCATTTCGAAATCGAGAATAAAATGTGCACTGAACTTCCTTCAGGGAAGACATATCTATTTATAATTCAAGATTTACCAAGTTAAGGTGCTCAAATATCTGGCACTTCATACAAACAATCTGAATGAGCACATAGAATTTATACTTTCTTACAACATACCTTTTTTGAACCAAATTATAGAAGTGTATTAAGTTCTGTTCTGTAATTCGTGGAAATTGAACAATCGTTCGTACTGTACATTCTTGGGTCTAGTACTGACTATCTAGACAAGAGAGTATAGTTTGAAATTTTGAACCGGATTCTTTTGTTTGTCTTCATGTTCTTTCTCTATCAATTATCTCATGTAGGAGTTTCTCCAGTCTAATTATCTTATGACATAGTCTAAACTGCTGCAATAGTGGCACTACCACTAACTTTAGGAAGCATGATGTGTCAGAAGTGCAGTAGGCATCTAAATAATGAGCGATGCCAATAAGATTGGTCCAAGCTAGTTTATAGCTAAGGTTTCTCTTATATGACTTATAACATAAGATTAAGAACAGTTCACTGTTGCTCTTCTTTCAGAATTTAACGTACCTTCTGTTATGTGCTGGTGCAGATCACAACTAAGCCAATCAACAAGATTTCGACTAGTAATTGAAAATAGCGTGAAGAGTACAATTTACAAAAACAGAACTGTACAGACGGAGGATGGTGGAGGTCACATAAAAGTTGTCATGTATGATGGTGATGATCCAATTGCGTCTGACCACAATCTTGCTTCAGTAAAAGTGGAGCTAGTTCTCATTGAAGGAGTGTTCGATGAAAAGCGAGATTCGTGGTCTAAAGAGGAGTTTAAGGAAAGCATAATACAACCGCAAAAAACAACGGGATTGATAAGTCTAGTGAAAAATGGTACATTTGATTTGAGTGATGGGAGGCGTGACTATAAAGGTGCCATTATTATGGATAATTCGAAGAAGAAGGAAGTTAAGCTTGGAGTAAGGATCACAGGGCATACAAAAGTAAGAGTTCTTGAAGGTGTATCAAATCCATTCAAAGTTCAGGAAGGCAAGACAGAAAGTAATGGCCCTTTCTTTGAATATTCTGTCAGTTACTTTAATCTCAGCACTAAAACATGATTCACTTTTTTCTTCATGGGATATGTTACACAATGTACTCTCATAAATAGGAGCATGCTTGACACCACAATTTTCTTTTGTTAATTTATTGCCTCGAAACCGATCACAGCTCTGGTTGAGGGAATGGTGAAACCTTCTGTCATTGTCTTCCTTTATCTTGTTTACACTAATTTAAGGGCAAATTGTTTTCTTTCCAGAGTCAGTTCCAAACAAAAAGGGTAATAAACATTTTCCTACAGTTAGAGCGCGAAACTTGGTACAGCCAACCAGCACCCAGGCAACACAGCATGGTAAAGGCTTGTTTATTTACTCGTATCTTCTCATCTCTTGATTCACCGGAAAACTTTGTGTTTCTTTTTATTTTATTTTTCTTATAAAATGTGTTGATTAAATTTGTCCCGCACTCAAATTTCTATGTACTGTACTCACTTTCTCTTCATAGCTTCATTTCCGCATGGACGAAAAATACAAAAGAAAATTTCGAAAGCTCGAGGAAAAGAGGAAAAAAGACAAGAAAAAGCATAAGGAGGATCTCAGAGTACTCAAGGAAGAGCTCGAATCAAAAATTCCAGTGATGCAAAAAGAAGCGTGTGCTGAAGTAAATCATTACAAGGCATCTCCATCTGAGAGGTGAGGACTTTCTTTACCTGTGATTGGACCAGGATACTAGGACTGGAGCATTTCTTTTTTAAAAACTAATCTTTTGGAAAAGTGACTTTTTGGTACTATGGATTTCCACCGTTTCAGGTAGCTTACGGTGTTGAAATGTGGATTTTATTACATTAGGCGCTATCATAATAGGTGTCAGAGATGTGTTTTGTTTTACATTGGGCGCATTCATCATAGGTGACAAGCTTAATGTGGATGGTAAATGGGCCCCATTTATGGAATTGGAAGATTGGATCCATTTCGAAATCGAGAATAAAATGTGCACTGAACTTCCTTCAGGGAAGACATATCTATTTATAATTCAAGATTTACCAAGTTAAGGTGCTCAAATATCTGGCACTTCATACAAACAATCTGAATGAGCACATAGAATTTATACTTTCTTACAACATACCTTTTTTGAACCAAATTATAGAAGTGTATTAAGTTCTGTTCTGTAATTCGTGGAAATTGAACAATCGTTCGTACTGTACATTCTTGGGTCTAGTACTGACTATCTAGACAAGAGAGTATAGTTTGAAATTTTGAACCGGATTCTTTTGTTTGTCTTCATGTTCTTTCTCTATCAATTATCTCATGTAGGAGTTTCTCCAGTCTAATTATCTTATGACATAGTCTAAACTGCTGCAATAGTGGCACTACCACTAACTTTAGGAAGCATGATGTGTCAGAAGTGCAGTAGGCATCTAAATAATGAGCGATGCCAATAAGATTGGTCCAAGCTAGTTTATAGCTAAGGTTTCTCTTATATGACTTATAACATAAGATTAAGAACAGTTCACTGTTGCTCTTCTTTCAGAATTTAACGTACCTTCTGTTATGTGCTGGTGCAGATCACAACTAAGCCAATCAACAAGATTTCGACTAGTAATTGAAAATAGCGTGAAGAGTACAATTTACAAAAACAGAACTGTACAGACGGAGGATGGTGGAGGTCACATAAAAGTTGTCATGTATGATGGTGATGATCCAATTGCGTCTGACCACAATCTTGCTTCAGTAAAAGTGGAGCTAGTTCTCATTGAAGGAGTGTTCGATGAAAAGCGAGATTCGTGGTCTAAAGAGGAGTTTAAGGAAAGCATAATACAACCGCAAAAAACAACGGGATTGATAAGTCTAGTGAAAAATGGTACATTTGATTTGAGTGATGGGAGGCGTGACTATAAAGGTGCCATTATTATGGATAATTCGAAGAAGAAGGAAGTTAAGCTTGGAGTAAGGATCACAGGGCATACAAAAGTAAGAGTTCTTGAAGGTGTATCAAATCCATTCAAAGTTCAGGAAGGCAAGACAGAAAGTAATGGCCCTTTCTTTGAATATTCTGTCAGTTACTTTAATCTCAGCACTAAAACATGATTCACTTTTTTCTTCATGGGATATGTTACACAATGTACTCTCATAAATAGGAGCATGCTTGACACCACAATTTTCTTTTGTTAATTTATTGCCTCGAAACCGATCACAGCTCTGGTTGAGGGAATGGTGAAACCTTCTGTCATTGTCTTCCTTTATCTTGTTTACACTAATTTAAGGGCAAATTGTTTTCTTTCCAGAGTCAGTTCCAAACAAAAAGGGTAATAAACATTTTCCTACAGTTAGAGCGCGAAACTTGGTACAGCCAACCAGCACCCAGGCAACACAGCATGGTAAAGGCTTGTTTATTTACTCGTATCTTCTCATCTCTTGATTCACCGGAAAACTTTGTGTTTCTTTTTATTTTATTTTTCTTATAAAATGTGTTGATTAAATTTGTCCCGCACTCAAATTTCTATGTACTGTACTCACTTTCTCTTCATAGCTTCATTTCCGCATGGACGAAAAATACAAAAGAAAATTTCGAAAGCTCAAGGAAAAGAGGAAAAAAGACAAGAAAAAGCATAAGGAGGATCTCAGAGTACTCAAGGAAGAGCTCGAATCAAAAATTCCAGTGATGCAAAAAGAAGCGTGTGCTGAAGTAAATCATTACAAGGCATCTCCATCTGAGAGGTGAGGACTTTCTTTACCTGTGATTGGACCAGGATACTAGGACTGGAGCATTTCTTTTTTAAAAACTAATCTTTTGGAAAAGTGACTTTTTGGTACTATGGATTTCCACCGTTTCAGGTAGCTTACGGTGTTGAAATGTGGATTTTATTACATTAGGCGCTATCATAATAGGTGTCAGAGATGTGTTTTGTTTTACATTGGGCGCATTCATCATAGGTGACAAGCTTAATGTGGATGGTAAATGGGCCCCATTTATGGAATTGGAAGATTGGATCCATTTCGAAATCGAGAATAAAATGTGCACTGAACTTCCTTCAGGGAAGACATATCTATTTATAATTCAAGATTTACCAAGTTAAGGTGCTCAAATATCTGGCACTTCATACAAACAATCTGAATGAGCACATAGAATTTATACTTTCTTACAACATACCTTTTTTGAACCAAATTATAGAAGTGTATTAAGTTCTGTTCTGTAATTCGTGGAAATTGAACAATCGTTCGTACTGTACATTCTTGGGTCTAGTACTGACTATCTAGACAAGAGAGTATAGTTTGAAATTTTGAACCGGATTCTTTTGTTTGTCTTCATGTTCTTTCTCTATCAATTATCTCATGTAGGAGTTTCTCCAGTCTAATTATCTTATGACATAGTCTAAACTGCTGCAATAGTGGCACTACCACTAACTTTAGGAAGCATGATGTGTCAGAAGTGCAGTAGGCATCTAAATAATGAGCGATGCCAATAAGATTGGTCCAAGCTAGTTTATAGCTAAGGTTTCTCTTATATGACTTATAACATAAGATTAAGAACAGTTCACTGTTGCTCTTCTTTCAGAATTTAACGTACCTTCTGTTATGTGCTGGTGCAGATCACAACTAAGCCAATCAACAAGATTTCGACTAGTAATTGAAAATAGCGTGAAGAGTACAATTTACAAAAACAGAACTGTACAGACGGAGGATGGTGGAGGTCACATAAAAGTTGTCATGTATGATGGTGATGATCCAATTGCGTCTGACCACAATCTTGCTTCAGTAAAAGTGGAGCTAGTTCTCATTGAAGGAGTGTTCGATGAAAAGCGAGATTCGTGGTCTAAAGAGGAGTTTAAGGAAAGCATAATACAACCGCAAAAAACAACGGGATTGATAAGTCTAGTGAAAAATGGTACATTTGATTTGAGTGATGGGAGGCGTGACTATAAAGGTGCCATTATTATGGATAATTCGAAGAAGAAGGAAGTTAAGCTTGGAGTAAGGATCACAGGGCATACAAAAGTAAGAGTTCTTGAAGGTGTATCAAATCCATTCAAAGTTCAGGAAGGCAAGACAGAAAGTAATGGCCCTTTCTTTGAATATTCTGTCAGTTACTTTAATCTCAGCACTAAAACATGATTCACTTTTTTCTTCATGGGATATGTTACACAATGTACTCTCATAAATAGGAGCATGCTTGACACCACAATTTTCTTTTGTTAATTTATTGCCTCGAAACTGATCACAGCTCTGGTTGAGGGAATGGTGAAACCTTCTGTCATTGTCTTCCTTTATCTTGTTTACACTAATTTAAGGGCAAATTGTTTTCTTTCCAGAGTCAGTTCCAAACAAAAAGGGTAATAAACATTTTCCTACAGTTAGAGCGCGAAACTTGGTACAGCCAACCAGCACCCAGGCAACACAGCATGGTAAAGGCTTGTTTATTTACTCGTATCTTCTCATCTCTTGATTCACCGGAAAACTTTGTGTTTCTTTTTATTTTATTTTTCTTATAAAATGTGTTGATTAAATTTGTCCCGCACTCAAATTTCTATGTACTGTACTCACTTTCTCTTCATAGCTTCATTTCCGCATGGACGAAAAATACAAAAGAAAATTTCGAAAGCTCAAGGAAAAGAGGAAAAAAGACAAGAAAAAGCATAAGGAGGATCTCAGAGTACTCAAGGAAGAGCTCGAATCAAAAATTCCAGTGATGCAAAAAGAAGCGTGTGCTGAAGTAAATCATTACAAGGCATCTCCATCTGAGAGGTGAGGACTTTCTTTACCTGTGATTGGACCAGGATACTAGGACTGGAGCATTTCTTTTTTAAAAACTAATCTTTTGGAAAAGTGACTTTTTGGTACTATGGATTTCCACCGTTTCAGGTAGCTTACGGTGTTGAAATGTGGATTTTATTACATTAGGCGCTATCATAATAGGTGTCAGAGATGTGTTTTGTTTTACATTGGGCGCATTCATCATAGGTGACAAGCTTAATGTGGATGGTAAATGGGCCCCATTTATGGAATTGGAAGATTGGATCCATTTCGAAATCGAGAATAAAATGTGCACTGAACTTCCTTCAGGGAAGACATATCTATTTATAATTCAAGATTTACCAAGTTAAGGTGCTCAAATATCTGGCACTTCATACAAACAATCTGAATGAGCACATAGAATTTATACTTTCTTACAACATACCTTTTTTGAACCAAATTATAGAAGTGTATTAAGTTCTGTTCTGTAATTCGTGGAAATTGAACAATCGTTCGTACTGTACATTCTTGGGTCTAGTACTGACTATCTAGACAAGAGAGTATAGTTTGAAATTTTGAACCGGATTCTTTTGTTTGTCTTCATGTTCTTTCTCTATCAATTATCTCATGTAGGAGTTTCTCCAGTCTAATTATCTTATGACATAGTCTAAACTGCTGCAATAGTGGCACTACCACTAACTTTAGGAAGCATGATGTGTCAGAAGTGCAGTAGGCATCTAAATAATGAGCGATGCCAATAAGATTGGTCCAAGCTAGTTTATAGCTAAGGTTTCTCTTATATGACTTATAACATAAGATTAAGAACAGTTCACTGTTGCTCTTCTTTCAGAATTTAACGTACCTTCTGTTATGTGCTGGTGCAGATCACAACTAAGCCAATCAACAAGATTTCGACTAGTAATTGAAAATAGCGTGAAGAGTACAATTTACAAAAACAGAACTGTACAGACGGAGGATGGTGGAGGTCACATAAAAGTTGTCATGTATGATGGTGATGATCCAATTGCGTCTGACCACAATCTTGCTTCAGTAAAAGTGGAGCTAGTTCTCATTGAAGGAGTGTTCGATGAAAAGCGAGATTCGTGGTCTAAAGAGGAGTTTAAGGAAAGCATAATACAACCGCAAAAAACAACGGGATTGATAAGTCTAGTGAAAAATGGTACATTTGATTTGAGTGATGGGAGGCGTGACTATAAAGGTGCCATTATTATGGATAATTCGAAGAAGAAGGAAGTTAAGCTTGGAGTAAGGATCACAGGGCATACAAAAGTAAGAGTTCTTGAAGGTGTATCAAATCCATTCAAAGTTCAGGAAGGCAAGACAGAAAGTAATGGCCCTTTCTTTGAATATTCTGTCAGTTACTTTAATCTCAGCACTAAAACATGATTCACTTTTTTCTTCATGGGATATGTTACACAATGTACTCTCATAAATAGGAGCATGCTTGACACCACAATTTTCTTTTGTTAATTTATTGCCTCGAAACCGATCACAGCTCTGGTTGAGGGAATGGTGAAACCTTCTGTCATTGTCTTCCTTTATCTTGTTTACACTAATTTAAGGGCAAATTGTTTTCTTTCCAGAGTCAGTTCCAAACAAAAAGGGTAATAAACATTTTCCTACAGTTAGAGCGCGAAACTTGGTACAGCCAACCAGCACCCAGGCAACACAGCATGGTAAAGGCTTGTTTATTTCTCTGCCCTCCCCCCCCCCCCCCCTAAAGTATCTAATTTATATCTGTATGACTGGTTTACGGCTCAGTAACAGGCCAAGGTCCAGTTAGTCCAGATTTTTCCTTTTCAAAAAGAGTTACTCCAGATGATCAACATAGTCTTCCACCACCTGTCATTCAAGGCGTATTGCAGAAAGCAGGTAACAAGTTAGTACTTGAAGCCTCCATTACCACCAAACAAGTAAAAGTAAATGCTTGCAGATAATAAGCCTCCGCTATTGTTTGCCTTCTTTCTATATGTGATATGTGTCCTCATGTGTAAGAACCATGTTTGATAATGTCATTTCCATTTTATTTAGTTTTATTGCCTTGAAACTTCCCAGACCGTGGAAAACATACAGAATTTCCGATTTATGATACTGCATGGAGTAATCAACTTCATTATCCACTAGTCGAGGGAAATGGTACTGCAGAGGATAATCGACTGAGTTGTCCACTAGCTACTGTGCCACTGAGGGTTGAGGGAAATGGTGAAGCCTTCTGCCTCGGTCTTCCTTTATTGTTTACATTAGTTCATGTGCCAAACTGCCAATGGTTTCTTTTTCACATTCAGGGCAAGCCCTAAACGGCAACAGTCAACAATCTTCTCAACAAATTCCAATGACAAGCTTGTGGCAGTCAACCAGCACGCACTCAATGCAACATGGTAAATGACTATATGTTTTTGTTTATGTCTCTGTTTCCCCCCAAAGTAAATGAATATGACTGGTTTTGTACCAAACAGGCGAAGGTTGTAGTCTGCCACCACCTAGCATGCCGAATCCATTGCAAGTAGCAGGTAACAGCTAGTGCTTGAAGCCTCCTCTACCACCAAATAAATGATGATTGCAGATGATAATACTTCGTATTCAGTTCCAGGATATTATCCACCTTTACCTGCTTTTGGACAAGACCACTGCACTATTTTACCTAATGCAAGTTCTCAACTTGAATTTCGGAACTTCCAAGCATACATGGCATTTAATGATATTCCCCAGGTAAATATGATATGAATTGAGGCATTACTATTCTGTACAATAAGACCAGGGGTTTATAGTCTAACAACGTACAGTATATATTAGAGACCACTCCAATTGCCATCGTTTCCGTATACATAAAGTGTGTGTGATCCAAAGGGGCAACAGACCATTCTGCCAGCAATGCTACATTCACGGGCTCAATACGGGCTGGATTAAGGGGAGAGGTTGGGCCCCACCCATCTGAAAATCAGGGGGGCATGTTTAGTTAGATGGAAGCAGCCCATAAAAGCCAGTAAACAGCCCGTATGTTTAGCATTTTTGCCATTCCGCCCAAGCTTTTCTACACTATGTGATGGCTTTATCAAATACATGAAAGACTACCACTCCGAAAATAACGCCCTGGCCCCGCGTCGCTCTTCCTGGTCGATACAGGCGGCAGCGCTGTTCCCCCGCCTAACCTCCCCTGCTCCCGTCTTTCCCTCCCGCCGGAGGACGTTCGTCGGCGAAACTAGTGCGGCTGACGGCGGCGGCGGGAACCCTGCTTATTGTTGTTTGAAGACCCGGTGAGATCGAATCGATCTAGGCAGCAAATCAATCATGCTGCATGTGTGCTTGGTTGAGGACTTGCTTTGCACATATGAGCGAGTTCTCATTGATGGCCTCGGCTTTGGGCGGTGCTCCTTGGCTGTTGGTGGCTGCCAGGTCGGCTGGTGGTCTGCCAGGTGCTTGTCTGCAGAGGACGGGCAGACCTCTCTATCTGTTTCGCGTCCAGATCTGGAGTGGCTAGACGACGCACGATGGTGGCCGCCGTTGCTCCGGTTTCGTTGAAGTTGGCTTGATCCGAACGCACACCCATGGATCCGGTGTGCGGTGGGCCAGATTCGACAGACCCCACGGTGGTTCTATCCCCCGGGCCAGTCCTGGCTCCGGTTGCTCGCTCCAAGAAACGCCGATCTATGCTGCCGGCTGGCCCCTTCTGGTCATGGAGTGGGTGCCCTGGTTGGGATTTGTCGTTGTCGCCTGTGTAGCTGCTATGCCTAGATCCGCCACGTCACTGCCTACTGGGCCCTACCGAGGGCTAGGTCATCTCGTCCCAGCAGCGGCCTCACTGTGGATTGCGATGGCCACTGAAAGGTCTTCGTGAGGGTTTCTCACTTCAGATCCGATGGTTACTTCGATGTTGAGATGCAAACTCTGGACGAGGACTAGATGCAGTAGGGGCGACGCGGCAGTCACACATCAAATGTAGCTGTTGTGATTGTGAAAAAGTGGTGGCAACAAAACATGAGTAACTTGATGGTGGTGCTACTCGAGTACCCAGTCTCGAGATCTGGGGTGAAAGCCTAGGTTACCCGAGTTGGATATGCCTGACAATGGCGATGTTCTTACATCGTTACCTTGTTGAAGGCATTGCTCGGATATGCTCGAACTAGATTTTCAAGGTGAAAACCTAGACTTTGACCATGATGGTTGGATCCAATGGTAGCGGCAATTGAGTGTCGCTTCCTTCTTGAAGGTGTTACTCTTGAAGAACCTCGTCATTCGTGTGGTGTCATGACATGGTTGGTACGGATATGGTCAATAATGTAGTTTGCCGATTATGGATATGATCGCTCTGGTTTTTTTCCCTCGCCTACGCATAGCTTCGGTCTTATATGACTTTGCTATTTGTTGGCATGTTCTTGTGTGCGAGTGTTGGTGTTGACTGTATGCATCCTAGCTATGATGTGGTTGCATTTGCTCATTGTGTTTGTATCCTTTTGATGCTTTATTTGAGCCAATAAAATTCATCCCTTTGTCGAAAATCAAACACATGAAATGGTTTTGAATTTTTTGTTTGTTTGGGTACATTAGCATTTGTCTAAGTGTTGGTTAGCCATTCTACCTGTCGTGGGTATTAGACTGATTATATCAAATGCAATTACTTAGAGAGCAATAGCCATATAAAATTTGACGTGTCAATGTATTACATAAGTGCTTTACTTTAACATAGGATCTTGTAAATTCTATTTTGACATCTTTTGTTTACTTTATTCAGGGGAATTCCATTCCTGGATGGGAAGCATTTCTTGAAGATGTAAGTCATTCAAATGTCCAGCCACCGGTTGAAGAGCACTGTAAGTTCAACTCAAATAGTCATTCTCATAGCATATCATCGTAATTTTGGACTTGTCTGCTTGCTGAGTAAAAAATAATTAATCATAACATTGGTATGTCTGTTTGTTTATATTTCTTAATTTGCAGATGAATAAGTTTACCTTATGCTTTACTCAGTTCTTAAATATAGTTAGACCCAAACTGCAATAAATCAAATGACTTGTGCCAAGCTAAACCTATCTTGTGTAACTTTTTTGTAGATGTAGATGCGTCATTTAGGTGTAATCAAGTACTACTTCAATGGGATGAGCCTCATGTGGAGGTGAAGAAACGTTGGAACTTTCATGATCAGCTCATGCCGCTGTATAGCACACACTCAGGGTATTATAGAGAAGATTTCCCCAGTACGAGCCTCATGGATAAAACCCATAAGTTACTCGCCAGTATTTCGTCAGACGATTCCGTTTGGAAGATAATTACCAGTGTTACGAGCCGAGCCACACAAACTCCTCAGAGGAGAGGTGTTCTCATTCGGCCCATTGAGCCATATGATTCAGATGATGGGTGTGTTCGCTAATCCAAGGCTTCTCTCTTTATTTAATAAGTTTTCATTACTTCTGTTGGAAACAAGATCACATTGGCCAGTGGGCAATCACAACAACCATCTTACTAACTGTTGTTCATGTGCCTAACATTTTCAGGCCACCAGTTAAGAAACAAATGAATGCCAAATATCAGTTGCGATTTGTCAATAGGGTGCGCAATGAATACTACACATGGGAACGAATTAAATCAGAGGATGGAAATCTTTTAAAGGTAGCTTTGTATGATGAGAACAATCTGGTAGTCACATCTGGTCCGCTATCTTCAGCTCCTATGGAGATCATACTACTTCATGGTGATTTCAATGCTGAAGGTCAAGATTATTGGACATCAGAGGAGTTCAGTGCCTGCCTAGTGCATCCACTATCTGTAAAAGAACCACCAGCCTTGGGAGGTGATCGTGTCTTGACACTTATTGGTGGGGAAGCAGATCTTGGTAATCTCAGTTTCCAGACTTCCTCCTCCCATGCCAGAACTGGAAAGTTCATAATGGGTGTTGAGATTAAAAATGTAAGAGAAGAGAGTGTTCAAGAAGCAATCACTACCCCTTTTATTGTGAGAGTTCGCCAAGGGGAAGGTACATTTTTTTCATTAATCTTCTTTTTGAATGACTTCTCATACAATTTCAGTAGGACATTTCACCCCAAAACTTTGTACATAAAAGGTTGTAGTCCTTGCATTTTTTCTCCATAAAGTAGTATGTAAAATTTTGACCAAGAAGTGAGATATTTTTGCTCTTAGACATGGTAACTGCACTAGTAGAAAAAGGCCCATTTGTCCCGGTTCTAGAGGGCCTTTAGTCTCGGTTCTGGAACCGGGACTAAAGGGTCGGCACTAAAAGCCCTCCACATGACTAAAGGCCCTCCACGTGGCCGCTGTCTGGAGCTCCACCTTTAGTCCCGGTTGGTAACACCAACCGGACTAAAGGTTTTTTTTTGAATTTTTTTTCTCGATATTCAAATTTTTGAATTATTTTACAATTTAATATCTAATCACCACCACTCATCACTGCTCCTCTAATCTCTAATCATCCCTCATCATTCCAAATCATCTAACTTCCCGGCCGGTCACCCATCCTCTCACTACTTCAGCCTAAGCACGCTTAACTTCCAGGTTCTATTCCCCCTCGTTTCCAAGTCTGCACTTGTTGTTTTCCTGACAAAAGTAAGATGTCAATCCTATTAACCCTCAGGAGTTTAGCTTGACCATGAAGTCACACGTTTCACTGTTTGAGTTTGACACTATTATTCTAAAAAAAAATAATTAATTAGTAACACTAATATTTTTTAAATAAGTAGTTTGACCAGATTTGACCAAAATTCAAAATACCGAAATAATTATTCAAGAAGTACCACTAATACTTCTTGAATAAGTAGTTTGACCAGATTTAACCAAAATTCAAAAAAAACTGAAATTTGAGCATAACTTTTTTCCTTTTACAATTTGAGGATTCTAAAAATTTGCAAACAGGCCTACGGTTGTCAAAATTAGATGCGGATTTTTGTACTGATTTTTTTGATATATTATGCGTTCTTTTCGACATCGTATGCAAAAGATATGGCCGTTTTACTTTTTCATAACACTTTTTTGCAAAACATGTCCAAATTTAAGTTTTTTTTAATTTTCCTAACTAATAGATGTAGTAACATAACTACATCTCGAAGGATTTTAGTTTTTGAAGTTTTTATCATTTTCTTTTGCTTTTTACAAAGTTGAAAAGGCGATCCACCGGGGGGGCGGGTACAGTTTGAAAATGGGACGTTTAGTCCCGGTTTGAGGCACGAACCGGGACTAAAGGGCATTGCACCCTTTAGTCCCGGTTCGTGCCTCAAACCGGGACTAAAGGTCTAATCTTTAGTCCCGGTTTGAGATACGAACCCGGTTTGAGATACGAACCGGGACTAAAGGGCATCGCACCCTTTAGTCCCGGTTCGTGTCTCAAACCGGGACTAAAGGGCTCATTTGAACCGGGACTAATGCTTTTAGCCGCACGAATCGGGACCAATGCCCCCATGGGTACCGGTTCATGATTAAACCGGGACTAATGGGTGTATCTAGCCCGAACGAAAGCCCTGTTTTCTACTAGTGCTGGTAAGTAAAAATTTAGATCAAGAAGTGATTTTTTTCTCCATAGACATAGTAAGTAACAAAAGAGAATGCTAATGTACATTTATGAGAAAGAAAGAATAATAGGCTGAGTAATTTCCGCATACCACTTGTATTCAAGTTAATGTATTGCAACTTTTCATAAAGTATGTTTGTTACTCCTTCCGCTTCTAAATAAAGTCCTTTTAGAGATTCCAATATAAACTACTCCCTCCGTCCGGAAATACTTGTCATTAAAATGGATAAAAGATGATGTATCTAGATGTATTTTAGTTCTGGATACATCCTTTTTTTCATTTTGATGATAAGTATTTTCGGACGGAGGGAGTACATACGGAGCAAAATGAGTGAATCTACTCTCTAAACTATGTCTATATACATTTGTAGGTAGTTCATATTGAAATCGCTTAAAAGACCTATATTTAGAAACGGAGGGAGTAGAAATTCTTCAACCCTTTAATAATTGGAACTGCTGCAAACGTGTTATTTTAGCATTTGAAATCTTAAAATATTTACAGAATCGAGGAATTGATTGACCATGGGAGTTCCATATCTGTCTCTTTAGTTTGAACTTTTGGGTGAACTGACCATATGTAGGGCCAGGTGATTAGTCAATCCTTGGCGATGTCGGGTGTACTTGCATCGGAGGGCTGGTGGTTATAAAGTGAATACGGCCTCAAACCAGTTGCACCTTATTTCGTACATATCCAGTGTTCCAAAATTCCGTCTAGTTGTATACAGCTCCAGTTGACATGCCATTATTTTTCTACACTTGTATAGAATCAAGCTGCTATCAGACCACATCTTTCAAATTGCTCGGTGTGAGAATAGAATTGCCCGAACAAGTATGTGGAGCTCTCGAGTGCGATGCCAGGGAAAACGTCGGCCCATCATTGGCTCTTGAGGATAAGGACGACTTGGCGGAATTGGCGGGGAAGAGGGCTGTGGCGCTGAAGCAGCCGCGGCTGGTGTGGACGCAGCAGCTGCACAGGCGGTTCGTGAACGCGGTGGCGCTCCTTGGGGGGATCAACAACGCGGTGCCCAAGACCATCATGCAGCTGATGAGCGTGGAGGGGCTCACCCGCCAGCACGTCGCCAGCCACCTGCACAAGTACCGCCTCTACCTCAAGCGGATGCAGGGCATCTCCGAGGGGCCATTGTGTCCGTCCAACCACAGCGTCACTAGGTGGAGGGAGCGCTGCAACAAGCCCACGCCCGTGCCGCACAGCCTCCGCGAGCCCACGCCGGTGCCGCGGTGTCTCCACGAGTGTCAGGACTCTGAATCCCTGCATGATCTGAAGACTAAAGAAATTGACACTTCCTCTGAAGATGTTGCGGGAGATTTGATGCAAATGTACAATTGCTCTAAAGATTCCATGGGAGATTTGACTGAAATGTCCACATTCTCTGAAGCTTTCTCAGATTTGACGGAAATTGAGTAATTGACACTTTCTCTGACGATGAACCGGGTGAAAGGAAGATCAACGGTCAAGAGCGGCGGAGGCCTTCTCTACTCAGTATCCAGTCTCAATACAGTTGACCGAAGATTCCACTCACGTTACTTCCGTGAACTGCCGTTACTTTTTACCCTTCCACCTGTAATCTCTCTTCCGCCTGGAAGGTGACGTTTGGTTTGAGGGCAAGCCTTGGTTGGTTCAGTATATCCCCAACAGCCGATAGTCATTTTTTGCTGTTTGGTTGGGTGGGTTCGGATGGATTGGATAGCCACCTTTTGTTGTTTGGTTGGAAGGAAAATAAGTGGTTATTAGGGATAGCCATTTGTATGTTTGGTTAAGAAGATAAAAGATCAATGATTGTTGAGGTGGTCAGATTATTGCTATTATATGTAATTAGAGCAACATTAATACGTCAAGTTTGAGTGTTTGTTAATTAATATATATTTTTGAACGATTACTCTTTTGATTGTCCATCTATAAAAAGTATTTTTGAATGGTGAAGTTTGAATGTATGATAACTACATTAATTTTGAAAACAAAAATTGAACTTCAACATCACAACCAAACATAATATAAAGCTACTTTTCTGTTCATTTGCAATAGAAAAGTGAAACAAGAGAAGAAAAGAATGAACTTCAAAATGAAAACAACGAGCATACACATAATCGGTCATGAGTCATCCAAATATATATGATAGGCAGATTTATACATTTCTTTGTCTTGCTGCAGATCCACAATAGCATGTCTACTGGGAAACTGCTTATAGGTGAGGTGATATTAGTGGCAGGCGAGGTCTAGACACCGACAATGCTGTTTTGGCAAAGTTCCAATGGCTGGTGAGATATGCAGCCAGCCAATGCTACATCATCACTAGTGGCGAGCAAAACTGGTCACCGGTCACGCGCATATTTTTACAAAATTAGACATGGGATGAAAACATCAGTGGCGAGCGCCAAAAGCCGTCCGCCACTGGTTTGCAGCGCACCATTGTCGGGCAAAGTATGGTGCCCACCATAGCTATATTTCACTACCACGCCGAAAAATTCAAAGTTAGTAGTGGCGGGCTCATAATAGAGCCCGCCACAGCTATGTTCATGTAATGCTTTAAAATTATCATACTAGCCTAGAATAGACCCAAATTTGAGGATAAGAGTTTCCAAGGTCTATATTCAACATATAAAAAATTAACTGTGAAAAAATATTTAAAAATTCTTTATGAAATTCGATGGTTTCCGTTCATAACCCTAATACTTCACGATAGACTTTTCTGTTTGTACACAAAGTGCATCAATTTTTTGTTGCAACGCTCTTAATTTTCTAAAACACCCTATATGGAGTAGTATAATGACACTGCCAAATTTCATCCTTTTCATACTTCATTTGCATATTTGTTTGACTCAAAGAGCATTTTGCTCATTTTAATGGCTAGAAAATTGAATAGCCCCATATTTGGGCATGTGGACATGGCCTATATTCAACAAAGAATATTATTTTAACAGCAAAAAGATGTAGATGATAGAGTTCTCTATGATAGTTGAAGATTACGGTTTAGCACCCTGATACTTCTCGAGAGACTTTTCAGTTTGTACCCGAAGTGCATCAATTTTTTCCCATTAGCACTCTCAAATTTTTACAACACCGTATAGGGGTCATATAATGACACCATGCCAATTATCATCCTTTTCGTACCTCATTTTCATATATATTTTTGAATTGAAAAGCATTTTTCTTGTTTTAATAGCTAGAAAATGATTAATGCTTTAAAATTATTATATTAACCTAGTGTGGTTCCAAATTTGAGCATGGGAGTTCCATGGTCTATATTCAACATAGAAAAGATTAACAGCGAAAAGCTATAAACAAAAAGAGTTATCCATGAAAGTTGACGGTTTTCCGTTTGAAACCCTGATAGTTCGCTACAGACTGTTCGGTTTGTACACGAAGTGCATCAACTTTTCTCTATAACGCTCTCAAATTTTTACAACACCCTATAGGGGTCAGATAATGACACCATGCCAAGTTTCATCCTTTCTAGGCCTAATTTACATATAGTTTTTGAATCAAAGAGCATTTTGATCATTTCAATGCCTAGAAAATGATTTAGTGCTTTACAATTATCATATTAAACCAGAATAGTCTAAACTTGAGTATGTGAGTTTACATGGTGTATTTTCAACATGGAAAAGGTTAAACGGTGGAAATATGTAAAATAAAGAGTTCTTTACGAAAGTTAGTGTTTTTCTTTTGGAACACTTATAATTCGCGAGAGACAGTTCAGTTTGTACACGAAGTGCGCCAAGTTGTTCCTATAATGCTCTCAAATTTTTACCATGCCCTATATGGGACCATGGGTCATATAACGACACCTCATTTGCATATTTATTTGAATCAAAGAGCATTTTGCTCATTTTAACGCATAAAAATCATTTCTTGCTTTGATATCATCAAACTAACCCAAATATAGGCAATCATTTGAATTGACTCTACTTATGATGTAAATTCAACCGCATAAAAGTTGCGAATTGTGCAAACAATTAATCATGATTTTAAAAAATGTTCGGGAAATGATAAATGCTCAAGGATAAAAAAAAATGTTAGTGATTTCAAAAAGAAATGAATTTATTCGAAAAATATTCATTATTTTTAAAAAAAATGTTCATCATTTTTAGTGTGTCAAAAATAGTCAAAAACATCATGCAATTTCAACAAAATTATTAGTGAAATTCAAAAAAATGTACAAGGTTTTAAAAAATAATCATGAATTTTCAGGAAATGCTCATGATTTCAAAAAAGTGCTCATTAATTTGAAAAAGGATCATTATCTAAAAAAAGTTCATGTTAAAAAAAATTCACGAATTTATTTATCTTTCACTATTTTAAAGAAATCATGAATTCAAAATGTTCAAAATTTCAAAACCTGTTGAAAATGTGTTGAATTAAAAATGGTTCACATACATTAGAAGAAATGTTCATCGGATTTGAAAGAAACAGTTCATGATTTGAAAAATATTCATGAAATTTGGAGAGAGAAAACAAAAAATAAAAAGAAATAAAACGAAAAGAAAAAATGAAAATTAAAAGATAAGGGATAAAGAAAAAGGAAAGGAGAAAATAACCGAAAGAAATAACAAGAAAAAAGAAAAGCCGGTACAACCATCCCAAAGCTGGGCATGAGCTTGCGGGCGGTGAGGGGTATGCGACCTACGTCTGAAATAGGAGCCGCTAATTATCTTATACCCGTCATATCCCTGAATTCTATTTAGGGCCCGTTGCGGCAGTTAAATGAAAAAAAGTAAATGATGCCCGCCGCATTGCTTCTGAGGTTTTTTCTCATTTGGGGGTTTCTTATTTTCCCGTTCCCTTTATGTTCTTGGAACGTTTTTTCTTGCTTGTTATAAATTTTTCATTTATTTATGAACATTTATAAACTTATAATTTTTAAAATTTATGAACTTCTTGAAATCTATGAACATCTCAAATTTCATGAACTTCTAAAAAATTTTGAACTTCTTTCCAAATTTATGAACTTTTTATAAATTCGTGTGTTCTTTTAAATGCATGAACATTTTCTACATTGTTAAAAAAATTCTGAATTCGTGTTACTTTCTCAAATTCATGCACGTTCCCCAAATTCGTGAATTTTCTTGAAATTCGCAAACATAACATTTTTTTGAACATTTATTGGGAAATCATGATTTTTTAAGAATTTATCAACATTTTTCAAACCGGCAAACTATTTCCAAATTTTATTTGTGCAAACCTGCAAAAGCATTTCAAATCCATGAAATTTTTATGAATTTATGATAAATTTCAAACCCATGATTTTTTTTTCAAATTCCTGAAGTTTTCCCCCAAACATGCGAGCTCTTTTGAACCCACTAACTTTTCTCAAATTACGAACTTTACACATCCACAAATTATTTTTAAAATTCATGAATAGTTTTTCAAATTCATTCACTTTTTTGAATCTGTTTTTTTTATTCGTGAATCTTCTAAAACCTGCGAGTTTTCATAATCTATGAACTATTTCGAAATAGATGGGCTATTTTTTTCATAATCCATTAACCACTTACAAGTTTGCGATTTGTTTTTCAAATATGTGAACCTAATGATAGCGCTCTGCAGAAGCTATTTCTCGTCCGTAGCAACACGTAAGTAGCTCTCATTTCTGGCCCGGCCATGTACTGTAGCTGACACGTAAGTTATTTGTCCGTAATGTTTGCTTTATGGGTTACTAGCAAAATAACCCGTGTGTTGCAACGGGAGAAAAAGATACCACACGCCCATAACCCAAAATAATCATGAGTCAAGAAACCATCTCGCACTACAACTAGGCTCGTCATTCGTTACTCCGCTCAAATCCGTGAGCACGACATGAGCCCTCGAGGAAAATGGAGTCGGCTGACCCCAGCGCCAAGAAGATGAGGCTTCCGCCAGCAGCGACGCCTGTTGTAGATCCCGCACCCGGCAGCGCGGGGAGAAGCGGCGACCCCGCCCCCACCGGATCCCAGGAACCCGTAGAATCTCGGGTGGACCAAATCAGCGATCTTTCGGACGCCGTCCTTGGGGAGATCATCTCGCTTCTCCCCACCAAGGATTGCTGCCGCACCCAAGTCCTCTCAATTCGGGGGCGCCCTCTATGGCGCGCCGTGCCCCTTAATCTCGCCTGTCGTCAGCTATCTCTCTTTAATGATTTTGAAATCCCCAGAGCCATCATCTCCTCCCAGGGCTCCGTTCAAAGCCTCTGCATCTCGTCATGCTACCTAAACAAACATACCATGCCCTGCACAGTGGACGTCTGGCTAAAATCACCTGAATTCACAGAACTACAGCTACTTGAGTTCTACTATTCCCCTGGAAATCACATACCACATACCGAATGCCATGAACTTGTGCCCTCAGCGCCGATGTCCATCTCGCTGTTTTCCTCCTCTCTCCACACTGCCACCTTTGCGCTGTGCTACCTACCAGACAATCTGGCAATAAACCTTCGACTCCCATTTCTCTAGAAACTTTCACTTGTGCGGGTTCGTATATCGGAGGCCTCATTGCACAGCATCATCCACTCCAGTTGCCCTGCGCTGGAGTGCTTGGTGCTTGTTTTCACAGTTAGAATCGGTTGTCTCCAAATAAAGTCGCCTAAACTTGTAAGAATTGGAATTTCTTTTGACGGAAGGCAGCTCATCATCCAAGATGCCCCTTCACTTCAAAGGTTGATCCTTGATTCTAGTTATTCACCGTTGCAAATAACCGTCCTCTCTATGCCTAAACTGGAGACCTTGGGTGTAATACATGATCTCTGTGCTAATTTCAATATGGTGTTTGGCTCCACAGTTCTTCAGGTACTTTATATTATCATCTACACTTGTAACCATAAGCTGCATTTTAAATTTCTGCGCATAAGTTATATATCATCTTGGAGTACACATTTTGTATTAATATTATGTTCTATGCTCAATGAAGAGTTTCTTCATGGATGGCCTATCAATGGTGCTGGATTCTATCAAGATCTTATATATCCAAATGAATAGTTTTGATCTGAACAAGATTATTGGCTTGCTACAATGCTCTCCATGTCTGGAGAAGTTGTATATAAAGGTGATAATTTCACGCACATTAGAAGCCCGCATATAGTGTACTAGAATTAACCGTTTAGCTGTTGCTCTTTCGACACTCTTCTTTTAGACGTTAAATGTTTTCAATCTTCATGTCTATTTAGGCAACAGGACGGGGTAAGAAAGTTATAACCAATCGGTGGATTCGTAAGCATCGGGATTTTCTCACTTCTCATGAGATTCGATTGAAGATAATAACGCTAGAACGATATGTAGCCAACCGTGCAAACACTAGATTTGTCACATTCTTCCTGCTGAATGCGAGGTTACTATTGTCCATCAGGCTTAAGTTTATCAGCAGCATGGTTTTGACAGATGGGTATGTCGAAGAGCAAAAAAAGGAGTTTCAGGTGGGCAAAAGAGCTTCTGAACGTGTCGGGCTTCTATTTACAACATATCGTGGTCATAATCCAGTAAATTTTACGACCCAGGATGTTCATTCTATGGACCTGACCGATCCATTTGACTGTGACTGCCGAAAAAAATGCTGGAGTTAGATGTTGTTGCCCTTTTCAACCTGGGTTTTTTTGTAAACCTGATGAACATTAACCCTCATGCTTTTGTACAGTTTGTAAGTGGGAGTTAGATGTTCCTGCCCTTTTCAACTCGGCTGTGAGTGTCATATTTTCTTTGAAACAAGGCAAATGGCTTGCCATTAGTTTAATTTAGAGTGAAATATTGTAACAAATCCCAACCAAGGGAAATAACATCACTCTCGCCGGCTTCTTGAGCTCACTGTGCATTACAGAAGCCAAGTGATTAGCCCCCATCAGCTCCCACAAGCTTATTTCTAACTAGCACATCAAATGGGCTGTAAATTTTCATAGGAAAGTCTGCATGACCGTGACAGATTTGGATTCTGACATTTGGGACCCACGAGGAAATAGCCTATCCAAGGTGGTGTCGACTTACTAGCCAGTCAACAAACGATTCTGCCTACCAGGCGTTGGATTGACATCCAACATCTGTCGTGTATCTTCTATCTCTTGTCTTCTTCTTCCTCCAGCCGCCCAAACGAAACCACCCGTCGGCTCCGCCTGCTCCCGCCTCCCATGGCTGGTTGCGCCTCCGCCGCCCTACCGTACGTACCCTCCAACGTTGGCCAGTCCCTCCCTCTATTCCCCCACACGTCCTGTTATTCTCTGGCGACATCAGCCCCAACACGCACCCGCGCCCGAACCAGTCAACCCTCATACCCCCCTCCGCCTGCGACCGGACCGACGCATCTTCCACGGCTCATGTTCGTTCCGTCCGAGGCCTCGCCGTCGTCCTCCGCCTTGCGGCCTTGGTTCGCTCGCCGTGCGCGGTGCGCCGCCCTCTTGCGTTGTCACCATCGTCAACAACCGAGAGGAACAAGGAGATGATTGTACGTGGAGAGGATGACAGTAGGGACCCACCAGCGTCATGGCAGTACGCAAGCAAGTGCCTCTATATTACAAGCCCAAAAATATGGTTCCTCCTAATGGTTGGACATCTGGGGCTCACGCCATTGTCAACGTAGTCAATAAATGAGAGAACTACACTACGAGCGGCTGACACCAGGGACCCAGCAGGTCGCGTAGTGTTTCTTTGAGGAACAAGCAGTTGTTATTTATACTAGTTTTAGCGACGGATCAGGGTAACAACGGGGTTGTGCGGGGGCTATGGCCCGTCTAGCCAGGGTTATATTTATGTTTACCACATCATGAGCCCAGTTGTGTTTTTTTCTTGCTGAAAATGGCTAGCCCAGTTCTATTTTTTTAAAGAAATACCCAAACAAGGCCTACTTGCTTTATCGGCCCTGCTGGGCTGCAAATCTTTCAAGACGAGGAGAGTTTCATTCGGTTTGCCCAGAAATGGGCTGTACATTTTTAAAACATATCAACCCGGGAATTAGTTTCAATTTTTTTTCATTACAAGATTTTAAATTCCATTGATTTTTATGCGTGGACAATTATTTGGATTTTATATTTATATAAATTATTTTTCGTAATAGTTTGAATGTGAATCGATATTTCTGGATTAAAAACAGTTGACCGCACTAAAATATGCAAAATTTCGTATACTTTTTAACCGTGGCCACAATATGGGGTGTAATGCTAACAAAAAGAAGATGGGCTCCAAAAAATTCTTAAGAATTAGCAAATGGGCTGTACATTATTAGAAATAATGGCAGATGGGATGTATGTTGTTTTCAACAGATTTGAGACTGACTTGTGCGCCTACTATAGGTTGACGCGTATGCTTTCATAAAAAAGGTTGACGCACATGCAACGCCCTGTCAACTTAGTCAACACACGAGAGTAGTGACTGTTGGATGTCCATCCAACGGCTGTCGTGCTTCTTCAATCTCTGTTCTTCATGCTCCAGCCGCTCAAACAAGCGCCGGCGGGACTGCCTGCTCCCTTCTCCCGCGGCCGACTATGCTGCCGTGCAGGCCTCACGGCCCCACCGTACTCCCATTGCTGGCCTAGCCATCCCTCTACTCACCCACACATGTTGTTATTCTCCGGGGACGACAGACGAACCAGTACACCCTCGTACTCCTCCGCGTGGGAAAGAAATGCCGAGTATTCCCTGGCTCCGTGTCGTTCCCTTCCTAGGCCTCGCCGTCGTCCACCGCCCTGGTGCTCTTGGCGCGGCCTGGTCAACGTGGTCAATGAACGACATCCATCGGAAGTGGACTGTACGTGGAGAGGCTGACAGCTGGGTCCATGGCCGCACGCAAGGAAATGCCTCCTTATTACGCGCAAAATAATGATTCCTCCACTTGACAGCTAGGACCCACAGGAAGGGCCTCTGTATTTCGTGAAGAAAAATGTTTCCCCCGCTGACAGGTCGGACCCACCAGCTATATCTTCGCACGCAAGGAAGTGCCTCCTTATTACGCCCAAAAAAATGAATACCCCCCTGCTATCTGGGACCCACCATATTGTTGGGCTGACTTATGGGCCTACTAAGTTGACGGGGACGGAGGGCTTTGTCAACTTAGTCAATACTCCAGTGACCGTATGCTGTCCATCCAACGGCCATAATGCTTCTTCAACCTCTGGTCTTCTTGCTCCAGCCGCCCAAAGCAGTGCCGGTCGTGCCGCCTGCTCCTGCCTCCCGTGGCCGGCCGTGCTACCGCGGAGGCCTCACCGCCCCCATACTACTCCCACCACTAGCCAGGCCATCCTTCCACTCACCCGCACCCCCTGTTATTCTGCGGCGATGGCAGCCTCACACCGCATCCGAACCAGTGAATGCTCGTACTCCTCTCCGTGTGGGCATCCATTGCCAAGTATTCCTCGGCTCCGCGTCGTCCCCTTCCTAGGCCTCGCCGTCGTCCACCGCCGTGGTGCTCTCGGCGCGGCGTGGTCAATGTGGTCAACGACCGACTTCCATCGGAAGAGTACTGTACGTGGAGAGGCTGACAGCTGGGTCCACGGCAGCCGCAAGGAAGTGCCTCCTTATTACGCGGAAAATAATTATTCCTCCACCTAACAGCGGGGACCCACCGGGCGGGCCACCAGTATTTTGCAAAAAAATGTTTCCCCTTGACTGCTGGGACCCACCGGATGGGCCACCGTATTTGGCGAAAAAAACGTTCCCCCCGCTGTCAGCTCGGACCCACCGGAAGTGCCTCCTTATTACGCACAAAAAAATGAATACTCCCCCGGCTAGGTGGGACCCACCTTGGTGGGAGGCTGACTTGTGGGCCTACTAAGTTGACGGGGACGAAGGGCTTTGTCAACTTAGTCAATATGAACGATTCTAGCTCCAGTGACCGTACGATGTCCATCCAACGGCCGTAGTGCTTCTTCAACCTCTGGTCTTCTTGCTCCAGCCGCCCAAAGCAGCACCTGTCGTGCCGCATGCTCCTACCTCCCGTGGCCGGTTGTGCTGCCGCGGAGGCCTCACCGCCCCCTACTATTCCCAGCGCTGGCTAGGCCCTGCGGCGATGGCAGCCTCACACCGCAGCCGAACCAGTGAACCCTCGTACTCCTTTCCGCGCGGGCTTCCACTGCCTCGCCTTCCCCAGTTCCGCGTCGTCCCCTTCCTAGGCCTCGCTGTCGTCCACCGCCGTGGTGCTCTCCGCGCGGCGTGGTCAACGTGGTCAAGGAACAATTTCCATCGGAAGAGTACTGTACGTGGAGAGGCTGACAGCTGGGTCCACGGCCACAACCAAGTTTTTTGTGATTTGCCAAGTAAGTCGCTTTGTCAGGCCTGTTGGGCTGCAAATCTTTCAAGACGAGGAGAGCTTTCATTCGGCTGGCCGAGAAAATGGCCCATCAGTAATGAGAAATGGGTTGTACATTTTTAAAACACATCAAACCGGCAATTAGTTTCAAATATCTTTTTTCATTTCGAGATTTTAAATTACACTAATTTTTATGCGTGGAGAATTTGTTGGATTTTATATTGATATACATTTATTTTCAAAATCAGTTTGAATGTGCGTCGAAATTTGGGGTTAAAAACAGTTCAGACCGCACCGAAATATGCAAAATTTTGTACTCCCTCCGTCCGGAATTACTTGTCATCAAAATGGATGTGTCTAGAACTAAAATACATCTAGATACATCCATTTCAATGACAAGTATTTTCGGATGGAGGGAGTATAATTTTTTAACCGTGGCCACAAGATGGGCTGTAATGCTAACAAAAAGAATATGGGCTCAAAAAAACCTTAAGAATTAGCAAATAGGCTGTAAATTATTAGAAATAATGGCAGATGGGTTGTCTCGCCGGGCCACTGCAGCAGCCGCTGCAGCTGCCTTCCATCGCCACCACCTCCCAGCCCTGGCTGCAGTGGGAGCCGCCGCAGCTGCAGCAGCCGCTGCAGCTGCAGCAGCCGCCGCTGGTCAGCTCCGGTCCCGCATCGACCGCGCCGGCGGGAGTCCCGCTCCACCAAGTCCAGTTCCCACCGTCGTCGTCACCGCTTCCGTCTTGTATCGCTACCCGCCACGTGTCGGCGGCGGTGAGGCTGCAGGCTGCTACGCACGGCCTCCTAGCGCGTTGCGTGTGCGGGAGATGCGTGGTCTGCAGCTGCCGCTCCTTCAAGTTGCCCTTCGCTACGCAAAGGACCTCGATCTCATCTGTTGCGTCGAGGATCTTGGGCATGCGGTTTCCCCCGCGGGCGGCGGGCATGCTGTTTTCCCCGCGGGCAGCGACCTCAAAGTCTGCGACATCGGCGGTTGGGGGCGCACCCCTCCTCATCATTCTCCATCACAAGCCCTCCACTCTTCCCTGTGCGGTGCAGACCAACAGTCGTCCAGCAGGGAGAAGGCATGGTGTCAACGACAGAAGCGCACCGCGTAGCACCGCTACATTCCGCCACCGACCGCCGCGAGGGCGCCTCTACTGGTCACTCTTGCAACCACTTCCAGGTGGCCATACACATGCACTCCTTTTGTCCAGGTGGTGTCCATGGGATCCAGGTGGTTGTACACATGCACATCCGACGTGCGGATGGTGTCCACTTTTTGTTAAGGGGTCCAAAATAAAGTGGCCCAGTCCATTTCAGGTTGAGAATAATAAAACAAGCCGAGATGTAAAAGGCTTGTTTTTAGGTGTTAGGTTTGTATTGCGTGTTGGGAACGTAGTAATTTCAAAATTTTCCTACGCACACGCAAGGATCATGGTGATGCATAGCAACGAGAGGGGAGAGTGTTGTCCACGTACCCTCGTAGACTGAAAGCGGAAGCATTAGAACAATGCGGTTGATGTAGTCGTACGTCTTCACGATCCAACCAATCCAAGTACAGAACGTACGGCACCTCCGAGTTCAGCACACGTTTAGCTCGATGACGATCCCCGGACTCCGATCCAACAGGGTGTCGGGGATGAGTTCCGTCAGCACGATGGCGTGGTGACGATGATGATGTTTTACCGACGCAGGGCTTCGCCTAAGTACCGCAATGATATGACCGAGGTGGAATATGGTGGAGGGGGGCACCGCACACGGCTAAGGAACGATCACGAAGATCAACTTGTGTGTCTACAGGTGCCCCCCTGCCCCCGTATATAAAGGAGCCAAGGGGGAGGTGTCGTGGTTCTAAGTCTGACAGTAGAGTGGGGGGTAGGTATGGAGAGGCAAGGTCCTAGCTATGGAGAGGTTGTAAACACAAGAGATGTATGAGTTCAAGCCCTTCTCGGAGGAAGTAAAAGCCCTACGTCTCGGATCCCGGAGGCGGTCGAGTGGATTATGTGTATACAAAGTACAAGGGTGTGAACCCTTCTGCCTGTGGAGGGGGGTGGCTTATATAGAGTGCGCCAGGACCCCTGCCAGCCCACGTAATGAAGGGTTTAAAGTACATTAAGTCTGGGGCGTTACTGGTAACGCCCAACATAAAGTGTCTTAACTACCATAAAGTCTATTTAATTACAGACCGTTGCAGTACAGAGTGCTTCTTGACCTTCTGGTGGTCGAGTGAGTCTTCATGGTCGAGTCCTTCAAGTCAGTCGAGTGGATTCCTCGTAGGTCGACTGGAAGGTGATCTCTTCTAAGGGTGTCCTTGGGTAGGGTATCTAGATCAGGTCTATGACCCTACCCTAGGTATATGACTCCATCATTAGCCCCCGAATGGATTGAGGCTTGAGTGAGGAAGGAGTTGACGTTGTTTCCGACTGGCTTTTGTGTGCTGGCCCTGCGCTGTCTTGGACCAATAACCTCTTTGTCGATAGCTTAGCAACTTTTCTTTAGTCGACTCGATCCATTCTTTTCTTTCGTCGAGTGATCTTTTGGACTTTGACAATTTCCGAGCGACGGATCGCAGGAAATCCTGCGTCTGACAGACCGATCTGCCGTTCGCGGATTCTGCGGGATATGAAATTTGGGGAAGCGCGCGAAGCGGGGCGGACCGCAGCGCTCGGATGGGATAGGGCATAGACGCCTCGATTCTCGTGCCACCTTTTTCGCCACGTATCGCGTCCGTGCGACTGTTTCGGGATGTGATTAGATCGACCGGGCCCACCTGTCATCCACTCGGAAGGGATCTTATAAATGCGTCCGGCGAGGGTTTTTGAACAGTGCCTTCGCATTCCCTCTCTGCTCTCCTTGTCTCCGCCCAACGCACCCACTCTCGCCTCCGCACAACCTCTCCTCGCGCGTCTCGCCGGCAGCCATGGTGAAGGAGAAGACGGCGGCGCTGGAACGCGCGAAGAAGGCGTCGGCGACGGAGAAGGCGAAGGTGAGAACCACCAGCCGCGACGGGTCTTCATCTAGATCTCGTCTGCCGAACGGCTGGGTCCAGGGAGATTTGATCCGGTCGACCATCACGGAGAAGGATCTCCTCGACATGGCCAACGACGGTATGATCCCCCACGGAGCTGCAAGGCTTCCGGGGAAAGAGTGGTAGCCCCAGCCGGAAGAGGGTGAGTGCGTGCTTCTGGCTACCCACGTCGATCGCGGATTTTCTTTGCCACCGAGTGTTTTCTTCCGTGGTTTCTTGAACTTCTTTGGAGCGCAACTCCACCACTTCACCCCGAATTCTATCGCCTATCTTGCCGCGTTTGTGTCCATGTGTGAGAATTTTCTGGGTTGCCAACCGCACTGGGGCTTGTTCAAGCACATATTCACGTGTCGCTCTCAGACCGTGAAGAAGGCGAGCCCAGGCGACGATAAAACCAAAGTTGCCCAGATGTGTGGAGGTCTGGGGATCCAGATGAGGAACAAGAGCACCTTCCCAGCCATGACGTTCCCGGAGTCAGTCAGAGGCTGGCAGTCGACCTGGTTCTATTGCCAGAATGAGCCGACGCCGGGGCAGTCGAGTGGACTCCCTCAGTTTACCATGGACCGAGTGAACAAACCCTCCTCTCTGAAGGTGATTCCGGAGGAGAAAGCCGACGTGAAGATGCTGATGGAGCGCGTAGTTCAATTGGTTAGAGATGGAGTAACTGGTATGGACCTCTTGGAGGTTTTTCTTAGGCGGCGTATCCAGCCTCTTCAATTCCGGAGCCATTGCATGTGGTTGTACTGCGGAACTGAAGATGAGACTCGGATCCACCCAGAAGCAGTCGACGATGCCACGGTGGAAAGGTGGATGGCCGCGGTCACTGGGAACAAGGATAACCCCCATGGAGCCAGAAGGATTCCTCCACTCGACCATCACAGCATTCCAGACAAGGTATGTCCGCTCTACCTTCCATTGTATTCTTGTCATATTTATTTCTGTTTTCTCCGCAAATTGGTCGATTGATCTTTGTCTTGATGTCTATCAGGCCCTCACCGAGCTGTACTCGATACCCAATGGAGCACAGGCTCCGACTGAAGAGGGAGAAGCGAGCGGGGGCGAGAGCCAGGAGGAGTGGGACTCGGATGCCGCTGAGGATGATGATGATGATGATGACGATGAGGAGGACGAAGAAGAGGAGGAGGAGGAGGTCGCACCACCGCGCTCGGAAAGGCGGTCGAAGCTTGCCCATGACCCTGTGACTGAACGTGGCAAGGGGATTGCGACTGTCGCGCAGTCGACCAAGCGCCCTCGGACCACTTCTCCGGTGCCGACTGAAAAGGCGCCGAAGCAGTCCAGGGTGGCCCCATCAAAGCCGGCCAAGCTCCTGCTGAAGATCAAGGTGTCCATCCCCACCATATCAGGGTAAACATGCTGCTTAAGTCTTCTTGTTTTGAGCGAGCTTTATCTCTGATTGACACTTGAGTTAGCCGACTGATTCTTTGGAATTGCAGTGCTGCTACTTCTGAGACCTCAGCCAGGGCTGACGACCATGAGATGGAGGACGCAGCAACCTCAAACCCTGGTACTATACTCTTAATTCCGTTTTTAGTCGATTGACTCTTCGTCCCTAATTCTGATTCTTTTCTGTAGTCTCATCCAATGTCGTTATCACTCTTCCTGATGATGATGACGATGAAGAACCACTGAAGCACAGGAGGAGCAGGAAAGCGTCTGCCGGCAGGGTGGCACAGGATGTGACGGCGCCCGAGACTCTGGTCGCGGAGGAGGAGAACACCACTCGACACACCGTGTCTTTCGCGGTGCCGTTGATGAGTGCTCATCCTGCTTCGTTGAGTGCCGCACAACCTTCTCTCTTCACGACGCACCACGTCCCAGAGGACCAAGCCAGTGCTGCGAAGGAAGCGATACGCCAAGCAGGGGTCATGATGGAGCAAGTGAAGGCCATCCGGGAAGCAAGTCAAGCAGCTTACGACGCTAGCTCCACCCTTCAAAGCAATGTCCAGGTCAGTCGACCATCGCTTGTTCTGTTAGGATATGCTATCAAAAAACTTTTCTTTCCGGAATCCATAGCAGTCACCCAGTGGGTGTGTCGATTGAAACTCCGTGTTAGCGGGGGCACGCTGAGTGCACCCGCTGGGTGTAGTCCCCAAGGCTAAGGTCGACTGCTGGCAGTCGGCCTTAGGCTTTATAAGTAAAGTCTTTCCGTCGTTCGACTGAGGCGAAACGGATTTCCCAAACCGGTGGGGGCACGCTGAGTGCACCCACTGGGTGTAGTCCCCGAGACTGTGGTCGACTGCTTGCAGTCGATTACAGTCTAAAGAATACGTCTTGTTTTTTTTGGGTCGACTGGTCGACTCTGTCTTTAATAGAACTAGTGGGGGCACGCTGAGTGCACCCACTGGGTGTAGTCCCCGAGACTACGGTCGAATGTTTGTATTTGGCTGTAGTCTTAGAAACGCATGATTTTCTCTTATCCACTCGGAAGTGAATTATCCCTGACATTTTGTCGATTGGGTCTTCGCAGAAATCCTGTGACCTTGCGGCTCGTTACACCGAGCTGGAGAACAAGCACATTCAGCTCGAGCTGGATCTGAAGCTGGTTCAGGAGAATCTGACGAAGGCAAAAGAGGAGACCAAAGGTATGTTTGGTGAGACCTCGACAACTGCTTTTTCCCTTCATTTGTTTCAAAATCTGATCTTGCTGTAACTTGCAGGTAAGGTGAAGGAGGCCCAGAAGAAAAAAGACCTTGAGCTAGCTGAGAAGATCAAGCTTGCTGACGAGAAGTTAGCTTCAGTCACCAAGCTCGAAGAAGAAAATACTAATCTGAAAGCTGCTCTTGGGATTGCCAACAAGGAAGTCAGTCGACTGAAAACTGACAAAGCTGCCTTGACCGACAAGGTCAGTCAGTTGACTGGGAAGAAAAATGATCTGGAGGTCTTCCTGAGTGAACTTGCCAAGAAGCTGTTCCTTATGCTCGAAGGTAATCCTTTACGCTCGACAATCATTTTCAACAGTGATCTTTCCATTCGACTATTGCCTTGACTCGGTGATTGTCCTTGCAGAATTTTGCCAAAACTTTGAAGAGGAAACTAGTCGGCTGGAACCAAACCTTGATCCCGTCAACTCTCCGGTGAACGATGAAGTTGCCATGAATGTGTTCCGACTTGAGTCTCGTGTTGCAGCTGTCGTTGACTATCTTGCAAGGCTGAAGGTCGCCACTTCTCGCATCGACACCACGCTCTGGCCTAGGGAGACACTCCAGAATGACCTCGAGTCGTTGATGGCTCGACTAAACACAGTTCCTGGTCGAGTGCAGGAGTGGAAAAAGTCCTCTGCAAGGTGTGGGGCAGATGTTGCTCTGTGTCTGGCTCGAGTCCACTGCAAAGATGCGCGAGAAGATAAGTTGGCGGCTCTTCGGGTGGCCAACACCAAGAAGTACGACTTCAGGTCCTTCATGGAGACCTTCATCGCTGCTACCACTCGGATTGCGGACGGAATTGATCGTGATGAGTTTGTTGCGCCTTCCAGCCCTCCATAGGAGGGGTAAAAAACTTCTTTCAGCTCGACACTTTAAATTCGCCTCGGTATGACGAGTGATTTTGTAACCGATAAACCTTAATAGGCTTAGTGCCTGAGCACTTTCGGTTCCTTTAGGTATCAATCTGAACTTGGATTCGTCGTTTGAATACGCTTGTTTTTATCCTGAAATGTCTTTTGCAGGTTTAAAGCAAGACGCTTATTGCAGTCGACTTATTCCTTAATTCACTTAGGCGAGCACTGGGCTGCAGCTAAGCCCCCGAGTGAGAGGTTTGCTCTTCACTCGGTAGGGTTTTTATACCTTAGGCGAGCACTGGGCTGCAGCTAAGCCCCCGAGTGAGAGGTTTGCTCTTCACTCGGTAGGATTTTTTATATCTTAGGCGAGCACGGGGCTGCAGCTAAGCCCCAGGGTGAGAGGTTTGCTCTTCACTCGGTAGGATTTTCATACCTTAGGCGAGCGCTGGGCTGCAGCTAAGCCCCCAAGAGAGAGGTTCGCTCTCCACTCGGTAGGATTTTCACATTGTACTTGTGGCGGAGCTCAGAGGAGAGGGTCGCAGTCGACCTGCACCTCGTCCTCCTTACGACCGCTCGTTGTACTTGTGGCGTAGCTCAGAGGAGAGGGTCGCAGTCGACCTGTACCTCGTCCTCCTTGCGAGCGCATGTTGTATTTGTGGCGTAGCTCAGAGGAGAGGGTCGCAATCAACCTGCACCTCGTCCTCCTTACGAGCGCACGTTGTATTTGTTCTTGGGCGAGTGTTTAGACTGCAGCTAAGCCTCCGAGTGGGAGTCTGGCTCACCACTCGGTAGGATTTTATTTGAACTTAGGCGAGTACTTGGACTGCAGCTAAGCCTCCGAGTGGGAGTCTGGCTCACCACTCGGTAGGATTTTATTTGAACTTAGGTGAGTACTTGGACTGCAGCTAAGCCTCCGAGTGGAAGTCT
The DNA here is from genome assembly GCA_963921465.1 of Triticum timopheevii. Taxonomy (NCBI): domain Eukaryota; kingdom Viridiplantae; phylum Streptophyta; class Magnoliopsida; order Poales; family Poaceae; genus Triticum; species Triticum timopheevii. The sequence continues at coordinate 661,062,864 of OY997266.1, forward strand.
GGCTTACCACTCGGTAGGATTTTGTTGAAACTTAGGCGAAACGGATTCGCAGCTAAGCCCCTGAGTGTGAGGCTGGCTCACCACTCGGTAAGGATTTTTTACAAACTTAGGCGAAACGGATTCGCGGCTAAGTCACCCACTGAGGGGAAAATTTTATTGGACAAATAAAAAGTGACAAAAATTATGGAGAAATTATGACACTATTTTTTGTAATCCATGAACTACAGAAGTATTTTATTACAACTCATCCGAGTGAAAACTTTAAGTGTAAAATGGGCGGAGTAGTTCCGCGTTCCAAGCTCGGGGCTCGTCGATATTGTGCTTGACATTGTAGAGACGGTATGCCCCGTTGTGGAGAACCTTGGTGACGATGAAGGGTCCTTCCCAAGAAGGAGCAAGCTTGTGTTGTTTCTGCTGATCCACTCGGAGAACCAGATCTCCTTCCTGGAAGGCTCGACCTCTCACATTTCTGGCGTGGAAGCGACGCAAATCTTGTTGGTAGATAGTCGATCGGATCAGAGCCATCTCCCTTTCTTCATCTAAAAGGTCGACTGCGTCCTGCCGCGCTTGTTCAGCTTCTGCTTCGTTGTAGAGTTCAACTCGAGGAGCATTGTGAAGAAGATCACTCGGCAAGACTGCTTCAGCTCCGTAGACCAAGAAGAATGGAGTTCTTCCGGTCGACCGATTAGGCGTGGTCCGCAGTCTCCAAAGCACCGAGGGAAGTTCGTCGACCCATGCTCCAGCCGCATGCTTGAGATCACGCATCAGTCGGGGTTTCAACCCTTTGAGGATCAGGCCATTGGCTCGCTCTGCTTGTCCATTCGACTGCGGATGGGCAACTGAAGCGTAGTCGACTCGTGTGCCTTGAGAGTTGCAGAAATCCCTGAATTCCTCCGAGTCAAAGTTCGACCCATTATCTGTAATGATGCTGTGCGGGACTCCATATCTGAATATCAGTTCCCTGATGAAGCTAACAGCAGTACCGGCGTCAAGGTTCTTGATAGGCTTAGCTTCAATCCACTTGGTGAACTTGTCGACTGCCACCAGTACATGCGTGAAACCACTTTGACCTGTTCTCAAGGGACCGACCATGTCCAACCCCCATACCGCGAAAGGCCAGACGAGTGGAATGGTCTTCAGAGCTGACGCAGGCTTGTGTGACATATTTGAGTAGAACTGACATCCTTCGCACTTGTCCACTATTTCCTTTGCCATCTCATTCGCCTTTGGCCAGTAAAATCTGGCTCGTATGCTTTGGCCACGATGGTCCGAGAGGACGCATGATGACCACAGGTCCCCGAGTGGATATCATCAAGGATGATTTGACCTTCTTCTGGCGTTATGCATTTCTGACCAACTCCAGTCGCGCTCTCTCTGTATAACTGTCCTTTGATTACGGTAAAGGCTTTGGATCGACGGACGATCTATCGAGCCTCTTCCTCATCCTCTGGGAGCTCTTTTCTCAGGATATATGCGATATATGGAACTGTCCAGTCGGGAATGACCACTAAGACCTCCATGACCAAGTCGACCACTGCGGGGACCTCAACCTCAGTCGGATCTGTGGCACTCTTGGGTTGTGGAGCTTCTTCGGTGAAAGGATCTTCTTTGACTGATGGAGTGTGTATATGCTCCAAGAACACACCACTCGGAATGGCTTCTCTCTTGGAACCTATCTTTGCCAGATCATCAGCTGCTTGATTTTTCAGTCAGGGTATGTGATGGAGCTCTAACCCCTCAAACTTCTTTTCCAGCTTCCTCACTGCATTGCAGTATCCAGTCATGGCTGGGCTTCTTACGTCCCACTCCTTCATCACTTGGTTGACCACTAGATCTGAGTCACCATAAACCATAAGGCGGCGGACGCCGAGTGAAATGGCCATGCAACCCATACAGAAGGGCCTCGTACTCTGCCTCGTTGTTGGAGGAATCAAAGTGAATCTGGAGCACATATCTGAGCTTATCTCCTCTGGGGAAACCAAGACCACCCCAGCACCGGAACCATTCAGCATCTTAGAGCCATCAAAAAACATGGTCCAATGCTCCGAGTGAACTTAATGGCTTTCTTTGCCTCAAACTTGATATCAAGGGGAAGAAGTTCAATCGCCCATTTTGCCACTCGACCAGTTGCATCTCTGTTGTGCAGAATCTCTGAAAGTGGAGCGTCGCTGACGACTGTGATGGAATGATCAGAGAAATAATGAGCAACCTTCTTCGTAGTCATGTATATCCCATACACAAGCTTCTGATAATGAGGATATCTCTGCTTGGACGGGGTCAAAACTTCAGACAAATAATACACTGGGCGCTGAACTTTGAAGGCTTTCCCTTCTTCTTCCCGCTCGACCGTAAGTACTGTACTGAAGACTTGTCCTGTGGCTGCGATATAAAGCAACAGAGGCTCTTTGCTGATTGGAGCGGCAAGCACCGGCTGGGTGGAGAGCAGAGCTTTTAGCTCGGCAAACGCTGCATCAGCTTCTGGAGTCCACTCGAACTTGTCTGCCTTCTTCATCAGTCGGTAAAGAGGCAATGCCTTTTCACCGAGTTGTGAGATGAATCGACTTAATGCGGCCAAGCATCCAGTAAGCTTCTGGACATCGTGCACTCGCACAGGGCGTTTCTTTCGGAGAATGGTGCCGATCTTCTCTGGATTAGCGTCGATCCCTCGCTCGGAAACGAGAAAACCGAGAAACTTGCCACCAGGAACTCCGAATGTGCACTTTGATGGATTGAGCTTGATATCATACCTTCTGAGGTTGGCAAATGTTTCGGCAAGGTCATCGAGCAGGTCGGAACCTTTTTGTGACTTGACCACGATATCATCCATATACGCTTCCACATTCCGACTGATTTGAGTGAGTAAACACTTCTGAATCATTCGCATAAATGTGGCTCCGGCATTCTTGAGACCGAATGGCATGGTGATATAGCAGAAGCACCCGAATGGAGTGATGAAAGCTGTTTTTATCTCATCGGGTCCGTACAGACGGATCTGATGGTACCCGGAATAGGCGTCTAGAAAAGATAATCTCTCGCACCCCGCGGTCGAGTCAACAATTTGATCAATGCGAGGGAGAGGAAAATGATCTTTCGGGCAGGCCCGATTTATGTGCTTGAAATCAATGCACATTCGGAGTGATTTGTCCTTCTTAGGAACCATGACGACATTAGCGAGCCACTCGGAGTGGTATATCTCTCGGATAAATCCTGCCACCAACAGTCGAGCCACTTCCTCACCAATAGCCTTTCTCTTCTGGATGGCGGACCGCCGAAGATGCTCTTTAACTGGTTTTGCTGATGAGTCGACCCTAAGGCGATGCTCAGCCAGTCCCCTGGGAACACCTGGCATGTCTGCTGGCTTCCATGCAAAAATGTCCCAGTTCTCACGGAGGAACTGGATGAGCGCTTCTTCCTATTTCGGGTCGAGTGTTGTGGAGATGTGGGTCGGGGCTGCATTGGGGTCGGTCGGGTGAATGTGGACAGGCTTCGTCTCACCGGACGACTGAAATGCAGATTCTGTGGCGGGCTTCTTGGATCGCAGCAAATCACTCGGATCTGCGTTTTGCTTGTATTCTTCAAACTCGACCGCTGTCACCTGGGAATCGGCAATCTTTGAGCCCTTCTGAAAACACTCTTCTGCCTTCTTCCGATCACCGGTGACAGTGATCACTCCTTTGGGGCCGGGCATCTTCAGTTTGAGGTACACGTAACATGGTCGAGCCATGAACCGTGCGTAAGCTGGTCTCCCCAAAATGGCGTGATACGCGCTCTGAAAATCCACGACCTCAAACTTCAACTTTTCCTTGCGAAAATGTTTTGAATCACCAAACACCACGTCCAGAGCTATTTGGCCGAGTGACTCGGCCTTCTTTCCTGGTATAACTCCATGAAAGCTCATGTTACTGGTGCTCAGTCGGGACATCGGAATGCCCATTCCTTTCAGTGTGTCTGCATACAACAAGTTCAGTCCGCTACCACCGTCCATCAGCACTTTCGTCAGTCGAGTGCCTTCGACAATTGGGTCGACCACCAACGCTTGCCTCCCGGGGGTGGCGATATGAGTCGGGTGATCAGACTGGTCGAATGTGATGGGTGTTTGGGACCATCTCAGATAACTTGGTTTTGCTGGGGCAACCATGTTCACCTCACGGTTAATGACCTTCAGTCGACTCTTGCTCTCCACATCTGCGAAGATCATCAGAGTAGAGTTGACATGCGGATATTCTCCCTCACTGTCCTCCTTGTCTTTGGCCTTGTCCGACTCCTTTTCCTTGTCCTTAGACTGTTTTCCTTGAAACTGCTGGATCAGGAGTCGACATTGGCGAGTGGTATGCTTTGGGTAAATGATATTGCCCTCTTCATCTTTCTTCGTGTGGATGTGACACGGCATATCCATCACGTCGTTCCCTTCTTTATCCTTCACCTTCTTAGGGTTCCAGGATCCTTTTGGTTTCCCTTTAAACTTTCCCTGAGTCACGGCCAGAGCCTCTCCAGGAGCTGCTGGTTTAGCCCTCCGCTTCTGTTTCCGACTGGTGTTTCCTTTCTCCGACTGACTTGGCTTGTACTTGCCGCTTCGGAGTCGGTCTTCTTCTTCGCTGTTGGCATACTTGGTAGCAATCTCCATCATCCGACTCAGGGTCATGTCTCCGGTTCGACCAAATTTCAAACTCAATTCTCTGTTCTTGACACCATCCTTGAAGGCGCAAACTGCCTGATGGTCAGACACATTCTCCACGGTATGGTGCAAAGTGATCCATCTCTGAATATACTCTCTGAGAGTCTCATTCGTCTTCTGCACACAGACTTGCAGCTTTGTCAATCCAGCTGGTCGCTTGCAAGTCCCTTCAAATGTTCTGACGAACACTCGGGACAGATCTTCCCAAGTGTAAATGCTGCTAGGAGGTAACTGATTCAACCACGCTCTGGTAGAACCTTCCAACATGAGGGGCAAATGCTTCATGGCCACCTCGTCATTCCCACCACCAATCTGAACCACCACTCGGTAGTCCTCGAGCCAAGTTTCAGGCTTAGACTCACCAGTGAACTTGCTGACTCCTGTTGCCAACCTGAAATTGGTGGGAATCACTGCGGCTCTGATAGCCCTGCTGAAACATTCTGGACCAGAAACATGCACTCGACTGCTTGTGGGCGCATCTCTGTCGGGCCCGCCCCGATGGGCTCTCTTTCGGTCGACCAAGCCTTGCACGATAATGGATCGCGCGTCGAAGCCTGGTTCTCGGGGGTCGACTGGAGCTCTTCGCCCCACACTGAGTTGACGCATGTCATCTTGCTGCCGAGGAGCGTAAGACCCACCCCTCGGAGGGGGAGTGGGCACTCGACGCCTATCATCACAATCGTGTCGGTCACCGTACTGGTCTCGCCGATTCTTGCGTCCTTCACGCCGCGGAGGCGATCTGGGACTGTGAGCAGACTGAACCGTATTCGCAGCGACGGACCGACTGTGCATTCTGTTGCGCGACTGCGACACGGCTGAATTCTGGTCCCCTGCTGCCCGGAGCAAATCCCTGATCTGCATCAAGCCTCTGCCAGCTTCCGACTGAGAGGGCTGGATGGACTCTGCTATATGGGTCGCAGCTGCTAAATTCTGGATTGGGGTTCGATATACCTGAGTCGGCGGGAAGAGCTGACGTCGATTGGCGTCGGGTGCTCGTTGCCGCGCGCGCTCGTCGAATGCTCGCTGAATATTTTCCAGGCGAGCGCGTTCAGCCAAGTTGGCCAAACGTGCCTCCTCCAAGGCGCGAGCCTCGGGGGTTTCTCCCGCAATGGGAGTATGCAGGGCATCCATGTTCCTGCGGCAAAGCTCTTCCCTCTGCAGAGAGTCGAGTGGTTCGGGCTGGTACTCTTCGTGATCCCGTACGGGATCGCCTCCACTGCCTGCCCCGCCCTCATGGGCGAAGCTAGGAGGACTGCGAGGTCCGTTGACCATCAAGATTTCCCCCGCCGGATCACTGCTATCGCACTTGGATGTAGTCTCTACGGAGCCAGTCGATAGATCGAACAGGCCGTAGAGGGATTCGTCGGGCTCGATTGCCGCAACTTGAGCGGTGGCCGTTTGGCGAGCCACCGCGTGCTTCACCCACCGCTGGAGCCTCGACTGACCAGAGCGCTTGCGCTGGTGGGAGACCGGGAGGGTGGCCGATAGGGGAGTCGACCGATACGGGGTCGACGGTTGTCGCAGCAGAACGCCGCGGACACATGCGTGAAAATTCGTCGCACCGCGGACGGGGAGCGCATCAACGTCGAGTGGAGCCTCCTGGAGATATGCAGAGTCGTCGGCGATGAAGGTGAGAGCGCCAAGACGGATCTCACGGCCCTCGACCAAAACTCCAGTAGCAACCATGATGAAAGTACTCGGAAGGATCGCAACTTCTCCAGAAAATCACTAAAACACCGGCCCCACGGTGGGCGCCAACTGTCGTGGTTCTAAGTCTGACAGTAGACTGGGGGTAGGTATGGAGAGGCAAGGTCCTAGCTATGGAGAGGTTGTAAACACAAGAGATGTACGAGTTCAGGCCCTTCTCGGAGGAAGTAAAAGCCCTACGTCTCGGAGCCCGGAGGCGGTCAAGTGGATTATGTGTATACGAAGTACAGGGGTGCGAACCCATCTGCCTGTGGAGGGGGGTGGCTTATGTACAGTGCGCCAGGACCCCTGCCAGCCCACGTAATGAAGGGTTTAAAGTACATTAAGTCTGGGGCGTTACTGGTAACGCCCCACATAAAGTGTCTTAACTACCATAAAGTCTATTTAATTACAGACCCTTGCAGTACAGAGTGCTTCTTGACCTTCTGGTGGTCGAGTGAGTCTTCATGGTCGAGTCCTTCAAGTCAGTCGAGTGGATTCCTCGTAAGTCGACTGGAAGGTGATCTCTTCTAAGGGTGTCCTTGGGTAGGGTATCTAGATCAGGTCTATGACCCTACCCTAGGTATATGACTCCATCAGGAGGGGGCGGCCGGCCAAGGAGGGCGCGCCAAGGGGGAGTCCTACTCCCACCGGGAGTAGGACTCCCTTCTTTCCTAGTTGGAGGAGAAGGGGGGAAGGAGGAGGAAGAGGGAAGGAAAAAGGGGGGCGCCGCCCCCCTCTCCTTGTCCTATTCCAACTAGGGAGGGAGGGGGCGCGGCCCACCTCTTGCCTCCTCTCTTCCTCTCCACTAGGGCCCATGTAGGCCCATTAAGCCCCTGGGGGGTTCCGGTAACCTCCCGGTACTCCGGTAAAATCCCGATTTCACCCGGAACACTTCCGATATCCAAATATAGGCTTCCAATATATCAATCTTTATGTCTCGACCATTTTGAAACTCCTCGTCATGTCCGTGATCACATCCGGGACTCCTAACAACCTTCAGTACATCAAAACTTATAAACTCATAATAAAACTGTCATCGTAACGTTAAGCGTGCGGACCCTACGGGTTCGAGAACTATGTAGACATGACCTAGAACTGTTTCTGGTCAATAACCAGTAGCGGAACCTGGATGCTCATATTGGCTCCTACATATTCTACGAAGATCTTTATCGGTCAAACCGCATAACAACATACGTTGTTCCCTTTGTCATCGGTATGTTACTTGCCCGAGATTCGATCGTCGGTATCCAATACCTAGTTCAATCTTGTTACTGGCAAGTCTCTTTACTCGTTACATAATGCATCATTCCGTAACCAACTCATTGGCCACATTGCTTGCAAGGCTTATAGTGATGTGCATTACCGAGAGGGCCCAGAGATACCTCTTCGACAATCGGAGTGACAAAACCTAATCTCGAAATATGCCAACTCAACATGTACCATTGGAGACACCTGTAGAGCTCCTTTATAATCATCCAGTTACGTTGTGACGTTTGGTAGCACACAAAGTGTTCCTCCGGTAAACGGGAGTTGCATAATCTCATAGTCGTAGGAACTTTGTATAAGTCATGAAGAAAGCAATAGCAACATACTAAACGATCAAATGCTAAGCTAACGGAATGGATCACGTCAATCACATCATTCTCCTAATGATGTGATCCCGTTAATCAAATGACAACACATGTCTATGGTTAGGAAACATAACCATCTTTGATTAATGAGCTAGTCAAGTAGAGGCATACTAGTGACATTAAGTTTGTCTATGTATTTACACATGTATCATGTTTCCGGTTAATACAATTCTAGCATGAATAATAAACATTTATCATGATATGAGGAAATAAATAATAACTTTATTATTGCCTCTAGGGCATATTTCCTTCATTGTGTCGAGTCATGGTTATAAGTTGGTTAGGCTGCAGTGCAAGGACAAGCTGCATGTCTAGGTGGGGTGTAGTGTTAGAGTACGTAATGGGCCCAATGGGCCCGTTAGTCTTAGGGTTAATTAGAGATAAGGTTCGCTTGCTTAGGGATCAAGTATGCCTTGCTTGGGAGTCAAGTAAACCTCTCTATATAAAAAGAGGAGATGTATCAATCTAATCAAGCAAGAATTAAGAAGGAAATCCCTTCCCTCTTACCTGGCCATGGGAAAAAGGCCCCGGTCGGCCCTCTCGCGCCCTCCTTCTAGCAGTGCCATAACACCACTCCAATTGCCATCATTTTCGTATACATAAAGGGTGTGTTATCCAAAGGAGCAACAGACCATTTCGCCTAAACTTTTCTACACTATGTTATGGTGTTATCAAACACATGAAAGACTACCACTCTAAAAACAATGCTCTGGCTCCGCGTCGCTCTTCCTGGCCGGTACAGGCTACGGCGCTGTTCCCCCGCCTAACCTCCCCTGCTCCCGTCTTTCCCTCCCGCCGGAGGACGCCGCCGGCGAAGCTAGTGCGGCTGACGGCGGCGGCGGGAACCCTGCTTATTGTTGTTCTTTACGGGATTGAAGACCCAGTGAGATCGAATCGATCTAGGCAGCAAATCAATCATGCTGCATGTGTGCTTGGTTGAGGGCTTGCTTTGCACATATGAGCGAGTTCTCATCGATGGCCCCGGCTTTGGGCGGTGCTCCTTGGCTGTTGGTGGCTACCAAGTCGGCTGGTGGTCTGCCAGGTGCTTGTCTGCAGAGGACGGTAGACCTCTCTATCTGTTTCGCGTCTAGATCTGGCATCGCTAGACGAGGCACGATGGCGGTCGCTGTCTCTCCGGTTTCTTTGAAGTTGGCTTGATCTGGCCACACACCCATGGATACGGTGTGTGGTCGTCCAGATTCGACAGACCCCACGGTGGTTCTATCCCCCAGGCCAGTCCTGGCTTCGTCTGCTTGCTCCAAGAAACACCGATCTGTGCTGTCGGCTGGCCCCTTCTGGTCATGGAGTGGGTGCCCTGGTTGGGATGCATCGGCGTCGCCTGATGTGTGGCTGCTACGCCTAGATTCGCCGCGTCGCTGCCTACTGGGCCCAACCGATGGTTGGGTCATCTCGTCCCAGCAAAAGCCTCACTGTGGATTGCGGTGGCCACCGAAAGGTCTCCGTGTGGGTTTCTCACTTCAGATCCGATGGTTACTTCAATGTTGAGATGCAAACTCTGGCGACGACTCGATGCAGAAGGGGTGACGGTGGCAGTCACACATCAAATGTAGTTGTTGTGATTGTGAAAATGTGGTGGCAACAACACATGATTGACTTGATGGTGGTGCTATTCGAGCACCCAGTCTCGAGATCTGGGGTGAAAGCCTAGGTGACCCAAGTTGGATATGCCTGGCAATGGTGACGTTTTTACGCCGTTACCTTGTTGAAGGCATTGCTCGGATATGCTCGAACTTGTTTTTCAGGGTGAAAATCTAGATTCTGACCCTGAGTGGTTGGCTCCAGTGGTAGCGGCGATTGAGTGTCGCTCCCTTCTTGAAGGCATTACTCTTGAAGAACCTCGTCATTCGTGTGGTGTCATCACATGGTTGGTGCGGATATGGTCATTGATGTAGTTTGCCGATTATGGATCTGATCGCTCTGGTTTTTCCCTCGCAATGCATAGCTTCGGTCTTATATGACTTTGCTATTTGTTAGTGTGTTCTTGTGTGCGTGTGTTGTTGTTTACTGTATGCATCCTAGCTATGATGTAGTCGCATCTGCTCATTGTGTTTGTATTCTCTTGATCTTCATTTTGAGCCAATTAAATTCACCCTTTGTCGAAAATCAAACACATGAAATGGTTTTGAATTTTTTGTTTGTTTGGGTACATTACCATTTGTCTAAGTGCTGGTTAGCCGTTCTACCTGTCGTGGGTATTAGAATGATTATATCAAATGCAATTACTTAGAGAGCAATAGCCCATATAAAAATTTGACGTGTCAGTGTATTACACAAGTGGTTTCCTTTAACATGGGATCTTGTAAATTCTCTTTTGACATCTTTTGTTTACTTTATTCAGGGGAATTCCATTCTTGGATGGGAAGAATTTGTTGAAGATGTAAGTCATTCGAATGTCCGGCCACCAGTTGAAGAGCATTGTAAGTTCAACTCAAATAGTCATTCTCATAGCATATCATCGTAATTTTGGACTTGTCTGCTTGCCGAGTAAAAAGTAATTAATCATAACATTGGTATGTCTGTTTGTTTATATTTCTTAATTTGCAGATGAATAAGTTTACCTTATATTTTACTCGGTTCCTAAATTTTGTTAGAACCAAATTGCAATAGATCAAATGACTTGTGCCAAGCTAAACCCTGACTATCTTGTGTAACTTTTTTGTAGATGTAGATGCGTCATTTAGATGTAATCAAGTGCTACTTCAATGGGATGAGCCTCATATGGAGGTCAAGAAACGTTGGAACTTTCTTGACCAGCTCATGCCACTGTATAGCACACAATCAGGGTTTTATAAAGAAGATTTCCCCAGTACGAGCCTCATGGATAAAACCCATAAGTTACTGGCCAGTATTTCATCAGACGATTCTGTTTGGAAGATAATTACCAGTGTTACGAGTCGGGCCACACAAACTCCTCAGAGGAGAGGTGTTCTCATTCGGCCCATTGAGCCATATGATTCAGATGATGGGTGCATTCGCTAATCCAAGGCTTTCTCTCTTTATTTAAGAAGTTTTCATTACTTCTGTTGGAAACAAGATCACATTGGCCGGTGGTCAATCATGAGTTCATGACAACCATCTTACTAAATTTTATTCATGTACCTAATATTTTCAGGCCTCCAATTAAGAAGCAAAGGACCAAATATCAATTGCGATTTGTCAATATGGTGTGCAATGACTACTTCACACGGGAGAATATCAAATCAGAGGATGGAAATCTCTTAAAGGTGGCTTTGTATGATGAGAACAATCTGGTTGTCACATCTGGTCCGCTGTCTGCAGCTTCTGTGGAGATCGTAGTACTTCATGGTGATTTTAATGCTGAAGGTCAAGATTATTGGGCATCAGAGGAGTTTAGTGACTGCCTAGTGCATCCACAATCTGTAAGAGAACCACCAGCCTTGGGAGGTGATCGTGTCTTGACACTGATTGATGGAGAAGCAGACCTTGGTAATGTCTATTTCCGAACTTCCTCCTTCCATGCTAGAACTGAAAAGTTCAAGATGGGTGTTGAGATTAAAAATGTAAGAGAAGAGAGTGTTCAAGAAGGAATCACTAGCCCTTTTTTTGTGAGAGTTCGCCAAGGGGAAGGTACGATTTTTTTATTAATCTTGTGCATTCATGACTTTTCATGCAATTTCAGTAGGGTATTCACCACAAAAAAATTATAGTAAAATATTGCAGTCCTTATTATTTTTTTCGATCATGTTTTCTGAGAAAGAGTAAATAATAGACTGGGGTAATCTCTGCAGACCACTGGTATTCAAGTTAATGTATTACAACTTTTTATAAATTATGTTTATTTGAAACTCTTCAAGTCTTAAGTGATTGGAACTACTGCGAACATGACATTGTCGTTTATTAGCATTTCAAATCTAAAAATATTTACAGTAATTGAGGAATTGATTGACCAATGAGAGTTCCTTATGCTTCTTTTCTCTCTTTAGCTTCAATTTTTGGTGAACTGAGCATGGCCAGGTGATAAATAAAGCCCTCCCAGTGTCAGATGTACTTGTATTGGAGGCTTGCCAATTATTAAATAAATATAGCCTCAAACCAGTTGCACCTTATTTTGTATTATATGTACATCCGGTGTTCCAAAATTTCATGTAGTTGCATGTATCTCCAGTTGACATACCATTATTTATCTACACTTCTATAGAATCAATTGGCCAATCACTACTAGGAAAAGGTCTACTAATGGCGCACCGGTTTTGCCTACTAATGGCGCACTACCGGTGCGCCGCCACTAGTATTTTTTACTAATGGCGCACCACTGGTGCGCCATTAGTATCTGGTATACTAATGGCGCACCACATAAAAGTGCGCCATTAGTAACATTTTTTTTAGAATTTTTTTTAAAAAAAATTCAATTTTTTTTTCTTTTTTTCTTAATCTCAGGTCAATATGGCTTAATCTCGGGTCAATATGCTTAATTTCAGGTCACATCGCACTCCGTGGTCAAACTTCCCGAAAGGTCACCCATCCTCACACTACTCCAGCCCAAGCATGCTTAACTTCAAAGTTCTATCCAATCCCAGCAACAGCTCACATCATAGGCACTTGTTGATATATCTAGCATATCAATCCTATTATACCTTGTTGATGTCTAGGACTTTGTTCATGTTCATGACTATGATGAAATTCTGAAAAATACTTCAAACTTCCTGGTCATATTATGTATCATTTTTTGAAAAACAATTCAAAAAAATCCAAACCAATTTTTTTGAATTTTTTTGAATCTTTTTGCCTCTAGATCTTGAAAGCCTTGTAACTTTTTTTCTGTTAGGTTTTTGGGGATTTTGAAAATGTAACTTTTCGAGTAGATGATTTTTCATATAAAAAACTCTTTAATCCGAGTTCGTATGCAAAAGTTATGACCATTTTACAAATTTCCAGAAAGATTTTGCAAATAAAGTCGAAATTCATATTTGTAAATTTTCCCAACAACTAGACCACATTTCACATGGGAAACTTATTTTATTTTATTTTTTTGACATTTTTATCATTTTCTTTTATTTTTTAAAAAACTGAAAAGGCGGTCCGGGGGGTGCATTCGGGAACTTTTGGGCCAAGTTAGTAATGGCGCAACGTGGGGTGGTACGCCATTACTAGTTAAACTAGTAATGGCGCACCACACCCACGGTGCGCCATTACTAGTTTTGAAAAGAAAAAAAGAAAAAAAATGAATTTTTTTTGAAAAAAACTTAGTAATGGCGCACCAGTGGACAGTGCGCCATTACTAGTTAAAACTAGGGGGTGTCCATTAGTAGGACTTAGGGTTTTACCTCCCACGGTGCACCATTAGTAGTTTTGAAAAAATTAAAAAAAATTACTAATGGCGCTGAGGGAGTCCTGGACTAGGGGGTGTCCGGACAGCCAGACTATCATCGTCCGCCGGACTCCAAGACTACGAAGATACAAGATTGAAGACTCCGTCCCGTGTCCGGATGGACTTTCCTTGGCGTGGAAGGCAAGCTTGGCGATACGGATATGTAGATCTCCTACCATTGTAACCGACTCTTTGTAACCCTAGCCTCCTCTGGTGTCTATATAAACCGGAGGGCTTTAGTCCGTAGGACACAACGTACATTACAACAATCATACCATAGGCTAGCTTTAGGGTTTAGCCTCCTTGATCTCGTGGTAGATCCACTCTTGTACTACCCATATCATCAATATTAATCAAGCAGGACGTAGGGTTTTACCTCCATCGAGAGGGCTCGAACCTGGGTAAAACATCGTGTCCCTCGTCTCCTGTTACCATCCGCCTAGACGCATAGTTCGGGACCCCCTACCCGAGATCCGCCGGTTTTGACACCGACATTGGTGCTTTCATTGAGAGTTCCTCTGTGTCGTCACCGATAGGCTCGATGGCATCTTCAACCAACAACGCTATCCAGGGTGAGACTTTTCTCCCCGGACAGATCGTCGTATTCGGCGGCTTCGCACTGCGGGCTAATTCGCTTGGCCATCTGGAGCAGATCGAAAGCTACGCCCCTGGCCGTCAGGTCAGATTCGGAAGTCTAAACTTCACAGCTGACGTCCACGGAGACTTGATCTTCGACGGGATCGAGCCACAGCCAAGCGCGCCACACTGTTACGAGGGGCACGATCTAGCTCTGCCGCCGAACAGTGCCTTGGTGGCCGCACACGAATCCACCTCGGCCTTTAGTCCGGAGCCGATCGCCCAGATCAAGGATCGGTGGATGGACACCGCCTCGGGGGCTTCAACTTCCACGGCGATGGAGCCGAACGCTAATCTTGTCCCCCGCGAAACTCGTGATTCCGAGGTGCCGGACTCCGAACCTCCCACGCCCCTACCAATCGATTCGGATTGGGCGCCGGTTATGGAATTCACCGCCGCGGACATCTTCCAACACTCGCCCTTTGGCGACATCCTAAATTCGCTAAAGCATCTCTCGTTAACGGGAGAGTCCTGGCTGGACTATGGCCAGGATGGTTGGGATACGGACGACGAAGAAATTCAGAGCGCACCCACCACCCACTTTGTAGCCACTGTCGACGATCTAACCGACATGCTAGACTACGACTCCGAAGACATCGACGCTATGGATGACGATGCCGGAGACGAACAGGAACCAGCGCCTACAGGGCATTGGAAGACCACCTCGTCATACGACATATACATGGTGGACACCCCAAAAGACGGGGATGGCGAAGAAACAGTGGAGGCAGATTCTTTAAAGAAATAGCCCAAGCGCCGGCGTCAGCGGCGCCGCTCTAAATCCCGCCACAGCAAGAATGGAGATTCCGGCACAGGAGATAATAATACCCCAGAAAGTGCCGAAGACAACCCCCTCCAGCAGGACTCAGCACAGGAGGATGCAGAAGCAAGCCCTCACGAGAGGGCGGCAGACGAAGAGGTTGAGGATTATAACTATATGCCTCCCTCCGAAGACGAGGCAAGCCTCAACGACGACGAATTCGTCGTGCCCGAGGATCCCGTCGAACAAGAGCGTTTTAAACGCAGGCTCATCGCCACGGCAAATAGCCTAAAGAAAAAGCAGCAGCAGCTTCAAGCTGATCAGGATCTGCTGGCCGATCGATGGACCGAGGTCCTCGCGGCCGAAGAGTATAAACTCGAACGCCCCTCCAAAAGCTACCCAAGACGCAAGTTGCTCCACCGATTAGAGGAGGAAGCATACATACCTCCATCACCAGCGCACGATACGGCTGACCGACCACCCCGTGGTCGTGACAGAGAGGCATCCAGGCCCCCAACCAAGACCGTACACCGGCATCGCTCCAAAAGTACAAAGCCAAGACGGAACGCGCCGGACTTGCGAGATATATTGGAGGACAAAGCAAGGCAATCCAGATCCATCTATGGATCACGTGGGCCCCCCACGACCCATGACGAATACCGTCGCGCCGGATACAATAACCCCGGCCGGGCCGAACACAGCAGACAATGCTCTCTCGAGCTGCGTCGTGATATTGCTCAATACAGAGGCGCCGCACACCCGCTATGCTTCACTGACGAAGTAATGGATCACCAAATCCCTGAAGGGTTTAAACCCGTAAACATTGAATCCTACGATGGCACAACAGACCCCGCGGTTTGGATCGAAGATTATCTTCTCCACATCCATATGGCCCGCGGTGACGATCTCCACGCCATCAAGTATCTCCCACTCAAACTTAAAGGACCAGCTCGGCATTGGCTTAATAGCTTGCCCGCAGAGTCAATTGGGTGTTGGGAAGACCTGGAAGCCACATTCCTCGACAACTTCCAGGGCACGTATGTGCGACCACCAGACGCCGATGACCTAAGCCACATCATTCAGCAGCCAGACGAATCGGCCAGACAATTCTGGACACGGTTCTTGACAAAGAAAAATCAAATCGTCGACTGTCCGGATGCAGAGGCCCTTGCAGCCTTCAAACATAACATCCGCGATGAATGGCTAGCCCGGCACCTGGGACAAGAAAAGCCGAAATCCATGGCAGCGCTCACATCATTAATGACCTGCTTTTGTGCGGGACAGGATAGCTGGCTAGCTCGCAGCAACAATCTCCGTAAAAATTTTGGCAGTCCGGATACCAAGGACAACAACGGCAGGTCACGTCGAAACAAAAACAAACGCCGCATTAACGGCGACGATAAGGAGGATACGGCGGTCAACGCCGGATTCCGAGGCTCTAAACCCGGTCAACGGAAGAAGCCATTCAAAAGAACCACTCCGGGTCCATCCAATTTGGACCGAATACTCGACCGCTTATGCCAGATACATGGCACCCCTGAAAAGCCAGCTAATCACACCAATAGAGATTGTTGGGTGTTCAAGCAGGCAGGTAAGTTAATTGCCGAAAACAATGACAAGGGGCTAAACAGCGACGACGAGGAGGAGACCCGACTGCCGAACAATAGAGGACAGAAGGGTTTTCCCCCACAACTGCGGACGGTGAATATGATTTATGCAACCCATATACCCAAGAGGGAGAGGAAGCGCGCACTAAGGACGTCTATGCAATGGAGCCAGTCGCCCCGAAGTTCAATCCATGGTCCTCTTGTCCGATCACTTTCGATCGAAGAGACCATCCGACCAGCATACGCCATGGCAGATTCGCCGCATTGGTTTTAGACCCAATCGTCGATGGATTTCACCTCACGAGAGTCCTGATGGACGGCGGTAGTAGCCTGAACCTGATTTATCAGGATACAGTGTGCAAGATGGGCATAGACCCCTCAAGGATTAAACCTACAAAGACAACCTTTAAGGGTGTCATACCTGGTGTGGAAGCCAACTGTACAGGCTCAGTCACGCTGGAAGTGGTCTTCGGATCCCCGGACAATTTCCGGAGCGAGGAGTTAATCTTCGACATAGTCCCGTTTTGCAGCGGCTATCACGCTCTGCTCGGACGAAACGCGTTTGCAAAATTCAACGCGGTGCCGCATTATGCATACCTCAAGCTCAAGATGTCAGGTCCTCGTGGAGTCATCACGGTCAATGGGAATACGGAACGCTCCCTCCGAATGGAGGAACATACAGCGGCTCTCGCGGCAGAAGTACAGAGCAGCCTTTTCAGGCAATTCTCGAGTCCGGCTGTTAAACGGTCGGATACAGCAAAACGCGCCCGAAGCAATACCAACCAAGACCACCTGGCGCGATCAGAGCACGCGTAGCAATGCGGCCCCAACCCCCGCCCGCGCGTGATTGCAAGAATAACCCTCCGCGTACATCATTACGCTTTGGAGATACCATGGGCGCAGGGGAAGGGGTACGATCGCAATGAACCCAGAGTGCGGTTCGACCACACCAGGGGCTCGCAAGTGCGCCCCTCCTTTTTTTTATTATTATTTTCCTTCTTTGTGTACACAGAACTCCGTTAACCAGAGGTCCTGTCCGGCGGTGAACCTGCCGAACTCATGATGCAACAACCAGGGAAGAAAGAAGGCTGCGACGAACACTCAGCTGGTCTCAATTACGAGCATTAAATTCGATTATATACACCAAGTCCGCAGCTCAACCCTGGAGGGGGACATGTTTAATTAGTCCAAATCCCTTGCTTATCGCACTATTTGTATCAGTCCGCACTCATAGCAGACTTTCTTTCATAAATAATGCAGCACCTTTTTGACTGCAATTACATTACCTTTTATATATATGTTCATTACATGACATCTTGCACCCGTATTCTTTGGTACGGCCTAATACACCAGGGGCTTACGTTCCCCACATTATGGTGTGATAAGTCCGAACACTTTCATAAGTGCGGCACCCCGAACTTATAGCATTATATGAATCGGCTCCGAATCATGTCTTGGGTCAATAGTTGGGTTTGCCCGGCTCCCACGTTTTGGTGCCTTACGTTCCGTTCTGTCGGCTAAGGTGGCACTGGGAGAACCACTGCGATTGCGCCCCGGTTGAGCTGGGCGAGCGCCTCAGTGGAGAAAGCTAAAACTGACCGACATGATAAGGCGAGAGACTGGTCGCTGTTCGAGAGGTTTTTTCAGGTCCTTAAAGACTCACGCCGCTTCGAGCGAAGTTCCGGACCATGTCCGACGAAGGCGTGGATAGCGCCCTGGATTCGGCCTTCCGAATACCAGGGGCTTCGCCGAAATTTAAAATTATAGAATTCTATGGCTAAGTGAGAGTGTTCAAGCATTATAAGTCCGGTCGCCTTGTTCGTTGTGTTGAGCGCCTCCCTAGATGGACCCAAAAATGGGAACAAGAGTGCTCAAGTTTATCCCGAACACCCCAGCACTCGTGGCTCGGGGGCTGAAGCCAACGACTTGCCATCTCTCAGATTTTATAAACGGCCGCACAGAAGGTAATATTTTAAATTAAAACAAGCGTTGCTCAAGGCGCATATGAACGAAGTTTTCAGCGCACAGGATAATACATGGCGAGTTTACTCAAAGATTACATTTCTGGGGCACTCATCCGCAATATCGCGGGCTCCCTTCAGGACAGTTTTATAATACATTTCGGGCGTGCGATACTCCTTGCCCGGTGGCGGTGGGTCCGTGAGAAGCTTCTCCACATCCAACCTGCCCCAATGCACCTTTGTGCGGGCAAGGGCCCGACGAGCACCTTCAATACAGGCGGAGCGCTTGATGACCTCCACCCAGGGGCACGCATCCACCAGCCACCGCACGAGGCCGAAGTAGCTCCCAGGCATGGCCTGTCCAGGCCACAGCTGGACTATAAGGCCCTTGATGGCCTCCTCAGCTACCTTGTGGAGTTCGACCAGCTGCTTCAGCTGGTCGCTTGGGGGCACCGGATGGCCGGCCTCAGCGTACTGAGACCAGAAGACCTTCTCCGTCGAGCTCCCCTCCTCGCCACGATAGAATGCGGCGGCATCGGACGTACTACGCGGCAGATCTGCAAACGCCCCTGGAGAGCTCCGAACGCGGGTAAGTGTCAGGTAGTTTACATTAACATGCCTGCTTTGCATGAAAAATGCCTTACCCGCTGCTATCTTCTTTACATCTTCAACCTCCTGAAGGGCCTTACGGGCCTCGGCCTTGGCGGACTTGGCACTTTCGAGAGCCAAGGCAAGCTCGGACTCTCGAGTCTTGGAGTCACGCTCCAAACTCTCATGCTTTTCCATGAGAGCCTGGAGCTCTTGCCGTACTTCCGCCACCCGTGCCTCCTGCTTTTCTCGCTCTGCCCGTTCCGCGGCCGCACTGCGTTCGGCCGCGGACACAGCCTCCTTCAGGGCTGCCACCTCGTTCGTGGCCCCTGCAATACCCATATTATCCTTGTTAATTTTATTGCAACCAAAATCCTTTTCTGTAAGGTAACTATTCAAAGTGGTGTTACTCACCTTCTTTGTCCTCGAGCTACTTCTTGGCATGGCCGAGCTCCTGCTCGGACCGCTCGAGATCCTGCTTCAGCACACTGACCTCCGCAGTTAGTGCAGCAGAGGTCAGCAGTGCAGCCTGCAAACCCATATTGACATATTTTAAGCAACCCTGTGTATATCTTGTTAGATCCTCAGTCCGGCTTTTCTTTCCGAACACCGAACTAAGCATCAGGGGCTACTGTCTATGCGGTATTACATTACATAATTTTAACTTCTTACCTCAAAGCCTGTTAGAAGGCTGCTGCAGGCTTCGGTCAGCCCGCTCTTGGCGAGCTGAACCTTCTGAATCACCGCACTCATGATGGTGCAGTGTTCTTCCTCGATGGAAGCACCTTTAAGTGCCTCCAACAAGTTATCCGGCGCCTCCGGTTGGATGGAGGCCGCCGGCGTCACGGTCTTGCCCTTCTTTCGAGGGGGCCGCCTGCCGGACTCTGGAACCGCCTGTCGTGGATTTGTCACGGCAGATGTCCTAGTGAAAGGACTTAGTCGTGGAGCCATCGCTACGAGTTTACTTGAAGGGGTTAAAGCGGACACAAAGACACGAGGGTTTTATACTAGTTCGGCCCCTTCGATGAAGGTAAAAGCCTACGTCTAGTTGTGATGGAATTGATGTGGTCTCGATGGCTAGGGAGCAAACAAGCTTCGCCTAGGCTCGAGTTGTAGTTGTCTGTCCTTGAACCGCCGCTGGGTCGTCCCCTTATATACACGGGTGACGCTCGTCGGTTCATAGAGTCCCAACCGGTTCATACTCGTATCCCGGTTGGTATCTCTCTATTCCTAACTTACAATACAAGCTATACATCAGGCCGGTTTACAGCTACAGGTTCTAAACCGGCTACAGGCCTTGGGCCTTCATCTGCTTATACCACTAATGAAGTTAACCCGGCCCAAGCAGGCCGGTTTACGCCTAGTGGTAATATCCCCAACATTAGGCCCCAGATTGATTTCAACGGGTCTGTCAATCCTTCACAAAATCTTGTCTTCGACATCTTCTGGTAATTGGTAAACCGCCATGTCGTCATCATTTTTGGTTGCTGTAAACCGGCATGACGTCATCATGAAATTTGTCATTTATAACGCCCTCTTTTAACAATAACTCCTGGATCCGCGCGCTTGACCTAGCTCTGTTGCCTTATAAATAAGACCGAAGGGTCATTTCTTTCCTTTCCCTTCGTCCCTTCTTCTTTGTCTTCCTCGCGTCGCTGGCCTTGGAGCTCCGCCACCGCCATCGACCTCTGCCTCGTCTTGGGCCGCTGCATCGACCTGAACGTACCAGAGCATTGCGGCATCTTTCCGCATCTTCTCCGTTCCCGGTAAGCTTTCTCCTCTTTTTGACCTAGATCTGTTCTTAGGGTTCCATGTTCATGCTGTGTTCATCGCGCGCTCATATCTGTTCTCTGACCTTGAATGAATCTGTGAACTTCTGCTGTGTTTAGTAGTGATCTCTACGCATCCGCTGTAGTTTCTCATCTAAACCCATAGATCTCCCGCACATATCTGCTCAATAGTTCACTTCTGTTTCTGCCTTACTCTTCGAAATATTTTCTGTTTTTTGTGAGCTCGCTGTAGATCCGCGGCTGTAATAAGATCTTGCGAAACTTGTTTCTGCATACCTAGTTATCCATAGCTTCAATTGCTTCCGATGCTTAGGTCAGGCGGTTTAACTTACCATAGAAAAATGGCTAAACCGGTATATATCATTAGTCCCCTGGTTGAACCGCTAGAATCCATATGACGCCGTATTGTAGAAGACCGGTTTATAGGTACTGCCTCCGGTTTATCGTAGTTTAGATCAACACCTTCTTATATCCAGCGTGTTCTTGAACCGGATCACCTATTTCTTGTAGATCTCGCCATGGCCAAACAAGTGTATGAGTGCAATTGGGTTCCTTCTCGCATCACAGAATCACAGTTGGACGATCTAGTCCTAATCGGCGCTTTAGATGACAAAGACACGATCCACTGGAGGGTTCCTGGAGATGAGTGCCCTCCCACGCCTCAAGAGGGAGAGGTTGTGGTCTTTGCAGATCACTTGGCCCGGGGCTTCAAACCGCCCGGTTCTAAGTTTTATAGAGATGTGTTAGCCAACTTTCAGCTCCATCCACAGGATATTGGCCCCAATTCCGTCACCAATCTATGCCACTTTCAAGTACTTTCTGAGGTATACCTTCAAGAGGAGCCTTCAGTCGAGTTGTTCAGAGACCTCTTCCATTTAAACCGTCGTACTGAATTCTCCGACGGACCCAATACTGAATTGGGCGGTATGGCCATTCAGAAGAGGAAGGAGATCACCTATCCCCACGTAAAACTCCATACTCACCCCAAGGAGTGGAATGCAACTTGGTTTTATTGTAAGGATACCTCCCCTGAAAATGAAAATCCCTTGCCTGGCTTCCGTCCGGAACGGCTCAGCAACACTCACCCCTTTCCACAAAGACTAAGCGCCAAGGAGAGAATTAAATATGCTCCGCAACTGTCCAAGCTCTGAGCCTTTATGGCCAACGGTTTAACAGGAATAGACCTTGCACGCTGCTGGATATCATGGAGCATACTGCCTCTGAGCCGGCGCCCCGGTTTGATGTGCAAGTATACTGGTAGTGTCGATGACCCACTCCGACATATTAAAATCCAACTCTCATACGATGAAGTCACAGATTCGGTAAAGAAGATGTTGAATGAACCGGAGCACCTCCGTGCTCAAACCGGTCTGCTTCCTTACTGCACCACCAACAAACTGCCAGCGGTAAGATTTTAATTGCTCTATTGTTGAACCTATTACTGCTTTATCTGTCTGATACTTAATTACTGCTGATCCAGGGTGATAATCCGTTTTGGAGCAAGAAGCTTCCACAAGATAAAACGGAGAAGGCAGGGCGGTCAACCCGGCCCAAGACCAAGGTTATCAAGAAACCAGCTCATAAGAGAAAAACCACCGCTTCATCTGACCCAGCTATTGATGATGATGTGGGTAACCCGGATCTTGAGGTAGAACTTGATTCACTTGGCTTACTTTTTACACACCTTATTGATGATGATGCTTGTCAGGACGACGCTGAAGCCAGCAATGCGGGATTCGTTGAGGTAACTATTCTCTCTTCCGATTCAGAAATCTTGCCTTTGCCAAAATTTCGCCAGGCAAACCGGAAAGTTAAATTTTCTCATCCTCTTGCTTATTTGGATCCCAAATTTCTTATGAAGACTTGGCAACATGAAGCTCGCCGCACAACCCGGCACAGTGGCCAGGTAGTTACCTCTGCCGGTTTACCAAACAGCCCGGTTCGAAAACGCCGCTTCGAGGTCTCCGACCTTTTTATTGATTTAAATCTTAAAGCGGGTTTCTTCCGTCAACCTCTTAATCCATCCGACTCCGATTATCAGGTCACTTCTCATTCATCTTCTGGTGAATCGTCGGCCACTCAGCTGCCACCATTGAAGATAGTTGTTGGGTAAGCTAAACTGAACATATGCTTCCAGTATACTGTGTAATGGCCTATGTTTTTTCTTGACTCTTTGTTTTTCTTTCAGGGCCAAACCGAAACCAAGCAAGAAGGCCCGCTTGGATAAAGCGGCTGAAGAAGATGCAGCCCCAGAACATGATAGAGCGCCAGATCTTGAAGAGTTTGCCCCTGAAGATATTCCCAATGATCCTCCTTTGCAAGATGATGTTATTCCTGAAGAGAGGCCTATTAACATTTCAGCCTCTGCTGACCCGCCTGCCAGCTCCGTCCGGATTGAGAAATCCCACAGTCCTGCTGACAAACCGGCCGCACCAACACAAACTGGCGAGTCCAAATATGATGACGTTGTGATTACCGGTGTGGGCCGCTTTGAACCCGGGAATCCTGTCACCCTTACCAAGCATACCATAAAAGAGGATTTTTTCCACTTTGAACAAAGGAAAATGGGATGTTGAACTGGAAACATATGCTGCTCTGAGTGCCCAAGATCTTCATTCCGGCTATTTAAACCGGCTTTATACTAGCCGTGACTGTGAAGCTGGTCTGGTGAAGATGATGAGGGATAAATTTGAGGTAACTTCTTTACTTTCTGCCATTGTGTCAATCCTCGTAGCCCCCAAGGGTCGGTTTGTAACCTTTAGTCAATATAGCCCCCAAGGGCCGGTTTAACGTAGCATAAGTAAACCGGGGCTCCAATAGAGAACTGTCCTTGGAACATAATTTGATCAAATAGCCATTAGCCCCCAAGTGCCAAGTTGAATACTTGTATTGAGCTTGGGACTTTGCAATCTAGTAATATATATAAAAATTGAAGGTGCATTAGCCCCCAAGTATCAGGCGTATAACTTTGTTATGTGGTTGATACTTCAATTTCTTGAACCGCTTGTTGAAAGCTAAATACCGTCTGTATGCAGGCTGAGGTGAGAATCAAGGAGGACCGGATTGCCCATTTGCAGGAGGTCTTGAAAACCCAACATGCCGAAACAGACAAGGCCAAGGAGGATTTAACCAGCGCCTTGATCACCACTGAACAGCTGAAGGAAAGCTTCAAGAAAGAGCGGGCTGATTGGGCCACTGAGAAGGCCGCTTTAACCAAAAGAGCGGAAAATGCTGAAGCTGCCCTTAAACCGGTGGTGGATGAACTTACGGCCGTAAAGCGGCAAATACACTCCATGACCGCTGCTATCTTTGGTAAGCTCCTTTTAACTTCTGTGATAATTTGAACCTGCTTTAGTATAAATCCGGTTTGAAACCGTCCCTATATTGTTGTAGGCACACGCATCGGGCACTTAGGAAACAATGTGCGGAAGAAACTGAAGGCTGCCTACACCTTAGTAGAACAATTATATACCGAAGCCCAACGGATCATCACCACAGCCTCTCATAACAACCCGGCACCTTCTTTAATCCAGGACACTCTGAACAGGTTGTCGATGCTTCCGGCCCGGATTGAGGAGCTGAAGAAATCCGCTGCTCGAACCGGAGCTATTAACGCCTTGATCCGGGCCAAGGCATGGGTGCCAGATTTTGACCCTGTGGAAGCAGCTCAAGGCTATCCCAGCGTGAAGGAAGATGGCTCTGAATTTAGCGAAGAGGATTTAAGGGCAATAAACCGTGCAGTGCACCCTCTGGCTTGTCAGCTAGCTGAAGAGGCAGACTTGACGCATTATCAAGCACAATACAATGACCAGAACAAGCGAGTGCCTGCCCCAACTCTTGAAGCGGAGAATCTGATCCCTCCAATCCGTAAGCACACTTACGCTCCTGATATTGAACCGTCTTCCCTGATCCATGAAGAGGCTGTTTTCCAAGCTTTAATGGGAATCGACTAGACCACTGTTGATTTCCAGCCAATGGGTAGAGACGAGGAAGCTGAAGCGGCGGATGATGAGGAGCAGGCTTGAACCGGAAGCCGGTTTGGATAGCTGTCTTTGGCATCTTTCCAAAAGAACAATGATCTTATTTGGGCACCGTGTTGCCTTGTAATAGGATAGTTAATACTTCTATCTTGAGTATGCCTTCGTGCATAAGTACTGAAGCTTTTGTTCGAAAAACCTCGATTCATATTTCCTGCAATCAGAAAAAGTTGAACTTCGGTGGCGGTTATACCGCCAGCCGGTTTATGATCTTGATATGTGTATCAGTAATATAACAAATAGGTGATACAAAATACCTGCCATGTCTTGGCATGAAGCTGGCTTAGCCAAGCTTAAAGCGGAGGTTTTATAAACCAGTACTGTCAACAAGGGGGGAGAAAAACAGCTCACGTATAAACCGTACTGAGTCAATACAAGCCCCCTTGTTACTCCATGATGTTAACAGGAAAAGGTAAACCGGGCATACTTCTCTGGATTAAAGGGGAATCAAATCCATCGGCTGAACCGGAAAAAAGATGTTTGTTGACATAAAAGAAATCCAACAAAAACAAAGAACAAACAAGCCATGAAAATAACATGGAAGCAAAGGCAATGATAAAAAATCGTTTGCAAAAATACGCTATACTGAGCTGATCAGATGGTGTTACAATGGTCGGACAGGACCAAGCCCCCAATAGGTGTGACAATGATTCAAGTCAGCCAGGTCCCCAAATGATTCGTGGCATATATGCCAGATCAAGAGGCGTGGCAATGGTTCGGGTTCGACCAAGCCCCCAAGTGATTTTGTGGCCTTAGGCCGACCAAGAGGCGTGACTGGTTCAGACATGTCCCCAAGTGATCTGGTGGCTGTCGCCTATCAAAAGGTGTCGCGTTGGTTCGGATACGACCAAGGCCCCAAGTGATATATAAAAAGCAAATGTCAAGGGGTAAACCGGAGGCCGCTTTAGAAGCAGAGCCACTCCATGTAACCACGCATGATAAGAAAGACAGAGACCCCGCTTTAGCTGAGGCTCCGGTTTTATTATATCAAAGATAATATATACATTGTCATGATATGTACATAGATAGAGCCGATGGCTCAAGTGTAGTAAGGCCGAAGATGAGCTATGTTCCACGGCCTGTTGGTCTCCTCCTCTGATGTGCGTGAGTCTTGATGCTCTTGAATATCAATCAGATAGTACGACCCGTTGTGCAGATTCTTGCTGACCACGAAAGGTCCCTCCCAAGGTGGGGATAACTTGTGCATATCTGTCTGGTCTTGGATGAGTCGAAGCACCAAATCTCCTTCTTGAAAAGCTCTGGTTCTAACCCGGCGACTGTGATAGCGACGAAGATCTTGTTGGTAAATCGCCGAACGGGCAGCCGCTAGATCACGCGCCTCGTCCAATAGGTCCAAAGCGTCTTGCCGTGCTGTCTCATTGTCCGCCTCAACATAAGTTGCCACACGAGGCGAGTCATGCCGGATATCACTAGGGAGAACTGCCTCTGCTTCGTAGACCATGAAAAATGGTGTGTATCCTGTGGATCGATTTGGCGTAGTATTGATACTCCATAGCACAGATGGTAGCTCTTCAACCCAACACCCTGGTGTCCTTTGCAATGGGACCATAAGCCGGGGTTTGATGCCTCGCAAGATCTCTTGATTAGCTCGTTCTGCCTGTCCATTGGACTGGGGGTGTGCCACTGACGACACGTCAAGTCGGATGTGCTCACGTTCACAGAACTCCTTCATAGCACCCTTGGATAAATTGGTACCATTGTCAGTAATGATACTGTGCGGAAAGCCAAACCGGAAAATCACCTTTTTGATAAACTGCACCGCTGTTGCTGCATCACACTTGCTGACCGGCTCCGCTTCAACCCACTTGGTAAATTTGTCAACTGCCATCAAAAGGTGGGTTTTCTTATCCTTGGATCTTTTAAAAGGTCCGACCATATCCAGCCCCCAAGTTGCAAACGGCCACGTTATTGGAATCATCCTCAATTCTTGAGCTGGCACATGAGCACGCCTCGAAAATTTCTGACATCCATCACACCGTTTAACCAAGTCCTCCGCATCAGCATGCGCTGTCAACCAGTAAAACCCGAGACGAAACGCCTTTTCCACCAGAGACTTTGAACCGGCATGGTGTCCACAATCCCCTTCATGGATTTCCCTTAAGATTTCACAGCCTTCCTCAGGAGAAACACAATGTTGAAACGCCCCTGATACACTGCAATGATGCAATTTACCATTGAGAATCGTCATAGACTTGGATCGTCGGACTATCTGCCTGGCTAGAATCTCATCTTCTGGCAACTCCCCCCGGTTCATGTATGCAAGATAAGGAACCGTCCAATCCGGAATAGCATGTAATGCTGCCACCAATTGAGCCTCCGGATCAGGAATAGCCAAATCCGCTTCACCTGGGAGCTGGACTGACGGGTTGTACAACACGTCCAGAAAGACATTAGGCGGGACCGGTTTGCGCTGAGAACCCAACCGGCTTAAAGAGTCCGCCGCTTCATTCTTCCGACGGTCCACATGATCCACTTGATAACCCTTGAAGCAAGCCGCAATATTATCCACTTCCCGACGATATGCAGCCATGAGCGGGTCCTTAGAATCCCAAGTGCCAGACACCTGTTGAGCCACGAGGTCCGAGTCACCGAAGCACTTAACCTGGCTTAAGTTCATCTCTTTAGCCATCCGGAGACCATGGAGCAAGGCTTCATACTCAGCTGCATTATTAGTACAAGGGAACATTAAGCGGAGAACATAACAAAACTTATCACGTCGTGGGGAAGTTAATACGACTCCAGCCCCCGAGCCTTCCAGTTGCCTGGATCCATCAAAATGAATAGTCCAATATGTGTGATCCGGCTTCTCCTCTGGTGCTTGTAACTCCGTCCAGTCATTAATGAAATCAACAAGTGCTTGAGACTTCACCACCGTCCGAGGTACATACTTCAATCCATGTGGCCCAAGCTCTATAGCCCACTTGGCAATCCGGCCAGTCGCCTCCCGGTTCTGTATGATATCACCCAAGGGGGCTGAACTGACCACTATGATGGGGTGCCCTTGAAAATACTGCTTCAACTTTTGGCTGGCCATGAAGACACCATAGACCAGCTTCTGCCAATGCGGATACCTTTGCTTGGATTCAATAAGCACCTCGTTGATATAATAAACCGGCCGCTGAACCGGATATTCTTTGCCTGCCTCCTTGCGTTCTACCACAATAGCCACGCTAACTACCCGAGCATTGGCTGCTACGTATAATAATAGTGGCTCCTTGTCAACCGGAGCTGCAAGAACAGGCGGATTGGCTAATTGCCGCTTTAAGTCCTCAAATGCTTCATCAGCAGCCGAACTCCAGACGAAATTGTCTGTCTTCCTCAGCATTTGGTACAAAGGGATGGCCTTCTCTCCGAGGCGGCTGATAAACCGGCTCAGTGCGGCGATGCGGCCCGCCAAACGCTGAACATCATTAATGCACTTCGGTTTAGCCAGTGAGGTAATAGCCGTAATCTTCTCCGGATTAGCCTCAATTCCTCTGTTAGACACCAGAAATCCCAATAACTTGCCTGCCGGAACACCAAAGACACACTTGGCCAGATTAACCATCATCTTGTACACTCGCAAGTTGTCGAAGGTTTCCTTCAAATCATCCACCAGCGTCTCCTTCTTCCTTGACTTTACTACAATATCATCCACATAGGCGTGCACATTGCGGCCAATCTGTTTATGCAGGCAATTCTGTACACACCGTTGATAGGTGGCCTGGGCACTCTTGAGCCCGAAGGGCATAGATACATAGCAGAAGGCTCCAAAGGGAGTGATAAACACCGTTTTCTCCTGGTCCTTAACCGCCATTTTGATCTGATGATATCCAGAGTATGCATCCAAAAAACTCAAACGCTCACAACCCACCGTGGCATCAATGATCTGGTCAATGCGGGGGAGGGCAAAAGTATCCGCTGGACAGGCCCTGTTAAGATCTGTGTAATCCACACACATACGCCAAGTGACGTTTTTCTTAAGAACCAGCACCGGATTAGCAAGCCACTCTGGATGGAACACCTCAATGATAAAGCCAGCTGCCAAAAGCCTGGCCACTTCCTCTCCAATGGCTTTGCGCCTTTCTTCGCTAAACCGGCGGAGGAATTGTTTCACCGGTTTATACTTAGGATCCACATTAAGAGTGTGCTCAGCGAGTTCCCTCGGTACACCTGGCATGTCGGATGGTTTCCATGCAAAGATGTCCCGATTCCCACGGATGAACTCGATGAGCGCGCTTTCCTATTTGGGATCCAGATTGGCACTGACAGTGCATTGCTTGGACGAATCGCCGGGCACGAAGTCAACAAGCTTGGTCTCAGCTGCCGATTTGAACTTCAGATCCGAATCATGCTCTGTAGTTGGCTTCTTCAAAGGAGTCATATCCGCCGGATCAACATTGTCCTTATAGTACTTCAACTCCTCCGTGGCACAAACCGACTCTGCATAAGCCGCATCACCTTCCTCGCATTCCAAAGCGACTCTACGGCTCCCACGAACCGTTATGGTCCCCTTGTAACCCGGCATCTTGAGCTGCAAGTAGATATAACAAGGCCGCGCCATGAACTTGGCGTAAGCCGGCCGGCCAAACAAGGCATGATACGGGCTCTGGATCTTCACCACCTCAAATGTTAGTTTTTCTGACCGGGAGTCGTGCTCGTCCCCAAAAGCCACATCCAGGGCTATCTTACCAACAGGATATGCAGATTTGCCAGGCACCACACCATGGAACACCGTACTAGACGGCCTGAGATCCTTGTCTGTTAGACCCATGCGGCGGAATGTTTCATAGTACAGTATGTTAATACTGCTTCCTCCATCCATGAGTACCTTGGTGAATTTATAACCCTCACCCGAGGGTCTACCACTAATGCTAGCTGGCCCGGATTATCAACCCGGGGCGGATGATCCTCTCTGCTCCACACGATAGGCTGCTCTGACCAGCGTAAGTAATGTGGTAAGGCCGGTTCAACAGAATTCACCGCTCGCTTGTGGAGCTTTCGGTCGCCCTTATCCAAGCTAGTTGTGAAAACATGATATTGCCCATTGTTCAACTGCTTCGGCTGGCTCTGATAACCCGACTGCTGCTGCTGGTCGTTCTGATTATTCTGGTTGTTGTGACCGCCCTGATTGAGACCTGAACCGGAAGCTCCATCGTGACCCGGTCCATGGAAACCGGATCCTGAACCGCCACCTGACCCGTGGTCATACCGGAAGGCGTTAGAGTTTTTAAACTCCTGCATAATATAGCAATCCTTCCAAAGGTGGTTAGCCGGCGACTCCTTCGTCCCGTGCTTTGGGCAAGGCTGATTCAACAAATAATTCAAACAGCTTGCGTTAGGATTAGGAGCCCCATTACGATTTGCCGCTTTACCTCTGCGCCGCTGCCCCCTGTCCTGTGCATTAGTGTTGGCCACAAAGTCCATGCTGCCATCCGCCTTGTGCTTGCCTCTGTTTCCATGACCCGCCGGTTTGTACTGTTGCCCCTTGGAGTTGCTATTCTTCTTTCCCTTCCCTGCTTCATCATCATCAGTCTCGGGATCCTTGGTACTGTCCGAATCAGCATACTTTACTAAAGCGGCCATGAGGGTTCCCATGTCATTACAGAACCGCTTCATGCGTCCCAATTTCAATTTTAAAGGCTCAAACCGGCAGTTGCCTTCCAGTGTTAAGATCGCAGAGTCAGCATTAATCCTGTCAAACGAGTGCAAAATTTCCGAAACACGGCGCACCCAACGGGTCGTTGATTCTCCTTCCTCCTGGACACAAGCCGCCAGGTCTACTATGGACTTGGGCTGCTTACATGTATCCTTGAAATTCTGGATAAACCGGGCCCGCAACTGGGCCCATGAGCTGATAGAATTGGGCGGTAGGCTCTTCAACCAAGTACGAGCCGTGCCTTCAAGCATCATGGTGAAGTATTTTGCACACGCGGTCTCATCCACGTCTAGCATCTCCATGGACATCTCATAACTCTCTACCCACGCTTCAGGGGACAAGTCAGCAATGTAATTCGGCACCTTGCGCGGACTCTTGAAATCCTTGGGCAGGCGCACATTGCGTAAAGCGGGGATTAAACAAGGCACTCCCAAAGCGGATGCAACTCCTGGTCCGGCGAAGGTGGTAGGGCGAACCGGTGTCAGTTGACCCACATCAACGAGCATGGCTCGGAGTCCCGTCAGCTCCTTCGGATTGCCCCACAACAAGCCCTTCTCTTTCCAGGAGGTGAGCTGCATGGGAACGCCAAATCTAAACTCGGGGGCCGCCGCCCATGTGGGCTTGCACGGCTCGGTGATGTAGAACCACCCCGATTGCCACCCCTTGACGGAGTCCACGAAGGCCCCTTCGAGCCAAAGGACGTTGGGCAACTTACCCAACATGGCGCCTCCGCATTCCGCTTGCGTGCCCTTCACAACCTTCGGCTTGACGTTGAAGGTCTTGAGACACAGGCCAAAGTGGGGCCAGATGCAGAGGAAGGCCTCGCACACGACGATAAACGCCGAGATGTTGAGGATGAAGTTCGGCGCCAGATCGTGGAAATCCAGGCCATAGTAAAACATGAGCCTCCGGACGAATGGGTGGAGTGGAAAGCCCAGTCCGCGGAGGAAGTGGGGAAGGAAGACGACCCTGTCATGGGGCCCAGGGGTAGGGATGAGCTGCCCCTCGTCGGGCAGCCGATGCGCGATATCGCCGGAAAGGTATCCGGCGCTGCGCAGCTTGGTGATGTGCTCCTCCTTAACGGTGGAGGCCAACCATTTGCCCCCCGCTCCGGACATATTCGGAGAAGGTCGGGGCGAGATGCGCGAGCTTGGGCGTTGGAGCTTGAGTGCGCGGAGATGGATAAGCAAAGGAGGAAGAAGGCGTAGGTGAGAAGGTAAATCCTTATCCCTTATATATAGGCGGACGAAAACTATGCGTCCCCCACCGGCCTGGTAAAACTCGCTTATCTCCCAAGCGCCACCATCAATGGCGCGGTTGGGTTACCCACGTCCGTATTGATGAGAATCCCGGAATAAGGGGAACACGATCTCTGCTTCGACAAGACGTGCCAAGGAAACCGCTTCGCTAAACGTGCTGAGGTGGTATAATAAAAAACGATTCAAACAAAGGCTTGGTAGCGGTGTGATGTCACGCCGCATAATACGTCAGCAGATTGGACTGGTGTATATTTTATTCTCTCTACGGTGGAATGTGGAATTTATTTTGCAGAGCCGGACACTATCCTGGTGTTCATGATCTTCACTGGATTATTCAAGGGAGGAACCTGCCTTGCAATGCCGAACATTATGCGCGCCGGACTTATCGTCATTGAAGCCTGGTTCAGGGGCTACTGAGGGAGTCCTGGACTAGGGGGTGTCCGGACAGCCGGACTATCATCGTCCGCCGGACTCCAAGACTACGAAGATACAAGATTGAAGACTCCGTCCCGTGTCCGGATGGACTTTTCTTGGCGTGGAAGGCAAGCTTGGCGATACGGATATGTAGATCTCCTACCATTGTAACCGACTCTGTGTAACCCTAGCCTCCTCCGGTGTCTATATAAACCGGAGGGCTTTAGTCCGTAGGACACAACGTACATACAACAATCATACCATAGGCTAGCTTTAGGGTTTAGCCTCCTTGATCTCGTGGTAGATCCACTCTTGTACTACCCATATCATCAATATTAATCAAGCAGGACATAGGGTTTTACCTCCATCGAGAGGGCCCGAACCTGGGTAAAACATCGTGTCCCTCGTCTCCTGTTACCATCCGCCTAGACGCACAGTTCGGGACCCCCTACCCGAGATCCGCCGGTTCTGACACCGACACCGTGGGATGTGGTGCGCCATTAGTATTTGCACACTAATGGCGCACCAACACATGGTGCGCCATTAGTATTTAGTAATGGCGCACCACATGTACAGTGCGCCATTAGTGTCCATCCCATCTATAGCCCTTTTCCAAGTAGTGAATGGATCACATCCCTCGAAGCATCGCTCAGAGTGAGCAAACAAGTCCCCCCGCTGGAGTGCGATGCCAGGAAATACGTCGACGCATTAGCAGTAATGACTTTTATATCCCCTTGTCCCACAATATATACGTTTCTCATAAGCATTTTACATTAAGATGGTATTTCTGTACTCACATTCTCTATAATGTATGGTTATAAATTGTGTCATCTTTTCATAGGTTAAAGTGAGCACGGAGGAAAAGTTCAAAACAAAAATTGGAAAGCTTAAGGTAAAAAGGGAAAAAGATAAGAACAAATATGAGGAAGATCTCAGAATACTCATGGAAGACCACAAAGAGTTCACATTAAAAACCGAAGATATGCGAAAGGAAGGGTGTGCTGAGTTAAATCACTACATTCTATCTCCATCTCAGAGGTGAGGCATCTCTTTATCTATGATTGGACGAGGATGCTTGGAAGATAATTGTAAAGCAAGGACTGGAACTTTTTTAAAAAAATTACTCCTGGAAAAGTGACTGTTTGGAACCTGGGTGTGCACCATTCCACCTAGCCAACACTGTTGGAGTGCGGATTATATTATTTTAGAAAAGAAGAATTATCCCCGGCCTCTGCATCAGAATGATGCATGCAGCCATATTATTAAAAAACATTCTCAAGTACATGGTTTGGAGATGGTATACAAGCTTAATGTGGATATTAAATGGGCCCCATCTATAGAACTGGAAGATTGGATCCATTTCAAAATCTAAGAATAAAACCTGCACTAAACTTCCTCTGGTGAAAACATCTGTTTACGATTCAAGATTTACGTAAGGTGCTAAAACATCTGGACACTTCATAATACCTACATGTTGATATAGTAGTACTTTCGATGCTTTATTATAAGTGGTACAAACAATCTAAATGAGCACTTAGAATTTGTACTTTCTTACGCACACTTTTTGAACCAAATTATACTAGTGTATTAAGTTCTGTTTTGCAATTCGTGGAAATCCAACAGCCGTTCATACTTACAACTGAGGTCTAGTACTGAATATATGTAGACAACAACACATAGTTTGAAATTTTGAACCAAATTCTTCTGTTTGTGTCCTTGTTCTTTCTCAATCAATTTTCATTTTAGGAGCTTCTTCAGTTAAAGTATCTTATGACAGTCTAAACTGCTACAATAGTGCCACTTCCCACTCACTTTAGGAAGCAGGACGTGTCAGAAGTGAAATAGGCATCCAAATAATGAGTGTTGCATGTAAG
Source organism: Triticum timopheevii (assembly GCA_963921465.1). Taxonomy (NCBI): domain Eukaryota; kingdom Viridiplantae; phylum Streptophyta; class Magnoliopsida; order Poales; family Poaceae; genus Triticum; species Triticum timopheevii. Next base: position 661,096,794 of record OY997266.1, read on the forward strand.
ATGGGTCTAAGCTATGGACTACACTTATCTACTTGCATATAAAGAGAAAACGTAGCCCACAAGATGAGCCACAAGCCCACAAATTTATAACTAAGGTTTTTCTTACGTGGCTTATAACATCAGAAACAATTCACTGTTGTTGTTCTTTCAGTATTTAACGTATCTTCTGCTATGTGTTGGTGCAGATCACAAGTAATCCAATCAACAAGATTTCGTTTAGTAATTGAAAATAGTGTGAGCAGTACAATTTACAAAAATAGTACTGTAAAGACCAAGGATGGTGGAGATCACATAAAAGTTGTCATGTACGATGGTGGCAAGCCAATTGCATTTGATCACCCTCTTGCTTCAGTAACGGTTGACCTAGTTGTCATTGAAAGATGGTTCGATGAAAAGCGAGATTCATGGTCTAAAGAGGAGTTTGAGGAAACCATATAGAACCAAGAAAAGGAATCAAAAGGCTAGTGAAAAATGGTACATTTGATTTGATTGATGGGAGGTGTGATCATCATGGTGCCATTATTATGGACAATTCACAACGAATGGAAGTTAAACTTGGAGTAAGGATCGCAGTGCATACAGACATAAGAGTTATTGAAGGGGTATCAAATCCTTTCAAAGTGAAGGAAGTTTGGACAAAAGGTAATGATCGTTTCTTTGAATATTCTATCAGTTATTTCATCTCAGTATTAAAACATGATATACTTTTTCTAAATGTGAAATGTTACATAATATATGTTGGGGAACGTAGTAATTTCAAAAAAAATCCTACGCACACGCAAGATCATGGTGATGATATAGCAACGAGAGGGGAGAGTGTTCGTCCACGTACCCTCGTAGACCGTAAGCGGAAGCATTAGCACAACGCGGTTGATGTAGTCGTACGTCTTCACGATCCGACCGATCCAAGCACCGAACGTACGGGGCCTCCGAGTTCAGCACACGTTCAGCTCGATGACGATCTCCGGCCCTCCGATCCAGCAAAGGTTCCGGAGATGAGTTCCGTCAGCACGACGGCATGGTGACGATGATGATGTTCTACCGGCGCAGGGCTTCACCTAAACTCCGCGACGATATGACCGAGGTGGAATATGGTGGAAGGGGGCACCGCACACGGCTAAGGAACGATCCGTAGATCAACTTGTTGTTCTCATGGGGTGCCCCCCTGCCCCCGTATATAAAGGAGCAAGGGGGAGGGGGCGGCCGGCCTAGGAGGAGGCGCGCCAAGGGGAGTCCTACTCCCACCGGGAGTAGGACTCCCTCCTTCCTTGTTGGAGTAGGAGAAGGGGGAAAGAGGGGGAGAGGAGGAAGGAAAAGGGGGCCGCACACCTTGTCCAATTCGGACCAGAGGGGGGCTGCGCGCCTCCTTCCTTTCGGCCTCTTTCCTCTATTCCTGTATGGCCCAATAAGGCCCATATACTCCCCGGCGAATTCCCGTAACTCTCCGGTACTCCGAAAAATACCCGAATCACTCGGAACCTTTCCGAACTCCGAATATAGTCGTCCAATATATCGATCTTTACGTCTCGACCATTTCGAGACTCCTCGTCATGTCCCCGATCTCATCCGGGACTCCGAACTCCTTCGGTACATCAAAACTCATAAACTCATAATATAGCTATCATCGAAACCTTAAGCGTGCGGACCCTACGGGTTCGAGAACTATGTAGACATGACCTAGAACTATTCTCGGTCAATAACCAATAGCGGAACCTGGATGCCCATATTGGCTCCTAAATATTCTACGAAGATCTTTATCGGTCAAACCGCATAACAACATACGTTGTTCCCTTTGTCATCGGTATGTTACTTGCCCGAGATTCGATCGTCGGTATCCAATACCTAGTTCAATCTCGTTACCGGCAAGTCTCTTAACTCGTTACGTAATGCATCATTCCGTAACTAACTCATTAGTCACATTGCTTGCAAGGCTTATAGTGATGTGACTTACCGAGAGGGCCCAGAGATACCTCTCCGACAATCGGAGTGACAAAACCTAATCTCGAAATACGCCAACCCAACATGTACCTTTAGAGACACCTGTAGTACTCCTTTATAATCACCCAGTTAAGTTGTGACGTTTGGTAGTACCCAAAGTGTTCCTCCGGTAAAAGGGAGTTGCATAATCTCATAGTTACAGGAACATGTATAAGTCATGAAGAAAGCAATAGCAATATACTAAACGATCATGTGCTAAGCTAACGGAATGGGTCATGTCAATCACATCATTCTCCTAATGATGTGATCCCATTAATCAAATGACAACACATGTCTATGGTTAGGAAACATAACCATCTTTGATTAATGAGCTGGTCAAGTAGAGGCATACTAGTGACTATATGTTTGTCTATGTATTCACACATGTATCATGTTTCCGGTCAATACAATTCTAGCATGAATAATAAACATTTATCATGATATGAGGAAATAAATAATAACTTTATTATTGCCTCTAGGGCATATTTCCTTCAGTCTCCCACTTGCACTAGAGTCAATAATCTAGATTACATAGTAATGATTCTAACACCCATGGAGTCTTGGTGCTGATCATGTTTTGCTCGTGAGAGAGGCTTAGTCAACGGGTCTGTCACATTCAGAGCCGTATGTATTTTGCAAATATTCTATGTCTACAATGCTCTGTACGGAGCTACTCTAGCTAATTGCTCCCACTTTCAATATGTATCCAGATTAAGACCTAGAGTCATCTGGATCGGTGTAAAAGTTTGCACCGATGTAACTTTTACAACGAACTCTTTTATCACCTCCATAATCGAGAAACATCTCCTTAGTCCTTACTAAGGATATTCTTGACCGCTGTCCAGTGATCTACAATTAGATCAAAATTGTATTCCCTTGCCAAACTCAGAGCAAGGTATACAATATGTCTAGTTCACAGCATAGCATACTTTATAGAACCTATGACTGAGGCATAGGGAATGACTTTTCATTCTCTTTCTATTTTCTGCCACGGTCAGGTCTTGAGTCTTACTCAATTTCACACCTTGCAACACAGGCAAGAACTCCTTCTTTGACTGTTCCATTTTGAACTATTTCAAAAATTTATCAAGGTATGTATTCATTGAAAAATCTTATCAAGCGTCTTGATCTATCTATATAGATCTTGATGCTCAATGTGTAAGCAGCTTTATCGAGGTCTTTCTTTGAAAACTCTTTTTCAAGTATCCTTTATGCTTTGCAGAATAATTGTACATTATTTCCAATCAACAATATGTCATTCACATATACTTATCAGAAATGCTGTAGTGCTCCCACTCACTTTCTTGTAAATACAGGCTTCACCGTAAGTCTGTACAAAACTATATGCTTTGATCAACTTATCAAAGCGTATATTCCAACTCTGAGATGCTTGCACCAGTCCATAGATGGATCGCTGGAGCTTGCACATTTTGTTAACACCTTTAGGATTGACAAAACCTTCTGGTTGCATCATATACAACTCTTCTTTAAGAAAACCATTAAGGAATGCAGTTTTGACATCCATTTGCCAGATTTCATAAATTGTGGCAATTGCTAACATGATTCGGACAGACTTAAGCATCGCTATAGTTGAGAAAATCTCATTGTAGTCAACACCTTGAACTTGTCAAAAACCTTTTTTCGACAAGTCGAGCTTTGTAGATAGTAACACTACTATCAGCATCTGTCTTCCTCTTGAAGATCCATTTATACAATATGGCTTGCCGATCATCGGGCAACTCCACCAAAGTCCATACTTTGTTCTCATACATGGATCCCATCTCAGATTTCATGGCCTCAAGCCATTTCGCGGAATCTGGGCTCATCATCGCTTCCTCATAGTTCGTAGGTTCATCATGGTCTAGTAACATGACTTCCACAACAGAATTACCATACCACTCTGGTGCGGACTGTACTTTGGAAGACCTAAGAGGTTCTGTAGTAACTTGATCTGAAGTTTCATGATCATCATCATTAGCTTCCTCACTAATTGGTGTAGGAATCACTAGAACTGATTTCAGTGATCAACTATTTTCCAATTTGGGAGAAGATACAGTTACCTCATCAAGTTCTACTTTCCTCCCACTCACTTCTTTCGAGAGAAACTCCTTCTCTAGAAAGGATCCATTTTTAGCAACGAGTATCTTGCCTTCGGATCTGTGATAGAAGGTGTACCCAACAGTTTCCTTTGGGTATTCTATGAAGACGCACTTCTCCGATTTGGGTTCGAGCTTATTAGGTTGAAAAAACCTTTTTCATAAGCATCGCAACTCCAAACTTTAAGAAACGACAGCTTAGGTTTACTGCTAAACCATAGTTCATACGGTGTCGTCTCAACCGATTTAGATGGTGCCCTATTAAACGTGAATGCAGTTGTCTCTAATGCATAACCCCAAAACGATAGTGGTAAACCGATAAGAGATATCATAGATCGTACCATATCTAGTAAAGTAAGATTACGACGTTCGGACACACCATTACATTGTGGTGTTCCAGGTGGCGTGAGTTTGTGAAACTATTCCACATTGTTTTAATTGAAGACCAAACTCGTAACTCAAATATTTGTCTCCTCGATCAAATCACAGAAACTTTTATTTTCTTGCTACGATGATTCTCCACTTCACTCTGAAATTCTTTGAACCTTTCAACTATTTCAGACTTATGTTTCATCAAGTAGATATACCCATATCTGCTCAAATCATCTTGTGAAGGTCAGAAAATAACGATACTTGCCACGAGCATCAACACTCGTTGGATCGCATACATCGGTATGTATTATTTCTAATAAGTCAGTAGCTTGTTCCATTGTTCCGGAGAATGGAGTTTTAGTCATCTTACCCAAAAGGCACGGTTCGCAAGCATCAAATGATTCATAACCAAGTGATTCCGAAAATCCATCTTTATGGAGTTTCTTCATGCGCTTTACACCGATATGACCCAAACAGCAGTGCCACAAATAAGTTGCGCTATCATTATTAACTTTGCATCTTTTGGCATCAATATTGTAAATATGTGTATCACTACGATCGAGATCCAACAAACTATTTTCATTGGGTGTATAACCATCGAAGGCTTTATTCATGTAAATAGAATAACAATTATTCTATGACTTTAAATGAATAACCGTATTGCAATAAACATGATCAAATCATATTCATGCTCAACGCAAACGCCAAATAACATTTATTTAGGTTTAACACTAATCCCGAAAGTATAAGGAGTGTGCGATGATGATCATATTAATCTTGGAACTACTTCCAACACTCATCGTCACTTCCCCTTTCAACTAGTCTCTGTTTATTCTGTAACTCCTGTTTCGAGTTACTAATCTTAGCAACCGAACAAGTATCAAATACTCAGGGGCTACTATAAACACTAGTAAGGCACACATCAATAACCTGTACATCAAAATATACCCTTGTTCACTTTGCCATCCTTCTTATCCACCAAATATTTGGAGTAGTTCCACTTCCAGTGACCATTTCCTTTGCAGTAGAAACACTCAGTTTCAGGCTTAGGTCTAGCTATGGGCTTCTTCACGGGAGTGACAACTTGTTTGCCATTCTACTTGAAGTTTCCCTTTCTTTCCCTTTTCCCTTTTCTTGAAACTAGTGGTCTTGTCAATCATCAACACTTGATGCTCTTTCTTGATTTCTACCTTCGTCGATTTCAACATCACGAAGAGCTTGGGAATTACTTTCGTCATCCCTTGCATATTATAGTTCATCACGAAGTTCTACTAACTTAGTGATGGTGACTAGAGAATTCTGTCAATCACTATCTTATCTAGAAGATTAACTCCCACTTGATTCAAGCGATTGAAGTACCCAGACAATCTGAGCACATGCTCACTAGTTGAGCAATTCTCCTCCATCTTTTAGTTATAGAACTTGTTGGAGACTTCATATCTCTCAACTCGGGTATTTGCTTGAAATATTAACTTCAATTCCTGGAACATCTCATATGGTCCATGACGTTCAAAATGTCCTTGAAGTCCCGATTCTAAGCCATTAAGCACAGTGCACTAAACTATCAAGTAGTCATCATATTGAGCTAGCCAAACGTTCATAACGTCTGCATCTGCCCCTGCAATAGGTCTGTCACCTAGCGGTGCATTAAGGACAAAATTCTTCTGTGCAGCAATGAGGATAAACCTCTGATCACGGATCCAATCCGCATCATTGCTACTAACATTTTTCAACACAGTTTTTCTCTAGGAACATATCAAAATAAACATATGAAAGCAACAACGCAAGCTATTGATCTACAACATAATTTGCAAAATACTACCAGGACTAAGTTCATGATAAATTTAAGTTCAGTTAATCATATTACTTAAGAACTCCCACTTAGACAGACATCCCTCTAGTCATCTAAGTGATCACGTGATCCAAATCAACTAAACCATGTCCGATCATCACGTGAGATGGAGTAGTTTCAATGGTGAACGTCGCTATGTTCATCATATCTACTATATGATTCACGCTCAACCTTTCGGTCTCCGTGTTCCGAGGCCATATCTGTATATGCTAGGCTCGTCAAGTATAACCCGAGTATTCCGCGTGTGCAACTGTTTTGCACCCGTTGTATTTGAACGTAGAGCCTATCACACCCGATCATCACGTGGTGTCTCAGCACGAAGAACTTTCGCAATGGTGCATACTCAGGGAGAACACTTCTTGATAATTTAGTGAGAGATCATCTTAAAATGCTACCATCAATTAAAGCAAGATAAGATGCATAAAGGATAAACATCACATGCAATCAATATAAGTGATATGATATGGCCATCATCATCTTGTGCTTGTGATCTCCATCTTTGAAGCACCGTCATGATCACCATCGTCACCGGCGCGACACCTTGATCTCCATCGTAGCATCGTTGTCGTTACGCCATCTATTGCTTCTACGACTATCGCTACCGCTTAGTGATAAAGTAAAGCAATTACAGGGCGTTTGCATTTCATATAATAAAGCGACAACCATATGGCTCCTGCCAGTTGCCGATAACTTCGGTTACAAAACATGATCATCTCATACAATAAAATATAGCATCACGTCTTGACCATATCACATCACAACATGCCCTGCAAAAACAAGTTAGACGTCCTCTACTTTGTTGTTGCAAATTTTACGTGGCTGCTACGGGCTTAGCAAGAACCGTTCTTACCTACGCATCAAAAACCACAACGATAGTTCGTCAAGTTGGTGCTGTTTTAACCTTCGCAAGGACCGGGCGTAGCCACACTCGATTCAGCTAAAGTGAGAGAGACAGACACCCGCCAATCACCTTTAAGCACGAGTGCTCGTAACGGTGAAACCAGTCTCGCGTAAGCGTACGCGTAATGTCGGTCCAGGCCGCTTCATCTCACAATACCGCCGAACCAAAGTATGACATGCTGGTAAGCAGTATGACTTGTATCGCCCACAACTCACTTGTGTTCTACTCGTGCATATAACATCAACGCATAAAACCTAGGCTCAGATGCCACTGTTGGGGAACGTAGTAATTTCAAAAAAATTCCTACGCACACGCAAGATCATGGTGATGATATAGCAACGAGAGGGGAGAGTGTTCGTCCATGTACCCTCGTAGACCGTAAGCGGAAGCGTTAGCACAATGCGGTTGATGTAGTCGTACGTCTTCACGATCCGACCGATCCAAGCACCGAACGTACGGGGCCTCCGAGTTCAGCACACGTTCAGCTCGATGACGATCTCCAGCCCTCCGATCCAGCAAAGGTTCCGGAGATGAGTTCCGTCAGCACGACGGCGTGGTGACGATGATGATGTTCTACCGGCGCAGGGCTTCGCCTAAACTCCGCGACGATATGACCGAGGTGGAATATGGTGGAAGGGGGCACCGCACACGGCTAAGGAACGATCCGTAGATCAACTTGTTGTTCTCATGGGGTGCCCCCCTGCCCCCGTATATAAAGGAGCAAGGGGGAGGGTGCGGCCGGCCTAGGAGGAGGCGCGCCAAGGGGAGTCCTACTCCCACCGGGAGTAGGACTCCCTCCTTCCTTGTTGGAGTAGGAGAAGGGGGAAAGAGGGGGAGAGGAGGAAGGAAAAGGGGGCCGCACCCCTTGTCCAATTCGGACCAGAGGGGGGCTGCGCGCCTCCTTCCTTTCGGCCTCTTTCCTCTATTCCCGTATGGCCCAATAAGGCCCATATACTCCCCGGCGAATTCCCGTAACTCTCCGGTACTCCAAAAAATACCCGAATCACTCGGAACCTTTCCGAACTCCGAATATAGTCGTCCAATATATCGATCTTTACGTCTCGACCATTTCGAGACTCCTCGTCATGTCCCCGATCTCATCCGGGACTCCGAACTCCTTCGGTACATCAAAACTCATAAACTCATAATATAACTGTCATCGAAATCTTAAGCGTGCGGACCCTACGGGTTCGAGAACTATGTAGACATGACCTAGAACTATTCTCGGTCAATAACCAATAGCGGAACCTGGATGCCCATATTGGCTCCTAAATATTCTACGAAGATCTTTATCGGTCAAACCGCATAACAACATACGTTGTTCCCTTTGTCATCGGTATGTTACTTGCCCGAGATTCGATCGTCGGTATCCAATACCTAGTTCAATCTCGTTACCGGCAAGTCTCTTTACTCGTTACATAATGCATCATTTCGTAACTAACTCATTAGTCACATTGCTTGCAAGGCTTATAGTGATGTGCATTACCGAGAGGGCCTAGAGATACCTCTCCGACAATCAGAGTGACAAAACCTAATCTCGAAATACGCCAACCCAACATGTACCTTTAGAGACACCTGTAGTACTCCTTTATAATCACCCAGTTACGTTGTGACGTTTGGTAGTACGCAAAGTGTCCCTCCGGTAAACGGGAGTTGCATAATCTCATAGTTACAGGAACATGTATAAGTCATGAAGAAAGTAATAGCAATATACTAAACGATCATGTGCTAAGCTAACGGAATGGGTCATGTCAATCACATCATTCTCCTAATGATGTGATCCCATTAATCAAATGACAACACATGTCTATGGTTAGGAAACATAACCATCTTTGATTAATGAGCTAGTCAAGTAGAGGCATACTAGTGACTATATGTTTGTCTATGTATTCACACATGTATCATGTTTCCGGTCAATACAATTCTAGCATGAATAATAAACATTTATCATGATATGAGGAAATAAATAATAACTTTATTATTGCCTCTAGGGCATATTTCCTTCAATATACTCATAAATAGGAGCATGCTTGCTAGCACAATTTCCTAACTCCCTTTGTCACTTTATTGAGAAAGCAGATTAGTCCCGTGTTCGATTGGTTCTATCTCCTTTCCCAGTGCAGATCTTGTGGTTTCTATGGTTGATTGCTTGCTTGCAATGATAACGTTGTGGTCGAGTGGGGAAAGACGAGCGTGTATTTTAGTCTTTTAGTGTTAGTGAGGTGGAGGCCGATCTGTACTGGGAATCCATTTCTAATTTATTAGTTATTCAGCAAAAGATGTCAATGCTATGGCTGATTCGAGGTATGTTGAACATAGTGTGGCTAGGATTGTAGAATTTGGAAGTATTATTTGGAAATCATGTATGCCTTTGTGCTCTAAGAATATGCAAGTAATTTTCTTGAAATCTTGTCTCTTGGTATATTGCATAGCTTCAGGGTCCTTGTGCTAGGAGTTTAGTATGCACACTCTTCAGAATGTCTGAGGGCATTCAAGATGCTCAATTTGCTGATGATGCATTAAGGCACATTAGATATCTATAAGTGATGAAGCTGTAGAGTCACTTTGTGGTTGTTTCCTTGATGACTGATGTGTAGTAGCTTGAAATGTGCCCGGTGAGTGGTGCTGATGGTTAGTGATGTGAACTTAGATCGTCCCAGTGGTCAATTTGATTGCCATTTAGTTTTGTTGATGAAATGAAAACCTTAATATGTAATCAATGTCTACATATCTGCATTACCAAAACAAAATAAATGCATTCCTGGTGTTTTGATAGATGTGTGTTTGTTTCGGTGCAGTAACTCTGTGCATTCAATTTATTCGGTTTACATGGTTCGGTTTATACGGGTTTTTGGTTTGTATAGTATTAATACTTCAGTAAATACGGTAAATTAAGATACGCTTCGGTTTACGTACATACCTAATTATTTTGGTATGGTTTTCGTATATACTATAATAACCAAAGTTGACGTGAATTTGAAAATGACATAATAATAATTTACAAATTTATGACTCAAAACTCATAATTTTTTATACAAATAGTATATAACTATATATGCATGCATGGATTCATGCCTTGATGGTTATGGTCGTGCTTAGCATTTTTTAAGCGAAAAAACGACTATGTTACAAGAAAAATGGATGTGCTTAGCAGGGAATCTGGCTACTGTACAAGAAAAATGACTACTTGTATGGTCGTTTCGCCTCAAGAAATAAAATATATTTTTTACTTCGGTTTATTCAGTTAACCTTTCAGTTTTTTGGTATACTAAATACCATTACTATTAGCAAGTATAGCCAAAATGATACAATTTCATATTAGCAATCTTGTCTGAACACACCTGATCTTTTGTCTATTTCAGTACACGGAAAGAGTACTATTCCATACAAGGACGACGCGGTACATCGACTGAAGAAAATTGCCCTGAAGGGAAAATATTGCAACAATCTTGAGGATCAATATATTACCAAAGTGAAGCACTTGTTGCGCCATTATCACAAAGATAAATTTGGTCTCCAAAAGGTTATAATCATATTTCTGCAGTCTTCAATGTTTCAAATTACCTGCAGTAGATATTAGTTATTAGTTAAACATTGTCCTGGACCGAAATAAGACATGCAGCATCTAGGACTTATTTGGACATGCACTGCTTTAATAGGTACTATAATATCTGATAGCATTTCATTAATTGATAAGATAACTCTTAATTTATGGCAATTAGCTTGTTGACATGAAGAAAGAGGATTGGAATACCATGATTAATCATGCCACCATGTGTGTTCCTGGGGATGAGATCTATTCCTACTGGGTTCAAGAGGATAACTGTGAAATCCTATTCAATGATTTCTATGATCTTGTCGGTAAGATCACTGATGACTATGTTCCGTACAGTGTCAATGACGTCGATCAGTTTCCACAGGTATTATATTGTATACTGTTCCACTCTATCACAGTTAGGCAGTTGATACCATGGTTTTCAATTTCAGTTTCAGAAAAATTTCAGCATCAACCGAAATCACTGAAATTCAGTGAATTTCAGTTTCCATTTCAGCCAAATGACCGAAATATCAACTTGAATTCTATTAAAAATTTGAAATTTTTTAAAAATATTTCGAAATATATTGGAATTGTTGTGCTATACTGAAATTGCTGAAATATTTTGGCCGAAACGTAATATTTTAGTGTTTGCTGAAATTACTGAAATTCAGCGAATTTCACCGAAATATCACTGAAAGTGAAAACCATGGTTGATACTCACTAATTAAAATAATAGTGCTGGCAATGACCTTCATATATTCTGTTACAGCTTAAAGTGAACAACTGGAAAAAGTCTGCGTATAAGAAGTTTGACGAGACATCCGTCCTTCCGGTGTTGGTAAGCCTAAATATTTTTCCTCAAAAGTGGACATTTGAACCTGCAACGCTGTGCGGACATGTTCCTGGTCAGCTACCAAACAAGAGTTACCAAACAAAATGCTGCACTTTGTGGGATTTATGAGTTGTCCAGTAGCAGTTTCATAAGTATTTATAATTTTCTTCACCTCCCTGGCTTGCCCCTCATCCGCTTTAAAGAACAACAACGTATCATCAGCAAAAAGTAGGTGTGAGATACCAGGCGCGCGCCGACAAACTTTAATGGGAGTAAATTTTCCTTGAGCTTCTCCATCCTTCAACAGAGCAGACAAGCCATCAGCCACAAACAGGAACAAAAACGGGGATAGGGGGTCACCTTGCCGAAGCCCACGCGACGGTGCGAACGAATCCAAGAGGGTTCCATTAAATTTTAGAGAATATCTCACTGAGGTGACGCAAGACATTATCCAGTCAACCCATCGGTGAGCGAAACCCATCTTTTGCATCGTTTGCTTCAAGAAACTCCAGTCTACCCTGTCATAAGCCTTTGAGAGGTCCAGTTTATATGCGCAGAAACTCCTTGATGGATCCTTCTCTTGCTGGATGTGGTGAATGCACTCAAAAGCAACAAGAACATTATCAGTAATCAGTCTACCTGGAACAAAAGCACTCTGCTCTGGCGAAATGATCTCCTCCAGGATAGGCCGTAACCTGTTGACCAAACACTTTGCCACTACCTTGTAAATGACGTTGCATAAGCTAATTGGTCTAAAGTCTATTAATTTTACCGGTCTAGCCACCTTTGGAATCAGGACAATGGCTGTGTCATTGACCCCCTCAGGCAAATGCCCAGTCCTAAAAAATTCCAACACACCTGCAACCACCTGTGGTTTCATAACTGCCCAATTCCGCTGGAAGACCCGTGCCGGAAAACCGTCCGGTCCTGGTGCCTTGAGGGGACCGATCTGAAATAATGCATCTGAGATTTCCTTCTCTGTAAATTCTGCGCACAAACTGTCATTCATTATATCTGTAACACGTGCATGTATAAGGTTAGTGACTGGATCAGCACACAAAGTAGGGTCAGCAGTGAACAAATTTTTGAAATAAGAGGTGGCCATGTCCGCCAAAACTGTGCTGTCCGTATGTGTCACTCCCTGTTCATCAACCAATGATTTAATCCGATTTTTCTGTGCTCTCCAAATAGCCTTCCTATGAAAGAATTTTGTGTTACGGTCTCCCTCCCTCAACCAATCTATTCTGGATCTCTGCATCCAAAGCATCTCCTCCCTGTACAGAAGTTCATTCATGCGATCTGTGGCCTCCCTGATAGTTCTCTGATCTGCATTCATAGCCATTAGCTCTTCAAGACGAGTACGAGACTTATTAATATCCTTGACCACATTACCAAATTTTTTCTTGCTCCAAGATTGCAAGGTATGCATAAGTGTATGAAGGGCTGAAGCGACATCGCCCAGATTTGACATGCTGCCGGCCGCCCTCCAAGTGTCCATAATTACCTCAGGGAGCGCGGGGTCACGCTCCCACATCACCTCGTAATGGCGGCTCTTCCTGCCGACGTCCACACGTGCCTCCTCAACCAAGCACCGGAGCAAGATGGGTGCATGGTCCGAGGAGGGCGCCACCAAGTGCTGAACCGATGCCTCCAAGAACAAGTCCCTCCACTGGTTATTAGCCACCACCCTATCAAGCCTGACCTTAACATTGGCGCGACCGGCCCTTCGATTATCATAAGTATACGGAACACCTGAAAAACCAAGATCACCGAGGCCACAAACTTCCAAAACATCACGGAAATCAATCATCTGACCTGCCGACCGCGGTGTATCAGAGAAGTGTTCGAAGCCCCACATGGCTCAAAAGGGAAGGAAACAATGATCAAGGCAGTTGCCCAGGCTATTCCGACGTACATGATGGGAGTGTTTAAATTGCCTATGTCGGTGTGTGATGATTTAAACAGAATGGTTCGCAATTTTTGGTGGGGCGCTTCAGATGGAAAGAGGAAAACTCATTGGATATCCTGGCCGCGTATCTTGGCACATAAAATGAGAGGAGGATTGGGATTCAGAGATTTCAGAGTCTTCAACCAGGCGCTGCTTGCTCGGCAAGCATGGCGTCTTCTTACTAATCCTAATAGTCTTTGTGCTCAGGTCCTCAAAGCTCGCTACTATCCAGAGGGACGCCTCGAGGATACAGTATTTTCTGGGAATGCCTCGTCAACTTGGCAGGCTATCCAGTATGGGCTCGAGCTCCTCAAGAAGGGGCTGGTGTGGCACGTGGGAAATGGCCAGAGCATCCGTATCTGGCGTGATCGATGGCTACCTCGAGCTCCGTCGGGCGATCTGATTTCCGCCCAAGGTACCTGCCGGCTTCGCCGAGTGGCCGAGCTACTCGACGAGCGCGGCGCATGGCGTATGGACCTACTCCACCGGCACTTTCATCCGGCTGATGTCAATGTTATCAGGAATATACGGACGTCCCCACGCCTCGCCGATGATATCCTTGCATGGGCTCCTGAGAAGAACGGTATATTCACTGTTCGGTCCGCGTACCGCTTCGCGATGGACGAGCGCGAGCGTCCTTCCGCGAGCGCATCTAGCAGGGCACCGGATGGTCGGCGCGCCATCTGGAAGACCATATGGGGGTGCCCTGCCCCCCCAAAGGTACGTGTGTTTGCATGGCGGCTTGTGACAAATTCTCTTGCAACATGGGTGAATAAGTTTTCCCGTCATTTGGAGACCACTGACATATGCCCCCTGTGTAGTTTGGAACGCGAGGATGGGTTCCACGCGATGTGTAGGTGCCCCCGTGCGGTGGAGCGTTGGAGGGCGATGGCCAAGGATTGGAAGCTCCCGGATATAAAGTCAGTTCGGCACACAGGCCCGGAGTGGCTTTTTGATGTGCTTGAGCCCCTCTCGGACACGTCCCGCATGGTGCTCTTGATGACCATGTGGCGCACGTGGCACGTCCGCAACGAGATCACCCATAATAAAATTCCTCCACCGACTGAAGCCTCTCGACGGTTCCTGCATAGCTACCTGACGTCGCTACTTTGTATTCAACAATTCCCTAAGGATGATCAGAGGAAGGGGAAAATGGTTCTGATGGACCCGGCGCTAAGGACGGCGCCTTGTAGCAGCAACAACGACGCACTCGGAAACGAAAGAAACAGCGGAGTGCTGTGCACGAGTACGCACAGCAGCGCGCTGGGAAATAGTAGCAGCAACGGCGCACTGTGCATAAGCATGAACCATGACGAGATATACACAAGCATGAACAGGGGCGAAGTAGATTCTGTGCGCAAGCATTCGTGTGTGGGCTGGCGGACACCTGAGCCTGGGTGGCTTACTTTAAATGTCGATGGATCCTATAGGGCGCATACTGGAAATGGGGGCATCGGCATGGTGCTCCGTGACAGCTTCGGTGGTATTATCTTTACCTCGTGCCGACATCTTTTCACATGTGATAATGCACTAGCTGCAGAACTTGAGGCTTGCAAAGAAGGAATTGCATTGGCGCTAGAATGGAGCTCACTCCCATTCACCGTCGAAACGGATAGTGTTGAAGCTGCTATGATGATTTCCAACCCCTTGGTTGATAGATCACAGTACACTGCCCTTGTCCAGGAGATCTCTGCTATGATGAGAGGGGACAGACAGATTAAGGTTAAGGCGATAAAGAGGGAGTGTAATCTTGTTAGCCATGAACTAGCTAAGATTGGGAGAGTTGAGGTTAAGACGGCCGTCTGGTTACGGTCGGGTCTTGAGAGGGTTGTAAAACTGTGTGCACTGGATCATACTGATCCGGGTTAATTAATACATAACCCTTTCCCCCGCAAAATAAAAAAAAGAAGTTTGACGAGAGGGAGAACTCAGGGGTCTTTGGTCTTACCCCTGATTACTTCATGAACAATGGCCGCCCAGTCCGTGCAGTGCCCCTGAACAATGACGCAGGTTCTACTGTACAAGCATCTACATGGCAATATCCTAATGACAGGGCTGCACAACACGGTGAATTTTAATATTTTGTTCCGTTGCTGATCTTTATCGAACTACTTGTTTCTCTAAATTCAACTTGTTGACAGTTCAAAGAAAAACTCAATTTGTTGCAGAACGGTATGGAAAGTTCATATACCATACCTAAACCAAAAACCATAAAAATCGTAAAATTGGTTCGGTTCGGTTTATTTTTGGTTCGGTTTTAAAATGCAGAGTGTGACTGTGCAGGATGATAGTTTTGTATTGTGATTTATCTCCAATCTGCTCTTGGTATTTACACAGAATAACTCATAGGAACAAAATGGATAATCAATCTGGTAGAGCATAAATTGGTGTCATAGTTGCTCATCAATGAAACTCAAATATTCCCTTGTGTTCTCAGGCCTTAACAGAAGTGCAGTCTGCCAATACACGGATGCTAGGAGTCCGGCTTCCGAAAATACAAATCAAAACAATGTGATTCCTCCAACGACAACAGCAGATGGGAGGCCACCAAACAGTGAGATTGCCTAGCAGCCTCCATCAAGGATGCTGGGGTCCCTAACAATGAGGAGAAGCAGCACCAGCGACATGCAGAAGAGCATGATGGAGGACGTTGCCAATGGTCTCTTCGATTGAAGGTCCTGATGGGAAGAAGATCAATGGCTTCCTATACTTTATGCATCAACCTGTTTCAGGGTCTGCGTGAGTGCATCCGATCGTACGGGGTCTCATTTTTCTACAAATTAAGAGAACTGGAGCTGAATGGCGTTATTATGTTTTTGTTTGAATTGTTACGTTCTTGACAAACTGTCAGATGATAAGATCGTTGCACTTTTTTTTAATCTGCTTTTCCCAAAGAAACCTGGTCCTTTGTTTACCGGCAGACTTGTTGGTTGTTTCCGTAGAGCTGGCCTTTGTTTACCGGCAGACTTGTAACTACTCCCTCGGTTCTGTAATAACCCGATGTTGGGAGAGGATTTGAGAAGGGGATTAGGAGAGGGAGGAGAAGGGAGCAGGTGAGAAGAGAGGGCTCGGGAAGAGATGGGGATCACACTTAATCTCATTCATGCCCCGACTCAGAGTTCCACATCTGCTTAAGTAGTACTGGCCCAAGGCCACACTTGCACACACACGCTTACATGGCCGCGGCCCAACACTACAATTGCACGGAGTGCCTCGCTGTACGCTTCAGGGTTCAGTTAACTGCTGGACTGAACCTGAAGGCATTACAGTCGCCCCTTCTTGAGCAGCTGCTTCATCTTCTCAGAGCTCGGTGTCAGGGAAACGCTTCCGAATGACGTCGTAATCTTCCCAGGTGGTTGCGTCGGCTGGCAAAGTGGACCATTGCACCCGTACCTGAGTGAGGGCGGCATCTCCTTTCTTGACCATGCGGCGTTCCTGGATGGCAATGGGTTTTAGTGGCGTCGTCGTCAGATCAGGCACCTTTGGCAGCTCCGAGAAGACGGGAGTGTAGCTGGGGACGAACGGCTTGAGCTGGGAGATGTGGAAGACTGGATGAATGCGCCCGTCCGGTGGCAGCTTCAGGCGATAGGCGAGGTTGCCAACACGCTCCAGGACGGTGAAGGGACCAAAGAACTTGTACGCCAGCTTGCGGCAGGGGTGGCTGGCGACGGAGACTTGGACGTAGGGCTGGAGCTTGAGGAGGACTTGGTCCCCAACGGCGAAGGAGCGCTCGGAGCGGTGCTTGTCTGCGTGCTTCTTGAAAAGGTCTTGGGCTCGATTGAGATGGCCTCGCAGCATCTCGGTGTGCGCCGCCCAGTCAAGGTCGCCTGTGGCTGCGTCGGTTGGCAGCTCACTGCTGAAAGCTGGGAGTCCTCCCAAGTTGGGATCCCGCCCGTACAGTGCCTTGAACGGAGAGCAGCGAAGCGAAGAGTGATGCGTTGAATTGTACCGGAACTCTGCTGCAGGAAGCCACCTACGCCATTGCTTGGGCTGGTCGTTGATGGCACAGCGAAGGAACATCTCGAGGCACTGGTTCACCCGTTCGCTCTGCCCGTCCGTCTGTGGATGGTATGCTGTGGAATAGAGGAGCTTGGTACCAGCGGCTGCGAGAATTTCCCTCCACATGGCGCTTATGAAGATCTTGTCGCGGTCGGAGACGATCGTGTGCAGAACGCCGTGGAGCTTGATGATGGAGTCCCAGAAGGCTCGTGCCACTTGCGTTGCATTGAAAGGATGGCGAAGGGGCACGAAGTGGGCAAACTTGGTCAAACGGTCGACCACCACCATGATCGTGTCGAATCCCTCCGATGTAGGCAATCCCTCGACAAAATCCATGGTCAGGTCATATGCCATGGTTCTATCGGAATTGGCAGTGGCTGCAGCTTGCCGGCGGGGTGACGTAGCTCGTGCTTGGCCTACTGACAGGTACGGCACTGATGGATGTAGTCCTCGACAGCGCGCTTGAGGCCCGGCCAGGCGAACAGCTTGCGCACACACTGGTAGGTGGCGGCGATGCCGGAGTGCCCCCCCACGGCGCTATCATGCAGCGCCGTGATCAACTTGGTCTGGAGTGCCGTGTTGGCGCCAATCCAGAGCCGGTCGCCTTGACGTATGATGCCTTGCCGGAGGACTCGGCCTTGGTCGTCAGGGCTTTGGATCGTGAGCTGAGCCAGCAGCTCTTGTGCTGCCACGTCCGTCTCGTAGGAATTGGCCACCTCTTGCAGCCATTGGGGGTGGCATACAGAGAGCGCGTCGAGCGCGTGTCGGTGTCCAACCCGCGAGAGCGCATCTGCGGCGCCATTGTCGGCTCCTTTCTTGTACCGGAAGGAGAACTGAAGGCCGACAAGCTTGGACATGGCCTTGCGTTGCAGCTCGGTGTCAAGTTGTTGCTCCCCCAGGGCACACAAGCTCTTGTGATCTGTGACAATCTCGAATGGACCGAGCTGCAAATACGGCCGCCACTTGTCAACGGCCATCATCACGGCGAGGAACTCCTTCTCGTAAGTGGAGAGCTTCTGATTCTTGATGCCCAAAGCCTTGCTCATGTAGGCCACCGGGTGGCCATCCTACACCAGGATGGCGCCCACGCCCGTGTCGCATGCGTCGGTTTCGATGGCGAATGGCTTGGTGAAGTCCGGGAGGGCGAGCACCGGTGTACTGGTCATAGCTTGCTTGAGCAGATCGAATGCCGCCTGGGTGCGCTCGTCCCAGTGGAACCCTTTCTTGGTGAGGAGCTAGGTGAGTGGCTTGGCGAGCACCCCGTAGTTGGCGATGAACTTCCGGTAGTAGCCGGTGAGGCCGAGAAACCCACGCAGCTCGGTGGCGTTGGTGGGCACGGGCCACGCTTGCATCGCGCTGGTCTTGCTTGCATCGGTAGCGACACCCTCCTTGGAGATGATGTGGCTGAGGTACTCGATGTTGGGTTGAGCGAACGTGCACTTGGACTCCTTGGCGTAGAGCTCGTGCTGCCGTAGCGTGTCGAGCACCAGCTGTAGGTGTTCCTCATGCTCCTGCAAGTCAATGCTGAAAACTAGGATGTCATCAAGGAAGATGATCACAAACTTACGACTGTAGCTGGCAAAGATGGAGTTCATAAGGCACTGGAATGTTGCCGGCGCATTGCAGAGGCCGAACGGCATCACTTTGAAGTGGAAGTGACCATGGTGGGTCTTAAAAGCCGTCTTCTCTTCGTCCTCGGCGCGCATGCATATTTGGTGGTAGCCGCCGCGCAAGTCAATCTTGGAGAAGTAGGCAGCGCCGGCCAGCTCATCGAGAAGTTCGTCCACAACGGGAAGAGGAAATTTGTTCTTGACAGTAACTTGGTTGAGGCGACGAAAATCGATGCAGAACCTCCAACTACCATCCTTCTTCTTCACTAGCAGGACAGGAGCAACGTAGGGGCTCATGCTGTGCACGATGACGCCGGCGTCCTGTTGGGGAACGTAGTAATTTCAAAAAAAAATCCTACGCACACGCAAGATCATGGTGATGGCATAGCAACGAGAGGGGAGAGTGTTCGTCCACGTACCCTCGTAGACCTTAAGTGGAAGCGTTAGCACAACGCGGTTGATGTAGTCGTACGTCTTCACGATCCGACCGATCCAAGCACCGAACGTACGGGGCCTCCGAGTTCAGCACACGTTCAGCTCGATGACGATCTCCGGCCTCCAATCCAGCGAAGCTCCGGAGATGAGTTCCGTCAGCACGACGGCGTGGTGACGATGATGATGTTCTACCGGCGCAGGGCTTTGCCTGAACTCCGCGACGATATGACCGAGGTGGAATATGGTGGAGGGGGGCACCGCACACGGCTAAGGAACGATCCGAAGATCAACTTGTGTGTCTATGGGGTGCCCCCCTCCCCCCCGCCCTCGTATATAAAGGAGCCAGGGGGAGGAGGCGGCCGGCCAAGGAGGGCGCGCCAAGGGGGGAGTCCTACTCCCACCGGGAGTAGGACTCCCTTCTTTCCAAGTAGGAGTAGGAGAAGGGGGAAAGAGGAGGAAGAGGAGAAGGAAAGGGGGGGCGCCGCCCCCTTCCCTTGTCCTATTCGGACTAGGAAGGGGAGGGGCGCGCGGCCCCCTCCTGGTTCCTTCCCTCTTCTCCCTCGAGGCCCATGTAGGCCCAATAACCCCCGGGGGGGTTCCGGTAACCTCCCGGTACTCCAGTAAAATGCCGATTTCACCCGGAACCATTCCGATGTCCAAACATAGGCTTCCAATATATCATTCTTTATGTCTCGACCATTTCGAGACTCCTCGTCATGTCCGTGATCACATCCGGGACTCCGAACAAACTTCGGTACATCAAAACTTATAAACTCATAATAAAACTGTCATCGTAACGTTAAGCGTGTGGACCCTACGGGTTCGAGAACTATGTATACATGACCTAGAACCATTCTCGGTCAATAACCAATAGCGGGACCTGGATGCCCATATTGGTTCCTACATATTCTACGAAGATCTTTATCGGTCAAACCGCATAACAACTTACGTTGTTCCCTTTGTCATTGGTATGTTACTTGCCCGAGATTTGATCGTCGGTATCCAATACCTAGTTCAATCTCGTTGCCGGCAAGTCTCTTTACTCGTTCTATAATACATCATCTTATAACTAACTCATTAGTTATAATGCTTGCAAGGCTTAGGTGATGAGTATTACCGAGAGGGCCCAGAGATACCTCTCCGACAATCGGAGTGACAAAACCTAATCTCGAATTATGCCAACCCAACATGTACCTTCGGAAACACCTGTAGAGTACCTTTATAATCACCCAGTTACGTTGTGACGTTTGGTAGCACACAAAGTGTTCTTCCGGTAAACGGGAGTTGCACAATCTCATAGTTGCAGGAACTTTGTATAAGTCATGAAGAAAGCAATAACAACATACTAAACGGTCAAGTGCTAGGCTAACGGAATGGGTCATGTCAATCACATCATTCTCCTAATGAATTGATCCCATTAATCAAATGACAACACATGTCTATGGTTAGGAAACATAACCATCTTTCATTAATGAGCTAGTCAAGTAGAGGCATACTAGTGACTTTATGTTTGTCTATGTATTCACACATGTATCATGTTTCCGGTTAATACAATTCTAGCATGAATAATAAACATTTATCATGATATGAGGAAATAAATAATAACTTTATTATTGCCTCTAGGGCATATTTCCTTCAGTCTCCCACTTGCACTAGAGTCAATAATCTAGATTACATAGTAATGATTCTAACACCCATGGAGTCTTGGTGCTGATCATGTTTTGCTCGTGAGAGAGGCTTAGTCAACGGGTCTGCAACATTCAGATCCGTATGTATCTTGCAAATCTCTATGTCTCCCACTTGGACTTGGTCCTGAATGGAATTGAAGCTTCTCTTGATGTGCTTGGTCCTCTTGTGAAATCTGGATTCCTTTGCCAAGGCAATTGCACCAGTATTGTCACAGAAGATTTTCATTGGTCCCGATGCACTAGGTATGACACCTAGATCGGAAATGAACTCCTTCATCTAGACTCCTTCATTTGCTGCTTCCGAAGCAGCTATGTACTCCGCTTCACATGTAGATCCCGCCACGACGCTTTGTTTAGAAATACACCAACTTACAGCTCCACCGTTTAATAAAAACACGTATCCGGTTTGCGATTTAGAATTGTCCGGATCAGTGTCAAAGCTTGCATCGACGTAACCGTTTACGACTAGCTCTTTGTCACCTCCATATACGAGAAACATATCCTTAGTCCTTTTCAGGTATTTCAGGATGTTCTTGACCGCTGTCCAGTGATCCACTCCTGGATTACTTTGGTACCTTCCTGCCAAGATTATTGCTAAGCATACGTCAGGTCTGGTACACAGCATTGCATACATGATAGAGCCTATGGCTGAAGCATAGGGAACATTTTTCATTTTCTCTCTATCTTCTGCTGTGGTCGGGCATTGAGTTTGACTCAACTTCACACCTTGTAGCACAGGCAAGAATCCTTTCTTTGCCTGATCCATTTTGAACTTTTTCAAAATTTTGTCAAGGTATGTGCTTTGTGAAAGTCCTATTAAGCGTCTTGATCTATCTCTATAGATCTTGATGCCCAATATGTAAGCAGCTTCACCGAGGTCTTTCATTGAAAAACTTTTATTCAAGTATCCCTTTATGCTATCCAGAAATTCTATATCATTTCCAATTAACAATATGTCATCTACATATAAAATTAGAAATGCTACAGAGCTCCCACTCACTTTCTTATAAATACAGGCTTCTCCAAAAGTCTGTATAAAACCATATGCTTTGATCACACTATCAAAGCATTTATTCCAACTCCGAGATGCTTGCACCAGTCCATAAATGGAACGCTGGAGCTTGCACACTTTGTCAGCACCTCTTGGATCAACAAAACCTTCCGGCTGCATCATATACAACTCTTCTTCTAGAAATCCATTCAAGAATGCAGTCTTGACATCCATTTGCCAAATTTCATAATCATGAAATGCAGCAATAGCTAAAATGATTCGGACAGACTTAAGCATCACTACGGGTGAGAAAGTCTCATCGTAGTCAACCCCTTGAACTTGTTGAAAACCTTTTGCAACAAGTCGAGCTTTATAGACAGTTACATTACCATCAGCGTCAGTCTTCTTCTTAAAAATCCATTTATTCTCAATGGCTTGCCGATCATCGGGCAAGTCAACCAAAGTCCATACTTTGTTTTCATACATGGATCCCATCTCAGATTTCATGGCTTCTAGCCATTTTGCAGAATCCGGGCTCATCATCGCTTCCTCATAGTTCGTAGGTTCATCATGGTCAAGTAACATGATTTCCAGAATAGGATTACCGTACCACTCTGGTGCGGATCTTACTCTGGTAGACCTACGAGGTTCAGTAGAAACTTGATCTGAAGTTTCATGATCATTATCATTAGCTTCCTCACTAATTGGTGTAGTTGTCACAGGAACCGGTTCTCGTGATGAACTACTTTCCAATAAGGGAGTAGATACAGTTATCTCATCAAGTTCTACTTTCCTCCCACTCACTTCTTTCGAGAGAAGCTCCTTCTCTAGAAAGGATCCATTCTTAGCAACGAATGTCTTGCCTTCGGATCTGTGATAAAAGGTGTACCCAACAATATCTTTTGGGTATCCTATGAAGACACATCTCTCCAATTTAGGTTCGAGCTTATCTGGTTGAAGTTTCTTCACATAAGCATCGCAGCCCCAAACTTTAAGAAACGACAACTTTGGCTTCTTGCCAAACCACAGTTCATAAGGCGTTGTTTCAACGGATTTTGATGGTGCCCTATTTAACGTGAATGCGGCCGTCTCTAAAGCATAACCCCAAAACGATAGCGGTAAATCAGTAAGAGACATCATAGATCGCACCATATCAAGTAAAGTACGATTACGACGTTCGGACACACCATTTCGTTGTGATGTTCCAGGTGGCGTGAGTTGCGAAACTATTCCACATTGTTTCAAGTGTAGGCCAAACTCATAACTCAAATATTCTCCTCCATGATCAAATCGTAGAAACTTTATTTTCTTGTTACGATGATTTTCCACTTCACTCTGAAATTCTTTGAAATTTTCAAATGTTTCAGACTTGTGTTTCATCAAGTAGATATACCCATATCTGCTCAAATCATCTGTGAAGGTGAGAAAATAACGATACCCGCCGCGAGCCTCAACATTCATTGGGCCACAAACATTAGTATGTATGATTTCCAACAAATCAGTTGCTCGCTCCATAGTTCCGGAGAACAGCGTTTTAGTCATCTTGCCCATAAGGCACGGTTCGCAAGTACCAAGTGATTCATAATCAAGTGATTCCAAAAGTCCATCAGTATGGAGTTTCTTCATGCATTTTACACCGATATGACCCAAACGGCAGTGCCACAAATAAGTTGCACTATCATTATCAACTCTGCATCTTTTGGTTTCAACACTATGAATATGTGTATCACTACTATCGAGATTTAATAAAAATAGACCACTCTTCAAGGGTGCATGACCATAAAAGATATTACTCATATAAACAGAACAACCATTATTCTCTGATTTAAATGAATAACCGTCTCGCATCAAACAAGATCCAGATATAATGTTCATGCTCAACGCTGGCACCAAATAACAATTATTCAGGTCTAAAACTAATCCCGAAGGTAGATGTAGAGGTAGCGTGCCGACCGCGATCACATCGACTTTGGAACCGTTTCCCACGCGCATCGTCACCTCGTCCTTGGCCAGTGCTCGCTTATTCCGTAGTCCCTGTTTCGAGTTGCAAATATTAGCAACAGAACCAGTATCAAATACCCAGGTGCTACTACAAGCTCTAGTTAGGTACACATCAATAACATGTATATCACATATACCTTTGTTTACTTTGCCATCCTTCTTATCCGCCAAATACTTGGGGCAGTTCCGCTTCCAGTGACCAGTCTGCTTGCAGTAGAAGCACTCAGTTTCAGGCTTAGGTCCAGACTTGGTTTTCTTCTCTTGAGCAGCAACTTGCTTGCTGTTCTTCTTGAAGTTCCCCTTCTTCTTCACTTTGCCCTTTTTCTTGAAACTAGTGGTCTTGTTGACCATCAACACTTGATGCTCCTTCTTGATTTCTACCTCCGCAGCTATTAGCATTGCGAAGAGCTCGGGAATAGTCTTGTTCATCCCTTGTATATTATAGTTCATCACAAAGCTCTTGTAGCTTGGTGGGAGTGATTGGAGAATTCTGTCAATGACGCTATCATCCGGAAGATTAACTCCCAGTTGAATCAAGTGATTATTATACCCAGACATTTTGAGTATATGCTCACTGATAGAACTATTCTCCTCCATCTTGCAGCTGTAGGACTTATTGGAGACTTCATATCTCTCAATCCGGGCATTTGCTTGAAATATTAACTTCAACTCCTGGAACATCTTATATGCTCCATGACGTTCAAAACGTCGTTGAAGACCCGGTTCTAAGCCGTAAAGCATGGCACACTGAACTATAGAGTAGTCATCAGCTTTGCTCTGCCAGACGTTCTTAACGTCGTCAGTTGCATCAGCAGCAGGCCTAGCACCCAGCGGTGCTTCTAGGACGTAACTTTTCTGTGCAGCAATGAGGATAATCCTTAGGTTACGGACCCAGTCCATGTAATTGCTACCATCATCTTTCAACTTTGCTTTCTCAAGGAACGCATTAAAATTCAATGGAACAACAGCGCGAGCCATCTATCTACAAACAAACATAGACAAGCAAAATACTATCAGGTACTAAGTTCATGATAAATTTAAGTTCAATTAATCATATTACTTAAGAACTCCCACTTAGACAGACATCTCTCTAGTTATCTAAGTGATCACGTGATCCAAATCAACTAAACCATAACCGATCATCACGTGAGATGGAGTAGTTTTCAATGGTGAACATCACTATGTTGATCATATCTACTATATGATTCACGCTCGACCTTTCGGTCTCCGTGTTCCGAGGCCATATCTGCATATGCTAGGCTCGTCAAGTTTAACCTGAGTATTCCGCGTGTGCAAAACTGTCTTGCACCCGTTGTAGATGGACGTAGAGCTTATCACACCCGATCATCACGTGGTGTCTGGGCACGACGAACTTTGGCAGCGGTGCATACTCAGGGAGAACACTTCTTGATAATTTTAGTGAGAGATCATCTTAAAATGCTACCGTCAATCAAAGCAAGATAAGATGCATAAAGGATAAACATCACATGCAATCAATATAAGTGATATGATATGGCCATCATCATCTTGTGCTTGTGATCTCCATCTTTGAAGCACCGTCGTGATCATCATCATCACCGGCGCGACACCTTGATCTCCATCGTAGCATCGTTGTCATTACACCATCTATTGCTTCTACGACTATTGCTACCGCTTAGTGATAAAGTAAAGCAATTACAGGGCGTTTGCATTTCATACAATAAAGCGACAACCATATGGCTCCTGCCAGTTGCCGATAACTTCGGTTACAAAACATGATCATCTCATACAATAAAATATAGCATCACGTCTTGACCATATCACATCACAACATGCCCTGCAAAAACAAGTTAGACGTCCTCTACTTTGTTGTTGCAAATTTTACGTGGCTGCTACGGGTTTAGCAAGAACCGTTCTTACCTACGCATCAAAAACCACAACGATAGTTCGTCAAGTTGGTGCTGTTTTAACCTTCGCAAAGACCGGGCGTAGCCACACTCGATTCAGCTAAAGTGAGAGAGACAGACACCCGCCAGCCACCTTTAAGCACGAGTGCTCGTAACGGTGAAACCAGTCTCGCGTAAGCGTACGCGTAATGTCGGTCCGGGCCGCTTCATCTCACAATACCGCCGAACCAAAGTATGACATGCTGGTAAGCAGTATGACTTGTATCGCACACAACTCACTTGTGTTCTACTCGTGCATATAACATCAACGCATAAAACCTAGGCTCGGATGCCACTGTTGGGGAACGTAGTAATTTCAAAAAATTTCCTACGCACACGCAAGATCATGGTGATGGCATAGCAACAAGAGGGGAGAGTGTTCGTCCATGTACCCTCGTAGACCGTAAGCGGAAGCATTAACACAACGCGGTTGATGTAGTCGTACGTCTTCACGATCCGACCGATCCAAGCACCGAACGTACGGGGCCTCCGAGTTCAGCACACGTTCAGCTCGATGACGATCTCCGGTCTCCAATCCAGCGAAGCTCCGGAGATGAGTTCCGTCAGCACGACGGCGTGGTGACGATGATGATGTTCTACCGGCACAGGGCTTCGCCTAAACTCCGCGACGATATGACCGAGGTGGAATATGGTGGAGGGGGGGCACCGCACACGGCTAAGGAACGATCCGTAGATCAACTTGTGTGTCTATGGGGTGCCCCCCCCCCCCCCCGCCCTCGTATATAAAGGAGCCAGGGGGGAGGAGGCGGCCGGCCAAGGAGGGCGCACCAAGGGGGGAGTCCTACTCCCACCGGGAGTAGGACTCCCTTCTTTCCAAGTAGGAGTAGGAGAAGGGGGAAAGAGGAGGAAGAGGAGAAGGAAAGGGGGGGGCGCCGCCCCCCTTCCCTTGTCCTATTCGGACTAGGAAGGGAAGGGGGGCGCGCCCCCCTCCTGGTTCCTTCCCTCTTCTCCCTCGAGGCCCATGTAGGCCCAATAACCCCCGGGGGGGTTCCGGTAACCTCCCGGTACTCCGGTAAAATGCCGATTTCACCCGGAACCATTCCGATGTCCAAACATAGGCTTCCAATATATCATTCTTTATGTCTCGACCATTTTGAGACTCCTCGTCATGTCCGTGTTCACATCCGGGACTCCGAACAAACTTCGGTACATCAAAACTTATAAACTCATAATAAAACTGTCATCGTAACGTTAAGCGTGCAGACCCTACGGGTTCGAGAACTATGTAGACATGACCTAGAACCATTCTCGGTCAATAACCAATAGCGGGACCTGGATGCCCATATTGGTTCCTACATATTCTATGAAGATCTTTATCGGTCAAACCGCATAACAACATACATTGTTCCCTTTGTCATCGGTATGTTACTTGCCCGAGATTTGATCGTCGGTATCCAATACCTAGTTCAATCTCGTTGCCGGCAAGTCTCTTTACTCGTTCTGTAATACATCATCTTATAACTAACTCATTAGTTATAATGCTTGCAACGCTTAGGTGATGAGTATAACCGAGAGGGCCCAGAGATACCTCTCCGACAATCGGAGTGACAAAACTTAATCTCGAATTATGCCAACCCAACATGTACCTTCGGAAACACCTGTAGAGCACCTTTATAATCACCCAGTTACGTTGTGACGTTTGGTAGCACACAAAGTGTTCTTCCGGTAAACGGGAGTTGCACAATCTCATAGTTGCAGGAACTTTGTATAAGTCATGAAGAAAGCAATAGCAACATACTAAACGATCAAGTGCTAGGCTAACGGAATGGGTCATGTCAATCACATCATTCTCCTAATGATGTGATCCCATTAATCAAATGACAACACATGTCTATGGTCAGGAAACATAACCATCTTTGATTAATGAGCTAGTCAAGTAGAGGCATACTAGTGACTTTATGTTTGTCTATGTATTCACACATATATCATGTTTCCGGTTAATACAATTCTAGCATGAATAATAAACATTTATCATGATATGAGGAAATAAATAATAACTTTATTATTGCCTATAGGGCATATTTCCTTCACGTCCAGCATGTCGCGCACCTACTTCTCGATTTCATCCTTCTGCGCGGGCGAGTAACGGTAAGGGCGGGTGTTGATTGGTGGTGCGCCTGGTTCCAAATTGATCCCGTGGTCGTACTGACGGCGCGGTGGCAGAGTCTTGGGTTCAGAGAACACGTCCGCATATTCATGTAAGACTCGCTGAATGTTTGGTGGTACAGGGGCTGGTGGTGCTTTGCTCTGCGGTTCCACGGTTACCAAGGCCGCAGTCCAGATGTCATTAGCCACTTCCATACGATGAAGCTCATACGCATCGAGCTCGGAGATTGGAGGCAGGTCTTCGGTATTGACCCCTTGTAAATGCACAAGCTTGCCCTCTGTTTCAAATGCAATCGTCTTCTCTAGCCAGTGGAAATTCATCGGACTGTGCGCGCCCAACCAATCCATGCCCAACACCCCATCATAGGCACTGAGTTGAAGCACGCGGAGATCCGTGTGGAAGGTATGCCCTGGCACCTGCCAATAGAGCTTGCGCACGATGCGATCGCAGTGCAGCCGGTGCCCATTGGTGACACGCACAGAGACTGGCGGGAGTGATTCTGTTACGGTGCCCAAGCGACTGACAAAAGCCTCACTGACGAAACTGTGTGTGCTTCCGGAGTCCACCAAGAGCAGCATAACTTGGTCTCCCACCATGGCACGAAGGCGAATGGTGGAAGGGGCTTCGTCCCCGGTGACGGCATGCTGGGACAGCGAGCAACATTCAGCATCCTGGGCAGCGGGTGGCTCCAGTAATTGCAAGGCGTGAACTGTGTCATCTGAGAGAATTTCCCCATAATCACCAACCTCGATCATCATCATTACTCCCGTCCTCTTGCACTGATGTTCCCGGGAGTACTTGTCCCCGCAACGAAAACAGAGCCCATTGGCGCGTCCGAAATCGCGCAGCTGACGCTCCCGGCCAAACTCGTCGCCCCCTTGACGCGGTGGCACGACCCCGCGAGCCGGAATGGGTGCTGGCGCAGCTGGACGTCCCACTGGTGCTGGACAGTGGCGCTGAACACGTTGTTTCTCCAACTCTTCCTCCTGTATGCGTGCTAACACGGCTGCCCGGGTGATGCTTGTTGGTGCCTGCAGCCTAACCCCAAGGCGGAGCTCATCCTTCAGACCCAAGAGAAACTGAGACACAAAAAACTTGGGGCTGAGCGATGGATCGAGGGACAGTAAATGGTACATGCAAGTTTCAAATTGCTGCCTGTACTCCTGGACACTACCGGTCTGTTTCAGTTGGACCAGTCTGTGCATCTAAACCTCAAATTCTTCTGGCCCAAACTCTTCTTCGACTGCTGCTCTGAAACTTGGCCATGTCAACCCCGGGTGCGTCTGACAGTAAGATTGCAGCCACATAGCTGCCAGACCCTCCATGTACAAGGATGCAGTAGTGACCCAACTGTGCTGCGGCACCTTGTACAGCTCGAAGTAAGAAGCACAACGCTCCAACCAGATGTGAGGGGCGTCGCCATCAAACTTGGGGAAGTCATGCTTTGGCAGTTTGGTGTGGTGGTCGCCGACGCGGGCCGGCTTTGGTGGCGCCGGTGCTCTGACAGGCAGCAACGGTGGTCCATGATTGACCAGCCGCGCGAAAGGGAGTTGCGCCGCGCCTTCAGTATACAGGTGCGGAGGAGGTGGAGGCGGGGGCGGGTGGCGGGTCGCGACGGGTGGTGTAGGGGGCGCATGGATGGATGATCCCGCATCTGCAGTGAGGCCCGATGGTGATGTGGCCCCCGCGGCGGTGGCGGTGGCTGGATCCATGGTGGGCGCCGCCTTGCGCGCCTCGTCGACATCGGCTTGGGTCAAGTCGATTTGCTTGCCTAGGTGCTTCAATTCAGTGGACACCGTCTCGTTGAAGGACGTCTGGGCCTGGAATCGCTCGTCGGCGGTTTTCTGACTTGCGTCGAGGCGGCGGATGACCGACTCGAGCAGATTCTGCAGCTTGTCGATGGTTTCTCCCATGGCGTCGAGGAGGTAGTGGGTCTGCGCCGAGGGCTTCGACGACGGCGCCGTGATCTCACTCCAAATCGGACCTAACCCCGTGCAGGATTTCGTGCAATTCGCCGGAGCAATTCGCACCTACACGGTGGATGTTACAGGTCGATCGAGAGGATACGAGATCTGCAACCGCGTGGAAGGGGTGGGGAAAATTTTTCGGCTCTGATTACCAACTGTAATAACCCGATGTTGGGAGAGGATTTGAGAAGGGGATTAGGAGAGGGAGGAGAAGGGAGCAGGTGAGAAGAGAGGGCTCGGGGAGAGATGGGGATCACACTTAATCTCATTCATGCCCCGACTCAGAGTTCCACATCTGCTTAAGTAGTACTGGCCCAAGGCCACACTTGCACACACACGCTTACATGGCCGCGGCCCAACACTACAATTGCACGGAGTGCCTCGCTGTACGCTTCAGGGTTCAGTTAACTGCTGGACTGAACCTGAAGGCGTTACACGTTCCTAAATATTTGTCTTTCTAGAGATTTCAACAAGTGACTACATATGAAGTAAAATGAGTGAATCTACACTCTAAAATATGTCTATATACATCCGTATGTGATAACCATTTGAAATCTCTAAAAAGAGAAATATTTAGGAACGGAGGGAGTAGAATGATATGCATGAAAATCAGGGAGCGCGTCGCCGTTGCATCCTGTAGAGCGGGCAACAGCAAGTAGCACACAACGAAAGCAGAGCATGAAAGAATTATGCAAAATCATCAAGCATTTGACCAGGGGCGATTTTACCGTCCGGGAAACTAGGGCACGTGCCCAGGCTCAACGGCGACGTGAACTAAAGCTCTGATGAACTCCGGCGACGAGCTTCTCAATTATTTTTCTGGGATCTATCAATGTGCAGGTTTGCCCAGAAAAATAGATGCAAAACTCAATGTGCAGTCCATTTTGTTACCATGTTAGCGGTGCTTCTCATTTAGTTTTTAGAACGAAAAAAACTTTTCTCCTCAATTTCAAATCAAAATGCCCTTATATTAAATTAAAAATAAATAAAAATCAGAACCCCAGTCCTTTGGTTTTCATTTACACCAATAAATGTTCATGTGATGATGCATTGTAGCAATATTTCTTCTAGTTCAAATATAACACATGTTTGTGGTTTTGAACATTATTGTTATATTACACATAGAGTGAAGTGTATTCTAGGTCCCTGAACTATTTCAGGGGTATTATCTCGGTCCGCAAACTATGAAAATCATTTTGTTCCTAGGAGTCTCACCTAGGTCCTCAAACTATATGAAAGAAATAAGAATAAAAAAATTAGGTCTACTCTTTTTGAGACAAAGAATGTGTATCTACTTTTTTTTTAGATAATCTCACGAGGTTTTATTCAACCTTCATAATATTTACAGGGACGAACGGGACTCTATCGGGCTGACCTAACCAAACATGGCTGCCAGGCCCTAACTCTCTATGCTTGATTGCCTAGCCAGAAGTGCCAAGTTAAAGAGGTCCGGGTCTTGGAAGCCAAGACCTCGCATGTAATTTGGCATGGTCATTATGTCCCATGGCACCCAGGCTGGCTTTCATCTTCCTCCCTTACTCCCCCACCAAAATTATCGAATAATGGAAGTGACATTCTCGCACAGTCCCCTCGGCAGCCTGAAGCATGACATGGAATATACTGGGACCGCCTGTGCTACTGACTTTATGAGGACTTCCTTTCCATTTTCTTTGAACATCAGTACAGACACAAGCGCTCATATACACGCGCATACACTCACCTCTATGAATGCACACACGCACACCCTACCCCTATGAGCACCTCCAAAAGACTGAGCCGGCATATCATCTTGAAATTTACGAAGTCACTGTAGGCACCTCGTTGTCGACGGGTACGTCTCCTCCCACTGAATGAGCATTGCCGGAAATCCTGAAATAAATCCAGAAATAAATGCAAGCACCAGTATTTGAACCCTGGTGGGCTGGGGATACCACACTCCCTCTAATCATCCAACCACAGGTTGGTTCGGAACTTCCTTCCCAGTTGACGGCAACAGTTTTTCCATCCATCATCTAATTTTCTCCCAGACCGTGTCACGCAAAAAAAATTTGAGGGTGTCACGCAAATATTTGCAAATGCCATTTTTTGGAGAGCAACTAGTTAACGAGCGCTCCTTTGGGAGTCTCGCAACGATCAGCGCCACTTGGCACGCTCTCAGCCATTCGCCACGTGTCGTGCTCTGTACGCTCCCTCTGGATTTTTTTATTTTTCCGCACGCGTTTTTGGCTTTTTAAACGATTTTTTCCGGGTTTTTTCGACGTTTTGGTTTTCCCCCGGTCTTCCTTAGCTTTTGGATCAAAACAAATTTGAAAAAAAATTGCACGAAAAAACGGTTTTCTTTTTTCCCCTTTCGCGAGAGTCACGGCCGTGCCTTTCGGAAACGAAAAAAACACATTTTTTTTCTTTCGCGAGAGTTACGGGTTTGCTTCCGCGAGAGGTACGGTTGTGCTTTCGCGAGAGTCACGGCCGTGCCTCTTGGAAAGGAAAAACAAAACGCGTTATCTGTTTTTTTCTTTCGCGAGAGTCACGGTTTTGCTTCCGCGAGAGGTACGGGTGTGCTTTCGCGAAAGTCACGGCCGTGCCTCTCGGAAAGGAAAAAATACGCGTTTTCTGTTTTTATTTCTTTCGCGAGAGCCACGGTTTTGCTTCCGCGAGAGACACGGTTGTGCTTTCACGAGAGTCACGGCCGTGCCTCTCGGAAAGGAAAAAAATACGCGTTTTCTGTTTTTATTTCTTTCGCGAGAGTCACGGTTTTGCTTCCGCGAGAGGCACGGTTGTGCTTTCGCGAGAGTCACGGCCGTGCCTCTTTGGAAACGAAAAAAACGTGTTTTCTATTTTTTTTTTCCTTCCACGAGAGTCACGGTTTTGCTTTCACGAGAGGTACGGCATGCCTCTTTCGGAAAGGGAAAAAACCGTCCCGGTTCGGTTTTTTTGTTAAAAAAAAGTTCGTCAAAACCTATCAACATGGGATCTAGTTTTGAAGATCTCGACGTGAGGGATCCAATGGTGAAAACGGTTCAAGATTTGGATGCACGGTTTAAGAGATAAAACGTTTTGAATAAATGGATATACGAAAAAAAGGAAAACTCCTTAATTAGTGATTTCATATTTTTTGAATGTCCTACATCAGTAAAGGTGCACCTGTCTGGGCTTTAGGCCCAACAGACCATTTGCTCGCAGACGACGACCCAGGAGCCCAAGGCCGCCGGCAGCGCAACCTAAATAATTGGACGGGCGCTAGGGTTCTACCCTCTCATCTTTCCTCCCTCCTCGCGCCGCCGCCCCCGTGGTTGCAGCAGAAGCAGCTTGCGCCGTCGCCTCCGTGGTTGCAGCAGAAACAGCGATCCCCATCGCCATCAGCCCAAGAAACTAAGGTTCCCCTCCCTCCCTCCCTCCCCCCCCCTACGCCTCTTCATGCGTGGCTCTACGGATCTGGGGGCTTTATTGTTTCGTTTTTGTGCTGAATTTAGTTGCTGTGGTTGATTTCGTTGGTAGTTTAGTTCCCGATATCTCTAGTTTGTGGCGTGTTAATTGATGATTCTGAGAGATGCTTGCTTCATCTTCGACTTTTAATGCCTATATAGTTGTGTGCCGATATTGGTAGCTACTCTTCAGATCTCAAGTAAGCCTCCGGGTTCTTACTTGCAAAATCGTTGATATGTATCCTTGTTCTTGCTGAAGATTTGTGTAGAGGAGGAATCGGTGGACCTTGTTGTGTGCAAAACATAGTTTAGTTGGAGCCATATTTGGACCTTGCTGGTTCTTGCTCAACATTTGTTCTACTTTCTAATGGGATAAATTTTTGTGGTGTATGAATGTGTAGTACCATTATGTTGGTAAAATAGACAGGCTAGTTTTACACGCAGGGTCTATAAACCAGAAAGGAGGGAGCATAAGACAGCCCATTTACTTGCAAAACAGTGGCTGTTAATTTTAGTTTTATATTGATCTGCATTCATGGACGTTTCTGCGCTCTCCTCTATGATCTCAAGTGCAATGGAAGTGTACACTAGCTGTTCTAGCGGTGCTTCTGCTTTGCCTAGAACAGTGCATCAGTTTGTTGTTTCTGATGGTGCTCCTGCTTTGCCTATTGGAAAATGATATGTTTCTGAAACTTAACTTGCATCTAAACAGAGGCAACTCTGCAGTGTTTATGAATCACATTTCAGTAGTTTCTTGTGCGCGTCCAGCTGGCTCAGAGCACCATCTAGCAGAGCCTTCTTCTCACTGTTGCTGATCACTTTCCTTGAATGTTTAAGCTCAGTGTTGGTTGCAGTCAGCTCATTCTTCAGGTTCCTGATCTTCAATGCATCCCTGGCCCTCTCGAGGTCCCTGATCTTCTCCTCGATCAGATGCAGATCCTCGTGGTCAGACTGAACTCCTGGTGGTGCTAGAGCGCTGGAGAATTGTTGCGGTAACGATGGAGCTGACGGTTCTTGAACTGCCTCCCCAAACCAGTAGCATTTTCTGCAAACAAGTAGCCGTTTAGTCCAAAGTGTGGAAATAACTGTGGAAGCAAGAAACAAGTCACTCCCTGGGAGTGTTAATAACTGTCTTTCTTCGAATTCAGTGTTTGGACCAGTAGATTTATCTGTTTTTCTAACAGCGGTTTCGGTTTTAGACCAATAACTTCTCTGGTTTCTGTTTTTGATGCAGTGTTTCTGCTTTGGGCACACAGTAGACATGTTCCAAATAGTAAGGAACATTTGTGTGCTCACTTGTATGCATGATCTATCTCAACTGCAATGGAGTTGTACAGTAGTTGTTCTAGTAGTTGATTAGTTATTTGTTTCTGATGGTTTTTTTTCCTAATGCAATCCCTTGCGATGGTTTGTGCAGCATGGATACGCAGGTGAAGCTCGCAGTGGTGGTGAAGGTGATGGGCCGCACCGGGTCGAGGGGTCAGGTGACCCAGGTGAGAGTCAAGTTCCTGGATGACCAGAACCGTCTCATCATGAGGAACGTCAAGGGGCCTGTCCGGGAGGGCGACATCCTCACCCTGCTCGAGTCTGAGCGGGAGGCCAGGAGGCTGCGCTAAGCACTTTCTTTGTTCACCTGTCTGTCTTCGGAAGTACTCCTCAAATGATGTGCTGTTGCCTTCTTACTCTACTGCTTTTGTCTTTTGCCTTGGCTATGGAGATGTAATGAGTTTCCTTCTGTTGCCGAAATTAAAATGCACTTGATGTTATTGTTGCACACCTCTTGGTAATGTGAATCGACCATATTGAATCCTATGTTTTGAGTATAAATATGGATCGCTTCTACTTGTAAAATCATCAAGTGAGGGCTACATCCTCATCCTGCTCGAGAATGAGCGGGACGCCAGGAGGCTGCGCTAAAACAATTTCTTTCTTTATACCTGTCTGTCTTCGGAAGAAAAATGATGCGATGTTGCCTTCCTACTCTACTGCTTTTGTCCTTTGCCTAGGCTAGAAAATGAGTTCTGTTCTGTTGCCTAAATTAAAGTCTTATGTTGTGAGACTTTTTTTTTTTGAAACTTTGATGTTGTGAACTTAAATCATTTACACACATCTTTCTAATGTGAATCGACTATATTGGATCCTATATGATTTAAAATCATCATGTTCATGTGGTGGGTTGTGGTTCTTGCGTGCTTTTTGGACCATTTCGGGGAGTCGGGACGTTTGACACATCCGCCAACACAAGAACCGCCTAGATTTTCTCTTCATTCGAAACTGAAATTTTATTTCTTTGGGACTAGTCGGCTCCCTTATATGTTAAGTATGGGATTACAGCGGGTTGTGGGAGAGTGGACCGCTGAATAGAGAGGGAGGAAGGTGATGGAGGTGTTGATGAAGACGACGAAGTTGATGGAGATGGTCGCCGATGATGGTTCCCCTAGCGGCGCCACCGGGAAAGAGGGGGAGAACCCCCCCCCCCCCCCCCCCTCCTTCCTTGGCTTCTCCCCTAGATGGGGTGAGGATTCCCCCTTTGATCCCAGAGCCATCCCCCTCCGCCCCTCGAATATCTGCATCCTCGAAGATCACCAGTCGCTGCCCAACCCTTGGTGGACATTTTGCTGATCCATCCAGGCACCCTGGAATATGCCGTCGTTTTGGCCGCAACACATGTATCCTCTGCCCCTGCCAACGATGTCCAGGTATATATATAATCCTTTTCAAACATACATATGTTTAACATTTACAAAAATTAATGCACTTTATATTCTAGAATAGAGATAGTATGATTTCCGGATTTATTGTACAAGATTATTAATTACTTATAAAATATAAACGACATGCATGAATGGAGTGGGAACATCAATTGTCAAACATTGTTTGAATTCCCCTCTTGATTATTTTAGAAAAGAAATACTCCCTCTGTCTCGGTGCATAGGGCATGCGTGTAGTTGTTGTGAATGTAACTAACTAAAATGTTTTATGTCGTTAAAAGCATATCATTGGATACACATGCGAATGCAGTTTCTATATTTTTTTTTTTTTTGCTATATATAATACATATGTAGCTAGTTAATTGGTACCTAAAACTACGCACACGCCCTATGCGGGAGTATTAGGTCATCAATTTAACTAGCTACATATGTGTCATGGCTCGAACTGCTACATGGGTGAAGCCTCGAACAGGATATATAAAGCTAAATTAGACGCCAGGTTCGATCATGATTTGCTAGAAGGGATAGTTGGTGCTATATTCCGAGAACACAACGGCAAGTTAATAGCTGCGGCAAGCGAAAACGTGAATTTCTGTTTTGATTCTTTTCATTAGAGGCGATAGCGGTCAGATTAGGTTTGAACCTGGCATGAACTATAGGCTGCAGCAAGATAGAGGTTATGTCTCACAATGCGGAGGTCGTTGCAGCCATGCAAGATGGTAGGTTTAGTTCTATTGCTGGAGCCATCTTTGATGATTGCTTCTATATGACGATATATTTTATCATGTTATCTTTGATCATTGCATTAGAAAATGCAATCAGGTAGCTCATGAATTAGCTAAGTTAGCTAGGTTCTCTCCTCCAGGTGTTTGGTTGGAATCACCCTCAAAGGCAGAGGTTTCCTTCGTTGTAAATGATGCAACTATGATTGAATAAAGAAGGAGACAATTATCAAAAAAATAACACAACCAACATTGCTGGAGCACACATTGATGCGAAGGATGGCAGAGGGGTCCGGGTGGCGGGCCACTGCCAGTGATGGTGTGGGTCGCCAGTGGGGCCACACCTCACTAACATGTGTTGAGGCAGGCGTGAAGGCTCGCCAGTTTCAGCGGACAATTTACGACAAGGCTTTCTTTCCCAAGATGGAGGGAAGGTCGGTCAGTTTATACGGGGTCCCTAGAAACCTTCATGTTTATGAGACTTGTTGGAGCAATTTGTTTGGCCGGCGACTCCCCCACACACACACACCACAAAAGAAATAATACTCCCTTTCTCCCATCTTAGGTGTTGAGCGACACCTAATATGGGACGGATGGAGTACTTGGATGGGGGCTTATTGGAAATGCTCTAAATCAGAAATCTTTAGTTTCACGTTAGGAGTAATTAATATACGTTGTCTAGACATGCATACCCAAACTCCGTTAAATTGACTTTATTTTTTGAACAAACCAGAGCGCGCCAGGCGTTGGAAACTATGTCAATAGGTTAGTCCCAAAAAAATGATATAAAGTAGCTATAAAATGATTATAAAAAAATCCAAGAATGATAATATAACAACATGGAATAATAATAAACTATAGATACGTTGGAGACGTATCATGCATCACCAATCCTAGAAGTGAAACTGGGATTTAGCCAGGTGCTTAGACCCAATATACCTCTCTTAAAAGCAGAGAATAGCTATATAATGAATTCGACCCTGCACACTTCTAACACGAGAGGTCTTTCATCGCTAAATCTGAACAATTACATGAATCATGGTTGGGGGGGGGGGGGGGGGGGGGCTGCGCCCCCCTATTCTTCATTTTCTTCCTCGCTTCTTTCTTTTCTTTGATTATTCTTTTAAAGAAAAAAAAAGAAGGAGGTGTACTAGACAACTCGCATAGCAAAGCGTAGTAAATTTATTCAACATGCTTGGGAGCCAAACTTCTTATACATGGTCATTAATGAGTACTCTGTCCCTAGTGTGGTGGTGATGCCTACAAGGAGGAGGACATAGAGGCATGTTCCAACACAACTCTCTGGGACTCCCACTAGGAACCCCTTGGACTCCATCCTCTGCTGCTAGATATATGTACCGTTGAAACCTTTCGTCATATTAAACAAATACCACTGGGTTCATCTAGCTACATGTAGTGAAATGTAAAAAAATTATACTAGTTTATTGCTATAATTCTAGAGAAGAGTAGTTTTGTATTACTGGTATTTTTGTAAATTGAGTAGTTCAAGATAATTGTAACTAGATACTCATAGCCAGTCACACAAGTATTTCGGGAAACAAAATTGGCACCATACTATGTAGTAAATCATACCTAGAGTTCACTTGTTGTGAACAAAAGCCTGAGCCTCCCGCGTCTGCTGGAGTTGAGCATGTAGCTTGGTAATCATCTCCTCTTGGTCCCTTTCATGATGGAGCCAGAATAGTCTCGCCCTATGTGCATGTTGGGAAAATTTAACTCCAGAGTGCATACGCAAATATACTTGTTCTTGATTTCTTGGTTTGCTCCGTGGAACTTGTGTTGCAACCAAAAGGCACTATATATACCATTGGGTTCAAGGCTATGATCTAGTAATTAGATGAATCATGATTAAGGTACTCATCGGGGAGGCATAGTGGGGATTTGTGTGTGTGTGTGGGGGGGGGGGGGGGTCTAAAGGATGCATGGCGTCCTTAGGGGCATGCATACGCAGACTTCCCGGCTACCATCGACAAGGTCAAGCTAACTCCAATAGTGGAGCAGCGACAGTGGAGCATTGGCAGCTGTGGTGGTAGTGGTCATTCGGTGGTCTCAGAATCGTGACATATTTCTCATATGTTTGAGGTGCTTTGTACTTTCGGTGAACTTTGATAATAGATCTAGATAGCTTTTGCGAAAAAGGATGTATGGTGGTTCTTTCTTCAGGCAAATATACATGCTAAATGTATTAGCTTGTATATTGATGTTGCATCTCTATAGTTTTTTCTTTTACTTATTCATGTCAAATATGCTAATGCGTCAATGATGCATTTTTAGAATTTAGATTTGCTGATGTGTGATATTGCTGTTGGTATTTGGTACTCCAATTTGGAAGTATTGTTTTAGTGAAAAGTAGTATGAGAACCAAGCTAGAAGGGGGGAAGGGGAAGATAGTCCTCAACCTGAACTTAAAACAAATTATTTGGCTGTTAGAACAAATTTCATGTGAGATACCTACATTTGTAAATCATTGGAACATAATTTGTAGCTTTTTCCTGATGTGCCAGTTTCTCAAGGAAACTCACCACTTTTTACCTTTGGTATCCACTTCTGAAACGTTTGCATGAGTATCACCTTGTATTAGGACAGAAAGATATCCGTTAAAAAAGGGATAGAAAAGATATGTCATAGTTCATATTCTCTTTCCAACATTTATAATCATAGGGAATTAGGGACATTGGGTTTTATTTGTGGTACAAGTTGCCAAATTGATGTACTTCTATAGGATTTCAGGATGGGTGTATCACACCCCTTTGTTCTGATTGCATTAAGCTGTAAATGTCATGGCATATGTTTATTGTGATCAAATGGTGCATATGTCGTGTGTCACTTGTCAGCAACTGAGAAGGTGGAGAGTGGCATTTGCAATGGGTGACCCTTAACTAGTGATTTCTTATGTACAGAGATAGATATCCGTCCAATCGCCTACTCATCGTCCAAGTCGGGCTGGCCAATTAAGAGGCAAATGGGAGGGATTAGCTGGAACCGTTTGGGGTCCAAGCCGGCTTTATCGGTTGAATTTTCTAGACGGTTCCTGCCTAGTTTTTCTTTACTTGTTCTTTTTGTGGTTTTAATTTTTTGTTTTCTTTGATTTATTTCTTGTTTTTTTGGTTCTTTTTTTGACAAATATTTAAAAATTAATTTTTTTCAAAATATCCAAAAATGTCCAAGATCTAAAAAAATATTTTTTTCCCAAACAATCTTGTGTTTTAAAAAAATGTCCATGTTTTTTTCAAAATCTTCAGGATTTTCAAATTACTTGAAATTTCAGTAATAATTTACAATTTCAAAAAATGCTTACATTTCTTCAATAAGTGTGTGCATTTTCCAAAGAAGGTTCGGGATTTGCAAAATTTTACTCACAATATCAAATAATGTTTAAAAATTCAAAAAAATTCACACTTTACAAAATTTGTTTGCATACATTTTGTGGTTTCATGAAAAATGTTCATATCCATGGAGTTTTTTTTTGAATCAACGACGTTTTCCAAATTTGCGAGTAGTTTTTGGTTTTCATGAACATTTTTTGGAATACGAAAATAATTTAAGATTTTGCCAAAATTTGTTTGACTACATAAACATTTTTTCAAAGTTTACTCAGAATTACAAACAATTTTTAAAAACACAAAAATGTTGACATTTTACAAAATTTATTTGCATACATTTTTTGATTTCATGAACATTTTTTTCAAAGTTTTCTCAGAATTACAAATAATGTTTAAAAACGCAAAAATGTTGACATTTTACAAAATTTGTTTGCATATATTTTTTGATTTCATGAACATTTTGCGTAGGAGTTTCTTTGGATCCACAAAAGTTTTCCAAATTTGCGAGTTATTTTTGGTTTTCATGAACATTTTGTGAAATCTGCATAAAATTTAGATTTTCTAAATATTTGTTTGAATACAAGAACATTTTTTAAAATCTGCGGTCAATGTTTGAATTCATGATCATTTTCTCAAATTCTCAGAAAAATTTGAATTCATGAACCATCTTTCGAGATCGTGTACAGATTTTAAATTCATGATTTTTTTTATCAAATTCATGATTTCTAAATAGATGAAATCGAAACAACTCGAAAAAAAAGCTGATGTACGCTCGCTCGCTGGAGAGGCTCGCTCTTTTTCAGTCGAAACAAAAGCTGATGTACTCGCGCTCTGGTTTAGGCCCATTAGCAGCTAGCACACGAGCGACACGAGGCCAATCTTGTGCAAGGCCGCCGGCAGCGTATAAATAAGAATTGGGCGAGCGCTAGGGTTTTCCCCTGAATTATTTCCTCCCTCCCCGCGCCGCCGCCTCCATCCGCTGTACGAGAAGCAGCTTGCGCCGCCGCCTCCGTCGTCGTAGCCGAAGCAGCGATCCCCATCGCCAGGAGCCCAAGAAAGGTTCCCATCCCCTCCATCCCTCCCTCCCCTACGCCTCTAAACGCGTGTCTCTACGGATCTGTGAGCTTTCTCGTTTCTTTTTTTGTGCTGGATTTAGTTGCTGTGATTGATTTCGTTGATAGCTTAGTTCCCGATATCTCTAGTCCGGTAGCTACTCTTCGGATCTCAAGTAAGCCTCGGGGTTCTTCCTTGCAAAATCGTTGATATATATCCTTGTTCTTGCTCAAGATTTGTGTAGAGGAGGAATTGAAACATACTGTGTGTAAAACGTAATATGGTTGGAGTCAGAGCCCTATTTGGACCTTATTGGTTCTTGCTGAAGATTTATTGTACTTTCTACTAACGGTATAACTTTTGTGATATGTACTGTTATGGTTGGTAAAATAGACAACCTAGATTTACCCGCAGGATCTGTAAACCAGAGAGGAGGGAGTATAAGATAGCAAATTTACTTGCAATAAAACAGGGGCTGTTAATTATAGTTTTATTTTGGTCTGCAATTGCATACACGGACATTTGTGTGCTCTCCTGTATGATCTCAAGTGCGATGGAATTGTACACTAGCTGTTCCGCTGGTGGTTCTGCTTTGCCTAGAACTGTTAGTGCATTTGAATGGTGCATTAGTTCGTTGCTTCTGACGGTGCTCCTGCTTTGCCTATTGGAAAATGATATTTTTTCTGAAACTTAAACTTGCATGTTACATCTAAACAGAGGCAACTTTGCAGTGCTTCTGTTTCTGAACTTAACTTGCATCTAAACAGAGGCAACTCTGCAGTGTTTCTGAATCATATTTCAGTAAGTAAAATTAAATGAAATGCAGTAACAAATGCACCAAAATATCCGCCAGGGTCATTGCTGTAGACTGCAGTGTCATGGCAATTGACACCACATGGCTTGTTGACAAGTAAAACAACAATACATCAGGCCTTAGAGATGCGCCAAAACTTTATGAAAGTTTTAATTTGCAAACTAGCAACCAAAAATGTTTACGCCAACAATAATCATACTGTAGAGTATAACAGTGAAACCATGGACTGAAGAGGCTCAGCCACATAGTGACCTGACTGAGTCTTTCTAGTTTCTTGTATGTGTCCAGCTGGCTCAGAGCACCATCTAGCAGGGCCTTCTTACTGTTGCTGATCACTTCCCTTGATTGTTTAAGCTCAGCCTTGGCTGCAGTGAGCTCATTCTTCATGTTCCTGATCTTGAACGTGTTCCTGGCTCGCTCAAGGTCCCTGATCTTCTCCTCGATCAGATGCAGATCCTTGTTGTCAGAATGAACTCCTCACAGTGCTAGAGCGCTAGAGAAATGTTGCGGTAATGGTGGAGCTGACGGTTCTTGAACTGCCTCCCACAAGTATCTTTTTCTGCAAACAAGTAGTGGTTTAGTACGAGCTGTGGAAATAACGTTGGAAGGAGGAAGCAATTTAATAATTGTCGGTCGTTCGAATGAGTGCTTGGACCAGTAGATTTATCTGTGGTTTTAACAGCTGTTTTTAGACTATGGTTTCTGTTATCATGCAGTCTGGTCTGGCAAATACACAGTAGACATGTTCCAAATAGTAAGAAGAAACATTTGTGTGCTCTCCTGTATGATCTATCTCAAGTGCAATGGAATTTTGTGCTCTTTTTTGTCTCCTGTCTGATCTGTAGGAACATTTGTGTGCCTAGAAGAGTGCATTGCTTAGTTGTTTCTGGTGGCTTTTGCCTAATGCAATCCCTTGCAATGTTTGTGCAGCATGGACACGCAGGTGAAGCTTGCAGTGGTTGTCAAGGTGATGGGCCGCACGGGGTCGAGGGGTCAGGTGACCCAGGTGAGAGTCAAGTTCCTGGATGACCAGAACCGTCTCATCATGAGGAACGTCAAGGGGCCTGTCCGTGAGGGCGACATCCTCACCCTGCTCGAGTCTGAGCGGGAGGCCAGGAGGCTGCGCTAAGAAATTTCTTCCTTTATACCTGTCTGTCTTGGGAAGAAGAATGATGTACTGTTGCCTTCTTAGTCTACTGCTTTCGTTCTTTGCCTAGCTATCTGGAGGTGTAATGAGTTTTGTTCTGTTGCCTAAATTAAAGTGCACTTGATGTTGTGAGACTTGATCATTGTTGCGCACCTCTTGGTAATATGAATCGTGAATCGTATATCTTGGATCCTATATGATTTGAAATCATCATGTGCCTGTGGTGGGTTCTGGTTCTTTGCGTGTTGTTTTTACCGGAAGCAAACTTGTGGAAGCACAAGTATCCTCTGCCCCTGCAGGTTCTGTCAAGGTACCCTTGTCAAACAAACGTACGTTTCACTTTACAAAAAATTAATGCACTTTATATTCTATAACGGAGGTAGTATGATTGAGTGTACAAGATTATTAATTCTTTACAAAATATAAACGACTTGCGTGAATAGAATGGGGACATCAATTCTCAAAAGTCGTTTGAATTCCTCGCTTGATCATTTTAGAAAAGAAATACTCCCTCCGTCTTGGTGCGTGTAGTTCTAGGTTGTGAATTTGACAAACGCGGTACTAGGACCCCAATCTTCT
Source organism: Triticum timopheevii (assembly GCA_963921465.1). Classification (NCBI taxonomy): domain Eukaryota; kingdom Viridiplantae; phylum Streptophyta; class Magnoliopsida; order Poales; family Poaceae; genus Triticum; species Triticum timopheevii. Next base: position 661,140,846 of record OY997266.1, read on the forward strand.
GCAAGGCCGCAGGCAGCATATACGAATTGGACGAGCGCTAGGGTTGGGTTTTACCCTCGATTATTTCCGCCCTCTCTGCGCCGCCGCCTCTGCCGTCGTAGCAGAAGCAGGGGTCCCCATCGCCAACAGCCGAAGAAAGGTTTCCTGTTCCCTCCCTCCTTCCCTCCCCTACGCCTCTTCATGCATGGCTCTACGGATCTATGGGCTTTATCGTTTCGATTTTGTGCTGGATTTAGTTGTGGTTGGTTTCATTGGTAGTATAGTTCCCGACTTTGTCTAGTTTTGTGGCATATCGATGATTCTGAGAGAGGCCTGTTTCTTTTTCCACTTTTAATGCCTAGGTTTGTTGCTGAAGATTTGTATAGAGGAGGAATTGAACCTTACCGTGTGTAATTTAGAGGAGAAATTTGAGTGCTTTAATTGTTTGATACTCGTGTTATCAAGTCTGAACCAGTGAACATATACAGAGGAAAATGATACGTTTCTGAATCTTAACTTGCATCTAAACAGAGGCACTCTGCAGTGTTTCTGAATCACATTTCAGTAAGTAAAATTAAATGAAATGCAGTAACAAATGCACGAAAAGATCCCGCAGGGTCACTTCTGTAGACTGTTGTGGTATTCAAATTTACACCACATGGCTTGTTGACAGTTCAAACAACAATACATCAGGCCTTAGAGATGCATGGAAATTTTATGGAAGTTCTAATTTGCATACTAACTAAAAAAAGGTGATGTACTGTTGCCTTCTTAGTCTACTGCTTTTGTTCTTAGCTTAGCCATGTGGAGATGTAATGAGTTTTCTTCTGTTGCCTAAACTAAAGTGCACTTGATGTTGTGAGACTTGATCATTGTTGCACACCTCTGGGTAATGTGAATCCACTATATTGGATCCTATGATTTAAAATCATCATGTGCTTGTGGTGGGTTCTGGTTCTTGCGTGCTTTTTTTTTTACCGGATCCAAACTTATGGGAGGTTTCATGGAGTCGGGACGTCCGACAGTCGAACTCCGACACCCCTTGCCTGCCCAAGAACCCAGAACCCCCCTCCCCCTCCGCCCCTCGAATATGTTTACCGTCGAATACCGCCGCCGCTTATGGACCACCTCTGTTGCTACCCAGTCCTTGCCAGACATCTGCTGCTCCACCTAAGCGCCTTGGACTATGCCGCCGTTTTGGCTGCAGCCCATGTATCCTCTGCCCTTGCCACTGGTAGCCATTTCTGCAGTAGTGCCTCTCACTAAAACCAAAATTAGTTTTGCTAAAGCACATTAAGATGTGCCATAAGTATTGCACATCTAAGTCATATGCCATTGATCTTATGCGGAGATCCGTGTAGGTATTTTCATTTTTGTTTTTCTTTTCCTTTTTATGCGTGACTGAATCATTTAGATGTGCCCTACACACACCTACCCATATGAAATTATGTTAATATTTTTTTGCGGGAAGAACTTTCACTAGTAGAAAACGGAGCTTTAGCGCCGGTTCGTAAGGGCCTTTAGTGCCGGTTACATAACCGGCACTAATTTGTCGTCACTAAAGCCCCCCCCCCCCCCCCCTTAGTACCGGTTCGGCACGAACCGGCGCTAAAGTGCCACCACGTGGCATGAGCTCGCGCACCGGTATGGGGGACCTTTAGTACCGGTTCGTGTTACCAACCGGCACTAAAGGTTTTTTTTTTTGAATTTTTTTTTAAAAAATTTTGGGAAAAAATTTTGATTTTTTTTTCGATTTTTAATTTTTCTGAATTATTTGATGATTTAGTCTCTAATCACATCTCTTAATTGCTCAAGTGTGGATCACTCATTTCAAATCATCTAACTTTCTGACCGGTCACCCATCCCTCTCACTACTCTAGCCCAAGCACGCTTAACTTTCGGATTCTATTCTCCTTCATTTCCAAGTCTGCACTTGTTGTTTTCCTGACAATAGTAAGATGTTAATCCTATTAACCCTCAGGAGTTTAGCTTGAGCATTAAGTCACACATTTCACCGTTTGAGTTTGAAACTATTATTCTAAAAAACAGTAATTATTTAGTAACGCTAATATTTCTTGAATAAGTTTGACCATAGCTTGACCACAGTTTGACCATAGTTTGACCAGATTTGACCAAAATTCGAAAAATTGAAATAATTATTTAGTAACATTAATATTCTTGAATAATTATGTAGTAACATTAATACTTCTTGAATAAGTAGTTTGACCAGATTTAACCAAATTTTTTAAAAAAAACTGAAATTATTTAACCATATCTTTTTTCCTTTTGGAATTTGAGGATTCTAAATAATTCCAAATCGGCCGTAGGCTGTCTCCATCGGATGCGGATTTTCGTGCTGAATTTTTTGATATATTATATGTTTTTTTCCGACATCGTATGCAAAAGTTATAGCCGTTTTACATTTTCCCATCGGATGCGAAAATTGCCTATAATGCCGGTTTGTGGCACGAACCGGCACTATAGGTCAGACCCCTTTAGTACCGGTTCGTGGCACGAACCGGTACTAAAGGTGATCGTGGGGCCCCGGCCTGACGCCAGCCTGCCACCACCCCTTTAGTACCGGTTCGTGCCACGAACCGGTACTAAAGGTTCAACACGAACTGGCATTAATGCAAATCCGTTTGAACCGGCACTAATGTATACATTAGTGCCGGCTCTAATACAAACCGGCACTAATGTGCTGCACGTTTGACCCTTTTTCTACTAGTGTTTCGATCTATTCATCTTCAATCATGATAATATAACGAACACTAGAAATCATGTTAATTGTCATGACTTGGTTCGCACGCCGGCTGGTAAGTGGAAAGGGAATTAGCGTCTAGCACTACGGACACGATATGGATACGGCATCGGGTAGACAACTTGGAGGCGCATCTTACAACTTCCAATCCAAGTAGTAGTATATAATGTTTCGAAACCCTACGCAGACAACTTGGAGGCGCATCCTGATATCGATCGACGGAAGACACTGCGGCGGCCATGGCGGCCTCCCTCCCGGAAGACATCCTCCGCGACATCCTGCTCCGCCTGAACAATGCGGTCACGCTCTTCCGATGTGCCACTCTATGCTGGCGGTGGCGCGGCCTCGTCACCGACCCCACCTTCCTCCGCCGCCGGTGGCCGGAGAACTCGTGCCCCTCCCTCGCCGGCTTCTTCATCAAGAACCCAGGCCGTGACCAAGGGGGCAAGGTGCTCGTCCCGACGCCAGGGTCGGCGTTGGGCCGTCGGTGCCGCACCCTCGGCTCCTTCGTGCCCACCGTGCCCCACTCGGTGCCGCTGGCCTCGCGCCGCGGCCTCCTCCTCGTGCGCCTTGTCCCGCCCCGTGAGGCCGACATGGATCAGACGGTCCTTCATCTGGCCGTGTGCAACCTGCTCCTCGGCACGTGCGACACGCTCCCTCCTCTAGTCTGTAGCTCCGTTGGCTACAATGACTATGGGTGTCACTGTTGCGCCGTTCTATCCGGTGACGACGACGGCGAACGGCCACCGGGCATCTCGTCCTTCTACAAAGTGCTAGTCATCACGGCCGGACGTGAGAGCCAGCTTAGGTTGGATGTCCACACCTTCTCGTCGAACATACGGAGCTGGAGTACGGAGCGCTCCCGTGAAACCATGGGCGCCAACTACTCGGGTTCATTCTGTCAAACCGATGCCATCGTGTGCCGCGGCATCGTGTACTGGCTATTCCGTATAGACGCGATACGGAATTTCTACCTTGTTAAACTGAATTTCCAGAACGGCTCTCTCACATGCAGGTGGCTGCCGGCCCCAAGTATGCGTGACCAAGATCACCGTCCATGCCTTAGGCTGGCCAGCGATGGCACACTCTCGATGTTACAGATGCAGGAGACACGTTCCCAGCTAGAGATATGGAGACAAAAAGAGGACCAACCGAGGAGGATTGATGTCTCAGAGTGCCTGTGCACTCAGACGATCGAGTTGATACAACCCAGGACAAAGAAGACCCAAGGAAAAGACATGCTTTACATACTAGGAGAGAAGTGTGGCAAATTGCTTGTCATGGACGGGCACGGGCGCGTGTACACCGCCGATCTCGAGACCAGAGCAATGAAGGAGGTAGTGGATCGGCCTCACGTACGCCCCAACAGCCCTCTGGATGCCGTGCTCTTGGAGATGGATTGGCCGGCGTTCTTTGTTTCACGTCTTGGTACCGCCAGGTATATATATCTAGCAATGATTTATGAGTATATATGTGTCTTTATTTCTTGTAGATTGATTAAGTGTTGCTTCTCTTATCATTGTTGATTGATATATATATATTGGTGTTGGTTGTGATTTTTCTTTCGTTGTTGAATCCGGGCCTTTTCCTCTCATGTTCCAGTGGAAAGGCAGATGCAAGAAGGAGAAGGCGACGCATGGGAAGAGGCGGCAGGAAGATTGCAGATACAGGAAAGTAGATGACCAGCTGCTCCGTTAGGTAATGTATGTTTTTATGTCAAACTAGCAGAGTGGCCCGCAAAATTGTGTGGGCAACACTTTGATGTCCGGTCGTGCTATGCGTTGAAAAGTTGGTAAACGATCTTCTAAAAGTTTGTACTTTATAAAATGGGTTCCTAGCCATCTTTTGCATATTTTTTGTCAATATTGGACAATATATGATTGTTTTATAAATCCAATTAATTGTTAGATAAAACCAACATTTTGATTGATCATGAGATATATGTATGCTCAACAATTTGACTAACTCCACGGAAATACGGTAAATAGTAACATAAACATTTTTTTATGTGGATAAAGGGAGTTTTATTCCATGGTAATAGGTTTACAATCCGCTAATACAAGGTCATGAATAGAAGGAGGAGCATGTTGCAACCAACAGGCGGTGCTATGTTCCATCCGAGCATAATTAGCTAGACTATGTGAGCCCATATTTTGTGATCTTGCAACGTTTACTGGAAAAAACTCCCGCAATACCATCAAAGCTTTGATTCCCTTCATTAAGTTGGCGTATATGAAGATCTGGCGAGTGATTCATCACAGAGGGCGGAAAGGGCACCCTCTGGGTCAGATTGCACGATGACCGGAAGGGACGACCACGGGAGAGCTAGTGACATCCTTTTTATTATTGCATGTAGTTCAACTTCAAGTGCATCGTTACAGAAAAAAAGGACATGGCATGATGCAAAACTCACCACTCCATGGCTGTCTCTAAGAATCATTCCAGCACCTGCAGTACCTTCCGTTCAGGCGAGAAGGATCCATCCACTGATAAAGCTAGTCTGTCCGTTGGCAGCGGCTCCCAAGTTGCACCGGAAGTCACACCACCGGACTCTGAACTGTAGGGAACGTCTTTGTCGGCAACTTCCCTTTTAAATTTTGCTCAATGGACTGATGCCTCACTCCACGAAATGAATCCAAATATCTACAGAGAATTTTTGTGGAAACATTTCATAGGCGGAATAAGTTTACCGTGCACCAAATCATTCCGGAGGCTCCAGATCCTCCACACTAGCATAATGATTATATCCTGAGTAGCTGAAGCAGCCACTCGTCGCTAGTAACATAACCATTGATGCTCATGCATTACGAATAAGCTTACTAAATAACAATCATGGGCAGAACTTATTATAGTAAATAAACGATTTCCTTCCTGCAAGAATAATTTTCGCCATTGTCTAACTATTTCACATCTACTCCCTCCGTTCGGAATTACTTGTCGCGAAAATGGATGTATCTAGAACTAAAATACGTCTAGATACATCCATTTCTGCGACAAGTAATTCCGAACGGAGGGAGTACTACCTTTGACCCCACAAATACTTCGACCAATGAAATCATTATTACAATCAGATGTTATTATCCGTTACCTTGCTATATGACCAGTTTTTTTGCCTATCTGCTACTGTTCATGTAAAGTAAAATATTTAGATTTTGGCATCGAACATAGATTTAATATTAATAATGAATCCAAATCGGATTATATCTTTTCCTATATATGAGCATGAAGATAGTGTACCCAACCCTTTGGGTAGTTTCCTTCCCTCGGTTGCTTGCAACTTCCCATCGTGTACTGAGATATTAAGGCATCTCCAACGCCGACCCGCAAATTGGCTCCGACATCCTGTCATGGACGATCGATCGGGGTACACATGCATATGCATGAGTTGGATGCATTGCATCTAGCACAGCAGTATAACTTGTTTCCAATTGATTTGAGGCAGGTAGCCACCATTACTTGACCTTGTGCATGCAGAAGCTTCCGAGGCTATCACGGGCGGGTAGATCAATAGATTAAGAGAGGTCAAGTAGCTCGATCTAGCACACGGTCGACCCGTCGATGGATCGACGGTTGATGCCCTTGACTTATGGGACATATCCAACACAGACGTCTATGAACTATGATGCCCTTGACTTATGAGTACGTAGCCATGATTGTCTATTTCCGACCGGTGACTACTGCAGTGCTGCTAAACTAGTGTATACAGAAGGGTGGTGGTTTTAGTTGATCAGGATTATGAATTTAGTTCAGGACGTGGACCTCATTCTTGCTATAGTACTGTCAGCCACAGTGCCAGCCACTGCACTGTACAACACGGCATGTCCACGCGCCATGTGATCCAGCGCATGTGCATACAGTTGGCTCATTATTTTTGGTCTATTTGGCCTAGCCTTTCCCTTGATGGCTGCCGCCTTTTGATGCCACGTATCAACTTGTTGGAACTTTTTTCCCCAAAAAAAAAACTTGTTGGAACTTTTAGCCACTGGGAAGTCAAAAGGACCATATAAAATACATGGACCCAGCAACCATGCAGCCCGGCCGGATCATATTAGCCGGCGGCAGCGGGTGTAGAGTCAAACATGGCGACGGTCGATCGACCGATCGAGAGACACATGAAAAGCTTACGATTAAAGGTACTCCCTCCGTAAACTAATATAAGAGCGTTTAGAATACTAAAGTAGTGATCTAAACGCTCTTATATTAGTTTACAGAGGGAGTACGTGCGTACGCGGCCAACTTCGTCCATACATGTCTCCTACTAATAGCTAGTGTTAAATAATTAACTGAATTATAATTATGGTGCTTGCTTGGTGGGCGAGAGGGGGGGGGGGGGGGCAAAGGCCCTCCTTGGCTATCATCAAATATTTAGACCTCCAGTTTTTTTTTTCAGGTCACGCTTCTTCGAGCAACCAACGATTGAGTGACACTGATATCCCACAAGTGTAGGGACCAATCATAGTTCTTTCCGATAAGTAGAGTATCGAACCTAATAAGGAGTGGATGGAATTAGATTATGAAAATTAGCAAGGAGTCACTGTCGAAGCTGCAAAATTTGTTTTGTTGTTTGTTTGATCAAGAGAGCAAGTGAAAAAAAAATTAAACAACAAGAAAAGTAAATGAGTGCCCGAAGTGAGTTAATATTTAATGTGCTAATGACAAGCTTGTGTTTCTTATAAGAATCTTATCATTGTCGAGGACAACATGTATTTCACCTTGTTGTTTCCACCTAGTTCATTCACAGTAACTTTTGCTGCTTTGATAAATAGTCTGGTGGAACCTACACTAATGTAAAGCCCTTACTTGGACTCATACACTTATGATTATATCCTTTTTCGAGCAACCACAAACACCAAGAATGATTAAGATACCATCGAACCATAACACTAAATTCTAGGCTGATGCATTACTCATGATGCATCAGTTTATAAACTCAGGGTTCATTATTATCTGTCACTCCGACCTCCACTACTAGATAAACATATTACATTATGCGCTCCTCTAGGACCATATTGGTGAAGTGACATGCAATTGACATCCACACATCACCACTAGAGAACTATACTACTACAACATAATACGAAAGCATCAAACTTTATGCAACTTCACATGGCTACTAACAACATCGTTTCTCCCAAGTCATCAAGAAAAAAAAAATCATATCATGCGCATGTGAAAAGAATAGAGATATCCATCCGATCCAGGCCAAAACACACTTTACGGCCATGCTTATTTCCCGGCCAACCACCGGGATGGTTGATCTGTGTGACTCGACTCCATTTTTCTTTAAAAAAAAACCCCGCGCAGCCTGGCCGCGGCTCGCCGCTGGAAAGGAAAAACGACATGCGAGTCGGAAACGAGGAAACGAGATAACGAAACCAGATTCCGCTCTTTTATCGTGTTTGCTAATGACAAAGCAAAATGGTTTTTTTAAACGTAAGTAGACTTACTAAATCTTTTTTTTAATAGTCGTCTAACAATGGTCGGACTACAAGAAAAGTGAGACGATGCATGCATGAGGTGGCCCATCGTCACCGTGATGCACTCCGTGAGAGTTGCCGCTAAGTGTGAACCGGGCATCAATCGATGATCTTTTTTTTTTGATAAAAGAGAGCTGCCTCTCCGATTTCCATTAACAGAAATCATCATGTCTTGTTACAGAAAAGAGAAAAAAGAAAAAGGACAGCACCAAACCCCCAGCTAGATAATCCACCCTATTCTAGCTAATCCATGCAAAGGATCCTGGAAAGAGTGTTCCAAGGTCTAGATCTAAGGATCTAGCCTCAGATCGACGTCCCCCCTGTTAAAAGAACAGAGACTACAAAGAGCGAATGACTAGGATGTAAACAGATTCATTATTACAGGAAACATCCACTAAGTCCAGAGCAACAGCAAAGACTGAGGCGAAGCCAACTTTGAGATTGAAGGAGCTATATCCATCGCAGCAGAGAGGGGCATCTATCCTTCGATCCTCCCGGTCTTCAGGCGCCACCCATATGCTGCCTTGAATATCTCCTCCGCCACCTCACTAATCAACTTCACTCCAGCCTCCATCAGCCTACTTCTTACGGGATTTGTCTGCAAAATATTTCAATCATTTAAATTTTTAATAAGCAAGGATACAGGGACACAGGGGTCATTCACCCTATTGTCCTAAAAAATAACACTATTTCTAAGTTTCCAAATAGTCCAACAAATTGCTGAAACTCCTATCATAACCAGATTTTTTTCATCTTTGCAAAATGTGTTAACCCATGTTTTCATGACATCGTCTAATGTGTCTGGTATGTCCTTAAGATTGAAGGCACATTTCAGGATGTTCCAAAGCAGTCTGGCAACCGAACAGGTCAAGAAGAGATGATTTATGGCCTCCTTTTTTCCACAAAAGGGGCATTTATCATCTCCCTTCCACCCCCTACGAATCAGGTTATCTTTTGTGAGGATACTCCCCCTAAGGGCCAGCAACATGAAAACCTTAATTCTGGGTGGCATTTTAATCTTCCACATATATAAATGTGGATATTTAATCCCATTTTCAATCAGATGCCTATAGAAGGACTTCACTGTATATATCCCTTTCTTATCTAGGGTCCATTTGATCTCATCCATCTCCTTGTTTAAGGTTACCTCAGTACATGCTTCTTTAATATGCCCCCAGAGTTCTTTTGCATCCCCCAACAAAGTTCTCCTAAACTGGACATTATCTAATCCATTATCAAAAACTTCTTTAACCGTCTTTCTTTTATCAAAGCATAAATCATATAGTCTAGGGAAGTTCCTTTTTAATGGAGCACTACCAATCCACCAGTCTTCCCAGAAACGAGCTCTTTCACCGTTCCCAATCTTAAACTTACACAGCGAGATAAAATGATCTCTGTGTTTCAATATACCTTTCCAGAACTGTGAATCGCCCTGTCTGGTCAAGACATTGGCCACAAATTTGTTTTTAACATATTTTCCTAAAATTATATCTTGCCACAACCCCTCTGTCGTATATAGCTTCCACCACCACTTACACAAAAGAGCTTTATTCATATGAGCTAAATTATGAATCCCAAGCCTCCCCATGTCTTTTGGTCTGCAAACCTCAGACCATTTCACCAAATGATATTTCCTTTTTTGCTCATTCTCTTGCCATAGTAATCTAGCCATGAAGAAATCCATTCGTTTCTCTGACCCTACTGGAAGTCCATAAAAGGACATCATGAAATAGGGAATTCCTGTCAGGGCAGACTGAATCAGAGTAATTCTCCCTGCACTAGCTAATAGCCTCCCCTGCCAGGTTTCACATTTTTTTCCATCTTAGTTTCAGGAGGTTTCCAATGCTTATTTCTAATTCTATTCTTATCAACTGGCAGCCCTAAATATTTCATGGGTAAAGCACCCACAGGACAAGTAAATATTCTTGCATATTCATCTTCCCTATCAAGTGCCTTTCCAAATAGGAACAGTTCACTTTTATGGAAGTTAATTTTCAGGCCAGACATTTGTTCAAACAAGAAAAGTATATATTTCAAATTTTGAGCACTTTCCACATCATCTTGTATCAAGAAAATAGTGTCATCTGCATACTGCAGCATATTCACACCGTTGGTAATATACTCACCCAAAACTCCCTTAACTAGTCCTCTCTCCCTAGCCTTATTCAGCATCATTGCTAAAGCATCAGCAGCCAAATCAAAATTTAAAGGAGATAAAGAATCCCCTTGTCTCAGACCTTTATGAGAGCAGAAATATTTCCCTAAATTATTATTAACTTTCACACAGACCTTCCCCCCTCTAACTGTTTCCATGACCCAGTCAACCCATTTGTCTGGGAACCCTTTCAATCTAAGCATTTGGAACAAAAAGGACCATTTAATTTTATCATAGGCTTTTTCAAAGTCAATTTTCAGGAGCACAACACTTTGTTTATTCTTTTTAATGTTGTTTAGAGCTTCATGCAAGATCAGGACCCCTTCCATTATATACCTGCCCTTAATAAAGGCAGTTTGCACAGGTGAAATGACCTTAGCAGCTACCAAATTTAGCCTATTCATTAAGACTTTGGTTATAATTTTGAAACACACATTTAATAGACATATAGGTCTAAACTTCTGGATTTGATTGGCCCCAGCCCCTTTTGGAACCAGAGTAATAATACCATAATTCAACCTACTTATATCAATCTTCCTGCTCGTAAAATCATCCAGCAAATTTTTTAAATCAATCTTCACAAGATCCCAATAATGTTGGTAGAATTCTGCCGTGAAGCCATCCGGCCCAGGGGATTTATTATGTGCCATATTAAAAACTACCTTTTTAATCTCCTCCAAAGAGAATTCTTCCACCAGCAGATTAGTATATTCCATAGGAATACTAGTAGGATTATCAATATTCAAGGACACAGAGGAATTATCAGGGTGACCAAACAAATTTTTATAAAAAGTAGTGATATATTCCATTAAATTTTTATCTCCTTCTATCACTCCCTCCTCTTGTTCTAACCTAGAGATTTTATTCCTTCTGAGCCTCCCATTGGCTTTAGCATGAAAGAATTTAGTATTCCTGTCCCCCTCTAACAGTTCATCAGTTTTGGCTCTCTGCTTTCATTTATCCTCTTCTTGTTTGAGCAGTCTATCAAGTTGTGCTCTCAACTCAATTTGCTCTTTCCTGTCAGCAGCTGTTAGGCCATTGTCCTCACTGTTTTTATCAATAATATCTAGTTTGAGCAGGATATCTTTTTTAAGCTCTATATACCAAGCATTCATATTCCTATTCCACCCTTTAAGCCTGGGTCTTAACATTCTAAATTTCCCCAACAGCCTATCTATACTATCTCCTTTAATAGAAGGATCAGTCCAAACTTCCTGCACAATTTTATCAATCCCCTCCCTTTTGAACCAAGCATTTTCAAATCTGAAAATTGGTTCAGTTTTTTGGAAGTCTCCAGAGTCTAAATAAAGAGAAGTATGATCAGATTTCTCCCTTGCTAAAGCAGTTACCTGGGCTAAGGGGTAAGCCTCTTCCCAATCAGTGCTACACAGGATTCTATCAAGTTTTTCAAATGTGGGACTCTGCATATAATTACCCCATGTATATTTCCTCTCTATCATGTCTAATTCCCTCACTCCAGCTTGTTCCAAAATAGCATTAAATAGGAAACTCCAATGTCCAGGTGATCCTGGTTTATTTTTTTCACTGGCTTTCCTAATAATATTAAAATCCCCTCCAATTAAGATAGGATTTGTAGATTTTTGAAAAACTCTGGATAACTCAGCCAGGAACAAAGCTTTCCTCTCTGGCTGTGCTTCTCCATATATTACCACCAAGTCCCAAATGAACTTTTTATCAATATCTTGGACAGTCATTTTGATGTGGTAATCCCCATCATCCTGAGAAATTATGTCTAGTGTGGTGTAATTTACACCTAGTATGAGGCCAACAGATTTCCCCCTAGCTGGAGTAAAAATGCCAACGAAAATCCCTTCCTGCACATACCTGTTGTAGTTCATTTCTGGAAAATTCCTGTCTCATAGTCTCCTGCAGCCCCAGGAAATCTACTTTCTTATCCATGATCATTTCTCTCAAAAATCTTTTTTTAATCTCACCTCCAAAACCTCTCATATTCCAAGAAAGACCCCTCATCTTTTTTTCTTCTTCTTTTTCTCTGAATATTCTAGATTTTTGACAACAGAAGCAATCTTAACTCCAGAACCTCTGGTAGTTTTGCTTTTCTTCTTCATTTTTTTTGATGAAAAAAGGTTTGTCACTAATTCCCACTCCTCATTTTCCTCTTCCTATTTATCAATATCCTCATCCTCTAACAGTTCTAATATAGAATATTCCCCAGTATCAATAAAATCATGCTCCTCATGTATGCAATTTTTATCCTGGTTCTTATTATGTTCAGCCAGCCACATATCAATTCTGGCTTGTTCAGCCATTTTAATCAATTCCAGATTGTGTTTTATAATATCAGGTTTAGGCCCTAGGCTGACACCAACCTCCTCAACAATCTGCTGTAGGACATTATTAGATCTGAAAATAGTATCAGAAGATGAATACTCACCATAGTTGTTCTTTTGTGCCACCCTCTCTTTAGCCAAATCTGTTATCTTTTTGTCTTCCTTGCCTTTTAGTCTGGTGCATCTTCTCAGTTCTTCCTCATCTTGTGATTCTAGCTCTCCTATCCCAGCCTTTTTGATTTTGGTCTCAAATGACTCAGTCTCCTGACTTGCAGTGTAGTCTACAGGTTCAATATATCCTAGGCCTACTGCATGTTCCATCAGTTCCAGCTCTGACATTCCCCCCCCCCCCCCACTCTCCTTATTGCCTTCTGCTCCAGCTTCTTCTCCTGAGTTTTCCTTCTCATCTTCACTCCCAAGTTGCTTTTCCCCTGATTGAGATCCTCTCACATCTTCACTACCCTTCAAGTTGATCTGCAAAAGTTCATGCTGCCTCTTGACTTCCCTCTCTAGTGATTTCCTGATAATATCCATTTCCTTTCTCTTTTTTTCCTCTAACATTAGTTGGGCCGTCTGTCTTGCCGCCAACTCTTCTGCTTTTTGTAATCTGGCTTTTAAACTTTCCTCTTCTCCTTTTCCATCTCCCACAAACCCTATCTCTGCCTTCTCCTTGACCAACTCATTCTTCTGGGACCCTCCCCCTGTTTCCAGAACCACCTGCTCATATTGTTTCAATCCCAAGCTTCCTAAACTGATCAACGACTTTGTGTGTTCAGATTGTTTACTTTTTTTCTGTACTTCCTTCTCCCTTTGTGCTTCATAACTCTCCAGGTCCAGATAATCAAAGGTTTTCCTTTTGTTGCCCTCCTCTAATTTGTACCAGCCCTGTTCAGCAACTGCATCAAACTCAAAGCCTATGTCATATAGCAACAAATCCTTGGTAGTAATTTCTGTGCCAGCAGGAATCTTATGCAGATCTCTAACCCCAACTTTTACCCTAATATCTTCTCTTGAGTGAATATGTTCAACATCTACTTCAACCACTGGCCCCAAAGCAGAGCCAATCTCACAGACTCCCAAATAATGCCTCAGGTTATCAGGAACCCCCCACATTTTAATCCAGACTGAATGTAACTTCCCTTTAGCTCTGTCATCTGGACTCCAGAAATCAACCTCCACCACTGCACCAGTACCCAACAAAGTAAATTTGCCAAAGTTCTTCAGCTCCACCAGCTTAGCTTTGCTGGGAAATCTCATGAGAAAGGCAGTGGGACTCTGGAACTTTGCTCTCCAAGTCCACCCCCAATCAAACATCTTGCTGAATCCATAAGCCACTGTGGTATCATTGAGCTGCCCTTCATGCACAGTCACCAAAGCCATAGGGTTAATGTGTTCAGCAGCTGCAATTTCCTTAGTATTTTGTATCAGCAGGCAGCCCAGACCCCTGGCTCCATATCCCACATATTTTGCAACTGGCTTGGGCTGCTTTAGAATGGTACATTCCTCAGTATTATGGGTTGGTCTTTGGCACACCACACAGAAAACTTTGTTCTTGCAATCACTCTTCACATGCCCCTGTTCCTTACATTTTATGCAAAAGAGCTCTTTTGGATTTGCAGTCTCCTTCTTCTTTGCTGCTTCCTTTTGTCCCTCCACTCTGGCACTTGCCTGTTGCATCAAAGTCTTTTGTTTTGGCATGTTAGACAGCAAGAATTGGTACTGCTGTGCCAATTGTTCTTGGGGCACTAGTCCAAATTGTCCCAGGCCCATCCCCACTGGCACCAGCTGGGGGAAATTGGTATTACTCATCACAGGGAAACCACCTGCCATCTGCACTTGCCCCCCTTGAGTCCCCAAACCTGCAGTAATTCCAGACCCACCTTCCTGTCTATTTTCATTTCTCCCAACCTGAAACCTATCCTGTTGATTCCCCCCTCTATCAGTAGCAAATCTGCCAAAAGTATTATCCCCCTCTCTTCCACTTCCTGCAGAATTTCCATCACCACCAGAGCCACTAATGTTAGTCCCAGATCCTCCTCGAAAGCCACCCTCTCTGTTTCTCCAACCATATCCATCTATATCCCTCTCATCCTGCCTACTGAAACCCCTTCCAAAATGCTCAGATCTGCCATAGAAATTACCTCTCCCTCCTTGGTTATTTCCCCTTCCAGCCCTTGGTCTCCAACTCTCTTGCCTGCCAGCCATGTCTTCTTCTTCTTTTCCCCTGAATTGGCCTCCTCCTCCCACCTGTTCTTCCTCACTGTCCGCCGCCGCCAAGGACTTTTTAGGGTTGGGGAAATGAAGGAAATCTGGCTCAGGAACGAAGGTTGGGATCCCCCCTTTATATATAGCCCTATCTCTATCTGGGCTTTCCTGAAGCCACCCATTCTTGGGCCACCTTATACCCAGGCCCGACTGGCCCACCTTCTCTCCCCACACCCTAGCCCCTGTTTTCATTTGCTTCCCTCCAACATCTAATTTTTCTTCAGAAGAAACATCCTGAAATTCTGCCATAGCTTCCTCCAGACTGGCATTTACCGGGATGTTATCAATTTCCACATACTTTCCGGGCAAAAATTCAACGTCCCCAAGTGTGTCTCTCTCCGTATCCTCATTTATAGGAATTTCATTAACCTCACATACTTTTTCAATATCTGACAAGTATTCAGGGATTCTAGGGAGATCCCAGACCTTGGGTATCTTATCCCTAATTTTAATTAGGTCCATATCCATTTTTTCTTTATGCAAATCCCCCCAACTAGGTGAATCCACATGAGTCAACCCACTCTTTGCTGTATCATATGTATTTTTCCCCTCCTTAAGCAAGAGGCTCTGAACATAATCATTCATCTTTTTCTTCAATCTACGATTAACTCGTCTGATTCGACGTTGAGTATCAATTTCTCCCCAACCCTCCCTATTATCATAGGTGCAAGCCAGGTACATAGACGGAGTTTGGATTTTTGTACCTGATCTATCGGAATCCTCATCGGAAACATCATCTGAATCCTCACTAGCTAGCATCCAGAAACGATTGCCAGCTAGTAAGGCATTCAGACTCTGTTTCCGGCGAGGCGAGCTGAGCGACGAGGCGCTGGGTCCTCCGGAGTCGACGAAGCCGTGGCGAGGCGAGCGGAGCGGCGCTGCACCCCAATCGCCTCCTGTGGCGCCTGATCCACCGGGTCCTCGCCGATCACGATCGGAGCCATAGCCGTCCCTGGGGCAGGTAAGGCGAGCACCCCCTCCCGTGGATGAAGCGCCGATCCCCTCATGGCGGGGGCGAGATTTGCTGTCGCGAAGATGGTGAAGGCCACCCACTTCCTCGCCACCGCCCTCACCGGCGAATCCGCCTGATCCGCCGCCCACATCAGCACCTGCAGCGGGTGCTTGCGCCCGCCTCGCCCAAACAGAGATCTCTCCTCCATCTCCGTCAGATTCTCCACGATTGCCTCCGCCTCCGCATACATCTCGCGCTTGCTCAGGTACCACGCCCCGATCTCCCTCAGGCGGATCCGCAGGCGCGCATCCCTGCCCGCGAACCTGCGCAACTTTTCCTCGCTGATCTCCACCATCTCTGTCGCGAGTTCGGCCGACCAGGGAAGGAGATGAGGCAAGTGGGGGGGGGGGGGGGGGGGAAGGTGGGGTGTGAAGTCGCCTGGCCAGATTTTATCGCCCCCGCCTTAATTGCTCCCCCGCCTCCCCCAATTTCTCCGCCGCCGCCCCCCGATGCCGTCCCCCCGCCGGTGATGCGCTCCTCGATACACGCAACGTGACAAGGGAACGCGACCGTAACCCCTGGTCGCAAAGTGCATCCGCCTCCCGAGCTCCTATCCACCGTGTACCCGCGCCCATCAACCAGAGAGACCTTCGAGGTGTGTTGGTGCACCACCACCACGCCGCGGTGGAATTTGGGGCACGCCACCGATTTTAGATCGGCGGCGAACCGCGCCGACCACCGCACCGCCGCGGCGTCGCACGGAGCGTCGCACGCGAGGTCGTGCCGAACCGTCAACCTAACGGGCGTGCTGGCCTCCAAGGTCTACGACGTGGCCCTCGAGACGCCGCTGGAATCAATCCATGATCTAGCCACATGCTGCCAGTGCCAGCCACGGTACTGTGCGAGACGGCATGTATCTAAGCTAAAATCTAAAGATATTGCATTCTCAAAAAGAAACGGATGATATTGATTTTGTAATATGAATATTGATTATTTTTCTCTAAAATTGATCCAGCTTTATGAAGTTTGACTAATAACTAATCCACAGGGAGCCAAATCGGTCCATAACTAACGAACTTAACTAATCCACAGGTGCGTGCTTCTTCTTTCCATCGTTGAATTAGTTACCACGCGCATCTGAAGAAACTAACACCAACAGCAAAGAAGGAGAATACTCAAACGCCGACAGCAAGCATGCATGCTTGCTTTCACTCTTCCATGATCAATGAAAATGACTGGCATAGATCTATCCGATCTGATCCAATCCAATCCAAGTCTAACACGTCACAACCATCTTTCCCGGTCAAACCACCATGCCGATCGACGTGACTCTATTGAAAAAACTGAGTGGGCCGCCAAAACGCGCACCGAAAACGAGATCGCTGCCGCCTGCGCATCACTGGTCGAAACGCACGCAGAAAATGAGATGACTAAATCAGGGCATCACACACATTTAACACTTGGATCTATCGTGTTTCCTAATAAGAAAACCGACCGCTGAGCTAACGGCAACAATATGCTTTTTAATTTCTGAAAAATCATCTAACAATAGTTAGATACGCTATACATGCATACTACTCCCTCCGTCCGGAAATACTTGTCATTGAAACGGATGTATCTAGATGTATTTTATTTCTAGATACATCATTTTCATCCATTTTGATGACAAGTAATTCCGGACGGAGGGAGTATAAGGTTAGATAGACGATGCATGCATGACGTGGTTGATCGACAGTTGCAGTCACACCGTGATGCACTCCGTGACGACAAGCTCCACTCCATACATGCACATGCAGTAGGATATGTATGCTGACTTGTTGACACCGTAAATTAAACAACGGAGAAAAATAGATCACCAAATCTTGTACTACTATGTTTGTTTTACACTCCATGTGTGTTTGCAAGAATATATCCAAATTTGAAGAATATACATGCACACTCCATGTGTGTTTTACACTCTATATGAACTGACTGGCCATCATAAGAAAAAAATCTTAAGTATTCCAACCCTTTATAATACCTATGAAAATCCTTTGAATCAAAAATATCATTGCTCTTCATCATATTCTCAATAATTGTACTCTAGAAACTTCACCTGGTTTGTTGATACAACATACTCCTACATATAATTTAAAAATCTCTACCAAGTTTGCTAGATATTTAATGATTCTATAGAAATTGCACATACAAGTGTGCAACGTGATAAACAAATTATTTGTAGTGAAGTCTATTATAGCTAAAGAGTTTATTAAACATTTTGTTTTATGAAAATAGGGTCACATTAACAATATAAACCACATCTGTAATAGTAATTATTAGAATGACCTGAAAATTTCGTACCTCATTGTACATGACGATGCTTACATAATCATGCTAACAATTTCCCCCAAAAATATTTAACATAGCATGTACAAAATAGTATCGTTAATATTAGTGTATCTAAACAAAATGTATTCTTTTCACTAAGTAAAAATGTTTCGTATAAATTATTGATAACACTTTAACTTGACTTGGTCCGCAAAAAGATAGATCCAAGACATTCTAGGTTCGGATTTCAAAGTATCGAATACATTAGGGTGTGAGTTACATTTAGTTGAGTAGTTGCCAACATGATATCAGCATATTTCGAAATTCTGCACCTTATATAGAAAGAAGAAAATAGTCATTGCAACATGCTTTCCATGCCAACATGAATGGTAAGAATATGAGCTATTAGGAATAAATATTAGGGATTAGAAAATATATGCATTTTAATTGAGGGCATATAAATTTCTGTTAAATTGAAGTGACAATGCAGATGCATTTTTGTGTGATAAATTCAATATAATTGGTTGCCAATTTAGTATTCACAAGATAATATATACACTAATTTCTGGTATTAGCAAAGGTTAAGAGGATTTGCCAATTGTATCTCTTATATTTATCAGCCCAATCACGTATTAGAAACATATATATAACACTAATTAAAAATAAATAAAATTCAAAACATCTAAGATTGAATGAGAATAACAAAAAGATCTGGTGCTTCACCTTTAAAAAATATGAAAAACTGAAAACATAAATACTCAAGTTCCAGTTCATGTTCTAGTGTTGTTATTTCCAAAGTAAATTCCCTAGCCGCAAATTAGTAATCACATGTTATGCTATATGCTATTGCAAACACATAAAGTTCTATGAATGTCACCAATGGAATGACTATGCTAGATCTATGCATGATATTAATTCAGGATAGATCTATGAATTAGACAAAACCAATTCAATTCCAAATATACAAAACAATGATTGAGAGTAAATATATATATATAACTTGCCACAGAACTAGTTAAGGCATGGTAAACATTTAACGGTTTAAAAGTAAGTAAAAAATATGAAATAAATAGGGGGCCCTCATTCTAATATAATAAGATGATCCAAGGTTGTGATTGTGAAAATATGCATTTATGTGTCATCAGCGAAAAAAACAAGCATTTCAGCTCACTTCAGGATCAATATATGTTGAAACATTTGTTCTTTTTGTCCAGGACACATGCAGTCAAATTTTTTCAATCCATCCGTTGGATCATGTTATATTATAGGTGTGATGGTTCAGGATTTTTTTCAAGATTTTTGAGAACTTTTACACCGTTGAAAACCTTAACTAGTTCTGTGGCAAGCTATTGTAGAAAATCCTACTCCTATATATATATATATATATATATATATATATATATATATATATATATATATATATATATATATATATATTAATTCAGTAGCAATGATCTCCGGCCTTCCTTAAATTACTTCCAGTAGCTTACCTACAGAAATTGAAAAGCTGCAAAAACAAATAGAACTGGAGATGTACATTTTGCTCAGTCAAAATTGGAGATGGTTACTGAATCAATATCAAGCGGGGAAGCCATCCGATCAGTGAGCTTCAGAATAGTAACATTTAAGGAATTAGACTAGGGAAGATTATGAGATATTATGTACCTTGCTGATAGGAATATTGATGCAAATGATAGATGAGGGCAGCATGTGATGAGTTCTCATAAACTTCAAGGGCCCAAACCGGTAAAGGAATTGCAGTAAATCGTGTGGTGTCTTCAGTTTGGTTGCAAGATCGTTACTTGAACTTTGCCGTAGTGAGGTAGTGGTTGAGTTGCAGCAGTTGGAAAGCTCATCGACTGACCAGCGTCAGTGGATGGCGAGGAGCTGGTGGTTAGGAGGGATCGTGAGCTAGAAGTGGGCAGACTCTCAATACAACACCATGCAACTGGTACGGGCTCGTAGTCAGTCACTGATATGATTTGTAAGAGCTTACTGAATCAATATCACCGAATACGAAATATAAGTACACATGTAACCCCTCGTGCTTTGCAACGGAGATCAATGCAAAGTAACGCGGGTGCGACACACACCTGTTTGCCATGAACTCCTACGTCCGTGTGTTCCGAGAGTTCCATAATCAGCGAGATCGATCGATCATCAAGGCGGCCGGTGTACGTACCTGCGTGTAGTTGCCTAGTGCAATTAGCTTCGTGTGCTAGCTTGAAGCCAATCCATCAAGCGACATGGTTCATTCGTAGTGCTGGTCTCCAGTTTGTACGTCCGCGAGTACCTCTCACACGAGCCAACAACACACTGTACTATATTTTTCAACTAAAAAGTCAGGCGGTGTTTTTCCTTTAACTTCTGGACAATTAGGGAACAACAGTCGGAGAATGCACATATAATAAAAGTCAGACGGCAGCATAAGTGGCCGATCGACCGTTGCAAGCACTACTAGGAAAAGGCCTGCTAGTCGTGCACCAGTTTTGCCTACTAATGGCGCAGTACTGGTGCGCCACTAGCACCACGCCATTAGAATTAAATACTAATGGCGCATCCCTGATGCACCATTAGTAATGGCGCACCACGCAATGCGCCATTAGTATAGCCCACCGTGCGCCATTAGTATGCCTCCCAGGGGCCATATGTACCCATGTGCTTTGGCATACTAATGGCGCATTAGGGTGTGATGCACCATTAGTGTCCTTTCTGTAGTGCGCCATTAGTGTGCTGAGTGGTGCGCCATTAGTATGAATATTAGGGATTTTTTTTTTCTGATATTTGCACAGGTTACAAAACATGTTACTGCACATAATATAGAGAGCACAACATATAAATAACAGATTTATCGAATACAATAGAAGATTAATCTCCGAATACAATTCATCGTATTAGTCTCCCAATTTCAAATTCCGAACAAAGTTATAACATTACAAGTCTCAAAACCGCGAGTAGCGAGTTTGTCTTCACATTACAAGTCGATATCGATCATCTAAACTAGCATCACATAGAAGAGAGCTGCGGTCACCACGATGAGCATAATCGCGATGAAACTGGTCTTCATCCGGTTCCTCCAACACTCCCTCCTCTCTCCTGCTAGATAACGCGCGTATCTAACTTCCGCCTCCGCCCTAGTGGTGTACCCTTTGTAACTGTTACCGCTGAAACGGTGAACCTGTCTCCGACACTCCTCCCAGTCGTCGTAGACTCCGGAAACCTCACCCTCTTGTACACGACATACGATGGCATCTCTATGCACTAGCCAAACAAAACGTTAGTAACAATTCACAGACAATACATAAGCAATATATAAGTATGCAACAAAATGACCGGAAGAGAAAAGCAACACATTAATAGCACGATGCATGGTCCTACTAATAAATAACATCGATTACATATAATCAAGTTGAACGACTGTCCAAACCAAAGAGACATACAAGTTCATTAAAGTTTAATATTACAACATGAGCCAATCGACATTTCAGATAGCATCACTACTTTCGACTCGACTCAGGGGACCGGAGCGTGGATGAAGCCGCCGTCTTTCGTGATGGTCATGAAATCGCAGGCGTTGTCAGCCTGCATTTGTAGCGTTGTTTCAATCTCACTGTTGGACGGTTGAGATCTGAGGTAGAACTGCCCCGAGGTACGAAGGACATCTTGATGGATGATTTCCGCAAACTCCGACTGGATGTGAAAGAATTCTTGTCTGAACCGCATCCTGGATTGCCGACAAGCGTGTGGCCCAATCTTTGAGATTATCTGGTAGCAGAAGGTGATTATGGTCCCGTACGATCACCCACATGTGATGGAGGGCGTAGTAGGCATCCTTCTGACAGCCAGGCGGCTGCTTGACGCAGGGGAACGTCGTATTGTGGGTGAACACGTGCTTGCCGTACCTACGAATTGGCCTCTTGAAGGTGCCTCCAGATCTGGCGTAGCCGGGGAGAGCATCATCAAGAAATTTCTTCCTATTTGTGTAGTCTATGTTCGACTCACGGTCCGGGTCGAAATACGTGGCCAAGGAATATTTCGGGCTTAAGAGGATGAGTGTGCAATGTGTGTCACTACACATAACACGGAATGTTAGAAAAAAAAGAACGATCGAAATCTAAGAAATCATATGTTACAGGGAGGTGAGGGGATGACTTACTCGGGAAAGTAAGGCACGAGGAAGTTATCCTTATCTGGGTTTGCCAGAATGACGCCTTCGAGGTGTGAACTCGCGACTTGCCGGTCCCCAGCGCTGCCCAAGATCTTGGCACGCATGTAGAAGGGGTCGACTATCACAATGTCCGGGGTCTTGTCTCTAATGATCCGCATCTCCATACTCAGCGAAACCAGCCGAACGAAGGTGTAGTGTAGCGGATGAAGGTTCATAGCAAAGATGTCATCAAACCGCAGGACGATCGTACCACCGATGGCGCTATCCACAAAGCCCTTACCCTCTGGCACCTTGGCCACGAAAACCGGTTATGCCACATCATTCTGGGAGAGACGCCGCTTCTCCAAAGAAAGAACACTTTCATGCAGACTCCGCATAGCACCGGTTGCAGCGTTGAGCATATTTGTCGGTAGCATCGCCCTACCCGCCACATGCACCCTCCTCGAGATATCCTTAGGTGAAGGTGGCCCGTCCTGAGCACGGATCGTACTCGATGCCGGCTGGCTCGCACCGGCACCCTTGTTAGTCTTCTGTTTCCGTCCCTTCTTCTTGATCTGTTGTAATGGGATCGAGTTCTGCTCACAAACCGCCTTCTTGAGCGTGTTGGGGCTGATAATATTTTGCACCTCGGCTATCTGAGGCTCTGTGAAGGCGGCAGCTGAGGCGTCTCCTTAGAACTGAACGCCAGACGACGCCTGTTGCAATTGGGTTTCTCCATGGTACCAGCTAGATCGCGGTCGTCTTTTTCAGGGTTGTGTTCTTGAGAAGGAGGCCCGCAGAATTCGTCACCGTACCCATGTTCAGCAAAGTACTTATCGACGTTGGTAAATGTACCGTCGTCGTTGTCGTCGTCGTTCGGATCCTGTGCCATATGCATGTCCGGATCCTGTGCCATAGGGATGTCCGGCATGTCCGGTAGCGTTGCGGCGGTCTTGCCATGGCTTGGCGCCGGCACGACTGGCGGTCTTGTCTGTGGGGTGGTGTCCCCCGCCCCCAAACGAATCTGGCTCTTCGGCCAAAGCAGGGGCCAGCTTACGCAGGCGCTGAGGATCATCACATCATCTTCGTCAGCCCCAGCGGGTCGAATCGGAGGTAACAACTCGTCGCAGCCTGGCAGCACCCGAACCAGTTCAACCCTATACACGGTGGGTGGCATCGGATTACCGTGGAACACGGGGTTGCCCGGTTGAACGATTCTGCCCTTGGCGACATCGATCAACTCGCTGCCTACGAAGTGTAGGAGAGTGCATGGAACGTCGGCGGCGCCCTGCGAAAACATGTAGGGCGTCAGGGATGCCCAGTCAAAGGCAAGGATATGAAGTCATCGGCCGAGAGGCTTAGTTACCGTGATGCCGTCGAGCTTGGCAAATGTCGAGGCACCGCCAACGGCGGGCGTGCAACTGACGGAGGGGCCGCTTGCTGGCGAGGTGTCGGCCGGCGTACACCCGGGTGCATTAAGCTCCAATGCCCGTGCCGGCGCCGGAGACACGAATACCGCCTCCGCCGGAGACACCAATGGTGCCGCCTGCGCGTTGCGCGAGTTGCTGGCCGTGAAGCTGGGAATCGGGGGTGGCCCCTGTTGGCCGCCCGCAATCCATGTCGTCAGCCCCTGAATCAAGGTAGGCACCATGGCGGTGAGCGTCGTTCCCAGTCGTTGTTGCACTTGCTCTTGGATAATCTCCATAATCCGCGCCACTTGTGCCTTGAGTTCTTGAACCTCGCGCGACTGGCTTTCCGAGCTGGTCTTTCTCTTTTTTCGCCCACCGGCGGTATAGTATGACGACCATTTTGTGGACAAGCCTTTGTCGGCCACACGACCAGCTGACGACGGCTTATTGAGCTTATCCTTGTTTTTCATTACGTTCAACGCCTATTTAGAGTGCTTTCCCAAGTAGGGGAGCTCTGAGACGACCCTGCTCTACTGCTTTCAGTCTCCTGCGGAAGGAATGTGAACCATTTAGAAATTTGGCTTCATTAATTAGAATGCAACCATATGGGGCTAATTACGCGGGGGTGTATTCCTTACCAGAACAAGCTCAAGCGCCTTGGTCTTCGGATCCGTGGTAAGCTCCTTTGTTACCGAGTCCTCCTTGTACCAGGCCCTGACAAAGTTCCTGGTCTGCTTGTCACGGTATTTCTCGAAGAGGGGCGGTAGGCCTTGCTCGGCACGCTCCGCGTCCTCCTTGTCCCATATAGGCTCCGCCACTCTGTAACCGCCGGGACCGAGTTGGTGGATCCCTAAGTTCAACTCCCGCATTTCTTTCCCCCACTGACTTGATTCCACGGTTGCACTGCTCTCGGACTTGATCTTGAACTCCTTGTAGTCATCTTCGCTGATCGAAGGATATTTCGCCTTGATCTTCTCATAACTATCACCTTTGTCAATCATTTTCTTCACCATGCTTCTCCAAGTAGACAGGAATGTGCTCATCCTCGTGAGGGCGGCACTGTTCACTGTATTCCCTGAGAGGCGTGTGTTTGCAAAGTCAGCGGGGAACTTGTATCGTTTGTGCAGCTTCGTGAAGAGGAGGCTGCGCAAATTCCCTCGGTCCTTATGCCTTAGGTTCTCGGTGTTGATCGAGACGGTGCTCCGGAGAATGCACCCGAGCTGAACCGAGTACCCCTTGACTAATTCTTTGGGCGCTGTTGGATGCCCGTCAGAGTTCACTTCAGTAAATTCGTCCTTGACGGTGTCGAGCACGCTCGGGCGCCGGTCCTTCCGTTACCTCTTCGGTTGGCTGCCATCTGTGTGTGCGCTGCCATCATCAGTGGTGGCATCCTCGGCAGCACCATCAGTGGTGTCATCCCCGACGCCACTAGGGGTTGTGTAGTCAGGATCGGTGTCTTCCGCGGTGTCCTCATAGCGGTGAGGCTCTTCCTCCATCTCCTGGGACAGCTCCCAGAATTGCTTGCCGCCCAAACCGCCGGCCTCATCGTTGTGGGCCATGTTTCGCTCTAAATAGGAAAAAAGTTTGGTCAAAAAGTTGGTTATTGTCAAGGAACAAGATCATGGTCTCATCATTTAGGGTTTGTCGACACCGAGGCATCCTAAAAGCTAAGCTTTTATCATTTAGGGTTTGTCGACGCCAAGGCACCCTAAAAGCCTAAGCTTTCATCATTTAGGTTTTTATCGACACCGAGGCACCCTAAAAGCCAAGGTTTTATAATTTAGGGTTTGTCGACGCTGAGGCACCCTAAATGTTAATTCAAGTTTTCATCATTTAGGGTTTATCGATGCCGAGGCACCCTAGGTTGGCTCTATTGCCACCTATGGTAGTTGCTTTTTCGTCTGTCCACACATGAATTCATCATACGTGTTTAATGCAGCAAGAATAAAGGGGTAGTTGATCCTACTTAATTTAAGTACTAAGATACCCCGGCCCATGCATTAGTCGCAAGTACCCCATATGTCCTATTTTTAGCAAAGTCATGCTAAAATTCACGGAAAATTTCAGCATGACCTTTGCTGAAAATAGGACATATGGAGTACCCGAATTTGCCAGAACGGAAGTTAATCAACATTCCGGCAAACTGAAGGGCCTCTCGGGGTACCTGCAAACTCATCACGACACGATGGTCGGAGACAAAACCCAGCAAACTAGCACCACAATCTGCCTCTACTTTCATATGGATGAAAAGTCCACAGACCATATGGTCCTCTGCTTTCATATGGACAAAAATCAGCTCATCTTATGTGAGCTTCCATTCCAGATCTAATAGGTTACCCAACAAAAGATCATCAATAGTTTAGCAAGTCTGTACCCTCAAGAATGAACATATAGCAATATCTGTTGTCCCCCCATAACATACGGAAATCAAAATCATCTCAACTTAGACTGTGAGCAAACTACCTATTGAAGCAAATGCAAATATTTCTGAAGTCTGAACTAAAGCACGGTTTCCTCGATAATGATCCACAGTCCCACACTACTGAATGGGTTTTTGCAGAACCAAAACAGACATCACAGGAGAGAAGTCCCAGTGGACAAGTCAGAATGGCATAAAAACATGACTGCATACATTAGGGCAGATGTGATTTTGGTACAGCTACACTACTGCAGGCTGCATACATTCAGTCATTCTAAAATTTATTTTAGTCTACTCCTAAAATTCAGCACTAGCAGATCTTCAACACTCCGATTCCTTTCAGTTTTGGCAGTTTATTTCCAGCTTCAAAATGGAAAATACACATCTTCAATACTGCAATTTTACAAATAGGTGGTGTGACTGTGGATCATGGTGATGATATAGCAACGAGAGGGGAGAGTGTTCGTCCATGTACCCTCGTAGACCGTAAGCGGAAGCGTTAGCACAATGCGGTTGATGTAGTCGTACGTCTTCACGATCCGACCGATCCAAGCACCGAACGTACGGGGCCTCCGAGTTCAGCACACGTTCAGCTCGATGACGATCTCCAGCCCTCCGATCCAGCAAAGGTTCCGGAGATGAGTTCCGTCAGCACGACGGCGTGGTGACGATGATGATGTTCTACCGGCGCAGGGCTTCGCCTAAACTCCGCGACGATATGACCGAGGTGGAATATGGTGGAAGGGGGCACCGCACACGGCTAAGGAACGATCCGTAGATCAACTTGTTGTTCTCATGGGGTGCCCCCCTGCCCCCGTATATAAAGGAGCAAGGGGGAGGGTGCGGCCGGCCTAGGAGGAGGCGCGCCAAGGGGAGTCCTACTCCCACCGGGAGTAGGACTCCCTCCTTCCTTGTTGGAGTAGGAGAAGGGGGAAAGAGGGGGAGAGGAGGAAGGAAAAGGGGGCCGCACCCCTTGTCCAATTCGGACCAGAGGGGGGCTGCGCGCCTCCTTCCTTTCGGCCTCTTTCCTCTATTCCCGTATGGCCCAATAAGGCCCATATACTCCCCGGCGAATTCCCGTAACTCTCCGGTACTCCAAAAAATACCCGAATCACTCGGAACCTTTCCGAACTCCGAATATAGTCGTCCAATATATCGATCTTTACGTCTCGACCATTTCGAGACTCCTCGTCATGTCCCCGATCTCATCCGGGACTCCGAACTCCTTCGGTACATCAAAACTCATAAACTCATAATATAACTGTCATCGAAATCTTAAGCGTGCGGACCCTACGGGTTCGAGAACTATGTAGACATGACCTAGAACTATTCTCGGTCAATAACCAATAGCGGAACCTGGATGCCCATATTGGCTCCTAAATATTCTACGAAGATCTTTATCGGTCAAACCGCATAACAACATACGTTGTTCCCTTTGTCATCGGTATGTTACTTGCCCGAGATTCGATCGTCGGTATCCAATACCTAGTTCAATCTCGTTACCGGCAAGTCTCTTTACTCGTTACATAATGCATCATTTCGTAACTAACTCATTAGTCACATTGCTTGCAAGGCTTATAGTGATGTGCATTACCGAGAGGGCCTAGAGATACCTCTCCGACAATCAGAGTGACAAAACCTAATCTCGAAATACGCCAACCCAACATGTACCTTTAGAGACACCTGTAGTACTCCTTTATAATCACCCAGTTACGTTGTGACGTTTGGTAGTACGCAAAGTGTCCCTCCGGTAAACGGGAGTTGCATAATCTCATAGTTACAGGAACATGTATAAGTCATGAAGAAAGTAATAGCAATATACTAAACGATCATGTGCTAAGCTAACGGAATGGGTCATGTCAATCACATCATTCTCCTAATGATGTGATCCCATTAATCAAATGACAACACATGTCTATGGTTAGGAAACATAACCATCTTTGATTAATGAGCTAGTCAAGTAGAGGCATACTAGTGACTATATGTTTGTCTATGTATTCACACATGTATCATGTTTCCGGTCAATACAATTCTAGCATGAATAATAAACATTTATCATGATATGAGGAAATAAATAATAACTTTATTATTGCCTCTAGGGCATATTTCCTTCAATATACTCATAAATAGGAGCATGCTTGCTAGCACAATTTCCTAACTCCCTTTGTCACTTTATTGAGAAAGCAGATTAGTCCCGTGTTCGATTGGTTCTATCTCCTTTCCCAGTGCAGATCTTGTGGTTTCTATGGTTGATTGCTTGCTTGCAATGATAACGTTGTGGTCGAGTGGGGAAAGACGAGCGTGTATTTTAGTCTTTTAGTGTTAGTGAGGTGGAGGCCGATCTGTACTGGGAATCCATTTCTAATTTATTAGTTATTCAGCAAAAGATGTCAATGCTATGGCTGATTCGAGGTATGTTGAACATAGTGTGGCTAGGATTGTAGAATTTGGAAGTATTATTTGGAAATCATGTATGCCTTTGTGCTCTAAGAATATGCAAGTAATTTTCTTGAAATCTTGTCTCTTGGTATATTGCATAGCTTCAGGGTCCTTGTGCTAGGAGTTTAGTATGCACACTCTTCAGAATGTCTGAGGGCATTCAAGATGCTCAATTTGCTGATGATGCATTAAGGCACATTAGATATCTATAAGTGATGAAGCTGTAGAGTCACTTTGTGGTTGTTTCCTTGATGACTGATGTGTAGTAGCTTGAAATGTGCCCGGTGAGTGGTGCTGATGGTTAGTGATGTGAACTTAGATCGTCCCAGTGGTCAATTTGATTGCCATTTAGTTTTGTTGATGAAATGAAAACCTTAATATGTAATCAATGTCTACATATCTGCATTACCAAAACAAAATAAATGCATTCCTGGTGTTTTGATAGATGTGTGTTTGTTTCGGTGCAGTAACTCTGTGCATTCAATTTATTCGGTTTACATGGTTCGGTTTATACGGGTTTTTGGTTTGTATAGTATTAATACTTCAGTAAATACGGTAAATTAAGATACGCTTCGGTTTACGTACATACCTAATTATTTTGGTATGGTTTTCGTATATACTATAATAACCAAAGTTGACGTGAATTTGAAAATGACATAATAATAATTTACAAATTTATGACTCAAAACTCATAATTTTTTATACAAATAGTATATAACTATATATGCATGCATGGATTCATGCCTTGATGGTTATGGTCGTGCTTAGCATTTTTTAAGCGAAAAAACGACTATGTTACAAGAAAAATGGATGTGCTTAGCAGGGAATCTGGCTACTGTACAAGAAAAATGACTACTTGTATGGTCGTTTCGCCTCAAGAAATAAAATATATTTTTTACTTCGGTTTATTCAGTTAACCTTTCAGTTTTTTGGTATACTAAATACCATTACTATTAGCAAGTATAGCCAAAATGATACAATTTCATATTAGCAATCTTGTCTGAACACACCTGATCTTTTGTCTATTTCAGTACACGGAAAGAGTACTATTCCATACAAGGACGACGCGGTACATCGACTGAAGAAAATTGCCCTGAAGGGAAAATATTGCAACAATCTTGAGGATCAATATATTACCAAAGTGAAGCACTTGTTGCGCCATTATCACAAAGATAAATTTGGTCTCCAAAAGGTTATAATCATATTTCTGCAGTCTTCAATGTTTCAAATTACCTGCAGTAGATATTAGTTATTAGTTAAACATTGTCCTGGACCGAAATAAGACATGCAGCATCTAGGACTTATTTGGACATGCACTGCTTTAATAGGTACTATAATATCTGATAGCATTTCATTAATTGATAAGATAACTCTTAATTTATGGCAATTAGCTTGTTGACATGAAGAAAGAGGATTGGAATACCATGATTAATCATGCCACCATGTGTGTTCCTGGGGATGAGATCTATTCCTACTGGGTTCAAGAGGATAACTGTGAAATCCTATTCAATGATTTCTATGATCTTGTCGGTAAGATCACTGATGACTATGTTCCGTACAGTGTCAATGACGTCGATCAGTTTCCACAGGTATTATATTGTATACTGTTCCACTCTATCACAGTTAGGCAGTTGATACCATGGTTTTCAATTTCAGTTTCAGAAAAATTTCAGCATCAACCGAAATCACTGAAATTCAGTGAATTTCAGTTTCCATTTCAGCCAAATGACCGAAATATCAACTTGAATTCTATTAAAAATTTGAAATTTTTTAAAAATATTTCGAAATATATTGGAATTGTTGTGCTATACTGAAATTGCTGAAATATTTTGGCCGAAACGTAATATTTTAGTGTTTGCTGAAATTACTGAAATTCAGCGAATTTCACCGAAATATCACTGAAAGTGAAAACCATGGTTGATACTCACTAATTAAAATAATAGTGCTGGCAATGACCTTCATATATTCTGTTACAGCTTAAAGTGAACAACTGGAAAAAGTCTGCGTATAAGAAGTTTGACGAGACATCCGTCCTTCCGGTGTTGGTAAGCCTAAATATTTTTCCTCAAAAGTGGACATTTGAACCTGCAACGCTGTGCGGACATGTTCCTGGTCAGCTACCAAACAAGAGTTACCAAACAAAATGCTGCACTTTGTGGGATTTATGAGTTGTCCAGTAGCAGTTTCATAAGTATTTATAATTTTCTTCACCTCCCTGGCTTGCCCCTCATCCGCTTTAAAGAACAACAACGTATCATCAGCAAAAAGTAGGTGTGAGATACCAGGCGCGCGCCGACAAACTTTAATGGGAGTAAATTTTCCTTGAGCTTCTCCATCCTTCAACAGAGCAGACAAGCCATCAGCCACAAACAGGAACAAAAACGGGGATAGGGGGTCACCTTGCCGAAGCCCACGCGACGGTGCGAACGAATCCAAGAGGGTTCCATTAAATTTTAGAGAATATCTCACTGAGGTGACGCAAGACATTATCCAGTCAACCCATCGGTGAGCGAAACCCATCTTTTGCATCGTTTGCTTCAAGAAACTCCAGTCTACCCTGTCATAAGCCTTTGAGAGGTCCAGTTTATATGCGCAGAAACTCCTTGATGGATCCTTCTCTTGCTGGATGTGGTGAATGCACTCAAAAGCAACAAGAACATTATCAGTAATCAGTCTACCTGGAACAAAAGCACTCTGCTCTGGCGAAATGATCTCCTCCAGGATAGGCCGTAACCTGTTGACCAAACACTTTGCCACTACCTTGTAAATGACGTTGCATAAGCTAATTGGTCTAAAGTCTATTAATTTTACCGGTCTAGCCACCTTTGGAATCAGGACAATGGCTGTGTCATTGACCCCCTCAGGCAAATGCCCAGTCCTAAAAAATTCCAACACACCTGCAACCACCTGTGGTTTCATAACTGCCCAATTCCGCTGGAAGACCCGTGCCGGAAAACCGTCCGGTCCTGGTGCCTTGAGGGGACCGATCTGAAATAATGCATCTGAGATTTCCTTCTCTGTAAATTCTGCGCACAAACTGTCATTCATTATATCTGTAACACGTGCATGTATAAGGTTAGTGACTGGATCAGCACACAAAGTAGGGTCAGCAGTGAACAAATTTTTGAAATAAGAGGTGGCCATGTCCGCCAAAACTGTGCTGTCCGTATGTGTCACTCCCTGTTCATCAACCAATGATTTAATCCGATTTTTCTGTGCTCTCCAAATAGCCTTCCTATGAAAGAATTTTGTGTTACGGTCTCCCTCCCTCAACCAATCTATTCTGGATCTCTGCATCCAAAGCATCTCCTCCCTGTACAGAAGTTCATTCATGCGATCTGTGGCCTCCCTGATAGTTCTCTGATCTGCATTCATAGCCATTAGCTCTTCAAGACGAGTACGAGACTTATTAATATCCTTGACCACATTACCAAATTTTTTCTTGCTCCAAGATTGCAAGGTATGCATAAGTGTATGAAGGGCTGAAGCGACATCGCCCAGATTTGACATGCTGCCGGCCGCCCTCCAAGTGTCCATAATTACCTCAGGGAGCGCGGGGTCACGCTCCCACATCACCTCGTAATGGCGGCTCTTCCTGCCGACGTCCACACGTGCCTCCTCAACCAAGCACCGGAGCAAGATGGGTGCATGGTCCGAGGAGGGCGCCACCAAGTGCTGAACCGATGCCTCCAAGAACAAGTCCCTCCACTGGTTATTAGCCACCACCCTATCAAGCCTGACCTTAACATTGGCGCGACCGGCCCTTCGATTATCATAAGTATACGGAACACCTGAAAAACCAAGATCACCGAGGCCACAAACTTCCAAAACATCACGGAAATCAATCATCTGACCTGCCGACCGCGGTGTATCAGAGAAGTGTTCGAAGCCCCACATGGCTCAAAAGGGAAGGAAACAATGATCAAGGCAGTTGCCCAGGCTATTCCGACGTACATGATGGGAGTGTTTAAATTGCCTATGTCGGTGTGTGATGATTTAAACAGAATGGTTCGCAATTTTTGGTGGGGCGCTTCAGATGGAAAGAGGAAAACTCATTGGATATCCTGGCCGCGTATCTTGGCACATAAAATGAGAGGAGGATTGGGATTCAGAGATTTCAGAGTCTTCAACCAGGCGCTGCTTGCTCGGCAAGCATGGCGTCTTCTTACTAATCCTAATAGTCTTTGTGCTCAGGTCCTCAAAGCTCGCTACTATCCAGAGGGACGCCTCGAGGATACAGTATTTTCTGGGAATGCCTCGTCAACTTGGCAGGCTATCCAGTATGGGCTCGAGCTCCTCAAGAAGGGGCTGGTGTGGCACGTGGGAAATGGCCAGAGCATCCGTATCTGGCGTGATCGATGGCTACCTCGAGCTCCGTCGGGCGATCTGATTTCCGCCCAAGGTACCTGCCGGCTTCGCCGAGTGGCCGAGCTACTCGACGAGCGCGGCGCATGGCGTATGGACCTACTCCACCGGCACTTTCATCCGGCTGATGTCAATGTTATCAGGAATATACGGACGTCCCCACGCCTCGCCGATGATATCCTTGCATGGGCTCCTGAGAAGAACGGTATATTCACTGTTCGGTCCGCGTACCGCTTCGCGATGGACGAGCGCGAGCGTCCTTCCGCGAGCGCATCTAGCAGGGCACCGGATGGTCGGCGCGCCATCTGGAAGACCATATGGGGGTGCCCTGCCCCCCCAAAGGTACGTGTGTTTGCATGGCGGCTTGTGACAAATTCTCTTGCAACATGGGTGAATAAGTTTTCCCGTCATTTGGAGACCACTGACATATGCCCCCTGTGTGGTTTGGAACGCGAGGATGGGTTCCACGCGATGTGTAGGTGCCCCCGTGCGGTGGAGCGTTGGAGGGCGATGGCCAAGGATTGGAAGCTCCCGGATATAAAGTCAGTTCGGCACACAGGCCCGGAGTGGCTTTTTGATGTGCTTGAGCCCCTCTCGGACACGTCCCGCATGGTGCTCTTGATGACCATGTGGCGCACGTGGCACGTCCGCAACGAGATCACCCATAATAAAATTCCTCCACCGACTGAAGCCTCTCGACGGTTCCTGCATAGCTACCTGACGTCGCTACTTTGTATTCAACAATTCCCTAAGGATGATCAGAGGAAGGGGAAAATGGTTCTGATGGACCCGGCGCTAAGGACGGCGCCTTGTAGCAGCAACAACGACGCACTCGGAAACGAAAGAAACAGCGGAGCGCTGTGCACGAGTACGCACAGCAGCGCGCTGGGAAATAGTAGCAGCAACGGCGCACTGTGCATAAGCATGAACCATGACGAGATATACACAAGCATGAACAGGGGCGAAGTAGATTCTGTGCGCAAGCATTCGTGTGTGGGCTGGCGGACACCTGAGCCTGGGTGGCTTACTTTAAATGTCGATGGATCCTATAGGGCGCATACTGGAAATGGGGGCATCGGCATGGTGCTCCGTGACAGCTTCGGTGGTATTATCTTTACCTCGTGCCGACATCTTTTCACATGTGATAATGCACTAGCTGCAGAACTTGAGGCTTGCAAAGAAGGAATTGCATTGGCGCTAGAATGGAGCTCACTCCCATTCACCGTCGAAACGGATAGTGTTGAAGCTGCTATGATGATTTCCAACCCCTTGGTTGATAGATCACAGTACACTGCCCTTGTCCAGGAGATCTCTGCTATGATGAGAGGGGACAGACAGATTAAGGTTAAGGCGATAAAGAGGGAGTGTAATCTTGTTAGCCATGAACTAGCTAAGATTGGGAGAGTTGAGGTTAAGACGGCCGTCTGGTTACGGTCGGGTCTTGAGAGGGTTGTAAAACTGTGTGCACTGGATCATACTGATCCGGGTTAATTAATACATAACCCTTTCCCCCGCAAAATAAAAAAAAGAAGTTTGACGAGAGGGAGAACTCAGGGGTCTTTGGTCTTACCCCTGATTACTTCATGAACAATGGCCGCCCAGTCCGTGCAGTGCCCCTGAACAATGACGCAGGTTCTACTGTACAAGCATCTACATGGCAATATCCTAATGACAGGGCTGCACAACACGGTGAATTTTAATATTTTGTTCCGTTGCTGATCTTTATCGAACTACTTGTTTCTCTAAATTCAACTTGTTGACAGTTCAAAGAAAAACTCAATTTGTTGCAGAACGGTATGGAAAGTTCATATACCATACCTAAACCAAAAACCATAAAAATCGTAAAATTGGTTCGGTTCGGTTTATTTTTGGTTCGGTTTTAAAATGCAGAGTGTGACTGTGCAGGATGATAGTTTTGTATTGTGATTTATCTCCAATCTGCTCTTGGTATTTACACAGAATAACTCATAGGAACAAAATGGATAATCAATCTGGTAGAGCATAAATTGGTGTCATAGTTGCTCATCAATGAAACTCAAATATTCCCTTGTGTTCTCAGGCCTTAACAGAAGTGCAGTCTGCCAATACACGGATGCTAGGAGTCCGGCTTCCGAAAATACAAATCAAAACAATGTGATTCCTCCAACGACAACAGCAGATG
This sequence comes from Triticum timopheevii, assembly GCA_963921465.1. NCBI lineage: Eukaryota > Viridiplantae > Streptophyta > Magnoliopsida > Poales > Poaceae > Triticum > Triticum timopheevii. The sequence goes on from OY997266.1 coordinate 661,175,994, forward strand.
GGAGGCCACCAAACAGTGAGATTGCCTAGCAGCCTCCATCAAGGATGCTGGGGTCCCTAACAATGAGGAGAAGCAGCACCAGCGACATGCAGAAGAGCATGATGGAGGACGTTGCCAATGGTCTCTTCGATTGAAGGTCCTGATGGGAAGAAGATCAATGGCTTCCTATACTTTATGCATCAACCTGTTTCAGGGTCTGCGTGAGTGCATCCGATCGTACGGGGTCTCATTTTTCTACAAATTAAGAGAACTGGAGCTGAATGGCGTTATTATGTTTTTGTTTGAATTGTTACGTTCTTGACAAACTGTCAGATGATAAGATCGTTGCACTTTTTTTTAATCTGCTTTTCCCAAAGAAACCTGGTCCTTTGTTTACCGGCAGACTTGTTGGTTGTTTCCGTAGAGCTGGCCTTTGTTTACCGGCAGACTTGTAACTACTCCCTCGGTTCTGTAATAACCCGATGTTGGGAGAGGATTTGAGAAGGGGATTAGGAGAGGGAGGAGAAGGGAGCAGGTGAGAAGAGAGGGCTCGGGAAGAGATGGGGATCACACTTAATCTCATTCATGCCCCGACTCAGAGTTCCACATCTGCTTAAGTAGTACTGGCCCAAGGCCACACTTGCACACACACGCTTACATGGCCGCGGCCCAACACTACAATTGCACGGAGTGCCTCGCTGTACGCTTCAGGGTTCAGTTAACTGCTGGACTGAACCTGAAGGCATTACAGTCGCCCCTTCTTGAGCAGCTGCTTCATCTTCTCAGAGCTCGGTGTCAGGGAAACGCTTCCGAATGACGTCGTAATCTTCCCAGGTGGTTGCGTCGGCTGGCAAAGTGGACCATTGCACCCGTACCTGAGTGAGGGCGGCATCTCCTTTCTTGACCATGCGGCGTTCCTGGATGGCAATGGGTTTTAGTGGCGTCGTCGTCAGATCAGGCACCTTTGGCAGCTCCGAGAAGACGGGAGTGTAGCTGGGGACGAACGGCTTGAGCTGGGAGATGTGGAAGACTGGATGAATGCGCCCGTCCGGTGGCAGCTTCAGGCGATAGGCGAGGTTGCCAACACGCTCCAGGACGGTGAAGGGACCAAAGAACTTGTACGCCAGCTTGCGGCAGGGGTGGCTGGCGACGGAGACTTGGACGTAGGGCTGGAGCTTGAGGAGGACTTGGTCCCCAACGGCGAAGGAGCGCTCGGAGCGGTGCTTGTCTGCGTGCTTCTTGAAAAGGTCTTGGGCTCGATTGAGATGGCCTCGCAGCATCTCGGTGTGCGCCGCCCAGTCAAGGTCGCCTGTGGCTGCGTCGGTTGGCAGCTCACTGCTGAAAGCTGGGAGTCCTCCCAAGTTGGGATCCCGCCCGTACAGTGCCTTGAACGGAGAGCAGCGAAGCGAAGAGTGATGCGTTGAATTGTACCGGAACTCTGCTGCAGGAAGCCACCTACGCCATTGCTTGGGCTGGTCGTTGATGGCACAGCGAAGGAACATCTCGAGGCACTGGTTCACCCGTTCGCTCTGCCCGTCCGTCTGTGGATGGTATGCTGTGGAATAGAGGAGCTTGGTACCAGCGGCTGCGAGAATTTCCCTCCACATGGCGCTTATGAAGATCTTGTCGCGGTCGGAGACGATCGTGTGCAGAACGCCGTGGAGCTTGATGATGGAGTCCCAGAAGGCTCGTGCCACTTGCGTTGCATTGAAAGGATGGCGAAGGGGCACGAAGTGGGCAAACTTGGTCAAACGGTCGACCACCACCATGATCGTGTCGAATCCCTCCGATGTAGGCAATCCCTCGACAAAATCCATGGTCAGGTCATATGCCATGGTTCTATCGGAATTGGCAGTGGCTGCAGCTTGCCGGCGGGGTGACGTAGCTCGTGCTTGGCCTACTGACAGGTACGGCACTGATGGATGTAGTCCTCGACAGCGCGCTTGAGGCCCGGCCAGGCGAACAGCTTGCGCACACACTGGTAGGTGGCGGCGATGCCGGAGTGCCCCCCCACGGCGCTATCATGCAGCGCCGTGATCAACTTGGTCTGGAGTGCCGTGTTGGCGCCAATCCAGAGCCGGTCGCCTTGACGTATGATGCCTTGCCGGAGGACTCGGCCTTGGTCGTCAGGGCTTTGGATCGTGAGCTGAGCCAGCAGCTCTTGTGCTGCCACGTCCGTCTCGTAGGAATTGGCCACCTCTTGCAGCCATTGGGGGTGGCATACAGAGAGCGCGTCGAGCGCGTGTCGGTGTCCAACCCGCGAGAGCGCATCTGCGGCGCCATTGTCGGCTCCTTTCTTGTACCGGAAGGAGAACTGAAGGCCGACAAGCTTGGACATGGCCTTGCGTTGCAGCTCGGTGTCAAGTTGTTGCTCCCCCAGGGCACACAAGCTCTTGTGATCTGTGACAATCTCGAATGGACCGAGCTGCAAATACGGCCGCCACTTGTCAACGGCCATCATCACGGCGAGGAACTCCTTCTCGTAAGTGGAGAGCTTCTGATTCTTGATGCCCAAAGCCTTGCTCATGTAGGCCACCGGGTGGCCATCCTACACCAGGATGGCGCCCACGCCCGTGTCGCATGCGTCGGTTTCGATGGCGAATGGCTTGGTGAAGTCCGGGAGGGCGAGCACCGGTGTACTGGTCATAGCTTGCTTGAGCAGATCGAATGCCGCCTGGGTGCGCTCGTCCCAGTGGAACCCTTTCTTGGTGAGGAGCTAGGTGAGTGGCTTGGCGAGCACCCCGTAGTTGGCGATGAACTTCCGGTAGTAGCCGGTGAGGCCGAGAAACCCACGCAGCTCGGTGGCGTTGGTGGGCACGGGCCACGCTTGCATCGCGCTGGTCTTGCTTGCATCGGTAGCGACACCCTCCTTGGAGATGATGTGGCTGAGGTACTCGATGTTGGGTTGAGCGAACGTGCACTTGGACTCCTTGGCGTAGAGCTCGTGCTGCCGTAGCGTGTCGAGCACCAGCTGTAGGTGTTCCTCATGCTCCTGCAAGTCAATGCTGAAAACTAGGATGTCATCAAGGAAGATGATCACAAACTTACGACTGTAGCTGGCAAAGATGGAGTTCATAAGGCACTGGAATGTTGCCGGCGCATTGCAGAGGCCGAACGGCATCACTTTGAAGTGGAAGTGACCATGGTGGGTCTTAAAAGCCGTCTTCTCTTCGTCCTCGGCGCGCATGCATATTTGGTGGTAGCCGCCGCGCAAGTCAATCTTGGAGAAGTAGGCAGCGCCGGCCAGCTCATCGAGAAGTTCGTCCACAACGGGAAGAGGAAATTTGTTCTTGACAGTAACTTGGTTGAGGCGACGAAAATCGATGCAGAACCTCCAACTACCATCCTTCTTCTTCACTAGCAGGACAGGAGCAACGTAGGGGCTCATGCTGTGCACGATGACGCCGGCGTCCTGTTGGGGAACGTAGTAATTTCAAAAAAAAATCCTACGCACACGCAAGATCATGGTGATGGCATAGCAACGAGAGGGGAGAGTGTTCGTCCACGTACCCTCGTAGACCTTAAGTGGAAGCGTTAGCACAACGCGGTTGATGTAGTCGTACGTCTTCACGATCCGACCGATCCAAGCACCGAACGTACGGGGCCTCCGAGTTCAGCACACGTTCAGCTCGATGACGATCTCCGGCCTCCAATCCAGCGAAGCTCCGGAGATGAGTTCCGTCAGCACGACGGCGTGGTGACGATGATGATGTTCTACCGGCGCAGGGCTTTGCCTGAACTCCGCGACGATATGACCGAGGTGGAATATGGTGGAGGGGGGCACCGCACACGGCTAAGGAACGATCCGAAGATCAACTTGTGTGTCTATGGGGTGCCCCCCTCCCCCCCGCCCTCGTATATAAAGGAGCCAGGGGGAGGAGGCGGCCGGCCAAGGAGGGCGCGCCAAGGGGGGAGTCCTACTCCCACCGGGAGTAGGACTCCCTTCTTTCCAAGTAGGAGTAGGAGAAGGGGGAAAGAGGAGGAAGAGGAGAAGGAAAGGGGGGGCGCCGCCCCCTTCCCTTGTCCTATTCGGACTAGGAAGGGGAGGGGCGCGCGGCCCCCTCCTGGTTCCTTCCCTCTTCTCCCTCGAGGCCCATGTAGGCCCAATAACCCCCGGGGGGGTTCCGGTAACCTCCCGGTACTCCAGTAAAATGCCGATTTCACCCGGAACCATTCCGATGTCCAAACATAGGCTTCCAATATATCATTCTTTATGTCTCGACCATTTCGAGACTCCTCGTCATGTCCGTGATCACATCCGGGACTCCGAACAAACTTCGGTACATCAAAACTTATAAACTCATAATAAAACTGTCATCGTAACGTTAAGCGTGTGGACCCTACGGGTTCGAGAACTATGTATACATGACCTAGAACCATTCTCGGTCAATAACCAATAGCGGGACCTGGATGCCCATATTGGTTCCTACATATTCTACGAAGATCTTTATCGGTCAAACCGCATAACAACTTACGTTGTTCCCTTTGTCATTGGTATGTTACTTGCCCGAGATTTGATCGTCGGTATCCAATACCTAGTTCAATCTCGTTGCCGGCAAGTCTCTTTACTCGTTCTATAATACATCATCTTATAACTAACTCATTAGTTATAATGCTTGCAAGGCTTAGGTGATGAGTATTACCGAGAGGGCCCAGAGATACCTCTCCGACAATCGGAGTGACAAAACCTAATCTCGAATTATGCCAACCCAACATGTACCTTCGGAAACACCTGTAGAGTACCTTTATAATCACCCAGTTACGTTGTGACGTTTGGTAGCACACAAAGTGTTCTTCCGGTAAACGGGAGTTGCACAATCTCATAGTTGCAGGAACTTTGTATAAGTCATGAAGAAAGCAATAACAACATACTAAACGGTCAAGTGCTAGGCTAACGGAATGGGTCATGTCAATCACATCATTCTCCTAATGAATTGATCCCATTAATCAAATGACAACACATGTCTATGGTTAGGAAACATAACCATCTTTCATTAATGAGCTAGTCAAGTAGAGGCATACTAGTGACTTTATGTTTGTCTATGTATTCACACATGTATCATGTTTCCGGTTAATACAATTCTAGCATGAATAATAAACATTTATCATGATATGAGGAAATAAATAATAACTTTATTATTGCCTCTAGGGCATATTTCCTTCAGTCTCCCACTTGCACTAGAGTCAATAATCTAGATTACATAGTAATGATTCTAACACCCATGGAGTCTTGGTGCTGATCATGTTTTGCTCGTGAGAGAGGCTTAGTCAACGGGTCTGCAACATTCAGATCCGTATGTATCTTGCAAATCTCTATGTCTCCCACTTGGACTTGGTCCTGAATGGAATTGAAGCTTCTCTTGATGTGCTTGGTCCTCTTGTGAAATCTGGATTCCTTTGCCAAGGCAATTGCACCAGTATTGTCACAGAAGATTTTCATTGGTCCCGATGCACTAGGTATGACACCTAGATCGGAAATGAACTCCTTCATCTAGACTCCTTCATTTGCTGCTTCCGAAGCAGCTATGTACTCCGCTTCACATGTAGATCCCGCCACGACGCTTTGTTTAGAAATACACCAACTTACAGCTCCACCGTTTAATAAAAACACGTATCCGGTTTGCGATTTAGAATTGTCCGGATCAGTGTCAAAGCTTGCATCGACGTAACCGTTTACGACTAGCTCTTTGTCACCTCCATATACGAGAAACATATCCTTAGTCCTTTTCAGGTATTTCAGGATGTTCTTGACCGCTGTCCAGTGATCCACTCCTGGATTACTTTGGTACCTTCCTGCCAAGATTATTGCTAAGCATACGTCAGGTCTGGTACACAGCATTGCATACATGATAGAGCCTATGGCTGAAGCATAGGGAACATTTTTCATTTTCTCTCTATCTTCTGCTGTGGTCGGGCATTGAGTTTGACTCAACTTCACACCTTGTAGCACAGGCAAGAATCCTTTCTTTGCCTGATCCATTTTGAACTTTTTCAAAATTTTGTCAAGGTATGTGCTTTGTGAAAGTCCTATTAAGCGTCTTGATCTATCTCTATAGATCTTGATGCCCAATATGTAAGCAGCTTCACCGAGGTCTTTCATTGAAAAACTTTTATTCAAGTATCCCTTTATGCTATCCAGAAATTCTATATCATTTCCAATTAACAATATGTCATCTACATATAAAATTAGAAATGCTACAGAGCTCCCACTCACTTTCTTATAAATACAGGCTTCTCCAAAAGTCTGTATAAAACCATATGCTTTGATCACACTATCAAAGCATTTATTCCAACTCCGAGATGCTTGCACCAGTCCATAAATGGAACGCTGGAGCTTGCACACTTTGTCAGCACCTCTTGGATCAACAAAACCTTCCGGCTGCATCATATACAACTCTTCTTCTAGAAATCCATTCAAGAATGCAGTCTTGACATCCATTTGCCAAATTTCATAATCATGAAATGCAGCAATAGCTAAAATGATTCGGACAGACTTAAGCATCACTACGGGTGAGAAAGTCTCATCGTAGTCAACCCCTTGAACTTGTTGAAAACCTTTTGCAACAAGTCGAGCTTTATAGACAGTTACATTACCATCAGCGTCAGTCTTCTTCTTAAAAATCCATTTATTCTCAATGGCTTGCCGATCATCGGGCAAGTCAACCAAAGTCCATACTTTGTTTTCATACATGGATCCCATCTCAGATTTCATGGCTTCTAGCCATTTTGCAGAATCCGGGCTCATCATCGCTTCCTCATAGTTCGTAGGTTCATCATGGTCAAGTAACATGATTTCCAGAATAGGATTACCGTACCACTCTGGTGCGGATCTTACTCTGGTAGACCTACGAGGTTCAGTAGAAACTTGATCTGAAGTTTCATGATCATTATCATTAGCTTCCTCACTAATTGGTGTAGTTGTCACAGGAACCGGTTCTCGTGATGAACTACTTTCCAATAAGGGAGTAGATACAGTTATCTCATCAAGTTCTACTTTCCTCCCACTCACTTCTTTCGAGAGAAGCTCCTTCTCTAGAAAGGATCCATTCTTAGCAACGAATGTCTTGCCTTCGGATCTGTGATAGAAGGTGTACCCAACAATATCTTTTGGGTATCCTATGAAGACACATCTCTCCAATTTAGGTTCGAGCTTATCTGGTTGAAGTTTCTTCACATAAGCATCGCAGCCCCAAACTTTAAGAAACGACAACTTTGGCTTCTTGCCAAACCACAGTTCATAAGGCGTTGTTTCAACGGATTTTGATGGTGCCCTATTTAACGTGAATGCGGCCGTCTCTAAAGCATAACCCCAAAACGATAGCGGTAAATCAGTAAGAGACATCATAGATCGCACCATATCAAGTAAAGTACGATTACGACGTTCGGACACACCATTTCGTTGTGATGTTCCAGGTGGCGTGAGTTGCGAAACTATTCCACATTGTTTCAAGTGTAGGCCAAACTCATAACTCAAATATTCTCCTCCATGATCAAATCGTAGAAACTTTATTTTCTTGTTACGATGATTTTCCACTTCACTCTGAAATTCTTTGAAATTTTCAAATGTTTCAGACTTGTGTTTCATCAAGTAGATATACCCATATCTGCTCAAATCATCTGTGAAGGTGAGAAAATAACGATACCCGCCGCGAGCCTCAACATTCATTGGGCCACAAACATTAGTATGTATGATTTCCAACAAATCAGTTGCTCGCTCCATAGTTCCGGAGAACAGCGTTTTAGTCATCTTGCCCATAAGGCACGGTTCGCAAGTACCAAGTGATTCATAATCAAGTGATTCCAAAAGTCCATCAGTATGGAGTTTCTTCATGCATTTTACACCGATATGACCCAAACGGCAGTGCCACAAATAAGTTGCACTATCATTATCAACTCTGCATCTTTTGGTTTCAACACTATGAATATGTGTATCACTACTATCGAGATTTAATAAAAATAGACCACTCTTCAAGGGTGCATGACCATAAAAGATATTACTCATATAAACAGAACAACCATTATTCTCTGATTTAAATGAATAACCGTCTCGCATCAAACAAGATCCAGATATAATGTTCATGCTCAACGCTGGCACCAAATAACAATTATTCAGGTCTAAAACTAATCCCGAAGGTAGATGTAGAGGTAGCGTGCCGACCGCGATCACATCGACTTTGGAACCGTTTCCCACGCGCATCGTCACCTCGTCCTTGGCCAGTGCTCGCTTATTCCGTAGTCCCTGTTTCGAGTTGCAAATATTAGCAACAGAACCAGTATCAAATACCCAGGTGCTACTACAAGCTCTAGTTAGGTACACATCAATAACATGTATATCACATATACCTTTGTTTACTTTGCCATCCTTCTTATCCGCCAAATACTTGGGGCAGTTCCGCTTCCAGTGACCAGTCTGCTTGCAGTAGAAGCACTCAGTTTCAGGCTTAGGTCCAGACTTGGTTTTCTTCTCTTGAGCAGCAACTTGCTTGCTGTTCTTCTTGAAGTTCCCCTTCTTCTTCACTTTGCCCTTTTTCTTGAAACTAGTGGTCTTGTTGACCATCAACACTTGATGCTCCTTCTTGATTTCTACCTCCGCAGCTTTTAGCATTGCGAAGAGCTCGGGAATAGTCTTGTTCATCCCTTGTATATTATAGTTCATCACAAAGCTCTTGTAGCTTGGTGGGAGTGATTGGAGAATTCTGTCAATGACGCTATCATCCGGAAGATTAACTCCCAGTTGAATCAAGTGATTATTATACCCAGACATTTTGAGTATATGCTCACTGATAGAACTATTCTCCTCCATCTTGCAGCTGTAGGACTTATTGGAGACTTCATATCTCTCAATCCGGGCATTTGCTTGAAATATTAACTTCAACTCCTGGAACATCTTATATGCTCCATGACGTTCAAAACGTCGTTGAAGACCCGGTTCTAAGCCGTAAAGCATGGCACACTGAACTATAGAGTAGTCATCAGCTTTGCTCTGCCAGACGTTCTTAACGTCGTCAGTTGCATCAGCAGCAGGCCTAGCACCCAGCGGTGCTTCTAGGACGTAACTTTTCTGTGCAGCAATGAGGATAATCCTTAGGTTACGGACCCAGTCCATGTAATTGCTACCATCATCTTTCAACTTTGCTTTCTCAAGGAACGCATTAAAATTCAATGGAACAACAGCGCGAGCCATCTATCTACAAACAAACATAGACAAGCAAAATACTATCAGGTACTAAGTTCATGATAAATTTAAGTTCAATTAATCATATTACTTAAGAACTCCCACTTAGACAGACATCTCTCTAGTTATCTAAGTGATCACGTGATCCAAATCAACTAAACCATAACCGATCATCACGTGAGATGGAGTAGTTTTCAATGGTGAACATCACTATGTTGATCATATCTACTATATGATTCACGCTCGACCTTTCGGTCTCCGTGTTCCGAGGCCATATCTGCATATGCTAGGCTCGTCAAGTTTAACCTGAGTATTCCGCGTGTGCAAAACTGTCTTGCACCCGTTGTAGATGGACGTAGAGCTTATCACACCCGATCATCACGTGGTGTCTGGGCACGACGAACTTTGGCAGCGGTGCATACTCAGGGAGAACACTTCTTGATAATTTTAGTGAGAGATCATCTTAAAATGCTACCGTCAATCAAAGCAAGATAAGATGCATAAAGGATAAACATCACATGCAATCAATATAAGTGATATGATATGGCCATCATCATCTTGTGCTTGTGATCTCCATCTTTGAAGCACCGTCGTGATCATCATCATCACCGGCGCGACACCTTGATCTCCATCGTAGCATCGTTGTCATTACACCATCTATTGCTTCTACGACTATTGCTACCGCTTAGTGATAAAGTAAAGCAATTACAGGGCGTTTGCATTTCATACAATAAAGCGACAACCATATGGCTCCTGCCAGTTGCCGATAACTTCGGTTACAAAACATGATCATCTCATACAATAAAATATAGCATCACGTCTTGACCATATCACATCACAACATGCCCTGCAAAAACAAGTTAGACGTCCTCTACTTTGTTGTTGCAAATTTTACGTGGCTGCTACGGGTTTAGCAAGAACCGTTCTTACCTACGCATCAAAAACCACAACGATAGTTCGTCAAGTTGGTGCTGTTTTAACCTTCGCAAAGACCGGGCGTAGCCACACTCGATTCAGCTAAAGTGAGAGAGACAGACACCCGCCAGCCACCTTTAAGCACGAGTGCTCGTAACGGTGAAACCAGTCTCGCGTAAGCGTACGCGTAATGTCGGTCCGGGCCGCTTCATCTCACAATACCGCCGAACCAAAGTATGACATGCTGGTAAGCAGTATGACTTGTATCGCACACAACTCACTTGTGTTCTACTCGTGCATATAACATCAACGCATAAAACCTAGGCTCGGATGCCACTGTTGGGGAACGTAGTAATTTCAAAAAATTTCCTACGCACACGCAAGATCATGGTGATGGCATAGCAACAAGAGGGGAGAGTGTTCGTCCATGTACCCTCGTAGACCGTAAGCGGAAGCATTAACACAACGCGGTTGATGTAGTCGTACGTCTTCACGATCCGACCGATCCAAGCACCGAACGTACGGGGCCTCCGAGTTCAGCACACGTTCAGCTCGATGACGATCTCCGGTCTCCAATCCAGCGAAGCTCCGGAGATGAGTTCCGTCAGCACGACGGCGTGGTGACGATGATGATGTTCTACCGGCACAGGGCTTCGCCTAAACTCCGCGACGATATGACCGAGGTGGAATATGGTGGAGGGGGGGCACCGCACACGGCTAAGGAACGATCCGTAGATCAACTTGTGTGTCTATGGGGTGCCCCCCCCCCCCCCCGCCCTCGTATATAAAGGAGCCAGGGGGGAGGAGGCGGCCGGCCAAGGAGGGCGCACCAAGGGGGGAGTCCTACTCCCACCGGGAGTAGGACTCCCTTCTTTCCAAGTAGGAGTAGGAGAAGGGGGAAAGAGGAGGAAGAGGAGAAGGAAAGGGGGGGGCGCCGCCCCCCTTCCCTTGTCCTATTCGGACTAGGAAGGGAAGGGGGGCGCGCCCCCCTCCTGGTTCCTTCCCTCTTCTCCCTCGAGGCCCATGTAGGCCCAATAACCCCCGGGGGGGTTCCGGTAACCTCCCGGTACTCCGGTAAAATGCCGATTTCACCCGGAACCATTCCGATGTCCAAACATAGGCTTCCAATATATCATTCTTTATGTCTCGACCATTTTGAGACTCCTCGTCATGTCCGTGTTCACATCCGGGACTCCGAACAAACTTCGGTACATCAAAACTTATAAACTCATAATAAAACTGTCATCGTAACGTTAAGCGTGCAGACCCTACGGGTTCGAGAACTATGTAGACATGACCTAGAACCATTCTCGGTCAATAACCAATAGCGGGACCTGGATGCCCATATTGGTTCCTACATATTCTATGAAGATCTTTATCGGTCAAACCGCATAACAACATACATTGTTCCCTTTGTCATCGGTATGTTACTTGCCCGAGATTTGATCGTCGGTATCCAATACCTAGTTCAATCTCGTTGCCGGCAAGTCTCTTTACTCGTTCTGTAATACATCATCTTATAACTAACTCATTAGTTATAATGCTTGCAACGCTTAGGTGATGAGTATAACCGAGAGGGCCCAGAGATACCTCTCCGACAATCGGAGTGACAAAACTTAATCTCGAATTATGCCAACCCAACATGTACCTTCGGAAACACCTGTAGAGCACCTTTATAATCACCCAGTTACGTTGTGACGTTTGGTAGCACACAAAGTGTTCTTCCGGTAAACGGGAGTTGCACAATCTCATAGTTGCAGGAACTTTGTATAAGTCATGAAGAAAGCAATAGCAACATACTAAACGATCAAGTGCTAGGCTAACGGAATGGGTCATGTCAATCACATCATTCTCCTAATGATGTGATCCCATTAATCAAATGACAACACATGTCTATGGTCAGGAAACATAACCATCTTTGATTAATGAGCTAGTCAAGTAGAGGCATACTAGTGACTTTATGTTTGTCTATGTATTCACACATATATCATGTTTCCGGTTAATACAATTCTAGCATGAATAATAAACATTTATCATGATATGAGGAAATAAATAATAACTTTATTATTGCCTATAGGGCATATTTCCTTCACGTCCAGCATGTCGCGCACCTACTTCTCGATTTCATCCTTCTGCGCGGGCGAGTAACGGTAAGGGCGGGTGTTGATTGGTGGTGCGCCTGGTTCCAAATTGATCCCGTGGTCGTACTGACGGCGCGGTGGCAGAGTCTTGGGTTCAGAGAACACGTCCGCATATTCATGTAAGACTCGCTGAATGTTTGGTGGTACAGGGGCTGGTGGTGCTTTGCTCTGCGGTTCCACGGTTACCAAGGCCGCAGTCCAGATGTCATTAGCCACTTCCATACGATGAAGCTCATACGCATCGAGCTCGGAGATTGGAGGCAGGTCTTCGGTATTGACCCCTTGTAAATGCACAAGCTTGCCCTCTGTTTCAAATGCAATCGTCTTCTCTAGCCAGTGGAAATTCATCGGACTGTGCGCGCCCAACCAATCCATGCCCAACACCCCATCATAGGCACTGAGTTGAAGCACGCGGAGATCCGTGTGGAAGGTATGCCCTGGCACCTGCCAATAGAGCTTGCGCACGATGCGATCGCAGTGCAGCCGGTGCCCATTGGTGACACGCACAGAGACTGGCGGGAGTGATTCTGTTACGGTGCCCAAGCGACTGACAAAAGCCTCACTGACGAAACTGTGTGTGCTTCCGGAGTCCACCAAGAGCAGCATAACTTGGTCTCCCACCATGGCACGAAGGCGAATGGTGGAAGGGGCTTCGTCCCCGGTGACGGCATGCTGGGACAGCGAGCAACATTCAGCATCCTGGGCAGCGGGTGGCTCCAGTAATTGCAAGGCGTGAACTGTGTCATCTGAGAGAATTTCCCCATAATCACCAACCTCGATCATCATCATTACTCCCGTCCTCTTGCACTGATGTTCCCGGGAGTACTTGTCCCCGCAACGAAAACAGAGCCCATTGGCGCGTCCGAAATCGCGCAGCTGACGCTCCCGGCCAAACTCGTCGCCCCCTTGACGCGGTGGCACGACCCCGCGAGCCGGAATGGGTGCTGGCGCAGCTGGACGTCCCACTGGTGCTGGACAGTGGCGCTGAACACGTTGTTTCTCCAACTCTTCCTCCTGTATGCGTGCTAACACGGCTGCCCGGGTGATGCTTGTTGGTGCCTGCAGCCTAACCCCAAGGCGGAGCTCATCCTTCAGACCCAAGAGAAACTGAGACACAAAAAACTTGGGGCTGAGCGATGGATCGAGGGACAGTAAATGGTACATGCAAGTTTCAAATTGCTGCCTGTACTCCTGGACACTACCGGTCTGTTTCAGTTGGACCAGTCTGTGCATCTAAACCTCAAATTCTTCTGGCCCAAACTCTTCTTCGACTGCTGCTCTGAAACTTGGCCATGTCAACCCCGGGTGCGTCTGACAGTAAGATTGCAGCCACATAGCTGCCAGACCCTCCATGTACAAGGATGCAGTAGTGACCCAACTGTGCTGCGGCACCTTGTACAGCTCGAAGTAAGAAGCACAACGCTCCAACCAGATGTGAGGGGCGTCGCCATCAAACTTGGGGAAGTCATGCTTTGGCAGTTTGGTGTGGTGGTCGCCGACGCGGGCCGGCTTTGGTGGCGCCGGTGCTCTGACAGGCAGCAACGGTGGTCCATGATTGACCAGCCGCGCGAAAGGGAGTTGCGCCGCGCCTTCAGTATACAGGTGCGGAGGAGGTGGAGGCGGGGGCGGGTGGCGGGTCGCGACGGGTGGTGTAGGGGGCGCATGGATGGATGATCCCGCATCTGCAGTGAGGCCCGATGGTGATGTGGCCCCCGCGGCGGTGGCGGTGGCTGGATCCATGGTGGGCGCCGCCTTGCGCGCCTCGTCGACATCGGCTTGGGTCAAGTCGATTTGCTTGCCTAGGTGCTTCAATTCAGTGGACACCGTCTCGTTGAAGGACGTCTGGGCCTGGAATCGCTCGTCGGCGGTTTTCTGACTTGCGTCGAGGCGGCGGATGACCGACTCGAGCAGATTCTGCAGCTTGTCGATGGTTTCTCCCATGGCGTCGAGGAGGTAGTGGGTCTGCGCCGAGGGCTTCGACGACGGCGCCGTGATCTCACTCCAAATCGGACCTAACCCCGTGCAGGATTTCGTGCAATTCGCCGGAGCAATTCGCACCTACACGGTGGATGTTACAGGTCGATCGAGAGGATACGAGATCTGCAACCGCGTGGAAGGGGTGGGGAAAATTTTTCGGCTCTGATTACCAACTGTAATAACCCGATGTTGGGAGAGGATTTGAGAAGGGGATTAGGAGAGGGAGGAGAAGGGAGCAGGTGAGAAGAGAGGGCTCGGGGAGAGATGGGGATCACACTTAATCTCATTCATGCCCCGACTCAGAGTTCCACATCTGCTTAAGTAGTACTGGCCCAAGGCCACACTTGCACACACACGCTTACATGGCCGCGGCCCAACACTACAATTGCACGGAGTGCCTCGCTGTACGCTTCAGGGTTCAGTTAACTGCTGGACTGAACCTGAAGGCGTTACACGTTCCTAAATATTTGTCTTTCTAGAGATTTCAACAAGTGACTACATATGAAGTAAAATGAGTGAATCTACACTCTAAAATATGTCTATATACATCCGTATGTGATAACCATTTGAAATCTCTAAAAAGAGAAATATTTAGGAACGGAGGGAGTAGAATGATATGCATGAAAATCAGGGAGCGCGTCGCCGTTGCATCCTGTAGAGCGGGCAACAGCAAGTAGCACACAACGAAAGCAGAGCATGAAAGAATTATGCAAAATCATCAAGCATTTGACCAGGGGCGATTTTACCGTCCGGGAAACTAGGGCACGTGCCCAGGCTCAACGGCGACGTGAACTAAAGCTCTGATGAACTCCGGCGACGAGCTTCTCAATTATTTTTCTGGGATCTATCAATGTGCAGGTTTGCCCAGAAAAATAGATGCAAAACTCAATGTGCAGTCCATTTTGTTACCATGTTAGCGGTGCTTCTCATTTAGTTTTTAGAACGAAAAAAACTTTTCTCCTCAATTTCAAATCAAAATGCCCTTATATTAAATTAAAAATAAATAAAAATCAGAACCCCAGTCCTTTGGTTTTCATTTACACCAATAAATGTTCATGTGATGATGCATTGTAGCAATATTTCTTCTAGTTCAAATATAACACATGTTTGTGGTTTTGAACATTATTGTTATATTACACATAGAGTGAAGTGTATTCTAGGTCCCTGAACTATTTCAGGGGTATTATCTCGGTCCGCAAACTATGAAAATCATTTTGTTCCTAGGAGTCTCACCTAGGTCCTCAAACTATATGAAAGAAATAAGAATAAAAAAATTAGGTCTACTCTTTTTGAGACAAAGAATGTGTATCTACTTTTTTTTTAGATAATCTCACGAGGTTTTATTCAACCTTCATAATATTTACAGGGACGAACGGGACTCTATCGGGCTGACCTAACCAAACATGGCTGCCAGGCCCTAACTCTCTATGCTTGATTGCCTAGCCAGAAGTGCCAAGTTAAAGAGGTCCGGGTCTTGGAAGCCAAGACCTCGCATGTAATTTGGCATGGTCATTATGTCCCATGGCACCCAGGCTGGCTTTCATCTTCCTCCCTTACTCCCCCACCAAAATTATCGAATAATGGAAGTGACATTCTCGCACAGTCCCCTCGGCAGCCTGAAGCATGACATGGAATATACTGGGACCGCCTGTGCTACTGACTTTATGAGGACTTCCTTTCCATTTTCTTTGAACATCAGTACAGACACAAGCGCTCATATACACGCGCATACACTCACCTCTATGAATGCACACACGCACACCCTACCCCTATGAGCACCTCCAAAAGACTGAGCCGGCATATCATCTTGAAATTTACGAAGTCACTGTAGGCACCTCGTTGTCGACGGGTACGTCTCCTCCCACTGAATGAGCATTGCCGGAAATCCTGAAATAAATCCAGAAATAAATGCAAGCACCAGTATTTGAACCCTGGTGGGCTGGGGATACCACACTCCCTCTAATCATCCAACCACAGGTTGGTTCGGAACTTCCTTCCCAGTTGACGGCAACAGTTTTTCCATCCATCATCTAATTTTCTCCCAGACCGTGTCACGCAAAAAAAATTTGAGGGTGTCACGCAAATATTTGCAAATGCCATTTTTTGGAGAGCAACTAGTTAACGAGCGCTCCTTTGGGAGTCTCGCAACGATCAGCGCCACTTGGCACGCTCTCAGCCATTCGCCACGTGTCGTGCTCTGTACGCTCCCTCTGGATTTTTTTATTTTTCCGCACGCGTTTTTGGCTTTTTAAACGATTTTTTCCGGGTTTTTTCGACGTTTTGGTTTTCCCCCGGTCTTCCTTAGCTTTTGGATCAAAACAAATTTGAAAAAAAATTGCACGAAAAAACGGTTTTCTTTTTTCCCCTTTCGCGAGAGTCACGGCCGTGCCTTTCGGAAACGAAAAAAACACATTTTTTTTCTTTCGCGAGAGTTACGGGTTTGCTTCCGCGAGAGGTACGGTTGTGCTTTCGCGAGAGTCACGGCCGTGCCTCTTGGAAAGGAAAAACAAAACGCGTTATCTATTTTTTTCTTTCGCGAGAGTCACGGTTTTGCTTCCGCGAGAGGTACGGGTGTGCTTTCGCGAAAGTCACGGCCGTGCCTCTCGGAAAGGAAAAAATACGCGTTTTCTGTTTTTATTTCTTTCGCGAGAGCCACGGTTTTGCTTCCGCGAGAGACACGGTTGTGCTTTCACGAGAGTCACGGCCGTGCCTCTCGGAAAGGAAAAAAATACGCGTTTTCTGTTTTTATTTCTTTCGCGAGAGTCACGGTTTTGCTTCCGCGAGAGGCACGGTTGTGCTTTCGCGAGAGTCACGGCCGTGCCTCTTTGGAAACGAAAAAAACGTGTTTTCTATTTTTTTTTTCCTTCCACGAGAGTCACGGTTTTGCTTTCACGAGAGGTACGGCATGCCTCTTTCGGAAAGGGAAAAAACCGTCCCGGTTCGGTTTTTTTGTTAAAAAAAAGTTCGTCAAAACCTATCAACATGGGATCTAGTTTTGAAGATCTCGACGTGAGGGATCCAATGGTGAAAACGGTTCAAGATTTGGATGCACGGTTTAAGAGATAAAACGTTTTGAATAAATGGATATACGAAAAAAAGGAAAACTCCTTAATTAGTGATTTCATATTTTTTGAATGTCCTACATCAGTAAAGGTGCACCTGTCTGGGCTTTAGGCCCAACAGACCATTTGCTCGCAGACGACGACCCAGGAGCCCAAGGCCGCCGGCAGCGCAACCTAAATAATTGGACGGGCGCTAGGGTTCTACCCTCTCATCTTTCCTCCCTCCTCGCGCCGCCGCCCCCGTGGTTGCAGCAGAAGCAGCTTGCGCCGTCGCCTCCGTGGTTGCAGCAGAAACAGCGATCCCCATCGCCATCAGCCCAAGAAACTAAGGTTCCCCTCCCTCCCTCCCTCCCCCCCCCTACGCCTCTTCATGCGTGGCTCTACGGATCTGGGGGCTTTATTGTTTCGTTTTTGTGCTGAATTTAGTTGCTGTGGTTGATTTCGTTGGTAGTTTAGTTCCCGATATCTCTAGTTTGTGGCGTGTTAATTGATGATTCTGAGAGATGCTTGCTTCATCTTCGACTTTTAATGCCTATATAGTTGTGTGCCGATATTGGTAGCTACTCTTCAGATCTCAAGTAAGCCTCCGGGTTCTTACTTGCAAAATCGTTGATATGTATCCTTGTTCTTGCTGAAGATTTGTGTAGAGGAGGAATCGGTGGACCTTGTTGTGTGCAAAACATAGTTTAGTTGGAGCCATATTTGGACCTTGCTGGTTCTTGCTCAACATTTGTTCTACTTTCTAATGGGATAAATTTTTGTGGTGTATGAATGTGTAGTACCATTATGTTGGTAAAATAGACAGGCTAGTTTTACACGCAGGGTCTATAAACCAGAAAGGAGGGAGCATAAGACAGCCCATTTACTTGCAAAACAGTGGCTGTTAATTTTAGTTTTATATTGATCTGCATTCATGGACGTTTCTGCGCTCTCCTCTATGATCTCAAGTGCAATGGAAGTGTACACTAGCTGTTCTAGCGGTGCTTCTGCTTTGCCTAGAACAGTGCATCAGTTTGTTGTTTCTGATGGTGCTCCTGCTTTGCCTATTGGAAAATGATATGTTTCTGAAACTTAACTTGCATCTAAACAGAGGCAACTCTGCAGTGTTTATGAATCACATTTCAGTAGTTTCTTGTGCGCGTCCAGCTGGCTCAGAGCACCATCTAGCAGAGCCTTCTTCTCACTGTTGCTGATCACTTTCCTTGAATGTTTAAGCTCAGTGTTGGTTGCAGTCAGCTCATTCTTCAGGTTCCTGATCTTCAATGCATCCCTGGCCCTCTCGAGGTCCCTGATCTTCTCCTCGATCAGATGCAGATCCTCGTGGTCAGACTGAACTCCTGGTGGTGCTAGAGCGCTGGAGAATTGTTGCGGTAACGATGGAGCTGACGGTTCTTGAACTGCCTCCCCAAACCAGTAGCATTTTCTGCAAACAAGTAGCCGTTTAGTCCAAAGTGTGGAAATAACTGTGGAAGCAAGAAACAAGTCACTCCCTGGGAGTGTTAATAACTGTCTTTCTTCGAATTCAGTGTTTGGACCAGTAGATTTATCTGTTTTTCTAACAGCGGTTTCGGTTTTAGACCAATAACTTCTCTGGTTTCTGTTTTTGATGCAGTGTTTCTGCTTTGGGCACACAGTAGACATGTTCCAAATAGTAAGGAACATTTGTGTGCTCACTTGTATGCATGATCTATCTCAACTGCAATGGAGTTGTACAGTAGTTGTTCTAGTAGTTGATTAGTTATTTGTTTCTGATGGTTTTTTTTCCTAATGCAATCCCTTGCGATGGTTTGTGCAGCATGGATACGCAGGTGAAGCTCGCAGTGGTGGTGAAGGTGATGGGCCGCACCGGGTCGAGGGGTCAGGTGACCCAGGTGAGAGTCAAGTTCCTGGATGACCAGAACCGTCTCATCATGAGGAACGTCAAGGGGCCTGTCCGGGAGGGCGACATCCTCACCCTGCTCGAGTCTGAGCGGGAGGCCAGGAGGCTGCGCTAAGCACTTTCTTTGTTCACCTGTCTGTCTTCGGAAGTACTCCTCAAATGATGTGCTGTTGCCTTCTTACTCTACTGCTTTTGTCTTTTGCCTTGGCTATGGAGATGTAATGAGTTTCCTTCTGTTGCCGAAATTAAAATGCACTTGATGTTATTGTTGCACACCTCTTGGTAATGTGAATCGACCATATTGAATCCTATGTTTTGAGTATAAATATGGATCGCTTCTACTTGTAAAATCATCAAGTGAGGGCTACATCCTCATCCTGCTCGAGAATGAGCGGGACGCCAGGAGGCTGCGCTAAAACAATTTCTTTCTTTATACCTGTCTGTCTTCGGAAGAAAAATGATGCGATGTTGCCTTCCTACTCTACTGCTTTTGTCCTTTGCCTAGGCTAGAAAATGAGTTCTGTTCTGTTGCCTAAATTAAAGTCTTATGTTGTGAGACTTTTTTTTTTTGAAACTTTGATGTTGTGAACTTAAATCATTTACACACATCTTTCTAATGTGAATCGACTATATTGGATCCTATATGATTTAAAATCATCATGTTCATGTGGTGGGTTGTGGTTCTTGCGTGCTTTTTGGACCATTTCGGGGAGTCGGGACGTTTGACACATCCGCCAACACAAGAACCGCCTAGATTTTCTCTTCATTCGAAACTGAAATTTTATTTCTTTGGGACTAGTCGGCTCCCTTATATGTTAAGTATGGGATTACAGCGGGTTGTGGGAGAGTGGACCGCTGAATAGAGAGGGAGGAAGGTGATGGAGGTGTTGATGAAGACGACGAAGTTGATGGAGATGGTCGCCGATGATGGTTCCCCTAGCGGCGCCACCGGGAAAGAGGGGGAGAACCCCCCCCCCCCCCCCCCCTCCTTCCTTGGCTTCTCCCCTAGATGGGGTGAGGATTCCCCCTTTGATCCCAGAGCCATCCCCCTCCGCCCCTCGAATATCTGCATCCTCGAAGATCACCAGTCGCTGCCCAACCCTTGGTGGACATTTTGCTGATCCATCCAGGCACCCTGGAATATGCCGTCGTTTTGGCCGCAACACATGTATCCTCTGCCCCTGCCAACGATGTCCAGGTATATATATAATCCTTTTCAAACATACATATGTTTAACATTTACAAAAATTAATGCACTTTATATTCTAGAATAGAGATAGTATGATTTCCGGATTTATTGTACAAGATTATTAATTACTTATAAAATATAAACGACATGCATGAATGGAGTGGGAACATCAATTGTCAAACATTGTTTGAATTCCCCTCTTGATTATTTTAGAAAAGAAATACTCCCTCTGTCTCGGTGCATAGGGCATGCGTGTAGTTGTTGTGAATGTAACTAACTAAAATGTTTTATGTCGTTAAAAGCATATCATTGGATACACATGCGAATGCAGTTTCTATTTTTTTTTTTTTTTGCTATATATAATACATATGTAGCTAGTTAATTGGTACCTAAAACTACGCACACGCCCTATGCGGGAGTATTAGGTCATCAATTTAACTAGCTACATATGTGTCATGGCTCGAACTGCTACATGGGTGAAGCCTCGAACAGGATATATAAAGCTAAATTAGACGCCAGGTTCGATCATGATTTGCTAGAAGGGATAGTTGGTGCTATATTCCGAGAACACAACGGCAAGTTAATAGCTGCGGCAAGCGAAAACGTGAATTTCTGTTTTGATTCTTTTCATTAGAGGCGATAGCGGTCAGATTAGGTTTGAACCTGGCATGAACTATAGGCTGCAGCAAGATAGAGGTTATGTCTCACAATGCGGAGGTCGTTGCAGCCATGCAAGATGGTAGGTTTAGTTCTATTGCTGGAGCCATCTTTGATGATTGCTTCTATATGACGATATATTTTATCATGTTATCTTTGATCATTGCATTAGAAAATGCAATCAGGTAGCTCATGAATTAGCTAAGTTAGCTAGGTTCTCTCCTCCAGGTGTTTGGTTGGAATCACCCTCAAAGGCAGAGGTTTCCTTCGTTGTAAATGATGCAACTATGATTGAATAAAGAAGGAGACAATTATCAAAAAAATAACACAACCAACATTGCTGGAGCACACATTGATGCGAAGGATGGCAGAGGGGTCCGGGTGGCGGGCCACTGCCAGTGATGGTGTGGGTCGCCAGTGGGGCCACACCTCACTAACATGTGTTGAGGCAGGCGTGAAGGCTCGCCAGTTTCAGCGGACAATTTACGACAAGGCTTTCTTTCCCAAGATGGAGGGAAGGTCGGTCAGTTTATACGGGGTCCCTAGAAACCTTCATGTTTATGAGACTTGTTGGAGCAATTTGTTTGGCCGGCGACTCCCCCACACACACACACCACAAAAGAAATAATACTCCCTTTCTCCCATCTTAGGTGTTGAGCGACACCTAATATGGGACGGATGGAGTACTTGGATGGGGGCTTATTGGAAATGCTCTAAATCAGAAATCTTTAGTTTCACGTTAGGAGTAATTAATATACGTTGTCTAGACATGCATACCCAAACTCCGTTAAATTGACTTTATTTTTTGAACAAACCAGAGCGCGCCAGGCGTTGGAAACTATGTCAATAGGTTAGTCCCAAAAAAATGATATAAAGTAGCTATAAAATGATTATAAAAAAATCCAAGAATGATAATATAACAACATGGAATAATAATAAACTATAGATACGTTGGAGACGTATCATGCATCACCAATCCTAGAAGTGAAACTGGGATTTAGCCAGGTGCTTAGACCCAATATACCTCTCTTAAAAGCAGAGAATAGCTATATAATGAATTCGACCCTGCACACTTCTAACACGAGAGGTCTTTCATCGCTAAATCTGAACAATTACATGAATCATGGTTGGGGGGGGGGGGGGGGGGGGGCTGCGCCCCCCTATTCTTCATTTTCTTCCTCGCTTCTTTCTTTTCTTTGATTATTCTTTTAAAGAAAAAAAAAGAAGGAGGTGTACTAGACAACTCGCATAGCAAAGCGTAGTAAATTTATTCAACATGCTTGGGAGCCAAACTTCTTATACATGGTCATTAATGAGTACTCTGTCCCTAGTGTGGTGGTGATGCCTACAAGGAGGAGGACATAGAGGCATGTTCCAACACAACTCTCTGGGACTCCCACTAGGAACCCCTTGGACTCCATCCTCTGCTGCTAGATATATGTACCGTTGAAACCTTTCGTCATATTAAACAAATACCACTGGGTTCATCTAGCTACATGTAGTGAAATGTAAAAAAATTATACTAGTTTATTGCTATAATTCTAGAGAAGAGTAGTTTTGTATTACTGGTATTTTTGTAAATTGAGTAGTTCAAGATAATTGTAACTAGATACTCATAGCCAGTCACACAAGTATTTCGGGAAACAAAATTGGCACCATACTATGTAGTAAATCATACCTAGAGTTCACTTGTTGTGAACAAAAGCCTGAGCCTCCCGCGTCTGCTGGAGTTGAGCATGTAGCTTGGTAATCATCTCCTCTTGGTCCCTTTCATGATGGAGCCAGAATAGTCTCGCCCTATGTGCATGTTGGGAAAATTTAACTCCAGAGTGCATACGCAAATATACTTGTTCTTGATTTCTTGGTTTGCTCCGTGGAACTTGTGTTGCAACCAAAAGGCACTATATATACCATTGGGTTCAAGGCTATGATCTAGTAATTAGATGAATCATGATTAAGGTACTCATCGGGGAGGCATAGTGGGGATTTGTGTGTGTGTGTGGGGGGGGGGGGGGGTCTAAAGGATGCATGGCGTCCTTAGGGGCATGCATACGCAGACTTCCCGGCTACCATCGACAAGGTCAAGCTAACTCCAATAGTGGAGCAGCGACAGTGGAGCATTGGCAGCTGTGGTGGTAGTGGTCATTCGGTGGTCTCAGAATCGTGACATATTTCTCATATGTTTGAGGTGCTTTGTACTTTCGGTGAACTTTGATAATAGATCTAGATAGCTTTTGCGAAAAAGGATGTATGGTGGTTCTTTCTTCAGGCAAATATACATGCTAAATGTATTAGCTTGTATATTGATGTTGCATCTCTATAGTTTTTTCTTTTACTTATTCATGTCAAATATGCTAATGCGTCAATGATGCATTTTTAGAATTTAGATTTGCTGATGTGTGATATTGCTGTTGGTATTTGGTACTCCAATTTGGAAGTATTGTTTTAGTGAAAAGTAGTATGAGAACCAAGCTAGAAGGGGGGAAGGGGAAGATAGTCCTCAACCTGAACTTAAAACAAATTATTTGGCTGTTAGAACAAATTTCATGTGAGATACCTACATTTGTAAATCATTGGAACATAATTTGTAGCTTTTTCCTGATGTGCCAGTTTCTCAAGGAAACTCACCACTTTTTACCTTTGGTATCCACTTCTGAAACGTTTGCATGAGTATCACCTTGTATTAGGACAGAAAGATATCCGTTAAAAAAGGGATAGAAAAGATATGTCATAGTTCATATTCTCTTTCCAACATTTATAATCATAGGGAATTAGGGACATTGGGTTTTATTTGTGGTACAAGTTGCCAAATTGATGTACTTCTATAGGATTTCAGGATGGGTGTATCACACCCCTTTGTTCTGATTGCATTAAGCTGTAAATGTCATGGCATATGTTTATTGTGATCAAATGGTGCATATGTCGTGTGTCACTTGTCAGCAACTGAGAAGGTGGAGAGTGGCATTTGCAATGGGTGACCCTTAACTAGTGATTTCTTATGTACAGAGATAGATATCCGTCCAATCGCCTACTCATCGTCCAAGTCGGGCTGGCCAATTAAGAGGCAAATGGGAGGGATTAGCTGGAACCGTTTGGGGTCCAAGCCGGCTTTATCGGTTGAATTTTCTAGACGGTTCCTGCCTAGTTTTTCTTTACTTGTTCTTTTTGTGGTTTTAATTTTTTGTTTTCTTTGATTTATTTCTTGTTTTTTTGGTTCTTTTTTTGACAAATATTTAAAAATTAATTTTTTTCAAAATATCCAAAAATGTCCAAGATCTAAAAAAATATTTTTTTCCCAAACAATCTTGTGTTTTAAAAAAATGTCCATGTTTTTTTCAAAATCTTCAGGATTTTCAAATTACTTGAAATTTCAGTAATAATTTACAATTTCAAAAAATGCTTACATTTCTTCAATAAGTGTGTGCATTTTCCAAAGAAGGTTCGGGATTTGCAAAATTTTACTCACAATATCAAATAATGTTTAAAAATTCAAAAAAATTCACACTTTACAAAATTTGTTTGCATACATTTTGTGGTTTCATGAAAAATGTTCATATCCATGGAGTTTTTTTTTGAATCAACGACGTTTTCCAAATTTGCGAGTAGTTTTTGGTTTTCATGAACATTTTTTGGAATACGAAAATAATTTAAGATTTTGCCAAAATTTGTTTGACTACATAAACATTTTTTCAAAGTTTACTCAGAATTACAAACAATTTTTAAAAACACAAAAATGTTGACATTTTACAAAATTTATTTGCATACATTTTTTGATTTCATGAACATTTTTTTCAAAGTTTTCTCAGAATTACAAATAATGTTTAAAAACGCAAAAATGTTGACATTTTACAAAATTTGTTTGCATATATTTTTTGATTTCATGAACATTTTGCGTAGGAGTTTCTTTGGATCCACAAAAGTTTTCCAAATTTGCGAGTTATTTTTGGTTTTCATGAACATTTTGTGAAATCTGCATAAAATTTAGATTTTCTAAATATTTGTTTGAATACAAGAACATTTTTTAAAATCTGCGGTCAATGTTTGAATTCATGATCATTTTCTCAAATTCTCAGAAAAATTTGAATTCATGAACCATCTTTCGAGATCGTGTACAGATTTTAAATTCATGATTTTTTTTATCAAATTCATGATTTCTAAATAGATGAAATCGAAACAACTCGAAAAAAAAGCTGATGTACGCTCGCTCGCTGGAGAGGCTCGCTCTTTTTCAGTCGAAACAAAAGCTGATGTACTCGCGCTCTGGTTTAGGCCCATTAGCAGCTAGCACACGAGCGACACGAGGCCAATCTTGTGCAAGGCCGCCGGCAGCGTATAAATAAGAATTGGGCGAGCGCTAGGGTTTTCCCCTGAATTATTTCCTCCCTCCCCGCGCCGCCGCCTCCATCCGCTGTACGAGAAGCAGCTTGCGCCGCCGCCTCCGTCGTCGTAGCCGAAGCAGCGATCCCCATCGCCAGGAGCCCAAGAAAGGTTCCCATCCCCTCCATCCCTCCCTCCCCTACGCCTCTAAACGCGTGTCTCTACGGATCTGTGAGCTTTCTCGTTTCTTTTTTTGTGCTGGATTTAGTTGCTGTGATTGATTTCGTTGATAGCTTAGTTCCCGATATCTCTAGTCCGGTAGCTACTCTTCGGATCTCAAGTAAGCCTCGGGGTTCTTCCTTGCAAAATCGTTGATATATATCCTTGTTCTTGCTCAAGATTTGTGTAGAGGAGGAATTGAAACATACTGTGTGTAAAACGTAATATGGTTGGAGTCAGAGCCCTATTTGGACCTTATTGGTTCTTGCTGAAGATTTATTGTACTTTCTACTAACGGTATAACTTTTGTGATATGTACTGTTATGGTTGGTAAAATAGACAACCTAGATTTACCCGCAGGATCTGTAAACCAGAGAGGAGGGAGTATAAGATAGCAAATTTACTTGCAATAAAACAGGGGCTGTTAATTATAGTTTTATTTTGGTCTGCAATTGCATACACGGACATTTGTGTGCTCTCCTGTATGATCTCAAGTGCGATGGAATTGTACACTAGCTGTTCCGCTGGTGGTTCTGCTTTGCCTAGAACTGTTAGTGCATTTGAATGGTGCATTAGTTCGTTGCTTCTGACGGTGCTCCTGCTTTGCCTATTGGAAAATGATATTTTTTCTGAAACTTAAACTTGCATGTTACATCTAAACAGAGGCAACTTTGCAGTGCTTCTGTTTCTGAACTTAACTTGCATCTAAACAGAGGCAACTCTGCAGTGTTTCTGAATCATATTTCAGTAAGTAAAATTAAATGAAATGCAGTAACAAATGCACCAAAATATCCGCCAGGGTCATTGCTGTAGACTGCAGTGTCATGGCAATTGACACCACATGGCTTGTTGACAAGTAAAACAACAATACATCAGGCCTTAGAGATGCGCCAAAACTTTATGAAAGTTTTAATTTGCAAACTAGCAACCAAAAATGTTTACGCCAACAATAATCATACTGTAGAGTATAACAGTGAAACCATGGACTGAAGAGGCTCAGCCACATAGTGACCTGACTGAGTCTTTCTAGTTTCTTGTATGTGTCCAGCTGGCTCAGAGCACCATCTAGCAGGGCCTTCTTACTGTTGCTGATCACTTCCCTTGATTGTTTAAGCTCAGCCTTGGCTGCAGTGAGCTCATTCTTCATGTTCCTGATCTTGAACGTGTTCCTGGCTCGCTCAAGGTCCCTGATCTTCTCCTCGATCAGATGCAGATCCTTGTTGTCAGAATGAACTCCTCACAGTGCTAGAGCGCTAGAGAAATGTTGCGGTAATGGTGGAGCTGACGGTTCTTGAACTGCCTCCCACAAGTATCTTTTTCTGCAAACAAGTAGTGGTTTAGTACGAGCTGTGGAAATAACGTTGGAAGGAGGAAGCAATTTAATAATTGTCGGTCGTTCGAATGAGTGCTTGGACCAGTAGATTTATCTGTGGTTTTAACAGCTGTTTTTAGACTATGGTTTCTGTTATCATGCAGTCTGGTCTGGCAAATACACAGTAGACATGTTCCAAATAGTAAGAAGAAACATTTGTGTGCTCTCCTGTATGATCTATCTCAAGTGCAATGGAATTTTGTGCTCTTTTTTGTCTCCTGTCTGATCTGTAGGAACATTTGTGTGCCTAGAAGAGTGCATTGCTTAGTTGTTTCTGGTGGCTTTTGCCTAATGCAATCCCTTGCAATGTTTGTGCAGCATGGACACGCAGGTGAAGCTTGCAGTGGTTGTCAAGGTGATGGGCCGCACGGGGTCGAGGGGTCAGGTGACCCAGGTGAGAGTCAAGTTCCTGGATGACCAGAACCGTCTCATCATGAGGAACGTCAAGGGGCCTGTCCGTGAGGGCGACATCCTCACCCTGCTCGAGTCTGAGCGGGAGGCCAGGAGGCTGCGCTAAGAAATTTCTTCCTTTATACCTGTCTGTCTTGGGAAGAAGAATGATGTACTGTTGCCTTCTTAGTCTACTGCTTTCGTTCTTTGCCTAGCTATCTGGAGGTGTAATGAGTTTTGTTCTGTTGCCTAAATTAAAGTGCACTTGATGTTGTGAGACTTGATCATTGTTGCGCACCTCTTGGTAATATGAATCGTGAATCGTATATCTTGGATCCTATATGATTTGAAATCATCATGTGCCTGTGGTGGGTTCTGGTTCTTTGCGTGTTGTTTTTACCGGAAGCAAACTTGTGGAAGCACAAGTATCCTCTGCCCCTGCAGGTTCTGTCAAGGTACCCTTGTCAAACAAACGTACGTTTCACTTTACAAAAAATTAATGCACTTTATATTCTATAACGGAGGTAGTATGATTGAGTGTACAAGATTATTAATTCTTTACAAAATATAAACGACTTGCGTGAATAGAATGGGGACATCAATTCTCAAAAGTCGTTTGAATTCCTCGCTTGATCATTTTAGAAAAGAAATACTCCCTCCGTCTTGGTGCGTGTAGTTCTAGGTTGTGAATTTGACAAACGCGGTACTAGGACCCCAATCTTCTGCAAGGCCGCAGGCAGCATATACGAATTGGACGAGCGCTAGGGTTGGGTTTTACCCTCGATTATTTCCGCCCTCTCTGCGCCGCCGCCTCTGCCGTCGTAGCAGAAGCAGGGGTCCCCATCGCCAACAGCCGAAGAAAGGTTTCCTGTTCCCTCCCTCCTTCCCTCCCCTACGCCTCTTCATGCATGGCTCTACGGATCTATGGGCTTTATCGTTTCGATTTTGTGCTGGATTTAGTTGTGGTTGGTTTCATTGGTAGTATAGTTCCCGACTTTGTCTAGTTTTGTGGCATATCGATGATTCTGAGAGAGGCCTGTTTCTTTTTCCACTTTTAATGCCTAGGTTTGTTGCTGAAGATTTGTATAGAGGAGGAATTGAACCTTACCGTGTGTAATTTAGAGGAGAAATTTGAGTGCTTTAATTGTTTGATACTCGTGTTATCAAGTCTGAACCAGTGAACATATACAGAGGAAAATGATACGTTTCTGAATCTTAACTTGCATCTAAACAGAGGCACTCTGCAGTGTTTCTGAATCACATTTCAGTAAGTAAAATTAAATGAAATGCAGTAACAAATGCACGAAAAGATCCCGCAGGGTCACTTCTGTAGACTGTTGTGGTATTCAAATTTACACCACATGGCTTGTTGACAGTTCAAACAACAATACATCAGGCCTTAGAGATGCATGGAAATTTTATGGAAGTTCTAATTTGCATACTAACTAAAAAAAGGTGATGTACTGTTGCCTTCTTAGTCTACTGCTTTTGTTCTTAGCTTAGCCATGTGGAGATGTAATGAGTTTTCTTCTGTTGCCTAAACTAAAGTGCACTTGATGTTGTGAGACTTGATCATTGTTGCACACCTCTGGGTAATGTGAATCCACTATATTGGATCCTATGATTTAAAATCATCATGTGCTTGTGGTGGGTTCTGGTTCTTGCGTGCTTTTTTTTTTACCGGATCCAAACTTATGGGAGGTTTCATGGAGTCGGGACGTCCGACAGTCGAACTCCGACACCCCTTGCCTGCCCAAGAACCCAGAACCCCCCTCCCCCTCCGCCCCTCGAATATGTTTACCGTCGAATACCGCCGCCGCTTATGGACCACCTCTGTTGCTACCCAGTCCTTGCCAGACATCTGCTGCTCCACCTAAGCGCCTTGGACTATGCCGCCGTTTTGGCTGCAGCCCATGTATCCTCTGCCCTTGCCACTGGTAGCCATTTCTGCAGTAGTGCCTCTCACTAAAACCAAAATTAGTTTTGCTAAAGCACATTAAGATGTGCCATAAGTATTGCACATCTAAGTCATATGCCATTGATCTTATGCGGAGATCCGTGTAGGTATTTTCATTTTTGTTTTTCTTTTCCTTTTTATGCGTGACTGAATCATTTAGATGTGCCCTACACACACCTACCCATATGAAATTATGTTAATATTTTTTTGCGGGAAGAACTTTCACTAGTAGAAAACGGAGCTTTAGCGCCGGTTCGTAAGGGCCTTTAGTGCCGGTTACATAACCGGCACTAATTTGTCGTCACTAAAGCCCCCCCCCCCCCCCCCTTAGTACCGGTTCGGCACGAACCGGCGCTAAAGTGCCACCACGTGGCATGAGCTCGCGCACCGGTATGGGGGACCTTTAGTACCGGTTCGTGTTACCAACCGGCACTAAAGGTTTTTTTTTTTGAATTTTTTTTTAAAAAATTTTGGGAAAAAATTTTGATTTTTTTTTCGATTTTTAATTTTTCTGAATTATTTGATGATTTAGTCTCTAATCACATCTCTTAATTGCTCAAGTGTGGATCACTCATTTCAAATCATCTAACTTTCTGACCGGTCACCCATCCCTCTCACTACTCTAGCCCAAGCACGCTTAACTTTCGGATTCTATTCTCCTTCATTTCCAAGTCTGCACTTGTTGTTTTCCTGACAATAGTAAGATGTTAATCCTATTAACCCTCAGGAGTTTAGCTTGAGCATTAAGTCACACATTTCACCGTTTGAGTTTGAAACTATTATTCTAAAAAACAGTAATTATTTAGTAACGCTAATATTTCTTGAATAAGTTTGACCATAGCTTGACCACAGTTTGACCATAGTTTGACCAGATTTGACCAAAATTCGAAAAATTGAAATAATTATTTAGTAACATTAATATTCTTGAATAATTATGTAGTAACATTAATACTTCTTGAATAAGTAGTTTGACCAGATTTAACCAAATTTTTTAAAAAAAACTGAAATTATTTAACCATATCTTTTTTCCTTTTGGAATTTGAGGATTCTAAATAATTCCAAATCGGCCGTAGGCTGTCTCCATCGGATGCGGATTTTCGTGCTGAATTTTTTGATATATTATATGTTTTTTTCCGACATCGTATGCAAAAGTTATAGCCGTTTTACATTTTCCCATCGGATGCGAAAATTGCCTATAATGCCGGTTTGTGGCACGAACCGGCACTATAGGTCAGACCCCTTTAGTACCGGTTCGTGGCACGAACCGGTACTAAAGGTGATCGTGGGGCCCCGGCCTGACGCCAGCCTGCCACCACCCCTTTAGTACCGGTTCGTGCCACGAACCGGTACTAAAGGTTCAACACGAACTGGCATTAATGCAAATCCGTTTGAACCGGCACTAATGTATACATTAGTGCCGGCTCTAATACAAACCGGCACTAATGTGCTGCACGTTTGACCCTTTTTCTACTAGTGTTTCGATCTATTCATCTTCAATCATGATAATATAACGAACACTAGAAATCATGTTAATTGTCATGACTTGGTTCGCACGCCGGCTGGTAAGTGGAAAGGGAATTAGCGTCTAGCACTACGGACACGATATGGATACGGCATCGGGTAGACAACTTGGAGGCGCATCTTACAACTTCCAATCCAAGTAGTAGTATATAATGTTTCGAAACCCTACGCAGACAACTTGGAGGCGCATCCTGATATCGATCGACGGAAGACACTGCGGCGGCCATGGCGGCCTCCCTCCCGGAAGACATCCTCCGCGACATCCTGCTCCGCCTGAACAATGCGGTCACGCTCTTCCGATGTGCCACTCTATGCTGGCGGTGGCGCGGCCTCGTCACCGACCCCACCTTCCTCCGCCGCCGGTGGCCGGAGAACTCGTGCCCCTCCCTCGCCGGCTTCTTCATCAAGAACCCAGGCCGTGACCAAGGGGGCAAGGTGCTCGTCCCGACGCCAGGGTCGGCGTTGGGCCGTCGGTGCCGCACCCTCGGCTCCTTCGTGCCCACCGTGCCCCACTCGGTGCCGCTGGCCTCGCGCCGCGGCCTCCTCCTCGTGCGCCTTGTCCCGCCCCGTGAGGCCGACATGGATCAGACGGTCCTTCATCTGGCCGTGTGCAACCTGCTCCTCGGCACGTGCGACACGCTCCCTCCTCTAGTCTGTAGCTCCGTTGGCTACAATGACTATGGGTGTCACTGTTGCGCCGTTCTATCCGGTGACGACGACGGCGAACGGCCACCGGGCATCTCGTCCTTCTACAAAGTGCTAGTCATCACGGCCGGACGTGAGAGCCAGCTTAGGTTGGATGTCCACACCTTCTCGTCGAACATACGGAGCTGGAGTACGGAGCGCTCCCGTGAAACCATGGGCGCCAACTACTCGGGTTCATTCTGTCAAACCGATGCCATCGTGTGCCGCGGCATCGTGTACTGGCTATTCCGTATAGACGCGATACGGAATTTCTACCTTGTTAAACTGAATTTCCAGAACGGCTCTCTCACATGCAGGTGGCTGCCGGCCCCAAGTATGCGTGACCAAGATCACCGTCCATGCCTTAGGCTGGCCAGCGATGGCACACTCTCGATGTTACAGATGCAGGAGACACGTTCCCAGCTAGAGATATGGAGACAAAAAGAGGACCAACCGAGGAGGATTGATGTCTCAGAGTGCCTGTGCACTCAGACGATCGAGTTGATACAACCCAGGACAAAGAAGACCCAAGGAAAAGACATGCTTTACATACTAGGAGAGAAGTGTGGCAAATTGCTTGTCATGGACGGGCACGGGCGCGTGTACACCGCCGATCTCGAGACCAGAGCAATGAAGGAGGTAGTGGATCGGCCTCACGTACGCCCCAACAGCCCTCTGGATGCCGTGCTCTTGGAGATGGATTGGCCGGCGTTCTTTGTTTCACGTCTTGGTACCGCCAGGTATATATATCTAGCAATGATTTATGAGTATATATGTGTCTTTATTTCTTGTAGATTGATTAAGTGTTGCTTCTCTTATCATTGTTGATTGATATATATATATTGGTGTTGGTTGTGATTTTTCTTTCGTTGTTGAATCCGGGCCTTTTCCTCTCATGTTCCAGTGGAAAGGCAGATGCAAGAAGGAGAAGGCGACGCATGGGAAGAGGCGGCAGGAAGATTGCAGATACAGGAAAGTAGATGACCAGCTGCTCCGTTAGGTAATGTATGTTTTTATGTCAAACTAGCAGAGTGGCCCGCAAAATTGTGTGGGCAACACTTTGATGTCCGGTCGTGCTATGCGTTGAAAAGTTGGTAAACGATCTTCTAAAAGTTTGTACTTTATAAAATGGGTTCCTAGCCATCTTTTGCATATTTTTTGTCAATATTGGACAATATATGATTGTTTTATAAATCCAATTAATTGTTAGATAAAACCAACATTTTGATTGATCATGAGATATATGTATGCTCAACAATTTGACTAACTCCACGGAAATACGGTAAATAGTAACATAAACATTTTTTTATGTGGATAAAGGGAGTTTTATTCCATGGTAATAGGTTTACAATCCGCTAATACAAGGTCATGAATAGAAGGAGGAGCATGTTGCAACCAACAGGCGGTGCTATGTTCCATCCGAGCATAATTAGCTAGACTATGTGAGCCCATATTTTGTGATCTTGCAACGTTTACTGGAAAAAACTCCCGCAATACCATCAAAGCTTTGATTCCCTTCATTAAGTTGGCGTATATGAAGATCTGGCGAGTGATTCATCACAGAGGGCGGAAAGGGCACCCTCTGGGTCAGATTGCACGATGACCGGAAGGGACGACCACGGGAGAGCTAGTGACATCCTTTTTATTATTGCATGTAGTTCAACTTCAAGTGCATCGTTACAGAAAAAAAGGACATGGCATGATGCAAAACTCACCACTCCATGGCTGTCTCTAAGAATCATTCCAGCACCTGCAGTACCTTCCGTTCAGGCGAGAAGGATCCATCCACTGATAAAGCTAGTCTGTCCGTTGGCAGCGGCTCCCAAGTTGCACCGGAAGTCACACCACCGGACTCTGAACTGTAGGGAACGTCTTTGTCGGCAACTTCCCTTTTAAATTTTGCTCAATGGACTGATGCCTCACTCCACGAAATGAATCCAAATATCTACAGAGAATTTTTGTGGAAACATTTCATAGGCGGAATAAGTTTACCGTGCACCAAATCATTCCGGAGGCTCCAGATCCTCCACACTAGCATAATGATTATATCCTGAGTAGCTGAAGCAGCCACTCGTCGCTAGTAACATAACCATTGATGCTCATGCATTACGAATAAGCTTACTAAATAACAATCATGGGCAGAACTTATTATAGTAAATAAACGATTTCCTTCCTGCAAGAATAATTTTCGCCATTGTCTAACTATTTCACATCTACTCCCTCCGTTCGGAATTACTTGTCGCGAAAATGGATGTATCTAGAACTAAAATACGTCTAGATACATCCATTTCTGCGACAAGTAATTCCGAACGGAGGGAGTACTACCTTTGACCCCACAAATACTTCGACCAATGAAATCATTATTACAATCAGATGTTATTATCCGTTACCTTGCTATATGACCAGTTTTTTTGCCTATC
Source organism: Triticum timopheevii (assembly GCA_963921465.1). Taxonomy (NCBI): domain Eukaryota; kingdom Viridiplantae; phylum Streptophyta; class Magnoliopsida; order Poales; family Poaceae; genus Triticum; species Triticum timopheevii. The sequence continues at coordinate 661,209,848 of OY997266.1, forward strand.
TGCTACTGTTCATGTAAAGTAAAATATTTAGATTTTGGCATCGAACATAGATTTAATATTAATAATGAATCCAAATCGGATTATATCTTTTCCTATATATGAGCATGAAGATAGTGTACCCAACCCTTTGGGTAGTTTCCTTCCCTCGGTTGCTTGCAACTTCCCATCGTGTACTGAGATATTAAGGCATCTCCAACGCCGACCCGCAAATTGGCTCCGACATCCTGTCATGGACGATCGATCGGGGTACACATGCATATGCATGAGTTGGATGCATTGCATCTAGCACAGCAGTATAACTTGTTTCCAATTGATTTGAGGCAGGTAGCCACCATTACTTGACCTTGTGCATGCAGAAGCTTCCGAGGCTATCACGGGCGGGTAGATCAATAGATTAAGAGAGGTCAAGTAGCTCGATCTAGCACACGGTCGACCCGTCGATGGATCGACGGTTGATGCCCTTGACTTATGGGACATATCCAACACAGACGTCTATGAACTATGATGCCCTTGACTTATGAGTACGTAGCCATGATTGTCTATTTCCGACCGGTGACTACTGCAGTGCTGCTAAACTAGTGTATACAGAAGGGTGGTGGTTTTAGTTGATCAGGATTATGAATTTAGTTCAGGACGTGGACCTCATTCTTGCTATAGTACTGTCAGCCACAGTGCCAGCCACTGCACTGTACAACACGGCATGTCCACGCGCCATGTGATCCAGCGCATGTGCATACAGTTGGCTCATTATTTTTGGTCTATTTGGCCTAGCCTTTCCCTTGATGGCTGCCGCCTTTTGATGCCACGTATCAACTTGTTGGAACTTTTTTCCCCAAAAAAAAAACTTGTTGGAACTTTTAGCCACTGGGAAGTCAAAAGGACCATATAAAATACATGGACCCAGCAACCATGCAGCCCGGCCGGATCATATTAGCCGGCGGCAGCGGGTGTAGAGTCAAACATGGCGACGGTCGATCGACCGATCGAGAGACACATGAAAAGCTTACGATTAAAGGTACTCCCTCCGTAAACTAATATAAGAGCGTTTAGAATACTAAAGTAGTGATCTAAACGCTCTTATATTAGTTTACAGAGGGAGTACGTGCGTACGCGGCCAACTTCGTCCATACATGTCTCCTACTAATAGCTAGTGTTAAATAATTAACTGAATTATAATTATGGTGCTTGCTTGGTGGGCGAGAGGGGGGGGGGGGGGGCAAAGGCCCTCCTTGGCTATCATCAAATATTTAGACCTCCAGTTTTTTTTTTCAGGTCACGCTTCTTCGAGCAACCAACGATTGAGTGACACTGATATCCCACAAGTGTAGGGACCAATCATAGTTCTTTCCGATAAGTAGAGTATCGAACCTAATAAGGAGTGGATGGAATTAGATTATGAAAATTAGCAAGGAGTCACTGTCGAAGCTGCAAAATTTGTTTTGTTGTTTGTTTGATCAAGAGAGCAAGTGAAAAAAAAATTAAACAACAAGAAAAGTAAATGAGTGCCCGAAGTGAGTTAATATTTAATGTGCTAATGACAAGCTTGTGTTTCTTATAAGAATCTTATCATTGTCGAGGACAACATGTATTTCACCTTGTTGTTTCCACCTAGTTCATTCACAGTAACTTTTGCTGCTTTGATAAATAGTCTGGTGGAACCTACACTAATGTAAAGCCCTTACTTGGACTCATACACTTATGATTATATCCTTTTTCGAGCAACCACAAACACCAAGAATGATTAAGATACCATCGAACCATAACACTAAATTCTAGGCTGATGCATTACTCATGATGCATCAGTTTATAAACTCAGGGTTCATTATTATCTGTCACTCCGACCTCCACTACTAGATAAACATATTACATTATGCGCTCCTCTAGGACCATATTGGTGAAGTGACATGCAATTGACATCCACACATCACCACTAGAGAACTATACTACTACAACATAATACGAAAGCATCAAACTTTATGCAACTTCACATGGCTACTAACAACATCGTTTCTCCCAAGTCATCAAGAAAAAAAAAATCATATCATGCGCATGTGAAAAGAATAGAGATATCCATCCGATCCAGGCCAAAACACACTTTACGGCCATGCTTATTTCCCGGCCAACCACCGGGATGGTTGATCTGTGTGACTCGACTCCATTTTTCTTTAAAAAAAAACCCCGCGCAGCCTGGCCGCGGCTCGCCGCTGGAAAGGAAAAACGACATGCGAGTCGGAAACGAGGAAACGAGATAACGAAACCAGATTCCGCTCTTTTATCGTGTTTGCTAATGACAAAGCAAAATGGTTTTTTTAAACGTAAGTAGACTTACTAAATCTTTTTTTTAATAGTCGTCTAACAATGGTCGGACTACAAGAAAAGTGAGACGATGCATGCATGAGGTGGCCCATCGTCACCGTGATGCACTCCGTGAGAGTTGCCGCTAAGTGTGAACCGGGCATCAATCGATGATCTTTTTTTTTTGATAAAAGAGAGCTGCCTCTCCGATTTCCATTAACAGAAATCATCATGTCTTGTTACAGAAAAGAGAAAAAAGAAAAAGGACAGCACCAAACCCCCAGCTAGATAATCCACCCTATTCTAGCTAATCCATGCAAAGGATCCTGGAAAGAGTGTTCCAAGGTCTAGATCTAAGGATCTAGCCTCAGATCGACGTCCCCCCTGTTAAAAGAACAGAGACTACAAAGAGCGAATGACTAGGATGTAAACAGATTCATTATTACAGGAAACATCCACTAAGTCCAGAGCAACAGCAAAGACTGAGGCGAAGCCAACTTTGAGATTGAAGGAGCTATATCCATCGCAGCAGAGAGGGGCATCTATCCTTCGATCCTCCCGGTCTTCAGGCGCCACCCATATGCTGCCTTGAATATCTCCTCCGCCACCTCACTAATCAACTTCACTCCAGCCTCCATCAGCCTACTTCTTACGGGATTTGTCTGCAAAATATTTCAATCATTTAAATTTTTAATAAGCAAGGATACAGGGACACAGGGGTCATTCACCCTATTGTCCTAAAAAATAACACTATTTCTAAGTTTCCAAATAGTCCAACAAATTGCTGAAACTCCTATCATAACCAGATTTTTTTCATCTTTGCAAAATGTGTTAACCCATGTTTTCATGACATCGTCTAATGTGTCTGGTATGTCCTTAAGATTGAAGGCACATTTCAGGATGTTCCAAAGCAGTCTGGCAACCGAACAGGTCAAGAAGAGATGATTTATGGCCTCCTTTTTTCCACAAAAGGGGCATTTATCATCTCCCTTCCACCCCCTACGAATCAGGTTATCTTTTGTGAGGATACTCCCCCTAAGGGCCAGCAACATGAAAACCTTAATTCTGGGTGGCATTTTAATCTTCCACATATATAAATGTGGATATTTAATCCCATTTTCAATCAGATGCCTATAGAAGGACTTCACTGTATATATCCCTTTCTTATCTAGGGTCCATTTGATCTCATCCATCTCCTTGTTTAAGGTTACCTCAGTACATGCTTCTTTAATATGCCCCCAGAGTTCTTTTGCATCCCCCAACAAAGTTCTCCTAAACTGGACATTATCTAATCCATTATCAAAAACTTCTTTAACCGTCTTTCTTTTATCAAAGCATAAATCATATAGTCTAGGGAAGTTCCTTTTTAATGGAGCACTACCAATCCACCAGTCTTCCCAGAAACGAGCTCTTTCACCGTTCCCAATCTTAAACTTACACAGCGAGATAAAATGATCTCTGTGTTTCAATATACCTTTCCAGAACTGTGAATCGCCCTGTCTGGTCAAGACATTGGCCACAAATTTGTTTTTAACATATTTTCCTAAAATTATATCTTGCCACAACCCCTCTGTCGTATATAGCTTCCACCACCACTTACACAAAAGAGCTTTATTCATATGAGCTAAATTATGAATCCCAAGCCTCCCCATGTCTTTTGGTCTGCAAACCTCAGACCATTTCACCAAATGATATTTCCTTTTTTGCTCATTCTCTTGCCATAGTAATCTAGCCATGAAGAAATCCATTCGTTTCTCTGACCCTACTGGAAGTCCATAAAAGGACATCATGAAATAGGGAATTCCTGTCAGGGCAGACTGAATCAGAGTAATTCTCCCTGCACTAGCTAATAGCCTCCCCTGCCAGGTTTCACATTTTTTTCCATCTTAGTTTCAGGAGGTTTCCAATGCTTATTTCTAATTCTATTCTTATCAACTGGCAGCCCTAAATATTTCATGGGTAAAGCACCCACAGGACAAGTAAATATTCTTGCATATTCATCTTCCCTATCAAGTGCCTTTCCAAATAGGAACAGTTCACTTTTATGGAAGTTAATTTTCAGGCCAGACATTTGTTCAAACAAGAAAAGTATATATTTCAAATTTTGAGCACTTTCCACATCATCTTGTATCAAGAAAATAGTGTCATCTGCATACTGCAGCATATTCACACCGTTGGTAATATACTCACCCAAAACTCCCTTAACTAGTCCTCTCTCCCTAGCCTTATTCAGCATCATTGCTAAAGCATCAGCAGCCAAATCAAAATTTAAAGGAGATAAAGAATCCCCTTGTCTCAGACCTTTATGAGAGCAGAAATATTTCCCTAAATTATTATTAACTTTCACACAGACCTTCCCCCCTCTAACTGTTTCCATGACCCAGTCAACCCATTTGTCTGGGAACCCTTTCAATCTAAGCATTTGGAACAAAAAGGACCATTTAATTTTATCATAGGCTTTTTCAAAGTCAATTTTCAGGAGCACAACACTTTGTTTATTCTTTTTAATGTTGTTTAGAGCTTCATGCAAGATCAGGACCCCTTCCATTATATACCTGCCCTTAATAAAGGCAGTTTGCACAGGTGAAATGACCTTAGCAGCTACCAAATTTAGCCTATTCATTAAGACTTTGGTTATAATTTTGAAACACACATTTAATAGACATATAGGTCTAAACTTCTGGATTTGATTGGCCCCAGCCCCTTTTGGAACCAGAGTAATAATACCATAATTCAACCTACTTATATCAATCTTCCTGCTCGTAAAATCATCCAGCAAATTTTTTAAATCAATCTTCACAAGATCCCAATAATGTTGGTAGAATTCTGCCGTGAAGCCATCCGGCCCAGGGGATTTATTATGTGCCATATTAAAAACTACCTTTTTAATCTCCTCCAAAGAGAATTCTTCCACCAGCAGATTAGTATATTCCATAGGAATACTAGTAGGATTATCAATATTCAAGGACACAGAGGAATTATCAGGGTGACCAAACAAATTTTTATAAAAAGTAGTGATATATTCCATTAAATTTTTATCTCCTTCTATCACTCCCTCCTCTTGTTCTAACCTAGAGATTTTATTCCTTCTGAGCCTCCCATTGGCTTTAGCATGAAAGAATTTAGTATTCCTGTCCCCCTCTAACAGTTCATCAGTTTTGGCTCTCTGCTTTCATTTATCCTCTTCTTGTTTGAGCAGTCTATCAAGTTGTGCTCTCAACTCAATTTGCTCTTTCCTGTCAGCAGCTGTTAGGCCATTGTCCTCACTGTTTTTATCAATAATATCTAGTTTGAGCAGGATATCTTTTTTAAGCTCTATATACCAAGCATTCATATTCCTATTCCACCCTTTAAGCCTGGGTCTTAACATTCTAAATTTCCCCAACAGCCTATCTATACTATCTCCTTTAATAGAAGGATCAGTCCAAACTTCCTGCACAATTTTATCAATCCCCTCCCTTTTGAACCAAGCATTTTCAAATCTGAAAATTGGTTCAGTTTTTTGGAAGTCTCCAGAGTCTAAATAAAGAGAAGTATGATCAGATTTCTCCCTTGCTAAAGCAGTTACCTGGGCTAAGGGGTAAGCCTCTTCCCAATCAGTGCTACACAGGATTCTATCAAGTTTTTCAAATGTGGGACTCTGCATATAATTACCCCATGTATATTTCCTCTCTATCATGTCTAATTCCCTCACTCCAGCTTGTTCCAAAATAGCATTAAATAGGAAACTCCAATGTCCAGGTGATCCTGGTTTATTTTTTTCACTGGCTTTCCTAATAATATTAAAATCCCCTCCAATTAAGATAGGATTTGTAGATTTTTGAAAAACTCTGGATAACTCAGCCAGGAACAAAGCTTTCCTCTCTGGCTGTGCTTCTCCATATATTACCACCAAGTCCCAAATGAACTTTTTATCAATATCTTGGACAGTCATTTTGATGTGGTAATCCCCATCATCCTGAGAAATTATGTCTAGTGTGGTGTAATTTACACCTAGTATGAGGCCAACAGATTTCCCCCTAGCTGGAGTAAAAATGCCAACGAAAATCCCTTCCTGCACATACCTGTTGTAGTTCATTTCTGGAAAATTCCTGTCTCATAGTCTCCTGCAGCCCCAGGAAATCTACTTTCTTATCCATGATCATTTCTCTCAAAAATCTTTTTTTAATCTCACCTCCAAAACCTCTCATATTCCAAGAAAGACCCCTCATCTTTTTTTCTTCTTCTTTTTCTCTGAATATTCTAGATTTTTGACAACAGAAGCAATCTTAACTCCAGAACCTCTGGTAGTTTTGCTTTTCTTCTTCATTTTTTTTGATGAAAAAAGGTTTGTCACTAATTCCCACTCCTCATTTTCCTCTTCCTATTTATCAATATCCTCATCCTCTAACAGTTCTAATATAGAATATTCCCCAGTATCAATAAAATCATGCTCCTCATGTATGCAATTTTTATCCTGGTTCTTATTATGTTCAGCCAGCCACATATCAATTCTGGCTTGTTCAGCCATTTTAATCAATTCCAGATTGTGTTTTATAATATCAGGTTTAGGCCCTAGGCTGACACCAACCTCCTCAACAATCTGCTGTAGGACATTATTAGATCTGAAAATAGTATCAGAAGATGAATACTCACCATAGTTGTTCTTTTGTGCCACCCTCTCTTTAGCCAAATCTGTTATCTTTTTGTCTTCCTTGCCTTTTAGTCTGGTGCATCTTCTCAGTTCTTCCTCATCTTGTGATTCTAGCTCTCCTATCCCAGCCTTTTTGATTTTGGTCTCAAATGACTCAGTCTCCTGACTTGCAGTGTAGTCTACAGGTTCAATATATCCTAGGCCTACTGCATGTTCCATCAGTTCCAGCTCTGACATTCCCCCCCCCCCCCCACTCTCCTTATTGCCTTCTGCTCCAGCTTCTTCTCCTGAGTTTTCCTTCTCATCTTCACTCCCAAGTTGCTTTTCCCCTGATTGAGATCCTCTCACATCTTCACTACCCTTCAAGTTGATCTGCAAAAGTTCATGCTGCCTCTTGACTTCCCTCTCTAGTGATTTCCTGATAATATCCATTTCCTTTCTCTTTTTTTCCTCTAACATTAGTTGGGCCGTCTGTCTTGCCGCCAACTCTTCTGCTTTTTGTAATCTGGCTTTTAAACTTTCCTCTTCTCCTTTTCCATCTCCCACAAACCCTATCTCTGCCTTCTCCTTGACCAACTCATTCTTCTGGGACCCTCCCCCTGTTTCCAGAACCACCTGCTCATATTGTTTCAATCCCAAGCTTCCTAAACTGATCAACGACTTTGTGTGTTCAGATTGTTTACTTTTTTTCTGTACTTCCTTCTCCCTTTGTGCTTCATAACTCTCCAGGTCCAGATAATCAAAGGTTTTCCTTTTGTTGCCCTCCTCTAATTTGTACCAGCCCTGTTCAGCAACTGCATCAAACTCAAAGCCTATGTCATATAGCAACAAATCCTTGGTAGTAATTTCTGTGCCAGCAGGAATCTTATGCAGATCTCTAACCCCAACTTTTACCCTAATATCTTCTCTTGAGTGAATATGTTCAACATCTACTTCAACCACTGGCCCCAAAGCAGAGCCAATCTCACAGACTCCCAAATAATGCCTCAGGTTATCAGGAACCCCCCACATTTTAATCCAGACTGAATGTAACTTCCCTTTAGCTCTGTCATCTGGACTCCAGAAATCAACCTCCACCACTGCACCAGTACCCAACAAAGTAAATTTGCCAAAGTTCTTCAGCTCCACCAGCTTAGCTTTGCTGGGAAATCTCATGAGAAAGGCAGTGGGACTCTGGAACTTTGCTCTCCAAGTCCACCCCCAATCAAACATCTTGCTGAATCCATAAGCCACTGTGGTATCATTGAGCTGCCCTTCATGCACAGTCACCAAAGCCATAGGGTTAATGTGTTCAGCAGCTGCAATTTCCTTAGTATTTTGTATCAGCAGGCAGCCCAGACCCCTGGCTCCATATCCCACATATTTTGCAACTGGCTTGGGCTGCTTTAGAATGGTACATTCCTCAGTATTATGGGTTGGTCTTTGGCACACCACACAGAAAACTTTGTTCTTGCAATCACTCTTCACATGCCCCTGTTCCTTACATTTTATGCAAAAGAGCTCTTTTGGATTTGCAGTCTCCTTCTTCTTTGCTGCTTCCTTTTGTCCCTCCACTCTGGCACTTGCCTGTTGCATCAAAGTCTTTTGTTTTGGCATGTTAGACAGCAAGAATTGGTACTGCTGTGCCAATTGTTCTTGGGGCACTAGTCCAAATTGTCCCAGGCCCATCCCCACTGGCACCAGCTGGGGGAAATTGGTATTACTCATCACAGGGAAACCACCTGCCATCTGCACTTGCCCCCCTTGAGTCCCCAAACCTGCAGTAATTCCAGACCCACCTTCCTGTCTATTTTCATTTCTCCCAACCTGAAACCTATCCTGTTGATTCCCCCCTCTATCAGTAGCAAATCTGCCAAAAGTATTATCCCCCTCTCTTCCACTTCCTGCAGAATTTCCATCACCACCAGAGCCACTAATGTTAGTCCCAGATCCTCCTCGAAAGCCACCCTCTCTGTTTCTCCAACCATATCCATCTATATCCCTCTCATCCTGCCTACTGAAACCCCTTCCAAAATGCTCAGATCTGCCATAGAAATTACCTCTCCCTCCTTGGTTATTTCCCCTTCCAGCCCTTGGTCTCCAACTCTCTTGCCTGCCAGCCATGTCTTCTTCTTCTTTTCCCCTGAATTGGCCTCCTCCTCCCACCTGTTCTTCCTCACTGTCCGCCGCCGCCAAGGACTTTTTAGGGTTGGGGAAATGAAGGAAATCTGGCTCAGGAACGAAGGTTGGGATCCCCCCTTTATATATAGCCCTATCTCTATCTGGGCTTTCCTGAAGCCACCCATTCTTGGGCCACCTTATACCCAGGCCCGACTGGCCCACCTTCTCTCCCCACACCCTAGCCCCTGTTTTCATTTGCTTCCCTCCAACATCTAATTTTTCTTCAGAAGAAACATCCTGAAATTCTGCCATAGCTTCCTCCAGACTGGCATTTACCGGGATGTTATCAATTTCCACATACTTTCCGGGCAAAAATTCAACGTCCCCAAGTGTGTCTCTCTCCGTATCCTCATTTATAGGAATTTCATTAACCTCACATACTTTTTCAATATCTGACAAGTATTCAGGGATTCTAGGGAGATCCCAGACCTTGGGTATCTTATCCCTAATTTTAATTAGGTCCATATCCATTTTTTCTTTATGCAAATCCCCCCAACTAGGTGAATCCACATGAGTCAACCCACTCTTTGCTGTATCATATGTATTTTTCCCCTCCTTAAGCAAGAGGCTCTGAACATAATCATTCATCTTTTTCTTCAATCTACGATTAACTCGTCTGATTCGACGTTGAGTATCAATTTCTCCCCAACCCTCCCTATTATCATAGGTGCAAGCCAGGTACATAGACGGAGTTTGGATTTTTGTACCTGATCTATCGGAATCCTCATCGGAAACATCATCTGAATCCTCACTAGCTAGCATCCAGAAACGATTGCCAGCTAGTAAGGCATTCAGACTCTGTTTCCGGCGAGGCGAGCTGAGCGACGAGGCGCTGGGTCCTCCGGAGTCGACGAAGCCGTGGCGAGGCGAGCGGAGCGGCGCTGCACCCCAATCGCCTCCTGTGGCGCCTGATCCACCGGGTCCTCGCCGATCACGATCGGAGCCATAGCCGTCCCTGGGGCAGGTAAGGCGAGCACCCCCTCCCGTGGATGAAGCGCCGATCCCCTCATGGCGGGGGCGAGATTTGCTGTCGCGAAGATGGTGAAGGCCACCCACTTCCTCGCCACCGCCCTCACCGGCGAATCCGCCTGATCCGCCGCCCACATCAGCACCTGCAGCGGGTGCTTGCGCCCGCCTCGCCCAAACAGAGATCTCTCCTCCATCTCCGTCAGATTCTCCACGATTGCCTCCGCCTCCGCATACATCTCGCGCTTGCTCAGGTACCACGCCCCGATCTCCCTCAGGCGGATCCGCAGGCGCGCATCCCTGCCCGCGAACCTGCGCAACTTTTCCTCGCTGATCTCCACCATCTCTGTCGCGAGTTCGGCCGACCAGGGAAGGAGATGAGGCAAGTGGGGGGGGGGGGGGGGGGGAAGGTGGGGTGTGAAGTCGCCTGGCCAGATTTTATCGCCCCCGCCTTAATTGCTCCCCCGCCTCCCCCAATTTCTCCGCCGCCGCCCCCCGATGCCGTCCCCCCGCCGGTGATGCGCTCCTCGATACACGCAACGTGACAAGGGAACGCGACCGTAACCCCTGGTCGCAAAGTGCATCCGCCTCCCGAGCTCCTATCCACCGTGTACCCGCGCCCATCAACCAGAGAGACCTTCGAGGTGTGTTGGTGCACCACCACCACGCCGCGGTGGAATTTGGGGCACGCCACCGATTTTAGATCGGCGGCGAACCGCGCCGACCACCGCACCGCCGCGGCGTCGCACGGAGCGTCGCACGCGAGGTCGTGCCGAACCGTCAACCTAACGGGCGTGCTGGCCTCCAAGGTCTACGACGTGGCCCTCGAGACGCCGCTGGAATCAATCCATGATCTAGCCACATGCTGCCAGTGCCAGCCACGGTACTGTGCGAGACGGCATGTATCTAAGCTAAAATCTAAAGATATTGCATTCTCAAAAAGAAACGGATGATATTGATTTTGTAATATGAATATTGATTATTTTTCTCTAAAATTGATCCAGCTTTATGAAGTTTGACTAATAACTAATCCACAGGGAGCCAAATCGGTCCATAACTAACGAACTTAACTAATCCACAGGTGCGTGCTTCTTCTTTCCATCGTTGAATTAGTTACCACGCGCATCTGAAGAAACTAACACCAACAGCAAAGAAGGAGAATACTCAAACGCCGACAGCAAGCATGCATGCTTGCTTTCACTCTTCCATGATCAATGAAAATGACTGGCATAGATCTATCCGATCTGATCCAATCCAATCCAAGTCTAACACGTCACAACCATCTTTCCCGGTCAAACCACCATGCCGATCGACGTGACTCTATTGAAAAAACTGAGTGGGCCGCCAAAACGCGCACCGAAAACGAGATCGCTGCCGCCTGCGCATCACTGGTCGAAACGCACGCAGAAAATGAGATGACTAAATCAGGGCATCACACACATTTAACACTTGGATCTATCGTGTTTCCTAATAAGAAAACCGACCGCTGAGCTAACGGCAACAATATGCTTTTTAATTTCTGAAAAATCATCTAACAATAGTTAGATACGCTATACATGCATACTACTCCCTCCGTCCGGAAATACTTGTCATTGAAACGGATGTATCTAGATGTATTTTATTTCTAGATACATCATTTTCATCCATTTTGATGACAAGTAATTCCGGACGGAGGGAGTATAAGGTTAGATAGACGATGCATGCATGACGTGGTTGATCGACAGTTGCAGTCACACCGTGATGCACTCCGTGACGACAAGCTCCACTCCATACATGCACATGCAGTAGGATATGTATGCTGACTTGTTGACACCGTAAATTAAACAACGGAGAAAAATAGATCACCAAATCTTGTACTACTATGTTTGTTTTACACTCCATGTGTGTTTGCAAGAATATATCCAAATTTGAAGAATATACATGCACACTCCATGTGTGTTTTACACTCTATATGAACTGACTGGCCATCATAAGAAAAAAATCTTAAGTATTCCAACCCTTTATAATACCTATGAAAATCCTTTGAATCAAAAATATCATTGCTCTTCATCATATTCTCAATAATTGTACTCTAGAAACTTCACCTGGTTTGTTGATACAACATACTCCTACATATAATTTAAAAATCTCTACCAAGTTTGCTAGATATTTAATGATTCTATAGAAATTGCACATACAAGTGTGCAACGTGATAAACAAATTATTTGTAGTGAAGTCTATTATAGCTAAAGAGTTTATTAAACATTTTGTTTTATGAAAATAGGGTCACATTAACAATATAAACCACATCTGTAATAGTAATTATTAGAATGACCTGAAAATTTCGTACCTCATTGTACATGACGATGCTTACATAATCATGCTAACAATTTCCCCCAAAAATATTTAACATAGCATGTACAAAATAGTATCGTTAATATTAGTGTATCTAAACAAAATGTATTCTTTTCACTAAGTAAAAATGTTTCGTATAAATTATTGATAACACTTTAACTTGACTTGGTCCGCAAAAAGATAGATCCAAGACATTCTAGGTTCGGATTTCAAAGTATCGAATACATTAGGGTGTGAGTTACATTTAGTTGAGTAGTTGCCAACATGATATCAGCATATTTCGAAATTCTGCACCTTATATAGAAAGAAGAAAATAGTCATTGCAACATGCTTTCCATGCCAACATGAATGGTAAGAATATGAGCTATTAGGAATAAATATTAGGGATTAGAAAATATATGCATTTTAATTGAGGGCATATAAATTTCTGTTAAATTGAAGTGACAATGCAGATGCATTTTTGTGTGATAAATTCAATATAATTGGTTGCCAATTTAGTATTCACAAGATAATATATACACTAATTTCTGGTATTAGCAAAGGTTAAGAGGATTTGCCAATTGTATCTCTTATATTTATCAGCCCAATCACGTATTAGAAACATATATATAACACTAATTAAAAATAAATAAAATTCAAAACATCTAAGATTGAATGAGAATAACAAAAAGATCTGGTGCTTCACCTTTAAAAAATATGAAAAACTGAAAACATAAATACTCAAGTTCCAGTTCATGTTCTAGTGTTGTTATTTCCAAAGTAAATTCCCTAGCCGCAAATTAGTAATCACATGTTATGCTATATGCTATTGCAAACACATAAAGTTCTATGAATGTCACCAATGGAATGACTATGCTAGATCTATGCATGATATTAATTCAGGATAGATCTATGAATTAGACAAAACCAATTCAATTCCAAATATACAAAACAATGATTGAGAGTAAATATATATATATAACTTGCCACAGAACTAGTTAAGGCATGGTAAACATTTAACGGTTTAAAAGTAAGTAAAAAATATGAAATAAATAGGGGGCCCTCATTCTAATATAATAAGATGATCCAAGGTTGTGATTGTGAAAATATGCATTTATGTGTCATCAGCGAAAAAAACAAGCATTTCAGCTCACTTCAGGATCAATATATGTTGAAACATTTGTTCTTTTTGTCCAGGACACATGCAGTCAAATTTTTTCAATCCATCCGTTGGATCATGTTATATTATAGGTGTGATGGTTCAGGATTTTTTTCAAGATTTTTGAGAACTTTTACACCGTTGAAAACCTTAACTAGTTCTGTGGCAAGCTATTGTAGAAAATCCTACTCCTATATATATATATATATATATATATATATATATATATATATATATATATATATATATATATATATATATTAATTCAGTAGCAATGATCTCCGGCCTTCCTTAAATTACTTCCAGTAGCTTACCTACAGAAATTGAAAAGCTGCAAAAACAAATAGAACTGGAGATGTACATTTTGCTCAGTCAAAATTGGAGATGGTTACTGAATCAATATCAAGCGGGGAAGCCATCCGATCAGTGAGCTTCAGAATAGTAACATTTAAGGAATTAGACTAGGGAAGATTATGAGATATTATGTACCTTGCTGATAGGAATATTGATGCAAATGATAGATGAGGGCAGCATGTGATGAGTTCTCATAAACTTCAAGGGCCCAAACCGGTAAAGGAATTGCAGTAAATCGTGTGGTGTCTTCAGTTTGGTTGCAAGATCGTTACTTGAACTTTGCCGTAGTGAGGTAGTGGTTGAGTTGCAGCAGTTGGAAAGCTCATCGACTGACCAGCGTCAGTGGATGGCGAGGAGCTGGTGGTTAGGAGGGATCGTGAGCTAGAAGTGGGCAGACTCTCAATACAACACCATGCAACTGGTACGGGCTCGTAGTCAGTCACTGATATGATTTGTAAGAGCTTACTGAATCAATATCACCGAATACGAAATATAAGTACACATGTAACCCCTCGTGCTTTGCAACGGAGATCAATGCAAAGTAACGCGGGTGCGACACACACCTGTTTGCCATGAACTCCTACGTCCGTGTGTTCCGAGAGTTCCATAATCAGCGAGATCGATCGATCATCAAGGCGGCCGGTGTACGTACCTGCGTGTAGTTGCCTAGTGCAATTAGCTTCGTGTGCTAGCTTGAAGCCAATCCATCAAGCGACATGGTTCATTCGTAGTGCTGGTCTCCAGTTTGTACGTCCGCGAGTACCTCTCACACGAGCCAACAACACACTGTACTATATTTTTCAACTAAAAAGTCAGGCGGTGTTTTTCCTTTAACTTCTGGACAATTAGGGAACAACAGTCGGAGAATGCACATATAATAAAAGTCAGACGGCAGCATAAGTGGCCGATCGACCGTTGCAAGCACTACTAGGAAAAGGCCTGCTAGTCGTGCACCAGTTTTGCCTACTAATGGCGCAGTACTGGTGCGCCACTAGCACCACGCCATTAGAATTAAATACTAATGGCGCATCCCTGATGCACCATTAGTAATGGCGCACCACGCAATGCGCCATTAGTATAGCCCACCGTGCGCCATTAGTATGCCTCCCAGGGGCCATATGTACCCATGTGCTTTGGCATACTAATGGCGCATTAGGGTGTGATGCACCATTAGTGTCCTTTCTGTAGTGCGCCATTAGTGTGCTGAGTGGTGCGCCATTAGTATGAATATTAGGGATTTTTTTTTTCTGATATTTGCACAGGTTACAAAACATGTTACTGCACATAATATAGAGAGCACAACATATAAATAACAGATTTATCGAATACAATAGAAGATTAATCTCCGAATACAATTCATCGTATTAGTCTCCCAATTTCAAATTCCGAACAAAGTTATAACATTACAAGTCTCAAAACCGCGAGTAGCGAGTTTGTCTTCACATTACAAGTCGATATCGATCATCTAAACTAGCATCACATAGAAGAGAGCTGCGGTCACCACGATGAGCATAATCGCGATGAAACTGGTCTTCATCCGGTTCCTCCAACACTCCCTCCTCTCTCCTGCTAGATAACGCGCGTATCTAACTTCCGCCTCCGCCCTAGTGGTGTACCCTTTGTAACTGTTACCGCTGAAACGGTGAACCTGTCTCCGACACTCCTCCCAGTCGTCGTAGACTCCGGAAACCTCACCCTCTTGTACACGACATACGATGGCATCTCTATGCACTAGCCAAACAAAACGTTAGTAACAATTCACAGACAATACATAAGCAATATATAAGTATGCAACAAAATGACCGGAAGAGAAAAGCAACACATTAATAGCACGATGCATGGTCCTACTAATAAATAACATCGATTACATATAATCAAGTTGAACGACTGTCCAAACCAAAGAGACATACAAGTTCATTAAAGTTTAATATTACA
Organism: Triticum timopheevii; assembly: GCA_963921465.1. Lineage (NCBI taxonomy): Eukaryota > Viridiplantae > Streptophyta > Magnoliopsida > Poales > Poaceae > Triticum > Triticum timopheevii. Next base: position 661,225,663 of record OY997266.1, read on the forward strand.
ACATGAGCCAATCGACATTTCAGATAGCATCACTACTTTCGACTCGACTCAGGGGACCGGAGCGTGGATGAAGCCGCCGTCTTTCGTGATGGTCATGAAATCGCAGGCGTTGTCAGCCTGCATTTGTAGCGTTGTTTCAATCTCACTGTTGGACGGTTGAGATCTGAGGTAGAACTGCCCCGAGGTACGAAGGACATCTTGATGGATGATTTCCGCAAACTCCGACTGGATGTGAAAGAATTCTTGTCTGAACCGCATCCTGGATTGCCGACAAGCGTGTGGCCCAATCTTTGAGATTATCTGGTAGCAGAAGGTGATTATGGTCCCGTACGATCACCCACATGTGATGGAGGGCGTAGTAGGCATCCTTCTGACAGCCAGGCGGCTGCTTGACGCAGGGGAACGTCGTATTGTGGGTGAACACGTGCTTGCCGTACCTACGAATTGGCCTCTTGAAGGTGCCTCCAGATCTGGCGTAGCCGGGGAGAGCATCATCAAGAAATTTCTTCCTATTTGTGTAGTCTATGTTCGACTCACGGTCCGGGTCGAAATACGTGGCCAAGGAATATTTCGGGCTTAAGAGGATGAGTGTGCAATGTGTGTCACTACACATAACACGGAATGTTAGAAAAAAAAGAACGATCGAAATCTAAGAAATCATATGTTACAGGGAGGTGAGGGGATGACTTACTCGGGAAAGTAAGGCACGAGGAAGTTATCCTTATCTGGGTTTGCCAGAATGACGCCTTCGAGGTGTGAACTCGCGACTTGCCGGTCCCCAGCGCTGCCCAAGATCTTGGCACGCATGTAGAAGGGGTCGACTATCACAATGTCCGGGGTCTTGTCTCTAATGATCCGCATCTCCATACTCAGCGAAACCAGCCGAACGAAGGTGTAGTGTAGCGGATGAAGGTTCATAGCAAAGATGTCATCAAACCGCAGGACGATCGTACCACCGATGGCGCTATCCACAAAGCCCTTACCCTCTGGCACCTTGGCCACGAAAACCGGTTATGCCACATCATTCTGGGAGAGACGCCGCTTCTCCAAAGAAAGAACACTTTCATGCAGACTCCGCATAGCACCGGTTGCAGCGTTGAGCATATTTGTCGGTAGCATCGCCCTACCCGCCACATGCACCCTCCTCGAGATATCCTTAGGTGAAGGTGGCCCGTCCTGAGCACGGATCGTACTCGATGCCGGCTGGCTCGCACCGGCACCCTTGTTAGTCTTCTGTTTCCGTCCCTTCTTCTTGATCTGTTGTAATGGGATCGAGTTCTGCTCACAAACCGCCTTCTTGAGCGTGTTGGGGCTGATAATATTTTGCACCTCGGCTATCTGAGGCTCTGTGAAGGCGGCAGCTGAGGCGTCTCCTTAGAACTGAACGCCAGACGACGCCTGTTGCAATTGGGTTTCTCCATGGTACCAGCTAGATCGCGGTCGTCTTTTTCAGGGTTGTGTTCTTGAGAAGGAGGCCCGCAGAATTCGTCACCGTACCCATGTTCAGCAAAGTACTTATCGACGTTGGTAAATGTACCGTCGTCGTTGTCGTCGTCGTTCGGATCCTGTGCCATATGCATGTCCGGATCCTGTGCCATAGGGATGTCCGGCATGTCCGGTAGCGTTGCGGCGGTCTTGCCATGGCTTGGCGCCGGCACGACTGGCGGTCTTGTCTGTGGGGTGGTGTCCCCCGCCCCCAAACGAATCTGGCTCTTCGGCCAAAGCAGGGGCCAGCTTACGCAGGCGCTGAGGATCATCACATCATCTTCGTCAGCCCCAGCGGGTCGAATCGGAGGTAACAACTCGTCGCAGCCTGGCAGCACCCGAACCAGTTCAACCCTATACACGGTGGGTGGCATCGGATTACCGTGGAACACGGGGTTGCCCGGTTGAACGATTCTGCCCTTGGCGACATCGATCAACTCGCTGCCTACGAAGTGTAGGAGAGTGCATGGAACGTCGGCGGCGCCCTGCGAAAACATGTAGGGCGTCAGGGATGCCCAGTCAAAGGCAAGGATATGAAGTCATCGGCCGAGAGGCTTAGTTACCGTGATGCCGTCGAGCTTGGCAAATGTCGAGGCACCGCCAACGGCGGGCGTGCAACTGACGGAGGGGCCGCTTGCTGGCGAGGTGTCGGCCGGCGTACACCCGGGTGCATTAAGCTCCAATGCCCGTGCCGGCGCCGGAGACACGAATACCGCCTCCGCCGGAGACACCAATGGTGCCGCCTGCGCGTTGCGCGAGTTGCTGGCCGTGAAGCTGGGAATCGGGGGTGGCCCCTGTTGGCCGCCCGCAATCCATGTCGTCAGCCCCTGAATCAAGGTAGGCACCATGGCGGTGAGCGTCGTTCCCAGTCGTTGTTGCACTTGCTCTTGGATAATCTCCATAATCCGCGCCACTTGTGCCTTGAGTTCTTGAACCTCGCGCGACTGGCTTTCCGAGCTGGTCTTTCTCTTTTTTCGCCCACCGGCGGTATAGTATGACGACCATTTTGTGGACAAGCCTTTGTCGGCCACACGACCAGCTGACGACGGCTTATTGAGCTTATCCTTGTTTTTCATTACGTTCAACGCCTATTTAGAGTGCTTTCCCAAGTAGGGGAGCTCTGAGACGACCCTGCTCTACTGCTTTCAGTCTCCTGCGGAAGGAATGTGAACCATTTAGAAATTTGGCTTCATTAATTAGAATGCAACCATATGGGGCTAATTACGCGGGGGTGTATTCCTTACCAGAACAAGCTCAAGCGCCTTGGTCTTCGGATCCGTGGTAAGCTCCTTTGTTACCGAGTCCTCCTTGTACCAGGCCCTGACAAAGTTCCTGGTCTGCTTGTCACGGTATTTCTCGAAGAGGGGCGGTAGGCCTTGCTCGGCACGCTCCGCGTCCTCCTTGTCCCATATAGGCTCCGCCACTCTGTAACCGCCGGGACCGAGTTGGTGGATCCCTAAGTTCAACTCCCGCATTTCTTTCCCCCACTGACTTGATTCCACGGTTGCACTGCTCTCGGACTTGATCTTGAACTCCTTGTAGTCATCTTCGCTGATCGAAGGATATTTCGCCTTGATCTTCTCATAACTATCACCTTTGTCAATCATTTTCTTCACCATGCTTCTCCAAGTAGACAGGAATGTGCTCATCCTCGTGAGGGCGGCACTGTTCACTGTATTCCCTGAGAGGCGTGTGTTTGCAAAGTCAGCGGGGAACTTGTATCGTTTGTGCAGCTTCGTGAAGAGGAGGCTGCGCAAATTCCCTCGGTCCTTATGCCTTAGGTTCTCGGTGTTGATCGAGACGGTGCTCCGGAGAATGCACCCGAGCTGAACCGAGTACCCCTTGACTAATTCTTTGGGCGCTGTTGGATGCCCGTCAGAGTTCACTTCAGTAAATTCGTCCTTGACGGTGTCGAGCACGCTCGGGCGCCGGTCCTTCCGTTACCTCTTCGGTTGGCTGCCATCTGTGTGTGCGCTGCCATCATCAGTGGTGGCATCCTCGGCAGCACCATCAGTGGTGTCATCCCCGACGCCACTAGGGGTTGTGTAGTCAGGATCGGTGTCTTCCGCGGTGTCCTCATAGCGGTGAGGCTCTTCCTCCATCTCCTGGGACAGCTCCCAGAATTGCTTGCCGCCCAAACCGCCGGCCTCATCGTTGTGGGCCATGTTTCGCTCTAAATAGGAAAAAAGTTTGGTCAAAAAGTTGGTTATTGTCAAGGAACAAGATCATGGTCTCATCATTTAGGGTTTGTCGACACCGAGGCATCCTAAAAGCTAAGCTTTTATCATTTAGGGTTTGTCGACGCCAAGGCACCCTAAAAGCCTAAGCTTTCATCATTTAGGTTTTTATCGACACCGAGGCACCCTAAAAGCCAAGGTTTTATAATTTAGGGTTTGTCGACGCTGAGGCACCCTAAATGTTAATTCAAGTTTTCATCATTTAGGGTTTATCGATGCCGAGGCACCCTAGGTTGGCTCTATTGCCACCTATGGTAGTTGCTTTTTCGTCTGTCCACACATGAATTCATCATACGTGTTTAATGCAGCAAGAATAAAGGGGTAGTTGATCCTACTTAATTTAAGTACTAAGATACCCCGGCCCATGCATTAGTCGCAAGTACCCCATATGTCCTATTTTTAGCAAAGTCATGCTAAAATTCACGGAAAATTTCAGCATGACCTTTGCTGAAAATAGGACATATGGAGTACCCGAATTTGCCAGAACGGAAGTTAATCAACATTCCGGCAAACTGAAGGGCCTCTCGGGGTACCTGCAAACTCATCACGACACGATGGTCGGAGACAAAACCCAGCAAACTAGCACCACAATCTGCCTCTACTTTCATATGGATGAAAAGTCCACAGACCATATGGTCCTCTGCTTTCATATGGACAAAAATCAGCTCATCTTATGTGAGCTTCCATTCCAGATCTAATAGGTTACCCAACAAAAGATCATCAATAGTTTAGCAAGTCTGTACCCTCAAGAATGAACATATAGCAATATCTGTTGTCCCCCCATAACATACGGAAATCAAAATCATCTCAACTTAGACTGTGAGCAAACTACCTATTGAAGCAAATGCAAATATTTCTGAAGTCTGAACTAAAGCACGGTTTCCTCGATAATGATCCACAGTCCCACACTACTGAATGGGTTTTTGCAGAACCAAAACAGACATCACAGGAGAGAAGTCCCAGTGGACAAGTCAGAATGGCATAAAAACATGACTGCATACATTAGGGCAGATGTGATTTTGGTACAGCTACACTACTGCAGGCTGCATACATTCAGTCATTCTAAAATTTATTTTAGTCTACTCCTAAAATTCAGCACTAGCAGATCTTCAACACTCCGATTCCTTTCAGTTTTGGCAGTTTATTTCCAGCTTCAAAATGGAAAATACACATCTTCAATACTGCAATTTTACAAATAGGTGGTGTGACTGTACAAATTACTATATTGATACATGATACATGTGTCATGCACATGTGCTCTGCTGTCTGAAATTCAGAGCTGAATACAACACTACTCATATTTGGGACAAGATATGTCTGTGATTCACAAGTTAATGACCTTGGGAAGGCATATACAGCAGAATTCGTGCAACAATCTCTACAGAAAATTCTTGTACTCATTTTAGCTCTTAGCTAACACTGGACACTGGAGTAGTTACAATTTCTAACACTGGACACATGCACATCCTCTTAGCTAACACTGGACACTGGAGTAGTTTCAATTTCTAACTATTCCAAATTAACAAAGAGAAATCATATCTTAGTTGATGGAAGGCAGTAAAGTTAACTACTGTAATAACATGGGGCCCCTCATATAATCATGATGTCATAGTTCAGATCATTGATATGCATGTTATGAGTTAATCCACATGAAGAGGGCAGGGCAGAATTTTACATTTATCACACAAACAACAATTGGAATTGCTGGACTCCCAACGTGATATATGAGAGTTGGCATTAAAGAAAAGACATTGACTAGTTGCATTGTTACCATGTATAAACTGAAAATATTTATCCAGGTACAAGGGGGAACCAGGAACAACCATTCCAGGTGCTTAGAAATGAATTGTGCATTGAGCACTGAGCAAGGAATCAAACTGTTAAATTTGGAAGGGAGGATCCAAACTAACCATTTCAATGACTCAAAAATGCCATAAGTACTTGTAATGCTAGAATGAATTTCTCAAAAGTAATTGTAGAGGAATAGGATGCAACTCTCAATGTATTGATAGGTGCATATGCACAAGTATATATAGTACATAGGGCAAGTCATATCCTCAACTATACACAAGGAGGAGACTTGGAGTACAAGAATACATGTGCTAAATACATATCTCAACACCCCCTCGCAGTCGAAGCGACACCGTTGCTGACGCATAGACTGGACCGAAATTCCTCGAAAGACGTCGTGGGCAAGCCCTTGGTCATGATGTCGGCAAATTGTTGGGAGGTGGGAACGTGCAGAACACGGACATGGCCAAGAGCCACCTGATCCCGAACAAAATGGATATCAAGCTCAATGTGCTTGGTGCGACGATGATGAACCGGGTTGGCGGAGAGGTAGACGGCGGAGACGTTGTCGCAGTAGACGACCGTGGCCTTCTCAACAGGACACGAGAGCTCGTGAAGAAGCTGACGAAGCCAGGAGCACTCAGCAACAACGTTGGCCACAACGCGGTACTCAGCCTCGGCGCTAGACCGCGAGACGGTAGGCTGCCGCTTGGACGACCACGACACCAGGGATGGTCCAAGGAAATTGCAGTAACCCGAAGTAGAACGACGGGTGTCCGGGCAACCAGCCCAGTCGGCGTCGGAGTAGGCGACCAGATCAGTGGCAGTGGAAGCGCGCAGAGTAAGACCAAGACCCATAGCACCGCGGATGTAGCGGAGAATCCGCTTAACGGCAGTCCAGTGAACATCTCGAGGAGCATGCATACGCAGGCAGACCTGCTGAACCGCGTACTGAAGCTCCGGCCGAGTGAGAGTGAGGTACTGGAGAGCACCAACAATGGACCGGTAGAAGCCAGCATCTGGAGCAGGAGTACCATCAGTAGCAGAGAGCTTGGCCTTCGTGTCGACAGGAGTGGCGGCCGGTTTGCAGTTAAGCATACCAGCATGGTCAAGGAGCTCATGAGCGTACTTCCGTTGATGAAGAAAGAAGCCATTAGGATGACGCACCACCTCAACACCGAGGAAGTAGTGCAACGGACCCAAGTCCTTGATGGCAAACTCAGCACGGAGACGATCAGTAAGCCGGCGAAGAAGCTCAGAAGTGCATTGTCAGGACCCCGACTCAATGCCACATCGATCTAGCATGTAACACCTCATATCACTTTGCGGCCTCACGCACGGTTTTCCCTTGGGTGTCGCCTTACCTTTGCCCGGGACCGTTTGCGCCTTTTGGCACACGTATATGATAGTGTCGCTAGCATCCATATGATAAGGAGCCCGGGCTGACATGGCTAGTCGTAAACCCAAAGTGGCACAAACTTACAGGGACAGGCATCCATGACCCAGCATCGAACGTGTCGGTCATCAGCGAGTGAATCCAGGCTGTAGCACTGGGCTAGCAGGACTCCGGTATTCATCGCGTGACATTTCCCCGAAGGGACAGACACAGGAACGAAGAAGGACACATGCCGGCCAGCCTAAGTGTTCCGGAGCAGTAGCAAGCTACCATGGCTCGGTGGAAACACTAGGAGACATTTCCCGGTAAGAGAGGCTACTAAGGAAAAACAACTAGATAGTCAGATCCCACACATACCAAGCATTTCAATAACATACACACAATATGCTCGATATGTGCAAATGCAACATGGCATCACAACATGACTCTACGACTCAAGTATTTATTCATTAGGCTCCGAGGAGCGAGATATTACAAACATGGGTCTCACGACCCAACATTCAGAGCATACAAATCAAAGCACAAGCGGAAGCTTAACATGTCTGAGTACAGACATCTACAAATGAAAAAGGCTTAGAAGCCTAACTATCTACTAGATCCTGCCGAGGGCACAAGATCGTAGCTGAGGTAACAAGCTAAACGTCGAAGTCCACGTGGAACTACTAGCGAGACCGAAGTCTCTCTGCAAAAACATAAAATAGGCAAACGTGAGTACAAATGTACCCAGCAAGACTTACATCAGAACTAACTACATATGCATCATTATCAACAAGGGGATGGTGGGGTTTAACTGCAGCAAGCCAGCTTTGACTCGGTGGCTATCCTGAACTACGACTGCAAGTAACTCTTTGAGGTGGCGCACACGAGTCCACATATTCACCATATCAATACACCACTATGGATCCGCTCCCGTCTCCCTACGAGAACGCCATCCATAGCACTCACGCTTATCTTGCGTATTTTAGAGTATCCACTTTCACTTGTCTATGAACTGATATAGGCAACCCAGAAGTCCTTTTTCCGCGGACACGGCTATTCGAATAGATGATATTAACCCTGCAGGGGTGTACTTCTTCACACACGCTCTCACCACTTACCGCCGTTTACACGACATGTACTCGGCAACCTTCAAGCGGAAGCCCAACGAGGGTGTCGGCCACGACCTACCTAAACACTCAAGTCCCTAGTCCAGGTTTATCGCCTATTCGGGTTCCATCCATGAGGAGATCCGGCCGAAGTTTCGCTCACAGCCCCAAACGATGTGAACAGGGTTCCGTGACACCAAACGGGCGCCCGGTTTACCCGGCCACGTGCCTACCGCATCACAGCCCACCCCTACGGCCAGCGCTGCGCACGGCCTCCAGCATACTACAAACACCAGAAACTACTTGCAACTCCTGGACAGAGGACAAGGGTGATTAAGAAGCCGAGAGGGTCCATTGGTTTCGGGCCCAATGCGTGGTAGTAGCTGAATCATGGATCACAAACACAGAACTCAGTTCCTGAGGACGGCTGCAATGAGACAACCCACCATGTACTCCTACATGGCCTCTCACCGCTACCTTTACCAAATCGTGTTCACACACTTAGCTCACACATAGTAGGACATGTTCACACACCTCTGATTCATTCCCGATGAATCAGACCTGACTCAACTCTAAGCAATAGCAGGCATGACAAACAAACATGAATGAGTAGGCACAACAGGGCTCAAACAACTCCTACTCATGCTAGTGGGTTTCATCTATTTACTGTGGCAATGACAGGTCATGCAAAGGATAAAGGGGTTCAGCTACCGCAGCAAGTAACAGTTGAATCGTTGTTGTCCTAATGCAGTAAAAGAGAGCAGGAGCGAGAGAGTGGGATTGTATCGGAATGAACAAGGGGTTTTGCTTGCCTGGAACTTCTGAAGATAACATTGAGTCTTCATCAGTGTCAACGATCACATCGTCGGTACAACGTCTACCGAGGGGGAACAACACCGGCAAAACACAGAGGAAACACGATCAATGCAATGCACAATATGATGCATGCTATGACATGGAAATATGCATGTGTTTTGGGCTAATGCACCTAGTAACAAGTTAAATGAAGTTGGTTTGAATCCAAGATTCAAATTCAAACTCCATATATGATTATTTAAATGCCCTTTATTTGTTTTGTCCAAAACAGAGGACAAACATTGTTCAAACATGCATGGAAATGATACAGATGGATTCCTTGAATTTTTCTGATAATTTTTCATATATAATTTATTTAATTTGGAGTTACGGTTGAATTTCTATGCATTTTTGAGGTTTTAGCTATTTTCTGGAATTTCCTGAATTATAATAAATCCAGAAAATACTTATTGCGTCAGCATTGCGTCACTATGACGTCAGCGGGTCAACGGGCTGGTCCAGGTCAATCCTGACCTGTGGGTCCCATCCGTCAGTGACTAACCTAACTAATCTAATTTAGTTAGTGGCCTGGGGCCCATTGTCAGTGTCTATTAAATTAACTAAGTTTAATTAGTGTTAAACTAATACTAACCTAGCTAGTTAATTAGTGCTAACTAGAGTAGTTAGTCGGGCGGGGCCCGCAAGTCAGTGAGAGAGAGGGGGGGGGGGGGGGGGGGGAAGTCAAACCGGGCAGTGGGGTCAACCACGCCGGTCAACGGGTCAGCGGTCGCCGGCGTTTAGTCGCCGGAGACGAGCAGAGGCGGCGGCGAGGCTCGGGTTTCGCCTACAGAGTGCGGTTAGAGCCGCGGTTGGTCTCTACGGCTAGCTAGAGCTCGCGCGCATCCATTGGTGGCAGTGGGAGGGCGCGAGGTGGCCGGAGTTGAGCACGGCGTCGACCTCGGCGACGGCCGGAGTTCGGGTGGGTGCGGGGTTGGCGCTGCGGCTTGCAAACGAGCCGGCTGTCACGCTAGTTCTGCTCTACGGAACATCGCGAGCGCAACGGGCGCACGCACGGGACCAAAAGGTTACCGAGGCTTCGCCGGCGACGAGCGCGGGCGGCGGCGGGTTTCGGTCGTTGACAAGGCGGCAACTACAGCGTGCAAACGAGAGAACGGAGAGGGGGAGAAGGAAGAGGAGCTCACGGGGAGTTGGCCGGTGCAGACGACGGGGCCGGGGAAGCGTCGGAGCGAGCGGGACGGCGAGGCGGATCTCCGGCGGCCGAGGAGGGGGAAAACGTCGGGGGCGGCACTCCGGGGCTCTTCTGGTCGCGTGAGAAGACGAGGAGGACGAGGGAGGACCGGCGGAGCTCGAGGGCGTGTCGGAGAGGCTTCGGGATGGCTGCGGCCGCACGAGCGCTGGTCGGCGGCGACGGGCTCCGTTCGGTCGCGGGAGGGAGAGAGAGCAGAGGGGGATAGGGACGGAGGGAGAGACACGGGAGAGTGAGAGAGGGTCGAGGGGGGCGCGTGGCGTCTCCAGGGAGTAGCGGAGGCAAGCAGGGAGGCAGGAGGCGGCCGGGGCGCGTGGCCGCGCGCGCCGGGCGCGTGCCCGTCCTCCTGGCAGGGAGGAAGACGACAGGGGAGGGGCCAGTGGGCTGGGCCGGCGCTGGCTGCTGCTGGGCTGCACAGGGAGGAGGCCCAGGTAAGTTTCTACTCTGTTTTTATTTATTGTTTTCTATTTTGTTCTGTTTTGTTTTGATTTAGTTTTAATACTAAATCAATTTATTACCTTATGCCAATTTTTGTAGGAACTAATGGCATTATTCCAGAGCTCCCCAACAAGTGGCATAATTTTTGGACATATATTAATATATATAACTAATATATTTCCAATGCAAATATTTATGCATTAATTCCAAATGCCCAAAATAAATACTTATGGGCTCCTAAAAATATTGGTTTGATTTTTATCTCTGTCCGATATTTTCAGAGAGCAGCATGAGCATTTTCTTGGACCTTTTTGGAGCAATTTTTATTTGGGTCATTTCCAAAAAATGATTCTGAGGGTTTCACAAATCCCCATTTCAAAATTAAGTGGAATTTAAACATGATGCACACATGACTAGCTAGCCCTGAGCATACCAGAACTAGGGATGTGACAACTCGCCCCCACTAAACAAGAATCTCGCCCCGAGATTCAAGACGTGAGGTAAGAGGAAAAGGGGGTCACAAAACTATCACAATCTTCACGATCCAGGTTGCACTTCATAGGAACGTTGATTCGAACATCATCATGATATTGACATCTTGCTCCGAGATCTCCATCTAACATGACAACGAGAGGAAAAGGAGACTCTAGAAGGACTGATCTTTTCGAAGATCGAACAACTCAGGATTAACTCACGGAATGAGACATAGAAACATCTCACGAGCTGAGATGCGAAGCACACATCCATAGGAAGGAGGTGTAGCAGATGACGAAGGTTCACTAGGTAGACAACAATTTTCACGCTTAAGACGGTGGTGAACGGTTGTCAACATAGCGAGGAGTTGAGTTGCCATGATAGCATAACGGGGCACCTTAGGGAAGGTGACTCGTAGAGATATCCCCTTAAGTGGTAAAAAGAATTACCTTTGATTCAGAGATCATTAAAACTCTTTATACCAGCCTAAGGAAAATCTCGAGCGATCGTTTGGAGGGGTTCGGTAGAATGGCATACTCGAACCAGAATGGATGATGTGGATTACCTTGTTGAAGACAATGCAATGGATGATTTTGCTTATCATCGGGGATGGATGGAACCCATGGTAGGACCACTTTTGAAGATGATCCTGATCAGTAATTGCTGAGAAGGGTAATCCAGAGTAGGGTGGCACGATGGCAGTGCAAGCTGGGAACAAAATGCAAATGATGGGAATGATTCTAGTAACTGGGGAGAACCCAACAATAGAGAGTGAATCCACTGTGTGAAAAGGTCATAGCATTGCCGAGGAAACTGAGAGGAATCCTAGTTAGTGCCGACGATAACACGTAGCGCTTGTGCGTGCTCTCAAGAACTTGAGCATTTCCATATTCATCAAGGTTTTATCAACATCCGTGTCAAGGGTGCTGACACCACAACATACTACCATGATAAATAGCGATGGACGATGCAGATGCAAAGGAGGATAACACTTTCTCAGATTTCACCTTAGCGAGGCCAAGGAACCAAAATCTGCATGATCGACCGAGAGACATTTAGCACTCCGCTTCTAATGTTCTCCTTGATGTTCTAGTGCAACCCATTAATTAAAATGGTTTGGTTCCCAGAACATCAAGTAAATGTCGGACTTTGGGAGCAATAGAATCCATAAGGAACAGTTACAGGGGTAAATCCTACGAAATCCTTATGGGGAGGTGGCCAACTTCTTCTATCAAGATACTATAATAATAGGCCTTCCGGCTAGGTGTGTTGGCCACGACATCCACTTTACCGGTTAGAGTGAGACCATTACTATAGTTCTTGGGAAACGTTCCAACCATCATATCTGCCTGAGATTCAGATCTTGTTGGTGTCAGAATAATCCAGACTCATCGAGTCTAGGAAGAAAAATGAAAGTTTGCAACACAAACCGACGAGATGACGTTGCGAGATTCTCAGGAAATGAACTACGATAGCAAGCTCCAAAACGTGAGCTGATTCTGCTGCACACGTGTGATCACGCTGTCCCAGACAAACAAGATCACATGGTAGTCTTACAACAAAACACTACCGAGTTCCGGTGGGGAACCATCATCGAGGATATCGAAGTCCTTGCATAAGGCATACTCTTAGGAAGGAGCTTCTTCTCCTTGAACAAATCAATCAGTGGCTTGATGTGCTACGGAGTTCATATGGAACGAAGATGATCAGTCTAACAGACCACAGAATACTTTGCACGTGCATGATTGACTTGGGAAGATTCCGGAGGAGGTAAAATAAGACTTCTCAAACTCATGGCGGCAACTTGCATCAAATGCACATAAATTAGAGGGACTCACTTCTTTCGTCCAAACATATGCTTCATGAACGGGTCATGAAGATAACGCTTATAAAAGTTTCCAATACCAGCTGGATGTTCAACAAAGATCATGAAGAAGATAAGGATGTTGTCAATGGGCTCAACAACAATTCATCTAGGTTCCCATGGAGATGGAATTCCATAACTATGTGAGCAAGGTGATAGTATTGGTCAGACCCAAAAGACATAACGGTGTATGCTCGAGGAAACAACCACGAGTAAGTCAACATTACGAACATCGTTGGTTCTGATTTGATTTGATAATAGCCCATACTCAAATCAAAGGTTTGGGGTCAGACAATAGATCCAACAATTGACCACGAGGATCAATCTATGAAGATATCATCTTTCTTCAACACACGCACACAAAAAGATATCCCTTAACATGAGCTAAGTCGGACAAGCTTTTATCTTCCAACTCTCCAAGTTGTTGTTTAGCTTAACCAACTAGCTCAGGGGTATGCAACACAGATTCTTGGAGAAGGGGTGGTTTATATGAAACCAACTTGATCACGAACTCAACATAGCGGTCAGGTGACAACCTGGTAATACCTCCGAGAAGATATTCGGGAAATCACGAACCACCGATATGTTACTAAGCTCGAGAACAATCTTGTTTTTCAGGGCAAGACAATATGATCAAATAAGCAAGGATTGGCACTATCCTAACTCCTTGATCGAAGAGTGCACCAGAAATAGAGACTAGGTAGCACGATCAATCTTAGGATGATGATTTGATAACCAACACGCTAAGAATGAGAATATTGTCCATTAACTATCAAGCAACGGAGTTACTAGCAGTATTGATTTCACACACCACGATTCACTTGTCGGCATTCCGGTTACAACAAGACGAGACCGAGAAATGAAAAATGATGGAGAGAAGTATCACTGTGTCAAGAGTTCATAGGATGGTGTGCAATTCCCATGATATTCTTGATATAAAGATGGTAATACTCCAAGGTGGAGCAGAATTCAAAAGCTGGGTTGGCATTTTGATCTGCGGAGCTCAACTGTTTTGACCCGATCCCGGATATGGATGAGGTACTGGAGTTTGTTTCTCCAGGTCATTCCGAATAGAATGGCTTGACGGACCACAAGAGTAATAGGCATCGATAAACAAATGCACGCATACTCTTGACTATCAATTGATAGACGAGGGTCAGAAGACAACTAAAGCGGGACAGCTCAAAGGAACATACGGTTTTTCTGAGTTGTGGATGCATAGATTAGTATGTCGAACGAGTTCAACATATTTCTTCCCGACAATCCATGCAGAGAGGTAGGTTTGGCAGAATCGTAATATAGAAGGGGAACTCATCGAGAGCACTCTTGTTGTGATCTTTTGGTTCCCGAACTTCTGCCGTATTGGTTCATGGTATTGGAAGAAGGATATACCATGAACCTTGGGGACTAATGCAAAGGTTACTAATTTCCTAAAGGAACTAGCAAACACTATCAACATGAGGTAAATGGGGTGAATCTCGGGTTCAGAACCCCGGAATGGAATACCTACTAACTAATAACATCACGGGATGCTTTCGAGAATGATGGCCAGACTCATCACACGGGGAACACAAAACATGGCTAAATTACTAGGTGATACTCTAGACACCTAGGGTCATAAAATAGCTGCAACACATATGTCAAGGCAATAAATTACCTCAACTCACCGATTAGTGTGGTTAATCTGGCCCAAAGGGACATCGGAATGGGAGGAAGGGATTTGCAAATGCATCGGAATATTATAGAAACATGGGATGACTCGGACAGCATAACGGCTGTAAATGCTCAAAAGATTGGAGACATGCTACAAAAATGGTGGCATAGCCACTCCGAAGCACAATATCAAGGTTTCGAGATCAACAGTTATGAACATACGGAAGTAGTAAAACTGAGCTGAGATTTGAAACTAACAATTCTATAAGTCTATGGATTAGTAACACGTCATCCTGATAGATAGATGAGAAGGCCTAGTTCTTAAACCCCGTAGAAGAGAAGAGGTTGACTCAGATCAGAAGGCCATGAGGTATAAGGAGTAAAAAGAGCCTTACGTTCCAACCCACAATCAATTCCCTTACATAACTAAAGCATGTCTAGACTCAACTTCGACCAGTTTGGCTTGGTAATCCTACAGGCAGTCAAGCTCTGATACCAAAGCAGTCAGGACCCCGACTCAATGCCACATCGATCTAGCATGTAACACCTCATATCACTTTGCGGCCTCACGCACGGTTTTCCCACGGGTGTCGCCTTACCTTTGCCCGGGACCGTTTGCGCCTTTTGGCACACGTATATGATAGTGTCGCTAGCATCCATATGATAAGGAGCCCGGGCTGACATGGCTAGTCGTAAACCCAAAGTGGCACAAACTTACAGGGACAGGCATCCATGACCCAGCATCGAACGTGTCGGTCATCAGCGAGTGAATCCAGGCTGTAGCACTGGGCTAGCAGGACTCCGGTATTCATCGCGTGACATTTCCCCGAAGGGACAGACACAGGAACGAAGAAGGACACATGCCGGCCAGCCTAAGTGTTCCGGAGCAGTAGCAAGCTACCATGGCTCGGTGGAAACACTAGGAGACATTTCCCGGTAAGAGAGGCTACTAAGGAAAAACAACTAGATAGTCAGATCCCACACATACCAAGCATTTCAATAACATACACACAATATGCTCGATATGTGCAAATGCAACATGGCATCACAACATGACTCTACGACTCAAGTATTTATTCATTAGGCTCCGAGGAGCGAGATATTACAAACATGGGTCTCACGACCCAACATTCAGAGCATACAAATCAAAGCACAAGCGGAAGCTTAACATGTCTGAGTACAGACATCTACAAATGAAAAAGGCTTAGAAGCCTAACTATCTACTAGATCCTGCCGAGGGCACAAGATCGTAGCTGAGGTAACAAGCTAAACGTCGAAGTCCACGTGGAACTACTAGCGAGACCGAAGTCTCTCTGCAAAAACATAAAATAGGCAAACGTGAGTACAAATGTACCCAGCAAGACTTACATCAGAACTAACTACATATGCATCATTATCAACAAGGGGATGGTGGGGTTTAACTGCAGCAAGCCAGCTTTGACTCGGTGGCTATCCTGAACTACGACTGCAAGTAACTCTTTGAGGTGGCGCACACGAGTCCACATATTCACCATATCAATACACCACTATGGATCCGCTCCCGTCTCCCTACGAGAACGCCATCCATAGAACTCACGCTTATCTTGCGTATTTTAGAGTATCCACTTTCACTTGTCTATGAACTGATATAGGCAACCAGAAGTCCTTTTTCCGCGGACACGGCTATTCGAATAGATGATATTAACCCTGCAGGGGTGTACTTCTTCACACACGCTCTCACCACTTACCACCGTTTACACGACATGTACACGGCAACCTTCAAGCGGAAGCCCAACGAGGGTGTCGGCCACGACCTACCTAAACACTCAAGTCCCTAGTCCAGGTTTATCGCCTATTCGGGTTCCATCCATGAGGAGATCCGGCCGAAGTTGATTGGTTTCGGCAGCCGACCTCCAGCATACTACAAACACCAGAAACTACTTGCAACTCCTGGACAGAGGACAAGGGTGATTAAGAAGCCGAGAGGGTCCATTGGTTTCGGGCCCAATGCGTGGTAGTAGCTGAATCATGGATCACAAACACAGAACTCAGTTCCTGAGGACGGCTGCAATGAGACAACCCACCATGTACTCCTACATGGCCTCTCACCGCTACCTTTACCAAATCGTGTTCACACACTTAGCTCACACATAGTAGGACATGTTCACACACCTCTGATTCATTCCCGATGAATCAGACCTGACTCAACTCTAAGCAATAGCAGGCATGACAAACAAACATGAATGAGTAGGCACAATAGGGCTCAAACAACTCCTACTCATGCTAGTGGGTTTCATCTATTTACTGTGGCAATGACAGGTCATGCAAAGGATAAAGGGGTTCAGCTACCGCAGCAAGTAACAGTTGAATCGTTGTTGTCCTAATGCAGTAAAAGAGAGCAGGAGCGAGAGAGTGGGATTGTATCGCAATGAACAAGGGGTTTTGCTTGCCTGGAACTTCTGAAGATAACATTGAGTCTTCATCAGTGTCAACGATCACATCGTCGGTACAACGTCTACCGAGGGGGAACAACACCGGCAAAACACAGAGGAAACACGATCAATGCAATGCACAATATGATGCATGCTATGACATGGCAATATGCATGTGTTTTGGGCTAATGCACCTAGTAACAAGTTAAATGAAGTTGGTTTGAATCCAAGATTCAAATTCAAACTCCATATATGATTATTTAAATGCCCTTTATTTGTTTTGTCCAAAACAGAGGACAAACATTGTTCAAACATGCATGGAAATGATACAGATGGATTCCTTGAATTTTTCTGATAATTTTTCATATATAATTTATTTAATTTGGAGTTACGGTTGAATTTCTATGCATTTTTGAGGTTTTAGCTATTTTCTAGAATTTCCTGAATTATAATAAATCCAGAAAATACTTATTGCGTCAGCATTGCGTCACTATGACGTCAGCGGGTCAACGGGCTGGTCCAGGTCAATCCTGACCTGTGGGTCCCATCCGTCAGTGACTAACCTAACTAATCTAATTTAGTTAGTGGCATGGGGCCCATTGTCAGTGTCTATTAAACTAACTAAGTTTAATTAGTGTTAAACTAATACTAACCTAGCTAGTTAATTAGTGCTAACTAGAGTAGTTAGTCGGGCGGGGCCCGCAAGTCAGTGAGAGAGAGGGGGGGGGGGAAGTCAAACCGGGCAGTGGGGTCAACCACGCCGGTCAACGGGTCAGCGGTCGCCGGCGTTTAGTCGCCGGAGATGAGCAGAGGCGGCGGCGAGGCTCGGGTTTCGCCTACAGAGTGCGGTTAGAGCCGCGGTTGGTCTCTACGGCTAGCTAGAGCTCGCGCGCATCCATTGGTGGCAGTGGGAGGGCGCGAGGTGGCCGGAGTTGAGCACGGCGTCGACCTCGGCGGCGGCCGGAGTTCGGGTGGGTGCGGGGTTGGCGCTGCGGCTTGCAAACGAGCCGGCTGTCACGCTAGTTCTGCTCTACGGAACGTCGCGAGCGCAACGGGCGCACGCACGGGACCAAAAGGTCACCGAGGCTTCGCCGGCGACGAGCGCGGGCGGCGGCGGGTTTCGGTTGTTGACAAGGCGGCAACTACAGCGTGCAAACGAGAGAACGGAGAGGGGGAGAAGGAAGAGGAGCTCACGGGGAGTTGGCCGATGCAGACGACGGGGCCGGGGAAGCGTCGGAGCGAGCGGGACGGCGAGGCAGATCTCCGGCGGCCGAGGAGGGGGAAAACGTCGGGGGCGGCACTCCGGGGCTCTTCTGGTCGCGTGAGACGACGAGGAGGACGAGGGAGGACCGGCGGAGCTCGAGGGCGTGTCGGAGAGGCTTCGGGATGGCTGCGGCCGCGCGAGCGCTGGTCGGCGGCGACGGGCTCCGTTCGGTCGCGGGAGGGAGAGAGAGCAGAGGGGGATAGGGACGGAGGGAGAGACACGGGAGAGTGAGAGAGGGTCGAGGGGGGTGCGTGGCGTCTCCAGGGAGTAGCGGAGGCAAGCAGGGAGGCAGGAGGCGGCCGGGGCGCGTGGCCGCGCGCGCCGGGCGCGTGCCCGTCCTCCTGGCAGGGAGGAAGACGACAGGGGAGGGGCCAGTGGGCTGGGCCGGCGCTGGCTGCTGCTGGGCTGCACAGGGAGGAGGCCCAGGTAAGTTTCTGCTCTGTTTTTATTTATTGTTTTCTATTTTGTTCTGTTTTGTTTTGATTTAGTTTTAATACTAAATCAATTTATTACCTTATGCCAATTTTTGTAGGAACTAATGGCATTATTCCAGAGCTCCCCAACAAGTGGCATAATTTTTGGACATATATTAATATATATAACTAATATATTTCCAATGAAAATATTTATGCATTAATTCCAAATGCCCAAAATAAATACTTATGGGCTCCTAAAAATATTGGTTTGATTTTTATCTCTGTCCGATATTTTCAGAGAGCAGCATGAGCATTTTCTTGGACCTTTTTGGAGCAATTTTTATTTGGGTCATTTCCAAAAAATGATTCTGAGGGTTTCACAAATCCCCATTTCAAAATTAAGTGGAATTTAAACATGATGCACACATGACTAGCTAGCCCTGAGCATACCAGAACTAGGGATGTGACATGCATGCCGTCAGGATGATGTCGTCAACATAGAGCAGCAAGTACGCCGTGTCGGAGCCCTGGTGATAAACAAACAGCGAAGCATCGGAGCGTGTAGAGCGGAAGCCGAGTTGGTGAAGAAACGCTGCGATGCGCTGGTACCAGGCACGAGGAGCCTGCTTGAGCCCATATAATGAGCGTGAGAGCAGACACACATGATCAGGACACGCCGGGTCAACAAACCCCGTGGGCTGCTGACAGAAAACATGCTCCTCAAGATGACCATGCAGAAAAGCGTTGGAGACATCCATCTGATGAGCTGGCCAGGCACGAGAGACCGCTAACTGTAAAACAGTGCGGATCGTCCCGGGCTTAACAACCGGGGCGAAAGTGTCGGTGAAGTCCACACCGGCGCGTTGCCGGAAACCACGAACAACCCAACGCGCCTTGTAGCGATCCAGAGTGCCGTCGGGACGAAGCTTGTGTTTGAAGACCCACTTCCCGGTGATCACGTTAGCGTGCCGGGGATGGGGAACAAGCTGCCAAGTTCGGTTCCGCTGCAAAGCGTCGAACTCCTCCTGCATGGCGGCCATCCAGAGAGTGTCGCGGAGAGCGGCCCGGACCGAGGACGGCAGCGGGGAAGGAGCGGACGTCGAGGCGGTGCAGACGTAGTCGTCCGCATAGCGGGAACTCGGGCGAAAACCCCCGGTGCGCGAGCGGGTGACGGGCCCGGCCGTCGGAGCAGCCGCGGGTGGCGGTGAGGCCGTGGCATCCACGGCGTCCACTGGAGAGGCAGTGGCCTCCGCGTCGTCGGTGAAGCCAGCGGACGGGGCTGGCGAGGCGGGCGACCGAGGCGGGGTCGAGGCCGCGGCGTCGGGGAAGCCAGCCGACGGGGCTGGCGAGGCGGGCGACCGAGGCGGGGTCGAGGCCTCGCCCGTAGAGGCCGCACATGGGGAGGCGGCGCCAGGAGAAGCCTACCCAGCCGGCGGCCCAACATGCGGCCCATCAGCCGGCCCAGCATGCATGGCGGGCGACGTAGGCGGCGTCGACGGGGCGCCAGGCGACGAGGGCGTCGAGCCGGAGGAGAGAGCCGTGGAGGGCCCCGATCCGGAGGAGGGAGCTGCAGGCGGGGGTGCTGGAGCACCCAAGGCCGACAGCTGGCGGCGGTGCGGAGCAGAGCCCGCCGCGGGAGGGGAAGACGGCACCACCTGTTCCTGTGCAAAGGGAAACACAAGCTCATCAAAGTACACGTGTCATGACGTGATGACACGGTGAGACACAGGGTCGTAGCAACGATAAGCCTCAGTGTTGGCCGGGTAACCAAGGAAGACACATGGAACGGAACGAGGAGCGAGTTTATGAGCGGTGGTGGCGGTGGTGTTGGGGTAGCAACGGCAACCGAAAATACGGAGACCATCGTAGGAAGGAGGAGTACCATAGAAGAGATGGTGAGGCGCATAGTTCCAGCGCGGACGGCATGGCTGGAGATTGAGGAGGAGGGTGGCGGTGGTGAGGGCATCGAGCCAAAACCGAGAAGGCATGTAGGCATGGAAGAGAAGGGTGCGCACACACTCATTGAGGGTGCGTAGGATGCGCTCGGCACGACCATTCTGCTGGGAGGTGTATGGACACGTGAGACGAAACACGGTGCCGTGGGTGGAAAGAAGATGGCGGATGGTGAGATTGTCGAATTCTTTCCCGTTGTCAGTCTGAAGTGCAAGTATGGGTCTCCCGAACTGTGTGGAGACATAAGCATAGAATGCAATGAGAGTAGCGGCAACATCAGATTTCCTACGAAGAGGAAATGTCCACACAAAGTGAGAGTAATCATCCAGTATGACGTGATAATAAAGATAACCAGAATTACTGGGTACTGGAGATGTCCATACATCGCTATGAATTAACTCAAACGGAAAAGATGCAACTGTGGAAGAGGAACTAAAGGGAAGGCGAACATGTTTGCCTAACCGGCAGGCTTCACATGAGTGAGCGGCCGTTTTATTATATGAAAAAGAAAATCCTCTCATTATTTGACGAAGTGAAGAAGTGCTAGGATGCCCAAGACGAGCATGCCAAAGATCGACGCCGGCGGAAAAGGCGCGAGGACCACCCGGAGATTACGACGACTGAACTGGGTAGAGGTCGCCGGGACTGTCACAGCGGTGAAGAATCATCCTGGTGCGAGCGTCCTTAACAGAAAAGCCAACTTCGTCAAATTCCACAGTTATGAAATTATCACGAGAAAGATTGCGAACAGAAACTAAGTTCTGAATGAGATGTGGAGAAACAATGACATTATTAAGAGAGAGAGGTCGAGAGTTAGAAGGAAAAGGTGCAGAACCGACATGGGAGATAGGGAGACCAACACCGTTGCCGATGATGATGCGGGAGGGAGTAGAAGTGGGATGAACGGATGAGAGGTTACCCGGATGAGCAGACATATGAGCGGTGGCACCGGAGTCCATGATCTAATCGCTACCACCACCAGAGTAGGGTGGCGGGTGCTGCAGTGCCGCTAGAAGAGCCGGGTCGTAGTAGGGGGCACCGGGGGCGCCGTACGCGCCGTAGGAGGGCGCGGCAGGAGGGACGCCGTGGGCGCCGAAGGGCGCGGCCAGGAGCGCCTGGTGTGTGCTCGGGCAGGGGGCCGCGGCACGGGCATGCTGTAGGCGTGCACGACCCCCGTCCAGGGGTTGTAGCCTCCGGCCCAGGGTGGCGGGGGCAGCTGATGGGGGGGCCTGACCACCACCGCCGCCACCTTTGCCTCCGCCTTGGCGGTTACCGCCGCGACCGCGGCGGCGGTTGCCGCCGTTGCGAGGTGGTTGGGGCGGCTGTGGCGCTGGCGGAGGGTGCGGGACAGCCGGAGGACGAGGCGCCGAGGGTGGTGTAGAGGCGCCGGTGGAGAGGCCGGAGGCGAGCGCGGTGTGGACGGCGCGGGTGCGGAGGTGCTTCATCCGCCGCTCCTCAAGACGAAGATAGGCCACCACCCGCTCGTAGGTGGGGTTGGCCATGAGGGTGAGGTTGGAGGCGGCGTCGCCAAAGTCCTTGTTGAGGCCGGCGGTGAGCGTCGATAGGAGAAGCTCGTCGCCCACCTTGAACCCGACGTCATTGAGCTCGTCGGAGAGGGTCTTGAGCCGGAGACAGAAGGCGTCGATGGTGGAGTCGTTCTGGTGACACCCAAAAAATTCCTGCTGCAAGAAAACAATCCGTTGAAGCTTGTTGTCAGTGAAGAGGCCATTGATCTTGGTCCACACCCTGTAGGCATCATCCACATCGCGAACGACGGTGTGGAAGATGTCCGGAGAGACGGTGAGGAAGAACCACCGGATAAGGGTGGCGTCGATGGCGAGCCAGTTGGCGTCGTGGGCACTGGCAAAGAAATTGGCGAGACCGTCCACATGATCACGAAGGTTGTACTCACGGAAGAGGAGGTTGAAGTAGGTTTTCCAGGCATAGTAGCTTGCGGAGGCGTGGGAGAGGATGATGGGAACGTGATCGGAGAGGTGGATGTTGCGGATGTCGGCGGCTTGGGGCTCATCGGGGTCGGACCCATAAGAGGAGGCGAAGGGGTTGCTAGGAGGGGCGCTGGAGAAGGAGGAGGTGCCGAGGGCCGACATGGCAAAGGGTGGTGGTGGCGGCGCGAGATGGGATCGGGGGGTTTAGGGTTTGCGGGAGGGGGGGCGGCTCGGGAAGGGGGGAGCGGCATGGAGAGGCAGGGAGGGTGGAGGAGGCGGCGGGTAGGGTTGAGGCGCGGCGGCGGTGTAGGGTTGTGAGGGAGGGAGGGAGGCGGCGCGGCGGCCGGGGAGGCGGCGGCGCGGGACAGCGGTTGCGGCGGCGGCCTGGGGAGGCGACGGCGGCGCGGCTAGGGCTAGGGATCGAGGGTTAGGCTGATACCATGTAGAGGAATAGGATGCAACTCTCAATGTATTGATAGGTGCATATGCACAAGTATATATAGTACATAGGACAAGTCATATCCTCAACTATACACAAGGAGGAGATTTGGAGTACAAGAATACATGTGCTAAATACATATCTCAACAGTAATCACTGAAAGAACATGGCTGAGACTTAATGGCTCATTTTTTTGGGATAAAAAAATAATAAAATATTTTCTTGATGACATGTGTACCAAACACTGTTTCCCACAAAGAAAGCAGGATGGCAAGTCATTGGTATATTGATTCTGGAGTGGCACGAAAAAATGTCAGATAACATCTTAGGGCGGGGCAATTCCCTGTTTCTATTTGCGGCCATGTCATTCGTGGTTCTTACAAATGCAAACTAAAAGTAAATGAGGGAAATGCAACACAACAGTTCTATAGCAGAAATTCTCCGTAGTTCGGAACTTCCATATGATGCTGAAGGCAAAATAATAGGCACGAAGCAGGCCCGGTCCTGAGGGGCCAGGCCAGGTGAGGCCAGGATGCAGCCAAGGTGCGGCCAGGGCGCAACGAACGCAGGGCTGGGCACGGTGAGCGTGGGCTCCGAGCGCAGTCACATCGAGCTTCGACCCCGACGGAACGAAAGGGGAAAGAGGGAGAAGCAGCTTGGGTGCTCACTGGGGAGGTCGAGGGCGACTCGGGGTAGCCGGAATTAGTCGAGGCGGCGCGAATTCGGCATCGAGCGGTGGCGATGGTGGCCGAGGCGGATGGCTCGAGGGTGTCCGAGCTCGTCCGGGTCCTCGTAGTCGAAGAGGAAGACGGCGGCGGTCCTTCTGGGCGCCTCGGTTGGTCGTGGGGAGGCCGGCGGCCACGTGCTTCGCGGGTCGGCGATGGTCGTCGTCCAGCACCCCGTGCGGTTGTCGGCGGTGCAGCGAATGCAGTGGTGGGGGGCGCAGGGTGCGGGGGCGGCGGCGCGGGGGAGCAGCAGTACTGGTGGGGGCGCGGGGGTGATGTCTACTACACAACCTTCTTCTTGTAGACGTTGTTGGGCCTGCAAGTGCACAGGTTTGTAGGACAGTAGCAAATTTCCCTCAAGTGGATGACCTAAGGTTTATCAATCCGTAGGAGGCGTAGGATGAAGATGGTCTCTCTCAGGCAACCCTGCAACCAAATAACAAAAAGTCTCTTGTGTCCCCAACACACCCAATACAATGGTAAATTGTATAGGTGCACTAGTTCGGCGAAGAGATGAAGATACAAGTGCAAAATAGATAGTAGAAATAGGTATTTGTAATCTGAAATTATAAAAACAGCAAGGTAACTAATGTTAAAAGTGAGCGTAAACGGTATTGCAATGGTAGGAAACAAGGCCTAGGGTTCATACTTTCACTAGTGCAAGTTCTCTCAACAATAATAACATAGATAGATCATATGACAAGCCCTCAACATGCAACAAAGAGTCACTCCAAAGCCACTAATAGCGGAGAACAAACGTAGAGATTATGGTAGGGTACGAAACCACCTCAAAGATATTCTTTCGGATCGATCTATAAAAGAGTTCTTACTAGAATAACACCTTAAGACACAAATCAACCAAAACCCTAATGTCACCTAGATACTCCATTGTCACCTCAAGTATCCGTGGGCATGATTATACGATATGCATCACACAATCTCAGATTCATCCAACCAACACAAAAGTACTTCAAAGAGTGCCCCAAAGTTTCTACTGGAGAGTCAAGAACGTGTGCCAACCCCTATGCATAGGTTCATGGGCGGAACCCGCAAGTTGGTGACCAAAACATTCATCAAGAGGCACATGATATCCCATTGTCACCACAGATAAACACGGCAAGACATACATCAAGCGTTCTCATAAAAGACTCAATCCGATAAGATAACTTCAAAGGGGAAACTCAATTCATCACAAGGGATTAGAGGGGGAAAAACATCATAAGATCCAACTACAATAGCAAAGCTCAGGATACATCAAGATCGTGCCATAGAGGGAACACGAGAGAGAACACGAGAGAGAGAGCGATCAAACACATAGCTACTGGTACATACCCTCAGCCCCGAGGGTGAACTACTCCCTCCTCGTCATGGAGAGCGCCGGGATGATGAAGATGGCCACCGGTGAAGGATCCCCCCCTCCGGCAGGGTGCTGGAACAGGGTCCCGATTGGTTTTTGGTGGCTCTGGAGGTTTTGCGGCGGCGGAACTCCTGATCTATCTTCTGTTCTGGAAGTTTTTCGATATGTAGGTATATATGGGTGCAAGGGGTACGTCGGTGGACCGAAGGGGGGGCCACGAGGCAGGGGGCGCGCCCCGGGGGGTGGGCACACCCCCTACCCTCGTGAGCACCTCCCTTCTTTCCTGACGTGCACTCCAAGTCCATCGGGTGGCTTTCCTTCCAAAAATAACTTCTCCAGTTGATTTCGTTCCGTTTTGACTCCGTCTGATATTCCTTTTCCTCGAAACACTAAAATAGGCATAAAACAGCAAATGTGGGCTGGGCCTCCGGTTAATAGGTTAGTCCCAAATATATTATATAAAAGTGGATAATAAAGCCCAACATTGCCTAAAACAGTAGATAAAGTAGCATGGAGCAATCAAAAATTATAGATACGTTGGAGACGTATCAGGGGGCGCGGGGGCGGCGGGGGTCGGGGTGGCGGCGTCGTGGGTCGGGGCAGCGGGGGGGGGGGGGGGGGAGATCTGGCGAGGGAAAGGGACGTACGAAGGGATCTGGCGAGGGAGAGGGACGAATTAGCTGGGGGGGAGATTACTAATGGCGCACCCCGTAGCGGTGCGCCATTAGTATGTTTTTTCGATAGCAATGGCGCACCACCGAGCGGTGCACCATTAGTAACTTTTTTTTGGCACAGCAATGGCGCACCACCCAGCGGTGCGCCATAAGTATTTTTTTGCATCTAATAATTTTTTTAGAAAATGAATATGAATATGAAACAGCAATAATTTTTTTTAAAATATCATCAATTTTGTTATTTGAAAATATTTATGAATATGAAAAATTATCAGAAAATTTGTTATTTGAAAATATCATCAAATTTGTTATTTGAAAATATAATCAAATTTGTTTTTTTATTTTTAGTTGCATTCATTTGTGAATTGGTAAAACATTATTGGGGAGGGTGCGGGGGGTGGGTCGGCAGCGGTGGAGCGGGGGAGGGTGCGGGGGGTGCTCGGCGGCGGCGGAGCGGGTCGGGGAGGGTGCGGGGGATCGGCGGCGGCGGTGGAGCGGGGGAGGGTGCGGTGGGTCGGCGGCGGCGATGGATCGGGCCGGGGGGGGGGTCGAGATCAAGATGGAGGGGGATAGCGATCGAGATGGAGGGGGATCGAGATCGAGATGGAGGGGGATCGAGATCGAGGGTCCTCATGAATATTCAATATTTTTTCATATTGAATATGAAAAAATATCATAAATATTTGAAAAAATATTCATGAATTCAAAAAGTTCCCATGAAATTTAAAAATATTCATGAGTTCAAAAAGTGCCCATGAAATACAATCGAGAAATGAAGGCTACAATCAAATACAATCGATCTTAGCTAGCTATCTGTTCACAATCTTCTTGCCCTTATTTTTTATAAATGGAGTTCTTCTCTTGAACGGACGTCCTTTAGGTAGGGTGGTCCTGCTTCTTCTTGTGGTGTATGCTGGTACTTCATCGTCGTAGTCATGTTCCATCTTCGGGTCGCCGTACTTGTCGAAGTCTTGCTCATTGGCGACTCCATCCATTTCATCTTCCTTTTGCCTCTCCTCACAACAACACGACTGGGCTTTGACGGGTCGGTAATGAAGAAGCATTGGTCCACTTGGGATGCCAGTACCCATGGCTCATTTTTCACGGTGAAGTTTGCGCCCGCGGTCTTGGATTTGGCTTCGGGTATAACCATGGTGGTGAAATACCGGTCTTCTTTTATGACGCTCTTGGCCCATCTGACACGGAACATCGGGACCTTCTCTCCAGCGTAGCTCAGCTCCCAGATCTCCTCGATCCTTCCATAGTATCTGTCCTTGTCGTTATCGGTGTAGGATTCCATCGTTACCCCGGAGTTCTGATAACCATCGCTCTTCATGTCCTTTCCCTCGGTGTAGAATGTGTAGCCGTTGATATCGTACGCCTCATACGTCATCAGGTTGTGCTGGGTGCCCTGTGACAAGGCGAATATGAGTTGTTCTTCCGTGGAAGAATCCTCATGTAAAGGGTACGGCAGAAGCTTCTGCTTGAACCAACGCGTGAAACATGAGTAGTGCTCTTTGATTATATCTCCGTCCGTCCTATGTTGGCCTCGGTCATTGTATGTCTTCTCAATAAAGGTTGTGTGCTCTACCACCCAAGGATCGACCACGTCTATGTGTTGTAGCGCGACTAGGTTTGCTCTTTCAAAGTCGGCAAGTCGACCCTCGAAGTCGACATGCATTTTGCGGCGACCCTCACGGTGACCCCATCCAGCGAGCCTGTCGAGGTGCCTGTTAATGGGCAGACCAATGGGCTTCTTGATGCCTAGATAATTCGTGCAGTAGGAGATGCACACTTCGGTCAGAAAGCCCCTGGCTATGCTTCCCTCTGGACGTGACATGTTGTGAACGTATCCTTTGATGACACCATTCATCCTTTCGAACGACATCATGCTGTGCAGGAACGTTGGCCCGAGTTGGATGATATCCTCCACGATATGGACCAGCAGATGCATCGTAACATCGAAGAATGCGGGCAGGAAGTACATCTCAAGCTCGCATAGTATCACCACGATCTCTTACTGTAGCCTTCTGAGTTGCCTCACGCCAACCGACTTCCAAGAAATGACGTCGAAAAAGTTGCATAGGCCAAAATAGCCTTACACGGACGTGCACGTCCATGATCCCACGGATTGCAACTGGAAGTATCTGCGTCATCAGCACATGACAGTCGTGAGACTTCATCCCGCTGAACTTCTGCTTCGCTGAGTCTAGGTATCTGCTTATCTTCCCCGCGTAACCTTAAGGAAGTTTTACTCCTACGAGGCAGGTGAAAAACTGATTGATCTCCTCCTAACTTAGAGTGAAGCACGCGGGAGGGAAGTCATTTTCGGTCTTCTTGGCCTTTTTGCCTTTGCGACGACTTTCCGTGTCCTGCTTCGCCTCATCATCATCATCATTAGCGTGAAGCTCCTCCCTGATGCCCATTGATTTCAAGTCTGCCCTTGCTTTCGGCCCATCTTTGGTCCTCTCTGGCATGTTGAGCAGGGTACCAAGTAGACTCTCGCACACGTTCTTCGTGATATGCATGACATCAAGGCTGTGAGGCACACGGTGGATCTTCCAGTACGGCAAGTCCCAGAAAACAGACCTCGTTTTCCATACCTTTAGCAGCGGCTCTGGCGCCTTTTGCTTCTTTCCCGGCTCTGGAGCCTTTTGCTTCTTTCCCGGCAGTGGGCAATCTGTCCAATTTTTCAACAGCTCGTCTATTTCCTCGCCGCTCCTCGAACGCGGGCGTTTTCGGGGTTCGATTTCACCATCGAACAGATCCTTGCGTTTTCTCCACGGGTCATCGTCGCGAAGCCACCTTCGATGTCCCATGAATATAGTTTTAGAAGACCCGGGATCTTTATCTAGTTGGCGATACGTTGTGTCATCCATGCACCTGACGCATCCAGAAAATCCGTGGACCACCTGCCCCGCGACATATCCGTAACCGAGATAGTCATGCACCAACGTGAGCAGTGCGGCTCTCATAGGGAAATATTCTTTCTCTGCGGCGTCCCACGTATTGGCTGGCATTTTCCACAGCGTGTCTAGCTCCTCTTTCAGCAGCCCCAGATACAGATTGATGTCGTTCTCTGGTTGTTTCGGCCCTTCAATTAGCATACTCATGTGAATGTACTTCCTCTTCATGCACAACCAGGGGGAAGGTTGTACATCCACACAAACACAAGCCAGGTGCTATGTGTGCTTCTCTGGCAGCCAAACGGATTGACTCCATCGGTGCTCGCGCCCAGCACGATGTTCCTTGGATCCTTCCCAAATTCTGGGTGTTCGAAGTTCAACGCTTGCCACTTGCTCCCATCCTTGGGGTGACTCAGCATCTTGTCTTTTTTATTTATCTCCGGATCATTTGCGTCATCTTCTCGCTTCTTCTCCTCCCTATCCGCGTGCCAACGCAGGAGCTTTGCTACCTTAGGGTCCGCGAAATACCGCTGCAGACGAGGAGTGATCGGAAAGTACCACACCACTTTTCGAGGAGCTTTCTTCCTTTTCTTGTATCGAGTGATGCCGCACACCGGACATATGGTAGAGTCCGCGTGCTCGTCCCGATAAATGATGTAATTGTTCATTCACACATGGTATTTCACGTGCGGTAAATTCAGAGGACGCACGATTTTCTTCGCCTCCTCGAAACTGGTCGGGCACTTGTTCCCTTTGGGAAGACGTTCGTACCAGAATGACATGTTCTCGTGGAAGCATGCGTCAGTCATTTTGTATTTTACCTTCATCTCTAGAGCCATGAACGTTACTTTCAGGCGGGTATCCTCGGGCCTGCATCCTTCATACAATGGAGTAACCGCGTCTATCTCCAGTTGATCCAGCTTGGCTTTCTCTCGGGCAGCAGCTCTTGCATTATCCGTCTGCTTGAGAAGCAGCTCTTGAATATGAGGGTCCTGCTGCTCCGGCATCTTCATCTTCATGATCAATGCCCTTCGTCTTGATCTTCCTCCTCATCATGTCCTGCATCTTCTACATGATGACTATGTACAGCATCACCGTCGTGATCATGTCCTGGAGATTCTTCGTCTTCTCGCTCGCCCGAGCCGCGGTGGTTGTCTTGCTGCCCTTCCTCATTTCTTGCCCGGCCCCCATGGACGACTTCATAGTCATCTTCATCACCTTGCCACCGATAGCCATCCATGAAACCACGCAAGAGCAGGTGGTCCCGCACCTGCCCAGAATCCGGGTCCGCAATAAGGCTCTTCAACTTGCATCTTCGACACGGACATCTTATCTCCGTCTCGTTCTTTTGAAGCATCTCGGCCTTCGCGGAGCTCAAAAACCTATTCACGATGCCTTCGGTCATCGTGTGGACAATGGTCGCCTGCAGGGTAGAGCAAAACGATATTTTAGAACCAAGAAAAAATTTGGCATGACTTTGCCTAAAAATAGGACCAAAAAGAATGCATAGTGACAAAATTCTCGCCGAAACGGAAATGAATGAACATTCCGGCAAAATATTGGCAACTATCGCATTTCAAATACCGGTACCTACAAACACAAACATATGTGCAACACCACAAACATACATAGATCTAGCTAGGCCATAAAAAGCGCATGTGCACGTTGTTGGAGCGAGAAAAAAAGTAGATCTACAACATAAAGATAGCTTTCCCCTTACTTACCTATCAAAAAAGGTAATTTAACCACTTAATTTGGATGAATCTATGGTGCAAATGAAGTGAGGAGGAGGAGGCAGCCGAGACAAGCTTGGAGGAGGAGGTGGAGAGAATGAAGCGGGAAAAATGAATGGGTAGGTGTGGCTGTCCAAAATATCTAGCTGGTCCCAGGTTACTAATGGCGCACCACCTACAAATGCGCCATTAGTAGTTTTGCAATATGTATATATATATATATATATATATATATATATATATATATATATATATAGTAGTGGCGCAGTGTGGGCACAGTGCGTGGCTGGTGCGTCATTACTATTTAAAACTAGTAATGGCGCACTCTTCCCTGGTGCGCCATTAGTATTTTTGGGAAAAAAATTTGTTACTAGTGGTAATGGCGCACCTAGTAATGGCGCACTGTGCCGTGGTCAACCTTTAGTATTTTTGGAAAAAAAAAATTGTTACTAGTGGCGCACCATGTGTCTGTGCGCCACTGCTATATAGTATAGGGCTGCAAACGAGTCGAGTTCGAGCGAGTTGGACTTGGCTCGGCTCAACTCATATCAAAAATTTGAGCGAGCTCAAACTGAGTGAAGCTCAAGATCGAGCTGTAGAACATGGCTCGTGCTCAGCTTGTAACGATCTCAAGTTGATTTCGAGCTAGTTTCGAGCTAAATATGATGGTAAAAATTATAAATCTATGGATATTATTCCAACTAGATAAGGCACAAGATGACATAAGAAAGCACTAAAAATAGTATTCCAATTAAGACCATGATAATATAAATTTCTTCAAAGTAGTTTGACTTATTCTCTCATAACGAAAAGTCTAGTATCAACATAAGATAACGATTCATGACAGACATATACGAGTAATTTGGAAAACAAATTATTGGCCAAAGATCATAAAAAGTTGCAACATAATGCAGGTCGGAGATGATCATGGAGTTGTCATAGAA
The DNA here is from genome assembly GCA_963921465.1 of Triticum timopheevii. Lineage (NCBI taxonomy): Eukaryota > Viridiplantae > Streptophyta > Magnoliopsida > Poales > Poaceae > Triticum > Triticum timopheevii. Next base: position 661,256,916 of record OY997266.1, read on the forward strand.
CTTGAACTAAATCACTCCATCACCATACCAAAGAAGCACAATCGACCAGCATATTAGAATTTATTAGTTTCAAAGGTAATATAAACAATGCAACAATTCGAATGAATTTTTGTCATATTATATTTGTTTTTTTACTAGTCTGTAGAAACCGAAGGCGCATATGCTGGGAACTTTTGCCAAAGAAAAACCGGATATTTAACACATAGTCGACTGCGTGCCATAATTAGGCCAAAATCGTCTCCGCATTTAATTAAGCTTCCATGTTTGCTGGTAAATAAATTGGAGAAAAATCATAGGCATCATATATGGTAATAAATTATCTTATTTCCATTTAATATATGACATGATCATTTAACATAATGATATTATCTTGAGCTATCGAGCTACAATTGAGCGAGCCAATATCGGCTCAAGATCGGCTCGTATCTTGGTCGAGCTACATGAAGTGTTCAAACTCGGCTCATTTCTTTTCGAGTCGATCTCGAGTCGAGCCAAAAAACGAGTCGATCTCGAGCGGCTCACGAGCCTCGAGCTTTTCTTGCAGCCCTATATACTAGTGGCGCACCACATGTCTGGTGTGCCATTAGTGGTCATATCATTTATAGCCCTTTTCCTAGTAGTGAAGACTAGTTTGGGCAAGTCAAAATTTTCCATTCCCCTGCTGATATGATAATAAAAGAAGGCATGCATGCATGCAAGGATCTCAAATTGCAGAAATTAATTATGTGGATGCCTGTTTGATATATCACACTTTTAAATCCACGCTCAGACGATTGAGTTAATCACTACACCACAGTAGTCAATTACAGGCGTTTTCGTAAGGGCATTCTGTAAACGCATCAAAATCGTGCTTTAAGGTGGCGTTTTAGGAAAACGCCTCAGATTGATACAACTTTGGTGGCACTTTAGGAAAACGCCTTAGATTGATGTGCTTTGGAGGCATTTTTGGGAAACGCCTCAGATTAATGCAGCTTTGGAGGCGTATTCAGCTGCAGCTAGCCGGTATTGCAGCTTGGTGCGTTGGCGGCAGGTGACCGAGCTGCTGCTGCCATGCCATCGGATTGACCTGCTTGACATGACAGGTCACCTGCTTGACATGACAAATGAGTCTATAATACTTTGCACTATGAAGGTAGTAACAAAGACGAGTAAATCGGAACAAAGGGAGTAGGTACCAAACCTAGTGACCATCCGCCATGTGATCCGGCCAGTTGACCTCTGCTTGTTTGTTTGTTTGACCGTTCTATCGGCGACTGGTACCAGCTCGATCGACTGCCTGTTATGAGAATCCCATAAAAAAGTGGATTTTCTCAAAAAGAAACTGAAAGTACAGACAAATCGTCTGTCATGTCAAGCAGGTCAATCTGATGGATGACACTTGTTTTAGTCCACAGCTTACATACATTCATCCATATTAATTAATTTGGGGTCAGAACAATAGGATTGTACTAAAATCTTGTGATGGACGATGCATGGATATAGATGATGGATGACGCTTGTTTTAGTCCACAGCTTACATATGTTCGTCCATATTCATTAATTTATGGTCAGAACAATAGGATTTTACTAAAATCATGTGATGGACGATGGCATGGATAAGAACACAACGGCGGTTGTCTCTGTCTGTCTCTGGGTCAAGCTTAAGATATGGATGGATGTGACTCACACATGCATGCATGTACAGCAAGTTGAATCGGATACACTACAGAGGTCTATGAATGAATAATACTCCGACATAGCTACGGTTTTCATCCAGCGCAGAGGTCTATGAATGAATAATACTCCGACATAGCTACGGTTTTCATCCAGCGCAGAGGTCTATGAATGAATAATACTCCGACATAGCTACGGTTTTCATCCAGCGCAGAGGTCTATGAATGAATAATACTCCGACATAGCTACGGTTTTCATCCAGCGCAGAGGTCTATGAATGAATAATACTCCGACATAGCTACGGTTTTCATCCAGCGCAGAGGTCTATGAATGAATAATACTCCGACATAGCTACGGTTTTCATCCAGCGCAGAGGTCTATGAATGAATAATACTCCGACATAGCTACGGTTTTCATCCAGCGCAGAGGTCTATGAATGAATAATACTCCGACATAGCTACGGTTTTCATCCAGCGCAGAGGTCTATGAATGAATAATACTCCGACATAGCTACGGTTTTCATCCAGCGCAGAGGTCTATGAATGAATAATCCATCCAGCAGTAGGCCGACCGCTGCCTACTGCTGCTGAACTAGTTAATTAGTAATGAATAATGAAGTGGGAACAGGGCATCGATCGTTTACTTGCTATCGGTGCCACTATGCTACCACTGCACTGTACCAGACGGCAAGTACTCAAATTTCTAATAGTGACCATCCGCCGTGTGATCCTGCCAGTTGACCTCTGCTTGTTTCTTTGTTCGGCCGTTCTATCGGCGGCGACTGCTACCAGCTCGATCGACTGCGTGCTATGAAAATCCCATAAAAAAGTTGCGAGCTGGATTTTCTCAAAAAGAAACCGAAGTAGACACAAATTGTCTGTCGGGTCAAGCAGGTCGATCTAATAATATAGTTGGTTTAGTCCACAGCTTACATATATTCGTCCATATTAATTAATTTGTGGTGAGAACAATACTAGGATTTTAGTAAAATCTTGCGATGGGTGATGGCATGGATAAGAACACAACGGCGGTTGTCTCTGTCTGTCTCTGGGTCGAGCTTAAGATATGGGAGGATGTGACTCACACATGCATGCATGTACAGCAAGTTGAGCTGGGTGCACTACAGCGTGCTACTGCAACTTGTTGCAATAATGGTGATGGAGGCAGCCACCATGACCGTGCACGCATGCAGAAGCTTCTAATGCAGACGGGCTAACAAAGGTCAGCAAGCTGGATCAGTCACATGGATGAAGAGATTTTAATTTTAATTTTTCGCAGGGTGTGGCAAAACTGCACATAGGGCGCTTGTTTAAGATGGAGTAGATATTTGTACGAATGGACATGCACATGATGTCGATCCATCCAGCACATAGGTCTATATATATACTCCCTCTACCCGGTAATACTTGTCATCAAAATGGATAAAAGGGATGTATCTAGATGTATTTTTATTCTAGATACATATCTTTTTATCTATTTTAATGACAAGTATTTTCGAACAGAGAGAGTACTATGGATAATATGCCAATGTAGCCACGATTTTCTCTTGAGAACCTGGCGCCTGCTGCTGAACTAGTTATGGTAACAGTGATATATATAGAAAAGGAAGTGGTTGTAGTTGTAGTTGATCCGGTCCGATGGTTAACTAATGAGGAGGGAACCGGATCAACATCGATCGTTACTTGCTGCCGGTGCTACTGCACTGCACTGTAACCTGTAGGAAACGGCATGTACCTCTACCTAGTGTGGCTAAATTTCGTGTTTTGACCCTTTTCCCAAACTTATTCGAGATCTAACCCTAGTTTAAATGTTTTTCGAGATCTGACCCTTTTGCTACCGCCAGGGATCATGGTGGTAGGGTATAACAGCCTACCGCCAAGGACCCTGGCGGTAGGGTTGCATGCCCTACCGCCGAAAATCTCTAAGTATTGAATACAGTGCGTGCTCGTGCCTACCGCCAAGCACCTTGGCGGTAGGGTTGTGCAGGCTACCGCCGGCCCGTTTGGCGGTAGCGATGTTTTCTACCGCTAAAGTCCCTGGCGGTAGGCTGTTAGACCCTACCGCCATGGACTCTGGCGGTAGCAAAAGGGTCAGATCTTGAAAAAATTTCAACCTAGGGTCAGATCTCGAATAAGTTTGAGAAAAGGATCAAAACACGAAATTTAGCCACCTAGTGTCCATCCTCCATGGAGTTGACCTTTGTTTGTTTTGTTTGGCCTACCAGCTCGATCGATCAGCTGCCCCCTTGTTGCATTGCCTCTCTCAATGGACAGGGCACGCCGGTGCAGCAAGTCAGCCAGCCGGACTTTGTGTAGCCACCCACAGCCGGTGAGGTTATATGTAGTCAAAGCCTCATGAGCTCATTTGTTATACTTACGATACATCAAGCTAAGAACCATCCCGGCCCGATTCACACCAACATACTACCCCGCGCCAGGGCGGCGACGAAGGGCATTCCAACATTATACTAGTGGCGCTAGACCTACGCACCGCTAACGACGTTTTCTGGACGCCACTAGTAGACTTTTATGTACTAGTGCGTTATCATTTTTGGAGCGAGCTGCGTAAAGTATGGCTATGGCAACACATACAACCACCAGGGACGAAGTAAGAAAAAAGTTTAATGGGGTCATGTGTATGACAGTGGGGTCATCTTCATTAAATGTATAGTGATTGGTGCTCAGTTAGTGAAGGCTTTGCTAATTTCATTGTGGTCAATTGACCCCGGTGCTAACAAGGTAGCTCCGTCCCTGTCAACCACTCTACTAGGGCATCATTTTGTGTGCTCGTCACCAAACTTGCGGCTATTATGTCAATCGGCCACATGCGGGGCATCTACTAGAGTTCTTCTTACACAAGGAATGTGAGGAATATAAAAGAGTGATTGAGCCCTTTGGTGATGAATAAGTTCTAATTGATGGAGATGGCAGGTGACGGAGGAATCGATCAATGACTAAACCACCACACAAGACTCCTCTAAGGAACGTGAAAACTTTTATTCTAGGATTGTCCATGCAGTTTATGTATTGTTATATATTGTATTTACTTATACGGTTATACCGAAGATAGACAACAATGCGCTCTAAAAAGTTCTAGCTCTAGAGCTCTCTGCCATGATATTTATGGAAAATATGGTACACACAGACACATACACATATTTCCAATTCATTTGAGTGGAAAATATTAATTAGTGAAGATCTATTATTTATTTATCTAATCCAAAATAACTTTGTTTAACCAATAATTTTTAAGAGGCAATGTCTTGAAAAGAAAACAACTAACATAACTTCCTTCAAAATATATGTTTCAAATCTTTTGCAAGTGAATATTTCATGTTCGATGTTTAAATTACATAATAAAATCACTATATCTTAACATTTCATTGTTTTGACATGGTTGTTTTTATAAATATATAATATAATTATACCACCGAAAAATTACTAATACAATAGTAATGTTATTAAAATCATATGTCCTGAGAATAGAAACTAAAAAATTAAAAAAGTTTAATATAAAATAATTATTTTTTATTGATTCTATCTTGCACGGTGAGAACCAATTTAATATATCGGTCTTTATAATTTCCAGAATAGACACGATGGGTTAAATTTATTAATTTATGGCAAACGGGGATTAGATAGAGTCACTGTTTACTATTTTGTATATTTTTTATTTGGTAACTCAATGTTTGTCTGGCAAAAACTAATATCCACTTAGAGAGATCGTGTTCCCCAAAATCAAATCAAAGATTCCAATGAAACAAAATAAGAGGAAACGGGCACTTCCGTGATTCAAATAATTTTTCTTTTGTCATAGTTGAGGTTCAGAGGGTGAAAGTGTATCCTACGAAACAACAAAACTAGCGTTGAAAATGCACCAACCCCTTATGTGTCCTTTGATTTGAAAGGAAAACACGGGGTGCGGTTATGGCATGGCTTATGGAACATTTGCATAATAGATCATTTTTATGCAACTGATTGCACTAATTCTCCTCTGCAACTCTAATATGTGAATATCATAGTCTTTGGCCCTACTTTATCTTGTACAGGAGTTTGATTTATTTTGAGCAAACACATCTCTAAATAATTTGTACCTACGCTTCATTTTTTTTGTTTAATAATGATGACTCCCATGTGTTTTAGAGTACATTATGAGAGACGAAAGACGGGCAATACAGATATTTTCTAAAGGAGATTAAAAATAAGGACGCCGATAACGCCCACATGTGTGGGCATTAAGGGGTCTGGCCACACGTTTTGTGTGGTGTCTAAGAGAACCATCCCACACGCCTACGGTTGGGCAAAACAAGTAATGCCCACACGTCTCTTTTTTTGCCTCGCTGTCTGTCCCACATGCCTACGTGTGGGCAAAATAGATAACACCCACACGCCCGTACGTCAGGCCTCCTACCTCATGGTCCCGTACGCCCCGCGTGACAGTCACCACGCGTCCATGCAGTTGCCATGGTCCGGACCCTCTTCCATGTTCGTTTAAATGCAATTGCCATGTTGCTGAACTACGGTTGCCATGTCGGACAACTACAGTTGCCATCTCAGGTCAAGTGTCGTTGCCATCTCAGGTCAAGTGCTAGATGCCATTTTTGGACAACTGGAGTTGTTGCCATGTGTGGTCAGGTCTACTACAGTTGTCATGATTTGAAAACTTTAGCATTTGCCACCTACTAACACTATGCAGCTGCCATGTAGCACAACAAAAAGACATGACAAAATAACATGTTCGGGTAAAGAGAGAGTTGCCATCTGCTTACAAGCACACTAGGGGCAGTTGCCATGTACCCTGCAAAACACATGGCAACTGATAGCTTTGGATGTGGGAGAGGAGACGGGCGTGTGGGCGCGGTGGTATCTTTAGGAGTTGCCATCTACTAAACACTAGGCAGTTGCCATGTAGCACTACAAAAAGACATGGCAAAAAAACATGTTCGGGTAAAGAGAGAGTTGCCATCTGCTTATAAGCATACTAGGGCAGTTGCCATGTACCCTGCAATACACATGGCAACTGATAGCTTTGGGTGTGGGAAAGGAGACAGGCGTGTGGGCGAACTGATAAACGCCCACACACCAGCCCCTCTGCGTGCGTTGAAAACTGGCGTGTGGGCGAACTGCTAATCGCCCACACACCAGCACCTCCGCGTGTGAAAACAGACGTGTGGACGACCGAATAAATGCCCACACATCAGCCCAATTCTACGTGGCATAAAAAATTTGGCAAAACATGCCAAGATTCATGCAAAATCAAACCGACGTTGATCCATGCGTGCGGGCGAGATGCAAACGCCCACACGTGTGGGCGTTAGTATTTCCTAAAAATAATTACAACACAACCTACATCATTGGTCGACTGCATATATCTGCATTCTGAATACAAGTTAAGAATTTTTCTGTTGAAAGTGCTTTGGATTTCAGGCCATTGATGTGTCCATATATTGTAGCGACTTGTAAAAAGTGCAAATTGCTATTGTCAATGATAAAAAATTATAGTTTTTTTATAACAAACCGTGTTCATTTCCCTTATAGACACGTGTGTTCAACATTTGTATATGTATCTTTATGATGAAATTAATGATTAAGAAGAACATGTTGTTCTTTGTAATTCTTCCAAACAGAATCTTTACCTTGGAGATTGTCCAAATCTTGTATCCGCGAATGTTCCTCCTGGCATACATCCATTTATCACTTAGGAAAAAGAAAGGAAAATCCTTCCATGCCTATGCAGTCCTAAAAAAATACGTACATCTAAATTCAAAAGCACGTCCAAGAAATATATTAAATTTAGAATTTTAATAATTCATAAGCACTGTGCAAGCTGGTATCATTTTTCTTTGGAAAAGAGAATATAATAATATCTTTAACGTACCAATTACACTCAGACTCTGCATCAACAAGATGTCTCAAAGACATCTAGGAAACACACAACCCAAATAAAAACAAAGGCTTCGTCATACCCAAGATCTTAGGTTTTCATCCTAGAGAAAGTCTGAGCTTTCAAACAATACCTTCAGCAAGGCAATTTATAGGAAAACCAATGAAGGTCAGATCCTAGGATTTCACCCTGAAAGCATGACTTGGCACTCGAGCAACACCACCAAAATGAAATCCTCCATCACTTCTGAGGCCCCCTCCACCTTACTGATCCGGACCATGAAATTCTCCACCGATGTCTACGCCATGGAAATCATGACAGAGACATGTCCGATATTGTGAACAAACAACAGAGCTTCACACTCCTCATGGATCTGCGTAGGCTGACATGGACGCACATGACTGGATTCTATCCGATCTGGATATCATTGGGCAAGATCTCCGGCAGCAGATCCGGAACACGTCGACGGCCAGATTGAGGAGGACTGATCATGCAGATCATTGCAATGATGCGAGAAGAGCACTAGGACCGCCACCAGGCCACTGCCTCCACCACGCCGACCCATCGCCAAAAAGATGTGTATGTCGATCGTTGCCAAAAAGATGGACGCGCGGATACTGTACATTTCCATTGGATCCATTGCGGCTGCGTGTGTGTGCTTCCTTTTATGAAGCACCACACGTCAACTTTCAACTGTCAACATGGGAACACGTATGTAGAGACTACAAAATCGGCGCTACCGGCCCGCTGTCGCCTGCAAGGAACGCTTAGCTACCTTTAACAGGCCACACAGCCTTTGTATTATTTACTGCATGTGTCCACATGGTTTTTTTTTCCCGAAACCTAAAACCCCTCTGGCGGCGACTAGGGTTCGGTGGCCTTGACGGCGCACGCAGATCCAATCGGCGAGGCGCACCGGCGATCCACGGGGCGATGTCTTCGGCCCCCGGTGGGAAGGAACGGAACAACGGCGGCGCCCTCTCCCCCCGCTCGGCTCGGGCGGGGATGGAAGAGGCGCTCGGGAAACTGGACATCTCGGAGGAGGAAGCGACACCTCTGATAATTGACGACTCCGACGAGGGATCTCCGCCGAAGTGGCTCATTGCAGGCAAGGTGCTGTTCAAGAACCTCTTCCACATACAAACCATCACGAACGCGCTTCGCCCTGCCTGGGGAAACCCTAAAGGCCTGTCTTTTCGACCTCTTGGAGAAAGCATGTTTGCTGCGGAATTTGCTTCGAAACGTGACAGGGATCGCGTCTGGGAAGGATCCCCCTGGCACATCAGCAAGCATGCCGTGATCCTAGAGGAATTTGAGGACCACATGCAACCTTCTGAACTCAAGTTCGACAAGCTTTCAGTGTGGATCCGGGTAGTTAATCTACCCTACAACCTGCGGAACGAAACGCGTGGACTGGCGATTGCGCAGCAGGTTGATAAATCTGCTTCTGTTGTCCAGATTGATCCAGTAGGGGGGTTCTTGCGAGCTCGGGTAACCATCGATGTACAGAAACCCCTACGGAGATGTATTCTGATCAGTTCGGCGAAGAGAAAGAGCACCGATCGGTATGAGATCGAGTATGAACAAATACCCCACTTCTGCTTCTCTTGTGGCCGGCTGGGTCATTCAGACTTATACTGTCCCACACCCGGGACTAGAGATGAAAACGGCAATCTTCCTTTCAAAGCCTCTTTACGAGCATCGGAGGATCGCAGGAAAACTAATTCGGGAGAGAGTGCAGCTCGGGATAAAAATGAGAAGCCACAAAGTTCAAGAGAGTCCCGATCGTCAAACTCTCAGCCGAAGGGAGGACCGGAAGTGACATCTCCTGTCAAGAAGCCGGTGCAGCAAAAGCGGAAGGGGCCCCCGCAATCAACTCAAGTCTATCGTCAGGTAGCGAAGCCCGGTCCTGACGATCACTGAACATGGCGAGGCCGGTCCGAGCAATGCAGATGGAGCAGGCATATCTGAACCAATTGCTATAGAAGCTGGAAACCTGAATGAGTCCCTCCCTGAGAGGGAAACAAAGAAGAAAAAGCCTACCCCTCCATCATCTGAATCCTCGGCAGCGGCTGCGATGCAGCCCTGCCAGAGCCAATGATCGCTATGAGCTGGAACTGTCGAGGGCTTGGGAACCCTGCGACAGTTCGTGAGCTTCGCAAACTTGTGAAGCAAGAAGGCCCCACCCTGTTATTCGTTATGGAAATGAAGATCAGGGGGCAACGAGTGGAGGATCTGAAAACTACGTTAGGTTTTCATGGTTGTTTTGCCGTCAATAGTGACGGGCTTAGTGGAGGTATCGGTCTCTTTTGGTCAAGAGACGTCGATGTCAACTTGGAAAACTTCAGTAAATCTCATATTGATGTGAAGGTCACCCAGAATAATAAAAGTTGGCGTTTTACTGGTTTTTACGGCGAGCCTCGTGTGGAGAATCGCCACCACAGTTGGCGGTTCCTTCGCACTCTTTTTGCTATCCAGCATGAGGCGTGGTTGTGTATGGGGGATTTCAACGAAACCCTGCATGCGGATGAGCAGTTTGGTGAGAATGCAAGACCGGAAAGACAAATGCGTGCTTTCCGTGAAGCTGTTTCAGATTGTGCGCTCCAGGACCTGGGGTGGCACGGAGTACCCTTCACTTGGGATAACACTCAGCAAGGCAGGTCAAATGTTAAAGCGCGAATAGACAGAGCTTTCGCCAACACCGAATTCCGTCAGCTGTTTGAACTCACCAACGTTAAACATGTGAGTAGCGTGGAATCGGATCACTGCTTTGTTCTGGCTGAATGTCGTCAGCAGGCGTCTATGGGATGGACTCAAGCACCTCGTACGTTCCGATATGAAAACGTTTGGCAAACTCATGTGGACTATGATGAGAAGGTTCGGAACATGTGGCAAGTGGGTGCGGGTCGGCAAGGTCTACAGGGCATCGTTGATGCTCTTTCGAATGTTCAGAAAGAGCTGGGTTCGTGGGGACAACACGAATTCGGCAATATGGAACGGAAGGTCCGTAAGCTCCAGCAGCGGCTCGATCGTTTGCGTGCTGCGTCGGTCCGCCGCGGCCCTACGGAAGAGGAGAAAACGGTTGCGAAGCAGTTGCGCGATGCATTGCGGCAGGAGGAAATTTGGCTGAAACAACGATCTCGAGTGCTGTGGCTACGTGCAGGGGACAGAAATACAGGCTACTTTCAAGCACAAGCACGGCAGCGCACGAGGATCAACCGTATTACCTCATTGGAAAGCACTGATGGCCGTGCCATCAACGATCCGAGGGAGGTGAAGGAGGAGATCACTTCCTTTTATCAAGCTCTGTACCAGACCCAGGGTTACAGACCAATGGAAGAACTTTTGCAGTGTGTAGAACCGCGAGTGTCCGCTGACATGAATCAACTGCTTGAAAAGGAGTATACAGCGGCTGAAGTCAAAACCGCTCTGTTTGACATGGCGCCGTCTAAAGCGCCAGGGGTGGACGGTTTCACAGCAGGCTTCTACCAGCGTCACTGGGATGTCATAGGTAATGATATCACAATGGCTATTTTGAGTTTTCTGAACGGGGGAGAGCTCCTTGCGGGGCTCAACGACACGGCCATCACCTTAATCCCGAAAGTCAGGTACCCCCAGAAAATCTCTCAGTACCGTCCTATTGCCTTATGTCCAGTTCTGTATAAAATTGCAGTTAAGACTATGGCAAACAGACTTCGCCTCATCTTGGGTGATGTTATCGGTGATGAGCAGAGTGCGTTTGTGCCAGGACGCTTGATCACTGACAACGTATTAGTGGCCTATGAGTGTATTCATGCCATCAGGAGAAGAAAGAAGGGCAAAAATTATACATGTGCTGTCAAACTGGATATGCTCAAGGCGTATGATCGAGTTGAGTGGCACTACCTAGAAGCCATGCTGGTACAATTGGGCTTCGGGGATCGTTTTACCAAGCTTATTATGAAGTGTGTCACGTCTGTCAGATTCTCGGTTAAGGTTAATGGCGAGCTTCTTCCTTACTTTAACCCTTCCAGGGGACTTCGCCAAGGCTGCCCAGTCTCACCTTACTTGTTCTTAGTCTGTGCTCAAGGACTAACATCGCTCCTCAACAATTATGCGGGTGCGTGCATTGATAGAGGTATCCGTGTGAGTATCCATGCACCTTGGGTTAGTCATCTTCTGTTCGCAGACGACAGTCTCATTTTTCTTGCTGCCAAGACCCAAAGTGCAGAACGGCTTGTGGAAATTTTACAAATCTATGAGGATTGTTCGGGCCAGGCGGTTAATAAAGAGAAAAGCTCCATCTTCTTCAGTGGCAATTCAGGGCAGTCTCTCCGTGTGCAAATCAAACATGTTCTAGGGATTGCAGCAGAAGCGTTCTCCGAGCGTTATCTCGGACTACCTACAGCCATTGGAAGGATTACTAGCGGTACATTTCATCACATCAGCGAACGTATTCGTAGCAAGATCAGTGGATGGTCGGAGAGGAATCTAGCATGTGCAGGAAGGGAAGTCCTATTGAAATCTATTGCACAAGCTATCCCAACTTACAGCATGAGCTGCTTCCTACTGACTAAAAAAGTCTGTAAGGAAATTACCTCGCCCATGGCTAAATACTGGTGGGGGAGCTCTATTGACAAGAAATCCTTGCACTGGTTGGCATGGGACAAGTTGACAGAGCCAAAGATCAAAGGAGGGTTAGGGTTTCGGGATCCCCACTTGTTCAATCTAGCTATGCTTGGCAAGCAGGGCTGGCGCATTCTGACCAACCCGGATTCTTTGTGCTCAAGAGTGCTGAAGGGAAAGTATTTCCCACACACAGATTTTCTCCAAGCCTCGATACCAAAAGGGGCGTCCTCTACTTGGAGGGCAATCATCGCAGGAAGACAGGCTCTGGAGAGGGGTTTGATCCACCGTGTAGGAGACGGATCATCAATATCCATCTGGGACGATCCTTGGATCCCGAACACAGAAACGATGAAACCTACCGGTCAACTAGGGGCGACGCCCTTACATACCGTCTCAGAGTTGATAGATGACTATACTGGGAATTGGAATGCCAGTTTGGTCCGCCAAAACTTTCTTCACCCGGACGCGGAGGCGATCCTTAATATACCTTTGAACAGATCGGGTGGCGAAGACGGCTTGGCGTGGTCGTTGGAAAAGTCGGGCAACTATACTGTAAAATCAGCGTATCGCTCTCTCATGACTCGGAACGAGCTTAGTTCTCTAGAGGAAGGGACGATGACGGGCACTTCATCAGCAAATAAACAGCTATGGACCAGACTTTGGAAATTGCGTGTGGTGCCGAAGGTTAGGGTTTTCTGGTGGAGGGTTTTGCGTGGAATCCTACCAGATTACATGACCTTACAGCATCGGCATATCAAGCCACTTGGCCGCTGCGATCTTTGCAAGGCCACGAATGAAGACTTAATGCATGCCCTTGTCTCGTGTTCACATGCCAAGCAATTCTGGATTGCTGCGAAGGATCGATTCGATCTCCATCTACCGAGACTGCATCCGCTAACATGGGCACGAGACATTGTGCTTGATGAGATGTTTTCTGACGAAGCTCATTGTCAGATTATCACGATTATGCATGCAATATGGACCTCGAGGAACAAATGGACCCACGACCAGGAGGGGTTTTCCCCAGTGCAATCGATCAAGTGGATCCAAGAAACCCTCGCTATACTCGAGCTACCTGATCGTCGACCAAGTGTTCAGACGGGAAGGAGCTGGAACCCCCCGGATGCGGGGTGGATTACCATCAACGTTGATGGCTCAGTTATCCCAGACGCGATGACAGGAGGAGCAGGCGGCGTTGCACGATCTCACACCTCCTTTGTGGGGGCCTGGTGCAAGCCGTTAGAGGGGGTCTCGGATCCTTTCATTGCTGAGCTCCTTGCGTTTCGGGAGGGTGTGATCTTCGCTCATCTACGCGGGATGTCACATGTGATAATGCAGGTTGACTGCATGGAGCTGGTCACCCAATGGAGTTTGCGCGGCAATTCAAGATCTATTGCAGCGCCTATCTTTCAAGAACTTGAAGCTTTAGTTCTTAATTTTGTTTCTTTCTCGGTTCAGCATATTAGTAGGGACTTTAATTTCCCGGCCCATTTGTGTGCACAGCTTGCCTGTGCAGCGAAGGGTACGGACTGCTGGCTCGAAGCGAGCCCAGATTTCCTAGTCAACAGCCTACGGACAGATTGTAACCGCATGATCATTCGTTAATAAAGTCAGAGTTCAAGGCAAAAAAAAAAAAGCTACCTTTAACAGGCGAAAGTTGACGGATAGTGATCGTATCGGTCGCGTCGCATCTAGAACTCATATCGACTTTAGTTCCGGCCAGCCATCTTTTCTGGTCGCCGCCTGGCCAACCACCGCGCACTATTAAGACGATCGTCGGGCGCCGTTACTCCCTTACATGTCGGAGTGGAAAAGTGACTTAATCACATGTCCGATCAAGATAGGCTAAATTAACTGACCCGGTCAGCGTAAAACCTCCACTAGAGCATCTCCGATAGCTCATGTAAAAGTCTTCCGTACAAATCATTTTACCAGATTTCAGTATAATTCAAATAAGTTGCCTGTCGAATACTTTTCTCAGTCTACGTAAACATCTTTTACTAAAATATTTTCCATTAAACATAACCTTTGGTCAATTTAGGCACGGACAGCAGACGGCCTTGGCTGAGCATGACCAAGGCATCGGACCTCGCCGGAGCGAGCCCAACCCGCGGTGAGGAGCGATGCTAGGGTGTGGCTGTGCGCACGACAGCATAGCGCAGAGGGTTGCACGAGGCGCAAGGTGTGAAGGACTGGGCGAGCTTGCCCAACGTGGGCATGCCCAAGAGTACTAGATCATGACAAAAAGAGGAAACAAACTAAGCCTTGGACATGTTACTTCAATTTTAGTAATGTACATGGCAGGATGTGATGTGATATAAGGTCGTAGTTAAGCAAGGCGAAATCAATAAATGCTTTCAGGTTTTCAATTTTCAGTCAAAACTAAGTTGGAAGTCGCCAGTTCATAACTAAGTTGGAACTCGATGGTTCATAGTACAATCTTACAAAATTCCATTAGATTGAGCATTTTTATCAGTGACGGAGTTGTTTTGTGAGCTTAGCTCCATTTGTAGCTTATGGCTACTTTCCGATGAAAAGATAAAAAAATAAATTGACAAATTATAGGCTCTTGCTTTAACTTATACTCGCCACTCACTATGGCACTATGTACATACTAAAAAATACATTTAAGAGTTAATAGCTTTGATCAAAAGCAAACCCTAGACTTCACTCGGTGAACTAATGGTAGTTACATGAACAAGACTATGCAGGAGAGTAGGAAATTCAGGAATTGACGAAACATCAATTCAACTCCGCCAAACCGGCTGGATGGAAACTATGCCTTTTGTGAGGCGTACTACAGACTTCATGTGTCAAATAATTACTAAATCTAAGTTCCAAAAGAATTGCTTTATAAGAAGAAAATCATGCATATGTGCATCCCACATGAATGATCATCATAATAATTTCAACATCAAATTATAAATGGATCATCTTGGATTTCGGATGACATCTTAGATTGAATTATGATCTTCCGATATGTCTTGCTACAGTACCAGCGAAGATGTGTACATTTTATTAGCTAAAATCATACTATGTAGCAAGCCAAAAGACAAACGCCTAATTAAATAGAGCACACAACTTACATGTAATTAAACAGCATGAAATTACAGAAATAAAGTATCCAATATGTGCAAAAATCCATGCAATGTTTTGGAAGTAATCTGAACTAAAATGGTAATAGAAAAGACCAAAAACTATATTATCTTCGTTACGGCCTGCTTGGATTGGTATCTAGTTCAACCCCTCCAAGGTTACATGCTATACTACTTTTGCAGATGAATGAGCCTGGACAATTGATCTCTTATCACAATCCAGAGTCTATACTGGCTAAGGAACACCAAAAGAAATAAAATCAGGGCATCTTGCTGAACATGGTTGGACCAAAGTAGAGTTACGGGAAACAAGATTGCATCATCTGCATCAGCTCAAGGTTTGTAAATAGTCAAGTTCTAACTACCTGGATAGAAGTAAAATCTGCAAGAACTACCGGACTCCCAGTCGGTACCAACTTCACCCAAAAATAGAAATTGTACAGGTTGACCAGCTTCACCAACTGTTCAAAACGAGGAGCAGGCTGGTCGCCCCTATAGAGGTTGCGCCACCGGGTGGCACGCAGGCCTGCAGGGCATCGTCCTGTGGCAGGAAGGACAACACAAGCCATAGGAGCTCGTAGCAGAGGTCGCGGAAATTGTGTCTGCCACTCGCCGCAGCCACGTTATGCATTCTATCGAACAGGTGGCGGGCACCGCGGGAGCGGACTGAATTAGCAAACCAACAGGTTGAGTGCGGCATCATCTAGATCAATATTGGAGTATCCTCTCAACTCACCTCAACTCGTGTACTGATGAAAACGCCGGTCGCTGGCAACCGCGCGGACGAGACGAACTGGGAGAGCAAGAGGATTTCTCCTGGATGCTGGCAGATCCCAAGTCCTCCTACCACATCGTGCCCGCCGACGGACCCCTCACCGGCTCTACGCATGATGGGCGCAGGCGAGGAGCGAGTGGGCGACTGTGAACCCTCACTTCCTTCACGCCGTAGAGGAAGCGGAACGCCGGAGGCCGGAGCAGAGGAAGGAACGGCGGCCGGGGCGCGGTTGCCGGCACGGCGGACGGGGGTCGACGGCGCGCCTTGACCCGCAGCGCCGTTGCATTGCAAGGGCGGCGCCGCCGCAAAAGTGTGGCGAGGGTCTCGCCCCGAAGATCGCGAGAAATTTCTCCGGGTTTTTTTTTTGTGGGAGTGGTTAGATGGTCGGTTAGATGGCCCAGTTAACCAGAAACCTTCGATTTTTCTACCAGAGTACCTGTTTCATGGACAACCGGCCCAAGTCGCGGTAGCTTCGCCTGAAACGAGGATTTAACGGTAGATGACGGCCAGAAATCGAGATCGAACGGACCAGAAGGTAGGAGGCGTGAGAGGGCAGGAAAGAGGCTCAATTTTACTGTCCTTAATATGGGAAGGGTCGTCTTCCCGTAAATCTCTACTCCTAATGGAGCAGTTGGTAGTCTCGCCTCCAGGTTTTTTTCCGTCCCACCACTTTCGTCCGGTTTTTTTTCGTAGGTTAACCGTCGTAGATTTTTTTCGATGCTGGTTTCTTATTCATCGGTTTATTTACTCCTCAGCTCTTTCCTTGCAAATCAGCACTTTCCAAACATGCACACAATCACGGATCTAAATTTACTAACTTATCCAAATCAATCGATACCTTCCATTATTGCAAATTTCTTTAGGAAACAAATAAAATATTTTAAAGACGCATCATACTTTACTAACAATCACTAAAAATCAAATCTAAATTAATTAACCTTACCTTAAATCACTCAATCACTTTAATTAGAAAACATTTTCTTTCCTAACTGCACCCCGCTTAGTGTGCACATAACAATCCGAAGTAATTAGAGTCACATGATTGAATCCATTTATTTAGAGCGGCATGATTGAATTCATTTATTAACAATAATCCTCACCAAAAGTGCGTTTAGCAATTTTAGAGGGCGGACCAAAACTCTGCCATCCGCTCGCCCGCGTTTGTTTAGGTACAGGAAAAAATGGCATATGGAAACAACACGACCGGGGCGGCGGCGCAATCTTCGGGGATAGGGGATCGGAGGAGAAGGATTGGCCTGACAGCATGATCGGGGTGCTTCCCCGCGGCCGCGGCCGTCCTCGCGATGCCACCTACCCAAAATCAACGCTGCTCCCTGCCGTCAGCCGAGGCGACCCCGCCTGCCCTCCTACCCACGGTCCGCTGCCGCGTGCGGCTACGGCGGGAGGAGTAGCGACGGGGCCGAGGTCCTTCATGCGTTCCGGGATGGAGGCCATGATTTCGTCGAGGTCTTTGCTGCCTCCTACACTCAGGGTGTGTCGCCGAGATGGAGGCGAGCATGAGGAGTTGTGGCCACCGCCATGGTCACCCCATTGCAGGGATGGAGCACGCCGTCGGCCTACATCTTGTGGAGATCACTGTTGCTCTTCAGGTCGCGTGGTGACCGGATCTTGCCTATGTGTCCCTCCCCGACGACCTCCTCTTCGCCCGGTTGGCTGGTATGGATCTAGCCACTGCTGCCCTCAACTTCTCTGCCTCGAGCTCGATGGTCAGCCACCATGGATCCCCCAGCTGGAGGGTCACGTGAACCAGCCGTCCTCCCATGCTGCAGCGGTGAGAAGGTGACATAGCTCTCCGTACACGAAGAGTGGAGTTCAGTCAAGTACTTATATACTTGGCCTCTACTGCTGATCCATGTACACGGAGAAGAACAAACAACCGCTCATTCATGCTTCGTTCCACTCCTTTGCGCTACATTACTGGAGGTGACATTTTTCTATCTCTCTATGTTGTAACAAGCCTGCTGCCTGCATAGTTAATGGATTTTTTATTTAAATTTATCGCCGCTTAGTGCTTTGTTGCAATTGTTCACCCAAGATTCTTATATATAATCTGAGCGTATGTAGGCATACTTAGCTTTGCTATTCCATTTTTTCTGGCGCATAGAAATAAGAGTATTGTCCAGGTTAGGTATTCAATTGAGTATGGTATTTGGATTGCTATCAGAAAGTCTTTTCTATGCATGTGATTTCTCACATCTGGTTATAATATTTGTGAAGACGTGCATTGCAGGTGCACTTGGAAGTGGGCCCGTGGCCCGTGCTGGACGGCGCCGACGCCGACCCGAGCCACCTCGTCCGCGTATTCTTGGAGATGTGGCTGGTCGATTTACATGAAATTAATTCCCTCAGTTCTGGTGAGAAATATAATACACATAATCCATATTTTTATGGCATGTGTGAAATAGATGGATTATTGTCCCGTACCCAATAAGATGGATATGTGTGTGTTTTAGAGAGAGGGGGAGAGGGGATAGAGAGTGAGGAAGAGGGAGGAAGAGTGTGTGTCTGTGTGTGAGGATTTGATGGTAAAAAAGGTCGCCAATGTCGTAATATTGAACTCTTAAAGTTAATGTGACCCCGTTGCAACGCACGGGCGTTCTTCTAGTGTGAATGTAGTTTGAAAAAATGTAAGGGTTCATAATTTGTTTTCCATTTAAACAAGGTGTTGAAAGGCTATTTTTGGCTCTACTCCCCTTAATAGATAGTTTTTTTTTGGCATACGAGAGCTATTGAAGATGCTCTTAGTTAATTATGCATAACCAGTTGGAATAATTATAATGCAGATTTGATCAGGAGCGGCCAATTAGTCAATGCACGGTAAAGTAGCTAATTCATTCAACGACAACTTTTATCTTTTCCAGTTGACAATTTTATTACAGTACTACTACTTTTGGGGTGTGCATGATGGAACTTCTTTTGCTCCAACAAATCATTTTCACCCGTACTAATACTACTACCGGTCAGATATCAGCGCCGAACAGCGTGTGAACAAAATCACCATGTCATGTCAAACAAAATCAACACGCACGACGCTTCCCCGCATAAAACAAACGTCAAACTGGAAAAATTAGATTTCTCTACGATGTCGGGGTTTTGTATTATTGAGGGGCTTATAATAAAATAAAGGTGCCCCAGCTCTACCTTGGCCCAGGTGCTCCCATCCAAGACGGCATGTATCTAAGCTGGTGTCTATCCGCCATGCGATCCGGCGCATCATCCAGGCAGTTGACCTTTGCTTCTCGATCGGCCTTTGTCTTGATAGCGACCAGCAGCCCGTTCCATCACCTGCTCAGCTGCTCTGTCTCTGCCTCTTTGGATCTGAAGAAGATACCTCTCTCAACGGACAGATAGGGCACGTACGTACGCCCGCCTAGATAGCTCGCTGGTCAACCAGTTGGACTTTGTGGCCGGGCTGCCGGTGTAGTCCGGATTCACACTTAACCCCTATGCGTTCGTGACTCCGTCAGGCCATGGTCCAACGACGTTCGTGCGTGCGTGCGGCCGTGCTTCTTGTTCTTCTTTCCCGTGTTGATTAATCCACAGCATATTGCTGAATCAATGGACAAAATTAAGAAATGGCAGTCAGCGTTTATAGACGATTGAGTTAGCCGATTGCAATTTAAGGCTAGTCTATGTTACTATCTCTATAGTGGGTAGTGTCATAGATGTGGTAACATAGAGGGCTTCATTTATTATTTTGTAGACTCATTTTACATTAGGAACCGCTATGTGATGGTAACATATTATGTTACTCCATTTGCATCTCGCCACATCATACTTTTTGCTTATGTGGCATGCATGTTACTACCTATGTTACTCCCGCTATGAGCAGCCTAATTAGTTGGCAATTCTTTCGATTCATTCGATTCATTCGATTCATCCGAATCATGGCCAAGAAGTTTGCGCGCCTACACACGGGACTACTATTGCACGCTCTTCCATGTGTACCAGGTTTCTCGTGCGTGCTTCCGTTTCGGAAGCAACGAACGTCAACTCAGAGATGCGAACACGTAGAGATCGATGTCGGCACTGGCTTGGCTTGGCTCGATCAGGTTGCCTGCAAGGGACGTTGCCTAGGTTATCATGTTAATCGGTCATGACAGTGACAGAGAGATTAAAGGATCCATGCATATCACATGTGGAATACATATCCACTGTACGTGCAGCCACCTTTTCCGGCCGCCGTCCGGCCAACCACAACCACCCATGGGATCGGCGTACATATACCAATCCCGTCGATCAATCGTGACCAAATATACAAGATGAGCCCGGAGTCATAGGTTTGTGCTTCCTTTTCTGAAGCAACGTACGACCACTAACATGCGAATACATAGATTCAGTCTTAGCTTAGCTGCTGTTGCCTCCGAGGGACGCCAGCTTGCTATAACACACGCCAACATGACCAACAGTGATCGCTCGGTCGCGTCGCATCGTGGATTCATATCCACTTTAGTTCCAGCCAGCCATCTTTTCCGGTCGCCGTCCGGCCACTAGTGAGGCCATCGGCGGCGCCGTGACTCCCTTAACTCATCGCCTCGTCTGCCGGAAAGGAAAAACGACTTTGAGATAGATTTGCCAAAAGTACTAGTTTAATTAATCAGCATGCTGCATGCCTTGCCGTCGACGTCCGTCCACGTTGATGACAGTATAATAGTTTAGCGCGGTAAATTAATTCATTCAACGACAACTTCCATCTTTTTCTTCATTTGACCACACGTTACTGGGTGTGGATTAAACTTTTGTTGGTCCAAAAAATCGTTTTCACCAGGACTAACGTCGGATTCCACCTTATTAGCGCCGGAAAGGGTGTGACCAAAATCACAACGACACTTGCCAGTAAAGAAAAGTGAGGCTAAAAAAGAGTAGATTGGTCTAAACAATGGGGGGCATGCATGCATGAACAAGTGGCCGAGTTGAGAGGGGCTGGATGCATTGCATGCAGGACAATGTGGTACAGCGACGCCAGTAAATACTGACAGCACAACTTGTTGCAATGCATTGAGCCAGGACCCAGGAGGCATCCACCACGTCCGTTCAGACCGATTGACAAATGGCCAACTAGCACAGATTCCTTTTCTGTGCTGACGTGGCAGAACCGCTGCTGCAGATAGATCACTGCACGTGCCCTCTATCAATGGACATGGCACGTACGCACACACGGGTAGATAGCTTTTTTTTTAGAGAGATACGGATAGATAGCTTAGAGCATCTCCATCCGCGCCCCCAACGCGATTTCTTTGCGCCGGCGCCGAAAAAACGGCTCAGTCGCATCCCAAGAACCCGTTTTCGCCGGTTTGGGTCGAAGTTAGTGCCGGCGGACCCAGACCGAACCCAGCGCGATGGGAGCGTCCGGGGACGCCGGGGCGAGCTGTTTTGGCGCGAACGGGGGGCGGGCCCGCCTAGTCAGCGAGACGCCGCTTCGTCGCCCTCGTCGCCTCGGTTCTCGCGGGAATCAATGCCAAGGCTGTCGCGCTGCCGCGCCGGTCAGCCTCCATTGATGCTCCATTGATGCCTCACGGGCGGTGCAGTGAAGGCGCCGCCGACGCGCGTCCTGCCCACTCCCGCCACGCGTCGCCCGCCTCCCCGCCGCCCCGCTTGGGCTATAAAAGGCGCCCACTCCCCGCCGGTGAAAGCCACAACCTCCCCCTCTCGCAAAAGCCACCCCCCTTTCCGCCGACGAGCAAAGCAAAGATGGCCGAGAGGTTCCCAGGCGATGGTGCAGCGGCGAACGGCTTCGGCCGCCGACACCTCCAAGAGCCGAAGACGCGCCTCCTCTACGAGGCTGAGTACCCGGCGCCTCCTGAAATGCGCGTGTCGAGGACGTGGAGGCTGAGCGCGGGCGGCGGCCCGGTGCCGCCGGTGCCCGAAGGGGCGGCACGGCGGGCGGAGATCGCCCGCATCCGCTCCTCTCTGACGGAGGAGCAGCGGAACCAGCTGAGGTACGCGCCCAACAGCGAAACGCTGTGGACGATGTACTTCGAGCGCCGCCGCAAGGAGTAGATCGCCTCTGTCAACGGCGTCATTCCCCGCGGCCGCCTCAACGCCGAAGGACTGCGCGAGTGGTGGGTCGTCCCCGGCCGCACAACCGAGGCCGTCCTCTACCACATTGAGACCGGCAACGTGCCGCGTCTCGAGTACCCGACGCGGCCGTTCTTCTCTAGCCGCCACGACAGTTCCTGGACGCCGCGGCGAATGGAGCCGACGTCCTCGTCGTCGGGCTCCGGCTCGCTCTCCTCCGGCTCACCTACTCTCTGCCCCGTCAAGCCAGAGTCCGAGGAGATGCCGCAGCGGCGCCGCACCCGCAGTGGCGCCCGCATCATCAACGAGGGTGTCCGCCCCTCCCCGCGCTCCCTTCGCCTGGTCCGGCTGAAGCCCGACCCGGGCCTGCTCCCCGTGAAGCCGGAGCACGCCGACATGGTGGCTCCCGACGACGAGTCCGCCCTAAAATGGGCGAAGGAGGACTACGTCCGCGAGCAGGTGCGCCGCCAGCGCAAGTCGTACGCGGAACTCCAGGCCCGGCGACGCGACCGTGAGGAGGGCGGCGTCATCGTCCTCGACAGTGACGAGGAGGAAGAGGCCGGGCCATCCAGGTCCCGGCCGCGCGTCGGCGACCCTGGGCAGGGTTGCAGCAGGGACGGGGGTGGCTCCAGCTGGGCGCGTGACAACGAAGATGACGACGACGGCGACGGCGGCGGCGTCTACACCCGCTTTCTACAGACTTCTCGGCATGCAGATGGCGGGCAGTGGACGCGGGGTAGTGGCTAGAGGCGTAGTTTAGCTTAGTTTGGCGTAGTTTGCATGCCGTGTTAGTACCAGATCTACGTAATTTCGCCGAAGTCAGGGCGACCTTGCGGGTGACGACTGGGACCGAACCATCCCAAGCGCCAAACTTGCGCTGGTTCGCCCCCAGACGGCCTTTTTTCGCCGCCCTGGATGCCGAACAGCTGGAGATGTTCGTAGCGCCTAGCGGTCAACCGGTTACACTTGTGTGGCTGCGCAGCCAGCCGGTGTTCCAGTAGCTAGAGTGAAAGGCTGATATGATGTATCCAGGTCGGGAACCGGCCCGGCTGGATTCACACCAACGAATGAGTCCATAGGCATGCAGCCAATTCGGCCCACGTAATATACGCATTCGTTCGTGACTCCGTCAAGTCAGCGACCAATGACGTTTCGTGCGTGCGTGCGTGCGCGCCCCTTCCGTGATCCTTTCTTCCTTCCCGCGTTGATCAACCTACCGCGCGTCGCTGAATTTGGTGGCCGTTTTATTGACGCCAATTACGCAAATGGACTAATTGTTTATTTAGGGCGTTCTTCTTTCTTTTCTTTTTTGTGGGGAATTATGCAGGGCATTCTAAAGAAATGACCAATTATTTAGGGCACGCATGCGTGCATGATTGTATTGACTCTTCCTTTTGGACCGTTGATGCGCCCCGGCTCGTCGACCAATAAGACGATCAGCGGCGCCATGACCACCTTAACTGATTGCCTGCCAGAAAAGGAAAATTTGTTATCCTACAATTTTCCATTTGACTACTGTACTTACGACGCTGGCTGGCTCGCAGATGTAGAAAACTAACTTGTTGTACTCGTGCGTGTTCGACGACGCTTTTGACTTTCGCAAGTGACGATCAAGGTTTAACCTCTTCTGGGGCGTCGATGAACCTTCTTTTTTGCCAAAAGATCGTTTTCACCCGTACAAAGTATTACCAGTCACATTTCAGCTAGTGCGGGACAGCGTGTGAACAAAATCACCACGTCGTTTCCTTCAAGAAACAAATGAACATGTACGACACTTGTTCGCATAAAACAAACGTCAAACTAAAAGGATTGTATTTCTCTATTATGTTGGGTTTTTGAATTCTTAGGGTGTGATGCATGGTGTAACCAGCAGGGTTGTGCGTAATCATGACCCCTGACTCTACCTCGGTCCAAAGTGGTGTTCCACTAGTAGAAAAATGGGTATTTGTCCCGGTTCATAAGGGCCTTTAGTCCCGGATCTGGAACCAGGACTAAAGGGTCGTTACCAAAGCCTCCCCCTTTAGTCCCGGTTCTTACACAAACCGGGACTAAAAGCCGTCCACGTGGCCGCTGCCTGGAGGTCCACCTTTAGTCCCGGTTGGTAACACCAACCGGTACTAAAGGAAATTTTATGATTTTTTTTGAAAATTTTCATTTTAATTTTTTTTTGAATTTTTTTTGATTTTTTTTATTTTCAAATTTCTAAATTATTTTAACCTCTAATCTCTAATCACCCTCATCACTGCTCAATTTAACCTCTAACCTCTAATCACCCCTCATCATTTCAAATCATCGAACTTCCCGGACGGTCACCCATCTCACTACTCCAGCCTGAGCATGCTTAACTTCCGGGTTCTATTCTCTCTCGTTTTCAAGTCTGCACTTGTTGTTTTCCTGACAATAGTAAGATGTCAATCCTATTAACCCTCGGGAATTGAGCTTGAGCATGAAGTCACACATTTCACTGTTTGAGTTTGAAATTATTGTTCTAAAAAACAATAATTATTTAGTAACACTAATATTTCTTGAATAAGTAGTTTGACCACAGTTTGAGCATAGTTTGACCATAGTTTGACCACAGCTTGACCAGATTTGACCAAAATTCAAAAACACTGAAATAATTATTTAGTAACACTAATATTTCTTGAATAAGTAGTTTGACCATTGTTTGACCACAGTTTGACCAGATTTGACAAAAATTCAAAAAAACTGAAATAATTATTTAGTAACACTAATATTCTTGAATAATTATTTAGTAACACTAATACTTCTTGAATAAGTAGTTTGACCATAGTTTGACCAGATTTAACAAAATTAAAAAAAATAAAAAAAACTGAAATTTGAGCATAACTTTTTTTCCTTTTAGAATTTGAGGGTTCTAAAAATTTGCAAACAGGCAGTAGGCCGTCAAAATCGGATGCGGATTTTCGTGCTGAACATTTTGATATATTATACGTTTTTCCTGACATAGTATGCAAAAGTTATAGCCGTTTTACATTTTCCCTGGGAGAGGCATCGAGAGGCCCGCGTCACCGGTGACGGGAGGAACAGACCAGGGTACCTGCTGAAACAGAAACACATGCTCATCAAAGTGAATGTGCCGGGAAGTGAACACACAGTGGGAGACGGGATCGTAGCACTGATATCCCTTGGAGTTAGAGGGGTAGCCGATGAAGATGCAAGCGGTAGAACGGGGTGTGAGTTTGTGAGGAGCAGTGTCGGCAGTGCTAGGATAGTAAAGGCACCCGAAAATATGCAAGCCATCATAAGATGGAGGCATACCGAAGAGAAGATGGTGAGGTGCATAATTCCACCGTGGGCGGCAAGGGCGAAGGTTAAGGAGAAGTGAAGCAGTAGCGAGTGCGTCCGGCCAGAAACGGGGTGGCACGATAGCATGGAACAGGAGCGTGTGAACGCAGTGGTTCAGAGTGAGAAGGACGCGTTCGGCTCAACCGTTCGGCTGTGAAGTATACGGGCATGTGAGACGAAAGACCGTGCCATGGTGCGACAGAAAAGTGCGGAAAGCAAGGTTGTCGAACTCTTTTCCATTGTCAGTCTGAAGAGCAAGAATGGGACGCCCAAACTGCATGCTGACATAGGAGTAAAAAGCCGTCAAAGTGGAGAGTGCATCCAACTTTCGTCGCAAAGGAGAAGTCCACACATAGTGATAGTGGAGCTAGCGCCCAAGAAGCGCGGTTTGTGCCGAAATAAGCAAGAAAACAACATGTACTATGCGATAAAATAAAATGAAGAGGAGAATACAAATTCTATCTTTACCCCATGATATGTCTAGGCATGTAACCACCAACATTAAATGATTTATCAGATTTAGCAAGCCGACTGGCCTATTAGTATTTTTTTTCGTATGTGGTTCTGGTTTATTAGGGTGTATTGTTCTAGATTATAATTCAGTTACTATTTTGGTTTATGGTACGGGTGGGTTAATTTTTTTGTTTACTCATGTGTTGTTCCGTTTTCACTGGTTTTATTGCTTCGTCTTATTGGAGTTTGTTGTTTCTGTTTATTTGGAGTATTATTTCGGTTAGTAGTTGTTATTTTGGTTTATTCGGATGTATTGTTCTCGGTTATTATTTGGTTTATGGTTCTGGTGGGTTAATGTTTTCCGTTTATTCAGGCGTTGTTCCGTTTCACTGTTTTTTCAGTTCCTGCTTATTCGTGGTTGCTGTTTTGGTTTATTTTGGTTATTGTTTCGGTTTGCAGTTCTGGGTGATTCGGATATTGTTTCAGTTTTTGTTCAGGTAATTATTAGTGAACTGTTCACTCGCGTCATGGTGTAAAAATGGGCAGTAATCGGTCAAGAACTTATTTCCGCATGAATTATTTCATGCGAATATATTGTTCCGGCATACTTTTTTGTGCATGGGCAACACCGTCACCGGAAAGGATCAAGAGACAATTGAGAAGACTTTGCGTCGGTACGCCAGTGGAGATGAGAAATGATGTGTACAAATATCCAAAATCCTTACCCTCTATATAAGGACGCGATGGTGCAGGAGGAGGATATAAATGATGTGTAAATAATCCCTTTTTTTTAACAACGTGCGCATTTTTTTCTCCGGTGGAAGCTAAAAAGAATACGGAAAAAATAGATTATTCAGGAGCACCGTTCTATTGGGAGCACTGTTCTATTCGGAGCACTGTTCACTGGTGGTACTGTTGATGCGTGGGGCACTATTCAGTCATTTGCTGTTCATGTACGATTCTGTTCACTACTACTATTCACTAACATCGATATAAATGGACAGTAGAAGCTTAATAAATGTAAAAGAACAGAGTATAGTAACATATGTAATTGCTAATGTCGTTGGTGGCTCTCCCATTTCGTTCTTGGCGCTCCTATTATTTCTTCCTCGACCACCTGACGTGAATTAGCAGTGATCAGACGACAATGATGATGATTTGATGTGAGAGCTAGACGATGTCAGAAAGATAAGTATGAACTAGATGGTGATAGGAGTAGAGGAGGGAGAGGCGCGCATGACAGCCAAATGAGTGATGTCGACTCTGCGCTTCACATCGGTGCTTGGAGGCAGAGTATGATGAATGGATTCTGCCCCCAGGATCGTCTTCCATGATCCTGGGGTATCCCGTACATTCTTGAGCATTCTAAGAGAAATTATAATGTATGATCTGCAGGTTTATAATGGCATATCTATTGTGCAGGAAAGCACACTAATCATGCTAATTTGCCATGAACGAAGAAATTTGATAATGTTAGTAGTTGTAGGCCAAATAACTTGGGTATCTCGTACATTCTTGAGCATTCAATATTATGAAACCCAAGATAATCAACTATATTTCCTCTAGAAATGTTTATCAAGGTCTTTGTTCAAAATGTTAATCTAGTATTTTTTACAAGATATTTAAAGATACCACAGTATGTGTGACCAGATAAGTAACACATATAATGAAGAGAGCAATGTAACTTTGTTTAAGTTTTTTCTTGGATCTAGTGGACGCATTTGAACAATAGTATTTTTAGAAAATAATACTCAAAGAAACTCTATCAGAAAGTATGGTTTCTTGTCTAAAAAAATGTTTCAACTTAATGCAAGCGTATTTTCAATATAATTGTGTATGGAATACAACATGTCTTAAAATATTTTTCAGTGAATATATCTTAATATTAAGCGGCACTATATGTTGCCATTTTTTGTTATATATAAAAATTAATAATGATAACCATAAATAAAATAAAATTGTTTAGTATAAATTAGTTATAATGTTTTATATTAATTCACCACAGGTCTATGTAACCAAGTTTAGAAAAGTAGAGAAATGTACAAGCAATTGCAAACTGCTAAACTTGATCGCACATGTACATCGGCGAGGCTGTCATACCACCAGAGACATCGTCCCCGCCGCCCCAGGAGTATGACGCCCCCCCCCCCCCCCCACGCCAAGGCTACCCTCGTCAGCAGCCCCCATCCCCCCTCGGCCGCACCTAGCCGGAAGCAGCCAGCACGTACGATACAAACCTTCCTCTCTCTTTCTCGCTTGCATCACGTACGAATCTCACTCCACTGTGCGTTTTACTGTTTACCTTGTGGCAACGTGTGGTTTGGGTTTCGCAGACCGTACGCCCTCACAATTTGCCATTCACCGGCGCGATGGTTTGCCCAGAAACAAGCGGGTTTGTCCCTCTGCGAGCGGGATGGGTACCATGGTGGGCGTTGAGTGCGGGCTAGTGCCGAAGGGTGAGGATTGTTGTCGAATGCTACATATTGCAACCACTAGTGTGGACAAATTAGCATGTGTATGCATCCTATCTCAAGACCTGGGAGTGAAAGAAGCAGGAGTCATGCTTGCTTATGTCATCAGTACGTACAAGGATTGTACGGGGCTTCAAGTTGCTCTGCCAGAGCAAGGGTGCACCCACTTGTCCGACAGACATTTCCTATGTTCATAGTTTAAAGATTAAACTTCTAAAATTAAATATATGTACTACAAAAACTAAATTAGAACATTATTATTCATCACAGGTTGACTATCGCTCTGTCGAGTATTTTCTTGAAAACTCTCAGCTCATGTGGTGTATATATTCGACCGTTGGTGATGGTAGCTCCTCCCTTCATTCCCGAGTGCATTACACCAAATAGTCTAGCACACGGGAACGAAGGAGAAGCTACCCCCACGACAACAGTCGGGATTCTTCGTCCACTCTCATATATGGTGGACACACTCCCTCACTATTTTTTCGACCGTCGGTGATGGTCGTTACTCCTCCTTACCGTAGTGCATAACAAAGGTCTAGCACAAGAAGAAGAAGGAGAAACGACCCCCACGACAACAGTCGGGATTCTCCCTCTCTCATATATGGTGCAGACTTTCTCTCTCACTCATTTTTTGATTGTCATATATGGAGCCTCGACAGACTTAAAGTCAACCCGAAATATCGTTTAATTATCTTTCTACAAATATTTGCAATTCATCTGAGTGGCAAACATTAATTAGTGAAGATCTACAATTTATTTCTCTAATCAAAAATAATTTTGTTTAATGAATAAATTTTAAGAGGCAATGTCTTGAAAAAAAAGTAACATAACTTCCTTTGCAATTATGCTTCAAACTTTTTGCAATTAAATAGAATATTTCGATGTTAAAATTGCATAATAAAATCACTATATCTTGATAATTCATTGCATTTACTTGGTTGTTTTTATGAATATATTATATAATTATATCAAACAAAAATTAATAATACAAAATTAAGGTTATTAAGGTCATAAGTCATGGGAATACGAACTAAAAATACAAAAGTTTAATATAAATAAATATTGTTTATGAATTCTATCACGCATAGGGAGAACTAATTTAATGTATCGGTCATTATGATTTGTAGAAGATAGGCAACGGGATACGTTTATTGATTCCTCCCGAAGAGAGATCGTATGGAGTCAGCGTTTATTATTTTGTATTTTTTTTCATTTGGTAGCTCACTCTCTGTCCGTCAAAAGGTGATATCCACTTAGATAGATAGTGTTACATTGATTCGCCTTCAATGGAGTTCCGGTCCCACAACCAGTCTATTTCTAATGATGCACCACATGTGGATCTTCGCCTTCGGTGGGGCACTCGTATCCCACATTGTCATATATCCCTTATGGCTCTGGACTAAACTTCAAGACTCCTGTTGGCCCGCCCTCGCCTTCCTCTTCGACATCCAATGATGATATGCTGATTTTACATGGAAGACACCATTCTTGGTCAAATTCCAAGCGAGGTAGTCCTCCGTTCCCAGGCCACCAACAACTATTTGCATAATGTCATAAGCATCAGATTCGAAGAACATGGCAGAGAGCTTATTCGGACCCCAACCATCCCATTACGATTCAAGAGATCAGCAACCTTTATCAATCCTTGTACATATAGTTGACCCAATGGTCTAAAGTAGCCTTGCCGAAGGATCTAGTTATCATGATGTATGTTGATCCTAGAGCCTCCCACCCTCCACACCAACCCCTCACGAAGGAGGTCCCTCCCATGCAGAATACTTCTATAAGTGTATGACGAATTGGATGGGCATGTGGTGCTCAAGATTGTTTCGTATTTGAGGTATCGTGCCTTCAACACCCTAGCACAGAGAGAGGAGGGATTAGTGAGGATCCTCCATGCTTGCTTAGCCAAGAGCGCTTGGTTGAAACCCTCCAAATTCCTAAAACCAAGCCCCCCCTCCTTCTTTGAAGCGCACATCTTCTCCAAAGAAATCCAATGCACCTTTTTTTTCACCATTCATTGCTCCCCAGAATTTCGAGGAGATCGATGTTAGATTCCCGCATATCTTCTTTGTGAGGTGAAAGCAACTCATGGTAAAGGTCGGTGTCGCTTATAATCCCGATTTGACAAGAACTTCTCTAGCAGCCTTGCACAGCCCCTGTCCCTTCCATCCCATCACCTTGCCCTTAGAGCTTTCCGTAACATACTTAAAAGTACCACATTTCGATCTACCAACCAGTGTTGGCAGACCTAGATACTGCTCACTCAGCGTTTCGGCCTCAATGCCCACCGTCTGTTTCAACTCATTTTTGATATCATCATTGCACCCTTTACCAAAGAAAATATAAGACTTCTCCAAATTCACTCGCTGACCAGAGGCCTTATCATAATGCACCAAGATCAATTTAATAGTAGCCATGCTTTCGTCTGAACCTTCTGAAGACAATGTTGTCGTTCGCAAAAGGCAAGTGTGTCACATGAGGGCCAGTGCCCCCAAAAGAGACACCCTTGAATCTCTTATCCTCCTGCGCTCTCCTTAGCAAAGCCGAGAAACACTCTACACAAAAGAGGAATAGGTACGGTGATAGTGGGTCGCCTTGTCTTAATCCTCGTGAGGGTGTGAAGCGCCTAGAGCAACCCCCATTTAATTTAACAGAGAAACGATCAGACGTAACACACTACATGATCATGGCTATCCATTGTGGAGCAAAACCTGCTAGATGGATTGATGGGATCGTTCCTGCTCTCCAGGGGGAGACCCGTGTTTCTATATATTGATGTGGAGAGAAAGTGTATTGTATGGCCTAAGATTTGGCCAACATGCACAACCGAATATATGAAGAGATGCGTAATCTGGACTGACACCAAAGAGTTGTGTTATAGGATTCTCTAACTTGATGACTTTGCTAGGTCGAATATTGATAAGATAAGTGGCAGTAAGGAAGGCTTTGTCCCAGAATTTGAGAGGCATGGATGCATTGGCTAAAATGAGAGTCCTACTTCAACAACATGACGGTGTTTTCGTTCAGCAGAACCATTCTGTTCGTGAGCATGTCGACAAGAAACATGATGAGAAATACCAATCTTTTGAAAAAAAGAATTAAGTTTCTCATATTCACCACCCCAGTCAGTTTGCATTGCAAGAATTTCGGAGTTCAGTTGGCGTTCAACAAGATTTTGGAAATTGCCAAAGACTTGGAAAACATCGGACAGTTTCTTTCACAAACAAATCCAAGTAAACTTACTATAATCATCAATGAAGCTTACATAGTAAGAAAATCTACCAACTGAAGTAGGGGCTGCCCCCCCCCCCCCCCCCCCCACACACACACACACACATCTGAAAAAATATATTGCAAAGGAGCAGTGGATACACTGGTAGAGATGGGATATGACAATTGATAAATTTTAGCTTGTTGACATGCATCACAAACTGACTCAACACTAGACTCGTAAGGAAGTTTATTTCTACTATGAACATGTTGAGCAATAGTTGAAGACGGATGACCTAAACTACTATGCCACTTTGCTAATGATGGTTTGGTGACACTCCAAGCTTGTTTATTTGACCATGATGAAGGGGATGATGATACAAGTGGATAAAGACCTCCCTCACATCTTCCTCTAAAGATGACTCTCCTCGTTACGAAGTCCTTAATAACAGAAGAATAAGGATATAATATTATGAGAACATTGTTGTCAAGAGTGAAACGATGAACTGAAACAAGATTTTATGATGCATGAGGAACATGTAGGACGTGATTTAGATGCAAATTTCTCCAGGGGGCTTTAACAATTGAGTTACCAATATGAGCAATATCCATACCTGTTCCACTTGCCGTGTGCACTTGGTCACCTCCATGGTATCTTTCTCGCGTTGTCAATTTGTCAAGTTCCCGCGTGATGTGCTTGGTTGCGCCAGAATCTGCATACTAATTAGTGTCAATCCCGTAGGAGTTTGTGATGAGATTGGTCTTCTTCTTTTCTTCACGATCCTCCTCATATCGGTGCCAACAGGCCCTTGCGCCGTCGTCATGAAACTTGTAGCATATTTGGCCCTCGGGATAGTTTCCCTTATGCTGTTGTTGCTACTGCTGTGGTGGGGGTTGTCGTTGACGCTGATGGTAGCTGCTGCCTCCACCACCGCGAGCAGGAGAGGGAGAGGCACGATCACGACTGGGCCCTCTGTTCCCTCACCCGCGTACACCTCTCGCGCGGGATTGCCCGCGTCCTCTGTACATAGCATTTGCAAATGAGCAAAAACCGGACGGTCCATCACCCAACATCTCCATCCTTTGGTCGAACGCTGAAATCTGCGAGAACAAATCATCAATGGTGATGGAGTTTTTGATGGTGCCGACTGCTGCAACAATGGGATCGTAATCCCGATCAAGTCTGGCAAGGATGTAGTTGACCATCTCGCCGTCGGTCACTGGACGACCCACAGCTGCAAGCTCATCTCCTAGACTCTTCATCTTGGCGATGAAGGAGTTGCTTGACATGTTGCCCTTCTTGGTGTTGGAGATGGCAATTCTCAGATTTGTTATCCGAGATTGGGATTGCGCAGCGAATAGTGTGGTAAGAGCAGTCCATAAATCATGAGTGCTTTCCTTACCTATGACCTGCGCCAAGATTTCTGGAGTTAACGAGTTCAACAGATCGCTCAGAACACGTAGATCTTTCGCCAACCATGGACCATAAAGCTGATTGGGCTCGATGACTGTTGTTTTGTCCGCCTTGGTGACCTCCACCGTTCTTACCGGTGCGGCATTTGTGCCGTCAAGGAGGCCGGTTACTTGGGTACCTCGAAGCGCCGGCATTACCGGCACTTTCCAGAGAAGGTAGTTTCCTCTCGTAAGCTTTTCTGTTGGTGAAGCGCCCAGGTTGAGGGCGACAACGCTAGATCCTGCCATGGCGACGATAGGATTAGGGCCTCTGCTTCGCTAGATGGGATAGGAGGGTTTGGGTTTCTGGCACTGGGTTTTGGGATTGCTAGATGATAGGGAAAGAGGCTAGGCTCTGTATACAATGTTAGATGTATCGATGAAAGCGTTCCTACTCTCCCCGAGAGCCGCGTTGCTATATATTGATGTGGACAGAAAGCCTGTCATGGATTACAAGGCAGGATGATCGCTACGATTCATCCCGTTACATCTATCGTGGAGAACAAGAGAAAGAGATAGAAAAGGACACGGGATAGCGGGAGAGATAGTTGAGATTACATGGCGTATAGCTTTCAAACTTCTAATAAAACCAAACTGAGCCAAGGTTCTTTTGATGTGAATCGATGTATATCATTCGCATGTGTGAAAATGAAATGAATCGATGTATATCATTCGCATGCGTTGTGCCGGATCCGATGGATGCCGTCTTGTACGGCGCAGTGGCTGGCACTGGCAGCAAGTAGCTAGTCCATCGATGACCAGTCACTAGTCATCGTTCCATTGTGGGCGCAGGATGCGCGACGGGGCCTGTCCGTCGGTGGAGGTGGCACGAGCATTGGATTATTATGGTTGACAAAATGACCTCGTGATTTTGTTCTAAAATAACCGCACCGGCGGCCGGGCTGACCACAAATTAAAATTTAGACCTCTGTCCCATAAGTCAAGGGGCATCACCATTCCTTGCATATATGTCCATATGATTGATCGGCATTCGAAGCTTCTGCGTGCGTGTACGGTCATGGTGGCTGCCTCCATTATTGCAACAACTTGTAGTACTACTACCAGTAGCTAGTAGTAACACACCCTGTCGCTGTGCTGCATAAACTGTATCCGACTCAACTCAAGTACTCACCTCAACTTGCTGCACGTAACTTGCTGTACATGCATGCATGCATGTGTGACCATCCATATCCCAATTCGATGGATCGATGTTTTACCAGCAGTGTAAGCTGGACCGAGAGAGAGAGAGAGAGCGCCACGCGTAAGTACATGCATGTGACAGGCGAGTCGAGCGACGAGTTAAGGGCAACCTGTGCAGCGAGTCAAAGGCTCACGGGCACTAGTATAAAATACGATGACCCAGCAACCATGAAGCCCGATCATGGCTTCCACGTAGTAGTACACTACGATCGACTTAGCAGAAATGCTAATAAATTAAAATTAGTCCTTTATCTGTTCATGCATGTTCGATCTGTAACAAGTTACTCAGTTAATAGTACTCCCCCTGAAAAGAAATATAAGATCGTTTGGATCACTAAACTGTAACTACCTTGCTTCCTTTTATGAAGCAACATGGAGAAAGAAAGATGGATGCGATCGAACGAACGGGCACAGATGACTAAAGTCCTTCTGCCTGCCACAAGTAGAAGTAGGGACGTTGTTCGCTCAATGTGGCTTCTTGGCCCTGCCACACGTTGCATGACAGGGTCTGATCTCTGGTTCTTTTGATGTGAATCGTTGTATATCATTCGCATGTGTGAAATGAATATCCATCTAATCCAATCCAGTCCAATCCGTCTTTCCCGGCCAACCACCAAGTCCGTTCGTCGTACTCGTACATGGCTCCATTAAGAAAACTTGACGCGGGCCGCTGGCTCGCTCTGCCGGAAAGGGAAGACGACACGCGGGTAGCCGGTCAAAACGCGCGCTGCAAACGAGATAACGAAGCCAGGGCACCACACGATCTTCGACTGGGTTTGCTTACAAGAAAACGGAACATTATTTATACCCAGCTGATGTGCACGTTCTCTTGAGTATACTAATAAGTACTACTCGGAGTGAGAAACATCTGACGATGCATGCATGATGTGGCCGACCAACCGCTGCCGTCACCTTGATGCACTCCGTGACGTGGCCGAGGCAATGCACATGCAGTAGTAGGATTAATGATGTTAACTTGGCTTGCTGTCACTGCGTTGTAAACGACGCAGGAAAGGAGATGATTGAATCTTGTGTGCTACTTTTACGCTAACCTTGTCCTTGTGTGTTTTGGCCATATCCAAATTTGAAGACTATTAGTAGTCGTGATGGACGATCGATGGTTATTTATACAGGTAGCCCGGTGGATTACAACGGAACGGTGGCTCGACTCGTCTGTCACATGCATGTACGTACGCGTGACATACTCTCCCAGTCTCCCTCTTTGTCTCTTGGTCCAACTTACACCATTACACTGGTGGTAACATCGATCCATGGAACTGGGACATGGATGGATGGTCACACATGCATGCATGTCATGTACAGCAAGTATTTTATTTTGATTTTTGAAAGTTACGTACAGCAAGTTGAGTTGAGTACCTGAGTTGAGTCGGATACAGTGTATGCAGCACATCGACGGCGTGTTTATTAGTACTAGCTACTGGTAGTGCTACAAGTTGTTGCAATAATGGAGGCAGCCACCATGACCGTGCACGCACGCAGAAGCTTCCAAGGCACGGCGACGCAGGCAGATCGATCAATCACATGGACATATATGCAAGGAACGGTTGATGCCCTTGACTTATGGGACATGGATAATTCTATAATCTACTAGCTACGATTTTATAAAACCGACCGGTGTCTGCTCCTGATGAACTATAGTTAACTAATGGAGTATATAGAAAAAGGGAGTAATGGTAGTTGTAGTTGATCAGGGTTAACAAATGAAGTGGGAACAGGGCATCGATACGTATGGTTTAGTTGCTGCGGTGCCAGCCGCTGCACTATAGGATACGTCATGCCAGCGACCAGTGACGTCGATTCTACTTATTTCCCGCATTGATTGGCTAAGAAGATTTTCGTAAGACCTCTCACAACGGGCATTAGTAGTAGTATTACGCATACGATACTAGTTTATAATACTAACTCCACAATGTATTGTATCATACTCCCTCCGTTCCAAATTACTTGTCGCATGTATGGATGTATCTAGATGTATTTTAATTCTAGATACATCCATTTCAGTGACGAGTAATTTGGAACGGAGGGAGTAGTAAGTTAGTATCGTAGTCCCTCCGTTTCTGTGAATAGGGTGCATTTTCTTTATCTAAAAATCAAAAGAATGGGTGTCCAGCACATGCTATTTTTTTTTCCATGGGGTTTGTATCAAAACATTTATGCCCTCTCCTTTCTACCATAACGACCACCAGCTGGATCGATAACCGGTTGTGCCTTTTTGGATCAGAAGAAGAGACCCCTCTCAACTACAACAGACAAACAAGGCAAAGTATGTACGCCGGTTCATAGGAAAGAGAAGCACAAACCAGTTGGGAACATCACCCAATACTTTTCCTACCGTTAACCCATTGATTTTGTTAAAGAATGTGTTGTCCTAGCGGCAAGCCGTCCCGCGTAAATTGCCCACCAAATACTCCTCAACTCAACAAGAAATAACAAGCTATCTATCTTAAGCAACAATGACCACGGCGCATCCTGCGCCGAACTGTCAACTCGTAGTGTGTGAACCGGGCATCGACCGATGGTCTAGCTACTTGCTGCCAGTGCCAGCCACTGCACTGTACAAGACGGCATCCATCCAAGCTGGTGTGGTGTGGTGTCTATCCGCCATGCGATCCGGCGCATCATCCAGCCGGTTGACCTTTGCTTGCTCGATAGGCCTTTCTGTTGATAGCGACCACCAGCTCAGCTCCATCCATCACCTGCTCTGCCTTTTCCTTTTTGGACCACAAGAAGAGACCTCTCTCAACGGAAACATAAGTACTCCCTCCGTTCCGATTTACTCGTCGTTGTTTTAGTTCAAATTTTAACTAAAACCACGACGAGTAAATCGGAACGGAGGGAGTAGCTCGCTAGTTAACCAGTTGTGACTTTGTGGCCGCGCAGCCAGACGGTTTGGTAATCCGTGCGTGCGTGTGGCCGGAATGTGGTTCTTCTTCTCCTTTCCCGCGTTGATTGATCCACCGCGCATTGCTGAATCAATGGCCACGAGTTAGCCGCATTTTAGTTGGCAATCCTTTCTCTTTATCGATCTCGTGGGCTCGTGGCAGGCCAACTCCATCGTGGTCGTGGCCGAAAAGCATGCGCGTACTACACACGGGACGGGACTACTATTGCACGCTCTTCCATGTGTACCAGGTTCCTTGTGCGTGCTTCCTTTTCTGAAGCAACGTACGGCAACTAACCACATGTGAACACACGTAGAGATTGGTGTTGTTGCCTGCAGGGGACGCTAGCTAGCATGACACACATCGCATCTTGAATGCATATCCGCTTTAGTTCCAGCCAGCCATCTTTTCCGGTCGCTGTCCGGCCAGCCACGGCGCACTACTAGGACGATCGGCGGCGCCGTGACTCCTTTAACTCATCGCCTCGCCTCGCCTGCCGGAAAGGGAAAAAGGACTTTTGAGATAGGTTTGCCGGAAAGGGAAAATAGCCGCCCTCCTCCACTTATTAACAATTTACCAACCAACACAAGGAAAATAAATAAAAATGTGTGTCTGTCTGAGTCAACCACAACCATTTGATCTACATCTGACGGTCACCACTCAACCTCCACTGAGTGCAGGGCCCTACCACGCCGCATCTTGCCCACATACTGGAAGGAAGGTTTTGCCTGAAGGCTTCCTGTATAAACCGATGGGGACGCAAAAGCTCCCCAAGAACAGATACCTTCTTTCATCTCCTCCCTTCCCGCATGTCTGCCGGCCCGCTAGCGCCATACTCCCGCTTCCTAATACCACTTGGGCAAATGGTCAACCAGCTAAGAACAAGCACGAGCTAGGTCGGCTTTCCTTTCCGTGATCAGCCAAGGGGCCGATTGATGGAGATAGATAGGAAAACCAGAGGAGTACTGGTAGTATGTAATTATATTGAGCTTCCTTTTTTTTGCGAGGGGTAATCATATTGTGCTTGAGACTTCTTGATTCCGATGCCATATTAACTTATTATCCAGCCAATTTATTTGAAAATCCAAGCTAATGGAGAGACACATACCATATATTCTAATATGATTTACTCCCTCCGCAAAGAAATAAAAGAGAGTTTATATCACTACTTTAGTGATCTAAATGCTTTTGTTTTACTTTACAGAGGTAGTACTAACTAACAAGATGGTTGTTGGTCGAGCTTGCCCTAGTTGTCACATCAAGTTGGGATGGGGGGAAATTTGCATGCACGAACAAGTGGCCGAGTTTATCAGTGGAGTTGGATGCATTGCATGCAGTACAATTTAGTACAGCGACACCTGTAAAACACATAGCCACAACTTGTTTTTACAATACATGGAGCCAGGAGGCATCCGCCCCCGGCCGTTCAGATCGATTGACAATGGCCAACTAGCCGGGAGACCTTTTTGTGCTGACGTGGAAGAAGTTGTGCGGATAGGTCACTACATTGGCTGCTTGTTTTACATGGAGTAGATAAATAATGTACTCCTAGAGCACTTCGCGTCGGTGCCCTTGACTTTAAGATGCAGAAGTGTCCCCCTTTTTTCTTTGGCGGGGAACAGAAGTGCCCTTGACTTTGGAGCATTCGATATCGATCCAGGCATCCAAGCACAGTGGTCTGTGAGTACAATGCAGAGCTCCGATTTTATATTGCCCTTAGGCCCTTCACTATGTATCTGGTGCCAAAATTCTAACAAGTGTGCCACATATACATCGATTTTTTCAATAAAGGTGATTTCATTGAATTCATATATCGAGGTGATACAACCGCATCAAAACATATACATCGATGTCAGATGAAAAGCTTTTGGCACCCCTCTCACAATGTAGACAATTTGGCAAGACTGGCCCACATCTAGCGGAATAATTGATCGACCCGCATGAGTTGATAGTGTTGACTTCCCACCCGAGACTGACTTGCTTACCTCTGCACCAACAGCTAAGTACTAGTCTTGCTCTCACACGGAACCCATTCCATCTAGTATGCATGCAAGATATGGATTTTTTATTGCCTCACTGAATTTGGCATCGGAGCAGCTACTTGCTCCGGTTCCCATAATATTTCGTAAGGCACCAGTTGGACAATGAAGGGCACCGATGCCGAATGATTCAGGATGTGAATATGGCACCACTTTTGGCCTACATAGTGGAAGGCCTTAAGGGCGTGTTCGGGATCTATCTAGCTTCTTAAAACTTCACAAATCCAGCTTCTAGAGCTAGCTTCTCACTTCACCTGGCAATTCCGACGCGTTCGGCACGCATGACAGCTTCTCCCAGCACTTGTACAGTACCATCACCAGCCATAGGGAAGATGCAAAGGCGAGCTCACCTTGGATTGGGGCGAGGGGGCGAGGGCGAGGAGGCTGGCTCAGAGGACGACATGGTGAGCACTGGCATCAATGGCGTCAAGGTGGGCGTCTCCTGCCGGTGAGGTTGCTGCTCCTAGCTGGCAGCGCTGGAAAGTGCTCCTTCGGGACGGGATCCGGCGGGAACGGGGCTGGAATGGGCGGATCTACCGGCGGAGAGGCTCGCCGGCCGGCGAAGGGGTGGAATCGGGCGTGGCGGCGGCGACCGGCGGCGCTGGGTAGGTCACGAGCAGAAGAGATGTCGAGGGAGAGAGGGGAACAGGCGTCGGGGCTGAGCCGTGCGAATCATTTTTTTGACTTGGCGGTGGCATCCCCTTGTAAATATGCCGAACTCCTCACTTCTCATTTTCCTGGAGCTATGATTTTGGTGCTTCGTGTTTTTACATTGGACTCCGGCTGTGCTTCTCGAAGCTAGCTTCTTCGAGCTTTTTCGTTCGGCTCAGCTCCGCTCCAGCTATTTGTGAAGCGTGGAGCGGGAGGACATCCGAACACGCCCTAAGTCCTCTAACTCCATGCTTCCCAAACTCCGTGTACGAACCAGAGCCGAACGATTCTAGCTCTAGAAGCTAGCTTTGAGAAGTTGTGATGGATCCTAGTGTAATAACCGTTGAGTTTGAGAAGTTAGGAAATCATAGCTTCAGGAATCCTCCAAAACATGGAGTTGGCTGAAATTACGTGGTTTGCCACCGCCAAGTGAACAAAACGTTTCGTTTAATCTCTCTCCTCCCTTCTTTCCTCGTGAAAACTGGCTCGTGGCGAAAGTGCCTTTCTACACCCAGGAGCAAATGCTCCTGGTGTGAATAGTAAAATGAAAAAAATAAAAAATTGTTTTGTGACATACTTCCGCAAATGTTTGTTGTGCATGCAAAATTTCATCGCGAAATCACATTGGTGAAAGTCGTACCGAAAAAATCGAAGCTCCAAAATGCTTTTGTAAGTAACATTTTCACATCATCGATTTTTTTTTACCACGTACGCCTTTCCACCAATGAAATTTTGCATGCACAACAAACATTTGTGAAAGTATGAAACAAAAAAATTCAGATTTTTTGAATTTCTCTTTGAATTTTTTTTGATTTTACTGTTCACCCAAGGAGCATTTGCTCCTAGTGTAGAAACTCCACGTCCGGCTCGTGGCTCCTTCCTCGTACGGAGACACCTCTCTCCTTCTCTTTTGGACTGCATGCTTGGCCCATTTGGACGATTTCCACTCAGCCCACAGTGGCGACAGGGAGGCTGTTTTCACCGCCGAACGGATGTGAACCGCTGCGCGAGTGAGAAGCTGGGTTGGGAAGCTGAATTTTTGAAGTTGGGGAGGACTTCAAAACAGGCCAGCCACTGCACTGTACGAGACGGCACCAAGTACCTAGCTAGTGCCCATCCCATCGGCCATGTGATTGTGATGGATCCGGCACACGCATCCAGTTGACCTTTGCTTTCTGTTGGCCTTTCTCTGGATAGCGACTGCTGGCCCTGTTTGGATCATGGGGTAAGAGCTAATTTGGGTTAGTTGGGGGTTCAAATAACCCAAAAATATTCAAACAAGAAGGGTTAGAGTGGGCTAGTTCCATCTAACCCAACTATTCCGGTGGAGAGATGCTTATTTGTGTTAGAGTGGGCTAGAAAATAAATCTAACTCTAACTGTGTTAGAGTATTCAAATAGGGCCGCTACCACCTAGCTGCCCAGCACCCCCTGTGCCCTCTTTCAACGGACACAACACGTACGCACCCCCGGGTAGCCAGCGGTCAACCGGTTAGACTTGTGAGGCCGTGCAGGCAGCCGGTGTACCAAGTTATAGTCAAAGGCTCACGAGCTCATTTGTTATGGTCTGATATGATGAATCCAGGAACCGGCTCATTTTGTGAATCCATAGGCACGCAGCGGCTACAAAGATAGCGGCGGCGGCGGCAAAAGAAGAGCGGCCGCGGCGGCCTGACGGCGGCGGCGGTGGCTAGGTTAGGAGTGCGGCGGCAGTGCTCCAAGTAGGCGAAGAACCCTGACAGCATGACGAAGACTGGCGCGGACGGTGGCGTTCCCGCGCCAAGGGAGACGGCGCGGCGCATACCACGGGAGGTCGACGCGCGGTGACGGCAGCGTGGACTGCGGGCCGCGGCGCTACGGCCCGAAGGGGCGACGCAGCGGCGGCAGGCGGGCCAGGGTGACGGCGGGAAGACCTCGGGGCGGCGGCGGGGACCGTGTTCCGCAGTGCTACAGCTTGAAGAGGTGGTGTAGCGGCGGCTCGCAGGTCGGTGCAACCGCGGGAACGGCCTCGGGCGGCGGCGGTGACTGCATGCCGCAGCTTTACAGCCCGAAGAGGCGGTGTAGCGGAGGCTCGCATGTCGGGGCAGCCGCGCGGAGAACCACTAGCCGAGGGCGATGGCCCGTCGGGAGGCGGCGTGGACCGCGTGCCGCGACGTGATAACCCTAAGGGGTGACACGGAGGCGGCG
The DNA here is from genome assembly GCA_963921465.1 of Triticum timopheevii. Lineage (NCBI taxonomy): Eukaryota > Viridiplantae > Streptophyta > Magnoliopsida > Poales > Poaceae > Triticum > Triticum timopheevii. The sequence continues at coordinate 661,298,849 of OY997266.1, forward strand.
GCTGCGGCTACAGGGGTAGCCGGTGGGAGGATCTCGGGGCGGCAGCGTGGACCACGTTCCGCGACGCGACCGCCCGTAGGGGCGTCGACGGTAGCGGCGCGTGAGTCGGGGCAGCCGACGGGAAGACCTCGGGCGGCAACGCAGCGGTCTGTAGGGACGACGCGATGGCAACCTGTGGCTCGATCGGCGGTAGGCGCGTGCTCGGGGACGTGCTTGGCGAAGACAGGTGCGTGATCGGTTGATCAGACCGACGGCGCCGCTGTATGCGCCATGGCGGGGACGACGCGCAGATCGGAGTCGATAGCGACGTTGTCGGTGATGTCCCGGGCGATGACGACGAAGACAGACCGGCGATGGAGACCGCGCGGACGAGCGGCCGGCAGCGACGCACGAAGGCGTCCCTTGGGCGGCGCGTCCAGCCTTGCCGCGCGGTTGATGACGAAGCAGCCGGTGAAATCGACGCCGATGTCGGAGTAGAGGCGCGGGGGTCGACAGCGGCAGCGGGCGACGCAAACCGGATCACATAGACCGGAAAACCAAAAAGTAGACGCCGATCAAAGCAACCGGCGAGAGACAGAAAAACCCGGATCAAAGGATCGGGAAAAAGACTCTCTAGGGCAGCCGGCCAACACGGCCGGCGGACGAACCCTAGATACGGGCGGCGCGGCCCCCGACGGCGGTCATGGAGGCCGACCGCCCCGGGGGCGGCGCGTGGGTGCGAAAGCGGCGGCGCCTAGGGTTTGGATCGTGATTAGGCTGATACCAAGTTAGAAGGAAGAGAGAGGGATTGTTGCGGAATATGATGGATGTATTATTGACCCTCGAGGGCGAGTATATATTGAGTACAAGATTTGGAGGGCAAAACGCCGAGATAAGGTAGGAATCCTAAACTACCAAATACATGTAACCCAAATATATCTCTAACAGTCCATGTAATATATGCATTCGTTCGTGACTCCGTCAGGCCGGCGACCAACGACGTTTCGTGCGTGTGCATGCCGCTTGTGTGATCCTTTCTTCTTTCCCGCGTGAGTTTATCAACCTACCGCGCATTGCTGAATTATTGGTGGCCGTTTGTTTAGGCGAATTGCCCAAATTGACTAATCTTTTATCTAGGGTATTCCTTTTCCTCTTTTTTCAGGGAATTAGGGCATTCTAAAAAAAAGGTGTAAAAACAGTGTAACTTATTATTCTTTTATTTAGGCGAATTGTCAAAATGACTTATGATAGTCTTGACTCTTCCTCCTCGGCCGATCGATGCGTCCAGGTTCGTCCACAAATAAAACTATCGGCGGCGCCGTTACTCCCTTAACTGATCGCATGTCAGAAAGGGAAAAATGGTCTCCATGTCCAATCGAGATAAGTTTACCTTTATTAATTATAAGTATGCCAAACTTGTCAGCTGCAGTAATCAGGTCCATTACTTCAACGCGCGGTAAATTGTTTATACATTCATTCAACGACAACTTTTCCCTTTTCCATTTGACTACTTTACTTAATCTATAGCTTAGTTCGCCGTAGAAAACTAAGTTGTTGTACGTGTGCGTGTTCGACGACGCTTTAGACTTTCCCACGAAACGATCAAGGTTTACCCTCTCTTGAGGCGTGGATGGACCATCTTTTGGGCCAAGAGATCATTTTCACCCCGTACAAAATACTACGCGTCACATTTCAGCTAGCATAGTACAGCGTGTGAACAAAATCACCACGTCGTGTCCTTCAAAAACCAAATCAACATGTATGACATTTGTCTGCACCACAAAAAAGTCGAACTAAAAGGATTATGTTCCTCTGTTATGTTGGAGTTTTGAATTCTTAAGGGGCGATGCATGGCATAACCAACATCGTCATACTCATACGTAATAAGAGTGTATCCTACTCCGACCCCCAAACCTCCCGCAAGCGTCCGGACCAAGATGTTCAAACGCCACAAGCCATCCAACGTTGTCCAAGACGGGCATGAGTGTTGTCAAACCCCCAGGCATGTGTCGTGATACAGCCACCAGTTAACCTGCAGAAAGATTGGTAAGCTACCGTGAAAGTGGCTACAAGAAAACACTAGCAAGAGGTTTACCTGGTGATACATCAGGTTGTCCAGCTCGTTGGTTAAGGCCTTATACAATGCAGTGCCCTTGCATGTGAAGACTTTAACCCTATCTCAGGACGACCCACCGGCAACCACTCCCACACCCAAATCGAGAGGGGCCAGGCACATCCATAAAAGACTTTGAGATAGGTTTGCCAAAAGTACTAGTTTAATTAGGCATGTTGCATTCTCGTCGACGTCCATCCACGTTGATGGAAGTAATCTGGTATAATAGTTTAACGCCGTAAATCAATCCATTCAACGACAACTTCTACCTTTTTCTTCATTTGACTGCACTTTATTTGGGTGTGGATGAAACTTCTGTTGGTCCAAAAAATCGTTTTCATCAGGTCTAATGTCAGATTTCAGCTTATTAGAGCAACTCTAGCAGACACCGTATTTTGCCGAACTGTAAAGTGTGTTTGCAGGTCGCACGGGGGCGCTTATGCAGGCTAAAAAATGCGGAGGCAGAACAGAAACCGCAAACAAACCCATAATATTTTTAAAATGTTGTTTCACGCGAGAAATTTAAGCAGCAACTCGCGGGAGCTCGCTCGCATAGATGATTCTTCTTCGCACACTCCACATATTAAAGGTCAGAGATGCTAGACATGGCCTACGCTACCGCACCACTACAACAAAATTGAGCTCACTGGAGCTCCTGCGGTAGCTACCCACCGGCGGCGATCAGTCAGAGTTGGAGGAGTCGGAGTCGAGGTCGATGTAGAGCTTCGCCTGCTCCGCCTTCATCACGCGCAGGTCAGCCTCCTTCGATGCGTGCGCCTGCGATGCTGTGACGCCCGTCTCGAAGAAGAGCCGCTCGTACTCGAGCTCGCGCCGGATGCGCTCTTCCATCTCCCCCTGCTCCCTCGCCGACCGCTCGAGGACAACGCGCTCGAGGAGCTCCTCTTGCGCCTGGGGAAGGTAATCCTCGGGTCCGATGACGCCTCGGCGCGGCGGCGCACGGGCACGGCCTCCTCCGGCTCCCTCTTCACCGGAACGAGCCGCGAGCTCGGTGCGCACGCGGATGAGCAACCCGCGGACCAGTTGCCGGATGAGCTCCCCGCGGACCAGTTGCCGGAGGAGGCGTGGCGGTGACGGGCGAGCTCGAGATCGAAGTCCTCAAGCTCGCGGCGGTCGAAGGCCGGCGGTGGCCGGGTACCGCGGTTGAGCCACCGACGCGCCCCCAGCTTGCGCGCGCCGTCAGATCTGGCGCGGCGGCGGCGCTCTGCCTCATCCCCCGAGTCGTCCATGGCGGTCGAAGGCTCGCCGGCGGCGACAAATCGAGCGGCGCGGTGGGGAAATGGGGGCAAACGCGGTTGTGGGGGATAGGGTTTCGACCCACATCTGCTCCGCAAACCCGCAGTTATACTTGCTCGGGGGTAGCGTTTGCGGGCTGCGGCAAAAATGTTTACGGGCCGGACACCGATGCGGGCTCTGGTCTGGCCAAAATAATGGACCGAGCCTGTATAATCGCTGGAATTATGCGGTTTCGCACCGGATGCGTGGTCTACTAGAGTTGCTCTTAGAGCTGGAAAGCGTGTGAACAAAATCATGACATCATGTACTCATGTAAACTAAATCACAACGGCACTTGCCAGTTAAGTAAAGGTCAGGCTAAAAAAGATTAGATTTGTCTGCTATGTTTTTTTAACAACATTGATCTGCTATGTTGGGGTTTTTATCCCACGGTCGCGAAGTGGCAGCTTTTTCGTAAACTAAACCGACAACTATTGCAAAGTGGTAGTGACTTGAGATGAATTATAGCAAAAGTGGTACTCCCTTCGATCCATAATTTGAACTAAAACCACGGCACTTAAGTTATTATAAATCAGAGGCAATAGCTTTTTGTTTGGTATCTGACTTGTGGTATTTCTTGGAATAGTTAACAAAATTGTGGTACATGAAAAAGATGGGTGCATGCATGATGCATGGACAAGAGGTCGGTTGAGTGGAGTTGGATGCATTGCATGCAGTACATTGTGGTACAGGGACGGCAGTAAATACCGACAGCCACGAGTTGTTGCAATAGTACATGGAGCCAGGAGGCATCCACCACGGCGTTCACACCGATTGACAAATGGCCAACTAGCACAGATTCCTTTTTGTGTGCTGACGTGGCAGAACTGCTGAGGATAGGTCACCGCCCTGGCTGGATTACATAAATACTAGTCCTTCCGTTTCTAAATATAAACGTTTTTATATATTTCAATATAGATTAGATACAGATGAATATAGACGGATTTTAGAGTGAGATTCATCCATTTCGCTCCGTATGTAGTTCATATTAAAATCTTCTAAAAAGACTCATATTTAGGAACTGAAGCGGTAAACGCATTTGTTCACACTTAAGTGGCTACTTGCTGCCAGTGTCCATCCGGCATGTGATGGTTCCGGCCGGCGCATCCAGTTGACCTTTGCTTGCTGTTGCCTTTCCATGGATACCGACTGCTACCAGCTCGACCAGCTAGCTGCCGCCCCTTTGCCCTCTCTCGACGGACGCCGGTGTGCATAGCTAATAGTCAACCGGTTAGACTCTGTGACTGGGCAGCCAGCCGGTGCGCCAGTAGTTACAGTCAAAGGCTCACGAGCTCATTCGTTATGATCTGATACGATGCATCCAGGAACCGGCCCGGCTGGATTTTCACTAATGAATGAATCCATAGGCACGCAGCCAATTCGTCCCATGTAATATATGCATTCGTTCGTGACTCCGTCAGGCCAGCGATCAACAACGTACGTGCGCGCGCGTGTGTTCGTCCGTGATTCTTCTCCTTTCCCGCCCGCGTCGATCAGTCCACCCCGCTTTGCTGAATTTGGTGGCCGTTTATTTACGCGAATTACGCAATTGGACTAATTATTTATTTAGGGCATTCTATTTTCTTTTTGTGCGTGGAATTATTTAGGGCATTCTAAAGAAATGACCAATTATTTAGAGCGCGCATGCATAATTGACTCTTTCTCCTGGATGGATCGATGCGCGCGCCTCGGCTCGTCGACTAAGGCTGGTCACAATAGGCAAGAACATAAGCTAGTAACTTACACACTTCTCTAGACTATGTTACTACCTCCATAGTGGGTAGGAACATCTATGTAGTGTCATGCAACGATGTATTTATTAGGTTATAGACTCATTGTTTCTTGGAGTGTGTGATGTTCCGGTAACTTAGCTAGTTACCACAAGCACCTCTTTCTTCATTAAATACGTGCCACATAAACAAAGTTGTATTGGAGTGTGTGATGTTACTCCTAAGTTCCTCCCCACTGTGACCGGCCTAATAAGACAATAGGCGATGCCGTGACTCCCTTAACCGATCGCCTGCCGGAAAGGGAAAATGATCTCCATGTCCGATCGAGATAAGTTTCCCCCAATAATTAATTAACAGACCGGCCAACATACCTCATTCAATTAAGTATGCTAAACTCGTCAGCTGCAGTAATCAGGACGATTACTTCAACGCGTGGTAAATTATGTATGCATCCATTCTTTTCTTTTCTTTGTGTGGGTGATGTATGCATTCATTCTCCCGCAAAAATAAAAATAAAAAGGAAAGATGTATGCATTCATTCAAGGACAACTTTTTGTCCTTTCCATTTGACTACTTTACTTACTCTATAGCTTAGCTCGATGATGTAGAAAACTAACTTGTTGTACGTGTGCGTGTTCGACGACGCTTTCGACTTTCCCACGTGGCGATCAAGGTTTAACCTCTTTTTCGGGGTGGATGAACCTTCTTTTGGTGCAAGAGAACGTTTGCACCCGTACAAAATACTACCTGTCACATTTCAGCTAGTGCGGTGCAGCGTGTGAACAAAATCACCACGTCGTGTCTTTCAAAAAACAAATCAACACGTACGGCACTTAGTCCCCGCAAAACAAACGTCAGACTAAAAGGATTGTATTTCTCTATTATGTCGGATTTTTGAATTTTTAGGGGGGCGATGCATGGTGTAACCAACAATGTCATACGTAATAAGAGCATCTCCAACTCTGACCCCCAAACATCCCGCAAACGTCTGGATCGAGCTGTTCGGACGTTGCAAGCCATCCAACATTGTCCCGTATTTGTTCGCACACCAGCCCAGGTGTCCGTTTTCTCGCAAACCGGAAGCAGAGGATGGGACTTTGCGGGAGTTCGTACGCGAGCCACGTGGGAGTCCAACAGCCCGACCACTTAAACTGAGGCGGAGCCCGCGCATTTGAAGCTGGCCAAATTATTTCCCGCAAAACCCCGGCAGGGCAAAAGAAAAACATTTTTTGGGGCATGTAAAAGACTATGAGCATCAGCCTCTTTTGGGTTGTGATAGGGTGCTATGCATTTGAATTTCAAAATGGTCGGACCTAGGCAGGCGTTTATGGGATGCGATTGGATGGTCGTCGCAACAACTAATGGAAAGGGGATTTAGCATGCTTGGTTCAAGAGAACACGATGATGGTGGCGGTGATAGTGGTAATATTGTTCAGGTCGTTGTTGGCTCTCCCATTTCGTTCTTGGCATTCCTATTCTTTTCTTTCTCGGCCATCTGAAGCGAATTAGCAACGATTAGATGACGGCCGCATCGTTGCTTGCATGTAGCGTCCGGTGAATGGAATCCGCCGTTCACAGACTTTTTCGTAGTGGCTCCTTCAGTAATCTTGCGAGGCGGGCGGATCTGGTGAAGACGGAAGCGCCCTCTCCCTGTCAGCCGTCGAGGTGGTGGAGGAGACGTCGGTCAGTTCCTTTCTGCCTTTCTCCATTTGATTGTTGTGTCGAAGACGGGTTTCCGCTGTTTGATCTGGAGCATCTACTGCTGCTCTGTTTGGTGTTCATCCTCAATGGCGTCCCGCAACAGCTTAGGTTGCTCCGTTGTTAACTATTTCGGCCAAAGGGATGCCCTTTTCTTCCCGGCCATGATGCCGAAAGGAAAGCCTGGCTTCATCCCAACGTTCGTTTCTTCTCCATCATGTCGACGACAGAGCGACAACAAGATTCCCTTCCCATGTGGGCTTTGTCCTCGGTGAGGGGTGATCTTGGTCTGCTGGTGAAGCTTAAAGACTGTGGATCGTGGATCACATTGCAATCTTCCTCTCCTGTCTAGGGTCTTTTTCCGAAGCTTTTGGGTTGAGTTATAATTTTACATTTCTTTGGGTCATTTTGTCAACTGTAATGCAATGCAAATTTCAGTGAAGCCATTCCGTTCTTTCAGCACCTATCTCCTTAGGCTAGTCATAGTGGGAAGTAACTTAGACTAGTAACATACATATATTACTAGTCTATGTTACTACCTCCATAATGAGAAGTGTCATAGGTGTAGTAACATTGCATATATACATTTATTGTTTTGTAGACTCATTTTGCATTGAAAAGCCCTATGTGATGGTAACATATTATGTTACTCCATTTGTCTCTCTCCTCTTTGATTGCATGACACATCATCTTTTTTGCTTATGTGGCATGTATTTATTACTGCTTATGTGGCATGTATGTTATTACTGCTTATGTGGCATGTAGGTTATTACTTATATTACTCCTGCTATGACTAGCCTTACAAAAAAGCAGCACACGGCATGTGCACACACTAGCAAGGTCTAATGCTAGACTAATAGAGCATGTGAAATAAATTAATTTGTTCCGCAATCGAGCCGTTCCGGGTAAATTGACCGCCCAATACTCGTGCGCTAACCAACATGACGCAATCTCGATAGTCCGATCGGCATCGGACGGCTGTGACCGAACGCCAACACAGCACGCCACCTCCACTGACGCGGGGTAAAACGCTGCTAGCTCGGAGCTGTATCCCCACCTGGCCAGAGACAACGCACGTACGTGTGCGTCCGTGTTCTACGACACTTTGGACTTTTCGCACGTGACGATCGAGCTTAGTACAGTAATTTTTAACCTGTTTTGGGATGTGGATGAAGCTTCTTTTGCGCCAACAAATCAGTGTCGCCCCGTACTCACACTACCGGTCAAATTTCTGCTTCGCGCCGGACAGCGTGTGAACAAAATCACAGTGTCATTGTCAAACTAAATCACCGTGTTATGTCACACTAAATCAACACGCACGACACTTGCCTGAAAAACAGGTCAAACTGAAAAGATTATAATTCTTTACCATGTCGGGTCTTTGTATTCTTATTAGGAGGCAATGAATGGTGTAAGCGCTGTCGTATGTTTTTTAAATTTTTTTAAGAAACAAATGTTTTTTGTTTGGAGAAATGTATGCTTTTTTCAGTGGGGGCACTGCTGAAAAACAAATCAAATCTTTTTTTCAGTGGGAGTATATATTTTTTTTGAGGCAACCCTGCGAAACTTTATTCATCCGTCACAATGTTTACATGGACGAAGGGAATACCCTCAGGCTGGCCTAACCAAACATGGTGACCAAAACCGAGTCCCAACGCATATTTCGCAAGGTTGTGAGCATCAAAATTTGAGCTCCTAAATTCGTGAACTATTCTGCATGAAATAAAAGAAAGTGCATGTAATCTAATCTCATGAATAACTGCACCATAGCTCGATGCACCACCATTCAAGATTTCTTGTACTGCTTCCTTGCAATCCGAAGCCACGTGGATTCGCTGTAGATATAGATCATCGGCAAGTGCAAAGGCTTCACATATAGCCAAGGCTTCAAGCGTAGCTGGATCTCCAATCGCTCTATATACGATAGCTGACGCCCCTTCAAACTTTCCGGCTTCATCTCGGCAAATGGCTGCAACTGCACCAAAACTCCCTCGGCCTCCGACCGCGGCATCAGTGTTTATTTTGGCATGATTCTCTTCCGGCGCCAGCCACCGCCTTGGTCTTGCTGCTGTTCAGTGGGAGTATATAATAGAGGTCTCCCGAATCTGGGCCTCTTCATGGGAACCCGGCCCAAAATCCTAGGCCAGGCTAGGGCTCTACTTTTCTGTCCAAAGACCAGATCAAAAGCCAGGAAACCTGAATTGATGGTCAGGTAATTGTTTTAAATTTAAAAAGGAGGTATACTCCTATATTGAAACACCCTAAGAATAATTATTTTAAATAAAAAGGTGCACTTGTTCACATTTTTTGGGCCCGGCTAGGGCTTGGAATTTTCATTTTGGGCGTTTTCCAGCTCGGCCCTAGCCCGACACAACGCATGATCAAGTTTACACGACTTTACTTGGTCAGTATGTGTACAAAGGCGTACGTTGTTCTTGTTCGATGTGTACAAGGTTTCTCGATTGTGCGTGTGTGCTTCCTTTTCTGAAGCAACGTACAACCACTAACCACATGCCCACACATAGAGTTGGAGCTGCTGCTGCCTGCAAGGGACGCTAGCTTGACAGTGATGGATCGATCGCGTCGCATCTTGAATTCTCGATCGTGAGTATCCACTTTAATTCCAGCCAGCCATCTTTTCCGGTCGCCCTCCGGCCACTAATGAGGCCATCGGCGGCGCCGTGACTCCCTTAACTCATCCACTCGACTGCCGGGAAGGGAAAACCACTTTGAGATAAGTTTGCCAAAACTAACAGTTTAACGCCGTAAATCAGTTCATTCAACGACAACTTCCACCTTTTTATCCATTTCACTACACTTTGCTTAGGTGTGGATGGAACTTCTGTTGGTCCAAAAAATCTTTTTCATCCAGATTAGCGTCAGATTTCAGCTTATTAGCGCCTGACAGCGTGTGAACAAAATCACCATCTCATATACTCATGTAGTAAATCACAACGACACTTGCCACTAAAGAAAACTCAGGCTACAAAAGATAAGATTTGTCTGCTATGTTTTATAAACCACATTGATCTGCTATGCTGGGGTTTTTGTCCAACACGACATGGTTGCTTTTCTATAACGTTAACAAAACAGACAATTAACGCGAAGTGGTAGTGATTTGAGACAAACTACCTCAAAAGTGGCAGGAGTTGCTTTTTGTTAGGTCTCCGAGTGTTGTGATCTTTTTTTGGAACGGCCTGGACGAAAACTTGTGAAGATATATGAAATGGAGGAACTCTACTCAAAGGCAGAAAAAGGATGTAAACATTGTTTGCTGAAAGGATACTCAAACACAGGTTGCCACAATTGTGGTTGTTCGATTTAGTCCGAAAAAACGCCACCCGAAACATAAATTGACCAAAAAATAAGTATTCTTCTGTATGAATACCACAACCATCTGATCTACATCCGGCAAACGACATTGATCCCCACCCCAGCACGCCATCTCTACTAAAAACCGGGTCCCACAACGGGTGATGGGCCTGCATGTACCTAGACAGAAGGTTTGGCCTGAAGGCTTCCGGTATAAACAGGGGAATGCAAACGATCCGATAACGCACACCTTCTTCTCGCCTCCTCCTCCTCACCTGCATGTTGGCCCACTAGCGCCATTATTCCCCCCTCTTCCTAATACAACTTGGGCAAATGCTCAACGAGCACAGCATGAGCACGAATGAGGTCAGCCTCTCTTGCCGTGATCGACCTAGTTACGGACAAACGGAGACAGATAGGAAAGTCGGACCACTACTAGTTGTAGTAGTTTGTACTCCCTCTGTCCGGAAAAGCTTATCCTTCACATGGATGTATCTAGCATCAAATTAATGCTATATACATTCATTTGAAAAGATAAGCATGGGACAAGTTTTTTCGGACGGAGGGAGTAATAATTAATATTGAACTTGAGACCTCTTGATTCCGATATCATATTGAATTCACGCTTCAATCAATTCATTCAAAAGTCCGAACCAATAGAAAGAGACGAACAATATATTTCAACATTATTTACTTTTTGTTAGGTCAAATAGAGTGAAGATGGGGAAAATGGGTGCATGCATGATGCATGAACAAGTGGCCGAGTTGGGTGGAGTGGGATGCATTGCATGCGGTACATTGTGGTACACAGCGACGCCAGTAGATACTGATATAGCCACTGGCGGAGCTACCGTGGTTTCCTTGGGCGGGCCATCCTGAAGAAGAAAGCGTAGAAAAGAGATGGTCGAGGCCACTTGGCTGGCAAGTTGGGCCGTGTTTCAGCTGGACAGGGCGGGCCAGAGCACAGGTTGGCCCCAACGTAGCTCCGCCACTGGATATAGCCACAACTTGATGCAACACATATGGCGCCAGGAGGCATCCACCACGGCCGTTCAGACCGATTGACAATGGCCAACTAGCAGAGATTTTTTTGTGCTGACGTGGCAGAACTGCTGCACACAGGTCACTGCCCTGGCTGGCTGTTTAAGAGTAGATAAGTACTTCCTCTGGATTAAGACATAAGACGTATTTTGACACTGATACGGAGAGAGAGTACGTGCTAAACTTATTTGCCTGGTCGATGCCCGGTTCACACTTAAGTGGCTACTTGCTGCCAGTGTCCATCCGGCATGTGATGGTTCCGGCCGGCGCATCCAGTTGACCTTTGCTTGCTGTTGGCCTTTCCATGGATACCGACCGGTACAGCGGAGCGGACCTTGCCGCCCCTTTGCCCTCTCTCAACAGACGCCGGGGTAGATAGCTTGCCGTCAACCGGTTAGACTTTGTGGCCGTGCAGCCAGCCGGTGTACCAAGTTATAGTCAAAGCCTCAAAGGCTCAGGAGCTCATTTGTTATGGTCTGATCTGATGCATCCAGGAACCGGCCCGGCTGGATTCACACTAATGGATGAGCCCATGTAATATACGCATTCGTTCGTGACTCCGTCGGGCAGGCGACTAACGACGTTTCGTGCGTGCGCGGCGCGGCGCTTCCGCGATCCTTTCTTCTTTCCCGCGTGAGTTGATCAACCTACCGCGCACAGCTGAAATGGTGGCCTTTTATTTAGGCGAATTACGCAAATGGACTAATTATCTACTCCCTCCGTCCTAAAATATAAGAACATTTTTAACACTACACTAGTGTCAAAAACATTCTTATATTATGGGACGGAGGCAGGGCCGGCCCTGAGGGGGTGCAGGGGGGCGGCCGCCCCGGGCCCCCAAAATCCAGGGGCCCCTCCCCAGGTTGGCTATGGCCCAACATATATTCAGTCATAGAAACAAAATTATGGGCTGGACGGCTGGGCCTCACGTAATACTCTGGAAAGCCATTGTACGCGCACTCAGCCAAGGAAAGAAGCCAGCGATCGATTTGTTCCTACATTAGTACGTTCAAACTGATTACCCTTAAAAAAAGGAACTGATTGATCCCTTCCTATTCCAATCACGCACGCATTCAACACAGCTATTTCCAATTTCCCAGCGGCCGCCGATGCTTCGTCTCTTTGCTGCTGCGCGCTCGGCCTCGGCGCTCCTTTTCCCTTTCCTTCCTAATTCAGATCTTCGGCCAGTTCCAATTCTCCAGAGGCCTGTCGCAAACTCGCTTTGCTCTCGGTTCATCAGCGATTCGACCATCTGACTATCCAAGGTATATCTTGTATTCATATATTGCGGTTCCTAGATGAATAGCTGGCACCGCGGGGCTGTTCAACAATTGATGCAATTCTTTTCATTTATCTTCAGCATTGTTTCTTATCATGTCGTTGAAGAAAGTATCTATCTAGTAGCGATCAAAGGAAAAGGAAGAAAGATGTGGATGACTTCAACAATCACAACACGAAGATATTCATAATTTTTTGAAGATTAATACTGGTGCTGCTAGTGCTTTGGTAAACCCAGATGATGAGTTGGCGATAGTTGCCATAGGAAAAGAGCAACCAAGTAATGGGAATTTGGAACCTGATCAACAAGAAGAAAATGTTGACCCCAACATCACCGATAACAATGTAAGTGGCTCTGAGAATGTAGGTAATTCATCAAATGCACATGCACAATCCGTTCCTGGATGAACAATTACTTTACACTATTGATATTTATGATCCAAGAAATTTGGCGTAATCTTGATAATAAAGCAAGAGACATCTTAGTTGAGAAATGACCTATGAGAGAGGACAAAAAATTGAATACCATATAGTGGATGCAGGAAGGCATTGTTCATATGCTCATTATCATAGATCATTAAGCAATGGAGAGGAACATAATAGAAAATGGCTAATTTATTTCAAAAATGTCGACAAAGTATTTTGCTTCTGCTCTAAGATCTTCAAGTCTAGCATTAGCATGAATCAAAGTTCCGTAGCATATGATGGATTAGCACATTGGAGACATATTAGTGAGAACCTTAAAAAACATGAAACTAGCAGTGACCATATAAATAACACACTGATTTTGGATGCATGTTAGTGTTATTGGTAATATTTCATATATATGTATATTCATTTTTTATTGTGACAATGTGTATATTAAGGGCCCCAAGTTTTAGTCTCGCCCCGGGCCCCCAAAATCTCAGGACCGGCCCTGGACGGAGGCAGTATTTAATTAGGGCGTTCTTTTTTTAGGTGAATTATTTAGGGCATTCTAAAAGAATAGTGTAACTAATTATTCTTTTATTTAGGCGAATTACGCAAATTGACCAATGATTGTCTTGACTCTTCCTCCTGGGCCGATCGATGCGCCGAGGTTCGTCGACAAATAAGACTATCAGCGGCGCCGTTATTCCTTAACTGATCGCCTGCCGGAAAGGGAAAATGGTCTCCATGTCCAATCGAGATAAGTCTACCCTTATTAATTAACCGACCGGCCAACATACCTCGTTCAATTAAGTATGCCAAACTTGTCAGCTCCAGTAATCAAGTCGATTACTTCAACGAGCGGTAAATTATGTATGCATTCATTCGACGACAACCTTTGCCTTTTTCATTTGATGACTACTTTACTTACTCTATAGCTGTAGAAAACAAACTTGTTGTACGTGTGCGTGTTGGACGATCGACGCTTTCGACTTTCGCACGTGACGATCAAGGTTTAACCTCTTTTCAGGCGTGGATGAACCTTCTCTTGGGTCAAGAGATCGTTTTCGCCCGTACAAAATACTACGGGTCACATTTCAGCTAGCGCGGTACAGCGTGTGAACAAAATCACCACGTTCCTATCCTTCAAAAAACAAATCAACATGTACGACACTTGTGCAACAAACAAGCATCAAACTAAAAGGACTATATTTCTCTATTATGTTTGATTTTTGAATTCTTAGGGGGCGATCCATGATGTAACGAACAGTGTCATAGGTAATAAGAGCATCTCTAATTCCGACCCGCAAACCTCCCGTATGCGTCCAGATCGAGCTCTTCGGACACCGCAAGCTATCCAACGTTGTCCCGTATTTGTTCGCAAACCAGTTCGGGTATCCGTTTTCCCGCAAACCGGAAACAAAGAATGTGGCTTTGCGGGAGTTCGTACAATAGCCACGTAAGAGTTCAACACCCTGAACCACTTAAACTGAGGCGGCACCCATGCATTTGAAGCTGGCCAAACTATTTCCTCAAAAAACCCTAGTTTGGCAGGGCAGAAAATCATTTTTTTCTTGCATGGACTGCTGGAATGTGATACATTTGTGATGGGGCATGTAAAAAACTATGAGCATCAGCCTCTTTTGGGTTGTAATAGGGCGCTTAGCATTTGAATTTCAAAATGGTCGGACCTAGACAGATGTTTAGGGGATGCAATTGGATGGTGGTCTTAGCAAGTAATGGAAAGGGAATTTAGAATGCCTGGTTCAAGAAAGGAGGAGGATGGATAGTGGTAATATTGTTCAGGTCATTGGTGGCTCTCCCATTTCGTTCTTGGCGTTCCTATTATCTTCTTCCTCGACCACCTGAGGCAAATTAGCAGCGATAAGATGATGACCACGTCGGTGCTTGCATGCAGCGTCTGGTGAATGAAACACGCCCTCAAGCTCGTCTTCCATGGTGGAAGCCGTTGATAGACATTGTGGTAGTGGCTCCTTCGGTAATCTTGCGAGACAGCCGGATCTTGTGAAGAGAGAGGGGGGCCTCTCCCTGTCAGCCGCTGAGGTGGTGGAGGAGACATTGGTCAGTCCGCCTCTGCCTTTCTCCGTTTGATTGTCCTGTCGAGACGGGTTTCTGATGTTTCATATGGAGCATCTACTGTTGCTTCATCTGGTGTTCATCCTCAGCGTCGTCCTACAAGAACTTAGGTTGCTCCGCCGCTGACTACTCCAGTCGATGGCTGCTCCTTTCATCCCGGCCATGATGCCAAAAGGGGGGCGGGCCTGGCTTCGTCCCAACGTACATTTCTTCTCCATCACATCAGGACGACAACGGAGTGACAACGAGACCCCCTTCTTAGGTGGTCTTGTCCTCGGTGAGGGGCGATCTTGGTCTGGTGGTGAAGCTTAAAGACTGCGGATCGTGGATCACAATGTAATCTTCCTCTCTTATCCAGGGTCATTTTTTGCAAAGTTCTTGGGAGCGTTATAATTTTACATTTCTTTGGGCCATTTTCTCAACTGTAATGTACTCCTTAAAAAGCAAAATGAGTGAATCTACACTCTAAAATATGTTTATATACATCCGCATATGGTAGTCCATTTGAAATCTCTAAAAAGACAAATATTTATGAACAGATGGAGTAATTGAAATTTTAATGGAGTCATTCCGGTCTTTCAGCACCTATCTCTTTAAAAAAAGCAGTACACGGCATGTGCACACACTAGCAAGGTCTAATGCTAGACTAATAGAGCATGTGAAATAAATTATTTTTAATCCAGAAAGTGTTCTCTTAGCGGCAATCAAGCCGTCCCGCGTAAATTGACCGCCCAATACTCGTGCGCTAACCAGCAATTACCAACAGTGTGTCTGAAACAATTTTGATAGTCCGATCGGCATCGGACGGCTATGACCTATCGCCAACGCACCACGCCACCTCCACTGGCGGCAGAGACAACGCACAGACGTGTACGTCCGTGTTCGACGACATTTTGGACTTTTCGCACGTGACGATCGAGCTTACTACTGTACTATTACTAGAACCCCTCCGTTCTTAAATACTTGTCTTTCTAGAGATTTTAACAAATGGCTACATACAGAGCAAAATGAGTGAATCTACACTCTAAAATATGTCTATATACATCCGTATGTGGTAGTCCATTTGATACTCTAAAAAGACAAATGTTTAGGAACGGAGGAAGTAGTTTTTAACCTCTTTTGGGATGTGGATGAAGCTTCTTTTGCTCAGACAAATCGGTCAAATTTGTGCTTATCGCCGGACAGCGTGTGAACAAATCACAGTATCTTGTCAAACTAAATCGCCGTGTTATGTCACACTAAATCAACACGCACGACACTTGCCTGAAAAACAGGTCAAACTGAAAAGATTATAATTCTTTACCATGCCAGGTCTTTGTATTCTTATTAGGAGGCAATGAATGGTGTAAGCGCTGTCCTATGTTTATTTAAGTTTTTGTTTTGTTTTGAGGAATGTATGTTTTTTCCAGTGGGGGCACTGTTGTAGTATGTAATAGAGGTCTCCCGAATATGGGCCTGTTCATGGGAACCCCGGCCCAAAAAACCTGGGCCGGGCTAGGGCTCTACTTTTCTGTCCAGGAAGCCTGGAATGATGGTCAGGCAATTGTTTTAATTTTAAAAAAGGAGGTATAATCCTATATTGAAATACCCTGAGAATAATTATTTTAAACAAAAAGTGCACTTGTTCACATTTTTTGGGCCCGACTAGGGCTTGGGATTTCCATTTTGGGCATTTTCCAGCTCGGCCCTAGCACGACCCACCGCATGATCAATTATACACGACTTTACTTGGTCTGTCGAGTGCTCCTTTAGGGCGCTTTCGGGGCCCGAACTGCTCCTTGGCGCTCACGCACCCACGTTGCTGGGCCGGCACAAGAGGAACGGCAAGCGATCGATTGGTCTAGTCGCTCGATCGTGTTTGACCTATTGCGGTTGACCAGTTGACCTGTCAACCATTCACTGTTGGATAAAATATAAAAGAATAGTCATCAATTCAAATAAATTAATGAATTTTGGAAAAATAAATCACAACCTTCAAAAAAGGTCATCGACTTGAAACAAATTGAACAAATTTCAACTAACTTTACAGCATTAGAAAAAGTTCATCAAATTGAAAAAACATCTTTGATTTGAAAAAGTTCATCAATTTTTTTAAAAAATCATCAAAATGGAAAAAATCCACCAAATTTGAAAAAAGTTGAATGAATTAAAAAATTCATTGAAATTGAAATAGTTCATGCATCTTGGGAAAAATTAATTCATCAAATTTTCTAAAAAACCATCAAAATGGGAAAAATCCATCAAATTTGAAAAAAAGTTAAATGAATTTTAAAAAATTCATTGAAATTGAAATATTTCATGCATCTTGGGAAAATTAATTCATCAAATTTTCTAAAAAACCATCAAAATGGGAAAAATCCATCAAATTTGAAAAAAGTTGAATGAATTTAAAAAAATCATTGAAATTGAAATAGTTCATGCATCTTGGAAAAAATTAATTCATCAAATTTTCTAAAAAACCATCAAAATGGGAAAAATCCATCAAATTTGAAAAAAAGTTAAATGAATTTTAAAAAATTCATTGAAATTGAAATATTTCATGCATCTTGGGAAAATTAATTCATCAAATTTTCTAAAAAACCATCAAAATGGGAAAAATCCATCAAATTTGAAAAAAGTTGAATGAATTTAAAAAAATCATTGAAATTGAAATAGTTCATGCATCTTGGAAAAAATTAATTCATCAAATTTTCTAAAAAACCATCAAAATGGGAAAAATCCATCAAATTTGAAAAAAAGTTAAATGAATTTTAAAAAATTCATTGAAATTGAAATATTTCATGCATCTTGGGAAAATTAATTCATCAAATTTTCTAAAAAACCATCAAAATGGGAAAAATCCATCAAATTTGAAAAAAGTTGAATGAATTTAAAAAAATCATTGAAATTGAAATAGTTCATGCATCTTGGAAAAAATTAATTCATCAAATTTTCTAAAAAACCATCAAAATGGGAAAAATCCATCAAATTTGAAAAAAAGTTAAATGAATTTTAAAAAATTCATTGAAATTGAAATATTTCATGCATCTTGGGAAAATTAATTCATCAAATTTTCTAAAAAACCATCAAAATGGGAAAAATCCATCAAATTTGAAAAAAGTTGAATGAATTTAAAAAAATCATTGAAATTGAAATAGTTCATGCATCTTGGAAAAAATTAATTCATCAAATTTTCTAAAAAACCATCAAAATGGGAAAAATCCATCAAATTTGAAAAAAAGTTAAATGAATTTTAAAAAATTCATTGAAATTGAAATATTTCATGCATCTTGGGAAAATTAATTCATCAAATTTTCTAAAAAACCATCAAAATGGGAAAAATCCATCAAATTTGAAAAAAGTTGAATGAATTTAAAAAAATCATTGAAATTGAAATAGTTCATGCATCTTGGAAAAAATAATATATAAAAAAATAAATAAAAGATTAAATAAAAGAAAGAAAAACCCGAACAAAAAATTGATCTAGAGAAAACCAAAACAATAAAAAGGGAAAAACGGCAGGGAAGTTTTTGGAACCTTCCCAAAACCGGAAGGGGGGGAGGGGGTCCTGTGGTGCGTTTTGGGCCAGTCTTGGTCTATTTAGAACGAGAGAAAGGGGGGGAGGGGGGGGGGGGGGTGCGCTACGTACGAGAAAGACTAAAGCGGGCGCTTAAGGCGTCGTTTAGGAATTGGCTTATCTGTGTATGGTAGTGGAGGCAAAGTGTGTTAGTGTGTTTGTTTGGGTATCTACCTTTTTGCCCTTTGGGGCTCCTTGAAAAATCCAAGCAAACTACTGGTGGTTCATCACTTGCCCTCCTCGTAACCAACCGTCCTCCGGGTGCAGCACATTTGAGCTTGCGCTCGCAGTGGCGGAGCTAGATAGATCGAACATCCAGGCAAAGAATTATGGCAATGAGCTAGTTAGTGTTTGCCAATTAATCTACAATAAAAAAAGAGTTGCATCGTTGTCTGAAGTTACTCCCTCCATTCCTTAATATAACTTTTTTTTAGAAATTTTGATATGAACTACATACAAAGCAAAATGAGTGAATGTACATCCGTATGTAGCTCATATTGAAGTCTTTTAAACGACATATATTTGGGAATGGAGGGGGTACAATGAAAGCTTCCGTGGCTCAGCCCGGGCGGGTCACCGGGAGCTAACTCTGCCACTGTCTGTTTGGGTGGACCTTTTGCATTGTTGGGGGGGGGGGGGGGGGTCAATTTGTATCAATTTGTTAGGAAACCGACATGTCGCTACAGAAATAAAACGCACACATATATGTACCCTCGCCAAAATTAGCATGGCGGCTACGATGATCGTCGAACATTTTTTTCCTTTTTTTGCGAGATGATGATCGTCGAACGTTCGTTACTTGAGCTAGCTAGGTAGACGGCGTCGCAAAGAGAAGCAGGAGCCGGTCGGAGAGAACGGCGCACGCATGCGCACACACTAGTAGAGTCCAACGCTACTACTAGTAGCGAAAAACAAACCCATTCGCCCCATAAAAGCCTTCCCCCGGCGGCAAGCCGTCCCGCGCAAATTGACCATAACAATTTACTACCAACCGTCCCCAAAAAGGCAAACCGCCTGAATCAATCCCGGCCGTCCGATCCAGATCCCACGGCCGGCAGCAATCCCCGACCCGCCACGCCACCTCGACTGACACCCCGGCCCCACCGCGCTTCCGGGCCCACATGTCACCGGCCGGAAGGTTCGTGCCGGAGGCGTCCGGTATAAAACCATGGGGGATGTAAAGCTCCCGAGAAGAGCACGCGCATCTTCTTCTCGCCTCCTCCCTCCCTCCTTCCCCGCCTCCCCGCCCGCCCGCCATTAATGCGCCCCTCTCCTACTGGGGCAAGTGGTCAACCAGCTTAGCACGGGCACGGGCACGAGATAGGTCGGCCTCCCCTCCCCGTGATCGATCGAGGTCGACGGGGACAGATAGGAAAGTCAGAGGAGTAGCATATATAACCAGGCCTGCTCGCCGGCCGGGGTGAAGAGAGACAGACCCTGCCGTCCGTCCTCGCCTCTGATCGAGCTCCATCTCCCCTGCCTGAGAATCCATCAATCGATCTGTGACTCTGCTCGCCGGCGGCCATGGGGAACTGTTTCGGGAGCAGGATCGGCTCCGACAGCCCCTACAAGAGCAGCGGCGGCTCCGCCTCCCCCTCTTCCTCCTCAGGTGAGCCTCTTCCCCTCCTCCTCCTCCTCCTCCTTACCGTGTTCCGGCGTGCACGGCGAGCCCCATTTCCTCGCCTAATAAATTTGGACCCTTCCTTCATTTTGGACAAATCTTCTTGTCTCACCCGCCCGTAAAGCATCTTTTTTCCATGCTCCCGGTCTCAATCCAAGAGCAAAATTCAGATTTCGCTTCGATTTCTTGGCTCTTCCGACGATCTGATCCTAACCGCGGGCGAACGTTTGGTTGATTGGTTAATTGAACAGGGTGGGTGTGGAGGAGGAAGGGGAAAGGGGGCGCGAGCGTGTCGAGCAGCAGGGTGTCGTCCTCGCCGTCGACCACGGTGCCGCCGACGCCGCGGAGCGAGGGCGAGATCCTCCAGTCGGCCAACGTCAAGAGCTTCGCCTTCAACGAGCTCAAGACGGCGACCCGGAACTTCCGGCCCGACAGCGTGCTCGGCGAGGGCGGCTTCGGGTCCGTCTTCAAGGGCTGGGTCGACGAGACCACCTTCGCGCCCGCGCGCCCCGGCACCGGCATGGTCATCGCCGTCAAGAAGCTCAACCAGGAGGGCTTCCAGGGCCACCGCGAGTGGCTGGTCAGTCTTATTCGCCTCCTCTTCTCTTCTCTGAATTACTCTGCTACTGAATATGTTTCTGAACTTTCTGAATCTCTGCATTCAGATTTCAGAATCAGTCTGTTGCTGAAATTTCTGAATCCCCATTGTTATTACTGAATATATGTTCTGAACATGATGTGCAGGCTGAAGTGAACTACCTTGGCCAGTTGTCGCACCCGAATCTTGTCAGGCTCGTCGGGTACTGCCTCGAGGACGAGCAGCGCCTCCTCGTCTACGAGTTCATGCCGCGAGGGAGCCTCGAGAACCATCTTTTCAGAAGTAAGCACTAACCAACCATGTTCTATGTTTCCATTGATCATTTAAAACACATCCTGATTAGTTACTACTGAGGTGAAGGATTAGTGGGTTGTTAACAAGTTTGGGTGAATGATGAATGTGCAGGGGGCTCACATTTCCAGCCACTTTCATGGAACCTGAGGATGAAGGTCGCGCTCGGGGCGGCCAGGGGGCTCGCCTTCCTCCACAGCGACATGGCCAAGGTCATCTACCGCGACTTCAAGACGTCAAATGTTCTCCTTGACTCGGTATGTTCCTCTTACTTTCCTTCTGATTTGAACGAGTAAACAAATTCCTCACAAACTTCTCAAATGCTAAATATATCGAACCATGGATGGAATTTGCAGAGCTACAATGCTAAGTTGTCCGATTTCGGGCTGGCGAAGGACGGGCCGACCGGCGACAAGAGCCATGTCTCCACAAGGGTCATGGGCACTCATGGCTACGCCGCGCCCGAGTATCTTGCAACAGGTAAACCAAATCAATTAATTACATGAACACATAGCTTAATCTGATGCAGCACATTGTTATAAGTACTTTATACCCTTTGGTGTTGCTGAAACGCTTCTAATTTGGGTTTGTTAAAAAGCTTGAACTTTTCTTGTACATATATTTAGCATGGGACAAATGCTACTAGAAATGCTCTGAATTTTTAGTATGATACTACTTTTCTTGACAGTTCTTATCAAGAACAAAAAGGGTTGAATAATGCCGTTGTTGTTATGCGGTAGGTACGGTTGGATTACATGAGAATCCAAATGAAAAGTCAGCCTAATCCGTTTGGCAGCTTGTGTGTGTCCTGGGGCACCAGGAGAAGCAGTGAAGAACACACCAGCCTTAGAATTCTTGGTCCAATCTTCATCAGTTAGGTAGCAGCACAACTGGCCCAATTTGGTCATGGTTTCAGACCTAACTATTGCAACTGGACCCATTCACCACATGTGTGCTAAAACCAAAACCAGATTGATTAATCAGCTATCACCACCACTATCTGCATAAATAATCCGTACCTTTTGAAATAATTTGATGGGATGGCAGGTGATCTATGCATAAATATAATGATCTAGCAGCATATATAACAGTCTTGCAGCTAGATCAGTAGGGGCATGTGCTCTGTACTTTGTGTACCAGCAGGTCAATGGCCTGCAGTACCTCTGTACTTGCTCATCTAGTTTAGTGGTTCCTAGGTAGGCATGAGCTGTGTTGTACTGATACCAACACAGTACACTAGTCCAAGTTGTACTAACCTATGTCTAATCCACCCTAAAAAACTTGTATCTAATCCGGCTAAGCCGGATCATTGTCTGTTCCCTCTGCAGCATCTGCACATGAACCAGACAAAAGGTTGTGACTTTGATGCCCATGGTATCTTGGATGGAGTGTCCAGTGGGATTAAATTGATCCTTTGCTGAGTAGTATGATTATCTTGAATGGATGGAATATCTAATATGATTATCTTGGATGGATGGAGTATCTAGTAGGATAAAATGGTTGATGCTTTGCTTGAATGAATGGATGGATGAAAATTAACAATGTAGTAGGAATGAATTGTTAATGGATGAATCATTCAGAGAGATTAATGGTGATGGTGATGGTGATTGCAGGGCATCTGACGGCGAAGAGCGACGTGTACAGCTTCGGGGTGGTGCTGCTGGAGATGCTGTCGGGGCGGCGGGCGCTGGACAAGAACCGGCCGTCGGGGGAGCACAACCTGGTGGAGTGGGCGCGGCCGTACCTCACCAGCAAGCGCCGGGTGTTCCACATCCTGGACGCGCGGCTGGGCGGGCAGTACTCGCTGTCCGGCGCGCAGAAGACGGCGGCGCTGGCCATGCGGTGCCTCTCCGGCGACGCCCGGGCCCGCCCCGGCATGGCCGAGGTGGTGACCGCGCTCGAGCAGCTGCAGGACGCCAAGGAGACGGCCGCCGCGGGCGCCGGGCAGGGGAAGGCGTCCGGGGGGTTCGTCAGGATGCGCGGCGGCGGTGGCAGCGGGAGCGGCGTGGGGCGGCAGCAGCAGCGGCGGCCGGAGCCCATGGCCGTGCGGCGGCTGCCGGCGGCGCCCCTGCGGTCGCACCCCGAGTGATGCGTTGTAAAGATCGATGATGATGTACAAGTAGTTTCTGAATGTTGTTAATGTAGCTGGCTTCTTCTTTGCTCCTGCGAATCCGGCGTCCGCCATTTCTTTTGCTTGTTTACGTAGGCGGCAGGATGATCGGCGACGATGGTCGGCGGAGTTTTTTGTTTTGTGAGGCGACTCCGCCGCCGCCGCCGTCGCCGGCTCCACCCGATGGAGATGCGCCGGAAAATAACATGCAAAGATTAGCGGTTTTTGCTTGGATGGATGGATATGGATGAACGGCTGGATGCCAACGAGTGAATGTTGGCAACTGTCTGTGCCTCTTGCACGAGTCGGCCACGAATATTTGTTCACGACGGCCGACATGGTTGGATGTATTGCACTTTTTTCTACAAGCAAACCGGGCCCGGTGCGTTGCAACGGGAGAAAAAAAATCATAATATACAACGGCGATGACCACATTTCTTTCATATCTCCTCGCATGATTTTAAAAATTTATTCACAAATGCAAGCAAAATGTTTCTTTTTTAAAATTTATTAACAAACTGAAGCAATGTTCACATTTTTGAAAAAAATATCATGGTTGTCAAAAAACTTGATAATTCAGAGAAACATTCTGAGTTTCAAGAAAAGTTTTCAATAAAACACACCATAATATTCCGATCCACCCCGGCAGTTAATTCTTCAAAATTCACGAGGGTATATAGTCACAAAGACTCAGAAGCATTACTGTTTACCTACATACCTTCATCATTCGTAAATATTTTTACAAGTTTGGGAACATTTTTAAAAAATGGTGAATATTTTTTACTATTTACAAACACTTTTTTTAATTGTCAATATTTTTTATATTGTGAACATTTTTTAAGCATTTTCTTTTGAATCGGAGAACAATTCTAGAGTAGACGAACTTTTTTACGAAATTGGTGGACTTTTTTTAATTCACGAACACTTTTTGAAATGCATGAACATTTTTTGAATCAGCAAACATTTTATGAATCAATAAACTCTTTTGTAATTCACGAACTGTTTTTGAAATTTCTGGACATTCTTAAAATGCATGAATATTTTTTGAATTAGCAAATATTTTGTTCAGTTTCATTAATAATTTTTGATACACAGAATTGTTTTCAAAATCATAGATTTGTTTTTGATTTCACGACTTTTTTTTAGCATCGAACATTTTTAGGAAAATCCCGAGCATTTTTTGAATTCACAAAAAAATTATGTTTTCTTGAAAATTTTATTTCCAAATTCTGAGTTTTTTAAATTTTGAAAGTTTGTTGAAGTTTCAAATTATTAAAGTATAAAAACAAAAACAGAACGGAAAAATAGAATAAAAAATGAAACTAAACAAACAGGCGGCTGCACATGGGCCGGGCTAAACTAGCGCACTGTGTCTTCTACAATGCTCACAGCGCAGTATAGTAGGTCGCTATGCTTGGGCCGGCTCAGGCGGGGATTCCCTGCAAAACGTTTTTGGTAACTTATAGGTGGCATTGGTGGGTATATATTTTGAAACTTTGAGGGCAATTTTAATGGCGTGCCACCAGAAGCTATAGCCCTTTATTATTAGGTATAGAAAAGTACGTGAATTGCGTACCATGATTTATAGAAAAAAGCAAATTTTATGACAAGAGGCCTACTCCCTCCGTCCGATGAAGAGTGTACGTTTGGCTTCAAAATTTGTCCACGAAAGAGTGTACTTTTATCTTTCCAATGCACTTTAAAGTAAAAAAAAGATACTTCTCTCTTATCACACGGTAATCAAGACCAATAACAATCTACACATGGTCTTCTTAATTTCTACATGCACTTAGCTCATTGGGGATTAGGTAATTAAAGAGGAGAGAGATGGTGACTTGCACATTTCTAATGCATTTTTTACTTCACTACATAATTTGTCCTAAAATCTCTAGATGTACACTCTTCACCAGACAGAGGGAGTACATCGGAAGCAAACATCAGGCAAAAACCCACACCACTCCACCTAAACCGTAGCCTAAATCGTTGTAGTCCTCCAACTCTAACACCGACATCTTTCCATTCCGTAATCTCTCTCTGGATCTGGTTTTTTAGCACCGATGTCCTGATTTTGGTGTCCCCTGTGGAAGACGCACACGTTTCTCTGCTTCTATAGAGACCAGGCTGTAGTGATGACAAAAGAATCAAAGCCAAGCTTCTCTGCCTTGCTAAAGTGAGTCCTCTCATGCAGCCACCAAGTGATGAACGTGTCATGTGTCTTGGGACATTGCACATTCAGGCAAAGCTCATGCAAACAGTAGTTCCAGACCTCCCGTGTGTATACACATGTCATCAGTATATGTTCGACGTTGTCCTCCTCCTTCAGGCAAGTGTAACAGGCTGATCTTAGCCGTGTTTAAACACGATGGCCAGAAGTTCAAAGTCGATGTTGGGTTGCGAGCCACGCGCGCCAACTCCTTCACATGGATGGCGTGAAAGGAACTCTGGTCAAGCCATGACATAGGTGATGGTAAGTCGATTTCGCCGTGTATTCGTCGGACGTCGCACCAGGCCAAGCAAAAATGTCATGCTCCTGAGTGTCCCGCATCACTAAAGCTATGGCTTGGCAGAGATATAGGAATTGCATGTGTGTCATGAAAGACAGCCCACTCAATATATCGTGCATCCATCTATATTCTCCATCGCTTGAAGCACAGTCCTCCAGTTCCGCATGTGCGCCTTGACAGTTGACACTGAGATAGATTGTTGGCGCCATGTCCACAATGGCAAAGTCATAGATCCAATGGTCTCGCCAGACCAAAACGCGATTACCATCGCCAACCCTAATTTGGACTAAGCTGTCAAAAACCATTCGAGCCTCTTTGTCGTCAGTCATGGGAATTTCTTGCCATGGCCTCTCCGGATCAGTTCTTCCTAACCATTCCCAGCGTACCCAGAATGCCAATGTTTGTAGAAAAGGATTCCTAATGCTGAGGCCACCGAATCAAGTTGGGTTGTATATGGTACTCCAAGCCACAACCCACAAGGCGCTGTCCGCCGTTCGCTTTTCCCTTTGCCGCCCATAAAACAAGCGCATCCAGGTATCTAGTCCCAAACAGGTGCATCCGAGACCATCAGGTAATGGATACGTTTAGCTGCGATTATTGATTTGACCAAGACAAGTCTTCTTGGTTGCTGAGTCAACCCTCGCTACCAAGCTGTAACAAATTGCTTTGTTTGGTCTAGAATTGGTTGTCACTCTACTTTGGTGAGCTGACTGATGACAGGATGCAGTCTGAGGTATTTGAAAGAGAATTCACCCATCTTGCATTGTAAAATGTTTGTTGCCCTTAGTTGATCCTTGAAGTCCCCTCTGATTAGAATTGTGGATGACTTAGTGTAGTTAACACAGAGCCCAAAGGACTCACCGAAAGGTTGCAACACCTCCCAGACAAAGCTCAAATCCTTGCTCGAAGGCCGGACGAACAAATCAACGTCATCAGCATAGATTGACAGTCGCTGCATCGATACTATCCCGGTAAATGAGCTGATCACTCCCTCGACTGCGGCTTTGGTTAGAATTACACACTTATAGTCTAACAAATCATCTAGAATCAAACTCTAAGAAATACTAACTCATCACAATAGAATGTTTTAGAAGTCAAACTCTATCAAATTTGGCCAAATTTAAAGAGAAAAGTTATCAGCATTTCAAAATACGAAATCCAAACGAAATCAATATTGTTAGATTCATCATGAAATGTTTTTACTCTTAATGTGGCACCGGTCCAAGCGACACATTGGCCGGCCAACACTACTCGGGCGAGCTTAGGACCTGCAATGAATGACTTAAAATGGGATCCAAATCTGCATTTTAGAAGTGATATGACTGAAGTGACAAAGTCGAATAGTTATATGACTTATGATGTATTTTACTCATTGATAAATGTATATAGTGGGGGTGGGGGGAGACGGGAGTGAAACTTCGACTCATTGATGATCAGATTACGAACTAGCTAACCATCTGATCTTTTCGTTGTCAACTATCTTATACCTCATTGCATTGACAACTATCTGGTTCTTGATACTTATCCGAGCCTTTAATTCACAAGTCGTTAGTCCAACTCCGGTGTCCAATTCGATTATTTCTCATTTGCTCCTTCCACTTTCTCATCTCACACAGTCACTGATCGTTCGCACGAAGCTCCTAGCCCCTTCCTCTTTCTCATTCCTCCTCCTTCCTCACCCCTTCTCATTTTTCTCATCTGAGCCACAAAACAATTCACTACCTAGAAAGATATTTTTCCCGGGGGGATTTTCCCCCCCAAGACCTAGCTAGTACGATTACTGTGCTTTGCTAGATCGATCTACACAACGTCATAATTCTGCAGATCATACATTATCTCAAAATAAACTTTGAATCTGCAAATCGTGGATTAGAATGCTCTGGACCAATGAGCATATGTGATATCAAAAAGTATCCATAATTTTTACGCACACAAAGCACCACTTCATCTCAACATTTCTTTAATATAAGTGTAATTATGTAAATTCGTCCTAAGTTATGAGATTTTATATCAGAAAAGTTGATCTGAATCAACTCTGAATTACGCCAAAACTAATTAAACATATCTTGTTTGCTCACCAGCGCCTTCTTCTTCATCTATCCCCACGCACCTCGGGATCCCATCGAATCTCTGGAAGATGCATCGTGATGATAAGATGTGCTATCAGGCTAAAACTTCAAGCCGAAATGGCAGCTGAATGGTACCTCAACTCAGGTCGGACAACATTTGATGCGCTCCGCGACATTATATACAACACCACTTTTATGGTGCATACCCAAGCAAACTCACGACGTGACATCAACACTTTGATCACGACGACCAAACTATTACTTTTTCTATGTCGCATGAAGTAAAGACGAAAACGACAATTATAATGTGGAGGCTAGGATAAATCTCGATGCTCAATGATGTGGTACGTCCAGAAGACCATACAGTGCATAAGAAAATATTAAAACTTACATTATACTAAACTCTTTTACTTTATTTAAGCCATCGATTGGTATTCAAATTTTCCTTATATCAGCAAAATGACAACATATAATGCTCCCAAATATTACAATGTATTATATTAGATGTACAATTCTAATACATTGATTATAAATACACATTCATTAAGTTAACAACAATTTTGTGATGGAGTTTGTTTGAGACATTGATTGCTAAAAATGTCTCTTATTCGAATGTGTCCCCTAAAATCAAAGAGAGAAACCCAAAATAACATTAGTCTCTAGGTCAATTGGTACCACTTATGTCTTTGCATATACTTTAGTATATTTAAATATATTGTAAAGAGCTGTAGAGTAGCATGTTTAACAAAGATGTTGATAGATACTTCCAGGGAGTATGACTAAATATAAAATTCTAGAATATATGAGATTCCTACAAGTTGTTTGTCTTACAATCACTCGCATTACTAGTCTACGCGTTCATTCATAGTAATCTAGCATGATTAATGGCATTATAAATATGCAGATCATATATTATAATGTCTCCAAGTTGCTTGTATTTGCAAATCTTACATTAGAAATGTTGTAGTGAGCCTATGTCTAATCAAGAAATACTCATAGTTTTATACACGAAAATGCACCATTTGATTTTAACTAATAGTCGTTCATGTGCAATGCACCTCGATATTAGGTAGAATATTAATTCTACATTGGTTGGATGGTTGGATGGTTGGATGTATTGCATTTGCACACTTTTATAGGCTAACAAATCATCTGGAATCAAACTCTCTTTGACAACTCTTCTTGGAAAAAGAGCTACCAACTCATCCCAATAGATATTTTAAAAAATCAAACTCTGTCAACTTTGACCAAATTTATAGTAGTAATTTTTTTATCAACATGTCAATATGCCAAATCCAAGTCAAATCAATACCATTGGATTCATCATGTTGTTCTTACTTTTCATGTAGCACTAGTCGAGGCGACACATTGTCCAGCCAACATTGCTCGGCTGATCTTAGGACCTGCGATGGACGCCTTAAATTTGTTTTGGGATCCAAATCTGCATTTTAGGAGTTACAGGACTAAAGTGACACACCTCGAATATTTATAGGACTTACGATACATTTTACTCTTTGCTAAATGCTTGCTGTCAAAAGAAAAATACTCTTTGATAAATGTATATATTGGGGGAGGGCCGCGAATGTGAATTCGACTCATTGCTGATCAGATCGCGAACTAGCTAACTATCTGATATCTCTGATCTTTATTGTAAAGACTAGATAGTTGTTAATGCATTGCAAGGGGGTATAAATATTGTAATAGATTAGTCCATGATTGATGTACACTTATTTGGCCTTGTTGAAACTTCGTCAGCCTTTAATCACAACTTGAGGATCAAGGAAATCTTGGCTGGATCCATCAAATTGAAACAAACGGCTCTGAATCTTTCTCACGCAAATAGAAAGTGAATCAACTAGAAGTCGGCGCATGAGATTTGGATCCTGTATAAATATCTCACGCCTAGCAACGACATTGCCTTCGGTTGTGTTCTTACCCCAACCGGCCAGCCAACCATAGCTTAGCTCTCTCCTTCCCCTCACAGAAGAAAAATCATTCAAGTTGACGAGGGAAAAGTTGAAGTACTAGACTCACTACATAAAGAAGCTACTGACTACGAAATTGTGAAGGGGATGGTCGACAGGTAATTTCAATCATTATCCAACTATATGTCAGCCTCTTTAAGTTCGTCATTTCCTGATATCAACTGATTAATAACTCCTTTATTCATTTTCTTTGCCGGCGAGCAGGGCTTGGGATAAGTTCATCAAACAGGTTGATGGCCCATGAAAATAAAAGCTGACATGACGTCGACCCAAGATAATTAATTAAGTAGTACTAGCTAGCTAGCTAACATCTCTTTAATTCTAGTTTCAATACCGTTATCATGCTTGATTAATTAATTATTATCTGATTGATTCTATTCTCGTAAAGGCCCTGAAGCAGGTGCCAGGGAATGATTTATGTGCATACTATGTTTGCGAGAACATTCACATGATGGCGTCCGAAAGGAGCAGAGATGATAGACAACAATGTGTACATTTGCTAGAACATTATTCACAATTTTTACATCATTATCTAATATATATACACACAACTAATACATGCATATTGATCTCCTTCTTTAAAGATGAAGGACATGCGGGATAAGCTCCTACCAGAGAATCGCATACGAGTGATTCAGGAGGAAATAGCTGAATTTTTGCTCGACCAAGTCATATAACCCAAAGGAGAATTCCATTACCCGCTACCGCAGTAATATCTTCATGTAATGATCTGCAAATTGTAGGAGAAATTGCATATACTAACTTGTATATATATATGTAGTAGTGTAAAATATGTTTCAAATGAAAAAGAATTAAATTGAAAACACAAAATTAAAATAAATAAATAAATCATAAAACCAAAAACCTCTAAATCTTTTAGTCCCGGTTGGTGTTACTAACCAGAATTAAAGGTCTCCCAGCCCCTGGTGCGGACTCGTGCCACGTGGTGGGCCTTTAGTGCCGGTTCGTGTTGAACCAGGACTAAAGGGGGGAGGGGGCTTTAGTCCCTACCCGGCACTAAAGGTCCTTACGAAACCGGGACTATAGCCCGTTTCTGCACTAGTGTAATAAGAGGTTGAGGCAATTTTTGTTAAACACATTGGGAAAAGGGTCACGGAGAATATTCCATTATCCAATTTATAAAGGAAAATGAATCGAAAACCAAATACGACGACGCAACTTAGGAGAAAAACTAGGCCAGAAAAGTACACAAGCACGAGGAACTACAACAAGAAGAAAAATAAATAAATAGTGTGGGGAGGGTGCCATGACAAAGCACCATCCATGAGAAAAACCTCGAGACGTTGACATGGGGGTCCCATCCGTGAGGGTGAGCTGCAAGGCGGAGAACGTCGCCTGGAGAGAGCGGCGCATTGCCAACGCGAGGGAGAAGTAATGGCGAAGGAAGTTCCGGGGAAGGGGTTGTAGACATCGACATGGTTGTGTTCCCTCTGCTACGCCTGCCCCACCATGGCCGCCGACAAGGATGCCGCCATCTGCATCGCCCACGATCAACAATGATGTGATATCCGAATGGGCGATTCCGAACGACCGGAGGCAGCAGAGATAGTGTGCGACCTCGCCGCAACTCCAATGTGTGTGGACAAGTACTGGTAGCGCCGACGCCCGGTCTGCCCATGAGCAAACCCCGAGACACAACAACACCTGCAGATGAGCCGGATATCCCCACAATGTGGTACTAGAGCAAACATAATCAACGAGTGCCATAGACGTTAAAACAATCTTACTACCGAGCGTTCGCTGTCAACATCATTCAAGAAAAAAAAAGAGGTAATATCACAGGTGGTGCTTAAACTTGCCACGGATGTTCACTTTAGTGCCTGAAGTTGAAAAATACACCGAACTGGTTTCAAAACTTGGCACGAGCGTGCAAATACAGTGCTAATCCTATAAGTAGACGTTTTTATGCTGACGTGGCACCGTAGTTCGCTTACCTTCACGGACAACCTCGCCCTAGCAAACTGGAACTAGTAGCCAGTACGCCATACGTTTTCTCGTGCCTGTTAATGAAAACAGATCCTTTTTTTAGAATAATGAAAACATTTCCTATTTTGTTAGATAAAGAAACACGTTAGTGGGTTTTAATGGGCTGCAGCAGTGCAGCCCAGTTTGCGCATGTTAGTTTGATTTAGAAATTTGTAAAGCAAAGTCTGTAAATTATAATCACAGTATTAAAAATACATTTCAAATATATCTGCTTCATTTTTTAATAAATACATATACATTAAATAAATAAAATGTTCATGTAATTTAAAAAAATAGTCATCTATTTTACATGTGAATTATATTTAAAGATTTAGTAAATAAATTTTCTAAATTGTTCAGTATATGCAAAATTAATTATAAAAACTTAATTTTTTGAGTAAATTCCAAAATATTATGCATGCTTGGCTTATGGTTAAATGAAAAAAAGTTATAAGTAGAAACATTATTATTAATATTCACATGTGTATAACTGTCTTTTTTTGCGAGAAACATGTGTATAACTTTCATCGTGTCATATATTCATATTTTCTATAATTAAAATATAATCGGGAGTGAATATTTTTTATAAACTGAAATTTTAAATTTTGCATATTTATGAACATTTTACATTATTGAAAAATTCTTAAACAATATGAATCATAAAAATGTACATGTAATTATTAAAAGGTTTGTATAGTTAAAATAATATTTATGAATTGTAGTATAGAATATATTTATATAATTCTAAATTGTACAACCATTTTTGTAATCAGAAATACATTTTATTTATAGGATACGTTTAAAACAAATATGTGAAATATTTTAATACTGTGATTATAATTTACAAACTTTTTGACAAATTTCTAAATGAAACTAACATGCGCAAACTGGGCTGCACTGCTGAGCCTATTAAAACCAACGTACGTGTCTCTTTATCTAACAAAATAGGAAATGTTTTCATTATTCTGAACAAAAGGATCTATTTTCATTAACAGGCAGGAGAAAACGTATGGCGTACTGGCCAGTAGTTCCAATTTGCTAGGGCGAGGTCGTCTATGCATGCTAAGCAAACTACGGTGCCACGTCAGCGTAAAAACGTCTATTATAGGATTAGCACTGTGTTTGCATGCTTGTGCCAAGTTTTGAAACCAATTCGGGGTATTTTTCAACTTCAGGCACTAAAGTGAACATCGGTGGCAAGTTTGAGCACCATCTGTGATATTACCTCGAAAAAAAAAACATCCCCTCATATCTTATGTGGGCCGGGCCTGCCGTCAACACCATGAAAATCGTCCAGGGTGGCCCACATTGCAGGATGAAAGGCCCAAAACGACACGTGAAGGGGAGGGGAAGTGGATGAGGCATCGAGGCAGCGGGCAGGCAGTGTAATCCTCAGCAGCAGCAGGAAAAAATGGCCGCGCCGCAGCAGGTCCGCGCCGTGCCCCTGGCGCGCGCGCTCCGCCTCCGCACGCGCGCCTCCGCCGCCCCCGCCGCCGCGCCGGAGACGTCCCGCCGCGCGCTCCTCGGCCTCACGGAGCCCGAGCTCCGCCAGCTCGCCGTCGACCTCGGCCAGGTAACCCAGAAACCAGAGCCCGCTCAAAGGCGCCGCCATTTTTTCTCCTTTCTTACCTTCCCTGAGCTTTGCCGGCTCACTCACTCGCGTCTCCGCAGCAAAGCTACCGGGGGAAGCAGCTGCACGACCTCGTCTACAAGAACAGGGCCAAGCAGGTGGAGGAGTTCGCCTACGGTGAGTGCCCGCTGGGCCATGCGCGCCACCTGTTTGTTGTTTTGCCTCGGCCGCTCTCGTCCTGACCACGCTTTTGTTGCTCGTCACCATGCAGTGCCGAAGGTGTTCCGGGAGGCGTTGGTCGGCGCGGGATGGAACGTCGGCCGGTCGCCGGTGCACCACGCCGTCACGGCCACCGATGGCACCACCAAGGTACGTCGGTCGAGGTTCACGCACTATTGTGAAGTCAGAGACGTAGTCATGTGCTTGGTGTGTTGGAGAGGCTCATGATGACTCTTTATGTTGGTCCGATGGTCCTTGGCAGATACTTCTCAAGCTGGAGGACAACAGACTGGTGGAGACGGTGGGGATCCCCGTCGACGACAGGGGCACGCCTAGACTCACCGCCTGCGTTTCATCACAGGTGCTTTGGAACCGGTGCTGTTTGATGCTATTGCTGGTTCGACTAGCTCAGTGTTGTTGATGATATCAATGGTGCTTATGTAGGTCGGCTGCCCCTTGCGTTGCTCGTTCTGTGCCACTGGGAAGGGAGGGTTTGCAAGGAACCTTAAGGGGCACGAGATTGTTGAGCAGGTCCTTCCTCTCTCCCAGCAATCTGCGCTTGTCGCTGCTCTGTAGTGAAATATCGTTGTAAACAAGCTGAACTTGTGTTCTTTTCTGTTGCGTTGTGGATCAATGTTCTGACATTGCAGGTATTGGCCATAGAGGAGTCGTTCAAACACAGGGTGACAAATGTAGTGTTCATGGGGATGGGTGAGCCCATGTTGAACCTCAAAGCAGTTCTGGAGGCACACCAATGCTTGAATAAGGTATGTTGAATTGGCAAGTCACCGAGTTGTGCGTTCCCTTGAGCTCAGTTAAATGACACATTGGGTCATGAATTACTTTGTGTGTGCTAAATAAGAAGATGTTTGATATGTGTCCTGTCATTCAACATGGATATACTATTTTCAGGAACTAAAGATTGGGCAAAGGATGATGACAATCTCAACAGTAGGTGTTCCCAACACGATAAGTAAGCTAGCATCTCACAAGCTTCAGTCGACACTGGCAGTCAGGTACGATGCAAAATATTCCAAACTTGTGTTCTTAGCATCAATAATAGACAATGTGGCCTTGTTTATGCTTACTACTTACAAAATTACTTAATACTCTGTATTCCTTGCAAGAACCTGCCCCTTTTTTGACATTGTCAAGACCCTGAGCTTAGCTGAAAGGAACCGTTTATTACAAGCAGCATTTGCTTCTATAATTTGTCTTCTGACTATTTTGCCGTATTCGTATCAGCCTGCATGCCCCAAATCAGAGGTTGCGTGAAACAATTGTCCCAAGTGCGAAGGCATATCCTCTGGAAGCACTAATGGATGACTGCAAGAATTATTTTCTCGAAACTGGACGCAGGGTATCCTTTGAGTACACCCTGCTAGGTAATCTAGCTATGCTTTCACACTGAATGATCCATCTATCTGACGCGGATTGATCTTCAAAACTGCATTATGATTTCAGCCATTTTCACCTGACATGGTTGAACTGTTCCATTTTTCCTCAGCTGGGATTAATGATGAAAAGGCACACGCTGAAGAACTTGCAGCGCTGCTGCATGCATGTGGAGGCGGTTATCATGTGAACCTGATTCCCTATAACCCGGTAGAAGGCTCTGAGTACAAGAGGCCTTACAGAAAAGCGGTATGTTATCTATCCCAGTTTTAGTCACAATGCCTATTATGGAATTTGTGTTGGGTTTGAGATTGTTGGTACTTGTGCTGGTAATTTTGCACAGATTCAAGCGTTTGTTGATGCGCTGGAATCTCGGAAGATCACGGTCAGCGTTCGACAGACCCGTGGGCTTGACGCTAATGCGGCTTGTGGGCAGCTCAGGAATGAGTTCCAGAAGAATCCTCTGCTCGAGTCGTCCCCACCCTCTGAGCCCAACCAACTACTGGAGTCGCCTACGTCCTCGGAGTCCAGCCTCGTTCCTGCTTAGCGCAGGAAATCTACCTCAACTATGTAGAAATCGAGGTTGTTGTGAATTTCTGCATTCTAAATTTCACACAGGCCCTGAATTGCTCTGCTCACACATAGATCACCGGCTTATAGTTATAAAGCTGATTAGGACGCAGCCTTCTATGGCTAATGAGCTTATTCATATTCGGTGTGAGAGGCTCCTGTTCAGTTGAGATTTGAAGGATTTTCTTTGAGATATGAAATGTTCTGCATGAAGTTAGTATATGTATTTGATACAAGTTATGTATATGGGTAGAGAATTTTGGAACAAATAGCATGTATGGTTCTTGAAGCTGCCAAATCTTATGCCATTATTGTCTGAATTTCTATATAACCGTCCGCCAAAACGTTAAAATAAATTCAAATGAATTTAAGAACAAATTATCAGGTAAAAGAATGTCAATGAAAAGAATTACAAAGTTCTGTTCAAGTATGGAAGTTCTGAAAAGAAACTGTGAGATGAAGTGTTACTACAAAATATTTGTATTCGATACAAATAATCTGTTTCTTTAGATCGAAGGAGCGTCCAGGCCCCCATTTTCAACTAAGAAAATAGAGTGTTTTTCAGAAAACGAAGCAATAACATCATACACCCCCAAGACATACTTCCTGCCTACATCAGGGGTGCTAAACAAGAAGAAAGAGAAACTTTAACCCTACAGAAGCATCACAGACTACTGGACTCGACTCATCAGATAAGAGACTAATTAATGTAGTATTACAGTCAGAACATGTAAAAAGGAAACGGTGAAATCATGTAGCAAAGCCGAAAATCACTTCACTGGTAGGCACCTATCCTTTTAACTGTAGGTCCCCAGCCATGGCCTCTCTGAAGATTTCACTCGTCAGTTGACCAAAGTCTTCTAGACACTATGAGCAGCATTTTTCGCAATCCTCTTTTCTGTGGAAATGTCCACGAATCCAACAGAGAACATAAAGAAATTATAACATTAGTAGGGCAATTAGGAAGTATACACTTTAAAAGCAAGATTTGTTTATTGTTTTCCAGACACTCCGTAAAAGTCTAGCAAGACCTACAGAGATTATAGCCCTATCCTTGCAAGTGTAGCTAGATAGCCAATTCTGGCATAAATCTAGAAAAGACTTTGGGGTTTTGGAATTCCCCAAAGCAGCCCCAATAACATTCGATAAGAACCTAGCTGGTGAACAAGAAAAGAGCAAGTGATCAATGCTCTCTTCATTGTCACAGAACTCACATTTCCTACTTCCTGTCCACCCTTCGTTACTCAAGTTATCTTTGGACAAAAATCTATTTTAAATAACAAGCTAGGAAAAGGCTTTAACTTTTAAAGACATTTTCGTCCTCCACAACAACTTGTAGGGGAAGACAACATGTCTAGCAATGATGTATTAGTATGATAAAGCGACTTAAGAGAGAAAGTACCCAAGGTTTTGAGTAGCCACTTAACCTTGTCAATTTCTTCAGTCTAAACAACTTGACCACAAATATCCAACATGTCATTCCAGATAGCCAAGGTATGCCCGTACATGCATCTCCTAAATCTAATACAATCGAAGTCCTTGTTAAACGCCTTAGACTGTCATATGCTTGCAGAAGGAAAGATTGTACAATCAAGGGAAAAGAACACAAAGCGGTTTATCCTTGTCCAAACATCCTCCCAGAATCTAGTCTTACGACCATCACCCAAAACCCTCTCACAACAACTATAAAAAATATCTTTTACCTCCATGACACCGTTCAGGAAGTGAGAGTTGGCAGGAGACGGTTCACATTGAGTCAAAGTATTTTTCCTCAAGCACTTTGCTCGAATCATGTCTTGCCACTCTCATTTTCTTTTTAAGAGAAATAATAAACACAACCACACATTTGTTTCTCAACCTTAGTAATACTGACGTCACATTAAATTTAGAGTGAAAACATAGGCACTAATATCAATGTTCTGCCACCAACATACAAGAAATAGGGCGCCTAACTTTTATTGTTTGCTAACTAATAGAAGAAAAAACAAATCTCGCACTGATAAAAGCAGGGAAAATTTACCTTTGTTTTTATCTCTATTATCAAAGCATGCAAGTCACATCACTGTCCCGATTTACAATTGTTGAATCAATAATAAATTTGGACTTACAAACCAAATCCCTAAATCCGCCTCTAAGAAAGTCAATAAATTTGATCATGTGGTGTAAATCCTAGAAACTCTAAATCTGACTATAAGATACAGAGGAACCACGATACAGATGATTGTGAAATGGAAAATTTAGGTTCAAATCCTAAAATCCTCAAATCTTTAAATTCGATTCGCCACCAAACCAATATGCCACTACCAACAGAGCGCATACTCAACTCCTTCTGCCAGTGGCAAATCTAGAAAGAAAATGCATTGTGGGTTCAAAGTTCACGCCGAGAAAACCGAACACTCTTTAGAATAAAAAAATGGTTATCTCCTAATCCTTTTGTGCAAATAAAGTGAAATTTTCCCAGATCACTACGGGAAACATGTAGTATTTATAGATTTTTTTTTTCAGGTTTTAGGAAAAATATCAAATTTTGAAAGAAGAAAATGTTTTTACCAATTTAAAGAGACAATATGTGCCAAAAATGTGCTCATATTGACATGACATTTCTGAACACCAATACTAGCAGCATGATTGACATACAACAAAGTTTCATACAATCCGCACAACAGTACATCAAGTACTAGAGAAGCGACCAAAAAAAGACAAAGACAATGATATTGATGTTCTCAATGAGAGCGGGTTGAACGATAACATTGATTGGGGCAATCACTACTGGAATCAGGATCTTTGCCGTCAGCTAGATCTTTGCCGTCCGCTAGCTGACGGCAAAGAAGGTCTTTGCCCTCAGCTTAAAAGAAGCTAACGGCAAAGATGCAGCTGACGACAAAGATCATGTTTGCCGTCAGCCAACCCTTTGCCGTCCGCTAGCGGACGACATAGAAAATTTGCCGTCCGCTAGAATAATCAGGGTGACCCACTAACGAGTAACACCTAATGGACACTTTTTTTGCCGTCCGCTAGCTGACGGCAAAGAACCTGGCCAAACTAACGTCCGTTAGATAGGATCTTTGCCGTCTGCTAGCAGACGACAAAGAACCGTGCCCTAACTAAAATCCATCGACGCCCGCCCGCGCACATCTCTATCTGTCCCCCCTCTATCTCTCTCTCCGCCCGCGCCGGAGCCGCCGCCGCCCCGTGCCACCCCGCCCTCGTGCCGCCGCCGCCCCGCCCCCGTGCCGCCGCCGCCCCGCGCCACCCCCATCGCCGCGCCGCCCCAGCAGCCCCGGTGACCCCCTTCCCCGCCCAGCGCCATCCCCATCGTCGCGCCGCGCCGCCCCGTGCTCGAGCCGCCGCCGCCCCACGGCACCCACGTCGCCGCGGCACCCCCTCCTCCACCCCGGCAGCCCCGACGCCCCGCTGCTCCACCATCGCGGCCGCCCCGCCGCTCCGGCGCCCCCTCCTCCACCCGACGGCCCCGGCGCCCCTCTGCTAAACCACCGCGGCGCCCCATCCTCCACCCGGCGGTGAGACCTATTGTATTTTTTCTATTTTTTGTTTCTGTATTTTAAGTTTATTTTAGGTTTGGTTTAGTTTAGGTTTACTTTAGTTTAGGTTCACTTTAGTTTGGCTAAACGTGTGGGAACTCCGCTCCTACTTCGTTCACATCTATTCTTGCTCAGTTCTGTATGGCCTGAGAAGCAACAATAAATTGAGCTGGCGTTTTTGGCAGTGGCAATCATCTGATTCAGATGTCAACTTCCAAAACATGAACAGATTGATGTTGTTCGTGGATGATTGAATGCACAATAATTGTTCATCATATATGTCAATGCACTTTGTCCACGCCAGGAGAGTGAACATTTCTCTTGAAAGAATGTTTGTTATGGTCGATACAGTTACAGGATTGCTAACATCATGGCCAAATATGATCTCCTGTTATGTGGATTGGTCTATTTACTGTCCAAGTTAAGAAGTATGTATTTGTCTCTATCGATTTAAGGATTACTCCATCCTGCATATTCTGCCACTGTTTAAAGATAACATGGTTTTCTGGACCAGATAGTGTTGAGCACCACAAATATACAAGTGCTCTCATAGTGTAACATGCTCAAATTCTCAAAAAATGCAACAAGTAGCCTTAGATTAAATATCAAGTTCCCTGCTAGTGATAGAAAGAACAGGCAAAGAAGAAAGATGCCAAAGCTTCTACAAGAAGCAGCGGGTAGTAGAGTACTACTTGAGCCAAGAGCCCAAGAACAAGAATAAGTGTAGTAGTAAGCGCAAACTGCTTGGTAAACACAAAATACAGTGCATAGAACAGTCAAAATACAGTGTTGATGTTGTTGAGCACAAATGCATTGCTTTTTTTTTCTCAGTTTTCTTTCATGTCTAGAAACTTGGCTCTATGTTTATAGATATGCTTCTAGATACTAATTGGTCTCTTCTGCTGCTTATTAGAGATGGGGAGAGGCCGTCACCGCAGGCTCTGCTCTGCCACACCGGAGTACGAGTTGGATGCTTCCGAGTTCTCCAGTATCATACTTGAGACTTCCTCCAAGAGGCAGGTATATAAAAGGAGAGATCTCCCCTTCACCCATCTCATTATGATAACTCTGCTGTTTGCTACATCACTCCTTGTCCCAAACTGCAGAGGCTGCCTCACACTTTTATGATGATGCTGGACGGCCATCGGCCAAAGAATGTGAAGCTGCAATAGGCCGGCAACGGGCTTCGCAGGCTTTGGGACGTGGAGTTGGTGATCAGGTACGGCCACATGTACCTGTGTCGTGGCTAGGAGCAGTTCCACCGTACCTACGACCTGCGGCACGGGTACTTCCTTCTCTTCAGGTACGACGGCGACGCCATGCTCACCGTGAAGGTGTTCAACACGACTATGTGTCGCATGCGCTACCAGGACGATGATGATGCCAGTACGTTCCGCCTCTTCTTCCTCTATATTTTGCTTTGTCTCACATCGATTGTTAACGGTCATTGTTGCATTTGGTCAGGCAATGAGAGCAGCAGCAACGACTCTGTTTGCAGCAAAAGAAGCAGCGAGGACGATCCGGTGGAGTGGGGAAGAAGAGGAGCAGAGTAGGGATGAGGAGGTGCAGGCTGACGATGGGCAACAGATGGTGGTGGCTGAGGATGACGTAGCGGTGGTGGTGGCTGGCGATGGGCAAGAGATGGTGGTGGGTGAGGATGACCTAGCGATGGTGCTGCTTGAAGATGCCCTCGCGATGGTGGTGGTGCCTGACAATGACCTCGCGATGGTGGTGACCCCGGTGATCCCATAGCAGGGTGACATGACCATGCCAATTGTGGTAGAAGAGTACATCTCACTGCCTCCACTGCCTCGCCGCTCTTGGCGCATCAGGATGAGGAAGGAGAAGGAGAAGAAGAATGAGGAGTGAATTATGCAAGGTATGTCAGATCTCTAGAATGATCTATATATACTTAGCTTTGTTTCCTCCGAAATGACATAAGTTAGCTCTAATATGCTAAGTTATCTCTAATATGCTTAGTTTCCTAGGTTTGCTCAATAATGACATATACACTTGGCTTACTTGTGTAAAAAAGGCATAAATATGCTTAGTTAACTCAAAAATGGCATAATTAGTTAAGTTAGCTCCAAAATGACCCATTTAACCTAGGTTAGCTCCAATATGATCCATTTTACCTAGGTTAGCTCCAAAATGACCAATTTTACCTAGGTTAGCTCCAATTTGATCCATTTTAGCTAGGTTAGCTCCAAAATGACCTACTTTACCTAGGTTAGCTCCAAAATGACCAAGTTTACCTAGTTTAGCTCCAATTTGATCCATTTTAGCTAGGTTAGCTCCAAAATGATCAGGTTTACCTAGGTAAGCTTCAAT
This sequence comes from Triticum timopheevii, assembly GCA_963921465.1. Classification (NCBI taxonomy): domain Eukaryota; kingdom Viridiplantae; phylum Streptophyta; class Magnoliopsida; order Poales; family Poaceae; genus Triticum; species Triticum timopheevii. The sequence continues at coordinate 661,340,145 of OY997266.1, forward strand.
ATGATCCATTTGAGCTAGGTTAGCTCCAAAATGACCAAGTTTACCTAGGTTAGCTCCAATTTGATCCATTTTAGCTAGGTTAACTCCAAAATGACCTACTTTACCTAGGTTAGCTCCAAAATGACCAAGTTTACCTAGGTTAGTTCCAATATGATCATTTTAGCTAGGTTAGCTCCAAAATGATCAAGTTTACCTAGGTTAGCTCCAATATGATCCATTTGAGCTAGGTTAGCTCCAAAATGATCAAGTTTACCTAGGTTAGCTCCAATATGATCCATTTTAGCTAGGTTAGCTCCAAAATGACCTAGTTTACCTAGGTTAGCTCCAAAATGACCAAGTTTACCTAGGTTAGCTCCAATATGATCCATTTTAGCCAGGTTAGCTCCAAAATGACCTAGTTTACCTAGATTAGCTCCATAATGACCAAGTTTACCTAGGTTAGCTCCAAAATGACCTACCTAGGTTAGCTCCAATATGATCCATTTTAGCTAGGTTAGCTCCAAAATGACCAAGTTTACCTAAGTTAGCTCCAAAATGACCTAGTTTACCTAGGTTAGCTCCAAAATGACCAAGATGGCATAATATGCTTAGTTCACTCAAAGATGGCATAGCTAGGTTAACTCCATTTTACCTAAGTATATGCTTACTTCTTATTCCAGTCTTCTTCTTCTTCTTCTTCATTTTCTTCTTCTTCATGTTCTTCTTCTTCTCCTAAATTTCTTGTTTCCCATTTTGTAGATCTCATTTAATTTACGGAAGCTTGCATGGATGGAGTGCTTCTTTTCCCTTTCTGCTTTTATGCTATATCGATGAACTTGCATGGATGGAACTTGTTATATGGATGGATGGATAACGGTGTTGGATGAACAATGTGAAACTTTTGTAATATGTATGGATGCAGCTATGTACGTGTTGGTTATGTATGTGTATATATGATGAAACTTGTGTGTTGGATATTTCTTTTGTGAAATTTGTGTGTTGAAACTTGCATTGTGTGTTCAAATTGAATGAATTTAAGAAAAAAACAGAAAAAACTGGGGCTATACAGAATCTTTGCCGTCCGCCAGCGGACGGCAAAGCATTTTGCCATCAGCCAGCGAACGGCAAAGATGCCACGTGGCAGCTCTTTGTTCAACCTGAGGCTGTCCTATTTGGTTACTTTGCCGTGTGCCAGCTGACGACAAAGCTTACCGTTAGCCCCCTAACAGCCGGACATTGTCACGTGTGCCGTCCAGGACCATTGCCGTCAGCCGGCTGACGGCAAAGATCGTTTCATCTTTGCCATCTGCCAGCTGACGGCAAAGAAGCCATTGCCGTAGCCCATTCAGCCGGACCTGTTGTCGTCAGCTGACGGACGGCATAGGTCTTTGCCGTCCGCCTTGTGTGCCTTTGCCGTCCGCCAAAGAAGCTGATTCCAGTAGTGAATAATGGATTGAGAAACAATAAGAAGTCTATTTGAACTGATTGCAAACCAACTATGCAAAGTCTTCTTTTCTCTTCATTTCTACAAAAAATGAAACAATGATAGAAATTTGTTGGATTAATTATATTTAGAAGTAACTAGTTATTGACTCGTAGTCTGAAATAAAATAGCTAGTAACTAAACTATCTAATGCACTAACCAGTGAACTAACAAATTCGACAGATCCAAAAACAGTGACTCCTCTTGGACGGGCGACGGCGGATCCGACAAGCTGCAGAGGACTCTGGGCGACGACGCATTTGACGAGCTGCAGAGTACGGGCAACGGCGAATCCAGTGAGCTTCTGAGGACCCTAGGCGATGAGGTTCCCAGCAGCCCTACTCCCTTGATGATGGATCGGTGCCTCAGTTGATGACGACGCCCGCAGGGGAGGCGGCGTCCAGCCCGGAGGCTGACAGGCGGCATCCGGTGAAGAGCCGGCATCTGTCGTGAAGGTTACGGGCGGCGTCTGGTGGGTAGGTTTGGTGGTGGCTACTTGTGCGCGTGCTAGTCGATGGTGGTTATTTGCTCGTGCACGTGGGGGAACCTTAGGTGCTTAGCCACCGATTTTGCTTAGATGAGTTGCCTGCTGGACTAGTTGTTTTGGGCTAAGCTTAACAAATGTGTTGAAGTCTATTATTAAATAAAATTGAACGAATTTGGGGGCTAAGCTCGAGCCTACCGAAGTTTCGCTCGTGGATTCCTCAATTCCTTCTGCCAATATAACTTCAAACCCCGTATATTAGCAGGTCATTAATGTTGTCATGAGCATGCGTTAACTCGCTAATAGTTTAGGTGAATTAATGTAAAACATTCTAGATTGTTTATACTTAACTTTTTTATTTTTCAAAAGACACTGGTTGTCATATTTTTTTAGCAAACAATAGAACAAGTAGTGACGCAAAGTACTAAGATATATTGTTTGTATATACAATCTAATCTTTCGATTAAAAATACATAGGCATTAAGTTGAGACAACATTTTTTTGCTGGTGTTTGTTTGAGACATTATTCCCAAAAGGCTATTTCTTATAATTTATTTCTAGATGAAAGGAAATATCACATTACTCTCTAAATTAATTTGTGGCATTTATGTGTTCACATATAGTTTAGTATCTTCAAATAATTTGTTAGCTCTAGAGTAACAAGTTACAAAGATCTTGATAACTATTTCTAAAGAGTATATAGTTGATTAACTTAGGCATAAATAAATAGAAAGCTCTAGAACGTGTGGGATGCCTACAAGTTGCGTGAAACAATTGTTCCAAGTGCGAAGTCAAGTCATATACACTGGAGGCACTAATGGATGATTGCAATAATTATTTCCTTTAAATTGGACGCAGGGTATCCTTCAAGTACACTCTGCTAGGTAATCCAGCAATGCCTTTACATCGAATGGCCCATCTATCAGACGAGGATGGGTGTTTAAAATTGCATTATCATTAGTTCATTACAGCTATTAGCACCTAACATGCATGAACTATTCCATTTTGCTCAGTTGGGGTTAACGATGAAAAGGCGCATGCTGAAGAACTAACACGAATGTGGAAGTGGTTATCACGTGAACTTGATTCCCTATAACGTGGTAGAAGCTTCTGACTTTCTGAGCACAGGAGGCAAAAGCAGTATGGTATCTATCTCAGCCTTAGACACAATGCCTATCGTGAAATTTGTTTTTGGTCCGAGATTGTTTGGTATTTATGGTGGTGATTTGCCACATTCCAGCATTCGTTGATGCATTGGAATCTCGGAAGATCATGATCAGCGTTAGACAGACCCGTGGGCTTGACGTTAGTGCCAGAAGAATCCTCTGCTCGAGTCGTCCCCACTCACTGAGGCTAACCAACTGCTCGAGTCATATATGCCCTTAGAGCCCAGCCTTGTTCATGCTTAGCACGGGAAAATCTACCTGAATTATGTAGGAACCTAGTTATTTCTGTATTCTAAAGTTCACATAGGTTCATAGATCACTGGCTTATAAGTTGTAAAGCTGATTAGGAGGCAGCTTTCTGTGCCTAATCAGTTTATTCCTATTCTACATGCGAGGCTCCTGTTCAGTTGCGTTTTGAAGGATTTTCTTTGAGATATATGGTTGTGGAAGCTGCCAAATCTTGTGCCCAGGACTTATAAGAAGTTAGCATAAGTTAGAGAATTTTGGAACCTCTTCATAATTTTGGAACAGGAGCCTCTTATAGAATACAACCATAAGTTAGAGAATTTTGGAACCTCTTCATAATTCATAATGTAGTATTCTATAAAATACAAGGTGCTGATAAGTTATGAAGAGTTCTGAGATGAAACTGAGATATGAAGTGTTATGTACAATTGGTGCCCACCTTGGGGGCAAGTGTCTATCGATATTATGGTGTAGATGGTTCCATCTTCAGTTCCTTCCGGCATCGTTCATTTCGGCGTCCTTGAGTTTGCCATCGATGGCTCGGCGTGGCATCCTGGTGCGCCGCTGAACAAGAACAACACTGATATGTTGGCTCGGGGGAGTGTCGACTATCTGCCCAATGGCTCGGGCATCCCTAGTCTTCACCTTTCAGCTTCATACCAGTCGGCTCAGCTAGTGCCTTGGCGTCGATGGAAGCGCTCGGGAAAACCTCGTCCTCAGTTTCGTTGTTCCACGAGTCAGCTTGTGGGGATGATGGACTCTGAATAACTTTACCCCGTCTTGGAGTCAGCCTTCAAGGGGGAAGATAGTTGTAGGACTCAGTCGTCCGTAGAAGAAGTCTTCATGGCTAGCACACCGACTCCCGAGACAAGCAGTCAGAGGGACGCGCCAGTTGATCCATCTGTCACATCCGGCAATGCTGCGGCAGGTGATGGACGGCACCGCGGTCCGCAACTTGCTATAGAACAACAGCAGATCGTCGTGCAACTTCTTAACACTCCCATCCTGGGAGAATTACCGGCTGACAAGGCCCTAGAGGCCGCGTGCGGACCACCCTGGCTGAGCACGCCCATCTGGCGTAAATTGAGCATAATCTGACTATTGGAGAGCAGGCGCTGCCAGACAACAATCGGTCATACCGGGAGCCAGCTACATTAGTGGTTTGGCGCGAACGTGACATCAACAAAAGCTTCACAATAGGAGGATCAGCAGACCTTCGCGTTCTTCGCACTCCGATTAAAATGTCCGGGCTGCAACCTGACTGGCAAACGCAATCCAGCAACCTGGAGACGAAGTTATTGCAGATGGCATTCAACAACGAACAAATTTCCTAAAGGCAGTAGTCGCACAAAATGAGATGATTTCTCAGTCTCGTGACCTACTAGCATCTCGGGAGCAAAACTGCTAGAGCGGGTAGCAAATGAGATATATGCAGCTTCGCAGGGATGGAGAATCAACGTGGCGTGACTGGAAGGATGAGCAAAAGTCCTCCCCCGCTGGCCGCTGTAGCTGCTAGTTTCTTCATTTGTTGTTCTGCTTTCTAGTAGTTGTCTTTTGGACTCTGTTGCCAGGGCATAGGGTAATGCCTAGATGATTAAGGTGGGATGAATTTTTTAAGACTTTGATGCGTGTGCTGTTCGTCACCTCGCTTGGCTCTGGATCATTTTCCCTCCGGACGCAGATTTTTAGAGAACTTGCACCCAGGCCCTGCTATCCCGGCTCCTCAATATTGTTTTAAGATCTGTGCGAGACAACTAACTTCGTATATGAAATTTTCTCTTTTTTGTTTCTCTCATATAGAACAAGTTTTGAACTTCAAACTTTGCAGCGCAGCAAAACTTACTAACTAGAATGTGGGATAAAACATTCAAATTTTTTGGTCCAACATAAATACTAAAAAATATATATTTTAATCAAATAAAACTTATTTTGTATATTTATGTTGGACAAAAGAATCTAATTTTTTTATCCTAGATTCTAGCTAGAAAGCTTTATTGTTCTGTAAAGGTTTGAACTTGAAGACATTGTTCTATGTGAGAGAAACAAAAAAAAAGAGAAATGTACTTGCACGGATCTTGATGCGAAGAATTGATGGCTAGATAAGAAGGGCCTGAGTGCAGGTGCTCTAAAATATATTTTCGTTTCCCCTCCGGGGGTTTTGACAGACTTGGGGGGGGGGGGGGGGGTATGTTAGGGTCGATTATGGTCTCGTAGTTTGTTTTCGAATGCTATGGTTGCTATGGTTTTCTATAATGAAAATTGGAAGGGGAGAACCCTTCTTTTATCAAAAAAAGAAGATCTACTAGCATCTCGCAGTCGAGTGCCTGGTGGGACAACTGAGTGCTGACAGTGGCATGTTCACATCCTCGATAGTCAGGGGTTGAGCAGTCGGGCATGGGTTGGGCATGAGCCGTCACCACGTCACCGAGAGGATCCTTCTCGGGGACGTGATGACCTTTCTGCGCAACGCCGAGTGAATTCCCCTCGGCATCATGATGACGTTTCGCCATGAGGGCACAGAGATGAGCCTTGTGGACGACAAGATTATTCGCCGTGACAACAAAGTAATCCTCCTAGTCATCGTGATGCTTCTTCATGCCACCGAACTACTGTCCCCGACGGCGTGGTGACTCGCCTTGCAATCGGGATACCTCTCCCCGGCTGTGGGATGATCCGCCGCTCAGGAGGGGTGACCAGCGTTGTGGGCACGATGATTAGCCTCGATGCCATGGAGATTCTCCCAGGAGACGGGGTGTCTCACCACAATATGGGGATGATCGACATTACAACGCACGTGAAGGTCGTGGTTCACGGCCTAAGAGCATCTCCAACAGCCGCGCTATAGCGCCGCGCGTAAAAAACTTGTTTAGCGCGCGCGCTGCGGCTGGTTTTGCGCGCCTGCCTGTGCTGGGTCCAGCAGCCGCGTCATAATGCAGCGCGCGCGCCGCTCCAGCAGAGGGCAAAAATACAGCGCGCGCGACTCGCCGGGCATTTTGCATATATGGATATTTTGGACAAAAATGAACATGTAAAATTTAACACAAACAAGTTGATGAATAAAAGTTCATGCCCACAAGTTCAAAATCATGCCCACAAGTTCATCCAACCAAGTTCAAATGCAAACTAAAAGTTCAAGACATGAAAGACACATCAATCTTCATCTTCCTCTTCTTCGTCTTCGTCCTCATCTTCCGAAGACGACTCTTCCGCCTCCGAAGATGAACCTTCCTCCCTATCCTCATCACGCACCGCATCACGCACCGCATCATGTGAAGCTCCGACGGTGTTGGCAAGATCTTCAACGACATCTTCATGGGAATGTGTGTGAGAAGCCATGGCGGCCGGAGGTGCACCCATGCCTCCCATGAGAGAAGCAAAACTCATGCCTCCCATGGCGGCCATAGCGTCGGAGGGTGCTCCAAAGCCACCCATGCCTCCCATGGCGGCCGGAGGTGCACCCATGCCTCTCATGACTCCAAAGCCACCAATGCCTCCCATGGCGCCGAGGCCACCGCCTCCCATGGCGCCGAGGCCACCCATGCCTCCCATGGCGCCGAGGCCACCGCCTCCCATGGCGCCGAAGCCACCCATGCCTCCCATGGCGCCGAGGCCATCGCCACCCATTGCACGAACCAAGGCTCTTTTTCGGATCAAGACTTCTTGTTGGGCAAGATTGACATACTCCTTTTGCGCCACATTGAGGTTAGATGTGTCCATGAAGAACAAGTGCTTCTTCCATTCCAACAACTTAGCTCGCTCCTCGTTGCTCACTTTCCTCTCCTCCAAAGTCACCTTTCTCTCCTCGGCCGCCACCCTTCTCTCCTCGGCCGCCAACCTCCTCTCCTCGGCCACGGCATCTTGGTTCCTTGCCATTTTCCTCACCTCATTCGCTTCGACCCTTGCCTGCGCGCGAGGCCGACGCTCGGCGGAGCTCCGGCGGTGGCGACGCCAGCGCTCGCCGCGCTAGGGTTTCCGGCGGCGGCGGCGGCGGGAGGGGGGGGGGGGGTCGCGGATGTATAGTGGGGTGAGCGGGGCGCCGGTGTGCGCGTCCATGGCGGGGGGCAGGGCGCCGGCGCGCGCGGGGCGTAGGACGAGGAGAGGGAGAGAGTGCGGGCGCGAGCGCTCGAGTGTGCCGCGCGCTGTAGCTGGCGCTCCAAATACACCGCGCGGATAAATATTTTTGACCGCGCGCCCAACCCGTTATAGCGCGCGCGCCGTTTTTGCGCGCCCGCTGGAGCGACCCGCCGCGTTGCGCGCGCGCTAAAAAAACCTATTTTACGGCGCGGCGCTAGTTTAGCGCGGCTGTTCGAGATGCTTGGACCGCACAAGAGCGCTGTGGCGCTAACAAGAATGCGATAGACCAAGTGGATCAGGAACTTCAGGCCCGTTGTGTTTCAGTCGGCATATTCATACTACCCCCTTCCCCGACCAATTCCGGATGGGCTCGGGAAATGGGAATTATGATGGCAAGACTAAGCCAGAAACTAGGCTAGCAGATTATCTTCTGGTCATTCCGATCAGAGGTGGCAATGAGAATATGGCCATGTGGGATCTTTCTCTCTACCTTGAGAGATTAGCTCAGGCCTGGCTGAAAATCTGACAAAGGACAGTATATATAGCTGGAGAGAACTCGAAGATGTTTTCTTCAAGAAGGCACATACAAACGCCCTAGAGGATATCAAGTGTTGATGCTCTGTGTTCAGAAGCCTAGGAGTCCGCTCAGGATTACATTTAAAGATGAACGTAGCTCCTCAACTCATGGAAGGGGTAACAGAACACCAAGCGATCCTTGCCTTCCAGCAAGGTGTGAGATATGAGCACCTCTAACTCAAGCTTGGGCGAACAGAGATAACCACCATGTGCCAATTGATGGACATTTCCAACCGGTACGCAAAAGGTGAGGAAGATGACATAATTCTAAAAGGCGGGCCACGAAACCAACCGGCTGCTCAGAAGGGGTAGGACAACCAAAATTAACGGAATGACAAGAGAACAAGCGCCGCCAGTCGGACGGGGTCAGCGGAGCATAGCTGGTCACTGCAGTGGCCAAGCGAAAAAAAGGTACTGGACAAGCCTTGTTGCATTCACAACAATGAGGAGTTTGGCCCAACTAAGCATACACTATTAGAGTGAAGGGCTCTGAAGAAGATGCAGTCGGCGAAGGACAAAGATACGACTTATGATGAAGGTGACAAGGAATCATAAGACCCTGCACGTGGATACCCCGGCGAGAAGGATGTCTGCTGATTTTTCTTGGCTGGAGACCAATCGGATCCAGAAGGTCGGGAATCAGGAAGCCAACATGGCAGCCCGACTATCCCCAAATTCCGGAACTGGTCGGAGAAGCCCATTACCTTTGACCGGTCAGATCATCTGCCTCATATGTCGTACCCCGAAACCTCAAGCTCTTGTCGTCGTCCACTTGTCAACAGATTTCGACTGCAAAACGTATTTTGATGGATGGAGGAGCCAGACTGCAAAACGTATTTTGATGGATGGATGGATGGAGGAGCCAGACTGTAATCGGGAAGCCAACATGGCAGCCCGACTATCCCCAAGTACATGAATTTGGTCGGAGAAGCCCATTACCTTTGACCGGTGAGATCATATGCCTCATCTGTCGTGCCCCTAACGTCAAGCTCTTGTGGTCGATCCGCTTGTCATCATATTTCGACTGCAGAATGCATTGACGGATGGAGCAGCCAGAGTGAACATATTATAGGACGCGTTTAGGGAGCAGCGGTCCGGAGGGCCGACCAAAAAGGAAGTATTTGGCTCTAATCCATATAAATAGAAAAAAATTGTCTCCCTAATTCACGTGCAAGGAAAAGTAATTCATATTAGAGTGAGAAAATAGCGTGCAATCAGAAAGAAAATACTCCCTCCATCTCAGTTTACAAGTCTTGCACGGTACTTAGGTCGTTAATTTGACCAACTTAATAAGTGGCATATATTGCAAAAAATATATCATTAGAAACTTTAGATATTCTATTTTCTAATGATATAATTTTATGTTAAACTATTTTATTTTATATAAGTTAAATTGACGACCTAGATACACTTGCAAGCCTTGTAAACTGAGATGGAGGGAGTACAAAAGCATATATGAACATGTGTGAACGCATTTAATATGTATTTCAAATTTTTTAAAAAGTCATAACTTCTAAACCGCGCGCGAGAATTAAGATCTGTTTTCGCCGTTGGAACCATGAAGACGTGCTCTGCAAAACTAGATCCCACATGGATGTGTTTCAACGAACTTTTTTGTGTGCAACTGACTCCCTGTTTAGTGCAACTGTTTAGTAATCGATGTGCAACTATCTCATCACAGATGTGCAAATTTCCCCCTACTCACGGACATGCAGTTTTCACAGATGCGAACAACTATGAACGCATTAATGCGGGGTTAGTTTTTCTAAAAGAATCATAACTTTTGAACCGAACATCAAAACTAAGATCCGCTTTCATCATTGGAATCCTCAAGACGTGCTCTTCCAAACTAGATCCCGCATGAATATGTTTTAACCAACTTTTTGTGTGCAATTTAGTCTCTGTGTGATGCAACTGATTATCAGTCGATGTGCAACTACTTGACAGTCGATGTGTATTTTTTCCCTCCGCGAGGACGTGCGGTTTTTACTGATAGCACATTCATTCCAAACTACCCCTGCCAATGAGATGTGCAACTTCATCTGTTGCCCAGGCCAACTTGCTAGTAGTTGATGTGCAACTTTCCCGCTGCATGTTGATTTGCAACTTTCTCTGTTTGCGGCCTCAGCCAGTTGCCTAGCAGTGAATGTGCAACTTCAGTTGTAGCCATGGCCAACTGTCTAACAGTGATGTGCAACTTCCCATCGTACCCCCTGTGGATGTGTAGTTTTTGCTACTAGCACCCCGTCCAAACTACACCGCTGATGAGATGTGCAACTTTAGCGCCCTGTCAATATGCAACTTTTTACTACCCTCATGAATGTGCAATTTTCACCATGCAACTATCCTTCTCTGTGAGATGTGCAACTTCATATGTTGCACCAGCCAACTGCCTAGTAGACAATGTGCAACTCCATCTTTTGCTCGGCCAACTAAATTTACACATCAATAAGCAAGGAGGAGAAGGAGTTGCACATCGACTACTAGGCAGCTGGCTGGAACAACAAACTAAGTTGCACATATCGTTGATAAGATAGGTGGGGTAGGGTGTGCCAGCAGTGAAAAACTACACATCCACGAGTAGGAAGGAGGATTGCACATCAATGACTAGGTAGTTGGTTGGGGCAGAAGATTAGTTCCACATCAGGTTATCATGGGTTAGGTTGCGACTTATAGAAAGTTGGGTCGTGCAATAAATTAGTTTTGAAAAAAGTTGCACGATGCAGTACCAAAGTTGCATCATGTACTAATAGAGTTGCACCATATAGCACAAAAGTTGGCATGAAAAAACTATCGTCAAAGTATACCCATCCAGGATCTAGTTACAAAGATCTCGTCGCGGGGGATTCTAACAGTGAAAACAGATCTTAATTCCGACGTGCAGTTCAAAAGTTATGATTTTTTTAATTTTCTTGAAACGAAATTAAATGCACATTAAGTTTGGCATGTAGCTCATGTGTCACGGTAGTGTACCTCATCAAAAAAGAAAAAAAAATCACTAAGCTCTTGCGCATGTAGTCTGGCAGGCTTGTCCCAGCCATTTATTTTGTCACGTAGCATTGGCCGCTCGATTCCATCAAATCGTGCACGCGCACGATTAGGTACTTACGCATATTATATGCAAGTACTTTGGAGAAAAAGAGAATTCTCCGGCCGAGGCTTAATCCGACTGGGTGGTCCCTGGCATCCAAGCCAAACCACTTGGGCAGATCTCTCCGGAGGTCGTTTACGGCGACGAGAAAATTTTCTGCAAGGGTCCCTTGTCCTTCGAGGTGGTCGACTCCAAGAGTGAGTACTACACCATTTTTGGACCGATGTACATAAATTTAATGGCCCGTCCATGCTATGTGTACTTGAAGATCAAAATGTCGGGTCCCAAAGGAGTGGTCACAATTCCTGACAACCCAAAGCATGCAAAAAATATTGCGAACAAAAATGCTAACTTGGCAGACACCAGTGAAGCCGAAACTAACTCTAGATTCGTCCTTCTAGTCGACAATGGGCACGAAGAAAGTTTAGGTGCACCCTAAAGACCCAACCAAGACGGCTGAGATTGCTGATGACCTTGATCCCAAATAAGAAAGGGAGAGTTTTGTTTTTGCCACTCTAGGTTTTGCCAAATTTTGTTATGCCACTCTAGCTTTTGACATTTTAATTTTGCCACTCTTAGCTTTTGACAATACATCACAATTGCTATTCTATGGCAAAAACAAAACTTCAAGAGTGGCAACTGTGATACATTGTCAAAAGTTCAGAGTGGCAGAAGTGAAATCAAATAATTTTTCTTTTACCACGGAATGGCGATTGTGATACATTTTTAAAAGCTAAGAGTGGTAGAAGTGAAATGTCAAATTTGAGAGTAGCATATGGAAAATTGGCAAAATCTAGAGTGACACAAAAAAAAAATTCCAATAGGAAATAGAGCTCGTCGGTTTCCTCCGTGAGAAGTGTGATATCTTCGCATGACCTACCACAACATGCACCCATGCATGGAAAAGATCCACCACCACGACATGCAACCATATATGATTTTTGATTCTATTATTCTATTTATGTTCAAAAAATATTTTACAACTATACATGACCAAATATAATAAGTCATATGTATTCTTAATATTGATAAATAAGGAATCTAAATATAATATTGCAAATAATCAAATCAAGTTTAATTAAATATATTGCAACCGATTCCCACGACAACGCGAGAGGTGTCATCTAGTAATAAGGAGACATGATGCCTTTGTTTTGAAAAAATAGGGCAAGAGAAGAGAGGAACTCAGTTTGAGTCTTGTCCGGTCCATGAGCGAGTCGGTCTGAAGGAAAACGTAAACGAGCTGGCAACTGGCATCGCCGTAAGAAGTTAATGTTTCATGTAGAAGAAAATTACCCGTAGTTCTCAAAAGGAAAAGTTACCCGTATGGTCGGTTGCAAACTTGCAATTGTAGACCGACTCCACTAATCGACTCACCATCGCTATATAAGCCAGCCAATCGTACGTCCTCCTCCAATCCGCACCCCGATCCCTGCCGGTCTCCAAACCCTAGCTAAACCCCGCCACCTCCCGCGGCACCTGCGATGGCTCCCGTCGCCGACAACGACACGGCGGACCGCAAGCCCCCCTACTCCTGAATCCTGATCCTCTAAAAAGAAATACCCTCAAGCCATGGCGGCCATGGATCACGTGCCGCCCGGCTTCCGCTTCACGCCGACGCCGGAGGAGCTCATCCTCTACTACCTCGACCCCTGGGTGGCCGACCCGGGAAAGACGCCCGTCGGCGAGCGCCAGGGCATCGTCTGCGTCGCCGACATCTACGGCGAGGACCCGGCCGCCCTCACGGCGCGCCACCGGCGCTTCGGCCACGACGACGGCAACTGGTACTTCCTCTGCGTCGCCCGCTGGAAGGGTAACCGCGCGGGCGGCCGGGCCAGCCGCACCGTCAAGGGCGGCGGCACGTGGCACGGGTACGGCAAGCGGGTCGCCGTCGCCGGGGCCGGGCACCGGCAGGCCTTCGAGTACCTCGACGCGCGCGGACGCAAGACAGCGTGGCTCATGGAGGAGTTCGGGACCTTGCTGCCGGCGGCCACCGACGGCCACGGCGTCAGGGTACTCTGCAGGGTGCACGAGACGACGAGGACGGCGGCGGATGATGACGAGGTGGAGCGCGGGGAGAGCAGCAAGGCCGCCCGGTCTTCTAAGAGGCGGCGCCGCCGGGAGCACGACATGGCCGCAGATGCAAAGGATGAGCTCAAGTCATTGGAGATGTTTGCGACGGAGGAGGAGAAGCCGGAGCCATTGGAGCACATCTTCACCAAGGACGAACCAAAGTCATGGGAGATGCTTGCCATGGAGGATGGAGCTGAGCCATGGGAGTTGATTACCATGGAGGACGAACTAGAGCCACTGCAGATGCTTACCATGGACAAGCCATCTCCACTGCAGATGCTTACCAACAACGTGACATCTCCACAGGAGATGCTTACCAACAACCTGCCATGGCCGCTGGAGATGCTAACCAACAACCTGCCATGGCCACTAGAGATGCTCACCAACAACTTGACATGTCCATTGGAGATGCTTACTAACAACTTGGCATCTCCATTGGAGACCCTTACCAAGAACTTGCCAGAGCCAGCGGAGACCGTTACCAAGAACTTGCCATCTCCATTGGAGATCCTTACTAAGAACTCTGTAGAGCCATTGGACATCCTTACCAAGGAGGACCAGCCAGAGCCATTGGACGCAGAGGAACCCACGACGACAACGACAGCCTTCGAACAAGACTCCGGGGCGACGAACAAGGAAGCCACCCCTAACGTGGAAATGGAGATGCCGGCCGATGCAGAGTGGCACTCGCACTACCCGGAACTGTTCGAGCAGAAAGAGCCTCCGCCCATGGAAGACGTCATGAAGCCTCTGCCGGCGCCGACGGTCCAAGAATTCGTGCAGGGAGCCCCTCCGGCGGCGGCTGTCGAAGAATTCGGCGGGGTTGCTTGGGGTTGGGGAGGCCATGGCCGGCGCTGCTTAGTGAGGCCTATATCGTTAGCTTGGATACTACCTGGTTTTTGACATGGTTATTTGTTCTAGCAGTTTCTTTCTCTTTACTAGCTACTTTATTGGAAGGAAAATCATTGTGTGCCAAGCTCTGCTTTTACTGTGTTTGTCTGAGATGTAGCCATTAATCCCTGCTGTATATACAACTGGATTTATCAATTGTACAATGTCATCATAATCCAAAAATTATTGTTATAACTCTGGAATTTATTGCTCCCACAGCAATCTCATGTCATTACTTACAGTGTCATCGTCAACATTACAATGCTATTGTGGATTCTGTCATGCATATTGTAACAACAGTAAAGTGGTAAAAAGATGTACAACAATCGGTCGGGTTACTCTAGGCCCTCGGCATTCAAAATAATGTACAATGATTTACAGTATCCACAAAAGTAGCATTCGAACCAAACTCACAGAACCTAAAAGTGCCGCCTTCACTCTATGATCACTACGACTCTGTTCAGGAGGTTCAAGCCGAACGGCGTGTCTTCGGAGTTCACCTTGACGGTAAGATCCAGTGGTTCCGAGGTATGCCCATCCGCCACGACAGTAATCAGGCAGGGGTTCGAAGTGCTCAGGATCTCGCTGCTGAATCGCCAGCACAAGCCGGAGGCGTCGTCGATGCTGAAGGTCACAGGCATATCCATTGATACTAGGTGAATATTGGCATTGCTGAGTACTTTCGATGCGAGAGTTTGGGCTACTAGAAGGTTCTTGTCGGTGTTGTTGTCTGTACTCTCTTCGGTCTGCTCGTGCTTTTGAAGATGATCTTTGAAGGTGCACCTGTAGCATTTCCTAACAGATTTAGTTCCAGCATATAGTCAACAGATCATCACAGCATGAGTTCGTGATGTGGACTCAGGTTATGCAATAACATTATAGTGGGGACGAACAATCAGATACTTTAGTGCACATGAAGATAATCTTAATTTGGATCTGCATTCATCCACATGATGCAAAGTGCATAATAAGTATCATGTGTGTCGGTGTACTAGAGTAGGGGTACCCTAGTATCCCGAACTTGTGCACGGGCAGTCGCAGCACCCCGCGGCAAGGCTTGCAGGGCGACCGCCAAGGTCCTCCATGGTTCCCTTTGGAGCCATTCAAGAACAAAGTATTCAAGACAAGACCCCGGCAAGAGGAGCTTGCTGAGAAGGCCAACCAAGGCATCTCCAGCCAAGGAGACAAGACCCCGGCAAGAGGGGCTTGCCGGGAAGACCAACCAAGGCACCTCAAGAAACTTGCCGCGACGCGCCTCGCGTCCCGGCAAGGCCCGGTGAGCGACAAGCTTCTGGGCGCGGCAAGACAACGACCGCGGCAAGGCGCTTGCCGCGGCAAGCTACCCCTCTGTACCCACGCTCCAGCGCATCCGTCAACGTGTCGCCCTGAGGCCATTCCAGGCACGCGTGGCGAGAGGCTATGCAGCCAAGCGGTGCGAGGTGGCAAGCGGCGCTGACAAGATAGCCATCGTGGCAAGCGGTGGCGCACCTGACGGTCCCTTTTCTGCACTGTTTGGGCGACACAGACGGGCATTCAATGCCCTTGTCCCCTGTCGTCAGAGTTAGGTAGGATACACTGTGCAAGTAGGTGTACCAACCACAGTTCTTTTACACTTTTACCCTTGCATGCGTTGCCACCTGTCGGTGACCCCTTTAGCATATAAAAGGAGACCCATGCGCAACGTAGAGGGGGGTTCGGAAGGTTCGAAACCAGAAACACTCACGCTCGGTCTCACAGCTAGTGTACTGTAGCGCTCATCGCTCTCGAGCAAGAACACAATACAAATCAGACAAGCAGCAGTAGGAGTTTTATCTCTCCGGAGAGCTCCGAAGCTGGGTAAAATCGCTCGCGTGCTCCGCCTCGATCCGCTCCGCTCTTCGTGCGGCCTCCGCCCCCTGCCGAACCGAAAAGGGGCTCCGGTCCCGTAGGTGTTCATTCCCACGACATCTAATGGCGCGCCAGGTGGTGGGCGTCGAGGTTGTGTGAACCTGATCCGGTGTTCACGCGAGCCAGATCTTCATCTTCTTCATCATCTTCATCGACATGCCACCGAAGAAGAAGGCTTCGGAGGTGGCTGCCCCGTCCACGTCGATCCCGCCGCCACCGGAGCAAATGGGTGGTGGGATTGACGCCGGCGGAGGAACGGGCGCCGACGAGGGAGCTCACGGTGCTGCCAGGTCCAAGGACAAGGCTGCACAGACCTCGGCGTCCGTGCATGCACCGCGCCCATCTCAGGAGGTGCGGGACCAACAGCGTCATGGTACTCGCGGTACCATACGTTCGTTGGACTGAGATCGAGCTGGTGGATCTCGAGATGCTCAAGACCAGCATGCGCGCCAACATGCTGGCACAGGCAAGGCACGGTCGCCCGGACGGGATGCTGCTCCTTCCAACATAGTTAGAAGTTCGAGCATATCCCGCTCCTCGCACCGTTCGCCACCGCCACCCAAGACTCCAGCAGAAGCTTTGGCACGAGCTCAACTGCTCCTGGACTACCCTCCAACGTCGGACAAAATCGACGACTGGAGGGCCACCATTCAGAGTCTCATCGGCTTCGCCAACGGTGACACTCCACGCCAGCCGGCTGCATCGCAGCCGCGGCAAGATCACCAGGCGCAATCCGGTGGCGACAAGACCGGTGGGGGTGCAACCACCGTGCATTCTCCGCCCCGAAGGCCAAGATCTCCGACTCGCCGGGTCAACCTCGACACCGACTCCACCGCGTCGTCGGATCCACGAGCTCGTCGCGATCAACGCCAAGTTCTTGACGAACGACAGCAAGAAGACGCTCGTACTCGCATCGAGCGTCGAAGAGAAGCGCGGCGTCAATCCGACCAGCGCGCTGGGCCCACTGTTGACATGCATGCGCCAGGGGAACCAGGCGACTTGCCGTACGCGGTAGGTTGCCCTGAGTTCACTCGTGAGCTGCGGCAAGTCCAGTGGCCCAGCACAAAGAACTTCAAGCCAGACGTACCAGAGAAGTACGACGGCAAGTTGCATCCGTCGGAGTTCCTCAGCATTTACACCATCGCGGTGCAGGCTGCCGGGGGACGCGACGACAAGATCCTTGCCAACTACTTCCCGCTGGTGCTCAAGCCCAATGTCAGATCCTGGCTCATGCACTTGCCGGACAACTCCATATCCTCATGGGCGGATCTGTGCCATCAGTTTGTCGGCGCCTTTACAGGCGGCCACAAACCTCATGGCCAAGAGAGCGACCTTCATCTGCTCGCCCAGAAGGAAGGAGAGCCCCTGCGCAAGTATATTCAGAGATTCAGCCAAGTGCAGCGCAACATCCCAGATGTCCACCCTGCCGTGGTCATCAGCGCGTTCCATCAGAACGTGCGTAACCGCAGGATGCGGGAGGAGATGGAGATGTGCAAGATCAGAGACGTCAGTGAGCTATACGCCCTGGCCGACAAGTGCGCACGTGCTGAGGAAGGGAGGAAACTCCCCGGAGAGAATGCAGGAGCAGGAGGATCTGACAGCGATGATGTTGCCCCGGCAAGGAAAAACCGACGGCGAAACAACAGGAAGAAGAAGGGCAAAGATGTGCTAGTCGTTGAGCAGTCCGGCAACGGAGGTGGCGCTAAGGAAGCTGAAACTGTAGCGGTCGCCGACAAGAAGGACGGCTCCGACTAGCAGTACTGCAAGATCCACCGCACCAAGGGCCATGATCTCCGGAGCTGCAAGAAAGTCGAGCAGCTTGTCGAGCAGCAGAAGGCTGAGTGCGAGCGACGTGACAAGGAGAAGGCCCAGGAAGGTACTGGTGGATCCGGCAAGAAGCGTCCCGGCCGGGGAGGGCGCCGCGGCAAGGCCAAGCAGCAGCAAGGAGACAGGGCACCCCGCGGCCGCGACAAGGATGAAGATGAAGACGACGATGAAGACATAGATGATGACGAGGCCGATGAGCAGGAGTTTCGTAAAGCCATAGAGGTCCTTTGCGTTGACGGCGGTGCTTCTCTGCATACTTCGCACCGCTAGCTCAAACAGTGGGTGTGAGAAGTCAATGCGGCAGAACCACCCGTCGAGTCACGCAAGCCTCTGAAATGGTCCAGCACGCCTATCATCTTTGATATTGAGGACCACCCTGATCGCATAACTGCGGTCGGGTGCTTGCCGATGTTGGTTTCACCAACTATCCACAACCTCAAGGTCACTAAGATGCTAGTTGACGGCGGGGCCGGCTTGAACTTGATCTCCTCCGCGGTACTCCGGAAACTCCAGATCCCTGACAGCGAGCTCGAAGAGACCGGCACATTTCAAGGAATCAACCCGGGAAGGAGCAAGCCGAAGGGAAAGATCACGTTGCCGGCAACATTTGGCAGCGAGTAGAACTTCAGGACTGAGAGGGTCACTTTTGACGTTGCTGATTTTCCATTGCCTTACAATGGGATACTCGGCCGTCCAGCGCTAGCCAAATTCATGGCAGCCTCTCACTATGCATACAATGTACTGAAGATGCGAGGCCCGTAAGTGTCATATCTGTCCCTAGCGACAAGAAGGATGCTCTTATCTGCACCGACAAGATTTACCGGGAAGCAGCAGCCGCAGCGGAACGCAAGACACTTGCCGCTGAAGCTCCCGGGGGGAAGAAGAAGACCAAGTCCGGCAAGAGCTCTAATGCCCACTCCGGCAAGCGCACCTCTTCGGAGTGCTGCGCTACCGTCGAGGATGCACCATCGAGATCCACCGGAAAGTGTAAGAAGACGAAGGCAGCTCCGCCAGAGACCAAGAAGGTGTCCGCCAAGGAGGACGGCACTGGTGGTACCTTCACCATCAGTGCCACGCTCGACCCTAAATAGGAAAGCGCGCTCGTTGCTTTCCTGCGGGAGAACGTCGACGTGTTTGCATGGCAACCGTCTGACATCCCCGGTGTTCCCAGGAAAGTAATTGAGCACCACCTTGCCGTCTGTCCTCACGCGCGGCCCGTCAAGCAGAAAGTCAGGAAGCAAGCAGTGGAGCGCCAAGAATTCATTGCAGAAGAGATCAGGAAGTTGGAAGCAGCAGGCCTTGTCAGATGGGTGCTCCATCCTATGTGGTTGGCCAATCCTGTAGTCGTGCGCAAGGCAAACGGGAAATGGAGGCTTTGTATTGACTTTACTGATGTTAATAAAGCTTGTCCCAAAGACCCATTTCCCTTGCCGCGCATTGACCAGATTGTTGACTCCACGGCCGGATGTGATTTGCTTTCATTTCTTGATGCATACTCAGGATACCATCAGATCTTCATGGCAGAAGAGGATGAGGAGAAGACCGCATTCATCACCCCATGTGGCACGTACTGTTTTGTACGGATGCCCTTCGGTTTGAAGAATGTTGGTTCAACATTTGCAAGAGTAGTCAATCACGCTTTTGAGCCACAGTTGCACAGAAATGTAGAAGCCTGCATGGATGACATAGTGGTCAAGAGCAAGGATAGAGCAACTCTGATTCAGGATTTGGACGAGACCTTTGCAAATCTGCGCAAGATCAACCTCAAGCTCAACCCCGAGAAGTGCGTGTTTGGAGTTCCTTCCGGCAAGCTTCTCGGGTTCTTCGTGTCTCAGCGGAGAATTGAAGCCAACCCCGACAAGATCAAAGCCATTGAGCAGATTGAAGCACCGAAGCGCGTCAAGGATGTACGAAGGCTTGCCGGTTTCTTGGCTGCTCTCAGCAGGTTTATCTCTAAGTCTGCTGAGCGCGCCCTGCCATTTTTCAAAATATTGAAAAAGGCAGGTCCAATGAAATGGACTCTAGAAGCGGAGGCTGCGCTGCAGGACTTGAAGAGATACCTGTCCTCCACTCCAATACTTGTCACACCTAAGCCACAAGAGAAGTTGCTGCTATATCTAGCGGCAACCAATCAAGTGGTTAGTGCTGCGTTAGTAGCAAAGAGGGAGGAGGATGATGAGCCAGCAACCGCGGCAAGTGCATCCAGCGACAAACAGGGGGCTTCGCCGACAAGCTCTGGTCCCGACAAGGATGGATCTACGCAGGCACATGAGGAGGTGCAGAAGAAAATGGTGCAGCGCCTAGTTTACTTTGTCAGTTCCCTTCTGCAGGGGGCTAGGTCAAGGTACTCTGGCATGCAGAAATTGCTTTTCGGCCTTGTCATGGCCTCGAGAAAGCTGCGCCATTACTTCCAAGCACATGAGATCACAGTTGTCACTCGCTTTCCGCTGAAGAGGATACTGCAGAATCCAGAAGCAACAGGCAGGATTGTCGAGTGGGCACTGGAACTGTCAAGCTTTGGCCTCAAGTTTGAAAGCACTTCAACTATCCAAAGCAGAGCATTGGCAGAGTTCATAGCAGAGTGGACGCCAACACCAGATGAAGAAATTCCAGAGACGAGCATCCCCGTCAAGGAAGCAAGCAAAGAGTGGCTTATGTACTTTGATGGTGCCTTCTCGCTGCAAGGTGCCGGTGCGGGCGTGCTGCTTGTCGCACCCACCGGAGAGCACCTCAAGTACATAGTCCAGATGCACTTTCCCAAGGAGCAAGCAACAAACAATACTGCAGAGTATGAAGGTTTGCTTGCCGATCTCAGGATCACAGTAGACCTTGGGATCAAGAAGCTCATTGTCAGGGGTGACTCACAACTTGTCGTCCGTCAAGTGAACAAGGATTATCAGAGTCCGTTGATGGAAGCCTACGTTGACGAAGTGAGAAAGTTAGAGGAGCACTTTGACGGCCTACAGATGGAACATATTCCGAGAGCTCAGAACGACATTGCTGATGGCCTGTCAAAGTGCGCTGCACTGAAGTTACCTGTGGAACCAGGGATCTTTGTGCTTAAACTAACTCAACCATCTGTGACGCCATCAACTGGACAGAACAAGAAGAGAAAGTTGATCTCTGGTGACTATTTTCCGGCAGAGCTTCCCGAAGCCGCCGCCAAGAAGGTCCCCAAGATCAACACCAAGAATGTTGTGGAGCAGTCTGCTCCGACAAGCCCCAGGGTTTGCTCCGTTGAAACAGACGCTCCCGACAAGTTTTGCTCCGGCAAGCTTGCCGGGGGACATCAAGCTCCGGCTGAGCCGTAGGTTCTCACCGTAGAAGCGGATGTTCCGGCAGCAGCATATGTGCCTTTAGTCCTTATTGTCGAGCCGCAAGCTTCAGCATGGGCACAGCAAATTGTCCGTTTCCTTCAGACAGTAGAACTTCCCGAAGAGCAAGAAGAAGCGGAAAGAGTAGCCCGGCAATCAAGTATGTACCAGTTTGTCGACAACATACTGTACAGAAGAAGATTCAACGGTGTGAAATTGAAGTGTATTCACCGGGAAGATGGACAAAAGCTGTTGGCAGAGATACATGGAGGCATATGCGGCCACCACATTGGTGCAAGAGCACTTGCCGGCAAAGCATTCCGGCAAGGTTTCTTTTGGCCAACAGCCCCCCAGGATGCAGCTGCACAAGTAACCAAGTGTGAAGCGTGCCAGTTCCATTCCAAGCAGATACACCAGCCAGCTCAAGCTCTCCAGACGATCCCTTTATCCTGGCCATTTTTGGTCTGGGGGCTCGACATCCTCGGCCCCTTTCCCCGAGCTGTCGGGGGCTTTGAGTACTTGTACATTGCAATCGACAAGTTCACAAAGTGGCCGGAAGTGGAAGCAGTGAGGAAGGTGACAGCACAGTCAGCAGTCAAGTTCTTCAGGTCGATTGTTTGCCGTTTCGGGGTCCCTAACAGGATCATCACCGACAATGGCACGCAGTTCACGAGCCGCACCTTCATGCAGTACGTCCAAGATCTTGGCGCCAAGGTCTGCTTCACTTTTGTTGCTCACCCGAGAAGCAACGGTCAAGCGGAGAGGGAAAATGTTGAAGTGCTGCGCGGGCTCAAGACCAGGACTTTCGACAGGCTGCACAAGTGCGGAAAGAACTGGATCGAGGAGCTGCCGGTGGTTCTTTGGTCGATCAGGACGACGCCAAATCGAGCCACTGGCCAGACACCTTTCGCTCTAGTCTATGGAGCAGAGGCAGTTCTCCCCACGGAACTCGTATACGGGTCGCCTCGAGTGCTCGCTTATGATGAGCTTGAGCAAGAGCAGCTGCGACAAGATGACGCGCTGCTCCTTGAGGAGGACCGTCTCCAGGCTGCTGTACGAGCTGCTCGATACCAGCAAGCTTTGCGCCGCTACCATAGCCGCAAAGTTAATGCCAGGAGTCTCGAGGAAGGCGACCTTGTTCTTCGGCGCATTCACTCCGCCAAGAATTCCAACAAGTTGACGCCGAAGTGGGAAGGCCCTTACCGGGTGAAATGAGTCACTAGGCCCGGCGCCGTCCGCCTTGAGACCGAAGATGGCTTTCCGGTGAGCAACTCCTGGAACATTGAACATCTTCGTAAGTTTTACCCGTAAGGCGCGGTTGCCGGAACCTGTTCCGGCAACCACCTTTTGTACAAGTGTTGCCGCTGTCGCATGTAATCCTTTGTACAAAGCCGGGCGCAGATCCCGTGCATAAATAAAGCTCGTGTGCTCTGCACATCTTGTCAATTTCATGCTTTCTATTTTGTGCATGTGTTATCTGACATTTTGTGCAGCACCTATCTCCGGTAAGCAATAACGAGCCATAAGGCTCCATATCTTTATTTTCTCTTCTTTCTTTTTCTCAAGAAAAGGGAAGGTTCCCTCGCACACAAGTTTGCCGGGGGGAAGGAGAAGATAATGGTGTGGACCGGGCGTCGTTCAAGAAAGTTTCGCCTTACCAGGACACAAACGACAGAAAAGCTAAGTTGCCAAAGTTTGAGCAATCAGTTTTAAAATTTTTAAGTTATCTTCCTCGAACGATCGTGCTTTGTATGGAAAACCTGTGCGCGGAGGAACCAACTCGTAGCTAGTTGCGCCCTTACTTTGTTTCGAGTCCGCTCAACAACTTAAGTGTGCTGCGACTAGCTGCGACAAGGTTTCTTGTCGGTGGCGGCACCGCCAGCAGGCTGCTGACGTTCCGCACTCAGCGCTCGCGGCAAAGGTTGCCTGCGCCGGCAAGTTCCCTAAAAGCGTAGGGTAAAAACATACAAAGGAAAGAATCAAGTAGAGGAAATAACATAGCAAATACTGCCCAAAATAAAAGTTATATTACAAGAGATAACTTGTCGCAGCTCTAATAGTTTGTTCTCGTAACATGACTAGCAGCGGCAAGAAAAGGAGAAAACAGGCGGCCTAATCTATGCGATCGCCGTCAATTCTTTTGACTTCATTCACCTTGTCCACAATGGGTGCGACAAGGGCCTTGAGCTCTTCCAGATCAGCATCCGCCGGCAGCTTCTTGAGGACGTTGGTGAGGTTGAGGCCTGGGTTGCGGAAGGCCACCTTCACCAACACCTTTTGTAGAACTCTTGCGCAGATCGTGCGCGACTCGTCGGCCAGCTGCTTTGGGATCCTTTCCCGGAGTCGCTGGAGAGCCGTCGCCACGCCCTTGAAGAACAAAGTGAGCTTGGTGTTGGGCTGGAGGTTCTCATCGGAGGAATACCCAAAGTCCACCAACCCCAGCTGCTCCAGCTCCTTGTCGATGACTGCGGCGATATTCACAAGACCCTCCGTCCAGAGTTCCACAATCTCCCTGAGGGTGTTCTGGGTGGTGGCAGCACTCGCCAGCAGCTCCTCGTTGGCCTTGATCTCCTTCAAGGCCACCTCCTGCTCCTTGGCGCTGTCCAGCGTCTTGGTCAAAGTGGTCAGCTTCAACTCAAGATCAGCATTGGAGTCCTTGGCGGCGCTCAGCTCCTTGCCCTTCTCAACGAGGCGACCCTGCAGCTCACCGTGGGCGAGGGCGTCCTTCTCCCGTTCACGCTGGAGCGCGGCAAGTTCTTCATCCCTCGCCTTGAGATCAGCCTCTAGCTGCATCACCTTCGTCTCCAGCTCCTCCTTGGCGGCCTCAGCAGCCGCGGCAGCGTCCTTTGCCTCCTTGAGGGCCCCACCAAAAGTTCGCTCCCGCGCGGCAAGCTCCTCCTCATGGCTGTCAAGGTTGACTTTCCGCTGCGTCAACTCGCCTTCCCGCGCGGCAAGTTCCTCAGTGGCAAGCCTCTGTTGCTCTTTAGCTTCAGCCTTCTCGAGAAGGAAGGCCTTCCGCGCCTCGACAAGCTGCGCCTGCTCCTCTGCAATGGACCGGAGGGCTTCCTGATTGCGACTCCGGAGCTCCTCCGCATGCTTCTCAATATCCACTCCCGCCTGCGCGACAAGCGCTTCCCGGGATTCCAGCTTGGCTTGTCGGGCGCGGTAGAGTGACACCAGCTTCCGCATCAGCTGTTCCTCCTCAGACTCGCCGCTGCTGCTGCTTGGCGCGTCGACTAGCGTCAGCCCAGCGGAGGCGAGCACTTCTTCATCGAAAGCTTCTCCTTCGACCGGCGCCCTGGAGCTTGACGCCCAGGGGAGTTTGATGAAGACACCGTCGCCGGCCTTCAAATAGGCGCTGGGCTGGGGCTCTTCGGAGCCTGGCGCTGCAGCAGCGGCGGAAGGATCGGCGGTCGGCGTAGCGCCTTGCGCTCCTGCGGCCTCAGGGTCGTCAGTACGATCGCCGGACCCCTCGCCCGCTCCTGCAGCGGCAGCCTTGGCGGCCTCTTCGCCGGCAGGATCATCAGCGCGGGCCTCTTCTTCGGTGGCGGCGGCGTCATCAGTGTTGCCGCGCGCGTTCTCCTCGCCGGTGGCCTCGGTCTCCATCGGCTCCGTGGAGGGTGGATCTGAAGGCCGGAAGAGGGAGAAAAGTCAAGCAAATATCCAGAAAGAGAAAATCAGAAGAAGAAAAACCCAAGGGAAGTTTTCAAGTAAGAAGGATTACATGTGCTGGCCTCTTCGGCCATGGGCTCCACCACCGGGGGATTGCTGGTGCCGTCCCTTGCCGGAGAACGGTCCCTTGCCGGAGACTCCTCCCTTGCCGGGGAACGCTCCCTTGCCGGGGAATCCTCCCTTGGCGGCGTAGTTGAAGCAGATAACATCTCGGGGGTGACTTCCGGTTGCTCCTGGTGAGGCTACTCTACTCCTACACAAATCAAGAGTCAGATATCAGCAAAGAAAGGACACCCATGCGCGCCATAACAGCGGGAAGTAAACTATATACTTACGCTGGGGGCTGCGCTGGGGGCTGCTTCGGGGAGTAGTTGCCGGGTCCGGCAAGGTGGTCTCAGGCGCGCCCCCTGCTGTCTGGGTGGGCTCGTCCTCGATGACAATCACCGGCGCCTTGGCTCTCTTCGCCGCTCTCTGGGCCAGGGTCCTGAAATGGAATGGAATCAGAGTGAAGCAAGTCAGATACAAGATAAAAACAGCAAGAATTGAAGAACTACAAATACAACAAGGGATCTTACTCTTCCTCTTCCTCGTCGGAGCTGAGTGCGGAGAGATCGAAGTCCGGCCCTCCTCCGGCGCGACGAGGCGAAGGAGTGGGTTCCCTTGACCGCTTGGCGGGGGCAGCGGTAAGCCCAGAAGCGGCGGTCTGGGAAGACCCCGCTTCAGTTGTCGCGACGGAGCGTGTCGCGCGGCGCAACGGCTGGTGACCCGTCTGCCGCCCTGCTACGTCCCCGGCCCTGCGAAGACGCCTTCTTGGCTGCGCTGGGGGCTCCGCCTGCGGCAAGCCGCTTGAAGATGGCGGGCCGCTCGCACCTTCGGCGGGCTCGTTTGACTCGGCTTCTGGATCGGCAAGCTCCTCCTCGCCAGCAAGCTCTCTGGCAAGCTCATCTCGATCGGCAAGGCTTGCCGCCTCGGCTGCCTCTGCCTCCTCCACGGTGAACCCAAACTCGCCCGCAGCGGCGGCTGCCGCCGCCTCTTCCGCCCTGGTGGCGATGCGACGCATCTCCGCGTCGGTGGTGTCGCGGGTGAGGATCTTCTGTTCGTCGGCATGGACCGCCACTTCCACCAGGCCGTCAAAGAACTGCTGCACAACATCGTCGGCAGGCTCTTGCCAGGTTGGAGCAACTTCATGCGAGTCGCACAACGGCATCATTGCGCGGATGCGGTCGAGCGAGGAGTTGTTGCACAGCGGAACGACCCCCTGCGGCAACCTGAACCATTCGGGATGATTGGGGTCGTGCTTGAACAGCTCCTTGAGCATCGCGTCCAGCTCCAAGACAGTGAAATTGAAATTGAGGCCCGGGCGCAGCCTCATGATGTCCGCATGACCCCCGAACAGCCAGGCGGGTCTTCCCCTCTCCTGCAGAGGGGCGATGCGGCGGCGAAGAAAGTCCGCGCCAACAGCGCCTACAGTGAGCCCGGCAAGCCTGAGCCGCAAGATCCGGGTGATGGCAATCTTCAGCTTATCATCGTCCGCGGCCAGAGCGCTCCAATCATTGCCGCGCACTGCTGGGGTTTGGCGCAGGGCAGTAAATGGCTGCGGGTTCTCCTCAGCAATCCAACACCATTCTGCTCTCCACTCCTCCCATTTGCTGCGGAGCTCCCCCTTCAGATAAGCATCCTTCTTGCCAGTCCTCGAGATCCAGGCGATCCCGCCGGATAGGGGCTCTCCTCTCTCGACTCGGGGCATAAAGAAGTGGCGAAAGAGAGCTACGTTTGGGTGGACTCCGATAAAGTTTTCGCAGAGATGTGTGAAAACTGCCATAGTCAGAACGGCGTTGGGGGTGAAATCAAGGAGGTGGAACCCGTAGGTGTTCATGATATCACAGAAGAAATCAGAGAATGGCGGGCAGAGCCCGCAGTAGAAGAACAGCGCGAAAAATGGGTATCCGTTTGGAGCCTGTTTTGAAGCGGCGGCGGAGAGTACCTTCGTGCGCGGATGCGCTCGCGTCTCCGTCGACCAGAAAATGTAGTACCACTCCCTCAGCTCCTTCGCGGCGAGCTCGGGAGGGAAGAGTGCCCGCTCCTTTCGCAGCGCCTCGGCCGACTTCACGCCCTTCCCGGCTTTCGGAGCCATGGCGGAGGTGGTGGGGGAGATCGACGGCGTTGGTGGCGACGGTGGCGATGGGGGGCGGAGCGCTCTCCTTCGGCTTTGGGAGAAGGGGGTGAGTGGCGGAGATTTCTGAGATTGGAAACGGCGGATGGCGAGATGGGGGAACCGCCCCTGTTTCCCCTGCTTATAAAGAGGGACAAGGCGAACGTTACGCTTTTCCCGAATAAAGAACCACCCACGATCTCTCCCACGACGCCGCATTCGACGCGTGCCGTTCGGGGAGGGCGCGGTGGATACGGAGTAAGATACGGTGTGGCCCAACCCTCAAGTGCCCGTGCACTGTTTTGGGCCTGGCCCAACAGCGCTCGGCACCGTGTGTGGCCCAGGCCCGGGGGCTCCTGTCGGTGTACTAGAGTAGGGGTACCCTAGTATCCCGAACTTGTGCACGGGCAGTCGCAGCACCCCGCGGCAAGGCTTGCCGGGCGACCGCCAAGGTCCTCCGTGGTTCCCTTTGGAGCCATTCAAGAACAAAGTATTCAAGACAAGACCCCGGCAAGAGGAGCTTGCCGGGAAGGCCAACCAAGGCATCTCCAGCCAAGGAGACAAGACCCCGGCAAGAGGGGCTTGCCGGGAAGGCCAACCAAGGCACCTCAAGAAACTTGCCGCGACGCGCCTCGCGTCCCGGCAAGGCCCGGTGAGCGACAAGCTTCCGGGCGCGGCAAGACAACGGCCGCGGCAAGCTACCCCTCTGTACCCACGCTCCAGCGCATCCGTCAACGTGTCGCCCTGAGGCCATTCCAGGCACGCGTGGCGAGAGGCTGTGCAGCCAAGCGGTGCGAGGTGGCAAGCGGCGCTGACAAGATAGCCATCGTGGCAAGCGGTGGCGCACCTGACGGTCCCTTTTCTGCACTATTTGGGCGACACAGACGGGCATTCAATGCCCTTGTCCCCTGCCGTCAGAGTTAGGTAGGATACACTGTGCAAGTAGGTGTACCAACCACAGTTCTTTTACACTTTTACCCTTGCATGCGTTGCCACCTGTCGGTGACCCCTTTAGCATATAAAAGGAGACCCATGCGCAACGTAGAGGGGGGTTCGGAAGGTTCGAAACCAGAAACACTCACGCTCGGTCTCACAGCTAGTGTACTGTAGCGCTCATCGCTCTCGAGCAAGAACACAATACAAATCAGACAAGCAGCAGTAGGAGTTTTATCTCTCCGGAGAGCTCCGAAGCTGGGTAAAATCGCTCGCGTGCTCCGCCTCGATCCGCTCTTCGTGCGGCCTCCGCCCCCCGCCGAACCGAAAAGGGGCTCCGGTCCCGTAGGTGTTCGTTCCCACGACAATGTGCCTTTAAAAGTCTGATGGTATCCATAAAAAGCAAACAAAATATGCCTAAAACTGTACTCATCTGTTAGCAAGATGTTTCTTGCTGGCAGAATATAAGTCTCGAATTTTTTTTGTTTAAGTGGCTGAATTAATATAAAACTAAGAATCTCTTCCTACTTGCTTACTCCTTTTTCTATGCACTATCAGTTGAATACATCACTAAGACATTCTTTTTTTATATATGATAGACATTCTTTTCCAATAGTACATGATGTATTAGAAATAACATCATGACGAAAATACTCCTCTCTGTGTGTTCCATTAAAACTGAGCATCCACGTGATAATTTGTTCAAGGGGAAGCAAGAGCAACCTCCTATTCCTGGACATTCTTCTATAGTTAATGAAATGTGCAAACTTAAGCATTTTCACCAGTCGCAACTGTTTCCCTTTGCGAAGGCTGATCAGTTTTTAACACTAAACATGGCATAATTTGGCTTATGTGTCAGCAGTTCCTAATCGATGTGACTGCATGAAACTAACGACGCGTTTGGTTGGGTGGATAACCCCCGCTTCCGATTACAGCGCTATCGGAAAGCAGTAGAACCGTTTGGTTCGGTCATTCTGTTTTCTGTTACGATGCTATCGGATACAGTGCTTCACATCCGCGAAAACGTCCGATCCGGCCGGATACACAATCCTCTCTGCTCCGTATTCGCTTGCGCCCGAACCAAACAAAACGCGTATTCAGTAGAGAGTATCGGAAGCAGCGCTTCCCGATACTGAAAATGGAAAACGATACCAGAGTGCGAACCAAACGCCTCGTAAGTAACTACTCCCTCCGTTCCATAATATAGGAGTGTTTTTGACACTAGTGTAGTGTCAAAAACGTTCTTAGATTATGGGACGGAAGGAGTAGTAAAGATAGGATAGAGTCTGGTTACCTTCTAGCGTACTCAAACATTCCCCGCAGCTGGTTTTCCTTGCATAGAAAAGCATTTAGGTCCATGGGTAGTGGTCGCACAAAATAAGCAATGTCCGGGTGAAGTTTGGCTGGATGCCTTTTCCCATTGCAAAGGACAGTCAACTTCAAGGGCAAGAGATGGTGATGAAAGTGAACCTGAAGAAGCATCTTAGCTGTCTGTTCAGGAGCCAGTGATTGTATCTCTTCAACAGGAACAAGAGTTGGTATGCTGCAGGTAAAGACGATTCATGAGCTGAGAAATAAGTTGACAAAGAAGAAACAATCACAATACAGACAATATAATGATGTATACCTTGCAGATCCTTCTGATGCTTGGTCCATGCCACTCTTGCTACCAGAAGCCTCTTCAGATTTAATGGTTATATCTGCTAATTGTTCTGTTGTAACATTCTCGACAAACAAGTCTACACATACTAGCAAGCGTGATTTGGGTGAAACCTCAGACGAGAAGGCATATAGAACACTCAAGCCATCACTATCCGATGGATCTAACAACCTATGCAATTTAGGTTTTCTCTCAAAGCTGCGAGTGGTAAAAGAAACCCTTGCACATGATGTCTGTACCGAATCCTGAACAAGTGGTGCAGCAGGAGCCTCATCAAGCCATGACTCCAAGGCTGACTTGGACATTAATTCTGTCAAATCAGTAGAGATGAGAGATGCCAAATTTTCATCGGCAGCTCGACCTGCATAGGCTTGATCTACATTACCATCATACATATGAATCAGCGGAGCTTCCTGATTCTCCTCTTGACGATGAAGGTTATGGCCATCATCATTCGAATCACTACCAGCTTCACTTTCTGAATCATACACAGAGCCACTCCCATCCCTTGAAGATCCAGATTCAGCATCAGAATTAGTACCTTCGGAGGAATCAGCTACACCTCTGATTGGTTCTACGGTCTTATGAATTAAGATCATACTTTGAGGCTTCGGAAGTGGTGCATAGCCAGGCGCTGCATGAAGAACAACTTGTGACAGGGAACCCGGAAGATAAATCCGGTAGTTGCTGTCTGAATTAGATGCAGGAGGTATCTTCCCACCAAAGATATGATCAGCTAGCTCTTTAATAACATCTACATTCTGTGATTGACATGAGGGGTCATTTTCAGTAGCACAGCATGGTAAAAGTCCTGACAAGAAACGTGCACGATCACGGACATCATAATTCATGTCACATGCAGCCAACTGAATGACATATGCCACTATCCTTTTGAATTCTTCTAGCTGTTCTTCTGCAGAATGTATGATAACCTGAAAAAATAAACCTATTAGCAATCTCCATTTAAGTGTAAGAAAACTAAAGTTAGGACCTACGATATATACCTTTGCAGAAGCATTTAGGATCTGAAGCTTTGTCTCGAGCACTTCGGCGGCAAAGGACCATGCCAGATACTTAAGAACAACTGGAGCTATCTTTGGGATTAGATTTCCAATGGAGCTATACTCACCAAATATCCAAATAATCAAGGACCGTGCTGCAGGCTCCTTAATTGTATCCAGACAACGAACCAACCGGATAATCACCTTAGGAGAACAAAATTAATGAATACATCAAATTAAAAAAAATGTAAATCATGAAAACTGCATTCAAACGGTAGCACATGGCATCCTGATATCCTATATCCATATTTGTTCTTGAATGTACTTCCCGTGAATGATACCACAGATTGTTCAGGAGAGAAAAGGATAAAAGAAATTTAAATAGTCCATCACCCTTCACTATGGAAAATATCACCAACAGAGCTGGAGAAGGAGTAGGGGATGGTTTAAGGGGCATTTTCTCTGTCAGCTATTCTACTTTCCACACACCAATGCAACTGCTTTATCAAATGATCATCATAATGTCAAGTGAATGCATTACCCATATAATATGAAAAGTATATAACAAATCTGTGGTGCTACAGGATTAGAGGCCTATATAAACTAATTTGTTGTACCTTTTCATGAGACGCTGCATCTATTTTCACTACTTCTTTGATTGACAAGATGGCTTGAACTAAAACAGCATCTTCTTCATTCAAGTGAACTGAGTTAGTGATAGACAATTCTGTAACAAGGTGAAAACCAAACATTATTATTCAAGAAGGATGATCAATCACAACATATGCAGAGAGAACAGTTATTACCGTACAATACAAGTGCCAAAAGTCCTTCAAGACAACTGGAGGTGATAGAGGGGAGTTTCAGGGCACACAATGCAATTGCAGCAACTGTATCTGCCACGAATCTCCTATTCGGATCTTTAATATAATCCTGGCAACAATTACAAAGTACTATAAGCAGAATGCCAGGGAGCTATAACTATATAAATCCTTGATCACATAGGTAACGGACATCAATTTTTCACGCTGCTAAGCTTGACTATAAGACTGTACACAGGTGTTAAAGGTGTATTTAGCATGCATGAACCATTATCAGTATGACACAGGAAATGCTAGCTTGGTTTTTGAAATTATTTTGTGAGAGTAAGTGATGATTTTGTTACCTTAAGAGGAAGTTCTATCAAAGACTTTCACATGAGAAGCAAATATATAATTGCAAGTCATTGTGACAGCTCAACATATATGGGAATATGTTGTACATACAAACAAATACCTGAAATTCTTCAAGAATGGCTGGAATAGATGACTCTGTGGCGATGGTGGTGAGTATTTCAAGCTTCAAAGCCCTAGTCTGATACGGGTCTGAAGCACATATGAAGAAATCTTCATAATATGAAGCAAACAATAATGGGGCAGTCTTGGCAAAAACTAGTATGTTGCCAAGCATCTGCAAGAACAAAAAAAAGGGGGTCAGCTCAATAAGAAACCAGCATCAGAAAAACACACATCTGCTGGAAAATTATTAGATTCTTATGTCTGCGATGAATGCCTTAACATATGATTATAAGATGTAATAAAATGAACAGTGCTCGGTTTTTAGCTTCATCTAACACAAAGTTGTGAGTGCAAATGTGTGTGTGTCTTTTATATGAATTCAAGCAATCACGGATACATAACTCAAAGCATGACAGTTGACCACTCTACAGTAGCACATGAGTATTAGGAAAAAATTATTCTGCTACACTATGATATATGGTATTATATAAATAAGTTGATTTCTGACACAACTTAATTACATGATAACAGAACTGATTAGTGAACTATAAAGTACCATAATTATTCCTAGTTGAAATCTGGGATACAATACAAGGCAAAAATATGTAGAAAGTACCACATATGTTGCATCAGGAGATGAACGTAGAGTAAATAAAATCGGGCCAACAATTCTCTTCACTTCCTCAGCTGGAGCCATTATCCAATGAACACTTGCCGCTGCAAGTATCACTGCACTATTTTGGCTCCACAGAAGAGGTGATGTGCATTTCAATAGAATTACGACATCATCATTTGTGCTAGTAGTGACAGATGGAAAGCTGAATTTATCCTCGTCTCTATCAAAAGATCCTGAATATTCTTCAATGTAATGCCGGAACAACATAATGTTTGGCATAGTGCCAGAACCTCCTTTAACAATAGTTTCCGTCTGGGTGCTGGATATATTACTAACAGGAACAGAATCCCTGCCAGCCTGGCTCTCCAAAGACAATTCTGAAGCAAACATTACAGAGTCCTTGACCAATCCATGTTTTGCTATCACATACCGCAAGAGAATCTCAATTACAGTAATCTGATACCATTCTTCAATATCAGGGAGAGTTTCACAGAGACGTTGGAAATGCTTTGCTATCAGTGCTAAACAATTTGGACAAACCGACTTAAATGCAACTGCAGCAGCTCCCACTACTCCAAAGGAACTGTCACCAAGCAAAATGTCCACAATCTGCAAAAACATGATCAGGTTTCAGACAGAAATAATGTTGACAATCAACACAAATGAGAAGCAGGTTGCACTTAACAGACCTCCTCCAAGGTTGTGTTTTCCTCTGGAAGCAAGTCGTAGAGCTTACAAAGTGCATATGCCGCACATTTCCTAACATATGGCGATGGATCCCTTGCACATTTCTTCACAGCCACTAAGACGAGTGGAGCGACAACGTGTAATCTGATGCCAGCCATAGTGCGAAGGGCCCAAGCCCTTACCAACGGGTTTATGTCTGACAAATCCTTCTGGAATATGTTAATAGAAAGGAGAGCTTCATTTTGCCGCCTGCAGCAATAGCAAGAAATTTTGTAACGACACATGCCAATCACAGAGAGAAATAACATTCTTATTCAAAATTCCACTTGTTGACCAAGATTGAAACCTATGAAACAGCATGATCCATTGATCCTTGTC
This sequence comes from Triticum timopheevii, assembly GCA_963921465.1. Classification (NCBI taxonomy): domain Eukaryota; kingdom Viridiplantae; phylum Streptophyta; class Magnoliopsida; order Poales; family Poaceae; genus Triticum; species Triticum timopheevii. Next base: position 661,373,612 of record OY997266.1, read on the forward strand.
TATAACATCACAAGGATGCATGTATTATTCGAGAACAGGAGATAAACATTTTTTTCATTAGATTATAGTTCATATATTGCTGTTGTACATGTTTTTGATCATATTGCAACATTGCATTTATTGCCTGCCTGCCTGCCTGCCTGTTGTAGAAGAACAGAACAGGTCAATACACTGTTCATCTAATTATGATTGCAAATGTCTTGTGTTTAGCAGCAGCGTGATATGCTTGAGTAGCATCTAAATTTCTGTCAAATCACTCAATGTGATCATGGTACAATGTCAAGGAAGCAGATAAATTATTTTGGATACTTTCTTGTGAGAGTGAAAAATACACTTCTGTTCATTAAATTTGGCATTGAAGTAATGAGCTTAAAATATGTCAATCAGATAAAATGTACGCAACAAAAATTGCTGATAGCCCCTGGTGAGATCTGAAGTACAGTACTAAGGCAAATCACACAGGCCAGAATGGTGAAACGTGAGCCAATAAAGAACTACAAATTGGACAAAACTTTTAACATTTTTCAGGTAAGGTGTCCAGCAACTCCATGCAACTTTCTACTGCAAGAGGAAGAAGAGAAAGCCATGGCAATAGCATATGCACGTCACTGTCATCAACTGAGTTATTTGCTACAGGTCTGGGCTGGCCGCTTTATATTTAGATTAAGACATGCTGATGAATTATAATTTTCACAGAGCTTTCAGGTCCGACTGCTGACTGGAAAGGTAACTCTCAGAAGCACCAGCATTAGTATTCTTTCCAAGCAGAGAGCAGGCTAGCCAAAACAACTCATCGACTTTTCTTGTTTGCTCGCTAACTTCTCGCCGATCTAGGAGAACAGGTGACAAGGTTTTCCAGAAGAGCTCGTGAAATTCACAAGCTCCCATGGATGGTCGCTTAGTATTTAGGTGGAGAAGTTTCCGTGGGAAGCAGATATGTTGCGCTTTGGCCATGTGGGAGACAAGTATAAGTAAAGCCATATCATATACTAATAATAATTTGTTTCATGAGCAGGCAAGAGCAGCCTATAATGTCACTCTATTGAGTTCAACTTGCCTCTTCAATTCAGATGTCAAGTTTATGTCATTCCCTCCAGGTAATTTCTTCAGTCCAAGTGTGTTGCTAAGAACTAATTCCTCTTCAGGGAAGTGGAATTTTCCTTTACTTGGTTCCAATTCTAATTGAACTATTTACTGTGAAGGAGAAGCTCCTGTGCCCTAAAGTTCAGATAACAGCGATATATCGACTATGATTCAATGACAAAAGGAAGGCGTGTATCGCCTGCCCACTTAGCTCCAGCGATCCGTGTCGACAAATCGCGGGCGGGAGAGACAATGCAGACAAATCTAGCACAAGCAGCTCCCACCATAATCTACTGAGCTCAGATCTGGCCGAACAGAGATCACAGCAGAGGCATGGAGAAATGCAGATGAGGGCAAGGGGGGCTTACGTCTCGGCGTAGTGGAGCAGGTAGAGGTAGACGAGCTTCTTGACCTCGAGCGACTGCGCCGCGACGTTCTTCACCACCTGCGCCGCCCAACAAACAACTCAGCTCAGTGGCCAGAACCCGATGGGACGAGAGGAGAGGAGGGGGAGGGGGGGAGAGGGGGGACAAGGGACCTGGGGGAAGAGGTGGGCGACGTCGACGCCCTGGGCGATGAGGGCGAGGAGGCGCTTGAGCGCGTCGACCTTGTCGGCGTCGAAGCGGGAGTCGAGCAGCGCCGGGATGGCGGCGTCCTCCGGGTCGTCGTACAGGTGCGCGTCCGTGCCCATCCGCCCCACCACCCACGACGCCGCCGCGCCGCTCGCCCGCATCCCGAACATCCCCAGATCCTAGATCGCTCTAGAGCTCGTCGGCGGCGGCGCGGATCTCGGCGGCCGTCGGGGTTCGCCGTGGAGAGGGAGGGGAGTGGTCTGTCCAGTCCACGCGACGCGAGGGACGGCGATGGGTGGGGGTGCGCGTGGAGTGGGCCGCACTTGACGTGTGACCAGGCCCAGGGCCGTCTGGGAGAGGGCCTGGGCCGTGTTCTCCTATTGGACGCTCCTCTATTTCAAAATTGTGAGATAGAGAATAATTTTGAAAAATCCCGAACAAATTTGGAAACGTGAACATTTTACGCATTTCTAAAGTTTTAAACTTTTTTGTATAACGAGAACAAATTGTGAATTTTGAGAACATTTTTTCGAAAACTGAACATTTTATAAAAATACGAACAAAATTTGAATATTTTGAATTTCTTTTGAAGAAAAGAGAAGAAAAAGAAAAGGAAATAAGAAAGAAAAAAATCGGGATTTATTTTCGAAAATGTGAAGACTATTTCAGAAATATGAACAAATTCTGACAAAAAGAACATTTTTGAAAATTCTGAACCATATTTGAACTTTTTGAAAAGCTTAAAAAGAAAAAGGGGAAAAATATTTAAAACGAAAAAACAAAGAAATCGAGAAAAAAGAAAGAACAGAATAAGACTGTGGTCATTTGGCATTCAGAAAATAAGGAAGAGATTCTTCAGCTACCACACAAACTATGCGATTAGTCGTCAAAAAATTCTCTGGTTAGTGTGAATTTCTAAATGCCGTGCGCAATACTTGGTCCCGATCGAACTACTCAAGCATGCGATAGATAACAAACTTTTATCTCTTCGGTTTGGTGGATAAGCATCTCCTAATGCAATGGAGTACATGTCGATGTGGGCTTCTTTTTTTTTTTTTGTAGTTGCATTATATATATACAGAGTTTGCGCAAGAGCATTCTGTGCCATTGCTTGGTTTTTGGTGCGTTCTAATGTGATGTGAACATTCGGAACAAAAACACATACACGACACAACACACCACACCGAAGACCGTATATATAAAGGTCAGCTCACACACGCGTGTACAGGCATGCACGCAACAGAATCCAAGTGTCAGGGCCACGACCCCGCCTGACAGGAGTTACTGACCTGAAGAAGGAGCGAGCCACACTGAAGAGAAGACAGCGATCTCAAGTTCAGAAGAAGGACGGTCCAGATCTCGCGGTAACTCTTCAAGACAGCATGGACGGCCCAGATCAGCCGGAGAGCAAGTTACCCCTATTCATCATCAAGCTGCTGTCATTCCTGGGGTTTTAACCCATCGTAATGCGCTGGTGAAAAACTTGTAATATAAGCCCGTCTCGCCTGTGAGAAGGGTTTAGAAAAAAATATCTCATTCGTATCTCTCTAGTCTAGACTCAGGGTTCGTCCTTACTTTGTACCCAGACTCCTCCCCAATTCGGGGTATCTACCAGTAAAATCCCCTGATCCGAGACGATTTCGACCAAATTCGTTGTTCTGGTTCGATTGATCCTCACCAGGGCCTCACAAGGGGATCAGAGCGCCGGCTGAATTCCTTGGCGGCTACTCGACAGTGGCGAATCGGACTGAGGAGAGCAGGAGGTTGGGATCTCTCGTAAAATCCCTCCCGTCCCTCCCAGTTCGCGGCGGCGGTGTTGGTGGCGGCGACGCGGCGGCGGTGACATTCGGGTACAGATCTCCGAGTCCGATCCGGTTGCTGAGAAACATCTTCTCGGCGGTAAAATCCTGGGATCTGACGGGATCCGTGTACCAGGGAGTTGGATCCGTCTAGCGAGCAGCAGACAGGACCAATTTCAGTCGCAAATCACACTCGGTTGACATGGCGGACACAAGGGCAAAGGTTCAGATCACAGTGGATCGAGTGGAGAAGGAGGTGGCAGACCTCAGGGCAGAGTTATCCGATCTGCAAGATCTGAAACAGGAAGTGAGGCAAATGAAAGCAGAAATGGTCACTATGCTAAAGGTGGAACAAAAGTTAGTAGAGATGAATGAGGGCATTCAACAGACACTGCAACAGATCCTTCAAAATTTGTCCACCAGCAAAGGCAGTGAAGCAGCAACTCCAGTAGGTATTCGCAATTCTGTTCCTGTTATGCAATCTCCCATAGTTATACCTGAAACGGCCAAGGCAGTGGGTCAGATACCTGCTAAAACAGAAATTCAGAGTCCAGGGGTTACTACTCAGGGAGCTAGTACCCAAACGTCTTTGTTCTCAGTACCTTTGTGTACTGATAGTACAAAGTGTACTACTGAATCTGCACAACAAAAACAGTATAGAGCATCTATGGATAATCAGAGTTTCCCATTGTAGCAACACACTTTGGGTTTTACAGGAAACACAGGATATTTTACTCCTGTAGTTGCTCCACTATATCAGCCTCCACAGACTTACAACCCAATTACAGGACAATTCTTCAGTTGCCCTGACCCTACTGCTGTACCAGTTTCCTCAAACCCTCAAGCACTATATCAAGCTGGGGCTCAACTACATGAAACTCAGAGAAATCAGTTTGCAACTCAATTGGGGGGGCCTTCTTATTTTGCAGAAGCAACATTAAAAGGTCCCAGACTAGAAATTCCTTTATTTAGTGGAGAGGATCCAATTGGGTGGTTAATCTCTTGTGAAAAATTCTTTGACATGACTGGAACACCATATGAGCAATGGGTTAATTTGGCAACTGGCAATTTCATGGAAGAGCAGCAAATTGGCTTAAGAATATCTGTGTTCCATGGCAAATGGTAACTTGGCAACAATTTTGTAATATGGTGGCAGACAGATTTTTTGAAGCCACAATACATGAAGCTGTGGAAATGTTGAAAAATATACAGCAAACCAGTTCTGTAGCAAACTACATTGACAGTTTTGAAAATTGTGTGGCACTGGTTAAAAGAGACCATCCATTTCTGTAAGAAAATTTCCTTCTCAGTTGTTTCATTGGAGGTCTGAGAGCAGATATAAAACATGAGGTGTGTGGACAGAGACCCAAAGGAATTATTGAAGCTTACTGGTTTGCCAAAAAACTATGAGAGAGCAGCCAATGCTAGGAAAATCCTCCAATACAATCAGTTTAGAACTAGAAGTCCTTCAACCAACAACTTCAGGAACACACCTCCACCTGTTCAAATTCCAGGGAACAATTCTGACAAGGCAAAACAAATGACAAACAGAGACACAAGAAACTGTTGGTATTGTAGGGAACCTTGGTCCAGACAACACAAATATAAGATTGGTAATACTATACACATCTTACAAGAAGAAGCAGATGAGGAACTGCCTAATTGGAAGAAGAATTATATCTCCTGAACAACTATTTCATACTGCTCCTAATACTCCTGAACCTATACCTGGTGCAAAAGTCATGCAAATCTCATCTAATGTTGTGGATGGAAGTACTGGACCTAGCACTTTCTCTGTGATAATTAACATTGCTGGCAAAAGAGCTGTGGCACTAGTAGACAGTGGATCTTCAGATACCTTCATGAGCAATCAATTTGCTATAGAGAGCAACTGTAATAAAAAAGCAGCTCCTCCTAGAAGTGTGGCAGTAGCTGGTGGAGGAAAACTAATTTCTGAAAGTTTTGTGCCTGAAATGCAATACAAGATCCAAAATCACACACACTTTTCAGTCAGGTTTCAAAGCGCTTCCTCTTGTCAGTTATGATATTATTCTGGGAGCAGATTGGATTTATCAGCATAGTCCTATTTACATGGATCTGATCAAAAGACTACTCATAGTAACAAAGCAAGGAAAATCCTTAGTATTGAAGGATCATACTCATGTTGAAGATCATACCATACTCTCAGGTGTACAATTGCAAAGGATGCTCCAAAAGGACATAATGGGTTTTGTTTTCCATATACAAGCAATCAGTCCTGAAGAAACAATGGTGCCTCCAGTACCAGAAATTGTAAAAGAGGTACTACAGGAATACAAGGAAATATTCACTGAAAAGGAAGGTCTTCCTCCATCAAGAGAATGTGATCACAGGATTGAACTGAAACCTGGAGCAGAACCTCCCAATTTAAGACCTTACAGAGTGCCACACTATCAAAAAGCAGCAATGGAGGAAATAATCATAGAACTGATTAAAAAGGGAGAGATTCAACCCAGTGTCAGTCCTTACTCTTCCCCTGCTATAATGATCAGAAAAAGAGATGGGGGCTGGAGATTATGCATTGACTTCAGAGAGTTGAACTTGTTAACAATTAAAAACAAGTTTCCAATGCCTGTCATAGAAGACTTACTAGATGAATTATATGGAGCAAAAATTTTCAGTAAGCTGGATCTGAGATCAGGGTACCATCAGATCAGAATGGCCAAAGAAGATATTCCAAAAATAGCTTTCAAGACTCATATGGGACATTATGAATATATTGTCATGCCTTTTGGACTTTCATGCGCTCTAGCTACATTCCAAAATTTCATGAACCTCCTGTTTGGGAAACACAAGGGATTCATCCTGGTGTTCTTCGATGATATTCTTGTCTTCAGTAAAACAATAGAAGAACACATTGAGCACCTGAAGATTACTTTTCAAATCCTAAAGGAAAATAATCTTTCAGTCAAAATGTCAAAGTGTCAGTTTGCTACACCCAAAATTGCCTATCTGGGTCATATCATCTCTGCAGAGGGAGTGGCTACAGATCCTACAAAAATCACAGCTATTCTCCACTGGCCAACTCCTACTACAGTAACCAAGCTTAGAGGGTTTCTGGGTTTGACTGGATACTATAGGAGATTTGTGAAAGATTATGGAAAAATCTGCAGGCCTTTACATGATCTTTTGAAGAAAGATGCTTTTCAATGGGGTCCAGCTCAAAACACTGCTTTTCAAACCCTGAAAATTGTGATGACTACTTGTCCTGTGCTCACATTACCAGATTTTCAGCATCCATTCACCATTGAAGCTTATGCTTGTGGAACAGGCATTGGGGCAGTTTTAATGCAGAGGAGCAAACCCATAGCATTTTTCAGTCAAAGCTTGGGCCCTAAAGCAGCAGCACAATCAGTCTATGAGAAAGAGGCTATGGCAATTCTGGAAAGCTTAAAAAAGTGGAGACATTACATTCTAGGCAACATGTTGATCATAAAAACAGATCAACAAAGTCTAAAATATATGGCAACTCAAAGACTGTCAGAAGGAATTCAACACAAACTCCTGGTCAAATTGTTGGAATTTGATTATGTCATTGAGTACAAAGAAGGAAAGGAAAATGTGGTAGCAGATGCTTTATCCAGAAGAGATGTCAAAGAACAAGGAAGTTGCAATAACATGACACAAATTGTTCCAGATTGGGTGGAAGACATTAAACTCAGTTATCAGGGAGATGCTGACAGCTCAGTCTTGCTACAGAAAATAGCTGCAGATGTTTCTTCCACACCACAGTATTCTCTTCAAGATGGATTATTGAAATACAAAACAAGGTACTATGTGGGGACTGCAAATGGATTCAGGCAACAGTTACTGAACATTTTCCACTCTTCAGCTCTAGGTGGACACTCAGGGGTCAAAGCCACATATCACAGATTAAAAAGAAACTTTTATTGGCCTCACATGAGAAAAACAATAGAAGAATTTGTGAGCCAATGCCCAGTGTGTCAAGTGACCAAAGTAGAACATATCCATCCACCTGGTCTGTTAGATCCAATTGAAGTAGCTCCTATGGCTTGGGCTCATATCTCAATGGATTTTATTGAAGCTCTGCCAAAAGCCCAGGGAAAGGAAGTTATTCTAGTGGTTGTGGACAGACTAACCAAGTATGCTCACTTCATTCCTCTATCTCACACATACAATGTGCAGTCAGTTTTCCAAGCACTAATGGATAAGGTCATCAAATTACATGGTATTCCTATGGTCATTATCTCTGATAGAGATAGAATATTCACAAGCAAGTTATACAAGGAGCTGTTTCATGCCTTGGGAGTGGAGCTAAGATTCAGCACAACAGATCACCCTCAAACAGATGGACAAACAGAGCGAGTGAATCAATGTCTCGAAGCTTATTTGAGAGGGATGGTTTTTCAAGAACCAAAACAGTGGATTAAATGGTTGCCATTGGCAGAATTATGGTACAATACTTCCTATCATACTTCCTTGAAGTGTACTCCTTTTGAAGCCTTATATGGATATAAACCTCCACAAATCGGTGAGTTCTCTATCCCAAACAATCTATCGACTGAAGCTCAGGTTACTCTGGAAAGCAGAGAACAAATGGTACAAAAACTCAAGGAAAACCTCTTGCAAGCTCAAAATAGAATCAAGTTCTATGCGGACATGAAAAGGTCAGAAAGAAACTTTGAAGTGGGTGACATGGTGTATCTAAAAGTCCAACCATACAGACAGAATGCTTTTGGACTAAGAGGATCTCTCAAACTCAAATCCAAATTCTATGGACCCTTCAAAGTGATACAAAAGGTGGGGAATGTATCATACAAACTTCATCTTCCAGACGAGGCTGATATTCATCCGGTGTTTCATGTCAGTCAATTGAAGAAGCATATTGGACATCGTGCGGTTCCTTTGCCCCATGTTCCGCTGGTCACTCCGGCAGGATATGTGAAGACCTACCCAGTAGCAGTCCTCGACAGGCGCATCATACAACGAAACAAGCAACCGGTCGGCCAATGTTTGGTTCAATGGGAGAGTTTAGCTCCAGACGATGCTACATGGGAAGATGCTACTTTTCTTAACAACCATTTCCAGGTCATCGGCTTTTTCACCTTGAGGACAAGGCGATTCTCAAGAGGGCGGCATTGTCAGGGCCACGACCCCGCCTGACAGGAGTTACTGACCTGAAGAAGGAGCGAGCCACACTGAAGAGAAGACAACGATCTCAAGTTCAGAAGAAGGACGGTCCAGATCTCACGGTAACTCTTCAAGACAGCATGGACGACCCAGATCAGCCAGAGAGCAAGTTACCCCTATTCATCATCAAGCTGCTGTCATTCCTGGGGTTTTAACCCATCGTAATGCGCTGGTGAAAAACTTGTAATATAAGCCCGTCTCGCCTGTGAGAAGGGATTAGAAAAAAATATCTCATTCGTATCTCTCTAGTCTAGACTCAGGGTTCGTCCTTACTTTGTACCCAGACTCCTCCCAAATTCGGGGTATCTACCAGTAAAATCCCCTGATCCGAGACGATTTCGACCAAATTCGTTGTTCTGGTTCGATTGATCCTCACCAGGGTGAAGAGAAATGAAGCAGATCACACTAGACACACGCACAAACAGCCCAATTAAGGGCAGCCATGCATGATTCACACGTACATATATACATTCACGGACGCACGCATGCACGAGCGAGGCAGATGAAAGATCCAAGCTAGCTAGATGGATGAAGACCACCAGGCTTGCTCTCCTTCAGCTGCATCTTTTATTCAACGAGGATAAATAAATGGAGAGAGATATAGGTCTGGACAAGTACCGCTCGGATTAGCGAAGCGTCCGGTTGATGCCGCGTGCAGAATTGATCGCTCATGCCACACGGTACCAATCAAACAGCAACCATGTCTTCAGTGTCTTTGCAATAACACTTGCTGTCCGTTGTGCTTGAAATCCAACCTCCTCCACATCTGGTCTCGCCGGTACTGGAAATACAACCTCCTCCACATCTGGTCTCGCAGGGGTTGTGGGTTGCAGTCACCATTGAGATCAACCTTCTTCAAATAGTAAAGCTCATCGAGTCCGTCCATGGCCTCCATTCTGGCAAAAGACCACACAAACATTTCAAGCTTAGGTGATGCACCTTCGTTAAAGTGAATGCTGGTGATGTCGTTGCCTCGGACGATCAAAGACTTGAGGCTGATGAACTCTCCTTTCTTGATGTGGAGCTTGCTTCCATTGTACGACTTGTGAAGAAGCCTGAGACAAGCTAGAACTCCAAGATTGCCAATGATGCCTAGAGCATCTTCCCCAAGGTAAGTTTCACTCAGTGTTAAATTGACGAGCCTATCGAGCTCTGCGATCCAGCCAAGGAGTCCATTTCTTATGCCTCTGATGTTTAGGCTCCGAAGAAGTTTCGGAGGCGAGGCCAATGCATGCACCTCATCTGCATCATCATGAATAATAACACTGTCACTTGTAACCTTGTACTTGGAGGTGCTTCTGTCACCGTACATTCATTGTCGGTTCATCTGCGTGCATTATATATAATTAAGTGTGTGAAAAACCATTTAGAGAATATCATGAATAGAGAAATGACCAAATTAATAGAAGTTCATCATCATATTAAAACCAAAGTACAGTAGTGATCAAATGTTATTACTGAAAAAATAAATACATAAAGCTCATACATAGTTCTCATAGAACAACATAAGCTCTCTAGAGCATCTAATTAAATAAAACATACAATGAAACTATGTAAAACATTTCAATGCAATAACAAATGCGATCATAATCGCAACTAAGGTAACAATTGATCCAACGGCATAATATCAAGCCTTAGTATCAATTGCATATTTTTTAATTTTTCTAATCTTTTAGCGCATTTCATCTATCTTGATCCTGTGATCAAGGATGACATCCGCAACATGCAACTCTAATTTCATCTTCTCCTCCTCAATTCTTTTCAATTTTTTCTTCAAGTAATCATTTTCTTTTTCAACTAAATTTAATCTCTCAACAAGAGGGTCGATTGGAATTTCCGGTTCACGTACCTCCTAGATAAAAACATCTATGTCACTTTGGTCGGCATAATTGTCGTAAACACTAAATGAAACAAATAGTTATAAAAGATAATATACCACATCCGACTCATAGACAGGACGAGGGCCGACGGGGCGGATACCAAAACCATGGCACTATATAATAACAAACTATAATAAAAGTAAAAAAATTACACAAGTATCTATCTAAATCATACAAGTAATATTTTTTTCTTTTAAAAAGAAGATAAGAATAAGAGGCTCACCAAGGTGGTGCCGGCGACGAGATCGGCACGGGAGATCGACGGCGCTGAGGACGGGGACGGGACAGGACAGACCCCCAAACCTAGACAAATCTTGAGGAAAATGGAGTTTGGACAAGGAGCTTGGAGAGGAGAAAGCTTAAATGTGGCTCGGGCATTTTATCGAACACCTCATGTGCATAGGAGGTGAGCTAGAGCAACACACACCTCTCCCACAGCCAGCCAAAAAACAGAGCAGTGAGCGAACAGAGCAGTGAGCGGGCAGGTATACATAGGCTTCTCTTTAGTCAGGGTTGGTGGCTAGAATCGGGACAGAAGACTGATCTTTGGTCCCGGTTCCAGCCACCAACCGGGACTAAAGGTGCTGGGTCAGGAGCGAGGCCCATTGGTCCTGATTGGTGTCTGGAACCGGGACCAAAAGTGTCAGAAGAACCGGGACCAATGGCCCCCGAGGCCCGGCCAGCGCCTTGGCCTTACGAACCGGGACTGATGCACCCTCTGTTCCTGGTTCGCGAGTGAACCAGGATTAATGCCCTTATCCTGGCCTCAACCAAAACCCTGTTTTTACTTTTTACTAGTGATCTAAACAACTCCATATATAGCATCATCGTCATCTAAACCAAGTCATCAAAAAAATCATCATCTAAACAAGTATATAAACATAGCATCATAGCACCAAGTCATAAACATAGCATCATAGCACCAAGTATATAAGCATAGCATCATAATCACCGACATCATCATCTCAACAAGTATATAAACATAGTATCATCATCATTACTTGTAGCATAAATAATGTACGATCTGGATGGAGGCGGGTAAGGATCGGAGGAGTGATTGCCGGAGAGTGCAGCGGTGGCCTTGCCCGCGGCTGTTGGGCAGCGCCATAGTCAGAGGGGAAAATGGTGGTCTGCCGGGCTGAAATAGAAGACATGATGGACGAGGAACACTGCAAGCTTGATCCAAAGACTTTGAATTTTTGGTACGTACTTTCTCAAACAAAATATTGGAAATGAGAAAATTAGATTATAGAATCAAAAATTCGAAACTAAAAAACAGGGCTCTCACAATATCATCCTCACCCATCTTTTTTTTAACACAGTAGGGCCCCGAAGGCCCGCGATGCTACATTAATAATAGAGCGGTGATACAGAGCATCTTACAACTGGACCCACAAAGAAACATAAATTACACACTAGAACCTAACCTTTTTTTATGGGAATACAAAACAAACTTCAACGACCAAGTCCAAGATAAAACCTTGACACCACACTTAACACGATGATTGATCCAACACAAGATTCAGATGAACATGTTACATGTCGTCATACCTCACTCTAATTTTGAACTGCTCTGACTGATGTCGCCTCTCATTTTCCTCATTTAGCTCCTCTACTGCAAGTATCAGCCCTTTGTTGGCCTTCACCCCACTGTACTGTACCTCTTTCAGCTTTGTCAAATGCTGGATGCCATCAACTTTCTTCTCCTGGTCTCCGAAATGCACCTCGAGTGTCTCGAGCTTTGGCATGGACCCTTGCTTAAATTGGTAAACTTTTGGAACTTCAGGAGAATAGTTCAGAGTCAGTTCCTTGAGCTCTGGAAATGATTGGGTACTACCAAACACAATAGTTTCTTGATGCCAGCAGAAGTAAGCCCCCAAGGTCAGCCTCTTCAGGATGGGCAACTTACACAGGACGTTAAATAGTTGCTCAGCATCAAGGTATGTCCATGCTATGTCAAACTCGACGAGATTTGCGAGTGAACTCACCCAGTCGGGCAAATTGTTAATGTGGCCATAGATCCTAAGATATTGGAGAAGTCGTGGTGGCGATTTCACATCATGCAGAAATTGCATTATCTGCTTGAAAGGCCATTGATCACAACCAAAGTTGCCAATGTCGAGTGACCGTAGGGAATATAGCTTGCTCAGGGAGCACGCAAGCTCTTCAAGAACCTCCTGATTCACATCCTCTCTCGTGTCCACATAGATACCAAGCTCTTGCAACTGATCCAGTTCACCGATCTCCATGGCGACCATTGGGTCGTATATCACAACAGCTTTATTCACTTGGCGCAGTGCCTTCATTTTTTTGATCCCTTGGGGCAGCATCCACCCAGACCAGAACGTACCCTTGATGGAGAACAGCAGGTGCTCCAGCTTCTCTAGTTTTGTTACCGTTTTTGGCAGACACTTAAGGCGTGTTTGACGTACATCAAGTGTCTGCAAATGCTCGAGATCACCAACTCTCGAAGGCATCTCCTTGATATCTGTGCCCTTCAAGCTCAAGAACCTTAAAAGATACATCTTGCAGATATGCCTCATATGCTTTTTTTCTAGGCCCTTGCAGTCTTCCAGATCAAGTACCCTTACCAAGGTGAACTCACCTAGCCGACCAAGCAGCAGCTTGTGTGCTTCAGGATCAAATATGCTTAGTGATCGGACATGCTGCACGGTCATCACCTTGATGTCACTCCTTGTACCACGGTGCACTGCATTTTTCTTGGATGACCAGTCCTTGGGTGCCTCTGCTCCACCATGTATGGAGAGACGGCGAGCCATGTCATACGACATACCTTCATACTGTCCACCCACCAGGCTAACAAAATTAGCCTCTAGGGATTTGGACACCATGATCTCAAGCAACATGTCGTGCACACGGCATGTCTCTACCCTCCCATCATGCCAGGTGACTATATCAGCGGCCCGCTGAATCATGCTTCTACTGACCAGCTCACTGAAGTAGGCTTCCGCAAGTTCCATACAGGTCATCCCCCGCTTCTCCGCAACCAATCCTTCAGCAATCCATCTCCTCAACAGCCGATCTTTCGGAATCACATAATCTTCTGGGAAAATGCTAAGGTACATCATGCAACACTTGAGGTGATGAGGTAGGTGGTCATAGCTAAGTGTGAGTATTCTTCTCATCCCTTCAAGGGAAGGGTTGTTTTCCATCAGTGAACCGATTGATTCCCGAACTTTTGTCCACATATCTTTGCCTTCAGGAGGTTTATAGCTTGATAGAAGGCTGGCAATGCTAACAATGGCCAATGGTAGCCCACCACATTTTCCTAAGATGTTATCCATTTCTACTTTCAAATCCTCGGGGCACGAGTTATCAGTCATTGAGCCAAACGCTTTGCAAAGGAACAACTTCATGGAGTCTTTCTTAATGAGGGCCTTCATATGATGTATGTAACCATCATTAACACTGCATGCTTTTGCCACAGTATCTATCCGAGTGGTCACAATGATTCTGCTGCCGCAATTGCTGCTTGGTAATCTACAACGGATTGCATCCCAGGCTGCTATACTCCAAACATCATCAATCATAATGAGGTACCTAGATTCATGGGTATGCAAGAGTTAGAAAGAACCGTCCAGGTAATAGTAATTCATGGTGTTAAAAAATAACATATAAGGGTAGTCTAAAAAGTTGGAGATATAACATATAGACTAGCTCTACTTGTCGTTGTCGAACTTAAGGTAGTCCAAGTCAGAGGAGGACATGGGGATGACACCCCCCTCTCCCGACCGGAGGGGCCGGCCTCATGGTCGTTGGCGGTGGGCCGACTCCATGCCATCTCGACCTCGTCCTCTAACTCACCGGTGAGATCCTTGAATAGATCGTCACGCTTGGCATGGAGACGGGTGGCCGCGAGGCGCTCGTCGTCCATGTACTGGAAGTAGGCTAGGTTCTCAGCAAGGAGTTCTGTAACCTCCTCGATGATCTTGGCCGCCAAGTCGGCGCGGACGCGCTCGGACGCTAACTGCGCCTCGGCCTTCCAGTGCTCGTTCTCCATGGCTCGGGAGATGATCCGAACGGGAGGGGTGAGAATGGCCATGGCCGCCACGTCGGCGGGGAAATTAAGCCTCGCCCGCGGCCCGAAGAAGCGAACCATGCGGCATCATAGGCGTGCCCCACCTCCTCCACGGTGTGAAAAGTACCTGGCCACCGGTGGCCCACATGGGCGTGGCAGATTTCAACCGCAAATTTACACCACGGCCAGCGGTGGACGCCGCAGTACTTCAGCGATGACGGCTGCGACATTAGCTGCGGATCATGGGGGCGGTGCACGGCTCGTGTGTTGAACGGAGCAGAATCGGAGAGGACGGCAGTAGCCGAGGGGAGGCAGCGATGGGAGTCGTGGGGTGGTGTCGGACTCGAGGAAGACGACCCTCGGGCCACAGGAGGCGGCATGGAGTGATGGCGAAAGGGTAGGCGGTGCGGGGTATGCGGGAGACGGCGGAGCTAGACCGGCTGTCTCGACCTCAACCTTGGAAAAGGCGGTGGCGGCGGGACATATCGGCAGCAGCAGAGGACCGTGTCAGGTAGAGCGGTTTTTTATAGGACGAGCTACACGGTACCCATTATCTATGCCATTAGCTAGACTCGCTGTTCCTAGAGATTCACGCAGGGGCTGACCAGTTTTGCAGGTTGTCAGAGTAATTTGTCCACGAGCAAAGCCTACAGGCTCGTGATAGCGACGGGCTGAAAAGCTATTGTTTCTGCCATGCAGCAGTATGCCGACTACAGTTCAACACAAATAAAAAAACTAACTTTCTCTTTCCTCGCATGCAGATGGAATCCTGAATACTGTTCTTCTGCTTAAAAAAAGGATCAAAGTGTTAGCTTAGTTGCATCTCCGTGTTGCCATGCGCCGTTAGGGAATAAAAAAACATGGTGTACTGTTTATGGCACAAGGTTGCATCTGCCTCTCACTCTCTCTCCCAAACTGTTCCTCTAACACCCGTGCATGCAACTCTTTTCTCTTTCTTTTTCTCTCTCTATCGACTCCTGCATTCAACTCTCTCTTATTTTTCTAAAAAAACTTTGCACAACGACACTCTCTCTCTTTAAAACTTGTATGGCGCCAGACTCTCTCTTTAGAGTTAAATACGTTGGAGGTGCCTCAACTTGTCTTGCGCGGCCAGTTTAGTGCCTAAAGTTGTAAAATACATGAAACTGGTGCTTGAACTTGTCCGGCTGTGCAAATACGGTGCCTCCATTTGTATCCAAACGTACATCCAGCCCGCATGGCGTGCCAACGTGCCCATGGCCCACCCGGACGTGAGGATTTTTTCACTGAAAAAATAGCGCGCTATAGCGCTGCTAATAGCACGCTATAGCATATAGAGAATTGTCTCGCTAAATAAATTAATGTACAATGCCTCGCTAATAGCATGCTATAACACGCTAATAGCATATTTTCAGGGGCCACGCTATTTTCTGTAGCGCGCTATTTTTTTCATTGATTTTTTTAGAAAACCACCTCATATTTTATTCAATCACATCTGAAAGCCCCATAAATTTACAGATTGTGTTGCGCGCATAGGCTGTCTATCAGGCCATACTGTGGTTAGTAGATATAGACTAGGTCAAACTTTATATATTGTGTTGCTATGCAAAATGTAATTTTGACGCACCGGCACATTGTGCCTTTTTTTCGAAAGTCAAATAAACGGATTTTACAGCTAAAAAACTTCTGAACTTTTGTGTACATGCTCACATAGAAGTGCAATATACCTGTGTTATTTTTTCTAATCAAAATCTGTACTTGTTTGTGAGAGATACAGAAAAAGTAAAATACATGCAAAAATCAGCTTATTTTTTTGGCATGTTATTTTTCTTTTCTTTTTTGCAGGGTATAATACAACAAAAATTCAAACAAAACTTGAAAGTCACTTAGAGCACATGCATACATTTTTGTGCGAAATTTCAAAATTTTGTATGAAACTTCGAAGTGCTAGTTTTTAAGCTTTCAAGAAAAAACGTGCAGCCATAAACTTCAAGAAAGTGTTAGTGCATTTGAAAAATGCTCAACATGTTTTCGGAAAATGTTTCACATGTATTAACAAAATATTACACAATTTTCAAAAATGTTTGTCATGCGTTAAAAAAGTTTACAACCTGTATTTCTAAAAGAGTTCAACATGTGTGAAAAAGTTATTGTGTAAATTATCCTTACATTTATACAAACACGGTTGACATATTTAATTCTTAAATTTAGACAATAATTTCTAGTATAGGTTAAAATATTTAAATCTACATAAATAGAGTTCATGTCTACCTCTTCGAAGGACACAATAATGAAAATGGAAAAATATTTAAAATATAAAATAATAGCATATTGATAATTGTCTTTTTCATATGGGAAAATTTATGTGTTATGAAACTTAACAGGAACTGGGAAAAAATAGAAAGGAGAAAACTGCGTAGCTTTCTAGGTATGAGTTCAATTCGAAGCATGGTCCGGCCAGCTGGCCAGATCGTGCCATTGTTAAACATGACATGCCAGGTTCGATACCTCTCTATGGAGGTTTTTTCATGTTATTTCTCGCTATCAGAGAGTGTATTGATGGCTTTTCTATTGATAAAATAAAATATGAGTTCTTTTGTGAAAACATCCTCACGCGTGGGCCACCCGGCGCCTCTTAGCCACTGTCGGGTGGGCCACCGTCACGTTTGTACGCCATGTGGGCTGGACGTACGTCCGGATACGAATGGAGACACCATATTTGCACGGTCGGACAAGTTCAAGCACTAATTTCACGTATTTTACAACTTTAGCCACTAAACTGACCGCATAGGACGAGTTGAGGCACCTCCAGGAGGAAAAGCGAAATTTGAGAGGAAAATACAGTTTGAGAGGTTTGTTAGCCGGTTCTTAATCCCCAAAAAGCATATGCTCTTACGTGTGTGTATCTCATAGTTTTAAATACAGGGTATGCCTCTTAACGGCGGACCTCTTCTAAACGCTATAGCGTGTCATTTAAAATGTTTGTTCATATGTTTGGATCAAATTAAGACCCTTAGCACAGGACCCTTCTAAACACTATGATGGAGCTATAGCGCATGATATGAGAAGCATAGGGAGAGGATATGCTACACTATATGTCGAGTGATACATGCAACAAGATTATTTCCAACAAATTATGAGGATATAGTGGTGTGTGTTATGGTACCTGCTGTTCTCGAGAATCTCTTTGAGCTTGCTTTCCAGCTGGGCTACATCCATGTCGTCGACGTTACCCAAGCCGGCGCCATCGGCTGCATTTTGAGGCTCCTTGTGCGCCGTCTGCTTCGGCTGCGCGATCTGCAGAAGCACGCGCTTCAGGAATTCCCTGAGGTCCTTCCCGGTGAACGCCTGGGACACGGACACTTGCGCTTGGCGCTGGAACTCCGTCTCCAGCTGCCGGCAGACCTCCATGGCCAGCGTGGTCTTCCCAAGGCCTCCGAACCCGACGATGGAGAACACCTTGAGCTCCTTGTCGTTCTCATCCAACGCCTTCACCTTGTCGACTAGGCTGCTAGCCTGGTCCCTGATGCCGACCAACAGGTTGGAGTGCTTGGCAAGAGGGAGCTCATACGCCGACGATGGCGCTGGGGCGGAAGAAGCAGGGCACCGCAGCGTCTCACGGCCGACGCCGTAACGAGCATGGCGCTCGCTGATGGCGACAGCACGGGCGCGGAGGGCTGCGATGTCACCGGCGAGACGATGGCGATGGAAAAGCGTCACAAGCAGGCGCTTGGACCAGACGAGTAAGCCGTCGCCCGGCCGGCACCTGATGCGGAATAAATAGAGGTCGACGCAATCCTCGGCGTCGTAGGCGAGCTCCCGCAGCTGCTTCATCCACTCCCGGACGAAGTGGTCCACGGCACCGTCCCCGGCTTCAGACTGCATGCGAAGGACGGCGTTCATGGTCGCCAGCTCGTCCCTAAGCTCCGCGACCTCGCCACCCACGCCGCTGAGCTGCCGGAACTCCTGCCCCACAACCTGCCCAACATTGCTCAAAATGGTCTGCGCCGCGCCCTCCATTAGAGCTCTCTCTCTCTCTTGTGTTTCCCGCCAAACCTGGCTTCAGAGACGGTAGTAAGTGAGTGATCCGGACGGGGGTCTGCCGGCCAAGCTTATAAGGTGGGGCGAAATGAAGAAACGCCATTATTGCCTCAAGTCTGTGCACGACGCGTGTAGTCTTGTGTGTTCACATTGAGCAGTTTTCAGTGTTCAGACTCTGAGGCATCCTTTGGTTACCAAAGGGAAGGAAAGTGGAGAAAAACCATTGAAATAACGCAAAGTTTTTTTTAGCTTGTTCTATACGGTGCCCCTTATCTGTGCTGTTGGTCACACTATAAAGATGTGTGCTAATGCCAACATCATCAGTAGTATCCTGTAGCCACAGAATGGTTAGTCCGAAGTGACGTATCTCACGCTATGGAACAGGGCTGTCGGCAAGCCGCAAGCACATGGCACATCATGTTGTCAACAGTAGAATAGGTCACTGTTCATTGACTGAGATAGCACATCCTTATTGACTTCAGCAGGCCAATAGTTTATGCCAAACACGTCGTCACAAGAGGTCCACAACCCTTGACCACCAGCTCCTCACACCTTTTCTACGCATGCGAAGGGAGAGATAAAAGACAGACATTTGTGAGAGAGAGGACAAATGGCAGCATCAGAGAGAAGATATTATTCTGGATACAGAGCCTTGGAGAGAAAAGAGAGGAGAGAGAGAGAGAAAGAACCGTTGTATTCCATGAGAAAGAGTAGTGGTGAATTTCTTAAGAGGGAAGAGATGGGCTGTGAGAGAGATGAGAGAGAAAAAGGTCACATGCATGTGCTGCATGTCATTAGTAAAATTCACACGAGAAAGAGAGTGGACGCTCAGAAAAAAGAGAGAGGAGAGTGTGGCGAACAGTGACACTTGATGTGATGCGTCACTCAGGTTGCTGCATGTGAAGCAGTGGAGTTGCGTGTAGCCAGGCCCATCACTGTGACGCCGATGCCGGTGTATTAGCATTGATCCAGCTGACACAACTGTAGCTTTTCAGAACTATGCACATATCCCAATGAGTCTGAGTCTAGTCTGAACGGCCACGATACAGGGTACCATGTAGCTCGGCCTACAAACAACTGCACTCAATACTTTCCTACGGCGACATTATTCATCATTTGGTTCAAATGAATGAATAGAGTAAAAGGAAAATGGAGCAAATTTTACTTTAATCTCCGTTTCAAAGGAAAAACTTAGGAATTTTACAATCCAGTTGCACCTCCTTTTCAAATTCTTACACAGGAAGGTTCCATAGTGCCGTAATAACATTCTAACTATACTTTTTATGTGGTTTTACTTTGACTTGACCATGTTTATTAGGATTCCTGTGCCTTTTCTATTATGTGAACCAAACGTCCAAGCTTGCAAAATTCATGTGTTTTCCAATCATGTGTTTTGCATATGCATTCCTATCATATTTATGAGTTTGTTTCAGCTGCACATGGAACTTGATGTCAACAATTTTGGCGATCATTATTAGTGTTCAACAAAATGTTTAGGCCCTTTTTAATTCACAAGATTCCAAAACCAGGAAACGTTAAAGTTTGAACCCTAGAATTTTGATGGAAGTTTTAGTATGGAGAGTTACAAACTATCCATATGGAGTCCTTCCCAAATGAACAAGATTATCTTGGGCCTCGAGAAATCTCCTAAGGTATGGTATACGAATATTCTCATTGTAAACAACTAGTTATATCTTAATACACCACTCATCGTCAGCCCCCCAAACAGTTCGAGGAGATTTGATGGCGGGTCGGAGGGAAAAACTGGTCGAGGGTGATTAACTCAACTCGGTTCATATAGGTTTCAAATTGGATAATCATCTAGTCATAATCCTGAATGTCGTCAGGCCGTATAGCCTGTACATCGAGCCTCTTCCGAGTTATCGGGTCACATCCGAGTAGGAACTTCAAAAATTGAATTATCTCTATTACGATGTATGATTTTTGTTCTCTGGATGGTGGGTTTTTAAGAATACTTACCATTGCGATGGAACTTCAAGTGGTAATTTATGAAAATAGGCTTTTGCCCCATTATATAGATAAAGCAACACAAAGTCTTCCAAAGTTCATACAAGTAATGCCAACAACAAAAGATAGTCTGCTAAAGCTAGCTACAAGAAATGGACAGGATAAAATCGGAGCACTTCTCCTAAGTGCTGGGGTGGGAGGCTGAGAGGGGAGAGAGTTGTCTTGCCAGGTTCATCATATCAGTGGCCAAGGAGGTGACCAACTCCTTGGTGTAAATAGCGTCAATGGGTAAGCAGAGAGAAATGCTTTCTCGATAACCACCTTGTCGATAGGAAGTGAATACTACCCAATGTCATGCCTCACCAAACCTGGGGCCAAGCAGTATGGGGCTCCTTTTTAGATACCAAGAAGGGGCCCACTCAGACCCGAGAAATATCACCAACGGGCACCTCGCGGACCCTTATGAGGAAAGAATGTTCGACTGGAGTGGCGGACCTAGAAATAAAATAGAGGGTGTGCACACTTTAAAAAAAAATTAAAGTTTGTTCCAATTAACTTACATGGGTTTTAAAAATAACCTAATGCTTACATGGTGAAAACATGTTTTCCAAAGATCTGGGTGTGCCATGGCACACCTGGCACACCCCCTGGGTACTTCACAGTTCGACTGGCATATGAAGAACATGCAAAGCCGTCCACTACCAGGAGATCAAGATAAGGATGAACGAAGATCAAGACGGGAGATCAATAGCCCCAAGACCGAGGCTCCGAGGGCAGATTCTACTTTGGCGACCAAGATGATGGAATTTAAGCCTTAGTTTATCCTACAGTAGATTCGATCCAAGACATCATGTCTAGTCAGACCAGCCGGAACCCTAGCGACTTCATGTCAAAGTCGCTCGACACATATTGTACTCATTAATGTCTTGTTCCTCGATATAATTCCATACAACTAGGATTAGGGTTTTACTTTCATAGCAAGGACAGTAATCTGCATAAAATCGTCTCACCATGCCCGTTTGATAAAATGAGGTTATTGTCATCCGACATGTACATTACTGTAGCAATGTTCGTGTACTTTGCGAAACACCGTTCAAAACTGGCATTGACCGTGGGGACCTTCACGATATCGGATCAGATGTGCAGAACGGCATTAAGGGACGACGGCACACTTTGCAATAAGTCGAGTGACGAAAAATGCACTTTACTCTAAAAATATATACAAATTAGAGATAAATAGGTTTAAACAACCTTGCACTCTAAGTCTCCCACTCTCATTGTACACTATATATAACTCCCATAATCAAACAAGGGTTTTTATATTTCTTTACATGGTATCAGAGTTTCTAGACCAATGTTAGTAGATCATTCATCCACCCACTACTTCTGCAACGTGTCGCTCCCGGGAAGATCCGGCTAACGTGTACCCTTGCTACGAAATGAGCGTGGTCGTACATCACCCGAGTAGTTGTGCCTCATCCACCACCAGCAGCATACTTAGCCTGCACATCGGAGAGGCCGGTGTGCTCTGCGCATCCCCGTGACTGCTTGGTTTCCTTTTCATCTCTGTAAAATAAGAGAGAAAATATCTCGGGGTTCTGTGATTTGCTGGCTAACCAAGAGTCTGTTGCTCTAGTAGTACAATAGCGTTGTCTCACATATTTGGCTTTTTAGCACAGCTCTGTATGTGTCGGCAACCTTAGGGGCCATTGGCTCAATTATTCACATGACCCCTAGTCCCCATCATGATTTGGGTACCGTATGGTTATCGTTGTAACTGGAAATTATGGGACATTATTGAACGAGTTTACCAAATGAATTTTGAATTTGAATGGGTTTTCATGATAAAAGAGGTAGGAACATATGTATTGACACATCATAGCAATATCACATAGGTATGTGTGTTTTCCCCTATTCTCTAAGGTCAAGCTTCGAATCCCAAGCTCAACTCACTACGAGAAATTCGAACATGCAATCTCAAGGAAAGAACCATGACACCACAGCCCACAACGTGTGATACAAATGTTATGTTTATAGTTAGTAACTCAAATTCAAGTTAATTCAAAAAAAATTGCTCGGTAGGCCATTTACCGTGGGGAGGTCAGTAAACTTGGTTATTCTTGGTAATCACGGTAAATCGCTTGGTAACCAAATCCTTGGTCCCAATCCACTAACCTTACACCATCAAAGGCACAAGGGAGATTTCTAAACACACGTACACAACAAAAATGTTATCGTATGCCTGCAATTTTCAGAAAATGCAAATTGAAAATCATGGTGAGGATATTTTGGCCACAAGTATCGCCATCAATCATTGATCCTACAGGCCCCACTCTGTTTAACTATAAGCCCCAACAAATTAATTTTGAATAGCAACGAACAACACCCTGTCCAACAATTGATTAACATGCAGTATCACTAATCACTCAAAGCGAAGAAACAATTAACATTGACTCATTTAGCAGATAATTTCTCCTTTTGGTTTATAAGGTCCTAACGTATTTTTAGATCATCAATTTGACCCACGAAATATGTTGTGTCAAAAAGCACCATTAGAGTTTCTTTTGAATACGAAATTAAATTGTATACTTTTTTGGCATATAATTCGCATTACATTGCTCAAACAATGATCTACGTATATGTGCAAGCCTTCTAAACCTGAATGGAGAATATAAGCAGGAATGTAATTTGTGACTATAGTTCCATTGACAGCCTTATACCTATTTTAAAGCATAGGTCTTAGTAAAGGTAAGTCAAAGTTAATTTTGTAACAGACAATGAAGAAATCAACAAATCTTAGAGAAAATAAAAATATAAAAATGTTTATACTCATTCAACTTGAAATTTAGATTTCAAGGCAGCGTTGATAAACCTTGAATTTTAGGAAGTATCTCGGCTAATCAAAATGATTCCTGACTTCAGATTTTAGTAGTTGTTTGTCAGTTAATATAATACTAATAGAATACTGAGACATCACTAAAATGCAACGTTGTGGTGTTTGAGTTTCCTTCATGGCTTCAGTTGGGATCTTAACCATAACTTATCATGGCCATTGGTGAACAAACTACAAGACATCAAAATTAACTTTACACCAGAAAGCAACATCAAGATCAGCGACTTCAAATTGGTAGATACCAACTTGGAACAGAAAGGGTGTTTATGAAGCCATGAAAGATATCAACTTGGAAGTTGATGCATTTTGAAATGTCGAAAACTGACAAATCTACTACATAATAGCATCAAAACATAGTTTGCTCTCCCACCACTATTTGAAGTCCAATTTGTAGTTTTGCATATTGAAAAATACATTGAGTTTGGGGTTATAATTTTGCATAGCTCCATCATAGACGCTTCTCTACTAGTTAATTATTTTTGGAACTTTTGGAAGTAAATTTATGCGCAAACTAGGCATACTTTTCAGATTTTGATGCTATCTCCCCGATGTAGTAGGTCCACAAATGAATAAATCTTTGTTCTTTTTTTTTTTCTAACTTGATACTCTCTGTACGCTAGTTTATAAGTCTCGTACATATTTTGATAGAAGCACTGACATATAACTAAATGATATTATTAGTTCCACAGAAACACTCAATTATATGCTACAAATATCATGCCATTAGAATCTCTTGTACGTGAATCTAATGATATTTTTTCAGACATATAACTAATGTTTTGTTGACCAAATAATGATCAGTGTCTTTATTAAAATGTGTGCGATACTTAGAGCATCTCCAACAGGCGCGGCAAAAGGCGCGCCCGCACGGTAAAGTTTTGTTTTAGCGTGCGCCTGCTGGTTCCGCGCGCTCCAGCGGTAGCGGGAACTTAACGCGCGGGGGAAGCGTTTCCGCGCGCGCGGGAGAAAGCGGCACGCGGCGCGATAGATTTGGCGCGCCGCTTCGCGCGCGCCTATAAAATCCTGCGCTTGCTATGCGTACAGAACACAACCATGCGCCCTCCCCTCGCAACCTCGCCGCTTCGCCACCTAGCCGCTTCGCCGCTTTCCGCGCCACCGGGGTTCTTCGAGCTACCGCGGCGTCCGCGAGCACCCGAACGGCTGGTACTCCTCCGAGATCCGGGCCGGCGACGTCCGGCTCAGCCTCGGGTCGTTCCGGAGTGCGCACGAGGCGGCCCGCGCGTACGACGCGGCGGCGTGGCGCTTGGAGAGTCCCCGGTCGCAGATGAACTTCCGGGAAGTCTTCACGCACGAGCAGGCGCAGCGCGTCGCCCCTCCGCCGCGTCTCATCACCGACATGGACCGTGCCGACCACGCTCGGCGGCAGCGCCGCCTCCTCATCGCCGAGGAGGACGAGCGAGCCATGGTGGAGTGGCGCCGTCGCCACCCGGAGGACGTTGCCGATGAGCGTGCCTACTGGGCTGACCGGTGTCGGCGGAAGGCATTGGCGAATGCGCAGTGCGATATCGTCCAAGCATGTGGGAGGTCTATCTTCACGGCCAACGATGAACGTTGGGGCGACATATGGCTCTCAACCTTGGACGACACCGATGAGGATGATGATGGTGATGATGGTAGCGACTTGGAGTAGTTTCTATCTATGTATGCCGTAGTAGTTTCTATCTATCTATGTTTTTGAACTATCTATCTAGTTGCACCGATGTAAAATACCTTTGTATCTTTTTTTATCTATGCAATATGATTGAAAAAATGTTGAAGAATGAGCACGCGCGCTGCATTTTTAGCGCGCCTGCTGGAGCTGCGCGCGCTGCTTTTTAGCGCGTCTGCTGGAGCCAGCGCTGCGCGCCACGCCAAACCAGGCGATGGGCGCGCGCCAAAGCAGTTTTTAGCGCGTGGCGCGTTCGGCGCCTGTTGGAGATGCTCTTATAAGCCCTAAAGACAGAGAGAATACAAGGTTTTAGCTAACTCTCTTACGGTGCACATCATTCACAAAAATGGAACAACTCTTCAAGACAGTGGTAGACGCAGGACAAAACATATTCCGTTCATTTTAACTAATTATAAGCTAGCCCGGCCGGCAGGCAGGGTGAGATGGTGACATGCTTGTATTGCGGGTGTGAACACTCATGGCTAGCCTGTAGACGCACATGGTGTGAAGTGCATGTCCGCCAATGGTGGACGATCGAGCTGAATGTACTATTATATGAGAAAGATGGGTAATGAGTGTGTGCGCACTGGCTGCCAATGGTAGACGAGCTGGATGTACTATATGAGAAAGATTGGTACTGGCTGCCAATGGTGCATAGTCCACTGAAAACTACTCTGTTTACTGTTTATGAGGTACCTCCTGTGTTTTTGCAGCCGAAAAAATGGATTTCGGCCAACTCGGCCTAGGGCGGAAAGTATCTTTCGGCCGAAAATATAGATTTTGGTCAAATTTCAGCAGAATTTTGGTCAAATTTCAGCCAAAATATTTGAAAATGGCCGAAATTCGGCCATCTCGGCCTGGGGCGAAAAAAATCACAATCCGAAAATCAAAACTCTGTTCCAATGATGTAAGGTTTTGTTGACAATTTAATGCAACATGAGAAGTTGCCTGTGAGCAGCATGCAACAGAACTATTAGGACTGATTCTAATGGCGCACCAGGTATATATATATATATATATATATATATATATATATATATATATATATATATATATATATATATATATAATTATTATATGAATTAGACATGGCAGAAAATAAAAGGCATATTGTTTAAGTGTTCGTAATTAAATATGCATGTAAAATGATTTCCTTTATTGAGCATAGATGGGAGGAGGTAGATATATGCATTATGTGTAATGGTCAATTGTGTCACATGGTATGCATATTGTTGTGTTGTCATAGCATGTCCTCAGGTTTATATATGATTTAAAAATATGATCATGTCAATTTATTAGGGTCAGACGGTCAGTGCATCCATGAAAAAATAGATGCAAATGCTGCATGCTCTATTTACTCATGAATTATAACTCTATAGAATCTCCCAAAATGAAATGCTCTATTATAGCATTTGTTGTCATTTTTGGCATGACAACTTGATGAAGATTGATGAAGTTAATTTGATCTTATGGAATAATATTGACTTATATAAGGCATGCATATGCAGAAGTGCTCTACAGGTAGAGCATTCAGTTCTGTTAGGTTAAAATGGCTTTTAAATATAGTAGATCCATGCCGCATTCTATCATGTCATATCATATCTACACATAGCATCATAATTGCTTTATTGTACTATTTTTATTATTGTTAGTGGGATATATTAACCGGATCTTATTTCCACATCCACACCGCTGCATGCTGCTCACAGCTTTTCCTCGCCATTGAACGGACGGCGAAGCAATGATAGGCGTGGGAGATGGAATGAGAGGCGAGGAGAAAAGTAACTCCAGCTGTGTGGTAGTGGATGTGGAGCAATCCTGACTCTAGGAGGACGCACTGAGGCAAAGCAATGGCATGGAGGCGGTGCCAGGGCCGGTTCCGAGAATTCGGGGGCTGGGGCGAAACAAGAAATGGGGTCCTTCAGTAGAAATACATAAATATGAATCAATATAGATACATATGAAAGGGCCATTTTTTATCTCTCCCTAATAATAAAGCACGGATTGACTCCATGGGTTCACCGTTAAAATACACCTTTTCCCGTGATTTTACGCTTTCAGTTTGAATTTAAAGCATATTCGAGGTGGTACTAATATTTTCATCTCTACACCTAAGGCGTGTTTTCGTCCACCGTATTGGGCTGCAGCAATATGCGGCCCACTCTGTCCGAAAAAGATTCGTTTTTTATGTTTGCGGTAGTGGGCTGCCCAGCAGCAGTGCGTGCGTTGACTCACGTGGACGAAGCTGCATATTCTTCTTTCAATTAATAATCCCACATTGCCTCTTTACATCTAAGTTCATCGGTTTATATATGTATATGCCCTGGTGATTCACCAAGCTACCATGAAAATTAACAAGCAGAGGTGCTGAGGATGATTTATAGATGTCCTTCTTACCGAAGAAGAGAAAGAAGGAAAGGAAAAGAAGCAGGGCGCGAAGGACAAATGGAGAACTACGCCCGGATGATTGCGGCCGCAGAAATTAATAAGCAGAGGTGCACGGGGTGATGCAAGAGAAGAGAAGGTGATGGTGTGTGTACGTGGTGCCGCTCAACCTCTGATTTATTAATGAATGATCGGTGTGTGTTTACTGGCTAGCGGAGGCTTTTTACTCGAAACAAACATAGGGAAGTTTTTTATTCACAAATGGGAATGTGAATATGTGGGCGTATCTGTTTTACACAAAGAGCCTGTTGTGTATGTGAAATGTTTATGTTTGGGAGTTGGGACTTTGGGTCAAGTCCAAGTAGTGCAAAAAAGAATATAATCTTGTAAACCAAGCAACCAACATTCTTCAATAAAATCAACAATGTAAAAGCCCACTTTCGCTCGAATATAATAAAATTTATAGAAACAATTCCACTTCGATCTACCACTACTCTTTCTAGATGATAGTGCGAAGCTGAATGAGACTTCGTCGAAGGACATGAATGCAAGCAAAGGTTTAAGTAAAACTTTTTTCGAAACACAGTATAGATGTCGAGCACACAAACACGTACATACACTCTGCCCTATGTACGTACACACATATCATACCCAAGCACCGAGAGACTGCACCGACAGGTTTTGAAATTGATAAGTCATCACAAGCGCCTCACTATCGACGAGAACGTCGCTTTCAATTGAAAATATTGTGCCTTAATGAGACACCAAAGTGTCAGACGTGGGGTTTAATCCCTGGTTGCATTGGGGTACCACTGCTCTATTAGCCATCCAATCAGATGTTGCTTGTCATGGTTAAGGCGAAACCGACCGATTCAAGTAACCTTCCCTATTTATTCAGTGTCCACGCATCCATGCTCGGTAGTAATGGACATTAAAGGATGATTTGCGTTTCTTCTATTCCTCAGCATGCGCATCCCTATCCCATCGCGCTGCACTGATGGGTATTTTGGTAGACACTGATGGGTGTTTTGGTAGACATCTTAATTTTCTCTTCCATTGCAACGCAGCCACCGCCGACGAGGGTGAGAAGGAGGATAAACGGCAACACAAATATGATGCGTCCCTAAAATAAAGGAAATAGACATATTGTGGTCTTGAGTGATGGTTGTTGGATTAAGATTATGTGTTGTGTTTTTCTCCCGTTGCAACACACGGGCTCTTTTGCTAGTTATCCTAATAACTAGATGATACCCTGTGCGTTGGTGCGGGAAATGCTTGCGTATGTTTACTGAGATTTGATTATGCAAACATGACTATTTGTATATTAATAATAAGACTAAAATGAAAATATGTATGCTCATTGTATAGTAATAAAATACATTAAATATAGTTACCCTCATGTCTCATATACTACCATGTGGTAGTATATATACTACTTTATCATTCTAAGTATGTTCATATATCATATCTAAGATATTTCAAAGTAAGCTATATGAAAAAATTGCATGTGATTCCATGTTTTTTTTAATATTTTGAAAATACCTTCATATTTGTACGTATAAACCAATATACTAAAAAAATAGTACATACTAACAGAAAAAATAGGATATATACCAACCAAATATTCTTATATACTACATAGTATACGTACATAATCTTAGTTTTGAATGTAAACATCGTTTATATATATATATATATATATATATATATATATATATATATATATATATATATATATATATATATATATATATATATATATATATATATATAGACACACACACACTAGGTAATTGCCCGTGCGTTGCAACGGGGCAAACATGTTTCAACACCAATTCTATCTTTGATTATTCTGTAAGTATCGACATATTTGTATTTCCCCATCCGCCTCTTTGATTATTCTGTACGGATTCCCAGTGCAGAAATTCTCTATATGATCTTGCATCCTATATTTTTCACATATAATGAAACATACAAATGTGGAAAGACATCAAAAAGGGAATGAACAAACCTTCGGTCCGAAAATACAGATAAAGGAAATAGCAGTCCCAAACAAATAAACTGTTGCTCAAGATCCTTGTAGACATTAAAACCGTGCAACTTTCCAACCCTGTTTGGCAATCAGCATTCCCAGCCATCAAATCGTCAATAACATTGCAATTCCTTGCAATGAGCAATTAACGAAACAAAACACCACCAAAACTATGCCGCATAAAAACAATAACAACCAAAAAATCTTCAAAAGAACATATCCTCCGTTTTAAATACCAATCAAAACCCATAGTAGTTTGGAAGATCATATTCTCTATCCTATATTACATTCTTGTAAACATTAATTCATACTCCTAATCGACCGTCTCTTATAATTGCAGATACACTTATACCTAATATAATGGCACAAAGTTGCAAATCCAACACATTTACTTGAATGTAAACAACGTTTGCATATTATATATAAAACTATGCTCCCGAAAAACAATGCTATTTGTTAATAGTGGATGCCCGACTATGCAACAGAGGACGCCTCCAGCCATCTCCTTTATTGGCATGTTTGTCGTAGAGCCGAGCTGCTCTACCGCGCGGCCACACAAAGTCGTTGACATATCCCCATGTTTAGTTGGAGAGTTAGAACTGAATGGATTTGGTTCTCCTTCCATCTTATAAAAGGAACGGCCAGGTTGCCTCTCACCACAACGAGCCAGCTGAACTCGTTCGCTCATTGCCTTCGCCCAAGAATCTTCTGATCTGCCTAGCCGTCGAAGCCGCTGCTCCGCTCCTCCCTGTTGGCTTTGTCGCCATCACCAAGGTCCATCTGGGCGCTGCTCCGGTCCTGCATGGATTAATTAGAACAATAATGCCAGCTACAATCATACCACTGAAACGATCAAAGTGCAAAATCAGTTCCCGCCGAGTATCACCATGCGTATAAAATATTGGTAGTTTATAACATAACACGGTCTGCATCGTAATTGCCAAATTAACACTTTATAGTCTGCCATAAAAAGTGAAAGACTTTTGGTGCTGCTATGGCATTTCTTTATCTGAACAACAAACCAAATTTACGTGCCCAACCAGAGACCAAGTCTGACCAGCAACTCTCTTGCGACGCGACGCTGCGGCCTATGGCCGCTACTTTCAGCCTGCCCTGCGCGGCGCCTCACTCAGGCCGGAACAACACATGGTGTATATGCTACTTGCCTGCGAACGAGTATATACCACTTCTCATGATGGACTTTATACCACTTTTTTATGGATTATATACTTGTTGGGAAACAGTGGAGTATATACTTGTTGGGAAACAGTGGAGTATATACTTTTTATGGAGTAAATAGCACTTTTTTGTGATGGAGTATATGTTACCTTTTTGTGTTGGAGTATATACTGACAACAAATGACATATAATTCGTTAAAAATGAGGATTAAAGATAAAAAGAGTATGGTGCATTTAGGAAATAAGTGTATAATAAAACAAAGTATAATTTATTCAAAGTAGATTAGAAGACAGACTAGCACAATTAATTAAAAAGAATACACCATCAGGGAATAAATGGTTTCTTTACAATGATATTTTTCCACGCAAATAACAAGACTAAAGTTGTGTGAGCGTATCACGCTTTGTGGGTGCTTATTACATATGATGGGTAAATCATGTCGCGTCAATTTAGTAGTCATCATGTAGATCGTGTCGTCGGAGTCCATTGAATCAGGGAGGTCTGGCCGCTGCCAGAGAAAACGTGAGTACTATCCATATGCGTGGAGCAGAAGCGCCGCCGGCTGGCGTAACCCATCTCACGAGCAATCGATCAAAATGAGCTGTACATCACACATGCATGATATGCAAATTAATAATTAGTATATAAGTAATAGGGAGTCAGGTAATCTCATCATGGATGCATGCAAATGAATTAGCCGAAGGTCATATGTACCTTGCCGTGATCGATGTCGATTGGAAGAAGATACAAGGGAGCCGCTTCATCTTTCGCCACGTTATAGAGTTCAAATGTACAACCAGCAGCACCCCATCTCATTGCCGTCGCCGTTGTGGCCACCGCCGCCGCCGCCGCCGCCGCCGTCTTTTATTTTGTTACACGAGCACGTCATAAGAGGCTTCCATCCAACAACATATATCAGATAACAAGAGAGCTAGCTTTATTCACATGTACGTACGAGCTGGCTTCATGGACATGTATCTGATTACATATGCAAGGATCAAGATCACTGGTAAGCACCATACTGAGTTTCGGCCGATTCTGACGAGTGGAATGGCCGGTGGAGAGCGCTCGACACCGAGACCTGCTGGGCAGAAACTGGGGCGACGTCGTGCAGGAGAGGCATGGCCGCCGTCGGTGACGTAGTTACAAGAAATAGATCGATGATCGCAGGAGAGACGCAGGCGCCGTCACGGCCGGCGTGCAGCAAAAAGAATGGATCTATCCAGATTTGCTTTTTTCACGGGAAGTGGGGCGACGTACGTTTTATATCCCTAGGAAAAAGGATTCGGCTCCAACTAATTTCAACAACCAGATAATTATCTAAATTAGTTTTATTGGGAGAGCTAGCTAAACGGGTGTAGACCCATTTTCCTATATATATATATATATATAGGGAAAATCCATCCTACCACCCGGTGGTAGTTACCCCACATATCTCATATACTATCATGCGGTATTATATATACTATTTTCTTATTTTAAATATGTTCATATACTATATCTAAGACATTCTAAAACAAGTTACATGAAAAAATTGCATATGAGTCCATAATTTTTGTTATATTTGTGAAATACGTACATATTAGTACGTAAAAAAGAGCATACTCAAAATATGATACATACTACCTAAAAATTAGTATATATACTACCTAAACATTGTTATATACTACATACTACATGTACATACTCTCGGTTTCGACAGATACTACATACAACATACAAAACGCAAGTGGTGGTAACTACCACTGCTTGTAGGAAATATTTGTCCTATATATATATATATAGGGAAAATGCATCCTACTTCCGGGTGTAGCTACACCCATTTCTCATATAGTACTATGTGGTAGTATATATACTATTATCGTTACTATTATCGTTACAGAATAATATTTCGTTACTATTATCGAACTGCTGACTTTGTGCAGTTGAACTGATACTTTTCATCTAGTCGAACTGACTGTCTTCTTTAGTTTAAAAAATGTTTATGAATGTTTTTTGTACGAATGGGGCGTGTAGTATACCCTTTGAAAATATCTTGACAGCTAGATTACAAGTCACACATACCTTTTTTTTTTGCAAAATCCTCACGTTTTAAGAGCAGTTTCGAAAAACTATTTTTTTTCCAACTTCGAAAACTCGAATCGTATTTTAGACTTCATTTTCAATTTTTTTTTCAGAATTGAGCAAATGAGATGGCGTTGGAAAGCTGGTGAAAATACGCTTCTTCCATATGTAGAAAGATTTTTCTTAATTCCATACGGTTTAAAGGTAATTTGAAAAACTGTGAAATTCTGGGCAAAATCGTATTTACGCGATTTTTTGCAAACGGTTTGTCGGATTGACACAAATGATATGGCATTGGAAATCTATGGGAAATGCGAAACTTTTGCATATAGAAAGTTTTAAACTAATTCCTTATGGTTTAAATTTGAAATAGAATACGGTGAAAGTTGGTTTCAAACACGATTTTTTTTAAAAAAATTGTCGTAATGGGGCAAATAATATACCGTTCATTACTAGGGAAAAGCCTAGCAGCAACGCGGGTTCTAGGTATATTAATAACGCAGGACATGACGCTACTAATAAGGCGCTACAGCTAACCCGTAGCAGCAGCGCATGCACTCCCACTACAGGAATCAGCTACTTTGCCATCAGCCACGGCGGACGGCAAAGGCATGGATGGCGGACGGCAAAGGTCTTTGCCGTCCGCCGCGGACGGCAAAAGTGGACGGCAATGTAAGGGACGACAAAGAGCTACATTGCCGTCCGCTTCGGGCGGCTGACGGCAAAGGGTCCTTTGCCATCAGCTGCCGACGGCAATAATTGCGCTGTTACTCCGTTAGGTGGTTAACGGCAAGCCTTTGCCGTCGGCCGCAGACGGCAAACATCGGAAGGCCTTTGCCGTCCGCCGCTGTAGGCAAAGTTTTTTTCTCTTTGCCGTCAGCCACTATTGGCAAACTGACCAAATAGGTCAGCCTCCCAGGAAGCACAGTTGCCTGCCACGTGGCCTCTTTGCCGTCCGCTGCTGATGGCAAAGGACCCTTTGCCGTCGGTGGCAGACGGCAAAGAGCCTGCATAATGGTTTTTTTCCTTGTTTTTTTAAATCCAACAATTTTCACAGCAAATATATATGACATATATAGATATATTTCACAGGGCTATTTAACAGCACATAAGTTTCATAGTGCATACATATATAGTTCCATCCACTCATACATAGCAAGTTGCACATACACATAAGTTGCAACCATTAGGAAGTTGCACATACATATTACAATGCAAAGTTTCATCAAGATAGCAAGTTCCATCGTAGAAAGCTAGAAGAATACTAGAAGAGAATGAAATAAAAAACAAGCACTCCATCATAGCAAGCTAGCTTCCGAGAAGTGAATGAAATCTGCAAAATGGCAAATAAGAAAGTTAGGAAAAGGTGACTAGGAGAAGAAGACTAGAAGAAGAAGCACGCCATCATTTGTGAGGTAACTTAGGTGAAATGGATCGTTTATGAGCTAACTTAGGTAAAATGGATCGTTTTAGAGCTAATGTAGGTAAAATGGATCGTTTATGAGCTAACTAAGCTAATTATGCCATTTTTTTACATAAGTAAGGTAAGTACATGTCATTATTGAGCAAACCTAGTTAACTAAGCATATTATAACTAACTTAGGTCATTTTGGAGGAAACAAAGATAAGTATAGATCGTTTTAGAGCTAACTTAGGTAAAATGGCTGGTTTTGGAGGTCAGTAAGCTTATTAAGTCATTTTGCAGGAAAAGAAGCTAACTCTAGGTCATTAAGGTAAGCATATTGGATGAAATAAAGCTAAGTCTAGGTCTTTATGCATTTGTTAAGCAAAAAACTAGAGAAACTTACCTTGATCATGGAGGTGTGGGAGCGGGCTGGCTCATGCCAGTAGCTGGAGAAGGATCGTGTGATGCTTGTGTGGAGTAACGCTGCACCAAAGATCATTTCCAATGTTTCGTTAGCATGATGACACTCAAATGTTAAGACTAGCAAGTAACGTCCATTCAAATTAAACTCACCGTGGTCTCAGGAGCAATCTCTGGATCAATGGCTATGGAGCCACGGGACCTCCCGCCACTAAATATCATCACCTGCTCTGGATTGTAGGGGATCTGGCTCGGGTTAAACTCCTCCCCTTTCCCCGCCTTCCCCTTGACTTGCTTGTAAGAGGCAGTGTGGGCCATGGCATACAGGTCGTACCCCTCTGGCACCTTATCCGTCTTATTGTAGCATGCTTGAAAGAGAGAAACAAAGTAAATTAGTAATTAAAGGGCTCAAGCTAGCATGATGAATGAATTGCATTAATCATGAAGCAAACCACATTACCCAATTCCGCCCGAACTGATATAAGCTGGAGCTACCTTGATGGTGTGGCACACCTTCAATTTGGGCACGTTTGTCCTTGGCCTCAGTCGGCTCCCCTTCCATCTTTCAACACCTGCCATGACAAAGAGTAAACGAAATTAGTACAACATAAAAAAATACCGACATGAATAATAATATGTATATCACTTAAGTGTATCATCATCAAGTACAACATAAAAAAATTGAATACTTGACACTACTAATAATCTCGATCAGTACCATCAATAAATGCATAATCATCATCATCACTATAATCAATGACGGGCTCATAGGGTTCAGTGGCATCAACATGTGGAAGGCCACCTTTACGTAATCGGTCAAGCATTGAGAGGTCGTCCGCAGCAGTAACCTCTTCTTGTTCTGGCTCTTCTTGTTCCTCCTCTGGGGTGATGTGGGATTCACTGTCGCTGTCTACTTCAATGTTTTGGGGTGAAGTATACCGGTTCTTGAAACGCTTTTTGGAAAGACATGTCTCTTGGAAGAATTCTCCTTCATATGTGTCTGGGTTAATGTGAGGTTCATAATCCTCTTCCTTTGGGGGAGATAGTCTAGCACGTGGTGGCACTTCATAAATGACATCCCAACCTTTCAGATTTGGATTAGTTTGGCAGGCCTAGGGTAGATAGAATACTTGGGTCGCCTGTTGAGCCATAATATAGACATCAGGAACATCTAAATGGGTGCTTTGGTTGATTTCAACTAGCCCTATATGTTCATGAGTCCTTCTAGTCTCCTTCGGCTGAAACCAATAACATTTGAAGACTACGACATTCGGTGGGTTTTCACCATAGAATAGAAGTTTATAAATTGCTTCAACTCTCCCATAATACTCGGTACCTCCTTCGCCGATAGCAGATACACAACAATTTGTAGACTTTCGGTCGGCCATAGATAGCTCTTTGCCATAGGTACGAAAACGATACCCGTTGATGTCGTATTTGTCAAATGAACGGACCTTATAGTCAAAACCATTAGCGACTTGTCTCAGTTCGGCGTCCATAGACTCTGAATTAGCCTACAAGTTTAATATGAAAGGATTGTTGCATTACGCACAAATTAGCGAATGAAATGAAATTGTCTAATAGAATTTACCGTTTGTTTGAACCAAGAGATGAAACCGGGATAGCCGCCTCCTTGCTTTGCGAGAAGCTCATACTCTTCGACGGAATCCTTTTGGATCACCGCTCCATACGAGAATAGGGCGACGTATTGACTGTATGAAATATCCAGGAATAAGAGCAGTTCAAAGGAAATAGAAGTTGCGAAACAATGTACCGAGAACTTACTCGATGTGCGGCCGCACTTCTATCAGGTTGTTGAAGATATACAACGAAATGGTTCGCCATTCTTCGTTATCCAAAGATACTGGATTTGAAACACTGGCTGGTGCGAGATTGCCTTTGAATAGGCTGAGGTTGGATCCACCCTTTTTAGACTCGTCAGCATTGTACCGAGGCTTCGGATTATGCAAATGACGATTTTTGGTTTCGTAGTGTGCTGTCACGAAGTTTGCCGCCTCCTCAGTGATGAATGCCTCAGCCATAGACGCTTCAGTTCTACATTTACTTTTACATTTTTCTCGAAGCGTCTTCTGCATCCTCTCAGTTGGGTAGCACCAACGATTTTGCACGGGCCCCCCCAATCTTGCCTCGGTCGGGAGATGCAAAATCAAATGCTGCACTGGATTAAAGAAGCCTGGTGGAAAGATCTTCTCTAACTTGCAGATCAACTCTGGCGCCAACTCTTCCATTTCTTCTAGCACGCCAGGCGATAGTTCTTTCGCACAAAGAACACGGAAGAAATAGCTGAGTTCTGCCAGTACTAGCCATTCATCCTCAGGGATGAAGCCACACAACATCACCGGCATTACCCGCTCAATCCATATGTGCCAATCATGACTCTTGAGACCAAATATCTTCAATTTATCAAGACTCGCTCCCCTCTTTAGATTCTCTGCATACCCGTCGGGGAACATCAACTGCATTTTCACCCACAAGATAATTTCCCTCATAGATGGCCTTCCAAGATTGAACCATGCCCTTGGCTTCGTCCAGTTCTGCTTTCCTTTCGGTTCTTTCATGTTTTGTAACGGCCTATCACATAGCGTCTCCAGATTGACTCTAGCCTTAGTATTATCCTTTGACTTCCCATCTATACCGAACAATGTACCAAAAAGTGCCTCGGCAATATTCTTCTCAGTGTGCATCACGTCGATGTTGTGTGGGCAAAGGAGGTCTTTGAAGTAAGGCAGATCCCATAAGCATGTTTTGTGAGTCCAGGCGTGCTCAGAATTATACCCCTTGAAGTACCCTGAACGCTCTGGATCTGACTCGAGAGCGTTTAACTGATCCAGGGTCTGTTGGCCTGTCAACGCAGGTGGTGCAGAGTTTTTTACAACTCTACCTCTGATGAAGTTCTTCTTGTCTTTCCTGAACTTATGGCGAGGATCCAGGAACTGTCTATGCATGTCGAAGCAAGAAAACTTGCAACCGGCCTGAAGCCAACGAAACTCAAGAGCTCCCTTGCATGCGGGGCACGGGAACCTTCCATGCACACACCATCGAACGAATAGCGCATACGCCGGCAAGTCATGCGTCGAGTACATGTACCAGACACGCATTATGAAGTTTCATTTGCTATAGGCGTCGTATGTATTGAACCCATTATCCCAGGCTTCTTGCAATTCGTCCTTAAGCGGCTGCATGTACACATTCATATTTTCCCCCGAATAGTTGGGCCCTGGAATTATCAACGTCAGGAAAATGTTCTTTCTTTGCATAATCTGTCTGGGGGGGGGGGGGGGGTAATTGAGTGGAAAGACAAATACGGGCCAACAACTGTATTGGACTGCCGTCGTACCAAACACACTGAACCCATCTGTGCTGATGCCGACTCGAGGATGCCTCGGATCTGCCGCTTTGTCAGCATGTAATTCATCAAACTTTTTCCACGCAACACCATCCGATGTGTGTACCATCATCAGATTCCCATCTGCATCTAGTTCGGTTCTTTTGCCTGTTTTGTGCCATGTCATCTGTCTGGCCGTCTCTTCGACCATGAAAAGACGTTGAAGTCTTGGTATGATTGGCATATACCGAAGAACACTAACAGGGATTTTGGTCTGTTTCTTCTCACCCATACCGTTGTCTACCACAATATACCTGGAACACTTGCAAATGGGACAATAGTTCAAGTCTGCATAGTCAAGCCTAAATAACGCACATCCTTTCTCACAGGCATGTATCTTCTCATAGGGCATCTTCAGTGCACGGAGGATTTTGTCCGACTGGTACAGGTTTGCAGGCATTACATGGCCTTTGGGTAGAAAGCATCCAAATACTGTCATAATTGCATCATAGAATTCTCTGCCCAAGTTGAACTGAGCCTTCAAAGCCATTACTTGTGAGATGGCATCCAACTGACAAAGCTCAGTGTGCTCGTGGAGCGGACGTTTTGAAGACTCCAACATTTCATTGAAGGCCTTTGCAGATTCCTCCATCTCCTCGTCCGAATCCCGAGCATCATCATAGTCTTGCACCATGTTTTCCATCCCGGTACCATGCTCGTCGGTGCGACGATGATCCACCTCAGCTCGGTCACGTTGGGCAGACTCACCATGAAATGTCCACACCGTATAATCGGGCGTAAAACCATTCTTCTGCAGGTGTTTACCCATTTCAGCCTCTGTCCTCTTTTCCCAATTGCCGCATCGGAAACAGGGGCACCAAGTTTTCCGCTGGCCATTTGCAAATGCGGCTTGCACAAACCCCTTGGTTTTTGTGAACCATTCAGCGCTCCATTTGTTCTGACCAGTGTGACCGGTATACATCCACGCACGATCACTCATCTTGACTTTCAGAGCTACTGGACACACAACAATTATATATATAATTCACCATGTATATATTCATCAGTTGATCTACTTTGTCAATTTTATTACGTCCATGCAACCTACACTCTAATAGGTAATGATAGGTCCTAATCCCACGTGAGTATGTGTAGATTGGGTTCATTTTCCCAAGCTATGCTCCGGATCCGACGCAAAATTTCGGCAGCACCTCCCCGCTGTTCTTCTGATACACGTCTCTGCAATAAACAGATAGGATGTGTACCCGGAGAACAATAGGGGAGGCACTGACGAAATTTATGCGTCGGATCCGGAGCAAAGCATATGGGAAAATGAACCCAATCTACACATACTCGGGCTGTCCATGGATAGCGTTGGACAATTCGAAAGAATCAAGGTTATAAATATGCAAATGCATGCATATTTATAACTATGACGCTTTCGAACGGGAGACACATATTGGTTACGCATACTGATGATTCAAGACACATATAGCTAGCTATCAAGTTTCATCGGCACGAACACCGGAACAGAGCAAATAATTAATGGGGGAGGAGGACATGTCATTTGTGCTCACCCACGAACGAAGGGGCAGAGCTCGTCAAACGCACGGCGAGGTCGTTGAACACCAAACCTCGCAGCGGTGAAACAACTGCACATTTAAATCAACCCGATCAACACAATTATATATGATGTTTTTCATAACAAAATCGGAAAATATATGACCTAACTAATAATTCACAAATATAAGACCCTGTCGGCCTCGGGGGGTCGGGTGTCGGGGTGTCTGGGTGTGGTGTCGGGGTCGGGGTGTCGGGGTCAGGGGTCAGGGGGTCGGGGTGTCGGGGGTCAGGGGGTCGGGGTGTTACCTTCTATCCTTCTTCTTCTTTCTTTCTCTTCTTCTTCTTCTTTCCTTTCTTCTTCTTCTTCTTCTTCCATCTTTTTTCTACTTTTTTACTTCTTTTCGTTTCTTCTTTTCTTCATCTTCTACTTCTTCTACTTCTTTTCTTCTTCTTCTTTTTTCATCTTTCTACTACTTCTACTTCTTCTACTTCTTCTAATTCTTTTCTAACACTAACACTAACACAATCTAGCACTAACAATTAAACAGCAAAATAAAATGAAAAAACAGAAAAAAAGTAGTTCCCTCACCAGAGCAATGGGACGGTCGGCGGGGGCGGCGGGGTGGTGGGGGCGGGGGGGGGGGAGGGGTGGGGCGGAGGGGTGGTGGGGGCGGGGGGGGGGGGGGGGGGGGGGGGGAGGGTGGGGCGGAGGGGTGGTGGGGGGCGGGGGCGGCGCCAGGCGGCAGGGGCGGCGCCGGGCGGCGGGGGCCGGGTGCGGGGCGACGGGGCGTCGCCAGGCGGCGGGTGGCGGGGCGACGGGGCGTCGGCGGGTGGGGTAGGGGGCGGAGGGGTGGTGGGGGGTGGCGCCTGGCGGCAGGGGCGGCGCCGGGCGGCGGGGGGCGGGGGCTGCGGGGGCGGCGGTGGATCTAGGGCGGGCCGTCGGGGAGGAGATAGGAAGAGAAGGAGAGTAACGGGCGAGGGGGGGGGGGTGTGGCGTCCGTTAGTTACTCGGCTCTTTGCCGTCCGCCACTCTTTGTTGTCTGCCGTTATCTCTCTTTGCCGTCTGCTAGCAGACGGCAAAGAGGTGGGGGTGTTAAGTTTTTTTAAACGGGCGGGTGGGTGGGGGCCACCTCCTGGCAAAGAATCTTTGCCGTCAGCTGGCGGACGGCAATGAAATGGCTCATGGCAAAGAGCTTCTTTGCCGTCCGCCGTTTCTTTGCCGTCGGCTTTTCGGTAGCTGATGGCAAAGAGCTTCTTTGCTGTCCGCTAGCCGACGGCAAAGATCAGGCAGATGGCAAAGTAGCGGATTCCAGTAGTGTCCCGCGCTACTGCTATACAAGTGTAGCAGCAGCGTTCTTCCCGGGAGCTCGCTACTGCTAATAGCTATAGAGAGCTTCTCTTGTGCGTGCTACTGGTACTGTCGCGCTGCTGCTAACTTTTCCCCACTGCTACTGCTAATTTTAGTAGTTTTTGTTTTTTTTTGCATATATGTTTAGTATTTGAACAGGCTTTATAGAAGAATTTTTAGCACATACAAATGTCATCATGATACATACAAATGGCTGCGAGACCACAAATGTAATCATAGCATATACATACAAATAGTCTCATCATAATCATCATCGAACACAAAGTGGTATCTTGTCATAATCTCGAAAATAGCGATACATGCAAGTCTCGAATACTTGCAACTACAACATCATCCATCTAAAAAAAGGTATACACGAGAAGAGCTATCACTATGAGTAAGAGCGGAACTATGCAGTACATGAGGCGGCGGTTACGAGTCCTCTCTCGCGCTAGCGTGAACCCCAAGTAACTAGCTTCTCCTTCTTGTCTGCTTTTGAAGCCTTTATGGCTGGCGCCCGAGAACCCATTCACTTGCGCCTGACACTCAGACCACTCATTGTACACCCCCGGAACGTTCCCTTTGTACACGACATAG
This sequence comes from Triticum timopheevii, assembly GCA_963921465.1. NCBI lineage: Eukaryota > Viridiplantae > Streptophyta > Magnoliopsida > Poales > Poaceae > Triticum > Triticum timopheevii. The sequence continues at coordinate 661,415,065 of OY997266.1, forward strand.
CACTAACATCTCGCCATCAAAAAGCTAGGTACCTGTTAGAGATGCATCTTCATCAAGAGGATGTACAACCATATGCAAGAAAATATACTAGAGCAACACGAAAAATAAAGGGTTAGCAACTAGATGCAACATACAGTATGCAAACTAATTAACTAGAGGTACGCAGGGTCATCGTACCCAAACTAACAAAGTAGGGTTACGCAAGTTCGGCAGGGACCGTGGACATCACAAAGTTTCATCGCTACAGAAAGTATACAAGTTCAACCGACACATATCGTCATCATCGACATCGTAAATCACTAGAAGTTCCATCCTTCCATATCATCCAGGATGGACCCTAGCATCTTGAACGGCGTGAGGTCATGACGTTGCATGCCTATGCGAGTTCGGACGTCAGCTCGCGATATAGGGCCGTGGTGGAACATCCCCTTCTCATCGACGACTTCTTTCATGATGATCGTCACAATGTCCCTTTGGATGCGAAAGAAGTCATCTCTTCTGAGTATATAATCCGCTTGTCCATGAGATTCTACCCACTTGTGGATATGATCATCATTTCTGCCTGTCATGCGAAGCTTTTGGTGATCCGTGCTGAACTCAATCATGAGATGGAGGATGTAGAATCCATCTTTCTTGCTTGGTTTTGGGACTTGGATGCAGCAGAAGTTAGTTTTATGCGCGAAACCCATCTTCTTGTTCCTTTGTTTCTTGATCTGCATGTGGCCACCTCTACTGCTAAAGCCTTAGAGAGCATCATCTAGAATATTCATTATGTGGGTGTAGTCCTTCTTCTCGTAGTCTCTGGAAGGGTCAAAATACACGGCGTGGGAGACTCGCGGGTAAAGAACGATAAGGATGACACACCCGTTGCTGCGGGGAAAAGACACCTCAAATTATTCTCCATATGAGCGAGAAGGAATGATTGAAATGTACGAAAGGGTTGTCCGGAATTGACTTACTTTGGATGATAAGGCAGGAGGACAATTTCCCGGTCCTTATTCTATACCATGAAGTTTTGTAGGTAGTCCCTAGCAGTTTCACGCTCAAAGTCGCCGAGACTCAAGAAAGACTCGTGCATGTAGTACGGATCCGCCACACAGATTTGCGAGACTTCTTCTCTCTTCATGACAGAGCTCATATGTAGCGCAAAAGGCGAACGATTGTATAATCGAGCTGCCTTGTCAGAAACATCTCAAAGATATGGCCAAACCGCAGGAAGAATACCTCCGCGGGCCGTGTGTCAATGTAGCACTTCCCCTCAACACACGAGCCGCGTATGTCGGATATCCTGGATCCTTCGAGGCTAGTAGGCTTTTCTCAATCGACAACACATGGTCATGCAGTCTCCTGAGATCCCCTGATAGTGCCTCTAGCGGTTTCGGCTATAGCATCCTCTCGCCCGTGAGATGGAACATGGCCGCACCTTTCACGGGTACACGCTCTTCAGAATCCATCGTCTGGCTGCTATGTGCTCTGGCTTGTTTGGAGGTAGTTATCTTCCCCGATATCTTCCTCTCCTTTTTCTTGGGCACACCTTCTAGACCCTTCCTTAACCCCTGCCCCAGTGTTGCCGGGATAAGCACTGTACGACCACCGGCTAGTTGAGCCTATGTTGAGGCGAAATCTTCAGGCGTGTCCTGTGAGGATTTCATGAAGAGAGACTTCTTGCAATCCCTGCTACGACCTTCCTGCCCGGGCAGATCATCCATATCCTCATTAGCATGTTGATAGCCTGATTCGTGATATGGTTGACTCATCATATCTATGTCACAATCATACGCGTTTGTATTGAGGAAACCCATTGGGTCGACCTCCGTCTCATCATCCATTCTCTGTTCTGTAGGACCGATTACATCAACCAGTGCTATTGCACCCCCTTCATCACGTCGTCCGCCGCTCTCACCCGGCACTACATGAGCTAATAATTGCGTAGGCGGGGTGGTGGTCCCCGCAGATGCTTGTTGATGTGTGGTTATTGGTGTGCTCTCGGCCAGCTCTAGAAGAATAAGATTCTTCGGCCATAGTAGCACCCAACCCTTGCAGCTTCCAATCTGCGGCAACGTCTCGTCATCCTCTCCCACATGCTGTACTGGAGGAGGCAAATCCTCGTGCCCTGATTTCACACTGGACAAGTTAACCCTAAAGTGCCCAGTGGGGATCGGCTGGTTGTGGAACGTGGGTTGCAAGGGGTTCATTATCATCCCCTTTCCCACGTCCACCTTCTGGCCTTTGATCAAGTAGAGTATGGTGCACGGGGTTTCTTCGGCCTGCAAACACATGTCTGTGGCTTAAAACATCTGAAAGGCAAGGAAAATGGAATATTCTATATATATATATGTTGGTGCGACATGTAATTATCGTGAGGGCGTTGAGCTCAGCCAAAGACGAAGGCCCACCTAGCGCGCCAGAGACTGAGGACAGGCTGCTATGAGCGGGAGCGAGTGTGAGAGGAGGCCCGCTTGCGTGAGCAAGTGATGGTGTGGTGGTGTTGATGTTCACGGAGTTGCTCCCGACGAAACTGGGCAACGGGAGATCATGTACTGTCTTGTCTGGATTTTCCTTCGTCCAGTTGATGATAGCTAGAACCAAGTTAGTAGCAAAATCATTTCTGCAGGAAGTTACAGCTGCATTGACTGCCTGCTGTAGCAACTCATTTTTCTCCTCGGCTATTTTTTTCGTGTCCTCAGCTACTTTTTCTCGACTGCAAGCTTCACGTTCTCGTTGATGTCCGCCTGACTAAACTTCTTTTTCTGCTTCTTGGCCTCCGGGCCCTCGTTGTAAAACACCATCCACGTGGCACCGTCTCCAGCGCTGTGCACGCGGCCATATTGCGGCGAGCGCAGGGCATGGCGAGGGCAGCAGCGCTGCGAGGGCAGGGCTCCGGCGTCGCGACAGGGGAAGAGAGAGTGGGGATTTGGGGGAAAAGAGGCGGGACAAAGAGAGGAGTGGGGATTTTGGGGGTTTAGTGGGAATAGCAGTAGCGCGTTTACGACAAACGCGCTATAGCTAGTACAGGTAGCTATAGCGGTTTTCTTAGAAACCACTACTGCTATCTTGACTAGATGTAGCTCTTTTCTCACAAAAGCGCTGTTGCTATAACCAATACCTATATAACAGTCTTCCTGTTTGTTTTCTTCTATTTTCTTTTTCTTTATTTTCTCTCACTTTTCTTTTTCCGAGAGCAGTGAACGAAGGGAAGGCGATATATATTGCATCATTTGACGGTTAAGTATGTATATAAAATAGGAACATATATATTACATCATTGGACCCATGCATAATAATGGATAAGTAGGTATACAAAATAGCAACATATATATTACATCATTTGACCGATAACATACGGTTCCTCAGCGTTGACGTTTTCATTTCTGAGTCAACTTCTTTCCCTTCTTGTTCGTTGAAGAATAATTGAGCCCCTCATTGTGACTTTGCCTTTTCCATGGAGTACGATTTTTCTTAGGTAATGTAGTATTGATTCTTCTTTTGACATATACTTCATCATCATCGTCATCTTCCCTCATTGGGTTGTCGTACTGATCGTAGTCTTCCTCGTTGGCGACTCCATCCATTCCAATGATGTTCCTTTTGCCTCTCCTCATGAGAACACGACTGGGATTGCGCGGGTCAGTTATGAAGAAGCATTGTGTCACGTGCTTAGCATGTACCCATGGCACGTTTTTTGCGATAGCGTTCACGGTAGCGCTCTTGGCGTCGGGTATAGTCATGGTAGTGAAACTCCGGTTTTCTCTTTTGACATTCTTAGCCCATCTGACATGGAACATCGTCGTGTTGTGCAGTCCAGAGTAGTCAAGCTCCCAGATCTCCTCGACCCTTCCATAAAATCTTTCAGTTGCACCATTGTCGCTGCTGGTCATGCATTCCATCGTCAGCCCTGAGTTCTGATCATCACTGTCCATATCTTTGGCCTCTGTGTAGAATGTGTATCCGTTGATATCGTATGCCTGATAGGTTACGAGGTTGGGCGTGGGGCCATGTGCTAAGGCGTATATGAGCAATCCGTCCTTAGAGCCCTCCTCCGGGGGATTAGCAATAATATGCTCTTTGAACCAATCCAAGAAAGTGGAGTTGTGCTCTCTAGTAACTTCGGCGTCCATCCTGCATACCCCCGGTCACGATAGTTCTTTGTGATAATTTCGTTGTGAAGTGCCACAAAAGGATCTACCTCGTCTAGGTGTTGTAGCACTACCAACTTTGCTCTGTCAAAGTCGTTGTGTCGATCTGAGTATGCCACGTGCAGTTCCCTGCGACCGTTGGAGTGACCTTCTCCTTCGAGCCTCCCATCATGCTTGTTAACGGGCAAACCAACACTAACACCAGGCGGCTGGTCTGCGCCATATAGAAAATTCTCGCAGAAAGAGATGCACTCTTGTGTCACATAGCCCTGGACGATGCTTCCATCCGGACGGGACATGTTACGAATGAATCCTTTGATGATCCCACTCATCCTCTCAAACGGCATCATGTTGTGCAGGAATGACGGCCCCAGGTCTATTATGTCGTCCACAATATGGACACACAGATGCACCATCACGTCAAAGAACGCGGGGGGGGGGGGGGGGGAGTACATATCAAGCTCATTCAGTATCACAACGATCTCTTCCTGTAGCCTTCGGAGCTGCTTCACACTGATCGACTTTCGAGAGATGATGTCGAAAAAGTTGCAGAGACCAATAAGCGTGTCACGGACGTGCTTGTCCATTATCCCTCTAAGGGCAACAGGTAGTATCTGCATCATCATCACATGGCAGTCATGGGACTACATCCCGCTGAACCTTTTCTTGTTCGTGTCTAGATATCTGCTTATCTTGCCACAGTAACCGAAACTAACTTTGACTCCTGTAAGGCACTTAAAGAATAGATCGATCTCAGCCTAACTTAGGGTGAAGCAAGAAGGGGGGCAATAATCCTGTTTCTTTATTTTCTTGCCCTTCTTCTCCCATGCCTCTGCCTCCGTCTCTCTCTCGTATGACTTTTTACGGGGCGGCATCTGCAGATCTTCCCTGATATTCAAATCTTGCAAGTCTTTTCTTGCCTTCAGTCCATCCTTGGTCTTATCCGACATGTTCATCAGTGTCGTTAGCAAGCTCTCAAGGACATTCTTACAGATATGCATTTGATCAAGGCAATGAGGTGTATCGAGTTTGTGCCACTACTCCAAGTCCCAGAACACAGACCTCGTCTTCCATACCTTCAGCAGCAGCACCGGCGTCTTTTTCATCATCTTTCCCGGCGCGGGGCACTCCTTCCAGTTTTTCAACGGCTCATCGATTTCGGCGCCGCTCCGCTTACGTGGAGGTCCTCGATGCTCAGCGTGACCATTGAATAGATCACCATGGTTTCTCCACGGGTCGTCCTGTTCGAGCCATCTTCGATGCCCCGTGTACACGATTTTCCCAGACCCGCCATCTTTCCTTGACGTTAGCTGCCGAGACATCATATCATCCATGCACCGTGTGCATCCGCAATATCAATGGCACACCTGGCCTGCGACATATCCGTAACCGAGATAGTCGTGCACCGTCGTGATCAGCGCGACTCTCATGTAGAAATACTCGCCTTTGCTGGCGTCCCATGTCTTGGCCGGTGTTTTCCATAACGTGTGTAACTCCTCTTGAAGTAGCCCCAGATACAAATTAATATTATTTCCTGGTTGTTTTGGCCCTTGAATCAACATGTGAATGTGAATGTACTTCGACTTCATGCACAACTAGGGGGGGGGGGGGGAGGTTGCACATCCATACAAACATGGGCCATGTGCTATGGTTGGTGTTCTGGTTGCCAAATGGATTCATGCCATCGGTACACGCGCCGAGCACGATGTTCCTTGCATCACATTTGAAATATCAATAGAAGCTATTCAATGCTCTCCACTGGCTTCCATCCTTGTCGGGTTTCTTCCTCTCCGCGTGCCAGCGCATTAGCTTTGCTTCCTTGGGATCTACGAAATACCGCTGGAGGTGGGGAATGATCAGTAAGTACCATACAACTTTCTAGGGACATTTCTTCCCGGCCTTCTTGTATCGAGAAGCATTGCACACCGGAGAGCCTGTTTTTTCGTGTGCTCCTTCCGATAAATTATGCAATCATTGATGCATGCATGGTATCCAACGTGCGACAGATCAAGAGGGCACATGATCTTCTTGGCCTCATCAACACTAGTTGGACACAGATTCCCCGTGGGAAGAACATCCTTCAGGTACTTGAGATGCTCATTGAGGCTAGTGTTGGTCCATTTGTTTTTAGCCTTCGTCTTCAGGAGTTGGAGCGTGAAACTCAAGCGGGTCACCTTAGGATTGCAACCATCATACAATGGAGTGTTCGAGTCTACCACCAATTGCTCCAGCTTAGCCTCCTCTCTAGAAGCAGCTCTCTCACTACTCGTCTCCTTGCGAAGCAGTGCTTGAACATGAGGGTCCCGCACGATTGAACTTAGTACTGACAAACTCTGCTGCGTGGAGTCCACGTTCTCTCCGCCGCCATGTCTGGCCCCTTCTCCTCTGCCATGTCCGGTCCTTTCTCCGCCGCCATGTCCGGCCTCTTCACCGCTGCCATTATCGATCATCTCTTCATCTTGCCCCGTGTCATCATTGCCTGCCCCGTCGGCGTCCTCAACATCGTCATCCTCATCTTCAATTATCCACCGAGTATAGCCATCCATGAAACCAGTCATGAGCAGGTGCGCTTCGACACGACCATCATCATGGGGGTCGAGCCAAACTATTCCTTTGCATTTTCGACACAGACATAAAACCTCTGTCCGGTTATTTTCTTTCATGTCCTGCACCGCCGACCGCAACCACCTGTCCACCATCGTTCCACTGACCATCGTGAACGTCTGCACGGTAATAAACAAATTGATTATAAAAATGCGTGCATGCATCAAAGTCATACAAAAATTCGGCATGACCTTCCCTAAAAATAGGACATATATAGATCTAGAGTTTGCCTGGAATTCACCGAAACGGAAATAAATCGACATTTCGGCAAAACATAGGCAACTCAAAAGCACAATTTGGCGTCAACTCATGCCACACACACAATTTCCATCATATCTCCCAATTATCATATCACACACACATAAACATATTTCCATTTTGCAAAAGCATGAAATTTTAATCACCTCTATCTCGAGATCGAGCACACGGTGGAGATGATGATGTAGGGAGATCAAAAGTGCACAAAGCTCTTCTTGACAAAGATAGATCAAGTTAGGGGGTAAATAGGTCACTTAACTAAATGCTACATCTATCTAGCTAGCTAATTTGGGATGAGACAACTTCAACTAGTGGAGGGGGAAGGAAAAAGAGAAAGGAGATGCATTAATGGAGGTGGTGTGTCGTTAGCTAGGAGTAATGAAGAGAGAGAAAGGTAGGTAGAAGAGGGAGAATAATGGGGGGGAGAAGTATTGAGGAAGAAGAAGAGTGAGAGAGGGAGGATGTGGGAGGTAGGGGAAAGGGAAGAGAGGAGATGGGGGAGGGGAGGACGGGTGGGGAAAGGTGGTGGTGTTTTGCGGCTTAGCAGTAGCGCGGGACGTAAAGCGCGCCACTGATAAGAGCGTAGCAGCAACGTGCTTTCCCCACAAGTGCTACTGCTAAGCGGGGACAATAGTGTGCCCAATTTCAAAATTAGCAGCAGCGATGTGAGTAAAAAGCGCGCTACTACTACTGCATTAGTAGTAGCGCGTGTTGTGACACCGCGCTGCTGCTAAACTTAGGTTGGTGGGTACTGTCGGTCGATATTTGTAGCAGCGCGGGTTATGCTGCGCGCGCTACCGCTAAATATGTATCAATAGCGAGTTTTTCTTACCCATGCTACTGCTAATTAGCAATAGCGCCTCTTTTTGAGCCGCGCTGCTGCTCAGATTCTGTTTATAAGGTTTTCCCTAGTAGTGGTTGGAAATCTATCAAAAAATGCAAAACTTGTCCTGTTGAATGTTTTCTCAAATTCTAAATGTTTAAGAGTAATTTGGAATACGCCGAGACCAGTTTGTGTTGTTTTCCCGTTCAGAAAACAGAGTACTCATACTGATCTCCATGTGGGTTTGAACTGAGCGTGCTTTCACAATCAGAACTTTACTATGTTTTCTCGTTGCTATTTTCCTCTTTTTATAACCATTTGTCGGAATTGAGCAAATGATATACCGATGAATAGCTATCAAAAAGACACAACTTTTCATGTTGAACATTTTCTCAAATTCCATGGTTTAGGATCAGTTTTGAATTCTGTGAAATTCGTATTCGACGATGTAGCTTTAACTTTTTAACCTTTTCTCGGAATGGAGGATGTAATATACCATTGGAAAGATGGTGTATAGAAAAAACATTTTCATGTAGAATATTTTTCAAATTCATCATGGTTTAGAAGTAGTTTTGAATATGCCGAAAACAACATCAATTTTCTTACAAACTCGCTTAATGAAACAGTGGACTTATATGACCAGATTTTTTAAAAGTACCTCAGTTTGATAATGTGGACTTATAGAAGTCAACCTTTTTTGGGTTTTAATTGTGAATTTTGTTTCTTGTTCGAACTGAGGATGTTGTTAGCTCTGAACATTACTGGCTTATCTAATAGAACTAACTGAATTTAAGCAAAATAAAATGCTGTTTTTGTTTTCTTTTCTATTTTTGCCAAACTCAAACTTTTTCACAACAAAGTTTTGGGTTTGTCTCTACTTACGACTTTGAACCCGTTCTTGATGAAATTTATATTTTTTTGATGTTTTCGTGATGTTCTCTTTCTTCAGACCTCTCATTTTTGTGGTTTCGAACTTTTTGCTTTCTTCACTTTGAACTTTCTAGATACTTTGTACCTGAACGTCCCCAATTGTTCTCTGAATGTCTCTCATTTCTTTCTTTTCTTAATTTCAAAGAAAAATTGGGTTTCTGTAACCGCAAATTTTTTTATCTATAAACTTGGGGTTTTACCCTCATGAATTTACCGACATTTTTTCTCAGCGAGATATGCACTCCTCCAACCCGAGTGTATCAACATTCGTTGTGAGAGTAATTGAAATTTGAACACCTTTTTTTTAAACCATGCTATCTTTTTTCTGACCGCCATTTTTTGAACTATCAAAATTGTGTTGATCAAACCTCCCATGGCCTCGGTTGAACTATGAGGTATTTTCTGTGCCCCGCATTAGCTAGTTAATTTTTTTACACGGGGAGAGACTGTCATGGGCTGTGTGTATACATGTTTTTTACTATGTAACCCCTTGAACCGATGCATGTTCATGAGAGAATTGATGCAGTTTATGTCTTCGAACTTATAGAATTCGGAAACATGAACTTAACTTCACTAGTAGAAAACATGGCTATCATTCGGGCCTGGCCAGCCCATTAGTCCCAGTTCTTCACGAACCGGGACCCATGGGGGGTATTAGACCCGGTTCATGAGCCCAGGGGGCCAGCCGGGGCCTCGTGGGCATTGGTCCCGGTTCGTCTGGACCCATTTGTCCCGGTTCTAGGCACGAACCGGGACCAATGGACCTTGCTCCTGGCCCACAGCCATTGGTACCAGTCATGCCTTGAACCGGTGTAGAAGGGGGGGGCTTTAGTCCCGGTTCATGCCACGAACCGGGACAAATAATTTGCCTATATATACCCATCGCCGCGGCAGAGCACTCCACAGTGCTCTGTCTTTTCAATCCGGCGAGGAGAGGGCATTTGGGTGCTCTAGTTCACCTCCTATGCACATGAGGTGTTCGATGAAATGCCCGAGCCACACTTGTTAAGCTTTCTCCTCTCGAAGCTCGACCTCGGAGCTCCATTTTTCCCGAGATTTGTCTAGATTTAGCGGTCCGTCACGCCCCGTCCCCGTTTTCACCACCGTTGATCGCCTGTGCCGATCTCGTCGCCGGCACCACCGTGGTGAGCCTCTTGTTCTTATCTTCTTTCTGATACTTGTCTGATTTTCTTACTTTAGATAGATATTTGTCTGATTTTCTTACTTTCGACACACATAATTATATATAATGCATGCAGATGAACCGGCAATGGATGTATGGTGACAGACACACCTCTGAGTACATTAAGGGCGTGCATAATTTTCTCGAAGTGGCTGAGGCAAACAAGCAGAATGGTTTTATGTGTTGTCCATGCACTAAATGTGGGAATACGAAGTCTTACTCTGACGGGAAAATCCTTCAGACCCACCTGCTTTACAAGGGTTTCATGCCACACTATAATTTTTGGACGAGGCACGGAGAAATAGGGGTTATGATGGAAGACGACAAAGAAGAAGAGGACGATGACAACTATGTGCCCCCTGAATTCGGTGATGTTGCAACGGGGGGAGCTGCTGAAGATCAAGAGGAACCAGACGATGTGCCCGATGATGCTGCAACGGGGGAAGCTGCTGAAGATCAAGCGGAACCAGACGATGTGCCCGATGATGATCTCCACCGGGTCATTGTCGATGCAAGGACGCAATGCGAAAGTCAAAAGGAGAAGCTGAAGTTTGATCGCATGTTAGAGGATCACAAAAAAGGGTTGTACTCCAATTGCGAAGATGGCAACACAAATCTGGGTACCGTACTGGAAATGCTGCAGTGGAAGGCAGAGAATGCTGTGCCTGACAAAGGATTTGAGAAGCTACTGAAAATATTAAAGAAGAAGCTTCCAAAGGAAATGAATTGCCTGACAGTACGTACGCAGCAAAGAAGGTCGTACGCCCTCTAGGATTGGAGGTGTAGAAGATACATGCATGCCCTAATGACTGCATCCTCTACCGCGGTGTGTACGAGGATTTGAACGCATGCCCGGTATGCGGTGCATTGTGGTATAAGATCAGACGAGATGACCCTGGTGATGTTGATGGTGAGCCCCGCAGGAAGAGAGTTCCTCCGAAGGTGATGTGGTATGCTCCTATAATACCATGGTTGAAACGACTGTTCAGAAACAAAGAGCATGCCAAGTTGATGCAATGGCACAGTGAGGACCGTAAGAAAGATGGGAAGTTGAGAGCACCCACTGACGGGTCACAATGGAGAAAAATTGAGAGAGAGTACTGGGCTAAGTTTGCACGTGACCCAAGGAACGTATGGTTTGGTTTAAGCGCTGATGGCATTAATCCTTTCGGGGAGCAGAGCAGCAATCACAACACCTGGCCCGTGACTCTATGTATGTATAACCTTCCTCCTTGGATGTGCATGAAGCGGAAGTTCATTATGATGCCAGTTCTCATCCAAGGCCCTAAGAAACCCGGCAACGACATTGATGTGTACCTAAGGCCATTAGTTGAAGAACTTTTACAGCTGTGGAATGGAAACAGTGTACGTGCGTGGGATGAGCACAGACATGAGGAATTTAACCTACACGCGTTGCTGTTTGTAACCATCAATGATTGGCCCGCTCTCAGTAACCTTTCAGGACAGACAAACAAGGGATACCACGCATGCACACACTGTTTAGCTGACACTGAAAGTATATACCTGGGAAGCTGCAGGAAGAATGTGTACCTGGGCCATCATCGATTTCTTCCGACTAACCATCAATGTCGAAAGAAAGGCAAGCATTTCAAAGGCGAGGCAGATCACCGGAAGAAGCCCGCCATGCGTACCGGTGATCACGTACTTGCTATGGTCAATGATTTACACGTAATCTTTGAAAAGGGTCCCGGCGGACTAGCTGTTCTGAGTGACGCTGAGGGACACGCACCCATGTGGAAGAAGAAATCTATATCTTGGGACCTACCCTACTTGAAAGACCTAGAGGTTGGCTCTTTGATCGACGTGATGCACGTGACGAAGAACCTTTGCGTGAACCTGCTAGGCTTCTTGGGCGTGTATGGGAAGACAAAAGATACATCTGAGGCACGGGAGGACCTGCAACGTTTGCACGAAAAAGATGGCATGCCTCCAAAGCAGTATGAAGGTCCTGCTAGCTACGCTCTTACCAAAGAAGAGAACGAAATCTTCTTTGAATGCCTGCTTAGTATGAAGGTCCCGAATGGATTCTCGTCGAATATAAAGGGAATAATAAATATGGCAGAGAAAAAGTTTCAGAACCTAAAGTCTCATGACTGCCACGTGATTATGACGCAACTGCTTCCGGTTGCATTGAGGGGGCTTCTACCGGAAAACGTCCGATTAGCCATTGTGAAGCTATGTGCATTCCTCAATGCAATCTCTCAGAAGGTGATCGATCCAGAAATCATACCAAGGCTAAGGAGTGATGTGGTGCAATGTCTTGTCAGTTTCGAGCTGGTGTTCCCACCATCCTTCTTCAATATCATGACGCACGTCCTAGTTCATCTAGTTGACGAGATTGTCATTCTGGGCCCTGTATTTCTACACAATATGTACCCCTTTGAGAGGTTCATGGGAGTCCTAAAGAAATATGTCCGTAACCGCGCTAGGCCAGAAGGAAGCATCTCCATGGGCCATCAAACAAAGGATGTCATTGGGTTTTGTGTTGACTTCATTCCTGGCCTTAAGAAGATAGGTCTCCCTAAATCGCGGTATGAGGGGACATTGACTGGAAAAGGCACGCTTGGAGGGGAGACAGTAATATGCAGGGACGGATATTCTTGGTCTCAAGCACACTACATAGTTCTACAGAACTCTACCTTGGTGACCCCTATGTCGATGAACACAAGAACAGTAAGCGCTCCAAACACCCGGAGCAGTACGATGACTGGATTACATGTGAACACATCAGGACTTTCAGCAGTTGGTTGGAAACACGTCTCAGAGGTGAAAACACTGTTTGTGATGAGCTATACTCGTTGTCCAGGGGACCATCATTGACTGTAATGATTTGGAAAGGATACGCGATAAATGGGAATACATTTTACACGATCGCCCAAGATCAAAAGATCACCAACCAAAACAGCGGTGTCCGCTTTCATGCAGCAACCGAGAGGGGAGAGGACACATATTATGGTTACATAGTGGACATATGGGAACTTGACTACGGAGTAGATTTTAAGGTCCCTTTGTTTAAATGCAAATGGGTCAATCTGTCAGGAGGCTGGGTACAGATAGACCCACTGTACACAGTGGATCTGAACAATCTTGGGTACACTGACGAACCGTTCATCCTAGCCAATGATGTGGCACAGGTTATCTATGTGAAGGACATGTCTACCAAACCGAGAAAAAGGAAAAATAAGGAAGCGAATACATCATACGATGAGCCAAAGCGCCACATAGTTCTTTTAGGAAAAAGGGACATCATGGGAGTGGAGGGCAAGACAGACATGTCCGAAGATTATGAGAAGTTTCATGAAATTCCTCCCTTCAAAGTCAAGGCTGACCCAAGCATCCTGATAAATGATGAAGATTATCCATGGTTACGGCGCAATAAGGAAAGGACACAAGCGAAGAAAAGTGAAGACTTTGTCCACAACTATTATGATGATACCATGCCAACTTTCAACCTTTTCGTAGGTCATTTGAAATGCCTATTGTAATAGATAAGTTTCCGTATGAAATCCTGATACTTCGAAAGAGATTGTCCGTTTTGTACATGAAGTGCATCCAGTTTTTGCCGTAACCCACTCAACTTTCTTGCACATGCTATGTGGATGAAATGATGATACCATGCCAACTTTCAACCTTTTCAGAGTTCATTTGAAATGCTTTTCAATTTCAGGGTCTTATAACTCAAAATAATCAGTAAATGCATGAAAAATAACAAATGAAGTCAGAAAGGGTTGAAAATTGATGATGTGGCTTTGAATGGTGCATTTTGAACACACAAAAAGTCAGGAGTTCAAATAAGTTTTTAAAAAAATGAAATCCCTGTGTAACAGATGAGTTTCCGTATGAAACCCTGATACTTTGAAACAGATTGTCTATTTTGTACATGAAGTGTATCCAGTTTTTCCCATAACCCTCTCAACTTTTTAGCACATGCTATGTGGTGAAATGATGATACCATGCCAACATTCAACCTTTTCAGAGTTCATTTGAAATGCTTTTCAATTTCAAGGTCTTATAGCTAAAAAACAACCCAGTAAATGCTTTTATAAAACTCTAATAGCAAAAGGAATCAACTAAAAAGCTTTTATAAACCTCTAGTATTTTTTAAACTAAAATTATATAAAATTTATGCAACTAAAATTATCAAAGTATTTTCTGTTCAAAACATGAAAAGCAGAAAGAATTATCATAAAGAATTTTTTTAGAAACTTTAGTAGCAAAAAGAATTTTCATAAAGATTTTTTTTGATAGAAACTAAAATAACAAAATCTGTTTTTGAATATAATGATAAAACGCAGTAATATTAAATTGGAGGAAAAAGAATCACTCAAAATATATTTTTATAGTGAAGTTATTCACAAACTAGTGATTCACACAAATTTCAAAAATTAAAATTTAAACTATTCAAATTTGGAAACTAATGGAGTAACAGAAAGATTATAATTATTCTGAGCTAAAAGCAAAAAAAAATAAAAAAATAAAGCAAAAAAATCAAAAGAAAATAAATAATTCAAAAAACAAAAAAAAATACTAGAAAAAAATAAAAAAATGCTGCGTAATGGGCCACACGGCCTGCATACGACTAGAAACCCATCTGTACATGGGACAGGATGCAGGCCCGTAGGCCCAATAGGCCCAAGACGGCTGTGACAAGGGTAGGCAACTAATGCCTGCATATTAGAGAAGAGCTCAGCACATGAGCTGCAAGCAGCTTATAAACAGGTGATGGGCTCTCTCAGCTAGCGAGGCGGGACTAAACTTCCCACCGCACCGCACCAGCACAATGCCTTTGGTCCCAGTTGGTGCCACCAACTGGGACTAAAAGGGTACATTGGTCCCGGTTGGTCGCACCAATCGGTACCAATGCCCCCCTTTAGTCTCGGTTGGTGCCACCAACCGAAACCAAAGCCCTTTGCTTCCCGCCCTTTGGGCTGCTGAAAAGAGGCCTTTGGTCCCGGTTGGTGTCACCAACCGGGACTAAAGGTCGCATTCGTCCCGGTTTTTCTCACGAACCGGGACAAATGCTTTGTCTATATAACTGGCCCTTGTGAAAATTTCATTCAGTTCGTTCTTCCCTGCCCCGACGCCGCCAGGCTGCCCCTCTCCGCCTCGCCGTCGCCATCGTCGTCCCGCGCCGCCCCGTCGCCGTCGCCGCCCCGTGCCCCGTGCCCCACGACGCCGCTGGCCCTACCTCGCCCGTCGCCGTGCCGCCCCTCACCGTCACCCATCGTCGCGCCGCCCCTCACACACCGTCGCCGTCGCGTCCCCTGCCCGTCGCCCTCGCCGCGCCCCTCACGCCGTCGCCATCGCGGTGAGCTTATATGAATTTTGCTAATTTAATTAGATGTGTGTAGTTAATTTAGATGTGTAGTTAATTGAGTTAGATTTTGTTCATAGATTTTTTTCTGTTAGATTTTTTTTCATATTGTGTAATTTGTTCATATTGTGTTAGATTTTTTTTCAGTTCATAGATTTCTTTGGTGATATTATTGTTGAATATGCATGTTTGTATGTTCATATATATGCAAAGATCGAATATGTCAATTTTTTATGATTTTTTTCTGTTCATAGAATATTTATGATTTTTTTCTATTGTAATTTTGTTCATAGAATTTTAATAATTTTTTTGTTCATAGAATTTTCTTTGTCAATTTATGTATATGTTCATATTGTGTATGTATAGGAAAATTTTGTATGATCAAAGTCATTTATGTATATGTTCATATTTAGAAGAAAAAGCAGGAGAGGAAAAAGGAAATAAGAAGAGAAAGTGTTTAATATAATTAGTCAGAAAAATAATAGAACTAGTTAAACTAGTTTATTTTTAGTAAGTACTACTTTATTTTATTTATAGTAAGTGCTTAATATATAGTTGAACTAGTTGATTTAATAAACTAATTTATTTTACTATAGAAGTAGTTTATTTTTAGTAAGCAATACTTTATTTATTTATAGTAAGTGCTTAGTAGTTGAACTAGTTGATTTAATAAAACTACTTTATTTTACTATATATAGAAGTAGTTTATTTTTAGCAAGAAAATTAATAGAACTAGTTTATTTTTTAGTTCAAGCAATTAGTCCCGCATCGACGTCGACGATGCCTATCCCGCATCCTCGTCGTCGACTCGGCGGTGGAGGCCTGTTTGATCAGGGCCATGTCCGGGACTGGGCTCCGCCGGGCTGGTATTGGGAGGTGCTACCTTCCGGGGGGCGTAGGTTGGTGAGGAGCCAGCCCGTTGTTGACCCGATCCTTGTTTGGTGGCAGTCGCGTGGGCCAGTGATGGCGCCGAGGCTTCCAGACAGCGCAGAGGTGGTACGTCACCGTGTCAGCGAGGAGGACGAGCACGTCCGTCGCTACATGGTTGCGTTGGAGGGTAGGTTCGACAATACCTGGCAGGTTCTTAAGGGATCTCACTGGAGCTATGATCCTGTGATGGTTCCTTATCTTTGGGTGTCCACCGCCCGCGACGATACCCGTAGGGTGCTACGGTTCTAGCCGTATTAGCGATGCTATATGTATGATAGTATTCGAGGAGTATTAGTGATAATATTCGACGATGTACGGACACAAGAGATGATGTACTTTTGCTTATAATTGAATGCATGCTAATTTGAATAATACTTTATTTTACGACATTTTCCACACCGTCGTTCTTCCTCACCGTGCCGGACATTTTCCACACCGTCGTTCACAACGGGGACGATGCCTACACGGTGTGAACCAAGATCAATGGTCTCTTCACCGAGAACAAGCCTAAACGGATCGTCTTCTTGCAGAAGGAGTTTTTTGGGTGTCACCAAAGCGACTCCACCATTGAAGCCTACTGCCTGCGCCTCAAGACCCTCTCCAACGAGCTTAATGACATCGGGTTCAAGGTTAGGGATGAGCTTCTTCTCTCCACCCTCACCGCCGACCTTAATGAGGAATTCGGCAACGCCACGTCCAACCTCACCCTCATGGCCAACCCCACCTATGAGCGGGCGGTGGCCTATCTTCGTCTCGAGGAACGACGGATGAAGAACATTCACACCCGCGCCGTCCACACCGCCCTCGCTGCCGGGCTATCCCGCGGCGCCCCCATCCAGCAGCCTCCCACGCTGGTCCAGCCTGCTCGTCGGCGCCCGCGGCGCTGCATCCACCCCAACAACAGCAGTAGCCGCGCACCTTCAATGGTGGCAATCGCCACCGTGGCCGCGGCAGGCAACGCAACAGCGATGGTAACGGCGGCGGCAACCCGCTGCGCTTTGGCAACCAGTAGGCCACGCCGCCCTCGAGCGGTGGATACAACCCCTGGACGGGGGTCATGCATGAGTACAACATGCCGGTGCCGCGCCCGCCCGCCCCCGCCCTTCTCAGGCTACGTTTGTGGCCCACCAGGCCCTCTTCGCCTCCCTGTAGATGGGCCCTGGAGCAGTCCCGCATCTGGGCTTTGGAGGCATGCCCGATGCCCCCTGCCGCACCACTTGCCTACGGTGGCCTAATGCCCGGCGCGGCGTATGGCCCTCTTAGTGGCCCGCCTGGCTACCCCAGGATCCCTCTTGATATCCGGCGCTTCTCGCCGCATTCCAGCAGGCACCCCCTCCTGCTCCCTACACTGGCGATGGTGACTGGTTCATGGACACCAGAGCTTTTGCTCACATGGTCGCTCACCCGGGTAACCTCTCTTTCACCTATCCTACCTCCACTTCTTCTTGCATCATCCTCGGTAATGGTGCCGGTCTTCCTATTTCTCATGTTGGCTCTACTAATTTTCCCTCATCACCTAAACCATTTTCTCTTCATAATGTCATTGTTTCCCCACATCTCATTCAGAATTTAGTTTCTGTTCGTAATCTTTCTCTTGATAATTCTGTACCTGTGGAATTTGACGAACTTGGTTTTTCTGCTAAGGACGCTCGAACCAGAAAAGTACTTCACCATGTGATAGTCTCGGCGACTTATACCCTGTTCAACTGCTGTCCTCTACTCCTGGTGCACCATGGGCTCTTTCCGCCGTTGTCGATCTTTGAGATGCTCGCCTTGGGCATCCTAGCTCCACTTCGCTTCGTCAAATAATGAGGGGTTTTTTCTTCTTCATGTAATAAAACGGATGCTCATACCTGTGAAGCATGCCACGTCTAGGTAAACATGTTCGCCTTCCCTTTAGTTCGTCATCCACAGTTGCGTCTTTTCCTTTTGAGTTGATTCATAGCAATGTATGGACCTCTCCTATACCCACTAATTCAGGTTTCCTTTATTATCTTGTTATACTGGATGATTACTCACATTTTGTGTGGACATTTCCCCTTCATAGGAAATCCGATGTTCCCGCTACACTCCTTGCCCTTTACTCCTACGTGTCTACACAATTTGGTCGCTCCATACTTTCTCTTCAAACAGATAACGGGAACGAATTCGACAACCTCACTGCTACTTGTGATCTGCGCTGGGATTTTCCCTGAAGAGGGAGAAAGATGCAATATAGTAGAGGATAAGTATTTCCCTCAATAGAGAACCAAGGTTATCGAACCAGTAGGAGATTCACACAAACAACCATCAATAGCACCTATGCACACAAAAGCAAATACTTGCACCCAACACGGGCAAGAGGGTTGTCAATCCCCTTGTACTCGTTAATTGCAAGGATCAAATCTGATAGTTGTAGATAGATAAATTGCAAAGTAAAATAAAAGTAAACAAATTGCAGCAAGGAACTAGGGTTTTAGTAATAGGATTAAGGTAGACCCTGGGGCCATAGTTTTCACTAGAGGCATCTCCCTCATAAGCATGGCATACGGCGGGTAAACAAATTACTGTTGGGCAATTGATAGAAAAGCGCATAGTTATGATGTTATTCATGGCATGATCATGTATATAGGCATTACGTCCGTGAAAAGTAGACCGACTCCTTCCTGCATCTACTACTATTACTTCAATTCGAGAGCGCTTCTACGTCTGCCTCTTGAGGTATTAAGTTCATGACAAACATAGTACTGCATGAAGTATGATGACGTAATGTAGATAGAATAAAATCAAGCAATGTGATTGAACCCTGTCGTTTTCCCCTTAGTAGCAACAATACAAATACGTGCCTCGCTAACCCTTCTATCACATGGTGAGGACAACGCAAGATTGAACCTACTACTATGCACCACTTCTACCGAAGATCTAATCATCAACTTGGCCAAAGAAAACTCATTGATCGGAAATCATTACATAGCTATAACAATCATACATAATGAAGTTCAAAATATAACTCGATTACTTTCAATGAATACTCTAATCATAAACCCACAATCCATCGGATCCCAACAAACACACCGCACAAAAGTATTACATCATGTTGATGTCCAAAGAGAACATTGTATTGAAGATCAGAGAGAGAGAGAGAGATAGAGATAGAGATAGAGAGATAGAGAGATAGAGAGAGAGAGAGAGAGAGAGAGAGAGACATCTAGCTAATCACTATGGACCCATAGGTCATGTAGGAACTACTCACACATCAACGGAAGGGCAGCAAGGTTGATGAAGAACCCCTCTGTGATCGATTCCCCCTCTTGCGGAGTACTGGTGGAGGAAGAATTATTTCGGTCTCGCTCTGGCGGTTTTGTGATTGTAGGAAATTTATAGCAGTGGAATTAGGTCAGGAGGACCTACGAGGGGCCCACAAGCTCAGGTGGCGCACCCTCGTGGGGGCATGCGGGGTGAGCTTGTGGCTCCCTCGTCTGGCTTCTGGCCTTCTACCGAAGCTTCCTGGGTGTCTTCTGGTCCAGAAAAATCACCATAAAATTTCTTTGGGGTGAGCCGAGCAGCGCCGGGATGGTGGCGTCCTCCGGGTCGTCGTACAGGTGCACGTCTATGCCCATCCGCCCACCACCCACGACACCGCCGCGCCGCTCGCACGCATCCCGAACATCCCCGGATCCTCTCTCTCTCTCTCTCCGCCGGATCTCATCGGCGGCGTGGTTCGCCGTGGAGAGGGAGGGGAGTGGTCTATCCAGTCCACGCGACGCGAGGGTCGGTGATGGGTGGGGTGCGCGTGGAGTGGGCCGCACTTGACGTGTAGCCCAGCCCAGGGCCGTCTGGGAGAGGGCCAGGGCTGTGTTCTCCGTGGGCCCTCATCCATCCTAATGGATGATGGGCTCGGGTAGTTTGGGATATTATACGACTCAAAATAAAGTTGGGATATCGATCTCTCGACTCCAGCCAGGGTCTCCTCCCCAAATCCCTCGGTGGCCGGACGGAGTGAGTGTAGCCTCCTCCACCGCGTTCCTTCCTCCCAATCTCGCCGCGCCATCCCCCGAGCGTAGGAGCCGGTGTGCCGGGGAGGAGGCGACCGGCCGAAGGAGGCATCGGCGCGTCTCGGCGCCGTTCCTCCGGTGCTGCATAGCATAGAGCATAGGTGCTGGCCGTCGGCTGCTGCTGGCGTCCTTTTGATGTTCAATAAGGAAGAGGTTCTTCTTCAGCTGGCACACAAACTATGCCATGAGTCCGAAAAATTCTCAGGTTATTATTCATGCTTCTTTCTA
This sequence comes from Triticum timopheevii, assembly GCA_963921465.1. Lineage (NCBI taxonomy): Eukaryota > Viridiplantae > Streptophyta > Magnoliopsida > Poales > Poaceae > Triticum > Triticum timopheevii. The sequence continues at coordinate 661,435,526 of OY997266.1, forward strand.
TTTCGGTGTGACTTTTGCGCGATACACGCTACTTAGGCATGTGATGGATAACAAACTTTGTCTCTTCGGTTTGGTGGATAATGATGTTCAAATGCAGTATGTGCCCGACAATCTTCTTTTTGCAGTTGCATTATGCACCAAGCATATCATAGTTTAGGTGAGAGGATTCTGCTCCATTGCTTGCTTCCTGGTTGGTAGTACGTCTGAAGCTACTGTTGTACCTAGAGTTTGTCTTGCAGGATCGCTGAAACGTTAACATATTTTGTCGGTGTTGCTGATATGAACGGATGGTAATGCAGGCACAAGTTATGAAAACAGGGCACTTTTGTTCTTTGCTCAAAGTGGGAAGCTGGAATTCGGAACCCAGATTGTCACCCTTCCAAGGTCGTCACGGTTGATAACGGTAGGAAGTGTTTCCTCATCCCGTTAGCTTGTGATTTTGACTCATCAATTTGTCATAGGATATTCAAGCATTTCAAGGAGTATATAATTAAGATGTTGATCACACAGTACATATGATTTGAACCTCGGAACGAAAACACATACACACCACACCACTGAAGATCATATATAGATCAGCTCACACACACGTGTACAAATATATAGGCACACACACACACAACAGAATCCAAGTCCCTTGAGTGCAGAGAAATGAAGCAAATCACACTAGACACACGCACAAACACCCGGGTTAAGGGCAGCCATGCATGATTCACACATACATACATTGACGGACACACACATGCACGAGGCAGATGAAAGATCCAAGCTAGATGGATGGAGACCACCAGGCTAGCTCTCCTTCAGCTGCATCTTTTATTCAAGGAGGGTAAATAAATGGAGAGAGATATATGTCTGGACAAGTACCGCTCGGATTAGCGAAGCTTCGGGTTGATGGCGTGTGCGGAATTGATCAAACAGCAACCACGGCTTCAGAGTCTCTTTGCTTTGACACTGGCTGCCCGTTATGCTTGAAATCAACCTTTTTCTTCGCCTGGTCTCGCACAGGATGTGGGTTGCAGTCACCATTGAGCTCAATCTTCTTCAAATGCTCAAGTGAACCGAGTCCATCCATGGCCTCCATCTTGGCAAAAGTCCACACCATCATCTCGAGTTTCGGAGACGCGTCTTCTGGGTCAAAGTGAATGTTCGTGATGTCACTGCCTCGGACGATCAAAGACTTGAGACTGCTGAACTCTCCTTTCTTGATGTGGAGCTTGCTTCCGTTGTATGATTTGTGCAGAAGCCTAAGACAAGCTAGAACTCTAAGATTGCCAATGATGCCTAGAACATCTTCCCCGAGGTAAGTTTCACTCAGTGTTAACTTAACAAGCTGATCGAGCTCTATGAGCCAGCGAGGGAGCCCACTTCTAATGCCTTTGATGTTTAGGCTCTGGAGGAGTTTTGGAGGCGAGGCATCATCTGGAATAATATCTTCACTTGTAATGGCCGATTGGTTGATATGGATTGACAAGGAACGGAGGCAATCATGCAACTTCTCAATCTGTTGGAACAAAAGATCCAACAAGCCATCTCTCTTCTTCCTATCGAGGATCACACCTAGTTTCCTTAGTCGCAGCAGTTGTCCGATGCTGATCATATCATCAACACTGTGGGAAACATCAACATGAGACAACATCTCCAGTTTTTCCATTCTTTGGACGCCATTAGGAAGGCGCACCCCCACAAATGACTCTTGAAACCTCTCAGGATTGTTGCTTGGAGGAGGAGGGCATGTATGACTCTGGCCAGCAAGCATATGCTTTAGCATTGGAAGCATAATAGACTTTGTGGCGAACGCCCTTACTGCAGTTTGCCAGATGTCCAATGTCTCCAAGCATGTTAGCATCTCTATTTGCTTTGGAAGTTCAGTGACATCTGTATTCCTGAGGCTGAAATATCTTAGCAGTATTATCTTACAAATAATCTTAAGATGTTTCTTCTTCAAGCCTCTGCAACCCTCTAGATCCATTACCTTCAAGAGCTTCCACTGAGATGACTTGGCCAAATATGGAAGAGATGCTACTATGTCATTGGCAACTTCCTTAGGAGGATGACATGCTTGTAGTGGTATTCTGTTATGGATGGAAAGGTGTTGGGCCGAACCTTGTGGCAGATCTTTGTCCACAAAGTTGACATCTATGGCAATCCTGGCGATGAACTCGGAAGCTTCATGATGTAACATGCATGTCTTGATGTTGCATGCATCACTGATATCAACAGGACGAATGAACCCTCGAGCGACAAGCATCTCGAAATGGTGCTTGGCTACAACCTCTAGTGTTTTTGCATTATCCAACTGACCTTCAGTAGTGTTGTACTCTCTTGTAGGGTTTATGAGGCCCTCAGCAATCCATCTTCTAACCAAGTTTGTCCTTGTGATGGTGCGGTCTTTGCGGAAGATGGAGAGATACATCAAGCAGCTCTTGTACTTACTAGGCAGGTCGTTGTAGCAGAATATGAGCATTTGCCTGGACATACTTCTATTGAGCCTTCTACACATTGATAATGAGTCTATGATGTTCTCAAGCTCAGCATCCGTCCGTTTGGAATTTGCCAGGAGAAGATGCAGGAACATCTTCATCGCAAAGGTATTAGGGTAACACAGGTCCAAAATGGCTTCGACATGTTCCCAGGAGCAGCCTGCAGATGCACTAGTTTGGTAGGAGGCCAAAGGTTGTTTCTTCTCTTGGGAATAGCTCACCGAGAAGTTGTCTTGTGAATGAATGAACTCCTGGGCTCCAAAGTAGAAGAGGCTATATATTGCATACCGAGGCTTGATGATTTTGTGATGATGAGATTGTAAGTAGTTGTCATCATGAGCGCTGGTCGTGATTATGGTACTACCAGGAAGAAAACCACCATCATGGCCAAGAAGCTCAGACATTATGAAGTTCGAAATCACCTTATTTCCCACGTTTTCTAGGAGAATCAAGAACCGTTGACCTCTGAGACACCTCTGAAATTCTTGGATCAAGTTCCTCGGCTCGGCAGAAGAATCATCACCATGTTTATATTGCGGGCGGACTTGTTGTGCCAATTGATCCAGTATGTTGTTCATAAGACGTGCATTCACAGAGGGGAAACCAAAGCCTTCAATATCATGGATGCGCACCCTGGCCCTGAAGCCGAATGAGGCCACCACAGGGGGATGCTCGTACACTTCCTGAGCAACACGAGCAGCCAAATTCTTCTCCGTTTCGACCTCATTATTCTCCCATAATACCCGGAAGGTCATCACCCTGGGTGTTGCTTGCTCGAGTTTGTTAGGTTTCATCAACCCAAGGAATTGTGCTACCCCCTTGAGTTTGCCACCATCACCAGTAGTACTAGTGGCAGTGGGTTGTGGTTGCTCGTGGTTGAACCCGAGGACGCGGTAGAAGACGATCTTCTCGATGCCTTCCTTGAAGAGAGTATCGTCATCTACATTGAGAAGAGAGAGTCTCCAGATGCCCACCGGTGGCCCCGGTATCTGGTTAACATCGTCGAAGAGTGTCAAAGCGCCGCCAGCTTGGCCTTGCTCAGTGGTGGCGGATGGCACGGTAACACCGTACCTGACCCGCCTCTCGCCAACGTCACACACCCGAACTCTGAGTTCCCGGATCTGGGTCGCCACACGGTGCCGGACAGGGATGGTCCGCAGGAACCGAAGCATCCGCCAGAGGAAGCCCAGGAGCTGGCGCCCCTCGCCGGTGGCCACACGGGGTCGGCGCCGACCTGCCGGGCGAAGAGCTCAACGTAGGCCTCGCTGTCGCGGGCGAGGCCCACCACCTGCTTCATCCAGGTGCGGACGTGGTGGGCGCGGTGCTCCGCCTCGGTGAGGTGGGCGAGCAGGCTGTTCATGCTCTCCATCTCGTCCCTGATGAAGCGCACGTCGCCGCGGACGCCGCGCAGCAGCTGTGCCTCGTCCACCAGCAGCGCGCTCAGCCTCCCCAGCAGAGAGTCCACCGCGCTCTGCGCCATCCCCGCCATTGTTTCTCTTCTCTTGTTTCTTCTTTCGCTCACCCAACCTAGCTAGCGATAAAACCAGCCGGTGGAGATCCAAGGATGTTTCTTGTGAATGGTCGATCAAAGGGCTTCGGCTTCCCTTACGGTTTAGTTTTCTTGAGAGAGAGAGAGAGAGAGAGAGAGAGAGAGAGAGAGAGGCTGGCTAAGATTTTCTTCGGCTGGTAGGTAGCCATGGAGAAGGAAAGGAAGGGATGGCGTGCCATGGATAGACGTACAATCTAGCTAGTTGATGAGTATTCCTCATGCATATGCTGATATGCATGCACCCAAGTGCACGTCACCTGGCTAGCACAGCAGGGAATCAAATTCTTTCTTCTGCTTGTTGATTTGGCTTCCAAGATACCATGTCCAACAGCCCTATCTTGACCATCTTTTGCCTTTTTCTTTCATTTTTACCCACCTTTGCCTTTTTGCTCTTTTTCATTGTACGCTTGAATAAGAACCTGGTTTGCATGGCGCCTTGAAATATAGTATTATATGCCTTACACTTACAGTGTAACAGTCAAATGTCAATATGCGCTTTAGGTATTAATGTGTAGAATTTCTCTTTTTTTTTCTTTTCAAAGTGTACAAGTAAAACTAATCCAAACCATATAAGAATCACACATTTAACATTGCAGATTTGAAGGCTTGTTTGGAAAAAGGAAAAACGAACTTCAGTCATGGACAATTTCAATTCAAGGAGGGGGAGATGACATGCACATCCACCTGGCTACCACATCAGGAACCAAATTCTTTTCTTTACTTGTAGTTACTTTGGCTCCAAGAAACCTGGTCCACAGCCTTCTCTTTTCCTTTTTTTTTTGTCTTTTCTTACCTTTGCCTTTTGCTTTTTTTTTCACTTTATGCTATTGTAAGACCTGGCTGGTGCCTTGAAGTACATATTGGTTTACAGTATAGCAGTCAAATGAGCATATGTGTTTAGGTGTTATTGTGTAGAATTTCTCCTTTTGGTTTTCAAAATGTAAGAGTAATATTAATCCAAACAATATAAGAGCCACACAATTAATATTGCAGATTTGAAGACTTGTTTTAGAAAAGGTTAATGGAGCTTTAGTCAAGGACGACTTCAATTCAATTATGGAAAGATGATATGGACATCCAGACCTGGCTGCATCAGGGAACTTAATTCTTTTCTTTGCTTGTTAAGTTTCCTCTCAAGATACCTGGTCCAAAGCCTTGCTCTTCCACGTTTTGCCTTTTTTTTTTATTTTTACCTTTGCCTTTTGCTCTCTTTGAGTTTATGCTAGAATAAGACCGATTGGTGCCTTGAAGAACATATGGGTTTACAATATACCAGTCCATATATGTCTTAGTTTTTTTTTGACAACTAAATTTCCCTCTTTATTCATTGGTGATAACACTTACATCTTTAAGTAAAAGAGGAAGAAGCTCATTAGGAGCCATTTCAATCCACTCACTGCAGAATTTAGATCTAGCTACACTAGCTAATTCATGAGCAACGGCGTTTGCTTCTCTAGGACAGAACTCAAACCGAATTGAACTAAACTCACATGCCAAGTGCTAACAATCATCAATGATGGCTGCTGCATTCCCCGCATACTGACCGTCCTTGGTCATAATCTCCATTAGTTCTAGGCTGTCGGAATTAACGACAAGCCTGTTACACCCTGCCGAAGAAGAGAGTTGTAAACCAAATTTAAGAGCCAATGCCTCTGCAGAAAGAGGATCATAACATGATTCTATTAGTTGTTAATGTGTAGAGTTTCTACTTTTGCTTTTCGGAATGTACCACTAGAATTAATCCAAACCATGCATATAACAGTCAAACATATATAACGTTGCAGATTTGAAGGCTTGTCTGGACTCTGGAAAAAGGACATGAGCTTCGGCCGAGGATTACTTCAATATATTCGAGAAGGGTAAGATGATGTTTGAGATCCTGAGTACTCATACACTTACGGACCCTGGACGAGCCGAGAAGCGGCAGTAAACTGAAGACGTCTGCCTGGGATGGTACAGAGAGATTGATCTCACACTTTATCTTTTTTGGGACATGATGGACGGGGATGGTACTGCTGCTGTATGTGTGCAGCATGCATGGTCTGCATGGAGTCGAATTCTTGCTTGCTAATTGCTGTAGCACCATTCGGTACAGGCGTGGCGATTATTCCAGAACGCTGCCAGGTGCCATCCTATGTATGTGCAAGAGTTGTCAAGGCAAGATATTAATTATCCCTTGGGTAATCTACTTGACACTGTCATACATTACTGGCAATGATTGGTCCACTTGGCAGGGGTGTAAAATCTATGGGAAGCGTTAAACCCTTTTCTCGGGCCGCAGTTGTATTTATATCATTGTTGCCGTAGCTTACAAGATGATCGATCATGAGTTTGATCCAGAGAAGGTCGGTAGAGGAGGAGACCGAGAGAAGTAGGAGAGGTTTATAAGTTAAACACCAATAATATTCCTATACCATATATTTCAACACTCCCCCTCAATCTAAACCTTAAGGAACTCCGAGGTTAAGATTGTATTTGAACTCATCGAGCCTCCTCACAAAAAGAGGTTTTGTGAAACCATCAGCTAGTTGATCACCCGTAGGAATGAACCTTATATCAAGCAACTTACGGGCTACTCTTTCTCTGACAAAGTGGAAGTCGACCTCAATAAGCTTTGTACGTGCATGGAAAACAGGATTAGCCGAAAGATAGGTTGCACCAATATTATCACACCACAATCTTGCAGCTGGTGGAGTTTTGACTCCAAGTTCATAAAGTAAAGTCTGAATCCACATGACTTCTATTGTAACATTCACAAGAGCTTTGTACTCAGCCTCGGTGCTTGATCTAGAAACTGTGGCCTGTTTCCTTGCACTCCATGATATAAGGTATGTACCCAGGAACACAGCAAATTCACCTGTAGACCTTCTATCATTAGCACACCCTACCAATCTGCATCAGAATAAGCAGACACAAGCATAGATGGAGACTTGACAATTTTAGTCCAAGCTCTCCTGAAAACTTAAGATACCTCACAATTCTTTTAACTGCAGTCTAGTGAACAGTAGTAGGTGCATTTAAATACTGACAAACTTTGTTCACAGAATAATAAATATCAGGACGTGTAAGAGTTAGATATTGTAATGCACCTACAACACTCTTGTAGTTTGTTGCATCCTCACTAGTAGAAAAATGGCCATTTGTCCCGGTTCGTAAGGCCCATCTGTCCCGGTTGTGGATCCGGGACTAAAGGGTCGTCACTAAAGCCCTTGGCCTTTAGTCCCGGTTCTTACATGAACCGGGACAGATGGGCCTCCACGTGGCCGCTGCGGCGAGCCCAGGCAGGAGGGCCATTGGTCCCGGTTGGTGGCACCAACCGGGACCAAAAGGCATCCACGCGTCAGCAGCTGGCAGGAACTGAGGTTTTTTTTGAAAGGGGGTGGTTTAGGGGTTTTGGGGGTTAATTTAGGTTGTTAATTAGCTAGCTAATAGAGAGAAGTGTTCTCTCTTATCTCCGTGCTTGGTTTACCAACGCTACTGCTATGCCTAAACATGGCTTAGATTGAAGTGAAGGCAACATGTGGTGCATGTCGAAAGTAATACTAATCCTAAATTGATCAAGTTTGGATTGTACTACTTTCGACATGCACCACATGCATGTTGCCTTCACTTTAATCCAATCCATGTTCATTTCACCCACTGATATATAATAACTCTTCATGCTCGCATCATGCATCATCATAATAACAAGTCCTCCTAATCATCATCATACAACTTATACTCATTATTAATAACAAGTAATACGATCATCATCCTCATAGTCATCGAACCAACCCTACGTAATTGTTCTTAGCACATGATCATCAGTATTAGGTAGGACCTAAATACCCTCTTCAAGGTAAAATAGCATAAAACAATATAGACCCTGACTCTCCATTATGGAGAATGGAGATCATCCTGTCTCCAATTCTGGTGCTTCGCTTCCTTTTGCTTCCAAAAACCTCCTTACGACTGTCCATACATTTTTACCATTCTTTGATTGTCATATCTCCACTTCTTTTAGAAATCCGGTATGGACAGTTGAGATTCGTAGGATGACCTGGCTGTATGTTCAAACCATCAAGGCGACCATGCTGATACATCAGATGAGGCACACAATCATTCGGGATTATCTGTTGAAAAATATAGTAATAACTTCGTAGTTAGCAATGATGTACTAGTTTTAGAAGTATGCAAAAGATGCACGAATGTCGTAATAGTAAAATATCTTACCAGGGTATCTCCATGGTAGTTACCGTAGTTCAACACATGCACTAGTGAAACGTATTGACCATAATGTTGAGAAGTTTGATTGTAGATATTGTAATTCTCAAGATCAGTACAAAATGTGATCAGATGATTTTTCTCCTGATAAGTTAATTCGGAGCCTTCGGTGTAGTAGGTTCTGTCTACCATCTTCCGCACATTCTTTGAAGAATGAAAATAAGCTGTCAATGGAGATAAGTTGTCAACTATATATTTTGAAATAAATAATATAAATTACTTAATAACTATATTTAGCTCACATGGGGGAAGAATTGGAGGTGTATCCACAAGGACCCAAATCGAAGGTCTCTCTTGCTCGATTGTAGGATCACCAAGATCCATGGTGACAAGCATACCCTCATCAAGACCATACATCTTGCAAAGTGCTTCCCAATTTTTGCAACCAAAATGGGTTACACTCTCAGAATTGTACAGCTTTACTTCAAAATCCACACCATGATGGGTCCTTAGGTGAATTTTCTTTGTTACCGTACTTTCATGGTCTTCAAAACCCATCCTCTCCAAGATATAGCGTCTTGCATAGCATGGGATAAGCTAGTCGAGTTGGAAAAGATGAAAAGTACACATTGAAATAGTTGAAGTCGTGCTTATAATTACGAAAAAAATATTTGTCGTCGTTGCATACCGTTTCAACATCGAAGGTCTCCTCGAGCTTAATGCTGAAGCCCGATCTTCGTCCAGCTCAAGGAAGTTGTCGCACATACATCGGTCGTCATGGCACCAGTCGCACTCCCCCGGGCGGTTTTCATCGTCCGAATACGACATTTCCTATGTTAATAATTCAAATATTAAACTTCTACAATTAAATATATGTACTAAAAAACCTAAATTAGATCATTATTATTCATCATGGGTTGACTATCGACCTGTCGAGCCTTTTCTTGAAAACTATCAGCTCACGTGGTGTACATATTTGACCGTCGGTGATGGTATCTCCTCCTTTCATTCCCGAGTGCATTACACCAAATTGTCTAGCACACGGGAATGAAGGAGAAGCTACCCCCACGACAACAATTGGGATTCTTCGTCCTCTCATATATATATGGTGGAGACTCTCCCTCATTGATTCCTCTCTGACATGTGCGACCATCGATGATGGTAGCTCCTCCTTTCATTCCCGAGTGCATTACACCAAATTGTCTAGCAGACGGGAATGAAGGGGAAGCTACCCCCACGACAACAGTCAGGATTCTTCGTCCTCTCATATATGATGAAGACTCGACAGACTTAAAGTCAACCCAAAATATTGTTTAATTATCTTTCTAAAAAAGGACATATCGAGCGCCTGAAATTTGCCGGCAAGGAAATATACATGTTTATCTACTTCATATGAGCATTCAAACTTGATGTCCATTTCAATGGTTGAAAATATGAGCAAAAACATTTCAAAATATCTTATAGGACTCATATTGACATGGAGATTTGGCTAGTCTCACCTCGAGGTCGAGGGGGGTCGGTGACGGGGACGACGGCGGGGATGATGGAGGGGGCTCCTAGATTTTTGCAAAAACAAAAACCATATAAGCTATCAACTAATCAAATGCATACGCCTTGCATAGTGCTCTCCAATTTTAGCAAAACCAAATCGTAAAATAAAGCAGTATTCAAATTAGCATGCATTCAATTATAAGGAAAACTACATCATCTCTTCTGTCCGTACATCGTCGAATATTATCATTAATACGCCTCGAATACTATCATACATATAGCATCGCTAATACAGCTAGAACCGTAGCACCCAATGGGTATCGGCGCGAGCGGTGGACACCCAAAGAGAAAGAACCATCACAGGATCATAGCTCCAGTGAGGTCCCTGAAGAACCTGCCAGGTATTGTCGAACCTGCCCTCCAACGCAACCATGTAGCGATGGACGTGCTCGTCCTCCTCGCTGACACGGTGACGTACCACCTCCGCGGTGTCCAGAAGCCTCGGCACCATCACTGGCCCACACGACCGCCACCAAACAAGGATCAGGTCAATGATGGACTGGCTCCTCACCAACCTACGCCCCCCGGAAGGTAGCACTCCCAATACCAGCCCGGCGGAGCCCAGTCCCGGACATGGCCCCTCTGATCAAGGCCTCCTCCACCAAGTCGACGACGAAGATGCGGGATAGGCATCGTCGACGTCGATGCAGGAATAAGAACTAAAAAAAATAAACTAGCTCTATTAGTTTTCTTGCTAAGAATAAACTACTTCTATAGTAAAATAAAGTAGTTTCATTAAATGAACTAGTTCAACTATTAAGCACTTACTATAAATAAAATAAAGTAGTACTTACTAAAAATAAACTACTTCTATAATAAAATAAAGTAGTTTTATTAAATCAACTAGTTCAACTACTAAACACTTACTATAAATAAAATAAAGTAGCACATACTAAAAATAAACTACTTCTATAATAAAATAAAGTAGTTTTATTAAATCAACTAGTTCAACTATATACTAAGCACTTACTAATAAATTGACAAAAATTGACAAAAAAATTCTATGAACAGAAAAAAAAATCATACGTCAATGCATACATATCTATGGATCATACATACATCTGCATATATATACATATACATACAACATCCATATATACATACATCAATGAACAAAAAAATATACATCAATGCAGAGAGCAGGCCGGCCGGGGCGGCGGCGGCGGCGCGCGGCAGAGCGCGGCAAAGGGAGGGCTCATTGGGCGGCAGAGGGCAGCGACGGCGAGGTCGGGGCAGAGGGCAGCGTCGGCGACGGGCGCGGGCGATGAGGTCGGGGCGACGCGAGACGGCGTCGGGGTGGCGCGGGACGGCGTCGGAGGCAGGGGTGACGACGGCGACGGGCGCGGGCGACGGGGCAGAGGACGGTGGCGATGGGCCCGGCGGGAGAATGAGGAACTGAAACGAAAATTTCGCAAGTGCTGTTTATATAGACGAAGCATTGGCCCCGGTGGCACCAACCGCGACCAATGCCACCCTTTGGTCTCGGTTGGTGCCACCAACCGGGACCAAAGGTCTCTTTTCAGCAGCCCAAAGTGCGGGAAGCAGAGGCCTTTTGGTCCCGGTTGGTGCCACCAACCGGGACCAAAGGGGTCCATTGGTACCGGTTCTTGGCACCAACCGGGACCAAAGGGGCCCTTTAGTCCCGTTTGGTCCCTGCTATGCCATTGTTGGTGCTGTTTATATGGCACAACCTTCCTAATGATCTTGGTAATGTAAGCATGGCTTAGTTTTCTGCTCTAAATTAGAGTTATTTACCCAAAACCACCACATTATGGGCTAGGGTAACAGATCAGTACCACATTTGAGGCAGGGCACAAAAAACCACCAACAATGGGGCTAATCTGTAATGCGGAGCACTGACGCTGCGTTTTAGCCCAGAAAACAGCGAATCCGGCAGGTGTTACCCGCCTGTAGGGCTGTCGTGTCGCGTGTTGACGGACGCCGTTACACGGCGGGAGACAGCCGTTTCCGCGCGCCCGTGTAAGTGGCCCGCACCAGTCGGTGTTCGAACCAGACTAGGCAGTTCACCCTACTCGCTCTCCTCTCTCTCGACCCCGACCACCGCCGGCGCCGCCACTGTCGACTCGCCGCCTTTCACCACTCCGCCATGGTTTCTTGGAGCGACCAGTCCTCGAGCTCTTCTTCAGACGGCGAAGAAGTCACTAGCCAGGTATGCGTGTTCGCCTCCTCCATGGATTAGGGTTCATCCCGCTAGGGTTAGGGTTCATCATTTGGGGATTTTTTTACCAGGTCGCTGATTTGTGCAATTTGTGTGCTGGTTAGCTTCCTAGGACTATCCCTTGCTATGAATGGAGTGGCATTGCTCACGATTTGTTGTCTCATTGTCTGCATCAAGAACCTTGTGTCAGGCTTGTTGCATTTGAATCTGTGGACACGGGCAGACATTTTCTTGCGTGTGCTGAGGAGAAGGTATGTTGGTTAGTAGTGTAAGTAGATTAGCTTAGTTAGTTTATGCTCCATTCACTTGTCAGTACTCCAATTTTTTGTATGAAAGATTTTCCTGGATAGTTGCTCAAATATGAATTGCTTCAGTACTCCAATCTTCTGTTGCTTCACTTGATGTAATAAGTCTTTGTGGATAGCCCATAATCTATGCATATACAATCTTATTGATGAAAAAATATTTATATATGCTGTTATAATTGTTTCTGCCCAGAATTTGTGCATACAATTTTGAGAATATATCTTTTAATTAATGATGTAATATTTGTTTTAGGCACCAATTTATGCATACAATATAAGGTAATGTAAGCTAAATAGCCAGATTGGATAGAACTAAAGTGCACATTTGGATAGAACTAAACTACAATTCAGTGGATAGAACTAAACTAAAATTCAGTGGATAGAACTGAACTACAAATTGTGCACGTTTCGGTGGAAAAAACTAAACTACAGTTTCATACACTATTATATAATTTGTGCACATTTCGTACAATTTCTTATTGAGAACATATTTATTTAATTGTAGGCAGAACTAAAGTGCAACTATCTGGAGTGGATAGACCCAAAGTGGTTAGTGGCTATGCAGTTCACCCTCACTGAATTGTGAAGCATGTATGACAAAGATATCAAGGACAGGCTGAGAGAAAATGTTGAGCTTGCAGAAAGAAATTTCAAACTAGTTGGAGAAAAGAGAAAGATGGAGGAAGATCTGAGGTTTTTCAAACTGGACTCTGCTAAAATGGTTGCTGACAAGGAGGATGCTATCACACAGTTGGGCAATGCTAGGTTGGCTCTAAGTGACCTCAAAGAGGAGATGGAGAAGAATAAGCTGGCAAACCATGCATGGTTGTATCAATATACATCAGGTACTTAGGGCAAAGGCAGAGAAAGAGAGGGACCAACTAGTGGTAGAGAGAGACCAAGTTGTGACAGAGAGGGGCCAACTGAAACAAGAGAAGAAAAAACTGGAGTACATGATTGCAGATCTGCTCAAACAGAAACATGGGTACAAGGACAAGATCAAGAAGTTGAAGGAGATATGTCATGATTTTTAACTATGTATTGTGGTGTGGTTTAGGGTAGCACTGCAGTTGCTATGAATGTGCTCTTATGCACTTAATAAGTTGTAATGCTTTAAGTATCTTTGTGTCCAAGACTTGTGTTGTGTACTCCCAAGACTTGTGTTGTGTACTCCCAAGAACTAATGTCCGACTTATTATCATTGCATCTTTGGATCAATGTTCAAGTTATTAATGTATTATGTTTGTATCAAATGAAATGGTTGTGGTTATTGTGCCATAATAGTTCCTGATGATCTATTACCATTTACTTTCACTACACCACAACACTGATATAAGGACAGAAAAACTGCCGAGAGAAGGCACTTATAAGGGCAGACAAAGTGTCGGGACAGTCTTTCTCCCGGCAGATAGAACTGCCACGAGAACGGCTGCCGGGGATTACTTGTCCCGGCAGATAAACTTCTCCCCGCAGTTTGTCTGCCCTAGCCCATGTATTTGTCGGTAGTCCACTTCTCCCGGCAGATTGGTCAGGGCACATGAAACTACAATCTCCGGCAGTTTCTATTGCCTGCAAAAGCATGTCTACCCGGCAGTTATTATGCCACTACTCTGATATCACTACCAAACTGTTAGGTAGCCCTAATGTAATACACATTCATTATGTTCAAGCACTCAGGTCAGATCACACAATTTATACATACACTTCAAAGTATCATATAATTAAGCCTCATCAAAAACCTTAAACTTCATTTAAGAAAGATGACAACCATATATATACAGGTTGTGCCACAAAAGGAGCACATATATGTTTCTAGGTGTGCCACACAACAAAAATGAAGTGGTGCCACAAAGGGAGAAGTACATACGTTTCTAGGTGTGTCAGCCAACCAAAACGAGCATACAGTCGCTTATGTGCCAAAACAACCACCAAAACGAGCAGAACTTGCCAATGTCACCAGGTTCAACAAACAAGGTACATTACATAACCACTCCACCAACTTAATTGTAGGTCTTGCAAACATTCAGCAGCTTGTAGATCATCCAAGCCTTAACTTGTAGATCATCCAAACCTTCAGAAGCTTGTAGATCACCCAGACCTCCATCAACCAATGTATCTTTGGGAAACCTGCAGCAGACCGGAAACTCAAAACAGAGCTCTCATAGCACAATAAGGCCGTTGTAACATAAACATGCTACTAGTACCGGAAGGACAAGATAGTCCAATAAAAATGCAATCTTTACATCATATAAGGACAAGTGTTCTAAGGCCTTCTTTGTTTGCCTTGCTATTGGGCGTTGGCTGAAGCAGCGCACAAGATGAACCTATTAAGTACGTGGAGTCTAAATCAAGGCTGATGTTGTACAAAGCTCATTCATTGGAGATGAAAAGGATTTGAATCAGGCTGATGTACAGTTGTACACAACGCGTTTCATTCTAGTAATAGTAACAAAACAGTAAAAAAAAGATATTTCTGTCGTTCCAAACTTTTTTATAGTAACCTAAAGTTTGAGGTTATGACCTACCCATGAAAAGAAAAGCACCCAACTTGTTGGGCATACAAATAAGCCACCAACAATAAAGGCACTTGTTCAAATAATGTGCTTGTAATTAACAGGATAAAATGTTTGCCATGGTCACCTTTGGCAAAATTGCTACTAGATTAAAAAGGATGTAGGCTATTTCATTTCTCCTCCGTATTCCCATTTCGCCTGATTTTGTTGTTTACTAAAATGCCTAAAATGGATGCAGACTAAAATGAACTAAAATGGATGCAGATTAAAATGTAAGTAGCTAGCTAGCTGGGATGCTTGCTACAAGTACGTACTAATCATCTCTTTTTTTAAGTGATGCATGCAGCCTCATCTTAACAACCATGTACATACTAATCTAGTAGCTCCAGCATGTACGTGATACTACTAGTACACACATGCTGTTTTTTAGTTGTAGCTAATGTTCTTTACCACCTCACAACAAACATCAAATCGTTTTGGTTTCTTAGGGAGCTGCACCTGCAAGTATTCTATACGGCACATGAAGACGGGTTCACAAGACCCAAGGGCTCAACAGAGTACAAGAAGTTCAGGTTGGATATATGCCTTACAAAGTATATTCTCTGCATTTGCAGAAAAAAGGTGTACTCTCTGCCTCCATTCAAACTTCTCCTCCGAGCATGGTGTAGCCTTTGCTCAGCTGCTAGTGACTACTTGTCCTGTCATAATACATGGAACATATAAGAATCAACGCTTCATGTTATTCTTATGAAATAGTAACTTATATTGAGTAAAAACTAGATCGGAGAGAAGAAACTTAGATAACCAACATATTATACTCCCTCTATCTTATAACGTAAGACGTTTTTTGACAATACTTACATTATGGGACAGAGGGAGGACCATTTAAACTCTAGAAGAGTAGTCCACTTTCAGTTTGTCTTTGCAGCAAAATGAAAGGATGCGTAAACAAGTTCTCTAGCTAGTTGTTTTCTTCCATGTAGTAGCATATGTGTGTCATGACAGTTGAACTAGATGATCTCACACCGATCAACCAATGTGGATAAACAGTACAATACAAATATCTTTTTGTCCAAAGCTTGCTTGTAGTACTCCTAAAGTGTTTTACTGATTTAGTATTAAGTTGTAGCATCCACTCGTTGAGCACCGAAAGATTATTGAACTTCCTATACTAATAAGACTTACTAGAACGTGTGTGCAGTCATTTAGAAGTACCCACTGCGATGGTGCATAGATCATTTTAGAAGTTTTGACTGACATAACATATCTACAGGCCTTTATGTACAATCTAAACTGAAACTGCAAACATTCCATGCTGCTACCTACCAAGATGTCTGAAGTTTAAATGATAAAATGTTTTGAAGAACTATTCTTGCTTGATTAAATTGAGAAACATTTTAAGTAGTGACTTAAACAATAAAATGTTTTGAAGAACTATTCTTGCTTGATTAAATGGAGAAACATTTTAAGTAGTGACTGCCATGAGTGTGGCAAATCATGAGCATTATGAATTCCTGGAACAAACCTAACACTGCTAGAACCAGTCCCCAATCCTTCCATTGATAGCGCCTACATCAATTTGGAAGCAAAATAAAGAGGCAACAATAAGAAAGACTTGGAGCCCAGTACTCCAGTAGTAATTCGGTGGAAGGGAGGGGAAATCTGCAGCAAGGAGAAGATAAATCATCAAGTTCTCATCGAACAGAAAAGAAGAGTTTCACAACCTTTGTAAGGAAAAGCATACCTGCATCATGTTTCCACCATGACAGATCTGAGCAACATGATGTATTAGCGTAGTGGGGACCAGGCACCGCGCTCTCCGTCGGTGTGGTAGGAGATGTGGTGGGGAGCCCGACCTCGCTCGTCCGCGTGGGAGGTCGCGGATAAGAGGAGCGCGATGGCGTGGTGTGGCACGGCGAACTTGAGACAACATGCCCGGAGTTCGTAGCGGGATATCGTGCTAGGAATCAAGGCGAAGTCGACCTCGACAAACCGGCGCCGTCGACTAGTCCTAGGGCAGTGCCGTAGGGAGCGAGACGATGTTAACCATGCACCAGATCCGTGTGGACGGAGGCGAGGTGGATCTCGATGCACCGGCGACATCGATCTCAGTGGGGGTCGCCACATCGGCGGAGGGGGGCGGCGGTGGAGGGCGCAGTTGAGGATAGAGGGGCTCTCTGCGGCGGCGGTGGAGGAAATCTGGAGATGGCTCTGGAGTCTGGAGAGTTCGATTTGGGGAAGTACTGGTCGACGGCTATAACTCTTTTTTTGAGCGAAAAAAAGTCTACCGCCTTTTCTCCCACGCCAGCGTGCGTTTGGGCCAATTATGTTTGTTCTTGCGCCATGGACATCCTGACAAACAGTGGGCCGTGATTTAGTTGTACCGGCAGATTTGATGACCTGAAATGTGAACAACATTTCCGGCAGTGCAAGTTCCCTTGCTACTAAAGATCTCCCGGCAGTTTTTCCACCCTTAAGTACTTCTGCCGGCAGTAACTAGATTCCCGGCAGACGGTTTGCCCTTATTCTGGTACTTCTCCCGGCCGTTAATTGCCCCGAATCAAGTGTTGTGGTGTAGTGTTTGCACAGAACATATTTTGCACAGAAATTACTTTGCACAGAACATTTTTTCTCACAATTAACTTTGCACAGAACATATTTTGCACAGAAATTACTTTGCACAGAACCTATTTTGCTCACAATTAACTTTGCACAGAACATATTTTGCACAGAAGTTGCACAGAACCTGATTTGCATAGAACATATTTTGCTCAGAATTTTAACACCAGGAGATAAACATAGATAACTTCACAGTGCCATACATATGTTCATAATGTCATACATAGGTTTAACATACATAGGTTCTTAATGCCATACATGGGTTCATAATGTCATAAATAAAGTGATGTAATGTCTGATTTAGCACACGTGCACTTGCATACACACTTCAAATGTGAGCATTTAGTAGTTCCCACTGGCATAGAAGTACCCCTCCATCCTCTTGCTCATGTACTTTGTCCTCTTTGGCCTACTGTCTGCTGGCTGGCTAGTTGAAGATTCTGCAGAACTTCTTGGAGGCTTGAACCTTTTTGCACCCCTTCCAGCAGCAGTGGAAGATCTTGCACCTCTTTAGCAGCAGGAGAAGAACTAGCACCCCTTACAGGAGTAGTAGCAGACCTTGCTCCTCTTCCAGCAGCAGCAGATGAACTGGCACCCCTTCCAGCAGCACCAGAAGACCTTGCACCTCTTCCAGCAGCAGGAGATGAGGCTGCACCCCTTCCAGCAGCACCAGTAGTCTTTGCACCTCTTGCAGCAGTAGGAGAAGAGTTTGTAGTAGATGATGATGTTGCACCCCTAGCACTTCCAGTAGCTGATGAACCTGCACCATGCTACCATTTAGGTACAGTCCTGTTTTCCTATAATTAAAAAAGTAAACAACTTTATAATGATCAGTCAATAGAAATGAACACTCAAGTAATTTCAAATTGAAAATACCATGTGCTTGTTCCTCCTGATTTGCAGATCAGGCCTCAATGGCTTTGTACAACTTGTGTACTTGTGTCCCTGCAGCTTGCAGTTCCCACATGTTATAGTAGCCATCCTAGATGTCTGCTTTGCTTGAGGTGGCTCAAACTTTCCTTTTTTTCCTTTTCTCTTCTGCTGGCCCCTTCTTGTCATCTTTGAATTGTGGTGGTTCAATGTCAGGTGTTCGAGTTTT
The DNA here is from genome assembly GCA_963921465.1 of Triticum timopheevii. Lineage (NCBI taxonomy): Eukaryota > Viridiplantae > Streptophyta > Magnoliopsida > Poales > Poaceae > Triticum > Triticum timopheevii. The sequence continues at coordinate 661,454,027 of OY997266.1, forward strand.
CACCTGGCTATCTGGACCAGGAACATGGTAAATTACTGGCTTATATGCCTCCAAGTACATTGATTTCTTGAAGAACACATTGATATGATCCTCTAGCAGCTGTTTAGACCTATAGATGGCAAAACAAGCATGGTTGCAAGGAACTCCAGTGATGTCCCATTTCTTGCACCCACATATCTGTAGGTTTGTGTCAACACCATAGGTCTTGTCTCCACTAGTGACTTGGAAAAGTCCTTGGCCAGCTATCAGTGCTTTGCAATCCCTTGCATACTTCTTGTTCATCTCCAACTTCTCTGCATAGGTTGGTGCAATCTCCCATCTAGCACATTTTCCACCCTCTCTCTTCTGGTGGAACCTCACTAGAAACTTGTCCTTATCCCATTGATCATTGTGACAATTGGCTTGTTCCTTACATCTAGAATGTACTTATTAAAAACTTCACTTAAGTTATTCACCACCAAATCAGTTTTGCAATTAGTATCCATTACATGCCTAGACCAAGATTTAGGAGGAATTCTTGACATCCACTCCCAAGCAGCAGTGCACTCAGCCTTCATGCTATCCGTAGCCAAAATAAAGTCATGTTCAGTGTAAGTATAGGCAGCTGCATCCATGCATCTCTTCAAATCCTCTCCTCCGAATCCTGCTCTCTGGAAGTTTGCATAAATGTGCCTCAAACAGTACCTATGATGGCAGTTTGGGAATACTGTTGTGACTGCATTGAGTAGACCATGCATGAAAATGAATTTAACTGATTTAATATGATTTTAAGTGATTTAATATGAATTTAAATGATTTAATATGAATATAAATGATTTTAAATGATTTAATATGAATTTAATATCTAGACCAAAGTGTCGACAAGAAGCGTTATGACTCGACACCTACCAACTAGTCTTGATGGGTTCACTTTGATGATGCCTATGTTTTTTGATCCCACATGGGTCACCCTAGGCTATCTAGACCAAAGTGTTGACAAGAAGCGTTACGACTCGATACCTACCAACTAGTCTTGATGGGTTCACTTTGATGATGCCTATGTTTTTTGATCCCACATGGGTCACCCTAGGCTATCTAGACCGAAGTGTCGACAAGAAGCGTTACGACTCGACGCCTACCAACTATTCTTGATGGGTTCACTATGCCTATGTTTTTTGATCCCACATGGCTCATCCTAGGCTATCTAGACCAAAGTGTCGACAAGAAGCGTTATGACGCGACACCTACCAACTAGTCTTGATGGGTTCACTTTGATGATGCTTATGTTTTTTGAACTAAATGAACTAAATGATCTAAATGATGTAAATGAAGAACTAAATGAACTAGTAAATGAAATACATTAACTAAATTAACAAGTAAATGAACTAAATGAATTAAATGAACAAGTAAATGAAGTAAATGAACTAAATGAACAACTAAATGAAGTGAATGAACTAACATTCTGTCTACCAGGCATGAATGTGTACTTTCAAAATTTGCCCTCTTCACTTCCTCCTAGAGCATACTTGAGTTGTGTCAAGAACCAGGACCAGTTCACTATATCTTCAACTTCAACCACTCCAAAGGCAATGGGGTACATATTGTTGTTTGCATCCCTTCCAGTAGCTGCTAGTATCTGTGCACCACATGTCAATTTGATGAAGCAGCCATCTAGACCTATGAATGGCCTACATCCATTCAAGAAGCCCTCACAACATGCATTCAAACTGAAAAATAGACCATGGAACCTTGGTCCAGCAGTACGATTTTCTCTGGTTTTGCCACTAAAAGTAGTGACAATACACCTAGATCCAGGATTTGTAAGCTTCACAGTCTCCAAATAATCTCTCAGCCTCCTATATTGCTTCTTGTGATCTCCAAGCACAATATCCTTTGCTTTATTCTTAGCTCTCCATGCCATCATCCTACAAGCCCACATTACCTCTTTGCCTTGTCAATAATAGCAGGTACAGTAGTGTTGGGATCTGATCTGATAGTTTCAAGTATTTTGTTGCCAAGCCACCTTGAACTAATCCTAGTTTTCTCAGACTGGGTGGGACATGTGTGCTCCAACCTCATCTTCTTAATGCAGAAAGTGGGCTCATTTCTTATCTTTGCTGCTACCATGTAGAACTGACAACCATCTCCATCACAGCAAACTATTATCCTATCACTGCAGTTTTTGTGATACTTGTATCTTCTAAGTTGTTTCACATGCAAATTGACAAGAGCCCCTCCGAATTGGTAAACATTTTTCAAATAGATCTTTAGCTGGAATTGTTGTTCTGGATGCATCATGTCCTCATCATACCAGACCCTAGGTGGTCTTTTCTTAGCTCTACTCCTTCTGCCAGAGCTGATAACAAAGAACATTGGTTCATTGCCATCATCATCTGCTTCAAAGCCTGTATCTTCCTCTTCTCAAGATGGAAACTGTCGGTATCAAAACCGGCGGATCTCGGGTAGGGGGTCCCGAACTGTGCGTCTAGGCGGATGGTAACAGGAGACGAGGGACACGATGTTTTACCCAGGTTCGGGCCCTCTCGATGGAGGTAAAACCCTACGTCCTGCTTGATTAATATTGATGATATGGGTAGTACAAGAGTGGATCTACCACGAGATCAAGGAGGCTAAACCCTAAAGCTAGCCTATGGTATGATTGTTGTAATGTATGTTGTGTCCTACGGACTAAAGCCCTCCGGTTTATATAGACACCGGAGACGGCTAGGGTTACACAGAGTCGGTTACAATGGTAGGAGATCTACATATCCGTATCGCCAAGCTTGCCCTCCACGCCAAGGAAAGTCCCATCCGGACACGGGACGGAGTCTTCAATCTTGTATCTTCGTAGTCTTGGAGTCCGGCGGACGATGACAGTCCGGCTGTCCGGACACCCCCTAGTCCAGGACTCCCTCAGTAGCCCCTGAACCAGGCTTCAATGACGATAAGTCCGGCGCGCATAATGTTCGGCATTGCAAGGCGGGTTCCTCCCTTGAATAATCCAGAGAAGATCATGAACACCAGGATAGTGTCCGGCTCTGCAAAATAAATTCCACATTCCACCGTAGAGAGAATAAAATGTACACAAATCCAATCTGCTGACGTATTATGCGGCATGACATCACACCGCTTCCAAGGCTTTCTTTAAATCGTTTTTTTATACCACCTCAGCACGTTTAGCGAGGCGGTTTCCTTGGCACGTCCTGTCGAAGCAGAGATCGTGTTCCCCTTATTCCGGGATTCTCATCAATACGTGCGTGGGTAACCCAACCGCGCCCGTCGCCACGCCTCCTCTATCGAAGGTGAATCCCGAACGGTCACGGAGACGACTCTTGGTATTTTTCCCCTTTATAAGAGGACCAAGGCTCGTTTCTCTTCTTCAATCTCGCATCGAATCTCCTCCTTGCTCCCAGTTCCAACACCCAGAGCCCCAGATTCGAGCGCTTCGGATTCTCAACCATGTCCGGCTCCGACATCCAGGGTCGGTGGATGACGGAGGAGGACGTGTTAAAGTTGCGCGAGGCCAAGTACCTGTCCTACGAGATTTCGCACAGGTTTCCTGCCCAGGGGCAGGCCGTGCCCGCTCCCGAGCCCGGTGAGTACGTCGTCTTCGTATCCCACCTCCGTCGGGGTTTAGGCTTCCCGTCGGACCCCTTCGTGAGAGGGCTCATGTTCTACTACGGGCTGGATTTTCACGACTTGGCCCCGGAGTCCATCCTCCATATCTCCGCATTCATTATCGTCTGCGAAGCCTTCCTCCGCGTCACCCCACTTTGGCCTGTGGCTGAAGACCTTTAATGTGGAGCCGAAGATGATCGGGGGGCGTCAAGCGGAGTGCGGCGGGGCGGCCATAAGTAGAAGGGCCAATGCCCCGTGGCCCAACGGTTCCTTCCAAGAGGAGCTCGTACTGTGGCAGCAGGAGTGGTTCTATATCACCGCTCCGAAGGGCAGCAAGCAAAAGCCGCCGCCTTCGTTCCGCCCGGGACCTCCACGCCGACTGATGTCGTGGGTCAACCAAGGGCTCAATTGGGGGCCGTCCAAAGACGTGCCCTCATTGCAGGGCCGGATTCGAGACCTCCAGGTGAGGGAGATCAATCTGGTCGTGGTGATGCAGGTTATGCTAATCAGGCGTCTTCTGCCCTGCAAATGCCGTCCTCTCCGTTTATGGGAGTTCAATCCGGAGGGACCTCGAATTCTCCAACACTTCATGGGTGCGACACCTGTGGAGATGTAGAAGTTGTTCTTCGGACCGCAGGTAGCGTGTCCGGAATTGACCGTGGACGTAGGCCTAAGCTGCAATCGCCCGGATACTCAGGTAAATAGCTCAGAGTCCGGACGTTCTGTTTATCTGCTTTTCTAGAGTTCGCCTCCTGACCCATTACTCTTCATCAGGAGTGGGCAGCGCGATCAAAGCTGATAAGGTGTCCGGCTCCCCTCACAGAGACCGCACTGGAGCCCGTGCTGGTCAGAATGTTGGAGGTCGCGCCCGTAGAAGGGAGCGATGGGGAAAATAGAGGAGCTATTATTTCGCCCAAAGGGGCGTCCGAAGAGGGGGGGATCAAAGACCCCTCCTTCCAGGGGGAAAAGAGGACCGCCTCCGAAGATCCGGAGGCCAAAGCCCCTAAACGGGGGAAGAGATCTTCACCGGGGGGTCCGGCGTCCGGGGAGAACCCGGACGTACAATCGTCTTTAAAGGATCAGCCCTCCAGCGAGCCGTGAGTAGGAAAAGGGGAGTTCATTATTAAGAAAATACCTCCATTTGTGCCTCTGTGGATAACCGAAGTTTTGCTTTACAGCTCAGATCTGCGGACTTCTCAGATGAGTTCGTCTTCGGGGGATCTTCGTCCGGAGATGATGGAGAGTGAAACGCCTCCGACTGCTGCGTCGCCGGATAGAGCAGACGAGCCTGAAGTATCGTCACGGAGGGTGTCCCCGAGTCCGGAGGGGCCGGAGAGTTCGGCGCCCACTAGTATCCGGTCGGGAGAGCTGAAGAATCTGCTTGAGAGGGCGTCCATCTCAGAAGATCACCGCGCTTTGATGCGTATGGTGATTGGAAGGATTTCATCCGCCGAGAGCGGATTGCATAATGCCGCCAGGAGCTTGCTGGCGGGATTTGAGGTACGTAAGAATGACACACCTTTTTTGACAGTTTTGCACATAAAAGTGCGCCCTGTATAGATAGTAGCCCCTGAGACTCGGTAGGTTGTCGAAAGCGACAGCGTGCCGAGGATCAAAATCTCAAGTTATGAATGTCGCCATTCCTATGCAGGTGGCGGATAGTCCGAGGGCTAGCCGGACTAGTGGAGTTGCCGAGTTAATGCGGAAACTTGATGTGGCGGATGCGGACATCGCACTTGTCAACCGGCGACTTGACGAGTCGCAGGGTAAATGAATTCTCCACAGTCGCTTATTTAAGGGGGTCAAAGCCCACCTCTGATAATGTATATGCTGTGATACAGACAGTGCTGCTGCTGTGGAGAGCCTTCGGGCCGAACTTGCTCAAGCTAAGGAGCAAGCCCGAAGGAGTGATGCGGCTGCCTCGAGGGCGGCCGAGGAGTTGAAAGCCGAAAAGGCTGCACACTGCCTAAGCAGGGAAAAGGTGGCCGAATTGGCCGTGAAATTAAAAGATGCTGCCGACCGCAATGAGGCTCTTGAAAAGGAGCGCTTATCGGAGCGGGAAGACCTGGGGACGGCCACCGCCGAGGCCAAGGATGCCCGTTCTGCAATGCGGGCTATGAAGGAGGAGCTGCGCCAGGCCGGAGATATTGTGGCTGGCAAGCCTTTTTTGTTGCGTCGCCGGTTTACGGATCAAAAGTATGCTCAACTTGGCCAGCTGTGGGGTCCGGAGGATCCATATATGGACTTAGCGGCAAGTGCGGCTGATGCCGTTGAGCACTTCCGGAGCCAGAAGGATCACAAGACGGAAGAGCTATTTTGGTCTCAATTCCATAGTCCGGATCGTTCACTTCCGTTGACCGATCGGTTGGCCGAATGGGCCGAGCTAAATAGATTGTCCGGACTTACCATGACTGACATCGTGGCTCATGTCTGGCCAGAGAGGCCCAAGGCGACGAGCTATTTCGGCTTGTTGCAGCAATTTCTTGGAGCGGTGCCGCATATCAAGGAGATGAAGCGGTCGGCCTGCATCGAAGGCACGTGGAAGGCTCTTGCCCGTGTGAAGACACATTGGACAGAGATGGATGCCTCCGCTATTGCCGCCCAGGGTTCGGACGAAAGCCGGTTACCCGCCGAGCACTATTTTGGGGAAGTTATGCGTGGCGCTCGTGTAATAGAGTCGCAGTGCTCAAAAAATGTCACGTTCAAATGAACGTTTTAGCTTGTAAAACGATGATTATGCTATAACTGCTTTTTATACTTGTGCGTCCCAAGTAGTAAAATATCTCCCATGCGGCCGTTTATGTATACATTTGTATAACCTGAAAGATTGCAGTCTTCGGCTTCAGCCCCCACGCACAAGGTGCGGGGGTGTTCGCAAAAATAGCGCGTTTTCACACTTAATCCGATGTCTCGGTCCTGTTAAGGAGGTGGTAGCGTAGCAAACGAGGCAATCCGGACTATAATGCTTTATCACTTTCACTTAGCCAGTGGAGTTCGAGGGTGGGGCTACGATATAGCCCCTTGGGGCACCGCGCTTCTCTGAGTTCGGGGCGCGTGTGTGCCTGACCGGGAAACGGTCCTTCGTCAAAGCGGGGAATTCTAAACATTCCGGTAGTCGATCAAGTGGTTGACCAGTCTCTCGCTATATCATGACAGGCAGTTTTCGGCTTTCTCTACTGAGGTGCTCGCCCAGCCGAACTGGGGCACAATCGCAGTAGTTCTCCTGGTGCCGCGTTAGCCGATGATACGGAACGTAAGGCAGCAAAACACAGGAGCCGGGCAAACCCAACATTTGACCAAAGACATGATTCGGAGCTGATGCATATAATGCCTAACTCGAGACGCCGAACACTCCCTAAGGTGTTCGGTCTTTATAATAATGGGCAGAACAATGCCCTAAGCCCCTAGTGTCCAGGTACGGGCGTGGTCCTCTGACGCGGCCGATGCCAAAACGTCAGGCTCCGCTTTGGTTATAAGAAGAAACCAAGGGAGAATAACAACAAGAGACAGTAAGAAAGGTTTACGCAGGGTCTTAATCTGAAAAGAATCCTCGCGACGGGTCCCTACTGCACGTCTGTGCCTGTGTCTCCGTTGTGCCGTTATCCTGGACGGGTGTGCACGTTGTTCATCTGTAAAAAGAGAGGAACTTAGTTTGAAAAGAATTCGTGCGAAAAAAGTATATGTGAAAGAAGAAATATAAATAAGTAAAGCGGGGTCTGTATGAACTCGCTGTTGTTTGTGCGTGCAGCCCCTTGTTAAGGGATGTGCGGCTAGGGAGCCCCTAGCCTACTTATGCCGGACTCGTCTATCCGTGCCCAGGGTCTTTAAGTGACCCCCGCACTGAAATGATGCCACGTGGACCGGGCATCTTGAGTGTAAGAGACGCGTAATGTGGTATGGCGTTGAAACGGACAAAAGCCTCTCGTCCCAAGAGTGCTTGATATCCACTTTTAAATGGGACGATATGAAAGATTAGTTTTTCGCGTCGAAAGTTGTTCGGTGATCCGAACACAACTTCTAGTAATAGGGAGCCTGTGCACTTGGCGTAAGGGCCTGGCATCACTCCTTTAAAGGAAGTGCGGCTGTGTCGAATTTTAGTAAGGTCTATCCCCAACTTGCGGATTGTGTTTGGATACAGCAGGTTTAAGTCACTGCCTCCATCCATCAGGACTTGTGTAAATTTCAGTCCGTCGATTATAGGATCCAATACCAGGGCAGTCCATCCTGCATTTCGAACGCTTCTGGAATAATCCAGGTGGTCGAAAGTGATTGGGTTTGATGTCCAATCTCTATGTTCCGCTGGGTTGGACCGTGCGAGACCCATTTTAATGGATGCCGCACTGTTTTTCCGTATTATCACGTGAAGTGAATTTACTGCTTTGACCTCTTGTGGGAAAGTCTTTTGTTTTCCGGTGCTCTGTTGGTGGGGTTTATCGTCTTCGCTTGATGCGTCGAGCCCCTTGTGTTCGGCGTTTAGTTGGCCAGACTGTTTGAAACCCAACAATCTCGATGGGTGTGGTTTGCAGGCCTTCTGGGGGTACTGTGGATTTGACATATCCGACCCAAAATCTTGTTTAAGTTGGATAGCTCGTCGCTGTCATCCTTAAGAGGCGGTGTTTTGTTGTTTGGCCGCGAGCTTTTGAATCCGGCGTTGACTGCCGTGCTCTTTGGGCTTTTCTCTTTATTCCGGCGCTGCTCTTTTCTGCGCCGTGATTTTCCGTTTCCATCTCTTATCTCGGATGTACTTGGGTCGCTGGTGCTGCATCTTGCTAGCCAGCTATCCTCTCCCACACAGAAGCGGGTCATGAGGCTTGTTAGCGCGGACATTGTCCTCGGTTTCTCTTGGCCGAGGTGTCTGGCGAGCCACTCGTCTCGGACGTTGTGTTTAAAAGATGCTAAGGCTTCGGCGTCCGGACAGTCGACTATTTGGTTCTTTTTGGTGAGGAACCTATTCCAAAATTTGCACGCTGACTCTCTGGGCTGTTGAGTTATATGACTTAGATCATCTGCATCCGGAGGGCGGACATAAGTCCCTTGAAAATTTGCTCTAAACGCGTCCTCGAGCTCTTCCCAACTTCCAACAGTGTTTTCTGGGAGGCTTTTAAGCCAATGACGGGCTGGCCCTTTGAGCTTGAGGGTAGGTATTTTATGGCATGGAGATCATCTCCTCTGGCCATGTGTATGTGTAGTATATAATCTTCTATCCAGACTCCAGGGTCTGTTGTTCCATCGTAGGCCTCTATGTTTATGGGTTTAAATCCTGCTGGGAATTCATGGTCCATCACCTCATTGGTGAAACACAGTGGATGTGCGGCGCCCCTGTATTTGGGTGTGCCACTATCTTCGGACACTTGACGTGTTGCATTGCTTCCTGGGGCCTTCTTCTTTGGCCCGTAAATGGACCTTGCTGGGCCATCTATCTTTCCAGGTTCATTAGTCGGTTTATGTGCGGCGCCGCTTTCAGAATTTGGCCTATCATCTGGCCGTCTATCCAACCAGGCAGCCTCTTTATTTTTTGACTGTGAGGGCTCTATGGCCTCCTCGTCAAATTCTAGCAGCAACTTGCGCTTCGGGTGGCTCTTTGATTGGTGGCTATTGCCGTATTTATCCGCGGTTTTGAGCACTTTGCTCCACCTCATTCTGAGTGTGTCTTCCGCTGTTTTGAGCTTCCGTTTTTCCTTCTTTAAGCTTCTTGCAGTGTTGACGAGTCTTTTCCGAAGGTTTTTACTCTCCGGCGGCGTGTCTGGTGTGAGATCGTCCGGACTATTTTTTCCGCCGGGCCCGAACTGATTGTCTGACTCGTCTTGTTCGGACGGTTGCTTGTCGTCGTCCAATGGTTTGCCCTGCTGTATTGCTGGGTCATTAAGAGCGCTGTCGTTGTCGAGGCGGGACTTAGGGCGGCATCTGCGTTGCTGTTTGCGTTGTTTGTCGGCATGATTATCTTCTGCCGCGCCCCGTTGGTCCTCGTTGTCGCTTCCTTTTGGGGTATCCACCATGTATACGTCGTATGACGAGGTGGTCCTTACGCGCTTTACAGGCGCTGGTTCTTGTTCGTCTCCGGCATCGTCGTCCGTGCCGTCGATGTTTTCGGAGTCGTATTCTGGCATGTCGGTTAGATCGTCGACAGTGGCTACAAAGTGGGTGGTGGGTGGGCTCTGAATTTCTTCGCCGTCCGTATCCCAACCATCCTGGCCATAGTCCGGCCAGGACTCTCCCGATAACGAGAGATGCTTTAGCGAATTTAGGATGTCGCCAAAGGGTGAGTATTGGAAGATGTCCGCGGCGGTGAATTCCATAACCGGCGCCCAATCCGATTCGATTGGTAGGGGCGTGGGAGGTCCGGAGTCCGGCAAGGGGTCCGGCACCTCGGAATCACGAGTTTCGCGAGGGACAAGATTAGTGTTCGGCTCCATCGCCGTGGAAGTTGAAGCCCCCGAGGTGGTGTCCATCCACCGATCCTCGATCTGGGCGATCGGCTCCGGACTAAGGGCCGGAGCGGATTCGTGTGCGGCCACCAAGGCACTGTTCGGCGGCAGAGCTAGATCATGCCCATCGCAATAGTGCGGCGCGCTCGGCTTTGGCTCGAGCCCGTCGAAGATCAAGTCCCCGTGGGCGTCGGCTGTGAAGTTTAGGCTTCCAAACCTGACCTGATGGCCAGGGGCGTAGCTTTCGATCTGCTCCAGATGGCCAAGTGAATTAGCCCGCAGTGCGAAGCCGCCGAATACGAAGATCTGTAGAAAAGTCTCACCCTGGACAGCGTTGTTGGTTGAAGATGCCATCAAGCCTATCTGTGACGACACAGAGGAACTCTCAATGAAAGCACCAATGTCGGTGTCAAAACCGGCGGATCTCGGGTAGGGGGTCCCGAACTGTGCGTCTAGGCGGATGGTAACAGGAGACGAGGGACACGATGTTTTACCCAGGTTCGGGCCCTCTCGATGGAGGTAAAACCCTACGTCCTGCTTGATTAATATTGATGATATGGGTAGTACAAGAGTGGATCTACCACGAAATCAAGGAGGCTAAACCCTAAAGCTAGCCTATGGTATGATTGTTGTAATTTATGTTGTGTCCTACAGACTAAAGCCCTCCGGTTTATATAGACATCGGAGACGGCTAGGGTTACACAGAGTCGGTTACAATGGTAGGAGATCTACATATCCGTATCGCCAAGCTTGCCCTCCACGCCAAGGAAAGTCCCATCCGGACACGGGACGGAGTCTTCAATCTTGTATCTTCATAGTCTTGGAGTCCGGCGGACGATGACAGTCCGGCTGTCCGGACACCCCCTAGTCCAGGACTCCCTCAGAAACCAATCAGGATTAATGGTTGGACCAGCACTAGAGTGGGACCTACTTGTAGGACCTGGCCTCTTTGCCTTCTTCTTTACAGGCTCAGGAACTAGGATCTCTTGGGCCTCCTCATCATCTTCTTCCTGGTCCATGTCATATATATCTTCAGGATCTGTGTCCCCCTCATAGTGCGTACTAGATATGTATTCAACTCTCTTCCTCTTTATTTCAGAAATAGTTTCATCTAGCTCAGGTTCCTCTTTCCTCCTGTTTGCACTCTGTTCTTCTACATACTGCACTGAATCTGAGCCATCTTCTTCTTCTCCTGCATCTAAGTGGTCCACATCAACTAGAAAATCTTCATCATCATCTGTGTCCATGCCTACATGAATTTCTTCCTCTCACTAATTGCATTGTCCTCCTCATCTGTATCAAACTGAAAATTAGCATAATTGACACTTACTTCAGTGTTAAGCTGTGTCCCAATATGTAACTGACAGTTAGGAGGAACTGATTTGAGTGGCAAAAAATTTACACTTTCCTGTGTACCAATTGTTTTGTGCACAACACCTTATTCAGCAACAGCAAAAACAACAGGTGGCTCTACATCTATTTGTTGTGCATCTTTATCTTCTCCAATTGGTGGTTCAATAACTACCTTTCCCTTTCTAACTATCAGTGACAATGTCTGGGTGCTCTCAAATTCTCTTAGCATGTGAACTACTTCAATGTTGTCTTTGATGACATAAACACCTTGCAGCCCTGTATCTTCCTCTTTCAAGTAGCAAGACTGTCATCCTTACAACATCCATTGCTGACCATTACATTGACCAAACTACCATAAGTGATTTCTCTTTCACACATCTTAACAAGAGCATACTTCTTCCCAGGAAACTGGAAACAGATTGACCATAAATCTTCAGGCCTAAAATAGACATACAAATGAATATTAACAAGTCAATTGTACTAACATAACTGACCATTATAGCTGACCATTACAATGCACTCTTTAAAAAATTTAGAACCATAAAATTAGTATTAACATTACTAGCATAGACAAATGAATATCTTCAGGGCTAATATAGCTCACCATTACAATGCAGTGTAAGCAAAATTACCAAGTCAATTATAGTAACATGACAATAACATAAATGAACACTACAGTGTGATTTTCTCTAAAAATTCAGAACCCTACACTACTACTAACATAACTGAACCGTACATTACGATTTTCTACAAATATTTAGCACTACAGTTAATTCAAAATGACTAACATATCCATATTCAGACCTACAATCTTTGTTCAATGTCTAAAACATATCCAATAGTCAGGAGATTGAAAGAACACATTTTCAAAGATTCAGATTACCTAGCTGAAGATGGGCGAACGGGAGCACATCCTTAGGACCAATCTGTGAAGCTGCTTTCTCGGTACAAGGCTCCGATGACAGGACCGCCACCGCGGCCGACTCTGGATCTAGGTCGCAGCCGCCGTCGGTGTGGGGGCCGATGACTCCGCATTGTGAGCGCAGCCGCTTCTGCCCTGAAGTAGTACCACCGCCCTTGCCGCTAAGTGCGTCGTCGCCGCTTCCGTCGACTCCGTGTGCGCCGTCGCCGCCGGAGCTGGTCGCCATCGGAGCGGGGATGGACTGAATCGAGGGGTGGACTGAATCGACAGGCTGGGGAATGGCTTGACCTAGTATACGGGCGCGCGGAAACGGCCGTCTCTCGCCGTGTAACGGCGTCCGTCAACACGCGCCACGTCAGCCCGACAGGCGGGACCCACCTATCGGATTCGCTGTTTTCTAGGCTAAAACGCAGAATCAGTGCTCCGCACAGATTAGCCCCATTGTTGGTGGTTTTTTGTGCCCTGCCTCAAATATGGTACTGATCTGTTACCCTAGCCCATAATGTGGTGGTTTTGGGTAAATAACTCTCTAAATTAAGATGTTGGAATTCCACTGTGGTTTGATGATTTGGCCCACACATTTGTCGGACTCCAAGGATTGAGAACTGCAAATGACCTGACCACTTGCTGAAAGGATGCCCAGCACCTACTGCACTTCTTCAGGGGTATAGCTTTTTACCTGAATTAAACCATACTTCAGGTTTAATATAATGATTTTAATATTTTATAAGAGAATCAATTGCACGTACCAAAAGATTCAAACGTCTAAAGTGCAAATATGGCGTCCATGTTATCTTGTGATGAATACAGCACTTAACCTTGCATCTTCTATGGAGCATGCGCACGGGCTATACTTGCAAACACTAGTGTAAAAAAGTAATCTGATGCTTTTATCCTGTTATCCCATCAGGAAGCTGGAACTGCAAGGATTCAACATTACATATTCCGCGTATGAAGCATGCACACGGCAAGCTGGAATATATCTGCTAGCTTTTTATTTAATCTGCTTTGAGCAAAGTGTATGTTCCTTCCTTGTTGGAGTAATCCAGGCATCTTTCTCTGCCTCTATAAGAATTGCTGTCCAAGCTATACACCCTGTCACATAAAAGTAGAAGGCCTCCACTTGTTCGTCATCCACTCTAATTGATCCCATTTTATAGTCATATGTTGCCATCTGCAGATTTCTAGGGCGAGGTATTACAATACTCATATGTTAATGCATGTTTACAACGTACCTTTGTTTATTGTTGTATTTTTGTATGTCTCGGATCTTTTCTGTAAAAGCATTCTGGATCTTAGGAATAACGCACCAAGTGTCTGTTGATTGCTTTGCTATACCACCAGTTTTATAGGAATTTCACGTTTTTCCTACTTGTTCGTGTAGCAGCTAGGCAAATTCCCTGTAGTGCATACAGACGACCATGTAATTATTTTACAGCTATATCTATTTTTCACTTGCATTTCCTGGCTTTTTGGTGCACATATGACTCTTAATTCCTATTCCCAGGAACCAACGAGAAATATATACACATGAGATAAGTACGTAGCATATATATTGCTTTTAGAAAATCTCACATGTGAATTTACGGTGAATTACTTGTCTTTGCTGCTGCCAGTTCCGGCCATTCATTGCAAGTATGGGATTTATTTCATGATACTTCCTCTCCGTTCCTAAATATAAGTCTTTGTAGAGATTTCACTATGGGCCCATACGGATGTATATAGATGCATTTTAGAGTGTAGTTCATTCATTTTATTCCGTATGTGGTCCATAGTGGAATGTCTCCAAAGACTTATATTTAGGAACAGAGGGTGTACAAGGTATTTGTAGAAATTTGGGATGGATGTTGCTAATTCAGGAGCGCATGTCCGATGGCCTTCTAGCAATCACTTTCCCGTATGTTTTTTCCTCCTCCTCTCAACACCAAAAATATGCACTTACTGGGTCTTTTTTTCAATGCTTGCAGTAGCAAATTAATTCAAAAGAGAGGAGAAGATAGATGGCAGTCAATGCATCAACAGCAGCTAGTTCATCGGGAGGAAAAGTGGCGCCGCCACAAATGGACAAACGGCTCCTGAATGCAGCCACATCTGGTGACTCCAAATCAATGCAGGCCTTGGCTTCACAGCATCCAGGCATTCTTCTCGGAACAACTCTGACAGGAAACACCTGCCTTCACATAGCCTCCACCCATGGCCACCAAGGATTCTGCATGGATGTGGTGGCACTAGAGAACTCTCTCCTCACCATGGAAAACTTGGATGGGGAGACGCCACTTGTCGCTGCAGTTGCAAGTGGTCGTGCCCCAGTGGCTTATGTCTTACTCATATGCTACCGAGCACGACAGTTGAGCACTGCAATCTTGAAGCAAGACATTGATGGCTGCAATGCGCTGCACCATGCCATTCGCAGCGGCCACAGGGAGCTTGCGCTGAAGCTGATAGAAGCAGAGCCGGCTCTGTCAAAACATGTGAACATGCATGGCGAGTCACCCATGTTCATCGCGGCACTGAGAAATTTTACACATGTCTTCGAGAAACTCCTGAATATTCCGGGGTCTAGTCACGCGGGGCGGTACAACGAAAATGCTTTGCACGCTGTGGTAAGAAACGGAGATGAGGGTGAGTGACACTGACATCCATAGAGTAAAAATTACAATGATAATAGTACTATGTAGTATTCACATCAAACCGGCCCTGGAATGTAAAATTTACATCACGGCAAAGACTACTCCTATATATCATGGTATCATCATTAATTAGTTAATTTGTGCCCCTTGGTTTTATACTTTTCAGGCAGCGCTAGAAAAATTATGGGGATTCGACCTGAACTGGCCAGAGCAGCTGATGACCTCGCCGCTACCACACCAGCAACACTGGCTGTACTTGCTAACAAGACAAAGGTGCTACGAGTATTGCTAGAACATGATTGTTCATTAGGGTATGAAGTAAGCAGACTGGGCAACCCCCTCCTTGTGTGTGCTGCATATCGAGGTCAGGTTGATGTTGCTCGGGAGCTTCTGAGACATTGTCCGGATGCTAGTTATCGCCGAACAGGCGATAATTATACATGGCTTCATGAAGCTGTACGGAATGATCATGCAGAGTTTGTTGAATTTATCATGAGCAGGCCGCAGCTTAGCAGACTCGTTAACATGCGAGACAACAATGGAAAAACTGCTCTACATCTTGCAGTCCAGAAGTGCAATCCAAGAATAGTTGCTTCTTTACTGTCTCACGAGTGTATAGATGTAACAGTGCTTGACAACCTTCTTAATCCAGCAGCCTGGGAACTGTCCACCGTCCAGCAGAATGCCAAGACTTTGAACTGGGTATGTACTTATGTTATAAATAATATCGTGCATATGGACCATGTTAATTACAAATAAGACAAAATAGTTTCCTCTATTATTGTAACTCTTCCCTCTAATATGCGACCAAATTATGACAGAATTGTCTATATGTTAAGCTGCACATGGAGCTTCTTTTACACGATGCAGCACAAAAGTCGGCTGCTATTAGCTTACACAAGCAAACATCAAGGGCCATTTTCATGCCTTTTAAATTTGCATGGATCAATTTTTATTTTCAAGTCTAGTAACCATTTCTCAAATAATCACTGGCTTGCTATTTATATACATGACACTTCGCATTGCAGATACTTCTACTTTTCAGGCCAGTGATTCTACTTATATATCCTGAAAATGATTAAAATGATACATTTAAATAAGAAAATGCCCCCAAAAAAATGCATAAGAATGTACTCCCTCTGTTCTGTTTTTGTTGTTGCCATTTATATACCCAATTTGTACTACCGTAGTTCTCCCTCCGCGACAAGATAAAGGGGATGGAAGGAGTATTTTTCATGCCGGACCAGGCCGGGTTTGGGCTTGGGATTTTTTTGGTAGGCTTATTTTAAGAGTTGCCCGAGGATTGCCAGAATAATGAGAAAAGCGCAGTGGCAATGAGATGGGAGTGAGGCGTAAGGTTGGCTGCTGTGACAATAACTATGGCTGGGTCGGCTGAATAGAAACACGAGGGTTTGTGTTTCTACGTGCCATGTGCACCATAGATCCGTAATATAACGGTTCTATATAGGTTTGACCATAGCTTTGGTATGGACTACCCGAAGGGAGAGTTCCCCGAATGGCTTGGGGGAAAGTAAGTGGTAAATATTTTGAGTTTAAGGTTTTTTAGAAGAAAAAAATCTAGATATTATTTCAATATATGAATATTATTCCTGTCACTAGCTTATTCAGTATCCTAACATGTCCCTCCGCTTTGACTGTTTCATCTTTTTGATTGGAAACGGTAGAAGATACTCCTACAATATATTTTGTATTATTTAAGAAGGGTTATTTACATGATACGTACATAGGGAGGTCCTTTTACCATATTACAATAAGTTAATGATTTCATGATCTATTTAAAAAGGAAATGACTATAGTTTTTTGCAACACATTTTTGAACTAAATAAACTACTATGGATAACACCATTATTTACATAGCAGAACATCACAACTTTTAAATTTTTTTATACTGCGAGATTTGTAGTATGTACCTTATTCCATTGTGTTCATGTAGAATGAAGTGGCCATGCTTATGTCAAAAGCTAATCCGGAAGAAGCTTTTCTCTTTAATATTCACATGCAAGCCAAGCAACAGACAACTGACGCATCAAGGAAGGATGCAAAGTCACTAACTCAAACATACGCAAGCAACACTTCGTTAGTGGCGATCCTCATTGCGACCATCACCTTCGCTGCTGCCTTCACGCTGCCTGGAGGATACAGCAATGATGCTGGAAGCGATGGACTTCCCATCATGTCTAAGAAGTTTGCATTCTAGGCGTTCTTGATCTCAGACACCTTGGCAATGTGCTCCTCATTTGTTGTCGCCTTCATATGCATCATAGCAAGATGGGAGGATTATGAGTTCTTGGTTTATTACAGATCCTTTACTAAGAAGCTCATGTGGTTTTCATATGTGGCGACAACTACGGCCTTTTCAACTGGTTTATACACAGTGCTTGCTCCACGTGTCCGCTGGCTGGCCATTGCAATTTGTGTTTTGGTAGCTTTGTTGCCCATTCTCACCAAGCTGCTCGGCGAATGGCCTGTGTTGAAGCTCAGACTTCGGCTGGGTGAAAGTTTCAACTCCGATTTCCTTGACATGGTGTGACCTCAACAACTATGTCTTATGGTTCTGATTTTGATAATACACTTTGTAATTTATATGGGATCAACATTGTTTGGTTGGCTACTTATTTTGTATTGTTATAACTCATTGGGACAAAATACTGTACTACCATTCTTGTATTTCTTTCACACTTGGACAGAATATTGTACTCTTATTCTTGTGTTCCACTCAAATTTGATGCATCGATTCCATCTCTCTAGTCTGTAGAGATAATTCATGCCATCTACAATAGCAATGGCTCGGTCCGGTCCGGCAGTCTGGCTTGTGGCCCGCTCCTTCCTTCCTCTTCTCCCTGCGCGCTGTAGCCTCTTGCCGCCGCTCGCCATCGCTGCCTTGCGTGCACCGCGGCCGAACCGGAGTTCTCGACCCTGGCAGTCCTTTGAGCATAGCACGCACACCGGCCACCAGCTGCCACAGGTAGGCGAGCGCCTCGCCGGCGCCACCAGGAAGAACTGGGGCATGATCCCCAACACTCTAAAGGTGACGCCGCCGCTGCTGTTCGAGGCGTCCCTGCGCTTCTTTTCGACGAGTGCCAAGACTGTCAGTTAAATAGCCGCTGTTAAAGTTTCAGAAAATTCAGTTTCGCCAGTTTCAGAAAATTCAGTTTCGTCAAAGTTCAGCTGTCAGTTAATTTCTCGCGCACATCATCCACTTCGTCACATCACTCGCGTATGTCGCCCACCTCGCCGCTGCACCCGCGCACATCGACGCTGGTGGTTGTTGGACGGTCCGTTCGGTCCTTCCGGTCCGGCCCGGGCTCCGTCGCTGCCGGTCCGGTCCCTGAAAACAAGACAGCTCAACTGCTCGGTTCGGACCGCCGCCGGCTGGTCCAAACGACGGCTCGGTCAGGGACCGGACCATGTCCACCCTGAGTTTGGTTGGGCTTTTGCACTTTAGCTTATAAATTATTAAGCCAAAAAAGCACCTAGGTGCTTTCGGCTTTGGCTGTTGGCTTTTGTCTGTAAATTGGCAAAAAAGCCAAGAAAAAGCAGAAGAGGACCAAGTAAAAAGCCAATAAAAGCTGTTGGGACACCGTTGTAAACTGAGCCGGTAGCTAGCCGCTGGTGAGGCTGCAACTGCACCTGCACCTGCCTAGAGGCGTCCACAAGCGCGGATTACTTATCCCGAACGTCCATGATCAAATGGATTTGTGCCAGCCGTAAGAATCTCACGGCCCGGTTTTCTCGCAGAGGGACGCGACCGTGACCGGCCTACCATATCTATATCTATACCAATAAAGAAAGACCCAAAGGGGTAGACCCAATTAATCTCGGCCATCAAATCATATCAATGCAACGACCTACACTGCTTCAATGTCGAGCGCTCAACATGTTTAGCGTGCAGTTAATTTCATGCCAAAAATAGTGTTAATCACATAATAACACGCAAATAATATCCTACTCCCTTCATCACGGTTTAGAAGGCGCGCTTGGAAATTCTCTGAGATCTAGGTGGTTATCTATTGGTTGTGAGATGGGCAAAAAAATTGCATTCACACTACGCATGCATATAGAAATAGTATATCGGAGTACTAATTAGCTACTAGAAATAAATGCAATGCACCTTAAACCTTGTCTATTGTAAAAATGCACGCAAATTTAACTGTGCCTTCTAAACTGTGACGGAGGAAGTACTTAATATTCGCATGCACTTAATATCTAGGGGAAGGGAGTTGCTGGTAGAGGAGGAGGCTAGTAACCGTGAGCGGGTCCGGGCCGGCGGCACCGGTACGAGTTTCGCCATCGCCGCCGGGGAAATCCAGGGCTGGTGACATCCCTCGCCTCTGTCCGAATCCAGCACGGGTAAAATCTGTGATGGCCTGGCGCAGGGCATAGACCCTTGTGCAGTCGCATTTGTAGTTTATCTTGGCTACTAGGCCCAGATCGTTTTTTGTCTTTGCCTTCAAATCACACAAGGGTGATTAGCAATGGATTCATTTGTTCTGCAGGCCAATTTAGGAACGGGGGTCGGGACATCAGACAAACATTTGTTCAGACAAAATAAGATATCTGTCAGGTGTTCATTTCTCGCAAGTCGTAAACATCATGTAGACTAGGTAAAATGACATGCAGACATAAACTTGTTTTCCCTATTGCTTTTCTGCAAAGGGGCCTGTGTATGCAATTGAGTACGGCACTAGTAGGATTTTTTGTTTTTCCTTTATTTTTTGGTTTTCGGTTTGGGGGTGGGGATGTTCATGCCATTCGCTGTATGGACGAATCTTTGTAATTCTGCCTGGATAGGACACACGAACTGATAAGTTGCAGAGTGCACGAATCAATTTATAGTCATCTATTTTTAGACCATGGGATGTGCCATCATATAAATTTAGGGACAAATGCTTTTTTGCCCCTAGTTGAAACCTACCCACGGGTTTTGCCCTTAGTTTTCGGCTCTGCTCATTTTTGCCCTTAGATTTTCCTCCGAGGTCGTCCGAATGCCCTTTGACCGTTTGATCAACACTTCAAAAATTAATAACAAATTGATGTGAACTCAGAAAAATGCAAATGAGATATCAAAATGTTTAGATAAACATTACCTTTATGTGTATATCATTTGCATTCAGGAAAAAAGTATTGTTTAAACTACCTAAGTTTATTAATGTTTTTAACATTATTAAAAATAAAAAGATATAAACAATACTTTTTTTCATCAATAAAAATTACGTGCAAATGTAGGTGACATTTCCTAAACATCGTGATATCTTATTTGCATTTTTCTGAGTTCATGTCAACTTGTTATGAAGTTTCAAAATAATGGTCAAAGTCATTTGAACATTCATAACAAGTTGATATGAACTCAGAAAAATGCAAAAAAGATATTACGGAAAATATCACCTACATTTGCATGTAATTTTTATTCTTGAAAAAAGTATTTCTATACCCTTTTTATTTTTAATAATGTTAATAACATTAATAACCTTGGGTAGTTTAAACGATACTTTTGTCCTTAATGCAAATGATATGCACGTAAAGCTAATGTTTATCTGAACATTTTGATATCTTATTTGCATTTTTTCGAGTTCATATGAATTTGTTATGAATTTTCAAAGTATTGGTTAAACGGTCAAAGGGCATTCGGGTGACCTTGGGGGAAAATCTAAGGGCAAAACTGAGCAGAGTCGAAAAGTAAAGGCAAAACCCATGGATAGGTTCCAACTGGGGGCGAAATGCAATTGTCCCATAAATTTAATGACCGTCAGCGTATCGAAATCAACGAGTGTGGCTGTTTTAAATTTCCCAAGGGTGATTAGCCATGGAGTAGTAGAGTTGTACTACATTAATACTGGCTCTCATTGTGCAGAATTACAGCAAACTCAACAAGCTGCCCACAATCCTGGAGGAAGATGAGTCGGACAGGGGTGACGGGTACAAGAGCATCTCCAGCCGTTGGCATCCCAGGGGGCGCGTAAAATCGCCGCCTAAGGGCGAGATGGCGCTAAAAATCGGCGTGGGGGCGAGTCGGTTTCCAGCCGCCGACCCCAGGGCCGCCCCCCCAGACGCCGTTTATGTTTTAGAAAAAAAGGTATTTGGCAAAGTTCGGCAAATTGGACAAAATATTCGGCTAAAATTCGGCAAACTGGGCATATATTCGACATGTTCAACGTTACATAGCAAAGTTATTCAAAAAAAGGTCGCAACTACAACTTAAGGGCCGAAGAGGTCGCTGAGCGCGGCGAAGTCGCTGCCATCCTCGCCGTCGTGGGCAGTGGCCTTCTCCTCCTTGACGCGGCCGCCCCTGCTGGACCCCTGCCCGGCATCGCCCTGGCGGACCGATGGCGGCGGCGGCGCGTCGTCGTCGCTGTCGTCGAGGACGGCGACACCTTCTCGTCGCAGCCCGGTGCCGAGCTTCAAACTGCTCTAGGGCGCGGCGCTGACACTTCATTTCCATGCGCGCCCAGTCATCGCGCGCCCATTTCAGGGCCGCCGCGTCGTCGAGCTCCCCGCCTGCGATCCCGGGCTCTGCCTTCATGGCGGCGTGCCCCGGCTCCATTTTCACGGCGGTGAGCCCCGGCTCCGTCTTCGATTTGACGTAGCGCAGAGGAGCCGAGGAGGAGGCGCGCTGGCCGCCCTCATTGATGACGTTGCCGGCGCTGCGGGTGCGCTGGCCGAGCGGCGTCTCCGCGGCAGGCTCGGCTTTGACGCCGAACACCGCCGGCGAGCCGGAAGAATGGGAAGAAGAGGGAGAAGAGGAGTGAGAGGAGGAAGTGGAGGAGGAGCTGAACCTCCTAGGCATCCATTGTCCGGCGCTCCGGCCGGGGACCGGGGTGACCGCCGCGGCAGGGTATGCCAGCGGTGGGTCATTGCCGCCCTCGAGGTACTCCAGCACGTCGTGGAGCGTGCGGCCGGGGGCACCCCACCATACGCGGCGCGCCTCGCTGTTCTTGACGCCGCCCACCACCGACGCCCCGTTGGTAGACGCCAGCCTCTGCGCTTGGCGGTGCTGGAAGTACGCCTCCCACGACGCGTGATTGTCGGCGGCGTACTGGGGGAGGGCGCGCTGCTCCTCCATCAGGAAGGGTCGCACGCGGTCGACCTCGGCGGCGAAGATGGCGGGGCGCGCTTCGACGTCGGGCACCGGGGGAATGGGGACGCCCCCGTTGCCGAGCCTTCACCCCGTCGGCCCAGCGCGCATGTCCGGTGGCACCGGGATGTTCGCCTCGAAGAGCAGCCAGGCCTCCCACTCGTGGAGAGAGCGGCGGCCGAAGCCGTTGGCCGCCGTCGTTTCGCCGGGGAATCGCGCGGCCATCGGGCGGGCTTGGGAGAGAGCGGAGGGAAGAAACGTCGGCGGCGGCTGCGCACGAGGAGAGAGGCAGAGCTCGGCGGTGGTCGGGGGGCGGCTGTGGGATGGTGTGGCCCGAGGCGAGGGAGGCACTGGTTTATATAACCCCGCGCCATGTGTACGCGTGATGGGAGGGGAGGCGTCGTCGCGCCGCCCGTGATGAATCAATGGCAAGGCTAACCGGCAGCAGCCTTGCCATTAATTCCACGCGGGATACCGAGGCGTTCCGAGGACGACTATGCGCGCGTCGCTGACTCGGCGGGCCCACGGCTCTTTCGCGCCAAAACTGCTCGCCGTCGCTAATTTCGGCCTGGGTCCGCCTTCGCTAATTTCGGCCCAAGCCGGCAAAAAAGAGCTCCAGAGGGCGCGACTGGGCCGTTTTTTCGGTGCCGGCGTGAAAAAATCGCTTGAGGGGGCCGTATTGAGAGCGCGGCTGGAGATGCTCTAACGGCCCTACTTTCGCCGCAATCGAGTCGCCGCCTTGTGCCCAATCCATGGGGAGCTCCTAACGGGCGCCTTCAGCGCCGGTTCCCGTTCTGGCACCCACACGCCCGCGAATTGGGCCGGCCCGTCTTGCCTCGTGTTCCACTTCTGCTCGTTCGCTCCCCTCGCTCCCTCGTTCATTCTCCCTCGATCGCCTACTTCGCTCCCCTGGATCGGTCAAGTATTGACTTTTGACGAAAAAAAAACAAAAAATGAAAATTTTCGTGAATTCAAGAATTTTCATAAAACTTGAAAGAAAGTCCAGGAACTTAAAAAAAGTTCACGAATTTGAAAAAAAGTTCATCAATAAAGAAAAATCGATTTTGAAAAATGAAAATCTTAAATATGCGAACAAATGTTTCGAAAATCGTACGCAAATTTCAAATATTCCTTTTATTTTAAACGTGAACTATGTTTTTCAAAAACTGGACAATTTTCGAAATTTGAATACTTTTTTTGTACTATGAACAATTTTTAGAAAGCGAATTTAGAATACACATTGAACATTTTCTTAGTACAGGGTGAACATTATTCAAAGAAACACTGAACAATTTTTAAAATACGCTGAACTTTTTTGGAATACATGCTGAACAAAATTTCTCTGCACGATGAACATTTTTTATACACACTGAACATTTTTTCAATGTATGGTGAACAATATTCAAATACACATAGAACTTTTTTTAAAATACGATGAACTCCTTTTGAATGCATGCTGAACAAAATTTCTATACATGATGAACATTTTTTTATACACAGTGAACATTTTTTTCAATGTATGGTGAAATTTTTTCTTCTATACGGTGATTTTTTTTTGGAATTCAGAACTATTTTTGAAACGTGAACAAAATTCGAAAACATAAACAAAATTTGGAATTTCGAAAAACATTTTCTGAAAAGTCAAACGAATTTCTAAAAATCTGAACATATTTTGGATATTGAAAATAGTTCATCCAATTTGAAAATAGTTCATCCAATTTAAAAAGTTCACTGGTTTTCAAAAAAAGTTCATTGAATTTGAAAAAAAATTAATCGATTTTGGAAAAAGTTCATGGAATTTGGTGAGAAAAGTTCGTCGATTTTGCAAAAGAAGGAAAAAACTGAACAAAATCGTTCATAGGAAAAAAAGAAACAATATAGAAACAAAAGGATGAAAAGGCTCTGAGAAAACATGAATACTAAGGTGGCGGATTGGCTATGGCAGAACGCTTGTACTCTGGAGGACTCCAGTTCGAATCTTGCCCCACGCAAGCATTTTTTTGCGTTTAAAAACAGCAAAAAAGAAGAAAGAATGGGCCGGCCCAGTGCGGCGGGAGGGTGTGCGCCCCATAAATAACTAAAACGGGCGCTTAAGGCGCCGTTTAGGAATTGCCCAATCCATGGAAGGATGAGTCAAAGAACGAGCATGGTGGTGTGTAGAGAGAGCCCTGAGCCGTGGTCACGGGTGCGCATCACTATGCTGGGGCGGTGGAAGACAAAATTGGGCAGAGCCTACTATGGAGCATTACCACTACGAAGGCAATGAGCGTAACAGCCGTCTGCCATTCTCGGTGTAATATGCACCCTTAATCTGGATTCCTCGACGGGCATCTCGATGTACAGTGCAGCGAGCCGCCCGCTACGATAACACGGCCCCGGTGCAGGTGCTCTAAAAATCTTCGAGAGCTCATTGTTGCCGGGCTTGTCAGAGACGACATCCGGATGCTAAAGGCGGCCTTCGATCGACGAGTAATGTCAAGAGCTGTCGTATGCTATGCTATGCGGTTTATTTAGTGTGTGCGTTTTCCTTTGTGGCCTTGCCATTCCCCTGTAGCTTGTACTAGTACTGTTTTCCCTCTTCTTTAATTATCTCTAATGCAAAATCAGAGCTTCTGATATTGTAGAGATTGGTTCCTTCACCCCGGCCGGCACAATCCATCCTCTGCACCAGCAGCTTCTGCACATCTGCCATTCCTTCAGAGCAGCCATTTCTTCAGCAGCAACATCTGAAACTTGTGTCACCACATCGATGTCGTCGTCGAGGCGATCGAGTAGCGAGAGAGTGAGAGAAACGAGATGAACACGAGACAGTGGTTTTTTGCCGGGCGGAACCCCAGCTTTTCCGTTCGATCTATTCTCCCCTTCGTTATTCTGTTTACAAGGAAACCTAGCTAACTAGCCCGGCCAGCCAGCTGCGATCCGGATTCACCATGCCATCCAACGATGTCCACATCGCTAGCTCGCCACACTGACCGAGCAAAAGCAAAACAGAAAACGAGTGCGGGGTGATCGTGCACACGACTCGGCCCCTGGCTATCCCTACGTGCAAGCTGCATGCGTACATCATATCAACAACCATGCAAGGCTTATTCAGAACGGAAAGACTACCACGTCACCTGGAGCTTATTAGGCCAACATTTCTTCCCCTTAAGCTCCAGCTTTCTTGCCAATCTCTCTGACTCCCAGCCTCTGCCGCATTTTCACATGGCGCACACGACGCAGTGCCTTAGTCAGCATATCAGAAGTTGATCCGCAGTTCCGATGTGGTCTAGCTCCAGCTGCCCCTCTTCCACACACTCTCGTATGAAGTGACACTTCACATCTATGTGCTTGCTTCTGTCATGGTGGATGGGGTTCTTAGCTAGTGCAATCGCTGATTTGTTGTCCACCAGAAGTTTGAAGTTGGTTGGTGCTTCACCCTTCATCTCAGCGAGCAGGCGGCTCAACCAAAGACCTTGACAGGTCGCTGCTGCGGCTACTACATACTCAGCTTCACAAGAACTGATAGCTACCACCTTTTGCTTCTGTGAAGTCCATGAAATAGGATTCCCGCCGAAGAAGAATACCTGACCGGATGTACTCTTCCTGTCCCCAACATCACCGGCATGATCGCTATCACTGTATCCCAGCAGACCACCAGCTCCTCCTCGAGTGTAGTAGCACCATAGTTCATCGTAGGATCTGTTTCACTGCCAACCAATGTGTCACAGCCGGCTTCTCCATGAACCTACTCACCATGCCCACTGAGTAAGTGATGTCAGGCCTGGTGTGTGCCAGATATCTCAGACTCCCAATGACACTGCGATAGAGAGAAGGATCAAAGGGCTTGGCACCATCTTCCTTCTTCAACTTGAATCTGCACTCCATTGGGGTGTGAGAGCCATTGCACCCTGCCATGCCACCCAGCTCAAGTATCTTCTCTACATAGCCTCGCTGACTCAACGTGATCGAGCCCTCTGACTGAACCACCTCGATACCCAAGTAATAGCTTAGGAGGCCGAGATCGCTCATCTTGAATTGTTTCTGCATCTGCTCCTTGAACTGAATGATGTGAGCCTTGTCAGTGCCAGTGATGATTAGATCGTCCGCATACACGCCCACTAGCAAGTATGAGCGCGCGTCTCCCCTCGTGTAAACTGCATGTTCCAGAGGGCTGTGAGTGAACCCAAGTGCATCCAGGGTCTCATGTAGCTTTGCATACCAAGGCCTCGGTGCTTGGCGCAGGCCATACAGAGCCTTCGACAGCTTCAGCACCTGATTTTCCTTCCCAACAACGACATAGCCCGGCGGCTGCCCAACATACACTTCCTCCCGATTTTCCATCCATGTGGTGCACCTCCCATCCAGAGTGCGCAGCGAGTGCGAGGAAGAGATGGACAGTCTCCACTCGGGCCACGGGCGCGAACACCTCCTCAAAATCCACGCCATCCCTCTGTGCATAACCCTTTGCCACCAGACGTGCCTTGTGCTTGATGACATTGCCGTCGGGGTCGCGCTTTACCTTGTAGACCCACTTGAGCCCGATTTCTTTATGTCCATGTGGGAGTGCAGCGAGCTCCCAGGTGGAGTTCTCGGCAATGGAGTCCACCTCTGCATCCATGGCCTCCTTCCATGCGACGTCCTCGAGTGCTTCTCGCACATTGGCTGGCTCTTCAGCGCTCAGCAGGCAGTGCAGCATCGCCTCACGCATGGCCTCCCCCTCAGTCTCGTCCATGATGCAAGAGACGCGACGATAGCGGATGTCGCCGGTGTCCACGTCTCGACGATTTTCGTCGTGACTGGGCGGTGTGGCCCAGCGGATGTCTCTGCCAAGAGTGCTGGGCGTGGCTGTCGTGGGCGTGGTCGCCACGGGCGTGCTCCCCGCGGTTGAGGACGGCGTTCCTGGTGTGGATGAAGAAGGGGTCGCCGGAGTCCGTGGCGTAGGAGGCACCGCCTCCAGCCCCGTGTCCCGCTCCTGGATACCGTGTTCCATGGTATAGACCATGGTGAATGTTGCCGGCGCTGGTGCGTCAGTCGCCGCGCCCGGGGCACTCTATGTCCACGACCTGTTTTCTTCAAAGACAACATCACGCGTCACCCGCACCTTTTTGCTTGCCGGATCGTAGACACGGTAGGCCTTGGAGCCTTCTTCATTCCCGACGAACACCATCGGGGTCGAGTGGTCACTCAGCTTGGTGATGTTGGGTCCGACGCTCTTCACGTGAACCGTGCACCCGAACATGCGCAGGTGACGCTCCGCGGGTTTACGACCGTGCCACGCCTCGTAAGGGGTGACACCATCTACGCTCCTCGTCGGTGCGCGGTTGAGCAGGTAGACTGCCGTCCGCACGGCCTCGGCCCAGAACTGCACTGGCATGGACATGCTCTTCATCATGCAGCGCGCCATCTCCGCCACCGTTTGGTTTCGCCTCTCGACCACCCCATTCTGTTGTGGGGAGTACGGCGCGGTGGTGAAGTTTTGGATGCCACGCTGCTCGCAGTAGCCTCTGAACTCGGTGGAATTGAACTCGCCGCCGCGGTCCGACTTGAAAGCAAGCAATCTGCACTGACCGTTGGCCTCCGCCATGGCCTGGATCTTCTTGAAGCGCGCATACGCCTCATCCTTGGACTTCAGTAGCTTGAGCCACATGTATCGACTAAAATCATCAACCACCGGCAGAAAGTATCGGTTACCTCCCGGCGTCATGGGCTCGATGGGACCGCAGAGATCGGTGTGGATGAGCTCTAGCCCGCATTCTGCACGGTGCGCACTGGCCAGCGGGAACGGCGCGCGGTGTGATAACCCACAAGTATAGGGGATCGCAACAGCTTTCGAGGGTAGAGTATTCAACCCAAATTTATTGATTCGACACAAGGAGAGCCAAAGAATATTCATGAGTATTAGCAGTTGAGTTGTCAATTCAACCACACCTGGATAACTTAGTATCTGCAGCAAAGTGTTTTGTAGCAAAAGTGGTATGATAACAATAGTAACGGTAACAAAAGTAAAGATAAATGTTTTTGGGTTTTTGTAGTAGTTGTAACAATAGCAACGGAAAAGTAAATAAGCAAAGAACAATATGTGAAAAGCTCGTAGGCAATGGATCAGTGATGGATAATTATGCCGGATGCGATTCCTCATGCAATAGTTATAACATAGGGTGATATAGAACTAGCTCCAGTTCATCAATGTGATGTAGGCATGTATTCCGTAAATAGTCATACGTGCTTATGGAAAGAACTTGTATGACATCTTTTGTCCTACCCTCCCGTTGCAGCGGGGTCCTTACGAAAACTAAGGGATATTAAGGCCTCCTTTTAATAGAGAACCGGAACAAAGCATTAGCATATAGTGAATACATGAACTCCTCAAACTACGGTCATCACCGAGAAGTGTCCCGATTATTGTCACTTCGGGGTTGTCGGATCATAACACATAATAGGTGACTATAGACTTGCAAGGTAGGATCAAGAACACACATATATTCATGAAAACATAATAGGTTCAGATCTGAAATCATGGCACTCGGGCCCCAGTGACAAGCATTAAGCATAGCAAAGTCATAGCAACATCAATCTCAGAACATAGTGGATACTAGGGATCAAACCCTAACAAAACTAACTTGATTACATGGTAAATCTCATCCAACCCATCACCGTCCAGCAAGCCTACGATGGAATTACTCATGCACGGCGGTGAGCATCATAAAATTGGTGATGGAGGATGGTTGATGATGACGACAGCGACGAATGCCCCTCTCCGGAGCCCCGAACGGACTCCAGATCAGCCCTCCAGAGAGAGATTAGGGCTTGGCGGTGGCTCCGTGTCGTAAAACGTGATGAAACTTTCTCTCTGATTTTTTTTCTCCCCGAGACGGAATATATGGAGTTGGAGTTGAGGTCAGAGGAGGTCCAGGGGGCCCACGAGATAGGAGGCCGCACCCTAGGGGGGGCGTGTCCCCTGTCTCGTGGACAGGCTGTGGGCCCCCTGGCATTAATTCTTTCGCCAAAAATTCTTATTAATTCCAAAAAGTGCCTCCATGGATTTCCAGGACATTCCGAGAACTTTTCTTTTCTACACATAAAACAACATCATGGCAGTTCTGCTGAAAACAGCGTCAGTCCAGGTTAGTTTCATTCAAATCATGCAAGTTAGAGTCCAAAACAAGGGAAAAAGTGTTTGGAAAAGTAGATACGTTGGAGACGTATCAACTCCCCCAAGCTTAAGCATTTGCTTGTCCTCAAGCAATTCTGTTGATAAACTGAAAGTGATAAAGAAAAACTTTTACAAACTCTGTTGATCTTATTGCTGTAAACATGAAAAGCCAGCATTCAAGTTTCAGCAAATATTATGAACTAACCATACTCACAATAACACATAGGTCTCACAATTACTCATATCAATAACATAATCAGCTAGCGAGCCATAATAATAAAACTCGGATGACAACACTTTCTCAAAATAATTATAACATGATATAACAAAATGGTATCTCGCTAGCCCTTTCTGAGACCGCAAAACATAAATGCAGAGCACCTTTAAAGATCAAGGACGGACTAAACATTGTAATTCATGATAAAAGAGATCCAGTCAAGTCATACCCAATATAAACCAATAATAATGAATGCAAATGACAGTGTGCTCTCCAGCGGGTGCTTTTAATAAGAAGGGTGATGACTCAACATAAAAGTAAATAGATAGGCTCTTCGCAGAGGGAACCAGGGATTTGTAGAGGTGCCAGAGCTCGATTTTAAAATAGAGATTGAATAACATTTTGAGCGGCATACTTTTGCTATCAACACAACAACTATGAGATGGCTGTATCTTCCATACTACATGCATTATGGGCAGTTCCCAAATAGAATGGTAAAGGTTTATACTCCCCCAACCACCAACAAGCATCAATCCATGGCTTGCTCGAAACAACGAGTGCCTTCAACATACAACAGCCCTGGGGGAGTTTTGTTTAATTATTTTGATTTGCTTTAATCTTTTTGGATCATGGGACTAGGCATCCCGGTTACCGGCCCTTTCTCGTGAATGAGGAGCGAAGTCCACTCCTCTTGAGAATAACCCACCTAGCATGGAAGATATAGGCAGCCCTAGTTGTAACATGAGCTGCTCAAGCATACAAAACAGAATTTCATTTGAAGGTTTGGAGTTTGACACATACAAATTTACTTGGAACGGCAGGTAAATACCGCATATAGGAAGGTATAGTGGACTCATATGGAACAACTTTGGGGTTTAAGGAGTTTGGATGCACAAGCAGTATTCCCGCTTAGTACAGGTGAAGGCTAGCAAAAGACTGGGAAGTGACCAACTGAGAGAGCGACAACAGTCGTAAACATGCATTAAAATTAATTTACACCGAGTACAAGCATGAGTAGGATATAATCCACCATGAACATAAATATCATGAAGGCTATGTTGATTTGATTCAACTACATGCGTGAACATGTGCCAAGTCGAGTCACTCAATTCATTCAAAGGAGGATACCATCCCACTATATCACATCATAATCATTCTAATAGCATGTTGGCATGCAAGGTAAACCATTATAACTCATGGCTAATCAAGCATGCCACAAGCAACTATAATCTCTAAATGTCATTGCAAATATGTTTACTTCATAATAGCTGAATCAGGAACGATGAATCATCATATTTACAAAAACAGGAGAGGTCGAGTTCATACCAGCTTTTCTCATCCCAATAAGTCCATCATATATCGTCATTATTGCCTTTCACTTGCACGACCGAACGATGTGTATAATAATAAGAGTGTACGTGCATTGGACTAAGCTGGAATCTGCAAGCATTCAACTCAAGAGAGAGGACAAAGTAATATGGGCTCTGAATTAAATAAACAATCATGCATATAAGAGCCACTAAGCATTTTCAGTATAGTCTTCTCGACCCCCAAAGGAAAGAAAAGAAAATAAAACTATTTACACGGGAAAGCTCCCAACGAGTAAGAAGAAGAATAAGAAATCTTTTTGGGTTTTCATTTTAATTTGTACTACAAGCATAAAATTTAAACTAACTAATTTTTTTTATTTTTCTTAAGATTTATCAAACACACAAGAAGAAAACTAGAAAAAGAAATTTAAACTAGCATGGATAATACAATGAAAGAGTATGAGCACCGACGACTAGTGTGTGAACATGAATGTAAAGTCGGTGAGAAATATGTACTCCCCCAAGCTTAGCCTTTTGGCCTAAGTTGGTTTAATACCAAGGACCGCCGCTACTCTCCCCGGTGTAGTGGGAGGTATAATCAGGATACCACTGGCTGGTCATCTCCGGATCCCACTGGACAGATGATGCACGATAAGGGTCCAGCTCAGGTTCCGACTCAGGTTCAGGTTCTGGAGTAAAAGCTTGAGCTCGATGATTGTTCACCGCTTCTGGCGTGACAAGACGACTTTCTACAAGCAAATCAAACAACAAAGGCGTAGGCAGAATAATAAACTCAAAGTGTTTCTTATTAAATCTAAGTATATACAAGAGCATCTTCTCTTCGTTGTCAACAATAAACTTGTGTGCTACCATGCTCATGTAATCTAAAATGTTAGGAGGTAATTTTGTCTCATCCTCCTCATAGTGCCTAATGGGTATCTGAAAATGTTCAGCCAGACGTGCAGCATAGATACCTCCAAATATGGGGCCTTTTGTACGATTCAGGGCTAGCCGTTTAGCAACGATGGCACCCATACTAAAAGTGTTGTCTCCCAGCAAAGCATGTTGAAGAATAATAATATCTGGAACGCTCAAATTTCCACTATTTCCACGACCAATCAAGCATCTACTAGAAAATATGGCAAAGTAGCGTAAAACAAGAAAGTGTATGCTAGAGACTTTTGCCTCAGAGCCCTTCTTTGGCTCTTCTATAGCAATAGTTTTAACGAAGCCATCCACATCTTCACGATGGGGTTCCTCTAATTCTCCCTCATAAGGTATCCTACCGCGCAAAAATGACGTAAAGACATTTCTTTGAATTCATCATATAAATGAAATGATACTGCAGGCGGTGACTTTTTAGGATAATAATAAAAGTTTTGCATGAAAGTATTGGTAAGTAAGAGATACTGATCGATTCAGTCGTTGATGAAACTGGCGAGGCCTGCAGTCTCGATTAGAGTATAAAAGTCTTCATGAATTCCAGCTTCTTTCAAGAAATCCTCACACGGCCATTCACTCGACCGTACTTCCGCTAAGCGAGGAAGATTATACTTGGGTTTTTTCCTTCTATTTGTCTTGTTTTTCCTTAGAGCTTTGGCTAGAAGAGCCTTTAAAGAGCCTCCTTAACATTTTCTGAAAATTTCTGAAATTTTAGTAACTTCAAAACAAAAGTGAATAAAACTAAACAAGATTGATAACAACTACTCCTACAAGTGCCTAGAGCCTATATCATGCATTGGAATTGCTTGGGACCTCAAAGATTTAACATGCAAGCTCAAGAACATGGTCACCTATGCAGCAAAATTTGTAATGAATAAAGCACTAGAACAAAAACTAATTGGACCAATGAAGGAGTCACATACCAAGCAACAATCTCCCAAAGCAGTTTTGTGAATGGAGCTTTGAGCTAAGAGATCGAAAATCGCAGCAAAACAAGCTAGAACTCGTGCTTGAGCTGGATGGGGATTTTTTTGGGTAGAAGATGAAGTGTGTGGGTGCTGGCATAAGTGGAGGGGACCCACCAGGGGCCCACGAGACAGGGGGCGCGCCCTACAGGGGGGGCGCACCCTCCTCTCTCGTGGCCTGGTGCTTGGCCCTCCTGCAGTATTTTCAGTGCCTAAAATCCTCAAATATTCCAGAAAAAATCATACTAAATTTGCAGGGCATTTGGAGCACTTTTATTTTTGGACTATTTTTTAATGCACGGATAATTCAGAAAACATATGGATAATACTATTTTTGCTTTATTTATTCTAAATAACAGAAAGTAAAAGGAGTGTATAGAAGGTTGTGCCTTCTAGTTTCATCCATCTCATGATCATCAAAATGAACCCACTAACAAGGTTGATCAAGTCTTGTTAACAAACTCATTCCGAATAACACGGAACCGGAGAAATTTCGAATAACACTAAGTTACCTCAACGGGGATATGAAAATCCCCAACAATAAGAATATCATACTTTTTCTTGACAGTAAGGAGAGGAAATTCAAAACCTCCAAAAATGATAGTTGGAACTTTTTCAATAGAATTGATGCTATGAACTTGAGATTGTTTCCTCGGAAAGTGTACCGTATGCTCATTACCATTAACATGAAAAGTCACATTGCCTTTGTTGCAATCAATAACAGCCCCTGCAGTATTAAGAAAAGGTCTACCAAGGATGATAGACATACTATCGTCCTCGGGAATATCAAGAATAACAAAGTCCATTAAGATAGTGACATTTGCAACCACAACAGGCACATCCTCACAAATACCGACAGGTATAGCAGTTGATTTATCAGCCATTTGCAAAGATATTTCAGTAGGTGTCAACTTATTCAATTCAAGTCTACGATATAAAGAGAGAGGCATAACACTAACACCGGCTCCAAGATCACATAATGCAGTTCTAACATAATTTCTTTTAATGGAGCAAGGTATAGTTGGAACACTCGGATCTCCAAGTTTCTTTGGTATTCCACCCATAAAAGTGTAATTAGCAAGCATGGTGGAAATTTCAGCTTCTGGTATCTTTCTTTTATTGTGATGATATCCTTCATATACTTAGCATAAGTATTTACTTTAAGCATATCAGTTAAGCGCATACGTAAGAAAATAGGTCTAATCATTTCAGCAAAGCGCTCAAAATCCTCATCATCCTTTGACTTGGATGGTTTAGGAGGAAAGGGCATGGGTTTCTGAACCCATGGTTCTCTTTCTTTACCGTGCTTCCTAGCAACAAAATCTCTCTTGTCATAACGTTGATTCTTTGATTGTGGGTTATCAAGATCAACAACAGGTTCAATCTCTACATCATTGTTTTTGCTAGGTTGAGCATCAACATGAACATTATCATTAACATTATCACTAGGTTCATGTTCATCACCTGATTGAGTTTCAGCATCAGAAATAGAAATATCATTGGGATTCTCAAGTGTTTCTACAATAGGTTCACTAGAAGCATGCAAAGTTCTATCATCTTTCTTTTTCTTCTTTTTAGAAGAACTAGGTGCCTCTAAATTGTTTCTCTAAGAATCTTGCTCGATTCTCTTAGGGTGGCCTTCAGGATACAAAGGTTCCTGAGTCATTCTACCAGTTCTAGTAGCCACTCCAACAGCAAAGTCATTTTTATTATTTAATTCATCAAGCAAATCATTTTGAACTTTAAGTACTTGCTCAGCTTGAGTAGCAACCATAGAAGCATATTTGCTAACGCGGTGAAGTTCATCTTTAACTCTAGCTAGATTATCACCTACGCGTCCTATCTCGAAAGCATTATTCTTTAACTCTCTACCAACATAAGCATTAAAACTTTCTTGTCTAGCCATAAAGTCATCAAATTCATCTAAGCATGGGCTATGAAATTTAGTAGAGGGTATTTCAACTTTATCATATCTATAGAGAGAATTTACCTTTACTACCTGTGTCGGGTTATCAAGACAATGTAGTTCTTCAGGCGGTATATTAAGACCATGTATTTCTTCAATAGGAGGTAAATTCTTAACATCTTCAGCTTTAATACCTTTTTCTTTCATTGATTTCTTTGCCTCTTGCATATCTTCAGGACTGAGAAATAAAACACCTTTCTTCTTCGGAGTGGGTTTAGGAATAGGCTCAGGAGTTGGCTCAATTGGTTCAGGAATTACTTCAAGAACTGGCTCAGGAAGAGTCCAATTATTTTCATTAGTCAACATATTATTCAATAGTATTTCAGCTTCGTCGACTGTTCTTTCCCTGAAAACACAACCAGCACAACTATCCAAGTAGTCCTTGGAAGCATCGGTTAGTCCATTATAAAAGATATCAAGTATTTCATTTTTCTTAAGAAGATGATCAGGCAAAGCATTAAGTAACCGGAGAAGCCTCACCCAAGCTTGTGGGAGACTCTCTTCTTTGATTTGCACAAAATTATATATTTCCCGCAAGGCAGCTTGTTTCTTATGAGCAGGGAAATATTTAGCAGAGAAGTAATAAATCATATCCTGGGGACTACGCACACAACCAGGAGCAAGAGAATTATACCAAGTCTTAGCATCACCCTTTAATGAGAACGGAAATATCTTAAGGATATATAAATAGTGATACTTCTCATCATGAGTAAATAGGGTGGCTATATCATTCAACTTGGTAAGATGTGCCACAACAGTTTCAGATTCAAGGCCATAAAAAGGATCAGATTCAGCTAAAGTAATAATATCAGGATCAACAGAGAATTCATAATCCTTATCAGTAACACAGATAGGTGAAGTAGCAAAAGCAGGATCGGGTTTCATTCTAGCATTAAGAGACTGCTGCTTCCATTAAGCTAATAATTTTCTAAGATCATTTCTATCATTGCAAGCAAGAATTTCCACAGCAGCTTCTTCATTCATAACATAACCCTTAGGAACAACAGGTAATACATAATCATTGGGGGAACCTTCATCATCACTATCATCAATAATAGGTTCTTCAATATTTTCATTCCCCCTAACTCTAGCAAGTTGTTCATCAAGAAATTCACCTAATGACAAAGTAGTATCACGTACAGAAGTAGTTCATCATGCATAGCAGAAGTGGCATCATCGATAACATGCGACATATCAGAATTCATAGCAGTAGTAGGTTTAGGTGTCGCAAGCTACTAATAACAGAAGGAGAATCTAGTGCAGAGCTAGATGGCAGTTCCTTACCTCCCCTCGTAGTTGAGGGCAAAATAGTAGTTCGATCGTCTTTCAAGTTCTTCATAGTGATCAACAGATATAAATCCCAAGTGACTCAGAGAATAGAGCTATGCTCCCCGGCAACGGCGCCAGAAATTAGTCTTGATAACCCACAAGTATAGGGGATCGCAACAGCTTTCGAGGGTAGAGTATTCAACCCAAATTTATTGATTCAACACAAGGGGAGCCAAAGAATATTCTTGAGTATTAGCAGTTGAGTTGTCAATTCAACCACACCTGGATAACTTAGTATCTGCAGCAAAGTGTTTAGTAGCAAAAGTGGTATGATAATAATAGTAACGGTAACGATAAATGTTTTTTGGGTTTTTGTAGTAGTTGTAACAATAGCAACGGAAAAGTAAATAAGCAAAGAACAATATGTGAAAAGCTCGTAGGCAATGGATCAGTGATAGATAATTATGCTGGATGCGATTCCTCATGCAATAGTTATAACATAGGGTGATATAGAACTAGCTCCAGTTCATCAATGTAATGTAGGCATGTATTCCATAAATAGTCATACGTGCTTATGGAAAGAACTTGTATGACATCTTTTGTCCTACCCTCCCGTTGCAGCGGGGTCCTTACGGAAACTAAGGGATATTAAGGCCTCCTTTTAATAGAGAACCGGAACAAAGCATTAGCACATAGTGAATACATGAACTCCTCAAACTACGGTCATCACCGAGAAGTGTCCTGAATATTGTCACTTCGGGGTTGTCGGATCATAACACATAATAGGTGACTATAGACTTGCAAGGTAGGATCAAGAACACACATATATTCATGAAAACATAATAGGTTCAGATCTGAAATCATGGCACTCGGGCCCTAGTGACAAGCATTAAGCATAGCAAAGTCATAGCAACATCAATCTCAGAACATAGTGGATACTAGGGATCAAACCCTAACAAAACTAACTTGATTAGATGGTAAATTTCATCCAACCCATCACCGTCCAGCAAGCCTACGATAGAATTACTCACGCACGACGGTGAGCATCATGAAATTGGTGATGGAGGATGGTTGATGATGACGACGGCGACGAATGCCCCTCTCCGGAGCCCCGAACGGACTCCAGATCAGCCCTCCCGAGAGAGATTAGGGCTTGGCGGCGGCTCCGTGTCGTAAAACGCGATGAAACTTTCTCTCTGATTTTTTCTCCCCGAGACGGAATATATGGAGTTGGAGTTGAGGTCGGAGGAGGTCCAGGGGGCCCACGAGATAGGAGGCCGCGCCCTAGGGGGGGCGCCCCCTTTCTCGTGGACAGGCTGTGGCCCCCTGGCATTAATTCTTTCGCCAAAAATTCTTATTAATTCCAAAAAGTGCCTCTGTGGATTTCCAGGATATTCCGAGAACTTCTCTTTTCTACACATAAAACAACCACATGGCAGTTCTGCTGAAAACAGCGTCAGTCCAGGTTAGTTTCATTCAAATCATGCAAGTTAGAGTCCAAAACAAGGGCAAAAGTGTTTGGAAAAGTAAATACGTTGGAGATGTATCACAGTGCTGCTTCCCTAGGGCACAGCCATCGCAGTACTCTTCCACACGATCGATCACAGGCATGCCCCGCACCATCTCCTTGGTCGCCATAGCCCAGAGCGCGCGAAAGTGGAGATGTCCCATGTGTGTGTGTGCCACCGCTAGGCCTCGTCGTCCCCGATCGCCATCAGACACGTCAGTGCGTCCACAGCGAGAGCGCCGGTGTATAGACGATTGGTGGAACTCGTGATACGCGCCAGAACGCGCCGCGACGGGTCATGGGTCGCCATTATGCCGTCCCTGATGTCGATGATGTAGCCGGCCTCGTCGAGCTGCCCGACGGAGATGATGTTGGTGCACAGGCTTCGGATGAAGAAGACGCCGGTGAGCGCGCCATGGCCCCCGCTCTGGCAACAGAAGACCACAGATCCACGTCCGTGTATCGCCACCACGGATCCGTCGCCGAGCCTCATCGTGCCACGCATGGTCTCGTCCAGCACCGAGAACACACGCTTGTCGCCCGTCATATGACTGCTGGCCCCAGTATCGAGAACCACATGCCGTCCGGGGACGGCACGGGCAGGACCTTTTCCTCATTGAGGTACACCTCTTGGGGTGCGACGCACTATGATGTGTCTGAAGGAAATATGCCCTAGAGGCAATAATAAAGTTATTATTTATTTCCTTATATGATAAATGTTTATTATTCATGCTAGAATTGTATTAACCGGAAACATGATACATGTGTGAATACATAGACAAACTTAATGTCACTAGTATGCCTCTACTTGACTAGCTCATTAATCAAAGATGGTTATGTTTCCTAACCATAGACATGTGTTGTCATTTGATTAGTGGGATCACATCATTAGGAGAATGATGTGATTGACCTGACCCATTCCGTTAGCTTAGCATTTGATCGTTTAGTATGTTGCTATTGCTTTCTTCATGAATTATACAAAGTTCCTACAACTATGAGATTGTGCAACTCCCGTTTACTGGAGGAACGCTTTGTGTGCTACCAAACATCACAACTTAACTGGGTGATTATAAAGGAGCTCTACAGGTGTCTCCAATAGTACATGTTGAGTTGGCGTATTTCAAGATTAGGTTTTGTCACTCCGATTGTCGGAGAGGTATCTCTGGGCCCTCTCGGTAATTCACATCACTATAAGCCTTGCAAGCAATGTGGACAATGATTTGTTTATGGAATGATGCATTACGTAACGAGTAAAGAGACTTGCCCGTAACGAGATTGAACTAGGTATTGGATACCGACGATCGAATCTCGGGCAAGTAACATACCGATGACAAAGGGAACAACGTATGTTGTTATGCGGTTTGACCGATAAAGATCTTCATAGAATATGTAGGAGCCAATATGAGCATCCAGGTTCCGCTATTGGTTATTGACCGGGAATAGTTTTAGGTCAGGTCTACATAGTTCTCGAACCCGTAGGGTCCGCACGCTTAATGTTACGATGACAGTTTTATTATGAGTTTATAAGTTTTGATATACCGAAGGTTGTTCGGAGTCCCGGATGTGATCACGAACATGGCGAGGAGTCTCGAAATGGTCGAGACATAAAGATTGATATATTGGACGACTATATTCGGACACCGAAAGTGTTCCGGGTGATTTCGGAGAAAACCGGAGTTACGGAGGGGTTACCGGAACCCCCCCCCCCCCCCCCCCCCGGGGAAGTATTGGGCCTTAGTGGGCCTGAGGGGAGACAGAGGGCAGCAGCCCAAGAGGTGGCACGCCCCCTCCCAAGGGGAGTCCGAATTGGATTAGGGGAGGGGGGCGCGGCTCCTCTTTCCCTCTCCCTCTCCCTCTCTTTCCTTCCCCTTTCCCTCTTCCTAGTTGGACTAGGAAAGGGGAGTCCTACTCCCACTAGGAGGAGGACTCCCCCCTCCTTGGCGCGCCGCAAGGGCCGGCCGGCCTCCCCCCTTTCTCCTTTATATACGGGGGCGGGGGGGCACCCCATAGACACACAAGTTGATCTACAGATCGTTCCTTAGCCGTGTGCGGTGCCCCCTCCACCATATTCCACCTCGGTCATATTGTCGCGGAGTTTAGGCGAAGCCCTGCGCCGGTAGAACATCATCATCGTCACCACGCCGTCATGCTGACGGAACTCATCTCCGGAGCTTTGCTGGATCGGAGGCCGGAGATCGTCATCGAGCTGAACGTGTGCTGAACTCGGAGGCCCCGTACGTTCGGTGCTTGGATAAGTTGGATTGTGAAGACGTACGACTACATCAACCATGTTGTGCTAACGCTTCCGCTTACGGTCTACGAGGGTACATGGACGAACACTCTCCCCTCTCGTTGCTATGCCATCACCATGATCTTGCGTGTACGTAGGAAATTTTTTGAAATTATTACGTTCCCCAACAGTGGCATCCGAGCCTAGGTTTTATGCGTTGATGTTATATGCACGAGTAGAACACAAGTGAGTTGTGGGCAATACAAGTCATACTGCCTACCAGCATGTCATACTTTGGTTCGGCGGTATTGTGAGATGAACCGGCCCGGACCGACATTACGCGTACGCTTACGCGAGACTGGTTTCACCGTTACGAGCACTCGTGCTTAAAGGTGGCTGGCGGGTGTCTGTCTCTCTCACTTTAGCTGATCCGGGTATGGCTACGCCTGGTCCTTGCGAAGGTTAAAACAACACCAACTTGACAAACTATCGTTGTGGTTTTGATGCGTATGTAAGAACGGTTCTTGCTCAGCCCGTAGCAGCCATGTAAAATTTGCAACAACAAAGTAGAGGACGTCTAACTTGTTTTTGTAGGGCATGTTGTGATGTGATATGGCCAAGACGTGATGCTATATTTTATTGTATGAGATGATCATGTTTTGTAACCGAAGTTATCGGCAACTGGCAGGAGCCATATGGTTGTCGCTTTATTGTATGAAATGCAAACGCCCTGTAATTGCTTTACTTTATCACTAAGCGGTAGCGATAGTCGTAGAAGCAATAGATGGCGTAAACGACAATGATGCTATGATGGAGATCAAGGTGTCGCGCCGGTGACGATGGTGACCACGACGGTGCTTCGGAGATGGAGATCACAAGCACAAGATGATGATGGCCATATCATATCACTTATATTGATTGCATGTGATGTTTATCCTTTATGCATCTTATCTTGCTTTGATTGACGGTAGCCTTTTAAGATGATCTCTCACTAAAATTATCAAGAAGTGTTCTCCCTGAGTATGCACCGTTTCCAAAGTTCGTTGTGCCCAGACACCACGTGATGATCGGGTGTGATAAGCTCTACGTCCATCTACAACGGGTGCAAGCCAGTTTTGCACACGCGGAATACTCAGGTTAAACTTGACGAGCCTAGCATATGCAGATATGGCCTCGGAACACGGAGACCGAAAGGTCGAGCGTGAATCATATAGTAGATATGATCAACATAGTGATGTTCACCATTGAAAACTACTCCATCTCACGTGATGATCGGTTATGGTTTAGTTGATTTGGATCACGTAATCACTTAGATGACTAGAGAGATGTCTGTCTAAGTGGGAGTTCTTAAGTAATATGATTAATTGAACTTAAATTTATCATGAACTTAGTACCTGATAGTATTTGTAGATAGATGGCTCGTGCTGTTGTTCCGTTGAATTTTAATGCGTTCCTTGAGAAAGCAAAGTTGAAAGATGATGGTAGCAATTACACGGACTGGGTCCGTAACCTGAGGATTATCCTCATTGCTGCACAGAAAAGTTACGTCCTGGAAGCACCGCTAGGTGCCAGGCCTGCTGCTGATGCAACTGACGATGTTAAGAACGTCTAGCAGAGCAAAGCTGATGACTACTCTATAGTTCAGTGTGCCATGCTTTACGACTTAAAACTGGGCCTTCGACGACGTTTTGAACGTCATGGAGCATATGAGATGTTCCAGGAGTTGAAGTTAATATTTCAAGCAAATGCCCGGATTGAGAGATATGAAGTCTCCAATAAGTTCTACAGCTGCAAGATGGAGGAGAATAGTTCTGTCAGTGAGCATATACTCAAAATGTCTGGGTATAATAATCACTTGATTCAACTGGGAGTTAATCTTCCGGATGGTAGCGTCATTGACAAAATTCTCCAATCACTGCCACCAAGCTACAAGAGCTTTGTGATGAACTATAATATGCAAGGGATGAACAAGACTATTCCCGAGCTCTTCGCAATGCTAAAAGCTGCGAAGGTAGAAATCAAGAAGGAGCATCAAGTGTTGATGGTCAACAAGACCACTAGTTTCAAGAAAAAGGGCAAAGGGAAGAAGAAGGGGAACTTCAAGAAGAACAGCAAGCAAGTTGCTGCTCAAGAGAAGAAACCCAAGTCTGGACCTAAGCCTGAAACTGAGTGCTTCTACTACAAGCAGACTAGTCACTGGAAGCGGAACTGCCCCAAGTATTTGGCGGATAAGAAGGATGGCAAAGTAAACAAAGGTATATGTGATATACATGTTATTGATGTGTACCTAACTAGAGCTCGTAGTAGCACCTGGGTATTTGATAC
Source organism: Triticum timopheevii (assembly GCA_963921465.1). Classification (NCBI taxonomy): domain Eukaryota; kingdom Viridiplantae; phylum Streptophyta; class Magnoliopsida; order Poales; family Poaceae; genus Triticum; species Triticum timopheevii. Next base: position 661,495,913 of record OY997266.1, read on the forward strand.
TGGTTCTGTTGCTAATATTTGCAACTCGAAACAGGGACTACGAAATAAGCGAGCACTGGCCAAGGACGAGGTGACGATGCGCGTGGGAAACGGTTCCAAAGTCGATGTGATCGCGGTCGGCACGCTACATCTACATCTACCTTCGGGATTAGTTTTAGACCTGAATAATTGTTATTTGGTGCCAGCTTTAAGCATGAACATTATATCTGGATCTTGTTTGATGCGAGACAGTTATTCATTTAAATAAGAGAATAATGGTTGTTCTATTTATATGAGTAATATCTTTTATGGTCATGCACCCTTGAAGAGTGGTCTATTTTTATTGAATCTCGATAGTAGTGATACACATATTCATAGTGTTGAAACCAAAAGATGCAGAGTTGATAATGATAGTGCAACTTATTTGTGGCACTGCCGTTTGGGTCATATCGGTGTAAAGCGCATGAAGAAACTCCATACTGATGGACTTTTGGAATCACTTGATTATGAATCACTTGGTACTTGCGAACCGTGCCTTATGGGCAAGATGAGTAAAACGCCGTTCTCCGGAACTATGGAGCAAGCAACTGATTTGTTGGAAATCATACATACTGATGTTTGTGGTCCAATGAATGTTGAGGCTCGCGGCGGGTATCGTTATTTTCTCACCTTCACACATGATTTGAGCAGATATGGGTATATCTACTTAATGAAACACAAGTCTGAAACATTTGAAAAGTTCAAAGAATTTCAGAGTGAAGTGGAAAATCATTGTAACAAGAAAATAAAGTTTCTACGATCTGATCGTGGAGGAGAATATTTGAGTTACGAGTTTGGTCTACACTTGAAACAATGTGGAATAGTTTCGCAACTTACGCCACCTGGAACACCACAACGAAATGGTGTGTCCGAACGTCGTAATCGTACTTTACTTGATATGGTGCGATCTATGATGTCTCTTACTGATTTACCGCTATTGTTTTGGGGTTATGCTTTAGAGACGGCCGCATTCACGTTAAATAGGGCACCATCAAAATCCGTTGAGACGACGCCTTATGAACTGTGGTTTGGCAAGAAACCAAAGTTGTCATTTCTTAAAGTTTGGGGCTGCGATGCTTATGTGAAGAAACTTCAACCAGATAAGCTCGAACCCAAATCAGAGAAATGTGTCTTCATAGGATACCCAAAAGAGACTGTTGGGTACACCTTCTATCACAGATCCGAAGGCAAGACATTCGTTGCTAAGAATGGATCTTTTCTAGAGAAGGAGTTTCTCTCGAAAGAAGTGAGTGGGAGGAAAGTAGAACTTGATGAGATAACTGTATCTACTCCCTTATTGGAAAGTAGTTCATCACAAGAACTGGTTCCTATGACAACTACACCAATTAGTGAGGAAGCTAATGATAATGATCATGAAACTTCAGATCAAGTTTCTACTGAACCTCGTAGGTCTACCAGAGTAAGATCCGCACCAGAGTGGTACGGTAATCCTATTCTGGAAGTCATGTTACTTGACCATGATGAACCTACGAAGTATGAGGAAGCGATGATGAGCCCAGATTCCACAAAATGGCTAGAGGCCATGAAATCTGAGATGGGATCCATGTATGAAAACAAAGTGTGGACTTTGGTTGACTTGCCCGATGATCGGCAAGCCATTGAGAATAAATGGATCTTTAAGAAGACGACTGATGCTGATGGTAATGTAACTGTCTATAAAGCTCGACTTGTTGCAAAAGGTTTTCGACAAGTTCAAGGGGTTGACTACGATGAGACTTTCTCACCCGTAGCGATGCTTAAGTCTGTCCGAATCATGTTAGCTATTGCTGCATTTCATGATTATGAAATTTGGCAAATGGATGTCAAGACTGCATTCTTGAATGGATTTCTAGAAGAAGAGTTGTATATGATGCAGCCGGAAGGTTTTATTGATCCAAAAGGTGCTAACAAAGTGTGCAAGCTCCAGCGATCCATTTATGGACTCGTGCAAGCATCTCGGAGTTGGAATAAACATTTTGATAGTGTCATCAGCTTTGCTCTGCTAGACGTTCTTAACGTCGTCAGTTGCATCAGCAGCAGGCCTGGCACCCAGCGGTGCTTCCAGGACGTAACTTTTCTGTGCAGCAATGAGGATAATCCTCAGGTTACGGACCCAGTCCGTGTAATTGCTACCATCATCTTTCGACTTTGCTTGCTCAAGGAACACATTAAAATTCAACGGAACAACAGCACGAGCCATCTATCTACAAACAAACATAGACAAGCAAAATACTATCAGGTACTAAGTTCATGATAAATTTAAGTTCAATTAATCATATTACTTAAGAAGTCCCACTTAGACAGACATCTCTCTAGTCATCTAAGTGATTACGTGATCCAAATCAACTAAACCATAACCGATCATCACGTGAGATGGAGTAGTTTTCAATGGTGAACATCACTATGTTGATCATATCTACTATATGATTCACGCTCGACCTTTCGGTCTCCGTGTTCCGAGGCCATATCTGCATATGCTAGGCTCGTCAAGTTTAACCTGAGTATTCCGCGTGTGCAAAACTGGCTTGCACCCGTTGTAGATGGACGTAGAGCTTATCACACCCGATCATCACGTGGTGTCTGGGCACGACGAACTTTGGCAACGGTGCATACTCAGGGAGAACACTTCTTGATAATTTTAGTGAGAGATCATCTTAAAATGCTACCGTCAATCAAAGCAAGATAAGATGCATAAAGGATAAACATCACATGCAATCAATATAAGTGATATGATATGGCCATCATCATCTTGTGCTTGTGATCTCCATCTCCGAAGCACCGTCATGATCACCATCGTCACCGACGCGACACCTTGATCTCCATCGTAGCATCGTTGTCGTTTACGCCATCTATTGCTTCTACGACTATCGCTACCGCTTAGTGGAAAAGTAAAGCAATTACAGGGCGTTTGCATTTCATACAATAAAGCGACAACCATATGGCTCCTGCCAGTTGCCGATAACTTCGGTTACAAAACATGATCATCTCATACAATAAAATATAGCATCACGTCTTGGCTATATCACATCACAACATGCCCTACAAAAACAAGTTAGACGTCCTCTACTTTGTTGTTGCAAATTTTACGTGGCTGCTACGGGCTGAGCAAGAACCGTTCTTACATACGCATCAAAACCACAACGATAGTTTGTCAAGTTGGTGCTGTTTTAACCTTCGCAAGGACCGGGCGTAGCCATACTCGGATCAGCTAAAGTGAGAGAGACAGACACCCGCCAGCCACCTTTAAGCACGAGTGCTCGTAACGGTGAAACCAGTCTCGCGTAAGCGTACGCGTAATGTCGGTCCGGGCCGCTTCATCTCACAATACCGCTGAACCAAAGTATGACATGCTGGTAAGCAGTATGACTTGTATCGCCCACAACTCACTTGTGTTCTACTCGTGCATATAACATCAACGCATAAAACCTAGGCTCGGATGCCACTGTTGGGGAACGTAGTAATTTCAAAAAAATTCCTACACACACGCAAGATCATGGTGATGGCATAGCAACGAGAGGGGAGAGTGTTCGTCCACGTACCCTCGTAGATCGTAAGCGGAAGCGTTAGCACAACGCGGTTGATGTAGTCGTACATCTTCACGATCCGACCGATCCAAGCACCGAACGTACGGGGCCTCCGAGTTCAGCACACGTTTAGCTCGATGACGATCTCCGGCCTCTGATCCAGCAAAGCTCCGGAGATGAGTTCCGTCAGCACGACGGCATGGTGACGATGATGATGTTCTACCAGCGCAGGGATTCGCCTAAACTCCGCGACGGTATGACCGAGGTGGAATATGGTGGAGGGGGGCACCGCACACGGCTAAGGAACGATCCGTAGATCAACTTGTGTGTCTATGGGGTGCCCCCCTGCCCCCATATATAAAGGAGCAAGGGGGGAGGCCGGCCGGCCCTTGGGGCGCGCCAAGGAGGGGGGAGTCCTCCTCCTAGTGGGAGTAGGACTCCCCTTTCCTAGTCCAACTAGGAAGGAGGAAGGGGGAAGGAAAGAGGGGGAGAGGGAGAGGGAAAGAGGGGCTGCGCCCCCTCCGCTAGTCCAATTCGGACTCCCCTTGGGAGGGGGGGCGCCACCTCCTGGGCTGCTGCCCTCTCTCTCCCCTCAGGCCCACTAAGGCCCAATAATTCCCTGGGGGGTTCCGATAACCCCTCCAGCACTCCGGTTTTCTCTGAAATCACCCGGAACACTTCCGGTGTCCGAATATAGTCGTCCAATATATCAATCTTTATGTCTCGACCATTTCGAGACTCCCCGTCATGTCCGTGATCACATCCGGGACTCCGAACAAACTTCAGTACATCAAAACTTATAAACTCATAATAAAACTGTCATTGTAACGTTAAGTGTGCGGACCCTACGGGTTCGAGAACTATGTAGACATGACCTAGAACTATTCTCGGTCAATAACCAATAGCGGAACCTGGATGTTCATCTTGGTTCCTACATATTCTACGAAGATCTTTTATCGGTCAAACCGCATAACAACATACATTTTCCCTTTGTCATCGGTATGTTACTTGCCCGAGATTCGATCGTCGGTATCCAATACGTAGTTCAATCTCGTTACCGGCAAGTCTCTTTACTCGTTACGTAATACATCATCTTATAACTAACTCATTAGTTACAATGCTTGCAAGGCTTAGGTGATGAGTATTACCGAGAGGGCCCAGAGATACCTCTCCGACAATCGGAGTGACAAAACCTAATCTCGAATTATGCCAACTCAACATGTACCTTCGGAGACACCTGTAGAGCACCTTTATAATCACCCAGTTACATTGTGACGTTTGGTAGCACACAAAGTGTTCCTCTGGTAAACGGGAGTTACACAATCTCATAGTTGCAGGAACTTTGTATAAGTCATGAAGAAAGCAATAGCAACATACTAAACAATCAAGTGCTAAGCTAACGGAATGGGTCAAGTCAATCACATCATTCTCCTAATGATGTGATCCCATTAATCAAATGACAACACATACCTATGGTTAGGAAACATAACCATCTTTGATCATTGAGCTAGTTCAAGTAGAGGCATACTAGTGACACTATGTTTGTCTATGTATTCACACATGTATCATGTTTCTGATTAATACAATTCTAGCATGAATAATAAAAATTTATCATGATATGAGGAAATAAATAATAACTTTATTATTGCCTCTAGGGCATATTTCCTTCAGGTAGAACATCATCATCGTCACCACGCCGTCGTGCTGACGGAACTCATCCCCGACACCCTGCTGGATCGGAGTCTGGGGATCGTCATCGAGCTGAATGTGTGCTGAACTCAGAGGTGCCGTACGTTCGGTACTTGGATCGGTCGGATCGTGAAGACGTACGACTACATCAACCACGTTGTCATAACGCTCCCGCTTTCGGTCTACGAGGGTACGTGGACAATACTCTCCCCTCTCGTTGCTATGCATCACCATGATCCTTGCGTGTGCGTAGGATTTTTTTTTGAAATTACTATGTTCCCCAACAGTGGCATCCAAGCCTGGTTTTATGCGTAGATTTCATATGCACGAGTAGAACACAAGTGAGTTTTGGGCGATACAAGTCATACTGCTTACCAGCATGTCATACTTTGGTTCAGCGGTATTGTGAGATGAAACGGCCCGGACCGACATTACGCGTACGCTTACGCGAGACTGGTTTCACCTTTACGAGCACTCGTGATTAAAGGTGACTGGCGGGTGTCTGTCTCTCTCACTTTAGTTGAACCGAGTGTGGCTACACCCGGTCCTTGCGAAGGTTAAAACAACACTAACTGGACGAACTATCATTGTGGTTTTGATGCGTAGGTAAGAACGGTTCTTGCTCAGCCCGTAGCAGCCACGTAAAAATTTTCAACAACAAAGTAGAGGACGTCTAACTTGTTTTTGCAGGGCATGTTGTGATGTGATATGGTCAAGACGTGATGCTATATTTTATTGTATGAGATGATCATGTTTTGTAACCGAAGTTATCGGCAACTGGCAGGAGCCATATGGTTGTCGCTTTATTGTATGAAATGCAAACGCCCTGTAATTGCTCTACTTTATCACTAAGCGGTAGCGATAGTCGTAGAAGCAATAGATGGCGTATACGACAACGATGCTACGATGGAGATCAAGCTGTCGCGCCGGTGACAATGGTGATCATGACGGTGCTTCGGAGATGGAGATCACAAGCATAAGATGATGATGGCCATATCATATCACTTATATTGATTGCATGTGATGTTTATCCTTTATGCATCTTATCTTGCTTTGATTGATGGTAGCATTTTAAGATGATCTCTCACTAAATTATCAAGAAGTGTTCTCCCTGAGTATGCACCGTTGCGAAAGTTCTTCGTGCTGAGACACCACGTGATGATCGGGTGTGATAGGCTCTACGTTCAAATACAACGGGTGCAAAACATTTGCACATGCAGAATACTCAGGTTAAACTTGACGAGCCTAGCATATACAGATATGGCCTCGGAACACGGAGACCGAAAGGTCGAACGTGAATCATATAGTAGATATGATCAACATAGTGATGTTCACCATTGAAACTAATCCATCTCACGTGATGATCGGACATGGTTTAGTTTATTTGGATAACGTGATCACTTAGATGACTAGAGAGATGTCTGTTTAAGTGGGAGTTCTTTAGTAATATGATTAATTGAACTTAAATTTATCATGAACTTAGTACCTGATAGTATTTTTCTTGTCTATGTTTGTTCTAGATAGATGGCTCGTGCTGTTGTTCCGTTGAATTTTAATGTGTTCCTTGAGAAAGCTAAGTTGAAAGATGATGCTAGCAACTACACGGACTGGGTCCGTAACTTAAGGATTATCCTCATTGCTGCACAGAAGAATTACGTCCTGGAAGCACCGCTAGGTGCCAGGCCTGCTACAGATGCAATTGACGACACTAAGAACGTCTGGCAGAGCAAAGCTGATGACTACGTCATGGAGCATATGAGATGTTCCGGGAGTTGAAGTTAATATTTCAAGCAAATGCCCGGATTGAGAGATATGAAGTCTCCAATAAGTACTACAGCTGTAAGATGGAGGAGAATAGTTCTGTCAGTGAACACATACTCAAAATGTCTGGGTATAATAATCACTTGATTCAACTGGGAGTTAATCTTCCTAATGATAGTGTCATTGACAGAATTCTTCAATCACTGCCACCAAGCTACAAGAGCTTCGTGATGAACTATAATATGCAAGGGATGGACAAGACTATTCCCGAGCTCTTCGCAATGCTAAAAGCTGCGGAGGTAGAAATCAAGAAGGAGCATCAAGTGTTGATGGTCAATAAGACCACCAGTTTCAAGAAAAAGGGCAAAGGGAAGAAGAAGGGGAACTTCAAGAAGAACAGCAAACAAGTTGCTGCTCAAGAGAAGAAACCCAAGTTTGGACCTAAGCCTGAGACTGAATGCTTCTACTGCAAGCAGACTGGACACTAGAAGCGGAACTGCCCCAAGTATTTGGCGGATAAGAAGGATGGCAAAGTGAGCAAAGGTATATGTGATATACATGTTATTGATGTGTACCTTACTAATGCTCGCAGTAGCACCTGGGTATTTGATACTGGTTCTGTTGCTAATATTTGCAACTCAAAACAGGGAGTACGGATTAAGCGAAGATTGGCTAAGGACGAGGTGACGATGCGCGTGGGAAATGGTTCCAAAGTCGATGTGATCGCGGTCGCACGCTACCTCTACATCTACCATCGGGATTAGTTTTAGACCTAACTAATTGTTATTTGGTGCCAGCGTTGAGCATGAACATTATATCTGGATCTTGTTTGATGCGAGACAGTTATTCATTTAAATCAGAGAATAATGGTTGTTCTATTTATATGAGTAATATCTTTTATGGTCATGCACCCTTGAAGAGTGGTCTATTTTTATTAAATTTTGAAAGTAGTGATACACATATTCATAATGTTGAAGCCAAAAGATGCAGAGTTGATAATGATAGTGCAACTTATTTGTGGCACTGCCGTTTAGGTCATATCGGTGTAAAGCGCATGAAGAAACTCCATACTGATGGACTTTTTGAATCACTTGATTATGAATCACTTGGTACTTGCGAACCGTGCCTCATGGGCAAGATGACTAAAACGCCGTTCTCCGGAACTATGGAGCGAGCAACTGATTTATTGTAAATCATACATACTGATGTATGTGGTGCAATGAATATTGAAGCTCGCGGCGGGTATCGTTATTTTCTCACCTTCATAGATGATTTGAGCAGATATGGGTATATCTACTTGATGAAACACAAGTCTGAAACATTTGAAAAGTTCAAAGAATTTCAGAGTGAAGTGGAAAATCATCGTAACGAGAAAATAAAATTTCTACGATCTGATCGTGGAGGAGAATATTTGAGTTACGAGTTTGGTTTGCGTTTGAAACAATGCGGAATAGTATCGCAACTCACGCCACCCGGAACACCACAACGAAATGGTGTGTCTGAACGTCGTAATCGTACTTTACTAGATATGGTGCGATCTATGATGTCTCTTACTGATTTACCGCTATCGTTTTGGGGTTATGCTTTAGAGACGGCCGCATTCACGTTAAATAGGGCACCGTCAAAATCCGTTGAGACGACGCCTTATGAACTGCGGTTTGGCAAGAAACCAAAGTAGTCGTTTCTTAAAGTTTGGGGCTGCGATGCTTATGTGAAGAAACTTCGACCAGATAAGCTCGAACCCAAATCGGAGAAATGCGTCTTCATAGGATACCCAAAAGAAACTATTGGGTACACCTTCTATCACAGATCTGAAGGTAAGATTTTCGTTGCTAAATTTGGATCCTTTCTAGAGAAGGAGTTTCTCTCGAAACAAGTGAGTGGGAGGAAAGTAGAACTTGATGAGGTAACTGTACATGCTCCCTTATTGGAAAGTAGTTCATCACAAGAACCGGTTCCTGTGACAACTACACCAATCAGTGAGGAATCTAATGATATTGATCATGAAACTTCAGATCAAGTTACTACCGAACCTCGTAGGTCTACCAGAGTAAGATCCGCACCAGAGTGGTACGGTAATCCTATTCTGGAAGTCATGTTACTTGACCATGGCGAACCTAAAAACTACGAGGAAGCGATGATGAGCCCAGATTCCGCAAAATGGCTTGAGGCCATGAAATCTGAGATGGGATCCATGTATGAGAACAAAGTATGGACTTTGGTTGACTTGCCCAATGATCGGCAAGCCATCGAGAATAAATGGATCTTCAAGAAGAAGACTGACGCTGATGGTAATGTAACTGTCTACAAAGCTCGACTTGTTGCGAAAGGTTTTCAACAAGTTCAAGGGGTTGACTACGATGAGACTTTCTCACCCGTAGCGATGCTTAAGTCTGTCCGAATCATGTTAGCAATTGCCGCATTTTATGATTATGAAATTTGGCAAATGGATTTTAAAACTGCATTCCTGAATGGATTTCTGGAAGAAGAGTTGTATATGATGCAACCAGAAGGTTTTGTCGATCCAAAAGGTGCTAACAAAGTGTGCAAACCCCAGCGATCCATTTATGGACTGGTGCAAGCATCTCGGAGTTGGAATAAACGCTTTGATAGTGTGATCAAAGCATATGGTTTTATACAGACTTTTGGAGAAGCTGTATTTACAAGAAAGTGAGTGGGAGCTCTGTAGCATTTCTGATATTATATGTAGATGACATATTATTAATTGGAAATGATATAGAATTTCTGGTAGCATAAAGGGATACTTGAATAAAAGTTTTTTAATGAAAGACCTCGGTGAAGCTGCTTACATATTGGGCATCAAGATCTATAGAGATAGATCAAGACGCTTAATTGGACTTTCACAAAGCACATACCTTGATAAAGTTTTTAAAAAGTTCAAAATGGATCAGGCAAGAAATGGTTCTTGGCCGTATTACAAGGTGTGAAGTTGAGTCAGACTCAATGCCCGACCACAGCAGAAGATAGAGAGAAAATGAAAGATGTTCCCTATGCTTCAGCCATAGGCTCTATCATGTATGCAATGCTGTGTACCAGACCTGACGTATGCTTAGCAATAAGCTTGGCAGGTAGGTACCAAAGTAATCCAGGAGTGGATCACTGGACAGCGGTCGAGAACATCCTGAAATACCTGAAAAGGACTAAGGATATGTTTCTCGCTTATGAAGGTGACAAAGAGTTAGTCGTAAATGATTACGTCGATGCAAGCTTTGACACAGATCCGGACGATTCTAAATCGCAAACCGGATACGTGTTTTTATTAAACGGTGGAGCTGTAAGTTGGTGCAGTTCTAAACAAAGTGTCGTGGCGGGATCTACATGCGAAGCGGAGTACATAGCTGCTTCGGAAGCAGCAAATGAAGGAGTCTGGATGAAGGAGTTCGTTTCTGATCTAGGTGTCATACCTAGTGCATCGGGACCAATGAAGATCTTATGTGACAATACTGGTGCAATTGCCTTGGCAAAGGAATCGAGATTTCACAAGAGGACCAAGCACATCAAGAGACGCTTCAATTCCATCGGGACCAAGTCCAGGTGGGAGACATAGAGATTTGCAAGATACATACGGATCTGAATATTGCAGACCCATTGACTAAGCCTGTCCACGAGCAAAACATGATCAGCACCAAGACTCCATGGGTGTTAGAATCATTACTGTGTAATCTAGATTATTGACTCTAGTGCAAGTGGGAGACTGAAGGAAATATGCCCTAGAGGCAATAATAAAGTTATTATTTATTTCCTCATATCATGATAAATGTTTATTATTCATGCTAGAATTGTATTAACCGGAAACATGATACATGTGTGAATACATAGACAAACTTAATGCCACTAGTATGCCTCTACTTGACTAGCTCATTAATCAAAGATGGTTATGTTTCCTAACCATAGACATGTGTTGTCATTTGATTAACGGGATCACATCATTAGGAGAATGATGTGATTGACCTGACCCATTCCGTTAGCTTAGCATTTGATCGTTTAGTATGTTGCTATTGCTTTCTTCATGACTTATACAAAGTTCCTACAACTATGAGATTATGCAACTCCCGTTTACCGGAGGAACACTTTGTGTGCTACCAAACGTCACAACGTAACTGGGTGATTATAAAGGAGCTCTACAAGTGTCTCCAATAGTACATGTTGAGTTGGCGTATTTCGAGATTAGGTTTTGTCACTCCGATTGTCGGAGAGGTATCTCTGGGCCCTCTCGGTAATGCACATCACTATAAGCCTTGCAAGCAATGTGGCCAATGAGTTGGTTACGGAATGATGCATTACGTAACGAGTAAAGAGACTTGCCGGTAATGAGATTGAACTAGGTATTGGATACCGACGATCGAATCTCGGGCAAGTAACATACCGATGACAAAGGGAACAACGTATGTTGTTATGCGGTTTGACCGATAAAGATCTTCGTAGAATATGTAGGAGCCAATATGAGCATCCAGGTTCCGCTATTGGTTATTGACCGGGAACAGTTCTAGGTCATGTCTACATAGTTCTCCAACCCGTAGGGTCCGCACGCTTAATGTTACGATGACAGTTTTATTATGAGTTTATAAGTTTTGATGTACCGAAGGTTTTTCGGAGTCCCGGATGTGATCACGGACATGACGAGGAGTCTCAAAATGGTCGAGACATAAAGATTGATATATTGGACGACTATATTCGGACACCGGAAGTGTTCCGGGTGATTTTGGAGACAACCGGAGTGCCGGAGGGGTTACCGGACCCCCCCCCCCCCCCCGGGGAAGTATTGGGCCTTAGTGGGCCTGAGGGGAGAGAGAGAGGGCAGCAGCCCGGGAGGTGGCGTGCCCCCTCCCATGAGGAGTTCGAATTGGACTAGGGGAGGGGGGCGCGGCCCCTCTTTCCCTCTCCCTCTCCCTCTCTTTCCTTCCCTCTTCCCTCTTCCGAGTTGGACTAGGAAAGGGGAGTCCTACTCCCACTAGGAGGAGGACGCCCCCCTCCTTGGCGCGCCCCCTAGGGCCGGCCAGCCTCCCCCTTGCTCCTTTATATACGGGGGCAGGGGGGCACCTCTAGACACACAAGTTGATCTTCGTGATCGTTCCTTAGCCGTGTGCGGTGCCCCCTCCACCATATTCCACCTCGGTCATATCGTTGCGGTGCTTAGACGAAGCCCTGCGTCGGTGGAACATCATCATCGTCACCACGCTGTCGTGCTGACGGAACTCATCCCTGACACCCTGCTGGATCGGAGTCCGGGATCGTCATCGAGCTGAATGTGTGCTGAACTCGGAGGTGCCGTACGTTCGGTACTTGGATCGGTCGGATCGTGAAGACGTACGACTACATCAACCGCGTTGTCATAACGCTTCCGCTTTTGGTCTACGAGGGTACGTGGACAACACTCTCCCCTCTCGTTGCTATGCATCACCATGATCCTTGCGTGTGCGTAGGAATTTTTTTGAAATTACTACGTTCCCCAACAGTGTCGACCGTGGTGACCACGGACATGTAGAGGTCGTGATCATGCTCGGCATCGGCTTGTGCCAGGTTCGCCTGCTCCAGCTTGACCTTCTGTTCCTGCTCGCAGAGCCATTTCTGGCACTCTTTCTTCTAGTGCCCTGGGATGCCACAATGATGACACTTTCCCTTCTTCTTCTTCCCACCAGATCCGCCAGAGCCGCCTGCCCCGGCGTTCCCCGGCGTGCCCTTGCCGCCTTCCTGAGATTTGGGCTTCGAGGGCGACTTGTTCTTGCTGCCGCCGCCACCACCGGTCGATGATCCTCCACCGCCGCATGGCTTCTCATGGACCAGCCACTCCTCATGAGTGAGTAGCAGCCGCCCGGTGGACTGTGAGCCATCATCGAGATCGTAGTGATCCTCACAGGCGGAGAGGCGGCCAAGCAGCTCTTCAATTGACATGGTTTACAGATCGATCAGAGATTCGATTGCCATGACCATCGTGCGGTAATGATGCGGCACCACGCGGAGAAACTTCTGTACCGCCTTGTGCTCGGTGACAGGATCGCCGTATAGCTCCAGGTCGGCGACGAGGGCAGAGAGCCGCAGCCCGAAGTCCTCGATGGATTCCCCGTCCTTGAAGCGGAGATCCTCGAACTCCCGTCGGCGCACCTGCGCCTTGGCCACGCGAGCGGGCTCGCCGCCCATCTGCATGGTCCTGATTGTCTCCCATGCCGTCTTCGCCGTGTCCTTCGCGGCCAGCACGCGCAGCATCTCCTGCGAGACGCCGGTGAGGATTATCTGCAGCGCGCGCCGGTTGTCGTTCTCGTCGGCACCGTCGTCGATCACCGCGAACCAGATGCGTGCGACTTGCGGCTTCACCTGCATCACCAGCGCCCACTCCTGGTAGTTGGTGCACGTGAGCATCATCGATGCGCCCGATTCCTCTCGCACGACACGCTCCACCATGTGCTACTCGCCGCTGCCGCTGCCGGTGAGGCGCGCGATCGGCGCCTTGGATGAAGGCATCTTCGGCGGCGTCTTGGTCCCACTAGTTCCCTTCCCATCCGACTCGTCGCCTGACATAACCACGACGGATCAAACACCGCCGCCGCGCCAAGGATCAAACACCCGGAGCTCTGATGCCAATTATCGTCGTCGAGGCGATCGAGTAGTGAGAGAGAGAGAGAGAGAGAGAGAGAGAGAGAGAGAAACGAGATGAACACGAGATAGTGGTTTTTTCGCCGGGCGGAACTCCAGCTTTTCCGTTCGATCTATTCTCCCCTTCGTTATTCTGTTTACAAGGAAAGCTAGATAACTAGCCCAGCCAGCCAGCTGCGATCCGGATTCACCACGCCATCCCACGATGTCCACATTGCTAGCTCGCCACGCTGACCGGGCAAAAGCAAAACAGAAAACGAGTGCGGTGCGATCGTGCACACGACTCGGACCCTGGCTATCCCTACGTGCATGCTGCATGCGTACATCACATCAACAACCATGCAAGGCTTATTCAAAACAGAAACGACTACCACGTCACCTGGAGCTTATTAGGCCAACAACCGAGTGTTGACGATTCCGACGGGGAAGACTACCGCTCTCTGCATTGCTCCTTCTCCACGTACGTGCCTCCGTGGGGTGGTGTGGACGCGATACATCCCGCATCCCATCAACATAAACTACGACTTAAGAAAATAAGCAAATGAAGTCAGAAAGGGTTGAAAATTGATGACAAGGCTACACGCGTATGATCAACCTTGCAAAATACATAGTTAAATATTTTGTTTGCACATAATTGGATTGATTAATTAACTCCTACATAAGGTTTCTTCGCGTTTCAAATGTCAAAACACACACACACACACACACACACAGAGAGAGAGAGAGAGATACCCTAACTCTTACACAAAGATTTCCTCCGGTTTGTCTGAAATGGGACTTTCTAGATAAGTCCGGAACTCTTACACAAAGATTTCCTCCGGTTTGTCCGAAGTGGGACTTTCCAGATAAGTCTGGAAACTCACTACAGAAGAAAGTGATGATGGTAAATCCGGTCACATCCCAGAGTGGGATCATGGGGTATAAAACTTTTTCTTCGTGTGTGTCCCTTTGCGCTGTAACCATGGATAATCTTCATCATTTAACAGGATGCTTGGGTTAGTCTTCATTGTAAAGGGAGGAATTTCATGAAACTTTTCATAATCTTCTGACATGTCTGTCTTGTCCTCCACTCCCACGATGTTTCATTTCCCTGAAAGAACTGTGTGACGCTTTGGCTCATCGTATGATGTATTCACTACCTTATCTTTTCTTTTTCTCGGCTTGGTAGACATGTCCTTCACATAGAAAACCTGCGCCACATCATTGGCTAGGACGAATGGTTCATTCCATACGCGGGTCTTCCTTTACCTCACCTTCTTTCAGATTAACCCATTTGCATCGAAACAAAGGGACCTTCAAATCACGTCCATAGTCAAGTTCCCATATCTCCTCTATGTAACCATAATATGTGTCCTTTTGCCTATTGGTGTTTGCTGCATCAAAGCGGACACCACTGTTTTGGTTGGTGCTCTTTTTATCTTGGGCGATCGTGTAAAATGTATTCCCATTTATCTCGTACCCTTTAAAAGTCAATATAGTCGAAGGTGGTGACTTGGCCAGCAAGTACAACTCATCTCCAACAACGTCGTCATGCATGAAACGTGTTTGCAACCAACCGCCAAATGACGCCATGTGTGTATGTTTGATCCAGGGCTCAGACTGCTCCGGGTTCTTGGAGCATACAATATCCATATGTTCCTCTATATATGGAGCCATCAAGGTGGAATTTTGTAGAACTGTGTAGTGTGCTTGCGCCCAAGAATGCCCGTCCCTACATATTACTGAATCCTTTTCTAGCATGCCTTTTCCATCTAGTCGGCCCTCATGCCGCGATTCAGGAACACCAATCGGCTTAAGGTCAGGAATAAAGTCAACACAAAACTCGATGACCTCCTCTATTTCATGGCCCTTGGAGATGCTTCCTTCTGGCCTAACACGGTTATGAACATATTTCTTTAAGACTACCATGAACCTCTCAAAGAGGAACATATTGTCTAGAAATACAGGGCCCAGAATGACAATCTCTTCGACTAGGTGAACTAGCACGTGCGTCAATGATATTGAAGAAGGATGGTGGGAACACCAACTCGAAACTGACAAGACATTGCACCATATCATTCTATAATCTGGATCGATTACCTTTTGAGAGATTGCATTGTGGAATTCACATAGCTTCACAATGACTAATCGTGTTGGGGAACGTAGTAATTTCAAAAAAATTCCTACGCACACGCAAGATCATGGTGATACATAGCAACGAGAGGGGAGAGTGTGTCCATGTACCCTCGTAGACCGAAAGCGGAAGCGTTATGACAACGCGGTTGATGTAGTCGTACGTCTTCACGATCCGACCGATCCAAGCACCGAACGTACGGCACCTCCGTGTTCTGCACACGTTCAGCTCGATGACGATCCCCGGACTCCGATCCAGCAAAGTGTCGGGGATGAGTTTTGTCAGCACGACGGCGTGGTGACGATGATGATGTTCTACCGACGCAGGGCTTCGCCTAAACTCCGCGACGATATGACCGAGGTGGAATATGATGGAGGGGGACACTACACACGGCTAAGGAACGATCACGAAGATCAACTTGTGTGTCTCTGGGGTGCCCCCTTGCCCCCGTATATAAAGGAGTAAGGGAGGAGGAGGCCGGCCCTAGGAGGGGGCGCGCCAAGTGTGGAGTCCTGCTAGGACTCCCTAGTCCTAGTAGGATTCCACCTCCCATATGGAATAGGAAAAGAGGAAGGGAAAAGGAGAAGGAAGGAAGGGGGTGCCCCCCTTCCCTAGTCCAATTCGGACCAGAGCAAGGGGAGGGGTGCGGCCACCCTTAGGCCCTTTTCCTTCTTTCCCGTATGGCCCAATAAGGCCCAATACGTATTCCCGCAACTCTCCAGTACTCCGAAAAATATCCGAATCACTCGAAACCTTTCCGAAGTCCGAATATAGTCGTCCAATATATCAATCTTTACGTCTCGACTATTTCGAGACTGCTCGTCATGTCCCCGATCTCATCCGGGACTCCGAACTCCTTCGGTACATCAAAACTCATAAACTCATAATAAAACTGTCATCGTAACGTTAAGCGTGCGGACCCTACGGGTTCGAGAACTATGTAGACATGACCTAGAACTGTTTCCGGTCAATAACCAATAGCGGAACCTGGATGCTAATATTGGCTCCTACATATTCTACAAAGATCTTTATCGGTCAAAGCGCATAACAACATACGTTGTTCCCTTTGTCATCGGTATGTTACTTGCCTGAGATTCGATCGTTGGTATCCAATACCTAGTTCAATCTCGTTACCGGCAAGTCTCTTTACTCGTTCCGTAATACATCATCCCGTAACTAACTCATTAGTTACAATGCTTGCAAGGCTTAAGTGATGTGTATTACCGAGAGGGCCCAGAGATACCTCTACGACAATCGGAGTGACAAATCCTAATCTCGAAATACGCCAACCCAACATATACCTTCGGAGACACCTGTAGAGCTCCTTTATAATCACCCAGTTACGTTGTGACGTTTGGTAGCACACAAAGTGTTCCTCCGGTAAACGGGAGTTGCATAATCTCATAGTTGTAGGAACTTTGTATAAGTCATGAAGAAAGCAATAGCAACATACTAAACGATCAAGTGCTAAACTAACGGAATGGGTCAAGTCAATCACATCATTCTCCTAATGATGTGATCCCGTTAATCAAATGACAACTCATGTCTATGGTTAGGAAACATAACCATCTTTAATTAACGAGCTAGTCAAGTAGAGGCATACTAGTGACACTCTGTTTGTCTATGTATTCACACATGTATTATGTTTCCGGTTAACACAATTCTAGCATGAATAATAAACATTTATCATGAAATAAGGAAATAAATAATAACTTTACTATTGCCTCTAGGGCATATTTCCTTCAGTCTCCCACTTGCACTAGAGTCAATAATCTAGTTCACATCACCATGTGATTTAACATCAATAGTTCACATCACCATGTGATTAACACCCATAGTTCACATCGTCATGTGATCAACACCCAAAGGGTTTACTAGAGTCAATAATCTAGTCCAGATCGCTATGTGATTAATACCCAAAGAGTACTAAGGTATGATCATGTTTTGTTTGTGAGAGAAGTTTAGTCAACGGGTCTGTCACATTCAGAGCCATATGTATTTTGCAAATATTCTATGTCTACAATGCTCTGCATGGAGCTACTCTAGCTAATTGCTCCCACTTTCAATATGTATCCAGATTAAGACTTAGAGTCATCTGGATCAGTGCCAAAACTTGTATCGACGTAACCTTTTACGACGAACCTTTTGTCACCTCCATAATCGAGAAACATATCCTTATTCCACTAAGGATAATTTTGACCAATGTCCAGTGATCTACTCCTAGATCACTATTGTATTCCCTTTGCCAAATTCAGAGCAAGGTATACAATAGGTCTGGTACATAGCATAGCATACTTTATAGAACCTATGACTGAGGCATAGGGAATGACTTTCATTCTCTTTTCTATTTTCTTCCATGGTCGGGATTTGAGTCTTACTCAATTTCACACCTTTGCAACACAGGCAAGAACTCTTTCTTTGACTGTTCCATTTTGAACTATTTCAAAATTTTGACAAGGTATGTACTTTTTGGAAAACTTATCAAGCATCTTGATCTATCTTAATAGATCTTGATGCTCAATATGTAAGCAGCTTCACCGAGGTCTTTCTTTGAAAAAACTCCTTTCAAACTCTTCTTTATGCTTTGCAGAATAATTCTACATTATTTCCGATCAACAATATGTCATTCACATATACTTATCAGAAATGCTGTAGTGCTCCCACTCACTTTCTAGTAAATACAGGCTTCACCGCAAGTCTGTATAAAACTATATGCTTTGATCAACTTATCAAAGCGTATATTCCAACTCCGAGATGCTTGCACCAGTCCCTAGATGGATCGCTGGAGCTTGCATATTTTGTTAGCACCTTTAGGATTGACAAAACCTTCTGGTTGCATCATATACAACTCTCCTTTAATAAATCCATTAAGGATTGCAGTTTTGTTTATCCATTTGCCAGATTTCATAAAATGCGGCAATTGCTAACATGATTATGACAGACTTAAGCATAGATACGAGTGAGAAACTCTCATCGTAGTCAACACCTTGAACTTGTCGAAAACCTTTTGCGACAATTCTAGCTTTGTAGATAGTAACACTACTATCAGCGTCTGTCTTCCTCTTAAAGATCCATTTAATCTCAATGGCTCGTCGATCATTTGGGCAAGTCAATCAATGACCATACTTTGTTCTTATACATGGATCCCATCTCAGATTTCATGGCCTCAAACCATTTCGCGGAATCTGGGCTCATCATTGCTTCCTCATAGTTCGTAGGTTCGTCATGGTCAAGTAACATGACATCCAGAATAGGATTACCGTACCACTCTGGTGCAGACCGTACTCTGGAGGATCTACGAGGTTCTGTAGTAACTTGATCTGAAGTTTCATGATCATCATCATTAGCTTCCTCACTAATTGGTGTAGAAATCACTGGAACTAATTTCTGTGATGAACTACTTTCCAATTTAGGAGAAGGTACAATTACCTTATCAAGCTCTACTTTCCTCCCACTCACTTCTTTCGAGAGAAACTCCTTCTCTAGAAAGGATCCATTTTTAGCAATGAATATCTTGCCTTTGGATCTGTGATAGAAGGTGTACCCAACAGTTTCCTTTGGGTATTCTATGAAGACGCACTTCTCCGATTTGGGTTTGAGCTTATTAGGATGAAACTTTTTCACATAAGCATCACAACTCCAAGCTTTAAGAAATGACAGCTTAGATTTATTGCTAAACCATAGTTCATACGGTGTCGTCTCAACGGATTTAGATGGTGCCCTATTAAACGTGAATGTAGCTGTCTCTAATGCATAACCCCAAAACAATAGTGGTAAATCAGTAAGAGACATCATAGATCGCACCATATCCAATAAAGTGCGGTTACGACGTTCGGACACACCATAACGTTGTGGTGTTCCAGGTGGCGTGGGCTGTGAAACTATTCCACATTGTTTTAATTGAAGACCAAACTCGTAACTCAAATATTCGTCTCCGCGATCAGATCGTAGAAATTTTATTTTCTTGTTATGATGATTTCTCCACTTCACTCTGAATTTCTTTGAACCTTTCAACTATTTCATACTTATGTTTCATCAAGTAGATATACCCATATCTGCTCAAATCATCTTGTGAAGGTCAGAAAATAACGATACTTGCCACGAGCATCAATACTCATTGGATCGCATACATCGGTATGTATTATTTCCAATAAGTCAGTAGCTTGTTCCATTGTTCCGGAGAACGGAGTTTTAGTCATCTTTCCCAAAAGGCACGGTTCGCAAGCATCAAATGATTCATAACCAAGTGATTCCGAAAATCCATCTTTATGGAGTTTCTTCATGCGTTTTACACCGATATGACCCAAACAGCAGTGCCACAAATAAGTTGCACTATCATTATTAACTTTGCATCTTTTGGCATCAATATTATGAATATGTGTCTCACTACGACCGAGATCCAACAAACTATTTTCATTGGGTGTATAACCATCGAAGGTTTTATTCATGTAAACTGAATAACAATTATTCTTTAACTTCAAATGAATAATCGTATCGCAATAAACATGATCTTATCATATTTATGCTCAACGCAAACACCAAATAACATTTATTTAGGTTTAACACTAATCCCAAAAGTATAGGGAGTGTGCGATGATGATCATATCAATCCTGGAACTATTTCCAACACTCATTGTCACTTCCCCTCAACTAGTCTCTGTTTATTATGTAACTCCTGTTTTGAGTTACTAATCTTAGCAACCGAACAAGTATCAAATACTCAGGGGCTACTATAAACACTAGTAAGGCACCCATCAAACACCTGTATATCAAATATACCCTTGTTAACTTTGACATCCTTCTTATCCACCAAATATTTAGGGCATTTCCGCTTCCAGTGACCATTTCCTTTGCAGTGTAAGCACTAAGTTTCAGTCTTTGGTCCAGCTTTGGTCTTCTTCACGGGAGTGACAACTTGTTTGTCATTCTACTTGAAGTTTCCCTTTCTTTCTCTTTGCCCTTTTCTTGAAACTAGTGGTCTTGTCAATCATCAACACTTGATGCTCTTTCTTGATTTCTACCTTCGTCGATTTCAACATCACGAAGAGCTCGGGAATCGTTTTCGTCATCCCTTGCATACTATAGTTCATCACGAAGTTCTAGTAACTTAGTGATGGTGACTAGAGAATTCTGTCAATCACTATCTTATCTGGAAGATTAACTCCCACTTGATTCAAGTGATTGAAGTACCCAGACAATCTGAGCACATGCTCACTAGTTGAGAGATTCTCCTCCATCTTTTAGCTATAGAACTTGTTGGATACTTCATATCTCTCAACTCGGGTATTTGCTTGAAATATTAACTTCAATACCTGGAACATCTTATATGGTCCATGACGTTCAAAACGTCTTTGAAGTCCCAATTCTAAGCCGTTAAGCATGGTGCACTCAACTATCAAGTAGTCATCATATTGAGCTAGCCAAACATTCATAACGTCTGCATCTGCTTCTGCAATAGGTCTGTCACCTAGCGGTGCATTAAGGACATAATTCTTATGTGCAGCAATGAGGATAAACCTCAGATCACGGATCCAATCCGCATCATTGCTACTAACATCTTTCAACACAGTTTTCTCTAGGAACATATCAAAATAAACATATGAAAGCAACAACGCAAGCTATTGATCTACAACATAATATGCAAAATACTACCAGGACTAAGTTCATGATAAATTTAAGTTCAATTAATCATATTACTTAAGAACTCCCACTTAGAATAACATCCCTCTAATCCTCTAAGTGATCAAGTGACCCAAATTAACTAAACCATAACCGATCATCACGTGAGATGGAGTAGCTTTCAATGGTGAACATCACTATGTTGATCATATCTACTATAAGATTCACGCTCGACCTTTCGGTCTCCGTGTTCCGAGGCCATATCTGCATACGCTAGGCTCGTCAAGTTTAACCTGAGTATTCCGCGTGTGCAAAACTGGCTTGCACCCGTTGTAGATGGACGTTGAGCTTATCACAACCGATCATCACGTGGTGTCTGGGCACGACGAACTTTGGCAACGGTGCATACTCAGGGAGAACACTTCTTGATAATTTAGTGAGAGATCATCTTATAAAGCTACCGTCGAACTAAGCAAAATAAGATGTATAAAAGATAAACATCACATGCAATCAAAATATGTGACATGATATGGCCATCATCATCTTGTGCCTTTGATCTTCATCTCTAAAGCATCGTCATGATCTCCATCGTCACCGGCATGACACCATGATCTCCATCATCTTGATCTATATCAATGTGTCGTCACATGGTCGTCTCGCCAACTATTGCTCTTGCAACTATTGCTATCGCATAGCGATAAACTAAAGCAATTATTTGGCACTTGCATCTTATGCAATAAAGAGACAACCACAAGGCTTCTGCCAGTTGCCGATAACTTCAACAAAACATGACCATCTCATACAACAACTTATATCTCATCACGTGTTGACCACATCACATCACAACATGCCCTGCAAAAACAAGTTAGACGTCCTCTACTTTGTTGTTGCAAATTTTATGTGGCTGCTACGGGCTGAGCAAGAACCGTTCTTACCTACGCATCAAAACCACAACGATAGTTCGTCAAGTTAGTGCTGTTTTAACCTTCGCAAGGACCGGGCGTAGCCACACTCGGTTCAACTAAAGTTGGAGAAACTGACACCCGCCAGCCAACTGTGTGCAAAGCACGTCGATAGAATCAGTCTCGCGTAAGCGTACGCGTAATGTCGGTCCGGGCCGCTTTATCTAACAATACCGCCGAACCAAAGTATGACATGCTGGTAAGCAGTATGACTTGTATCGCCCACAATTCACTTGTGTTCTACTCGTGCATATAACATCAACGCATAAAACCTAGGCCCGGATGCCACTGTTGGGGAACGTAGTAATTTCAAAAAATTTCCTACGCACACGCAAGATCATGGTGATGCATAGCAATGAGAGGGGAGAGTGTGTCCACGTACCCTCGTAGACCAAAAGCGGAAGCGTTATGACAACGTGGTTGATGTAGTCGTACGTCTTCACGATCAGACCGATCCAAGCACCGAACGTACGGCACCTCCGTATTCTGCACACGTTCAGCTCGATGAAGATCCCCGGACTCCGATCCAGCAAAGTGTCGGGGATGAGTTCTGTCAGCACGACGGCGTGGTGACGATGATGATGTTCTACCGACGCAGGTCTTCCCCTAAACTCCGCGACGATATGACCGAGGTGGAATATGGTGGAGGGAGGCACCGCACACGGCTAAGGAACGATCACGAAGATCAACTTGTGTGTCTCTGGGGTGCCCCCTTGCCCCCGTATATAAAGGAGTAAGGGAGGAGGAGGCCGGCCCTAGGAGGGGGCGCGCCAAGTGTGGAGTCCTACTAGGACTCCCTAGTCCTAGTAGGATTCCAACTCCCATATGGAATAGGAAAAGAGGAAGGGAAAAGGAGAAGGAAGGAAGGGGGCGCCCCCCTTCCCTAGTCCAATTCGGACCAGAGCAAGGGGAGGGGTGCGGCCACCCTTGAGGCCCTTTTCCTTCTTTCTCGTATGGCCCAATAAGGCCCAATACATATTCCCGTAACTCTCCGGTACTCCGAAAAATACCCGAATCACTCAGAACCTTTCCGAAGTCCGAATATAGTCGTCCAATATATCGATCTTTACGTCTCGACCATTTCGAGACTCCTCGTCATGTCCCCGATCTCATCCGGGACTCCGAACTCCTTCGGTACATCAAAACTCATAAACTCATAATAAAACTGTCATCGTAACGTTAAGCGTGCGGACCCTACGGGTTCGAGAACTATGTAGACATGACCTAGAACTGTTTCCGGTCAATAACCAATAGTGGAACCTGGATGTTCATATTGGCTCCTACATATTCTACGAAGATCTTTATCGGTCAAACCGCATAACAACATACGTTGTTCCCTTTGTTATCGGTATGTTACTTGCCCGAGATTCGATCGTCGGTATCCAATACCTAGTTCAATCTCGTTACCGGCAAGTCTCTTTACTCGTTCCGTAATACATCATCCCGTGACTAACTCATTAGTTACAATTCTTGCAAGGCTTAAGTGATGTGTATTACCAAGAGGGCCCAGAGATACCTCTCCGACAATCGGAGTGACAAATCCTAATCTCGAAATACGCCAACCCAACATGTACCTTCGGAGACACCTGTAGAGCTCCTTTATAATTACCCAGTTACGTTGTGACGTTTGGTAGCACACAAAGTGTTCCTCCGGTAAACGGGAGTTGCATAATCTCATAGTTGTAGGAACTTTGTATAAGTCATGAAGAAAGCAATAGCAACATACTAAACGATCAAGTGCTAAACTAACGGAATGGGTCAAGTCAATCACATCATTCTCCTAATGATGTGATCCCGTTAATCAAATGACAACTCATGTCTATGGTTAGGAAACATAACCATCTTTAATTAACGAGCTAGTCAAGTAGAGGCATACTAGTGACACTCTGTTTGTCTATGTATTCACACATGTATTATGTTTTCGGTTAATACAATTCTAGCATGAATAATAAACATTTATCATGAAATAAGGAAATAAATAATAACTTTATTATTGCCTCTAGGGCATATTTCCTTCAGTCTCCCACTTGCACTAGAGTCAATAATCTAGTTCACATCACCATGTGATTTAACATCAATAGTTCACATCACCATGTGATTAACACACATAGTTCACATCGTCATGTGATCAACACCCAAAGGGTTTACTAGAGTCAATAATCTAGTCCACATCGCTATGTGATAAACACCCAAAGAGTACTAAGGTATGATCATGTTTTGTTTGTGAGAGAAGTTTAGTCAACGGGTCTGTCACATTCAGAGCCATATGTATTTTGCAAATATTCTATGTCTACAATGCTCTGCATGGAGCTACTCTAGCTAATTGCTCCCACTTTCAATATGTATCCAGATTAAGACTTAGAGTCATCTGGATCAGTGCCAAAACTTGTATCAACGTAACCCTTTACGACGAACCTTTTGTCACCTCCATAATCGAGAAACATATCCTTATTCCACTAAGGATAATTTTGACCAATGTCCAGTGATCTACTCCTGGATCACTATTGTACTCCCTTTGCCAAATTCAGAGCAAGGTATACAATAGGTCTGGTACATAGCATAGCATACTTTATAGAACCTATGACTGAGGCATAGGAAATGACTTTCATTCTCTTTTCTATTTTCTGTCGTGGTCGGGATTTGAGTCTTACTCAATTTCACACCTTTGCAACACAGGCAAGAACTCTTTCTTTGACTGTTCCATTTTGAACTATTTCAAAATTTTGAAAAGGTATGTACTTTTTGAAAAACTTATCAAGCATCTTGATCTATCTTAATAGATCTTGATGCTCAATATGTAAGCAGCTTCACCGAGGTCTTTCTTTGAAAAAACTCCTTTCAAACTCTTCTTTATGCTTTGCAGAATAATTCTACATTATTTCCGATCAACAATATGTCATTCACATATACTTATCAGAAATGTTGTAGTGCTCCCACTCACTTTCTAGTAAATACAGGCTTCACCGCAAGTCTGTAGAAAACTATATGCTTTGATCAACTTATCAAAGCGTATATTCCAACTCCGAGATGCTTCCACCAGTCCATAGATGGATCGCTGGAGCTTGCACATTTTGTTAGCACCTTTAGGATTGATAAAACCTTCTGGTTGCATCATATACAACACTCCTTTAATAAATCCATTAAGGAATGCAGTTTTGTTTATCCATTTGCCAGATTTCATAAAATGCGGCAATTGCTAACATGATTCAGACAGACTTAAGCATAGATTCGAGTGAGAAACTCTCATCGTAGTCAACACCTTGAACTTGTCGAAAACCTTTTGCGACAATTCTAGCTTTGTAGATAGTAACACTACTATCAGCGTCCGCCTTCCTCTTAAAGATCTATTTAATCTCAATGGCTCGCCGATCATTTTGGCAAGTCAATCAAAGTCCATACTTTGTTCTTATACATGGCTCCCATCTCAGATTTCATGGCCTCAAACCATTTCGCGGAATCTGGGCTCATCATTGCTTCCTCATAGTTCGTAGGTTCGTCATGGTCAAGTAACATGACCTCCAGAATAGGATTACCGTACCACTCTGGTGCAGACCGTACTCTGGAAGACCTACGAGGTTCTGTAGTAACTTGATCTGAAGTTTCATGATCATCATCATTAGCTTCCTCACTAATTGGTGTAGAAATCACTAGAACTAATTTGTGTGATGAACTACTTTCCAATTTGGGAGAAGGTACAATTACCTTATCAAGCTCTACTTTCCTCCCACTCACTTCTTCCGAGAGAAACTCCTTCTCTAGAAAGGATCCATTTTTAGCAAAGAATATCTTGCCTTTGGATCTGTGATAGAAGGTGTACCCAACAGTTTCCTTTGGGTATTCTATGAAGATGCACTTCTCCGATTTGGGTTTGAGCTTATCAGGATGAAACTTTTTCACATAAGCATCGCAACTCCAAGCTTTAAGAAACGACAGCTTAGATTTATTGCTAAACCATAGTTCATACGGTGTCGTCTCAACAGATTTAGATGGTGCCCTATTAAACGTGAATGCAGCTGTCTCTAATGCATAACCCCAAAACAATAGTGGTAAATCAGTAAGAGACATCATAGATCACACCATATCCAATAAAGTGCGGTTACGACGTTCGGACACACCATAACGTTGTGGTGTTCCAGGTGGCGTGAGCTATGAAACTATTCCACATTGTTTTAATTGAAGACCAAACTTGTAACTCAAATATTCGTCTCTGCGATCAGATCGCAGAAATTTTATTTTCTTGTTACGATGATTTCTCCACTTCACTCTGAATTTCTTTGAACCTTTCAACTATTTCAGACTTATGTTTCATCAAGTAGATATACCAATATCTGCTCAAATCATTTTGTGAAGGTCAGAAAATAACGATACTTGCCACGAGCATCAATACTCATTGGATCGCATACATCGGTATGTATTATTTCCAATAAGTCAGTAGCTTGTTCCATTGTTCCGGAGAACAGAGTTTTAGTCATCTTGTCCAAAAGGCACGGTTCGCAAGCATCAAATGATTCATAACCAAGTGATTCCGAAAATCCATCTTTATGGAGTTTCTTCATGTGTTTTACACCGATATGACCCAAACAGCAGTGCCACAAATAAGTTGCACTATCATTATTAACTTTGCATCTTTTGGCATCAATATTATGAATATGTGTATCACTACGGTCAAGATCCAACAAACTATTTTCATTGGGTGTATAACCATCGAAGGTTTTATTCATGTAAACTGAATAACAATTATACTTTAACTTCAAATGAATAATCGTATCGCAATAAACATGATCTTATCATATTTATGCTCAACGCAAACACCAAATAACATTTATTTAGGTTTAACACTAATCCTGAAAGTATATGGAGTGTGCGATGATGATCATATCAATCCTGGAACTATTTCCAACACTCATTGTCACTTCCCCTCAACTAGTCTTTGTTTATTATGTAACTCCTGTTTTGAGTTACTAATCTTAGCAACCGAACAAGTATCAAATACTCAGGGGCTACTATAAACAATAGTAAGGCACCCATCAAACACCTGTATATCAAATATACCCTTGTTAACTTTGACATCCTTCTTATCCACCAAATATTTAGGGCATTTCCGCTTCTAGTGACCATTTCCTTTGCAGTGTAAGCACTAAGTTTCAAGCTTTGGTCCAGCTTTGGTCTTCTTCACGGGAGTGACAACTTGTTTTTAATTCTACTTGAAGTTTCCCTTTCTTTCCCTTTGCCCTTTTCTTGAAACTAGTGGTCTTGTCAATCATCAACACTTGATGCTCTTTCTTGATTTCTACCTTCGTCGATTTCAACATCACGAAGAGCTCGGGAATCATTTTCGTCATCCCTTGCATACTATAGTTCATCACGAAGTTCTAGTAACTTAGTGATGGTGACTAGAGAATTCTGTCAATCACTATCTTATCTGGAAGATTAACTCCCACTTGATTCAAGTGATTGAAGTACCCAGACAATCTGAGCACATGCTCACTAGTTGAGCGATTCTCCTCCATCTTTTAGCTATAGAACTTGTTGGAAACTTCATATCTCTCAACTCGGGTATTTGCTTGAAATATTAACTTCAATACCTGGAACATCTTATATGGTCCATGACGTTCAAAACGTCTTTGAAGTCCCGATTCTAAGCCGTTAAGCATGGTGCACTAAACTATCAAGTATTCATCATAATGAGGTAGCCAAACGTTCATAACGTCTGCATCTGCTTCTGCAATAGGTCTGTCACCTAGCGGTGCATTAAGGACATAATTCTTCTGTCCAGCAATGAGGATAAACCTCAGATCACGGATCCAATCCACATCATTGCTACTAACATCTTTCAACACAGTTTTCTCTAGGAACATATCAAAATAAACATATGAAAGCAACAACGCGAGCTATTGATCTACAACATAATATGCAAAATACTACCAGGACTAAGTTCATGATAAATTTAAGTTCAATTAATCATATTACTTAAGAATTCCCACTTAGAAACACATCCCTCTAATCCTCTAAGTGATCACGTGATCCAAATCAACTAAACCATAACCGATCATCACGTGAGATGGAGTAGCTTTCAATGGTGAACATCACTATGTTGATCATATCTACTATAAGATTCACGCTCGACCTTTCGGGCCATATCTGCATATGCTAGGCTCGTCAAGTTTAGCCTGAGTATTCCACGTGTGCAAAACTGGCTTGCACCCGTTGTAGATGGACGTTGAGCTTGTCACACCCGATCATCGCGTGGTGTCTGGGCACGACGAACTTTGGCAACGGTGCATACTCAGGGCGAACACTTCTTGATAATTTAGTGAGAGATCATCTTATAAAGCTACCGTCGAACTAAGCAAAATAAGATGTATAAAAGATAAACATCACATGCAATCAAAATATGTGACATGATATGGCCATCATCATCTTGTGCCTTTGATCTTTATCTCTAAAGCATCGTCATGATCTCCATCGTCACCGGCATGACACCATGATCTCCATCATCTTGATCTATATCAATGTGTCGTCACATGGTCGTCTCGCCAACTATTGCTCTTGCAACTATTGCTATCGCATAGCGATAAAGTAAAGCAATTATTTGGTGCTTGCATCTTATGCAATAAAGAGACAACCACAAGGCTTCTGCCAGTTGCCGATAACTTCAACAAAACATGATCATCTCATACAACAACTTATATCTCATCACGTCTTGACCACATCACATCACAACATGCCCTGCAAAAACAAGTTAGACGTCCTCTACTTTGTTGTTGTAAATTTTACGTGGCTGCTACGGGCTGAGCAAGAACCGTTCTTGCCTATGCATCAAAACCACAACGATAGTTCGTCAAGTTAGTGCTGTTTTAACCTTCGCAAGGAACGGGCGTAGCCACACTCGGTTCAACTAAAGTTGGAGAAACTGACACCCGCCAGCCACCTGTGTGCAAAGCACGTCGGTAGAACCAGTCTCACGTAAGCGTACGCGTAATGTCGGTCCGGGCCGCTTCATTCAACAATACCGCCGAACCAAAGTATGACATGCTGGTAAGCAGTATGACTTGTATCGCCCACAACTCACTTGTGTTCCACTCGTGCATATAACATCAACGCATAAAACCTAGGCTCGGATGCCACTGT
This sequence comes from Triticum timopheevii, assembly GCA_963921465.1. Taxonomy (NCBI): domain Eukaryota; kingdom Viridiplantae; phylum Streptophyta; class Magnoliopsida; order Poales; family Poaceae; genus Triticum; species Triticum timopheevii. The sequence continues at coordinate 661,525,342 of OY997266.1, forward strand.
TGGGGAACGTAGTAATTTCAAAAAATTTCCTACGCACACGCAAGATCATGGTGATGCATAGCAACGAGAGGGGAGAGTGTGTCCACGTACCCTCGTAGACCGAAAGCGGAAGCGTTATGACAACGCGGATGATGTAGTCGTACGTCTTCACAATCCGACCGATCCAAGCACCGAACGTACGGCACCTCCGTGTTCTGCACACGTTCAGCTCGATGAAGATCCCCGGACTCCGATCCAGCAAAGTGTCGGGGATGAGTTCTGTTAGCACGACGGCATGGTGACAATGATGATGTTCTACCGATGAAGGGCTTCGCCTAAACTCCGCGACGATATGACCGAGGTGGAATATGGTGGAGGGGGGCACCGCACACGGCTATGGAACGATCACGAAGATCAACTTGTGTGTCTCTGGGGTGCCCCCTTGCCCCTGTATATAAAGGAGTAAGGGAGGAGGAGGCCGGCCTAGGAGGGGGCGCGCCAAGTGTGGAGTCCTACTAGGACTCCCTAGTCCTAGTAGGATTCCACCTCCCATATGGAATAGGAAAAGAGGAAGGGAAAAGGAGAAGGAAGAAAGGGGGTGCCCCCCTTCTCTAGTCCAATTCGGACCAGAGCAAGGGGAGGGGTGCGGCCACCCTTGAGGCCCTTTTCCTTCTTTCTCGTATGGCCCAATAAGGCCCAATACGTATTGCCGTAACTCTCCGGTACTCCGAAAAATACCCGAATCACTCGGAACCTTTCCGAAGTCCGAATATAGTCGTCCAATATATCGATCTTTACGTCTCGACCATTTCGAGACTCCTCGTCATGTCCCCGATCTCATCCGGGACTCCGAACTCCTTCGGTACATCAAAACTCATAAACTCATAATAAAACTGTCATCGTAACGTTAAGTGTGCGGACCCTACGGGTTCGAGAACTATGTAGACATGACCTAGAACTGTTTCCGGTCAATAACCAATAGTGGAACCTGGATGTTCATATTGGCTCCTACATATTCTATGAAGATCTTTATCGGTCAAACCGCATAACAACATACGTTGTTCCCTTTGTCATCGGTATGTTACTTGCCCGAGATTCGATCGTCGGTATCCAATACCTAGTTCAATCTTGTTACCGGCAAGTCTCTTTACTCGTTCCGTAATACATCATCCCGTGACTAACTTATTAGTTACAATGCTTGCAAGGCTTAAGTGATGTGTATTACCGAGAGGGCCCAGAGATACCTCTCCGACAATCGGAGTGAAATCCTAATCTCGAAATACGCCAACCCAACATGTACCTTCGGAGACACCTGTAGAGCTCCTTTATAATCACCCAGTTACGTTGTGACGTTTGGTAGCACACAAAGTGTTCCTCCGGTAAACGGGAGTTGCATAATCTCATAGTTGTAGGAACTTTGTATAAGTCATGAAGAAAGCAATAGCAACATACTAAACGATCAAGTGCTAAACTAACGGAATGGGTCAAGTCAATCACATCATTCTCCTAATGATGTGATCCCGTTAATCAAATGACAACTCATGTCTATGGTTAGGAAACATAACCATATTTAATTAACGAGCTAGTCAAGTAGAGGCATACTAGTGACACTCTGTTTGTCTATGTATTCACACATGTATTATGTTTCCGGTTAATACAATTCTAGCATGAATAATAAATATTTATCATGAAATAAGGAAATAAATAATAACTTTATTATTGCCTCTAGGGCATATTTCCTTCAGTCTCCCACTTGCACTAGAGTCAATAATCTAGTTCACATCACCATGTGATTTAACATCAATAGTTCACATCACCATGTGATTAACACCCATAGTTCACATCGTCATGTGATCAACACCCAAAGGGTTTACTAGAGTCAATAATCTAGTCCACATCGCTATGTGATTAACACCCAAAGAGTACTAAGGTATGATCATGTTTTGTTTGTGAGAGAAGTTTAGTCAACGGGTCTGTCACATTCAGAGCCATATGTATTTTGCAAATATTCTATGTCTACAATGCTCTGCATGGAGCTACTCTAGCTAATTGCTCCCACTTTCAATATGTATCCAGATTAAGACTTAGAGTCATCTGGATCAGTGCCAAAACTTGTATCGACGTAACCCTTTACGACGAACCTTTTGTCACCTCCATAATCGAGAAACATATCCTTATTCCACTAAGGATAATTTTGACCAATGTCTAGTGATCTACTCCTAGATCACTATTGTACTCCCTTTGCCAAATTCAGAGCAAGGTATACAATAGGTCTGGTACATAGCATAGCATACTTTATAGAACCTATGACTGAGGCATAGGGAATGACTTTCATTCTCTTTTCTATTTTCTGCCGTGGTCGGGATTTGAGTCTTACTCAATTTCACACCTTTGCAACACAGGAAGAACTCTTTCTTTGACTGTTCCATTTTGAACTATTTCAAAATTTTGACAAGGTATGTACTTTTTGAAAAACTTATCAAGCATCTTGATCTATCTTAATAGATCTTGATGCTCAATATGTAAGAAGCTTCACCGAGGTCTTTCTTTGAAAAAACTCCTTTCAAACTATCCTTTATGCTTTGCAGAATAATTCTACATTATTTCCAATCAACAATATGTCATTCACATATACTTATCAGAAATGTTGTAGTGCTCCCACTCACTTTCTAGTAAATACAGGCTTCACCGCAAGTCTGTATAAAACTATATGCTTTGATCAACTTATCAAAGCGTATATTCCAACTCCGAGATGCTTGCACCAGTCCATAGATGGATCGCTGGAGCTTGCACATTTTGTTAGCACCTTTAGGATTGATAAAACCTTCTGGTTGCATCATATACAACTCTCCTTTAATAAATCCATTAAGGAATGCAGTTTTGTTTATCCATTTGCCAGATTTCATAAAATGCGGCAATTGCTAACATGATTATGACAGACTTAAGCATAGATACGAGTGAGAAACTCTCATCGTAGTCAACACCTTGAACTTGTCGAAAACCTTTTGCGACAATTCTAGCTTTGTAGATAGTAACACTACTATCAGCGTCCGTCTTCCTCTTAAAGATCCATTTAATCTCAATGGCTCGCCGATCATTTGGGCAAGTCAATCAAAGTCCATACTTTGTTATTATACATGGATCCCATCTCAGATTTCATGGCCACAAACCATTTCGCGGAATCTGGGCTCATCATTGCTTCCTCATAGTTCGTAGGTTCGTCATGGTCAAGTAACATGACCTCCAGAATAGGATTACCGTACCACTCTGGTGCAGACCGTACTCTGGAAGACCTACGAGGTTCTATAGTAACTTGATCTGAAGTTTCATGATCATCATCATTAGCTTCCTCACTAATTGGTGTAGAAATCACTGGAACTAATTTCTGTGATGAACTACTTTCCAATTTGGGAGAAGGTACAATTACCTTATCAAGCTCTAATTTCCTCCCACTCACTTCTTTCGAGAGAAACTCCTTCTCTAGAAAGGATCCATTTTTAGCAACGAATATCTTGCCTTTGGATCTGTGATAGAAGGTGTACCCAACAGTTTCCTTTGGGTATTCTATGAAGACGCACTTCTCCGATTTGGGTTTGAGTTTATTAGGATGAAACTTTTTCACATAAGCATCGCAACTCCAAGCTTTAAGAAATGACAGTTTAGATTTATTGCTAAACCATAGTTCATACGGTGTCGTCTCAACGGATTTAGATGGTGCCCTATTAAACATGAATGTAGCTGTCTGTAATGCATAACCCCAAAACAATAGTGGTAAATCAGTAAGAGACATCATAGATCGCACCATATCCAATAAAGTGCGGTTACGACGTTCGGACACACCATAACGTTGTGGTTTTCCAGGTGGCGTGAGCTGTGAAACTATTCCACATTGTTTTAATTGAAGACCAAACTCGTAACTCAAATATTCGTCTCCGCGATCAGATCGTAGAAATTTTATTTTCTTGTTATGATGATTTCTCCACTTCACTCTGAATTTCTTTGAACCTTTCAACTATTTCAGACTTATGTTTCATCAAGTAGATATACCCATATCTGCTCAAATCATCTTGTGAAGGTCAGAAAATAACGATACTTGCCACGAGCATCAATACTCATTGGATCGCATACATCGGTATGTATTATTTCCAATAAGTCAGTAGCTTGTTCCATTGTTCCGGAGAACGGAGTTTTAGTCATCTTTCCCAAAAGGCACGGTTCGCAAGCATCAAATGATTCATAACCAAGTGATTCCGAAAATCCATCTTTATGGAGTTTCTTCATGCGTTTTACACCGATATGACCCAAACAGCAGTGCCACAAATAAGTTGCACTATCATTATTAACTTTGCATCTTTTGGCATCAATATTATGAATATGTGTGTCACTACGATCGAGATCCAACAAACTATTTTCATTGGGTGTATAACCATCGAAGGTTTTATTCATGTAAACTGAAATAACAATTATTCTTTAACTTCAAATGAATAATCGTATCGCAATAAACATGATCTTATCATATTTATGCTCAACGCAAACACCAAATAAAATTTATTTAGGTTTAACACTAATCCCAAAAGTATAGGGAGTGTGCAATGATGATCATATCAATCCTGGAACTATTTCCAACACTCATTGTCACTTCCCCTCAACTAGTCTCTGTTTATTATGTAACTCCTGTTTTGAGTTACTAATCTTAGCAACCGAACAAGTATCAAATACTCAGGGGCTACTATAAACACTAGTAAGGCACCCATCAAACACCTGTATATCAAATATACCCTTGTTAACTTTGACATCCTTCTTATCCACCAAATATTTAGGGCATTTCCGCTTCTAGTGACCATTTCCTTTGCAGTGTAAGCACTAAGTTTCAGTCTTTGGTCCAGCTTTGGTCTTCTTCACGGGAGTGACAACTTGTTTGTCATTCTACTTGAAGTTTCCCTTTCTTTCCCTTTGCCCTTTTCTTGAAACTAGTGGCCTTCTCAATCATCAATACTTGATGCTCTTCTTGATTTCTACCTTCGTCGATTTCAACATCACGAAGAGCTCGGGAATCGTTTTCGTCATCCCTTGCATACTATAGTTCATCACGAAGTTCTAGTAACTTAGTGATGGTGACTAGAGAATTCTGTCAATCACTATCTTATCTGGAAGATTAACTCCCACTTGATTCAAGTGATTGAAGTACCCAGACAATCTGAGCACATGCTCACTAGTTGAGCGATTCTCCTCCATCTTTTAGCTATAGAACTTGTTGGAGACTTCATATCTCTCAACTCGGGTATTTGCTTGAAATATTAACTTCAATACCTGGAACATCTTATATGGTCCATGACGTTCAAAACGTCTTTGAAGTCCCAATTCTAAGCCGTTAAGCATGGTGCACTAAACTATTAAGTAGTCATCATATTGAGCTAGCCAAACATTCATAACGCCTGCATCTGCTTCTGCAATACGTCTGTCACCTAGCGGTGCATTAAGGACATAATTCTTCTGTGCAGCAATGAGGATAAACCTCATATCACGGATCCAATCCGCATCATTGCTACTAACATCTTTCAACACAGTTTTCTCTAGGAACATATCAAAATAAACATATGAAAGCAACAACGCAAGCTATTGATCTACAACATAATATGCAAAATACTGCCAGGACTAAGTTCATGATAAATTTAAGTTCAATTAATCATATTACTTAAGAACTCCCACTTAGAAAAACATCCCTCTAATCCTCTAAGTGATCAAGTGATCCAAATCAACTAAACCATAACCGATCATCACGTGAGATGGAGTAGCTTTCAATGGTGAACATCACTATGTTGATCATATCTACTATAAGATTCACGCTCGACCTTTCGGTCTCCGTGTTCCGAGGCCCTAACTGCATATGCTAGGCTCGTCAAGTTTAACCTGAGTATTCCGCGTGTGCAAAACTGGCTTGCACCCGTTGTAGATGGACGTTGAGCTTATCACACCCGATCATCACGTGGTGTCTGGGCACGACGAACTTTGGCAACGGTGCATACTCAGGGAGAACACTTCTTGATAATTTAGTGAGAGATCATCTTATAAAGCTACCGTCGAACTAAGCAAAATAAGATGTATAAAAGATAAACATCACATGCAATCAAAATATGTGACATGATATGGCCATCATCATCTTGTGCCTTTGATCTTCATCTCTAAAGCATCGTCATGATCTCCATCGTCACCGGCATGACACCATGATCTCCATCATCTTGATCTATATCAATGTGTCGTCACATGGTCGTCTCGCCAACTATTGCTCTTGCAACTATTGCTATCGCATAGCGATAAAGTAAAGCAATTATTTGGCGCTTGCATCTTGTGCAATAAAGAGACAACCACAAGGCTTCTGCCAGTTGCCGATAACTTCAACAAAACATGATCATCTCATACAACAACTTATAACTCATCACGTCTTGACCATATCACATCACAACATGCCCTGCAAAAACAAGTTAGACGTGCTCTACTTTGTTGTTGCAAATTTTACATGGCTGCTACGGGCTGAGCAAGAACCGTTCTTACCTACGGATCAAAACCACAACGATAGTTCGTCAAGTTAGTGTTGTTTTAACCTTCGCAAGGACCGGGCGTAGCCACACTTGGTTCAACTAAAGTTGGAGAAACTGACACTCGCCGGCCACCTGTGTGCAAAGCACGTCGGTAGAACCAGTCTCGCGTAATCGTACGCGTAATGTCGGTCCGGGCCTCTTCATCCAACAATACCGCCGAACCAAAGTATGACATGCTGGTAAGCAGCATGACTTGTATCGCCCACAACTCACTTGTGTTCTACTCGTGCATATAACATCAACGCATAAAACCTAGGCTCGGATGCCACTGTTGGGGAACGTAGTAATTTTAAAAAATTTCCTACGCACACGCAAGATCATAGTGATGCATAGCAACGAGAGGGGAGAGTGTGTCCACGTACCCTCGTAGATCGAAAGCGGAAGCATTATGACAACGCGGTTGATGTAGTCGTACGTCTTCACGATTCGACCGATCCAAGCACCGAACGTACGGCACCTCCGTGTTCTGCACACGTTCAGCTCGATGAAGATCCCCGGACTCCGATCCAGCAAAGTGTCGGGGATGAGTTCTGTCAGCACGACGGCGTGGTGACGATGATGATGTTCTACCGACGCAGGGCTTCGCCTAAACTCCGCGACGATATGACCGAGGTGGAATATGGTGGAGGGGGGCACCACACACGGCTAAGGAACGATCACGAAGATCAACTTGTGTTTCTCTGGGGTGCCCCCTTGCCCCCGTATATAAAGGAGTAAGGGAGGAGGAGGCCGGCCCTAGGAGGGGGCGCGCCAAGTGTGGAGTGCTACTAGCACTCCCTAGTCCTAGTAGGATTCCACCTCCCATATGGAATAGGAAAAGAGGAAGGGAAAAGGAGAAGGAAGGAAGGGGGCGCCCCCCTTCCCTAGTCCAATTCGGACCAGAGCAAGGGGAGGGGTGCGGCCACCCTTGAGGCCCTTTTCCTTCTTTCCCGTATGGCCCAATAAGGCCCAATACGTATTCCCGTAGTTCTCCGGTACTCCGAAAAATACCCGAATCACTCGAAACCTTTCCGAAGTCCGAATATAGTCGTCCAATATATCGATCTTTATGTCTCGACCATTTCGAGACTCCTCGTCATGTCCCCGATCTCATCCGGGACTCCGAACTCCTTCGGTATATCAAAACTCATAAACTCATAATAAAACTGTCATTGTAACGTTAAGCGTGTGGACCCTACGGGTTCGAGAACTATGTAGACATGACCTAGAACTGTTTCTGGTCAATAATCAATAGCGGAACCTGGATGTTCATATTGGCTCCTACATATTCTACGAAGATCTTTATCGGTCAAACCGCATAACAACATACGTTGTTCCCTTTGTCATCGGTATGTTACTTGCCCGAGATTCGAACGTCGGTATCCAATACCTAGTTCAATCTCGTTACCGGCAAGTCTCTTTACTCGTTCCGTAATACATCATCCCGTAACTAACTCATTAGTTACAATGCTTGCAAGGCTTAAGTGATGTGTATTACCAAGAGGGCCCAGAGATACCTCTCCGACAATCGGGGTGACAAATCCTAATCTCGAAATACGCCAACCCAACATGTACCTTCGGAGACACCTGTAGAGCTCCTTTATAATCACCCAGTTACGTTGTGACGTTTGGTAGCACACAAAGTGTTCCTCCGGTAAACGGGAGTTGCATAATCTCATAGTTGTAGGAACTTTGTATAAGTGATGAAGAAAGCAATAGCAACATACTAAACGATCTAGTGGTAAACTAACGGAATGGGTCAAGTCAATCACATCATTCTCCTAATGATGTGATCTCGTTAATCAAATGACAACTCATGTCTATGGTTAGAAAACATAACCATCTTTAATTAACGAGCTAGTCAAGTAGAGGCATACTAGTGACACTCTGTTTGTCTATGTATTCACACATGTATTATGTTTCCGGTTAATACAATTCTAGCATGAATAATAAACATTTATCATGAAATAAGGAAATAAATAATAACTTTATTATTGCCTCTAGGGCATATTTCCTTCAAATCGGATGTTTTCCGATAGAATCCCTCTCAATGCAGCCGGAAGGAATTGCGTCATAATCACGTGGCAGTCATGAGACTTCAGGTTCTGGAATTTTTTCTCTGCCATATTTATTACCCTTTATATTCAACGAGTAGCCATGCGGGACCTTCATGCTGAGCAGACATTCAAATATGATTTACTTCTCTTGTTTGGTAAGAGTGTAGCTGGCAGGACCTTGATACTGCATTGGATGCATGCCGTCTTTTTGTGCTACGTTGCTGGTCCCCCCGTTTCTCCGGTGTATATTTTGTCTTTCCATACACGCCCAAGAAGCCTAGCAGATTCACGCAAAGATTCTTCGTCGCATGCATCACGTCTATTACAGAGCGGGCCTCTAGGACATTTCAATAGGGCAGGTCTCAAAATATAGATTTCTTCTTCTACATCTGTGCTTCACGCGTACCGCGAAATGCTTCAGGTCGAAGCGGAACTCCAAAAATGAGTGTAGAAAAACCAAAAAAAAGTTGAAAACTCCAAAAACTCGTGCAAAAAAGTACTTCCTTTCTTCTAAAATATAAAGTGTATTATTTTTTAAAATATAAGGAGTATAAAAAACGTGTACTCGTGAGTCGTCCTTTTTCTCTGAAGCCTAGACGACGTAACACATATTCTACGCCTGGATCCAGCCGCCCATCTCAACCAAAGCCGGCCATCACAACCCTCCATGGCCCAGGCACGACACGGGCTAAACGGGTTGTGACCGGCACACTTTTTTTTGAGGGAAAAAGCCAAGCTTTATTCAGCAAAATCCACAAAGAGTGGGATACAGCGTTGGTCATGAGGTTGGCCTAACCATAAGTGGCGCCCCGGACCTAAAGGAAATGCATGCTTGGCTAATCTATGTGCCTCGACATTGACGGCACGACCTTCGAAAGAAAAATTACAACTCAAATTAAAAGCTATGTTCTGAATCTCCGAAACGATAGCACCACTCGTTCCATGGCTTCTATTGATGATCGCTCCAAGTGCTCCCTTGGAGTCTGTTGCTACTAACATGTTCTGAATATTGAGATCTTGTGCCAGAGCAAGCGCCTCCCTGCACGCGATTGTTTCAAGAATCTCCGGGTCGTCCACGCTTGCGATCACTAGTGCAGAACTTCCCAAGTACGCTCCTGTATCGTCCCGGCACACTGCTGCTGCTACTCCTCCTAACCCCTTTCTGCAAGAGGCATCGACGTGTATCTTTGCATGGCCCGGCGGTGGAGCTTTTGGGCGCTGGGTGCTAGCTCTTAATGCCCGGGCACCTCCTTGACTCGGGTTAGTGGCTGGTACAGCCAGCATCTTGAGCTCCTGTAGGTACCTGGTAATGAAGCCATTGATGGTGTGCGGGCTTTGGAATAAACCTTCATGGATCGCTTTCCGGCGTGCCGCCCAGATAGCCCACAGAGTGACCGACAATTTCACAAAAGACTCATGTGATAAATTACCCATCAGCGTAAATAGCCATTGTTTTGCTTTCGTTTCTGTGTTTGTTGCCAAATTTTGTGCCAGTTCATCATCAACGAGAGCCCATGTGCATCTTGACATTGTGCATTCTAAGAGAGAATGTCTCCACGAGTCAGGAGCGCCGCAAATGCTGCATGCGGTAGAATCTGACATGTGTCGTTTCGCCCTGACATCATTAGTCGGAATGGATTGTTTTGATAACCTCCAAAGAAACATGCGAACCTTCCCTGGTACTTCGGTTTTCCATAATCTCTTCCACTGTGCCTCATCCAAGGAAGTGTTGGAGGAACCGGCCCTGTTTTCCAACCATGCCTCACGCCTCTGCCTTGTGCTCACTAGCATACGATATGCAGACTTCACTGAAAACATGCCGTTCTTCTCCTGGCTCCAACTCCAGAAATCAGCGACATTCGAGGTGCACAGAGGGATGCCCAGAATCACCTTAGCATCCATGTTCAGAAAGGTTGCTTGGACCTTTTGTTTGTCCCACGTAGCCGAGGTCATGTCTATCAGCTCAGAAACATAGGTTGGTGGATCGTTTAGTAGGCAGCCATAAGGCCTCATCATTTCATTCCGAGGGAGCCAATTATCTTCCCAGATCCTCGTGGTTGCTCCATTACCGATGCGACGAATCAAGCCCTGTCTGAGGATATCTCTTCCCTCCATTATTGCTCTCCACACCTGACTCGGATTGTTGCCCAAACTGGCACTTAAGATTGATCCGTTAGGAAAGTAAACACCTCGAAGCAGACGCGAGCACATACTCTCAGGATTTTGCAAGATGTGCCAGGCCTGTCTGGCAAGCATTGAGAGATTGAATAGCTCGAAATCTTTAAAGCCAAGGCCTCCCATTCCTTTTGGTTGAGTCATCTCTTTCCATGAGACCCAGTGGGCTTTCCTCTTTCCTTCTTTGCTCCCCCACCAGAATTTCCTTATAAGCTTATTGAGATGTTCACATAAGCCTCGGGGGAGTTTAAAACATGACATAGAGTAAACCGGTACCGCCTGAGCCACAGATTTGACAAGGACTTCCTTGCCTGCAGTAGACATGGTGGCCTCAATCCATCCTTGTACTTTTCTCCATAATCTATCTTTAAGATATTTGAAAGACCCGTTCTTGCTGTTACCTACATCAGAGGGCATTCCCAGGTACTTTTCATTAAGAGTTTCATTCGGCACATTTAACAAAACCTTTATCTCATTCCGTATGCTATCCGGGACCCCCTTGCTGAAATAGATTGATGACTTCATATTGTTTATTCTCTGCCCCGAAGCTTGACAATAATGTTCCAGAGCTTGGTTCACCTCAATAGCACCCGCATTACTTGCCTTAAAGAACAGCAGGCTGTCATCAGCGAATAAGAGGTGGTTAACTGGTGGTGCCAACGGTGCCACCTGTAATCCCTCCAAATTGGATGACTCCCTTCTCGATTTTAAGAGGCACAACAGGCCCTCTGCTGCTATCAAGAACAAGTATGGGGAGATTGGGTCCCCTTGTCTGATTCCTCTTGACGGTGTAAAACCCTCAAGCTTCTTCCCATTAAACATTACTGAGAACTTGACTGTGGTAACAAGGCTCATAACAATATTAACCCAATTTCCAGAAAAGCCTAACTTTAACATCATAGCTTTGAGATAATCCCACTCAACTCTATCGTAAGCCTTCATCATGTCTAGCTTTAAGGCACATGTCTGGTGTTTCTTTGCCTTATTCCTTTTCATAAAGTGAAGACATTCGTATGCCATGATGATGTTATCAGTGATCAGCCTACCTGGAACAAAGGCTGATTATTCTTCTGAAATTATTTCTGGAAGGATTACCTTGAGTCGGTTTGACAACACCTTTGAAGCAATCTTGTAAAGCACATTGCATAAGCTGATAGGCCGGAATTGGGATAAGAGGGTGGGATTTTTTACCTTTGGGATCAGAACTAAAATTGTGTCATTGATGCTTTCCGGTGATTCCTTCCCCTCCATGATTTTAAGGACTGCTTTGGTGACCTCATCCCCGCACACGTCCCAGTGGCGCTGAAAGAAATGAGCTGGGAAGCCATCGGGGCCCGGCGCCTTCGTGGGAAACATTTGAAACAATGCGGTTTTGACCTCTTGGGCGCTATACGGAGCATTTAATACATCATTCATCGCCGCAGTTACCTTCCGAGGAACAGTGTCAAGAACCCTCTCCATATCCTGTACACCTTGAGAAGTATACAGGTCTTTATAAAAATCTGACGTTATTTCCTCCATCTCTGCTGCCTCCGTGGTCATCTCTCCATCTGGCTTCTGCAAAGATTTTATCTGGTTCTTTCGCCTGCGGCGACTTGCCCGGAGATGAAAAAAATAGGTATTTTTATCCCCATGCATGAGCCACTCAATTCTGGCTCTTTGGCGCCATAAAATTTCTTCCCTGTGAAACAACTCCACCAAAGTATCCACAATTTTTAATTCGGCCAATGATGGGCCAGATCTTCCTCGGGAGTCACGCGTCTCCTGTAGCTGTAACTGGAATTGGCGAATCTGCTGTCGGACGTTTCCAAAATGCACCCTGTCCCAGTGCGTCAGGTCGCCAGCCAGATCTCTCAATTTGTCGTCCACTTGAGAAACCGAATCACTCGGGGTTTGGGCCCATGGCGCCTGAACTACATCCACTAACGCTGCATCTCGTTCCCAGCACAGTTCATACTTAAATCTTCGGGGGGCCCGCCTGCATGCATGCATGTCTTTTAGCTTCAGGAAGATGGGTACGTGATCAGATGAAGCAGCCTCTTTGTGTTCAGTTATAGCATCCGGGAATGCAATGCACCAGGCCATGTTAGCAACGCATCTGTCAAGACGTACTTTGGTAAACGTGCCTCCCTTTACTTTTTTCTCAAACGTCCAGCTTCTTCCAATATAGCCGATGTCCGTCAGACCACATGTATCCAACGCATCACGGAAGGCATCCATCTGAGCTTGACCTCTACTACCCACACCGTCATGCTCGTGCGCTTGGAGGACCTCGTTGAAGTCACCCATCACCATCCAGGGAAGATTGGTGGAGCCAACAATTCCCTTGAGCATATCCCAAGTTTTATAGCGATGGTTTACCTGGGCTTCACCATAGACGAAAGTAGCTCTGATTTTTGTATCGACCAACTCATCAACAGTTACATCTATATGGTACTCAGAATACCCGACAACCTCAAGCTTTATTTCATCATTCCAGAAAATTCCTAAACCACCACTTCTACCACGACTACTCACAGCAAAACTTTTATTAAACCCTAAAGCTCCTACCATAGTCTCTACTCGAGAGCCCTCAATTTGTGTTTCAACAATGCATAATATTGAGGGGGCAAGTTGCCTTGTGAGATCACGAAGCTCTCGAACTGTCGCGGGTTTGCCAGCCCCGCGACAGTTCCAACATAAGAAACTCATTGCGCTAGGCGCGACTCCCCGTGGGAGCCCGCCAAACGCGCATCATTGGGTTTTTGTAACGTGGTGATCTTTGTTGGAGCTTCGGCCTGGCCATGAGGGTTCTGCTTGACTCTCTTGAGATCTTGCTTCGGAGGGGGACTTGATGGAATTTCAGGAGGAGGCATGATCCTTGGCACACTATGTTTCTGCAGCGGCGCCGTAGTAGCTGGGGAGGTCGTTTGGCCTGCAACTGGGACTGCACTTCTCTTTCTGTTGCGGTCCCCTTCATCCATATCTACGTCTGAGCGGGAGTTGGCTGCAGCAACATGAGTATTGGGCTCAAAGGGGTTTTGCGCCCCCCGACCGCGTCCTCCACTTGCTCGGCCCCTTCCACGGCCACTCCTGGCTCTGTTCTCTTCTCCTGGACCCCTGCCCGGACCCCTGAACCATGATGCCTTGAGATCCTTAAAAACCAGAGCCTTGGGCGGATGAACCCCATCCCCACACTCCTTGAACAGGTGTCCCAAATTTCCACACACCGCACACCAATCTGGCAACCTTTCATATCTGACCCTAAAGATCTCTCTCTATGGAGCACTTCCTTCCTTCTCACAACCAAAGATACATCATTCTTGAGTGGTTTTGTGACATCCAGCTTTATCCTGACCCGGACGAAATTTCCTTCGAAATCTTGTGACTTTGGTTCAGCATAGATAAACTCGCCAACCGTGGAAGCTAACGCCTTGACTTTTGGGAAAAAACCATCTGGGAGATCATGGATTTGCATCCATATGTCGATCTTGTCAAGATTCACAAGCGAGGGTTTTGTGTAACCATCATATTCAGCAAGAACTACAGCTTTACCTTTGAAAGACCACGGCCCATCTTCCATGACTCGCTCCCAATCTCCAAGGCAAGAAAACTGCATGGTGTAAAGGTTGTCCTCAAGCGGCCGGATCTTCACCTCCTGAGCCAGATCCCAGGCTGCCCTCATGTTCCTGTAGAACCAATATTGGCTGTAGGTCTTGTCCGTGTAAACCCTAGCCACCGCCATCCATCTGGTGGCCTCCTCAGGCAGCTCGGTGTCGTCGATCACCACATCCTCCAGATCGTCCTCCTTCAACCCCAACTCTGCCATCAGTGCCTCGAGATCGGACGCCCCCGAACCCTGTCCTGCTTCCTCTGTCGCCATTAGATCGCTAGCCCGTGGTTGTGACCGGCACACGGCATGCCAAGGGCCATGCCTGGGCCAAGAGGCGGGGCATGCGGGCCGGCACGACACGACCCGTGTATTTTTTATTTTTTTGCATATATATATATAACCTAAAATCTTTTCCTAATAATAAAGGGGCTATTGTTTCTAGTCATCCGTCCAAAAAAATACCCCCGAAGTAAAGAAAACGATTCAATTTTTCTTTCCAAAGTCACCGTCGTGATTCATTGTTTTATAGGTGCGATATTGATACGAACCACATGCACACACGCGTCACAGTGGCTCAGGCCTATCTCTTCTAGCCAACAGAAATCCCCGTCCGTTCATGGTCTGGCACATGATGCTGGGCTTGACTCTCTTGTTTTTTTTATTTCGTTTTTTGTCTTTTCTTTTCTCATTCTATTTTCTTCTTTCTTTAAACTAATTTGGGATTCCAAATTTTAAAAGTTGTTAGTTCTAACAAAAAGTTTGAGAAATAATAAAATGTATGTAAATTTAGAAAATGTTTACAAAATCCTGCAAAACTGTTCGCAAATTATATTAAAAAAATCACAATATGGAAAAAATGGTAGGAAAATAAAATCATTTTCATGCTTTTGGAAAAATGATTGAGTTTTCAGAACTTATTCGAGAATCTAAAAAAATGTCCATGAAATTTTAGAAAATGTTTACATGAATTTTCAAATTTGTTCCCCAATTTTTTTTAAAAAGTTCATCGATTCAAAGAATGTTTTTTGAGTGAAAAATATTCATAAATTCGACAACTTTTCATGCATTTCAAAAAATGTTCGTAAACAAAATTAATGTTCGTGATTTGTTTGGAGAAAATCCAAAATTTCAAAAATAATGTTTGTCATTTAATAAACAGTTCGCCTATTCAAAAGTCATTTATGTGTAGGATTTCATCAGTTTTTCGGAAGTCTTTATATGTCTAGGCATTGGGTGTAGTTCATGGTCGATGAGATTTGCTTTAAAATTTTAAACATTCCCGTGCGCAACATACTGGTGAGTGTGGCGTGCAGTGACAAGCTCATAGCCTTGAGATTTACCACGTCGAATGCATTGTGATCGCGTAGACACCGCGTCCATCATCAATGATGGTGGGAAGAAAAATGAGGGCAACATGGTGAGCCTTAAAATAGAGGATGCTCATATGTCAGGTGTATTAAGTCATACTTATTTGGTTAGCGCATAATTATTTTGTCTTCCGTTGCAACGCACCGGCATATTTACTAGTACAATCCAATAGGCCTAAAAACAGCCCAACAGGCTGAAAAACATGTAGGCCATCGTGTTAAACGTGCCACAGGCCGACCCGTTTAATAACTAGGCCGTGCGTGGGCTGAGAGTGAGGCACGCGGGCCGGCACAGTCTGGCTATTAAACGTGCCATGGCGGGCCGTGCCGTGCCAGGCCCGATTAGCACGGGCCGGCCCGTTTGGGCATCTTCTCACCGTCCGCCGTCGAGTGTACACACCCCACCACGCTCTAGGGAAAAAACAATCACAAACTTCACAACGAGCCGAGAGGCCAAATTTTGAACCGAATCCGCTCCTCCCCCCAAACCTCACCGCCGGCAGCAGCAGCGGCAGAGCAGCCGCCGCCTCCGCCTCCGCCTCCGCCTGCGCGTCCGGCGCCCCCAGCCGCAGCCGCGCTCGCCTCCGAAGCCGGCGACGGCGGCCATGGAAGGGGACCGCGCGGGAGGGCCCGCGGCCGCGGATCTGCGCCGGGACATGGCGGCGGTGCGCGCGGCGTGCGAGCGGCGGGTCGCGCAGGGCCGTGAGCGCACCGCGGCCGCCGCGTCCGCCTTCCGCGGCGCCATCCTCTCCGCCCGCTCGCTCGCTAGCGGCAGCGTCGCGCACCGAGGTACGCGCCTCCCCCGCCGTCGCCCCTCTTCCGTTCGGGGAACTCGCCGGTCGTCCGCTGCTGGTAGATTCGTACCCACGGGACCAATCTCTGAAGCGCACACTGTGCAGTAGTACCAATTGTTAGCTGTTCAGTTCGGCGATGGCGGCGAGCCGGTTAAACTTGCAAATATAAGTTTGTTTGTGCTTGGAATTCCTGCCGGCTGAGGGCCTAGCTTTCGGACGATTAGTTACCTTGGGCTGCACTACGATTTGTGAATCAGTTTTGCTGATGAATGGGCGAGTGATTGATTTTACTGATTTGCCTCTTTCTGTGATGGCAGAAAAGCTCAACGCTCTCAAGGACCAGCTCAGGGGGCTGGAGGCAGGTCTGGCAGAAGCCCTGTCCAGTAAGCATTTATTCACCCTTGGTAGCTTTGCACCAATGGACTGTGTGTTACTGTATTACACTCCAAGTGCTTCTTTTTGTTATGAATGTTTAGTCTATGAACTATGTGATCAGTGTTTGATTTCATACTGGTCTATCGTCGTCCTCTGCTGCATTTCTCGGAAACGCTCAAGTCTTGTGAACTACCTCTGCAGCCCAGCTGAAGAAAGAATCGGAATGTAAGCTCATGAGCGAGTCGATCTCGAACGCCACTGCAACGAATGAGCAGCTCAGCGGCCTGGTCTTGGAACAGAGGGCTAGGAGAAATGAGTTTGCAAATGTCATATCACATCAGCTTGAAGGTACGAAATTACAATCTGGGTCATAGTATTATCCTACATGTAAAGTCTGAACTGAATAGGAAATTAGAAGTTGTTTGGTAGGGTTCAAAGATATAAGTCCCAATAGTCCAGTCTGAGGGTTTCTTTTGAACTTCTAGCTCCAATATATTCTGCCCTGGAAATTTGTTGTCATGCTGACGCCAACATTACGATTTTGTTTGAATATATTTGCCTTGGCTATGCATAATCTGGAATCTACGTGCCTTGATACATTTTATTTTGATGGCAGCTGTCGAAACTCTTGAAGCTAATGTTGATACGATGAGGAAAAAGAACCTGGACGAAGCTATTATGTGGTACAACAAATTTCTTGGTTTTCGAGTTGTTGCAGGGGAAGGTAATGACAGTTTCCATAACATGTTCCTTTAAGTGAGCTTGAGGCCATAATGCATGACATTTCTTCTCTTTTGTGTGTGAAGGGGTTATATTTGTCTTCAGTAAAGTTGACATGCAAAGTCCTGACGATGAGTATTCGTTTTGCATAAAGGTCAATAAAGACGAATACAGCTGTGAGTTGCAAGTTTCTTATCTAAGCTGTCTAATATCATACTGTTTGAAAATGTATAGTCATCAAAGTTCTCATTCTCTTTTTAACAGTAATTCAATGTATTCCGATACTGAAAGACACTGAGGAGCTGGTGAAGGATTTGAACCGCACTAACGATCTCTTCAAGTTCGTTAGAACCATGAGAGCAAGATTCCAATCGGCTGGCATCAAAGGTATTCCATGTTTCCTTGCTGGACTGTATCAAGTCCATTTTCCCGGAAATGCCAGTTAATTGAGTATGGCACTGTTTACCCCCAAGATTAACTCTGTTAATATTGCTGCAATAACGTTCTCTGTATGTATCAAGTATCTACTTAAATTTCAACCAATTTGCTTCATAATCAACTGAGTGTCGAGATGAACTTGTCATGTCTGTATGATGGGAGGCTGGCATCATGTTTTAGTGTTTTACTAGCTATAATATCATGGAAACTTGAATTGTAGCGTCGTGTCTGTATAGCGTAATCTTCCTAATAATTTTGGTAATGCAATCATGATTTAGTTTTCTGCTCTAAATATGTTGGAACTCTACTTCATTTTGCTGATTTGGTTCACAAATTTGTTAAACTTCAAGGATTTTGAACTGAAAATAACCTGACCGGTGACCGCTAACTGAAAGAAATGCCAAGTACCTACTGCAGAGCAGTTCATGACCTCTGATGGCATGACCATGCCTAGTGTACCTTCTCATAGTGAGCAGTACTGAACATGGTACATGGTAGTTCTGTTGAAAAACGGGTTGCCTATCTTACTCTTTACTCCGATCTACCATGTGGAGTTGTAAATGTGCTGCATATTTTTTTTATTTCATTTATCGAGACTTCTTGTACTGTCTGCAGGGGTTCATCCTGCAACTTCATTGTGCACAGACACATCATCCACACCAATTTCATCACCACCGGCTGTGTCAGTTGATACCACAAGCGAAGGCAGCACCAATCAAAGTCATTCCCGAAGCCGGTCAAAGAATCAAGATCCGCGTGCAAAGAGAGGTGCCCCTCCCCGATCAACAGCCTCTCCCCTTACATCGGGATCTGGCACCCGCCGCTCCCCACGCTTTGCGGTAAGTACACCATATCATCCCCTGGGTACACTGCTAGCTGTTTACGATTATCATGTATACTCCATACAGAACAGCAAAATAGCATCCGTGCTGATGTATCACAACGGGTTTTATCATTCACAGGCTGCTGATGCAGGGAGTAGGCATTAAGCAATAGACAAAAAACCCACTTGGGTTGATGCAGTTTGACTGTGTCATGGTTTAGACGTCCCTCATCGAGCAAATTCTGAGTTCGGCAAACTGGACAAGAACAAATAAGCAGTGGGCCGTGTACTTGGTAGACACAGAGAGTTCCATCTCGAACTCCTCATCCATCCGCAGCTTCTGTTCCCTCAACCTGACCCTAGTGGTTCATATTAATCTGTATAGTGAAGTGAAGCATCTAATACATCTTCGACGAACGTTGCAGCTGTAGGTAGCTTGGATTTGTTCCCTGCTATGCCAAATCGCCAATTGTGGGTGATGTATAATATGTTGTAATTTTATAAATTGTTAGCAGTTTTTTATTGGATAATAACGTTTCCAGTAATCTTGGTAATGTAAGCATGGTAGATTTTTCTGCTCCAAACCTACTATATAGTTCCAATGGGGAGAGTATCAGGTGATGCCACCACCTTCTAAATGCTCCCATGATACCATTTGAAAAAGTTTAATTTTAAATGTTTCAAAAATTTCTGAAAAAAAATTGTAGATGTTCACGTCACATGAGTGTATAGCCCATAAAAATTTCAGGTCGAAATTCTAAATACACATTGAGAAACAAAAAAGCCAAATCTGGATGTGAATAGTGACATTTTGACTTTTGTCTTTTTTGACACTATTCATGTTGGATTTGTCTTTTTTGTTTCTCAGTGTATATTACGAATTTGGATTTGAAAGTTTTAGGGATTGTACATCCATGTGACATGAACATCCATAAATTTTTTCAGAATTTTTTGAAACATTTAAAATTGAATTTTTCGAAATGGTATCATGGTATCACCTAAGAGGTGCTATCATGTGATATTTTCCCAGTTCTACTGTGTACTATTGATTTGGCCATGAACAGGTCTATTTCTGATGCTAAGGGGCTTGTACAAGTAGTTCCATGGCATCCCAATATATTAGTACCAAATAGCCGAATATATATAATACAAAAACGAGGACCTGGACTCTGGAGCAGCTGGCCAATTCCATTAATGAATCGCTCGCGGTCGCGGATGCCAATTGCCAATAGATGGCAACAGCACAGCGGGTTATTAGTTTAAAGCTCCATCACATGGCTAATCAAATGACGCCCAGCTCCATTAAAGTCCTCTGCTCACCATCTCCATGGAACATTAGTGAGCGGGCTGCTTCCCTCTTCATCTTCCGACTACTGTCTCTGCTATTGTGTGAGGTGAGTACCTACTATTTCACCATATTTATGCAATTTGTTTTGCCACAGCTAGCTTGTTTCTTCCATTATGAGTTTGATTTTACGGTATTTTTCTTGCGTCTCATGTTACAACACAGTGGTCTAGTCTACTTTAGATGTTTGGTTAAAAAATTACAGCTGAAAGGGGCGATGAAATCGAATTACGCTGGTAATGGAAATGGAATGAGAAGAACTGAACTTTCTTTGCTTGCTGTGTAATATGTCTATACATGCGATCTGTAAATAAGTAGGAATTGCAATGTTTGGTTTTAGTCTTTTAGAGAACATGGTTAGACAAGTATTGTGCACAGCAATTCGGCTTCACACCTTGAACACTGCAAGCATGCATCCAAATCCAAGACAAAGGGATGAACAAACATCAAAGCTGCATGCATCAGGCACAAGAACACATGAATCACATAGAAAACCCCCACAAAAACTGCAATCCAGCCAATGTGCAATGCTCATCTGACTTCAGAAAAGAAGACATCAGATCCATCTCGGCTCTGCCCATACTCATATCTACCATATCGTCTGTTCTTGCTCCCATAGCCACCGGCTCCTTGCCCACCGATCCACATCTGGTGGCTATATACGTAGTCATTTCCCCCAATTCATAAAACCTAATCCGCGACCGCCGCACTGCCTGAGCCAAGCTCTGCACTACTGGTTGAAAGTTCATTAGCAAGTCAAAAGAACACTTACTGTTGAAAGTTCATTATCGAGCCAAGCTCTGCAGTACTAGGTGAAAGTTCATTAGCGAGTTTTTCCATCAAAGTAATTGTATTATTGATAGTTGAAGCTTGAAACCCGTCTTCTGTTTTCCTCTGTCCCTGCGTTTACTGAGCTTTCTTTCTTTGCGAAAGAGGCGTTTACTGAGCGTTTTTTTCTTTGCGAATGAGGTGTTTACTGAGTTAAACAGACTCATCCCCCCGAGGTCAAACGTAGTGTATATAACAGCAAACCCAAAATAGTTGGTGTGAGCATGTTACTGCATGTTACCATCCAGCTAATGAACGAGTCATTGTCTGGACCTGGTTTCTTTATTCCAAGGGTTGCTGTCCATTTCATTATTTGGATCTGGCTAAACCCAACTAGTTAATTGCCGCATTGAGCTTTGAGGGATAAGTTTTTATAATGAAGCCCACATAAACTAGGACTGTGACTTCGGTGTTCTTTGTACTATCTTGAATGATTATGAATAGATTAAAAGTTTCTCCCGCAAAAGAGAGAGAGAGAGAGAGAGAGAGAGAGAGCGCCAAAGTCTGATCGAGCAGGTCAAGATTTTAATCGTGGATCTCAAAGATTTGTGGTAGCACTAACGGTTCCATCACATCACGACTAATCAACTGGTGCCCGCCAAAGTTGTGCAAAACAGTTCAGACAACGTCCAAAACAGTTCAATGTCAGCTGCCCAAAACATCTTATAAAAAAGAACGGAGGGAGTATCATATATAACTCTACCTATTAATTTTTGTGGATCACTGTACTGGCTAGCTCCATGTTGGGTGTTCTTTACATGTGTGCATTTACGTTCAACGAATCAAAAAGGGCGAGGTGGAGGATGACCGGCCGTCTTTAATGTCAACTTGCATTACGAACGTCATTGAGCAATTACAATAAACTAGGAGCATGAATTTTATAATCAACCATATAATAAAACTGGTAATGACGTTAGGCGGTATTAAAGGTGCCATCACATGGATAATCAAATGATTTAGACGCTCAAATGTCTACACGATTTTACCTAATGCTGATGTGGTGTGCTGACTTTTTTTTTCTTCTGAATATCAGTACAGACACAAGCACTCATATATACGTGCATGCATTCACCCCTATGAACACACACACGCACACCCTACCCCTATGAGCACTTCCGAGAGACTGAGCCGGCATATCATCTTGAACGTATATTGCCGGAAATCCTGAAATAAACCTAGAATAGATGCGAGCACCGGGACTTGCACCCTGGTGGGCTGGGGATACCACTGTCCATCTAATCATCCTACTACATGTTGGTTCGCGTATGCTGACATTCTAAACGCGTGCAACTTTCACGCTAGTAGGAGTATACTGGTGGTACTGTGCATGTAAGCAAGATTTGGGTGCAAGAGAGAAATGTATATTAGGAATGGCGGGGGTAGCTAATTAACACCGTCAGTTAATCTTCACTGCCTATAATAGCTAGCAGCAGACCCATTCATCTCTCATGTCTGATTGTCAGGACACTAGACAAACAAAATGGTCTATATTTCTGATAAAAAAACTCAATATCTTTAATAAACTCCTATATAGTTCTGAATGAATCCAGCATCCATCATTTTCACATAAGAGAGTTATGTTCTTCGTCTATACGTGGAAGTCGTATCCATTATTTTTCAACAAAGGATGAATCTTATTAGCATAAAATGGAGTATCAAAAGGATACACAACATGATGAGCACACACCCGGCCTCTGCATAGTTAGGATGCACACAATCAACAACAACACGCACACAAACACGCTAGCAACTAGCAAAGTATAGATTAGGTATAAGTATAGATTGTTAATTTGATTTTTTATGGAATCTCCTTCTGCCATATTACGAAACTAGCCAAAGGATTGTTTGGATCTTGCTGCCATCCTGGTGGTTCCATCGAGTTAGAATGCTCCTGAGTCCACCTGTAGTGCTTCAGTCTCGCCCGAGCCGTTCGAATTAATTCGTAAGCCCTGATTGGGCGCCTTTTCTTCTCTGTTTCCTGACACTGTTTAGGCGGATGGGAAATCGGTAAAGGTAGGACACTCCAGGCTGATTGCGTTACAGTTCTTCCCTGCTTCTAGTATTAGCTTTACATGCCCCTGTGTTTGTTAGTTTTTTTTATTGAGAAGGCTGTGTTTGTTAGTTTGACTCATCGGATCTGCACCCTACCTATCTTCTCCGGCGAGCTTGTCCCGTGAAATGATATATACACAAATTAACTGAAAAACGACTGAATCTGTATCTTTTCTATTGTGTGAGGTATGTCGGTACTATTTGAACCGAGAAGATTATGCATCTTTTTTTTTTCCTGTTTTGGCTATAGTTGGCTCATTCTTCCTTTCAAACTTTGCTTCGGTACATCCTCTAGAAAAGTTAACGGATTCCAATGCAGATTAAATATGGAGATTAGAAGGTACCCCTTCAGTCATAGAAGATAATATAGGTTTCTGTATAAATCAATCTATTCAATGCATTTAATCTGCAGGTAAATATGATGATGACCTTTTTAATCAACTTTTAAGATTCGTGCAAACTTTTAGGGATTATTCTTAGTCTCTGTTTCTACGAACTTTCTTGTTTAACTCATACTACATATATCGGCGGTTAGTCTAATAGCAACTCATCATGAAAAGAGTGATCTCGTTTCTTCGGATATCAATTTTCATTAGTTTTATGTAATTTTCTTGCATTGATCCTTTTTCTTACATAGAATGGTGGACCAATTTACCCTTCATTATGAGACTATTAGTGGCTACTCACATCGTCATTGTATTTCTTCACATGTGTTGCATCATTGCATACTTCTCTTTCTTGCAGTAAATCGAACCAAAAGATATATGGCAACAGATATATCATCAGCATGTAGCTCACCTAGAGGACAAGAGCAGCAACAGGTGGACAAAGAGCTCCTGAAAGCAGCGAAATCTGGTGATTCCATGTCAATGCAAGTCATGGCTTCACAGGACCGAAATATCCTTCTTGGAAAAACTCCGCAAGGAAATACATGTCTTCACATTTCCTGCATTTATGGTCACGAGGGATTCTCCAAGGACGTGCTGGAACTGGAAGAGTCTCTCATCAACGCTGTAAACTTGGACAAGGAGACACCACTTATCACCGCAGTGAGATATGGCCACATCTCTTTGGCTTCATTTTTCCTCGGTCAACACTGCTCCGTGTTAGGATTGAGACAGGCAATCCTGCAGCAAGACAGGTATGGATTTAATGCACTGCACCACGCCATTCGCAACGGCCACAAGGATCATGCACTGGAGTTGATAGCAGCAGAGCCTGCGCTGTCGCAAGCTGTGGGCAAGCACAATGAGTCACCGATGTACTTTGCGGTCATGAGAAATTTTAAACAGGTTTTTGGGAAACTGATGCAAAATCCTTTGTCTGCTTCTTCCGGGGGACAACACGGTGGCAATTGTCTACACGCTGCAGTTACAAATGGGGATCAAGGTGTGACATATAATACTTAGACTGCAAATTACAGTTTGTTAGAATATAATTTCACGCTGCTAACATGTATTTTTTTTTCAGATTTCGTCAAAATAATTATGAAGAAACGCCCTGAATTGGCTAGAGAAGCTGACATAGAACAAAATACTCCAATAGCACATGCTGTACAATACGACAAGATTGACATTTTACAAGTAATGCTGCAAAATGATTCAACTCTAGGGTATTTATTAGGCAACAGAGATTTTCCTCTCCTTAATGTTGCGGCATTTCAAGGTGTGGTTACTGCTGCTCGAAAGCTTCTGGAACACTGTCCCGATGCTCCTTATCTTGAACCAGATGGTTCGACATTGCTTCATACAGCTGTATGGTTTAATCAACCAGAGTTCGTTGAGTTTGTCCTGAGGACGCCAACACTTCGCAAGCTTGTTAACGTGCAAGACAAGATGGGAAATACCGCTCTGCATCACGCAGTCAGAAAGTGCAACCCTAGAATTGTTGTTGCGTTACTGTCTCACGAGGATATAGATGCAACACTACTTGACAACCGTGGTTATCCAGCAGCCTGGGAACTGTCCAGCGTCATGAAGAATGCCAAGACTTTAAACTGGGTACGTATGTATGTTACAAATAATATCCATTATGCATATAAACAGTGTTTCAAATATGGGGAAAAATGAATTTAACTCTGTTGTAACTCTTCCCTCTACCATGCGACCAAACTAATCATATAATCGTCTATAATGTAGCATGCAAAACATTTTTTAGTCAATGTGGCACAAGTGCACAACTCCCTGCTAGTATTGGCTCACACAAACAAACAAGAAGAAACAATTTTAGGCTTTTAACTTGCATGAATCAAGTTTACTTTTTTCAAATCTACTAACCACATCTCAAATAGAATCCCCAGGCTGTTATTTTTATATGTAACACTTCATATTACACAATACTCTTAAATTTATTGATATGCATATATTTGATATGTGTAACTAAATATCGTCTTTTCCAAAGCTTGGGCGGCTTTTCCGCACTACTTTCTTTGTTCCAAATTAACTGAAGTTCTAGCTTTTTCCGAAGTCAAACTTCTTCAAGTTTGACCAAGCCTATAGAAAAATCACTAGAAAAATATATCAACGTCTATAACACAAAACTAGTTTCATTAGATTCATCACGAAATATATTTCTGTATTTGATGTTGTAGATACTAGCATACATTTCTCTAGACTTGCTCAAGAGTAATTTGGGTTAGAACAAAGGTAAAATCATTGATTAACGTGGAAAGGAGGGCGTACTATTTCTTTTCCGAGGTTCGCGCTCCACCTAGGCAATGGTGTTGACTAGAGAGGCGAGTTGAGCCGCAAGGAGCAGCGATGGTTTTTTTTTTAGAACGAAGACGCCAGATGCGTCCGGCTTTAAATTAATAAAGCCTGAACGGCAGAGTAACACCAATAAGTCTTACAGCACCAAAAGCCACACCGGACCACGCACAGAGTTCGGATGAAGTTTAAGAAACTACTGACGCATTACAAGGCTTAGCCCGTACAGAGCGCGCAGGCTCGTCAAGCACGCAAAATAGACCACAGAGACCACCGTAGTCACGGCTCCCTAGCCGCCGCGTACACTTGCAGCATTCATTGTTGAGGAATCTTGATCAAATCAGCATCCCTGCGCCTCCTCAACGGACTCCACCGCTGCAAAATGAGATTGCATTTGAAGAGAATATTAGCCGGATGCGTTGGCAAAGTCCCCTCAATCGTGAGTTTATTCCTAGTTAGCCACATGGACCAAAGAAGTGCCCCAACACAACTCCAAACTACCCGTTTCGTTGGGCCTTGCAACACGTCTAAAATGTGAATAAGCTCTGCTGTCGAGCGAGGGTCCCAATGGACCCTAGCCGCGGACCTCACTGCGCTCCACGCAAACCGCGCTAAGGGGCACCGAAAGAAAACGTGATTCGCGTCCTCTGGGTCCCCGCACAGCACACATGGCCCATTGGCCGGACCATTGCGTTTGGCCACGTTCAGGGAGGTGGGTAACTTATCGCGGAACATTTGCCAAAAGAATAATTTGATCTTTAGTGGCAACCGCGCTTTCCATAACCCTGCAACCACAAGCTGCGACGACCCGAGGCACAGCTTACGGTATAGAGAGTTGACCGAGAACTTCCCAGAGCTGGTGAGCGCCTAGCTCACCGAGTTCGGTTGGTCCGAAAGATCCACCCGTGCAATCAGCTGCCGCAGGCTCTCTAGGCTGGCCTGCTCTTGCCCCTGGAGTTCTCGTTTGAACTGAATTTCTGGAGGGGTCGATCGTAGCGCATCAGCCACCGACATGCCTGGATCCACAGCGATGTCGTACAGATCGTGGAATTCCTCCCATAAAGGGTTTTTCCCTTATGGGAAGTTTTTCTTGCGGCAGGTGCTTATCGGTAGAGGTTTTTCCCCGGTTTGGGTACACCGAATTATGCAACTGGTGTCGGGAGGCCAAACTGCAGTTTCGGTGAACGGAGAAATAGGGCATTTCTTCCGGAATAAACGCGGTCTCAGGCAGGGTGACCCGATGTCCCCACTCCTGTTCAATTTTGTTGTGGATGCTCTGTCCGCGATGCTTCGGAAAGCAGCCGCAGCTGGCCATATCCAAGGGTTGGTAGGCCACCTCATTCCAGGGGGAGTGATGCATCTACAATATGCAGATGACACGCTGCTTCTGTTTCCCCCAGACCACCACAGCATTGCGTCGGTCAAGGCGATTCTTATTTGTTTTGAGCTCATGTCGGGGCTCAAAATAAATTTCCACAAATGCGAGGTGCTCACGATGGGGGTTGAGCCACAGGAGGGTAGGTGCATTGCAGATTTGTTCAACTGTAAGGTGGGCAAATTCCCGCTGACATACCTCGGCCTCCCAGTTGACACCAAAAGGCCTACGATAGAGGATTGGGAACCTCTATGTGCAAAGGTGAGGGGTAGGGTGTGCCCTTGGAGGGGTAAATTCCTCTCACGAACTCAAGCCTCTCTTCCTTGCCTATGTTTGTTATGGGCCTGTTTTTGCTTGCACAGGGAGTGCATGCAAAGTTCGACACACCCCGCGCTAAATTCTTTTGGGAAGGAACTAGCCCGAACCACAAATACCATATGGTTAAATGAGCATGGGTGTGCCGACCCAATGAATTGGGGGGCCTGGGGATCACTAACTTGAGATTGCTTAACATCGCGATGATGTGTAAGTGGATCTGGAAAATTGTCCAGGGGCGTCCAGATTGTGGGTTGATCTCCTTAGGGCCAAGTACTTCCCGAATGGGAATTTCTTTGAAGGTAGGGCAAGGAGCTCGCCTTTTTGGAACGATCTCCAGTCGATCAAGGCGGCCTTTGCCTTGGGGACTAAATTCTCGATTGGAGATGGGCGATCAGCACGTTTCTGGACAGAGCAGCGATGGTTGGTGCCCACGTGATGGAAGAGTGGCGGCGGCCACAGCGTGTGGTAAATTTAGGTCTGCGAGGAGCAACAGTAAGGGCATCCACAGCGTGGTGATGCCAAATTCATACATCGCCAGACTTTTGGCACCGATGTCAAATGGACCATTTCTCCACAATGTGCATGGCTCTCAATTTGTGTGCATTGGACCCCAGTACAGAATAAAATGCAATAGAAAATGGTTACATCTATGCTCACCGTATCTTGCTTGTACTAGTTCAGTGAGATTTGCATAGTATTTTATTGCCCAATGTAGTTTGGCATCGATGCTCAAAGGAGCTTCGGTTCCCATCTTTTTGGCTATGGCATTAGTCTCCACAATGTGTCATGGGGGTGCCAAAAGCCAAAAGTTAATTTGGCAATAGTAGCGGCTGTGGCAAATGATCTAGCTAGGGCTCACTTGGCCAGTGCAGTTGTTAGATAATAACGAGAAATAAACGAGACAAAAGAGATACGGATTTTACGTGGAAACCCTTGCGGGAGAAAACCACGGATGCACGAAGGCGCAATTACTATGATGGAGGAGTATTACAAGCATGAGATGACAGACCGTCTGAGGTGCGACTACATGGGGTATATAGCAACACACAGGAGTCCTTGTAGGACAAGTAAACGAGTTGTACTCGTATGCATTGACGTCAACGCAAAAGCCCACACCGTATGTACTATGTCTAGTCCAATACGGTACTAGAATTTATATCATAATTTAACAATCTCCACCTTGATCCAAATTCCCTCCAGTAGTCGAAGAAAGTGAATAACTCCATCCAAATTAGCATAAACACCTTGTGCGTCAAAGTCCATAGGACTAGTGAGAAATACCAACTAAGCCTGAGCAAAGCTCAAACTTATTGGTCGGAACTGGCTTTGTCATCATATCAGCAGGATTATCATGAGTACTTATCTTGCATACCTTCAAATCACCTTCAGCAACAACACCTCGAATATAGTGATATCTGACATCAATGTGCTTTGTTCTCTCATGGTACATTGGATTCTTGGTAAGATATATAGCACTTGGACTGTCACTAAATACGATAGGGCAAGATGGATCTCCACAAAGCTCAGTGTATAAATCTTTCAACCAGATAGCTTCTTTGCATGACTCAGAAACAGCCATATACTCGGCATCAGTAGTGGAGCAAGCCACAATAGACTGCAAAGTTGCTCTCCAACTCACAGCACAACCACCAATGGTGAAAACATAACATGTGAGTGATCTTCTCTTATCCAAATCACCAGCAAAATCAGAATCAACAAAACCAACAAGTCCATCTCCAGTTTTCCCAAACTGTAAATAAGCATTAGAAGTACCTCGCAGGTATCTGAAAATCCACTGAACTGCTTTCCAATGCTCTTTTCCAGGATTAGCCATGTATCTACTGACAACACTCAATGCATAAGATAAATCTGGACGAGAACAAACCATGGCATACATAAGTGAACCAACTGCACTCGAATAGGGAACTCTAGACATGTACTCAATATCGGAATCTGACTTAGGACATAAAGCTGATGACAATTTGAAGTGTATAGCTAATGGTGTACTCACCGGCTTGGTACTATGCATATTAAAATGACGAAGAACTTTATCAATATATCCCTTCTGACTTAGAAATACTTTTCCAGACGGTCTATCTCTAGATATTTCCATGCCAAGATTTTTCTTTGCTGCACCCAAATCCTTCATCTCAAATTCATTACTCAATTGCTTCTTTAGTTCATTAATCTCTGACATACTCTTTGCAGCAATAAGCATATCATCAACATAAAGGAGCAAATAAATAGTTGAATCATTGACATTTTTCAAATAAACACAACTATCATAATTAGACCTTTTGAAACCTTGAGAGAGCATAAAGGTATCAAATCTCTTGTACCACTGTCTAGGGGATTGCTTCAATCCATAAAGAGATTTCTTTAACTTACAGACAAGCTTTTCTTTTCTAGGAATAACAAAACCTTCAGGTTGTTCCATATAAATATCCTCTTCTAATTCTCCATGTAAAAATGAAGTTTTAACATCCAATTGTTCAAGCTCAAGATTATGCATGGCAACAATACTGAGTAAAGTGCGAATAGAGCTATGCTTCACAACAGGAGAAAAGACTTCGTTATAGTCAATACCTGGAATCTGGCTATAACCTTTAGCAACTAATCTTGCTTTATATCTTCTCTCATCATTAGAAGAAACACCTTCTTTCCTCTTGAAAACCCACTTGCAATGAATAGGTTTCTTCTCTCTAGGCAATTTTACTAAATCCCAAGTGCCATTCTTTTCAAGTGATTCCATCTCATCATGCATAGCGGTCATCAACTTATTACTATCACTAGAAATAATAGCCTCGGAATATGAAGAAGGCTCAGCATTACCTTCAATTTCTTCTGCAACAGATAAAGCAAAAGAAACAATATTGCACTCTTCAATTAACCTGTCAGGTTTATTAATACCCCGTCTAACTCTGTCACGCGCGAGATTCCAACTGGGTGGAACAATATGCTGATTTTTGGAGTGGGAGTGACATGTTCATCATCAACGATGGGTTCATCATGTGCATCAAAATTTTCATTACCAAATGTATCACCTGAATCAATAACATGCTCCACCTGAACAATAGGCTGCTGTTAACTTTCAACAGGAACATTAGTAGATGAAACATCATGTAACATAGCAGATTCATTAAAGATAACATTTCTGCTAATAACAACCTTCTGGGTTTCAGGATTCCACAATTTAAAATCTTTAACGCCAGACTTATAACCAAGAAAGATGCACTTAACAGCCTTAGGCTCCAACTTTTCATTATCAACATGAGCATAAGCAGTGCAACCAAAAACTCTCAACTGTGAATAATCAACAGGTGAACTAGACCATACCTCAATTGGAGTTTTCTTATTAAGAGCAATAGATGGTGAACGGTTAATAAGATAACAAGCAGTGGAAGCGGCCTCAGCCCAAAAACGCCTATGCAAACCTGCATTGGACAACATGCAACGGGCTCTGGAAATAATGGTTCTGTTCATACGCTCAGCAACACCGTTTTGTTGAGGAGTATAAGGAACGGTGTAATGTCTGACAATGCCTTCAGACTTGCAATAATTCTTAAATTGCTTAGAACAGAATTCCATACCATTATTAGTGCGAAGTATCTTTACCTTCCTTTCAGTTTGCCTCTCAATCATAATCTTCCACTCCTTAAATGCTGAGAATGCTTCATATTTATGCTTCAAGAAATAAGGCCAAACTTTTCTCGAATAATCATCATTAATAGTCAGCATGTAACTTGCACCACCTAGTGACTTCTTGCGAGATGGTCCCCACAAATCAGAATGCACATAATCAATAATACCTTCAGTTGTATGGGTCGAAGTATTGAACTTCACCCTCTTGTGCTTACCGAAGATACAGTTCTCACAAAAGTCCAATTTACCAGGTTCATATCCATCAAGAAGACCTCTCTTGTTTAACTCTGCTAAACCAAGTTCACTCATATGTCCAAGACGCATATGCCAAAGGTTAGCAGCATCACAATCAGAATTCTTTGAAATAACTGGAGTAGCGTTACCTGAAACAGTAGAACCTCGAAGGTAATAAAGACCATTGGTCGAACTCAAATCACCTTTCATCACAATAAGGGAACCTTTGGTGACTTTCAAAACACTATCTCCACCTGAATACTTGTATCCCTTTGCATCAAGGGCACTCATAGAAATAAGATTTCTCTTCATCTTCGGAATATACCGAACATCTGTCAAAGTTCTGATTATGCCATCAAACATCTTGATTCGAATAGAACCTATGCCTTCAATCTTGTATGGTGAATTATCAAAACCCAAAACGGAACCAGCAGAAGTAGTGGAATCAAAAGTATTAAACCAATCTCTATGTGGACACATATGAAAAGTGCATGTAGTGTCAAGTACCCACTCATCATTGGTCTCAGCACATCCAGCAATAACGACAAGAGCATCATCAAAACTATCATCACGAGCAACATTAGCAGAATTGTCACCTTGTTTGTTACCTTTCCTCTTTTCTTTATTCTGCAACTTGAAACACTCTGAGATGTCATGCCCGTCTCTCTTGCAATACCTGCAATACTTCTTGTCTCTGGATTGCGACCGGCCCCTATAGCCGTTTTTACTTTTGCCTCTGTTTCCATTATTGGGGTTCTTCTCCTTTGTCCTGCCACGAACAGATAATCCCTCGGCTTGGGATGAACTCGAACCATCACGAGACACCATTAATTTCATCTTCTCCTTAGAGTTCAAAGCTTCATAAACTTCATTAAGCGTGAGAGTATCACGACTGTATAATATGGTGTCTCTAAAATTGGTATAAGAACTTGGCAGTGATCAAAGTAACATAAAAGCAGTATATTCCTCTTCACACTTAACCTCCATTGCAGCTAGATCAGATATGATCTCTTTAAATTCTGAAATATGATTCAAAACATTACCTCCCTCGGGTAACCTATGCAGGAATAATTTTTGCTTCAGATGCATCTTGCTAGTGAGATCTTTAGTCATGCAAATCCCTTCCAGCTTCAACCATAGAGCAGCAGCAGTTTTCTCGCTCAAAACTTCCTGCAAAATATTATTATGCAAATGGAGTTGAATTTGTGACAAAGCCTTACAATCAATTCTTTTCTCCTCATCAGTCCAGTCCTGAATTCTATTCTTCCTAAAACTATCCAGTGCTTCATCATAGTCGGACTGTGCCAACAACGCCAGCATCTTGACTTGCCATAGGGTAAACCTTGTGCCACGGTCCAGCAGCGGAAGATCGTACTTCATGAATGTATGAGTAGATTAAATCTGTGCACAAAGTAGTACAAGCCGGTAGAAAAATTCTTGACAGAATTTAATATGCGGAGCAAAGAACCAGAGAAAATAGCACCTGATAGTTTCCTCGTGTGCACGTAGCAACCAAAGACAAAAAAAAATCTGACGTGGATGACTTCACGTGGCACGCAGTACTGATGATTAACTTTGCCTTCACGTGAAAAGTAGCAAGCTACCAAGATCGATCTGGAAAAAGTGAGTACTAGTAGTACTTGGCTTCTGTCTTCACGTCACGATCGGGGGAAGCAGCACCACAGGTGATGCCCTCGAGACTTGAAGCAGCGACTCGGTTGATCGGAAAGAGCGGTTGCTCCCTTGCTGATATGAACGCGTATGGACTGTTGTCGGTCTCGGTGTCGTACAACCTAGCAGCAGGCGGAAATGAATCCTGCCTCGGATCGCCTGGTCACACGCCGGCGGCGGCGCGCGCAACCCTAATTCTCTCGATCTCTAATCTCGTATCTTGCAACTTGGCTCTGATACCACTTGTTAGATAATAATGAGAACTAAACGAGACAAAAAAGACACGGATTTTACGTGAAAACCCTTGCGGGAGAAAACCACGGAGGCACGAAGGCGTAATTACTATGATGGAGAAGTATTACAAGCACGAGACGACAGACCGTCTGCGGTGCGACTATGTAGGGTATATAAGAGGGCAACACATAGGAGTCCTTGTAGGTAAAGTAAACGAGTTGTACTCGTATGCGTCAACGTCAACGCAAAAGCCCACACCGTATGTACTATGTCTAGTCCAATACGGTACTAGAATTTAGATCATAATTTAACAGCAGTGATTTGGGAGACAGGCTCCATGGAGCCCGGATTTTTGTTTAAAGCGAAATACTATTTAAAAGTCTCAGAAAAAATCAATAATTTTCCATAAATACATATACATGTTTTCAATGTATCTGTAAAGTTTCACTAAATAATACGATAATTTCTAGGCTACGGAAAGAAGGGATAAAATCCTGGCCTAAATAGAACAAAAGAGAGCCCATTTTAATCTACGTATTTGTCTTTCTTTGTACACCACATATGACAATAGATGTTAATGAAATTTCGTACGTATATACATATTGCGTGTGTGTTTACTTTTTTTTTTAGAATTGTTTGAGGCGTGTAGAAAAAATATTTTCTATGAAAGAAATAAAGGGCTCCTGGAGCCCGTCCTCCAAAAGCACTTTTCGCCCACTTGGCTGCATAAAAACATGAGGATTTCAGTTTATACAGGCCATCTGCACCACTGATCAATCCCTAATACAATGGTCCCAGATAACTTCGATCATAGCTTGGTATAAGACAACCGCTAGGGAGAGTTTACCGGCGTTTCCTATTTCGCGCTGCAGGCGCCCTGTGCTGGGCTGGCACATGTAGGGGTGCCCGAGGTATTTTTTTCCTATGTTTTTCAAACGCAAAAGCACTTTTCGCCCACTTGGCTGCATAAAAACATGAGGATTTCGGTTTATACAGGCCATCTGCACCACTGATCGATCCCTGATACAATGGTCCCAGATAACTTCGATCATAGCTTGGTATAAGACAACCACTAGGGAGAGTTTACCGGCGTTTCCTATTTAGCGCTGCAGGCGCCCTGTGCTGGGCTGGCACATGTAGGGGTGCCCGAGGTATTTTTTTCTATGTTTTTCAAACGCAAAAGCACTTTTCGCCCACTTGGCTGCATAAAAACATGAGGATTTCGGTTTATACAGGCCATCTGCACCACTGATCGATCCCTGATACAATGGTCCCAGATAACTTCGATCATAGCTTGGTATAAGACAACCGCTAGGGAGAGTTTACCGGCGTTTCCTATTTAGCGCTGCAGGCGCCCTGTGCTGGGCTGGCACATGTAGGGGTGCCCGAGGTATTTTTTTTCTATGTTTTTCAAACGCAAAAGCACTTTTCGCCCACTTGGCTGCATAAAAACATGAGGATTTCGGTTTATACAGGCCATCTGCACCACTGATTGATCCCTGATACAATGGTCCCAGATAACTTCGATCATAGCTTGGTATAAGACAACCGCTAGGGAGAGTTTACCGGCGTTTCCTATTTAGCGCTGCAGGCGCCCTGTGCTGGGCTGGCACATGTAGGGGTGCCTGAGGTATTTTTTTTCTATGTTTTTCAATCGCAAAAGCACTTTTCGCCCACTTGGCTGCATAAAAACATGAGGATTTCGGTTTATACAGGCCATCTGCACCACTGATCGATCCCTGATACAATGGTCCCAGATAACTTCGATCATAGCTTGGTATAAGACAACCGCTAGGGAGAGTTTACCGGCGTTTCCTATTTAGCGCTGCAGGCGCCCTGTGCTGGGCTGGCACATGTAGGGGTGCCCGAGGTATTTTTTTCTATGTTTTTCAAACGCAAAAGCACTTTTCGCCCACTTGGCTGCATAAAAACATGAGGATTTCGGTTTATACAGGCCATCTGCACCACTGATCGATCCCTGATACAATGGTCCCAGATAACTTCGATCATAGCTTGGTATAAGACAACCGCTAGGGAGAGTTTACCGGCGTTTCCTATTTAGCGCTGCAGGCGCCCTGTGCTGGGCTGGCACATGTAGGGGTGCCCGAGGTATTTTTTTCTATGTTTTTCAAACGTAAAAACATGACGGAACCAGGGTTCGAACTAGGGACCAATTGGTTGCGAGAGCAGGGCTCAAACCACCAGGCCACCCCTGTGCTGGGCTGGCACATGTAGGGGTGCCCGAGGTATTTTTTTCTATGTTTTTCAAACGCAAAAACATGACAGAACCAGGGTTCAAACTAGGGACCAATTGGTTGCGAGAGCAGGGCTCAAACCACCAGGCCACCCCTGTGCTGGGCTGGCACATGTAGGGGTGCCCGAGGTATTTTTTTCTATGTTTTTCAAACGCAAAAACATGACAGAACCAGGGTTCGAACTAGGGACCAATTGGTTGCGAGAGCAGGGCTCAAACCACCAGGCCACCCCTGTGCTGGGCTGGCACATGTAGGGGTGCCCGAGGTATTTTTTTCTATGTTTTTCAAACGCAAAAACATGACAGAACCAGGGTTCAAACTAGGGACCAATTGGTTGCGAGAGCAGGGCTCAAACCACCAGGCCACCCCTGTGCTGGGCTGGCACATGTAGGGGTGCCCGAGGTATTTTTTTCTATGTTTTTCAAACGCAAAAACATGACAGAACCAGGGTTCGAACTAGGGACCAATTGGTTGCGAGAGCAGGGCTCAAACCACCAGGCCACCCCTGTGCTGGGCTGGCACATGTAGGGGTGCCCGAGGTATTTTTTTCTATGTTTTTCAAACGCAAAAACATGACAGAACCAGGGTTCGAACTAGGGACCAATTGGTTGCGAGAGCAGGGCTCAAACCACCAGGCCACCCCTGTGCTGGGCTGGCACATGTAGGGGTGCCCGAGGTATTTTTTTCTATGTTTTTCCAACGCAAAAACATGACAAAACCAGGGTTCGAACTAGGGACCAATTGGTTGCGAGAGCAGGGCTCAAACCACCAAGCCACCCCACGACGGATATACAGACGTGTCCTTTTTCTCATTTTATTTACCTTTTTCACGTTCGCGAATGCCCCAGCTTTGGGAAGCTTCTAGAAGCCCCCCATACTGTTTTTTCCCGGTTTCGTTTATGGGCAGTTTTATTTCTAGGAACTTTCGTTAAAATTGATGAACTTTTTTCTTAAAATATATCAACTTTTTTTCAAATTAGATGAACTTTTTTCAGATTCGATGAACTTTTTTTCAAATTAGATGAACCTTTTTCAGATTCACTGAACTTTTTTCTAAAAATCGATGAACTTTTACCAAATTTCATGAACTTTTTCAAATTCAATTGACGTTTTAAAAAGATGGATGACATTATTTCAAATTTGATGAACTTTTTCAAATTTAATGAACTTTATTCAAATCCAATGAACTTTTTTTTCAATTTTTGTGAACTATTTTGTATTTCATGAACTTTTTCCAAATTTTCATGAACGTTTTCAAATCCGTAATTTTTCTAAATCTGTGAACTTTTCTTAAATCGGTGACCTTTTAAAAATTTCATGAACTTTCAGAATCCATGAACTTTTTTGTATTTGTGAACTTTCTTTTCAAAATCCTTGAACAGTTTCGAATTCGCGAATATTTTCATTTTTTTTATTTTTTTCGTTATTGTTTATATAATTATACTATGTATAAATATATATGTTAATATTGTACTAGCAGAAGGGTCAAATAGGGCTCTTTCCGAAAATAATCAACTATGTAGTGTTGGTCTAGTGGTTATCGTTGTTAGCTAGTGGTGTTGCGGACTGTGGTTCGATTCCTGGCTCTCCCGTATTCAGAGTAATAAGTTTCTCCAGTTTTGTCTTCGCGTTTGTTTTGAGCAGGTACTGGGCCAGCCCATTCCGCGCCAGCTGCTCTAGTCGGCGCCGTTAGCACCGAATAGGAGCTCCCGAGTTTACCATTTTTTTCGGCCGCGCTTTAGACCGAACGCTTGGGCCGAGAAGTGGCCGTTCTGGGCCGAAGAAACTAGCTTCAGCCGCGGCCTGACCGATGAGCACATTTCGGCCTCGCCCTGACCAAAGAGCTGTCTTCGGCCTACACCAAGCCGAAGAGGGCACCCGCGTCAACAACAACAACTGTGCCAGCGTGTGCAAGACGGGGGACTTCCCCAACAGCAACTGTGCCGACGGGCTAATATTTTTCCATTTTTCAAATTAGGTCATACATTTTTGGAATTTGTTATAATAATAATAATATCTTTAAAAAATCTGGTTTACCAAATGACTTGTAGGGAGATAGGTGAAAAAGTCTCAGTTTAAGGTGTTTTATTTTTTTATTTTATTTAAACTTTTAGATGTTAATTTATTCCAGTGGTGCTGTCAGTTTCAATATGTCCCGTCATTTCGATTGTTTCATGTTTTTGGTCGAGATACGGTAGAAGATACCACTACAATATATTTTCCGAGTGCTTGGCATGATCAAGGAGGGCGTCCGCGATGGCAGATCTGGCGACCCTACTTCTTCTTGACCCATGGGTTCGGCCCTTGTCCGATGTGCCTTAGAGCATCTCTAGCAGACCCCGCAAAAGCGGTCAAACCAGTAAAAATTCGCGTTTGCAGTTTCGTGGTGTCAAAAACGTCCCGAATAGACCCCACAAAAGCGGTCAAACCCGTAAAATTTTTATAGGCCCCTGAGAATCCATCCCCACAACCCTTAATTTTGCAGATTTGGAGGCAAAATATAAGGGGAACTGCAAAGTGGTCAACGCTACGCGACAAGGAAATTTCGCCGTGCGCACACGTGCTCCGGTGACCTTCCGCCACGGAACTCGCTGGAATCTCGCCGGAAACTCGCCGTTTACCGCTGCTGCGGCGTCGGCTTGCAGAGTAGATCGCAGGAGCAGTGGCTGGAGACTCGAGCAGCTACCCGGCCACAAACGAGCTAGCTAGCAAGCTCCTGATCCATCCGGCCACGAACGCTAGCTAGCAAGGTCCTCGATCCACCCGGCCACGAACGTTGAGGGAGTAGCTAGCAAGCTCCTCGATCCAGCCGGCCATGGAATAGCTAGCAAGCTCCTGGATCGATTCGGCGACTACCATGGACGACGGGAGCTGACTATGAACACAGGCGAGAGGAAGAAGAAGACATGGGAAAAATATACGCGAATATTCTCTTTTACGGATCCGTTATGCGGGGTCTGCATCTGCGACCGTCCACGCCAGCCCGCAAAGCCGTTTTTTCACGAACTGCAATCGCGTTTTGCGTGCCGGCGGGATGAGGGGTCTGCTAGAGATGCTCTTATGTGACTGGCCTAAATCGGCTCTTCGTAGGCTGTTTGGACTCTGGGCGTCATGGTCTCAGTGTCAATGTCGGGCGTCCCTAGGTCCACGTCAGGACCGTGCATGTGTTTGGTTGTGCGATGATTGATTGAGTGGTGATGACAAACTTCGGTTAGGTGGAGCTCTTTGAATATCGAGTCTCAAACTCTAGGTGTAAAAACTCATTGGTTAAACCTGGCAATGGCAATGTCATCGTTCACATGGCGTTCCCATGTTGAAGGCACTACCTAGAGTTTGCTTAAAATTCTCTTCAGGGTGAAAATCCATGATCTAGCCTCAATGGTTAGAACCAACGACTGCAGTGTTCGTGCCTTGTTCCTGTTCTGGCAGCATCGTTGTTGGAGAACCTCTCCTATTGCCCTAGGGTTGCCAAAGTCGTTGGTGATTGATGCTGACGATGTAGATGTTCTGTTGATTGCTCTTATTCTTTTCTTTTTGCAATAACTTGGTAGTGCACATCCTCAATGTCTTGACTAGCTCTTGATATTGTGTTGGTGCAGAGACCGGGTATAATTGATATCTTCTTGACATTAATATATTCCTTTTATTTGACAATATATTTTCTGTTATTTAAAAGAAGGCTATTTACATGATATGTACATGCAATAGGTCCCACAAAAATATTACATTAAGGTAATTATTTCGTGACCAATTCAAATAAAACCGACTAGTTTTTTGCAACATGTTTTAGTACTAAATAACTTTTATGAATGACATTACTATTTATATACTAGAACATATCAGCTTTATACTAATACTGTGGGCTTAATTTATGTGTACTTTAATCCTTTGGGTTCGTGTAGAATGAAGTGAACATGCTTATGTCAAAAGCTAATCCACGAGATGCCGGCATTCTTCAAAATCTTCATGTCAGAGCCAAGCGAGAGGCACTTGATGCATCAACGAAGGATGCGAAGTCACTAACTCAAACATACACAAGCAACACTTCATTAGTGGCGATCCTCATTTCGACAATCACCTTCGCTGCTGCCTTCACCCTGCCTGGAAAGTATGCATATTCGAAATTTAAGAAGTTTCAGATTTGCCATTACCTTTAGTTCTAAAGAACTCGTGCTAGTACTTTGTTAAGGGCCTGTTCGTACCCACTGCGCTCCCCAACTCTGCTCCGGGAGCGGGCGGAGCGGTCCCGAACGCTACGACTCTGTGGAGTAGGAAGAGCGGAGTGGAGAAACCCGGTAAATCCTATTTGGCGCTGCAGGCGCCCGTTAATGTGTATTCTGCAAAAGGGCGCCTGCAGCACCCTGTACTGGGCTGGCCCGTTACTACGTACTCTATTCCGCAAAATAAAAAAGAGTCATCGTTGCGACTCGAACCACAGACCTGCCGGATTGAAATTCGATAGTACAACCACCACGACATACAGTACGCTCTGATAATATTGAACTCTTTCTTTCCTTTATTCGTTTCTTTTCCTTTTTCCTTTTTCCTTTTTCCTTTTTCCTTTTTTCTTTTTCTGTTTGTCTGTTTTCCTTTTTTCTTTTTCTTTTTTGTGTTTTTCTTTTCTCTTCTTGCTGGTTTCTTTCCCTCACTGATTTCTTTTTTTTCTTAAATACGTGAACTTTTTCAAATTCGATGATTTTTTTGAATTTTGATGAACTTTTCTTTTCAAATCTATGAACTTTTTATAATTTTTGTGAACTATTTTTAGAAATTGATTATTTTGTTTCAAAATCTATGAACTCTTTTCAAATTCAATAAACTTTTTTCAAATTGGATGAACTATTTTCAAAATTGATAAACTTTTTTAGTCAGATATAATCCTTGGCCAGACCCAGAACTACTCTTAGCATAGCCCCATCCTCGGATCTGTGTGAGGACTGAGCTAAAATAGTTGATTTGAGACCACCTGCTTAATTATACACGGAAAACTGCCTACTTGCCACCAACCATTCTCATTTGGCAACGGCCGGTGCAGAGATGGTTTGCAAATTGAAAAAGCTGATGTAAAAACGAATCTATTCTTATTTCCTACTGTAGTCGGCTTGGTAAGGTAAACATGCTAAAGTGTATATATTAACCATCCGGCAAAATCAATGTTTTAAATAGCGGGCTATGGAAAATAGCGACGGGCCTCCAAATCAGTTATAGTAGAGCTATAGCGGTCTATAGCAGGCTATAGTGTGCTATTTGTGAAGGCGACCATTTAGCGGCACCCTCTGCTCCGCTATAGCCTGCTATTTAAAACTATGGGCAAAACCATTGTTTGCCCGTGGTTTCGGTAGGGTCTAGAAGGGTTATTGTTTATAGTTAGATTATACTCCTTCCGTCCCAAAATTCTTGTCTTACATTTGTCTAAATACGGATATATCAAGTCATGTTTTAGTATTAGATACATCCGTATCTAGACGAATGTAAGACAAGAATTTTGGGACGGAGGGAGTATTTAAACTAGGATGACTATGGAGCAGGTTGGGTTATTATTTTTTAGATGAAATCGGCCAAACCCACTCGAAAATAAAAGTTGAAAAGGGCCAAATTAAGCCAGCCGTTTGTGCCAAGTGTTTTTATTGACTCAGCTCCGAGTGTGAATACAGTATTAATTTGGCAACAGCTAGCGAGGTGCGCAACAGCACTGAATTAATCAAGGGCGTTCCATCACATGGCAAATCGGTCGAACTATATATATCTGTAAACGACCTAATAATCAACTTAATGACTGGTAGTTAGTGGACTGATCTCATCGACCACGGACATAAACTTCTTTTGCATCCGTCAGTGCAAACGACACAAAGGAGTCAACGAAACACGTCATTGTGTGAACCTGGCGCCTGTGTTCATACAAAACACTTTTGGCTGTATGGTATGTCTACCTAAATACGAGAATTACAGCGCACCAACTTTCACTATTAAAATGTTAATTCCGGCTGATATATACTCTTTATTGTTATCTTTATGCATAATCAAATGACTACTTTATGCACTAGCTTGTGCCTAAAGTAGATGGGTAGCTAAAGGACAGCTTGTAATTTATTTTATGGTTAACTGATTTTTTTACCGTTTTGGTTTTGCAATTTGTGTTGTTTCCCTGAACGACCAAACAAATTCAGCACAGAAACATAGCGCTCGATCGGTGCCTTGTTCAATAAATTTTCCATGAGCCCTGTAGTTTTTCACAGAGACTTGCACTGTAATTCCTTTTGCATGGTATATGATAGTCTTCATAATAATTTAGCACTATCAGCCGAATTAGCCTTGCTGCTTTAGTTTGTGGTTTATGCGCTCACTTGATGTGACCTGAAAAAATATGATTCAAAACTTTCTTGTCCAGTTTGGTAAAAGAGATAAAATGCTTGATAAGTTCTGTCATCCAGTGATTGTCCGTATCACATTTTGTGGTTTTCGACGAATAAAAAGAATCACATCATGTGTCTAATATGTTGCAGTCCAATGGTGTATCTTTTTGCATCTTGAGGAATGTAAGACAACAAAACTAGGTACTATGATCGTGTGAACTATGGCAATTGCCCTTCCCAAACATATCTTCCATCGCTCTCTTCTTAGCCCTCCAAGCCTTCCCATCATGAATTTCATAGTTATATATTGCTTTCACTGCAATCTGGAGTGCTTTGCTTCCATGTGTTTCTTCTCCGCTATCTCACTATACATGAGTCGCGTTATGAGAATTGAAGTCAGGTTTGGATGATCCACCAGAAGTGTTTTCCTCATATAATTACGTGAAACAAAATTAGTGACAACCAAGTGCACGTTCCACTTGGGCACCTGCCTGTGCACCTTGCTGGGACACCATTTTCAACACATTTCAAAGTCATGTTTGTTGGAACTAATATGGGTGTGTGGAAAACCCACTGCGTCGACATAGCCCACCGTATCACCACATTCTTTAGTTGTTTATTTTTGGCATAAATAGCCCCTATTTGGACTTGCTCTCATGATATTCCCATGTATACTCATGGCCATCGTTCATGGTCAGGCCGGTCAAGAGGTTTTGATTCCGTGCAAAAGGAATCGACACATCCTCGCCTCCATCTTCTTCATAATTATCAGAATCCAGATCATCCGGCAATCCATCCTCATCCTCCTCTTCCATCGACCTCTGCATTTCCTTCCCTTTCTTATCCCCATAAGCCAAACCACTACCAACAATTACTGCTGATTGACTGCTCTGCCTTGCGTCATGACCCCTCACAATGTGCGACACAGAATCTGCCTCTTCATCGGGATGATTGACATTCACTTGTGGTGTCCTTTATGGATCAATATCATTATCCGGCGGCCTTCCCTGTCCGGGTTCA
Organism: Triticum timopheevii; assembly: GCA_963921465.1. Lineage (NCBI taxonomy): Eukaryota > Viridiplantae > Streptophyta > Magnoliopsida > Poales > Poaceae > Triticum > Triticum timopheevii. Next base: position 661,568,272 of record OY997266.1, read on the forward strand.
TACCACCCGTCGCCTTTTAACAAAATCTCCTTCTTTAGAACAGTGATCACTAAGGCATATGGGTGAATTATGTGTTCTATGGAATGCCTTAACCAGGCCAACCTCTTATGGATACTATCTACCATTCTCAGCTCCCACAAAATGTTTTTACCGTATTTGATCCGAACTGCATGAATACTGATGAAGCACTCATTAGGATCAAGCCCAAAACTTGTTATCAATCAGTATTTCAATTGCCTAACATCCGTTCTTTCTGGGTTTGGTAATGTCAAGCCTCCACAGGTAAACTCACTCAGATCAACCTCCAACTCATCATGTTGGACACTACAAGAGCCATAGTAAACAGTGTAATTCACAGATTCAAACATGTCCCCTACCATACAAATCCATATTGTCGTCAAACACACTGAACAAATGGTCGTGCCTAATACGAGTAATTTTCATGTAAATTAATCTAACCAAACACTAGGTGATGGGACTACCACCGCACTGCTCCAATTAGTGCCTCTAAGCATCCGAACATATATCTACACTAAAGTAACATTAATCACTTGCAATGTGTACTAAACCTATCCAATGCAATCTATAGTAACTAAACCCTAACTACTAACAATGTAGAGTAAACAATAAATATATTATAATTTGGGAGAGAGGTGGTTATACACTCGAGGCGTCCGCATGACACAGCACGCACGATCGCCGAAGTTTCCGAGGAGTTGCCGGATTATAGAGTCCTTTCCCCCAAAATTAAAGTTGCCACTCAGTATGAAAAAGAAACTAGGACTCGGCCTCTGGAGCAGCCGGCCAAACATATTATTGAATTAACTCCATGTAGCAAACAGCGTAACCGTAGTTTAAGGCTCTGTCACATGGCTAACCAAACATATGTAAACATCATTACATAATTGACTTGACTGGTGATGCGTTGTCTCCATGGAACATTAGCGAGCTGCTCTCTCTCTCTCTCTCCTGACTGGGCGGTCTCTCTCTCTCGATCGATCCAGCGACTGGTCGCTCCCTCTGCTACTACTGCGTGAGGTGCGTACTTACTATTTCACCTGAGATTAACTATTATTATGCTCATTTTTTGTTGTAGTTTGTTCCTTTAATTTCTTCTATCGATTGTGAGTTTGGGTTTACGGAATTTTCGCTCGCCTCATCATCATATTACGACGCGGTGGTCGATCTAGTCTAGTTTAGATCATGTTTGGTTCTGCGGGCGAAGACAGAAATCAAATCAATATCAACCAAAATCGTAATCCAGCCATGCTCAATGCTCATCCTACTTGGGATTCGGAAAGAAATCAATCACTATTGCCATTGGTCGTTGATTTTGACAACAGCCAGATCCAACCTCCGGCCTGCTAATATTCATATCTACTGTAGCGCGGATGTTCTTGCCCCCAAACCCGCTGGTCGGCTCCTCGCCATGTGGACACCTAGCTCTGCGTTAGTGCCTCCTCCGTCTCCACGCAGCAACCGTCGAGGTTTCACCAACGCCACCGGTCGTGCGCTTGCGTTATGTGCACGCGTGCTGGTGTACTGTGCCACGGAGCAGCCTCGGTGCGATGCAAGTCAGCCTCGTCAGTCTAGATGGACAATCAAACGTTCTTGCGGCGCACCAACTGGTAGCGTGGTGCGACACTGTTGAACCCCGACAGGAGGACGACTCGCCTCCGCAGTAGCAGTTTTCAGCCTGGTGTAGTTGCCTGGTGATAACTAGCTCTGTACAACGGGCGACGCTACGCCGGTTTTCTCATGCCGGTGGCCATGTCCACGGAGAGGAACTCAAACTCGATGAATGTGTGCCAACTGTCCGACCCTAATACCAAATAACAGACATCGCACCAAAGCCTTCCATCTAAAGCCGGATTCCCCAACCCAGCCACATATCGGGACTGGGTCACAGACCGATCCGGCGCACTCTCAGAGGCTGTCGCCATCATCTTTCACCGGTCCATCTCCAGAGCAAGAACTGACGCATCGACCTTGCCTGGCTTGCTGTCGACGCCACCACGGCGCCAGACAACTCCACCATTCTGAACGTATCCGGCTAAGTACTTCCATATTTTGGCCAGTCTACTGTTCCTTATTTGAAATGCATAATTGCGATAATAGTTAGATTTCTGCCGTGCATTAACATGGTCTCCTTGGCCAATAAAGTAGCAGTTTGCAAAGCAAAAAATACTAGCATAATGTCAAATTTGTAACAAAGATTCTGAATTTTACCTTTGGCAGAAAGTGCCCAGTAGATGAGCCTATTGCTTGCTTAATCTCAATTGCTGAACTGACCGCGTTCTTAACTTTAGCTACTTTTTTTTCCCGTGGGCCCATGGCTATCTTTAACTTTAGCTACATAGCTTCCAAGAGGTACGAATAACAGAAAATAGTACTTGAACGAAACATTTCGGTTTTATTTATAGATAAAACAACAGAAAATACTACTTGAATGGAACTCGTTCAGTACCTTATATATAAATGTATTTGTAATAATTTATAATTTCAACAGGTTTCATGTCTTGGAAATACAAGTGTTGTTAGATATACCTTTGCTTGCTCCTCTTGTGGGCGGGAGACGCAAGGTACCTCACAAAGCACTAGAACAATATGTTCCAATCGACGCCAGCGATTATGGTTGTCCATCAGCAACATGATAAAAACGCAACCCAAACTTGAATACAAACGGCAAAATTGATGCAACTTCCCGACATGTTGCCTCCCTTACAAATTTTGAACTAGCCGTCAAAGAAAAATAATTGCACAATATGTTAGTTGAAATGAAAACAAACTTACTTGTTCTTTCGACACCATTTCCAGTTCGACGTCCTGCCTGAGCCTTTGTAAATCATACCTTTTCTTAACTTCCAGTTTGGCAGCTGATGTGTGATTGTTTGAAATGTTAGACGGATTCTCTAGATCTCCCGGTACGCTCACAAGAAAATCAAATACACACATCTCATACTTCTTTCTTCGCATGTGAGTGTTTGTAATTTATGTGTAATCAACATTGTTTGGGTGGCTACTCGTTTTGTATTTGTCAACTCATCAGGACGAAATGTTGTACTACCCTTATTGTATTTGTTTCAAACTTGGGACGACATATTATACTGTTAATCTTGTATTCTAGTAGAATTTTATGCTTCTTGTCCATCTCTCTAGTCTCTAGCGATGATTCATGCTCTCTGCAATGAAAATGGCTGCTTCTTTTTTGCGATAAGCATCGAGCATTGCAGCATCAATCCAGCAGCAGCGGGAATAAAATGATGTTTCTCACCAACATCCAATTGAAAATGGCAAGGTTAACTCGCAGCAGCGATCAGCAAACAGAGGGAAACCGACCCAACAGACTGAGCAAGCTAGGGGCTCCCAACAAGCACGGCAAGCAGAACTGAACATCAGGCACCATCTCACCATGACCAAAACAACGGTGCAACAAACAAGACAAATCTGACAACAAGAAACCAACACCACAGGAGCGGAAGAGGACCTAACATCGGAGAACAATGACACGCTTAACTGAGCCGCTGGTGAGTCCGCAACTGCACCTGCTGGCCCAGCCACCACCATCGCCTTCTTCCTTGCCTGCCCAAAGGCGTCCACAAACGCGGTGACACCTGAGATTAAGCTATGTCCTTGCTGGGCTGGCGCTGGTCAGAGACGGCATCAGGACCATAAAGGATGTCTTTTATTGACGATTAATCAAGAAGCGTCGACGGTGGCATTCCCCTGTAAGTCGCCCTGTTTTCCTTCTTCTCCAATGCAAAACGAGAGCTCTGCTAGGTCCTTTCCTGTCTGAGAAACGCCAAGCTTTCCCTTAATTTGGAGCGAAAACGTAGAGATAGAGGCGTTTGCATGATAACAACGCCCCATGGGTAATACTCCCTCCATTCCGAAATAATTGTCGTTGGAGGGGGTTTTCCGACCAGGTGAAAACGAGTGAAATTACCAAACTGCCCCTCCCCCACCCATCGATTTGAAATCGCACGGGCCGTCGTCCTCCTCCGTCGCTCCTTCCCTCCGCCAGGACTCCGTCGTCTTCCTCCGTCGCTCCTCCCCTTCGCCAGGCTCCTCCGTCATCCACATCTCCGGCGCCCTTCCCCGCCGGTTGCTTGCGCCGCTCCAATCGAGAGCCCTATCCCCTCTAGTCGCCCTTCCCCGCCGCGATCGAAAGCTCCCTCGCCGCGGTCCGGAGCTCCCTTACCAGCGGCCGCCTTCCCCCACCGGTTGCCTGCTCCGCCGCAGCTCCGAATCCTTCCCCGCTGCCGCATATCCCTCGCCGGCCGCCTCCCTCCACTCCAACCAAGAGCTCGAGGTCAGCCGCCGCGCGCTGCTGCTCGCTGCTCCTTTCTGCTCCTGCATACGCACAATGATTTTGATCAGAATTGCTTGGATTTCTGCTGGATGAACAAAGAGACAATATGTTTTCAGTAGGCTGATGTACAAAACCTGAAAAATTAATTCAGTTAAAGCAGAAGTGCAGAGTGTATGTAACAGAAAATACAGTTAAAGAAGAAGTGCAGAGTGCATGTAACAGAAAATTCAGTGTATGCGTATTTTCAGTGATGGTCTGAAATATTTGAAGAGTACTCAAATGTCCTTAAAATAAAATGTGAGACCAATGCATAGATAGACCAATGCTGAGACCAATAAAATTTACCTAACACTAGACAGAGATGTCTCCTTGCAACAATATCTACAGAAAATTCTTGTACTCATGTTAGCTCTTAGCTAACACTGGACACTGGAGTAGATTGAATTTCTGAAAAAATGGGGTGCAGTACAAGAACTAAGAAACTTGTGCAGACCATTTACAATCTGTTCTAGAGACAAGATGACAAAATTCATAGAGTATTTTCTTCGATTTTAGTAGTCCAACTTCATTCTTTTCCCCAAACTACCTACTTTGTGTGGTGATCAATGAATCCATCAACCCTACAAGACGCATGCACATCCTCTTTTTTATGATAGATAGATTTCCTTTATGTGGTTCATCTTCTACAAGACCATCACTGAAAATAAGCCACTACTAAGCTTGCACATTGATATGGAGCACTAAATGGCAGAATGATTAGCTAAAATGAATGTGAAATGTGAATAAGCCAATTCATTCTATTACCCCTGTTTGTGTAGAACAGAATAGAATAACAATTTGTCTATTCTTTTATTAATGGTTTTCTACCAGAAAGCATTGTACTCTGCACCTGTATGGGTTCAGGAAATTGCAACCAGGAGACATCAAAAATTTCAAAGTATTACCCAAATTGCCACATGTAACGAGGGTTAAGCCAAAAGGCTCTTTGTGACAGGTTTCTTTCTGACGAGTCATTAGATCATACCTGGAAATAGTTGCATGACCACAGCAGCAGGCTTCAACATAATTATTCAGCCGTAGATCAGCAAGACAAAGTTGGCTAACGCTGCTCGACCACCAAGGATAGAGTCCGGATGTCTTATAATGTGAGAAAATCACACTTCACCAACAGCTAGATGCAGAACATGATGTTTGGTTATGATAGCATACCTTCAACAAAATATGACAACAAAATAAAAGTATTGATGTGCTTGTAGCTGCAAAATCTTTGCCCCTGTTTTCTGGAGAAGAAAATGTTTCAGTTAGTTTAATTAACAGAAAATGTTTTGTTGATATTGATGCAAAACTACTCTTAATGCTACTGATGCATGACAAAGGAGTTCCTGCTACTCCTCTACACCATCTACTACTGCTTAATGACGCATCTTATACTACTGCTTCAAGATGTAGGAGTACTGAACATTTTCAATTAACAAGTTTCAGGAGAAAATGGATCTCCCAGATCTCAACTTCACTCCACCTGCAAAAGATGTGGATGAAATGGATGAAGATGTGGAAAATGAAATGGAAGGAGATACAGGAGAGGGGATGGAAGGAGATGAAATTGTTCAAAATCCAGGTACAGTTACAGTTGATCATTTCATCACTTGATCATTCCATCATTTCATCACTTGATCATTTCATTTAATCATTTCTCTGTTGTATGTCTTGGTACAGGTGTTGGGCAAGTTGCTAGGAAATATAAAACCCTCAATGACCAGCAAAAATTTGCTGCTTATGTAGCAATGCATACACTGTGTATGAGTAGAGGAGGCACTTTTTTGGGAACTGATAAGCAAGACATTGCAATTTTTTTGGAGTGGGTGTTTGGAATATACAAAGAATTTGGAGGAAAGCAATGAAGCAAATTAGCAAAGGTAAAGAGGTGGATGTTTAGAATAAAAAAAAAGAAATTCTGGAAGAAAGCCTAAGGACATTAACCTAGAAAAAATCCTAACGATCCCATTAAACAAAAGGTCTACCATTAGGTCACTTGCCTGGCAACTGGGGTGTAGCCCTACCACACTTCATAGGAAGTCCATGTTAAACTTGATAAGGAGGCATACAAACTGTGTGAAGCCAGCTCTAAAGGACCAAAATAAGGAGAGGATGAAATTTTGTTTGTCGATGCTTGATGAGGCAACAACAGCAACACCAAGGCCTAAGTTCAAGACTATGCATAATGTTGTCCATATTGACGAGAAGTGGTTCAACATGACCAAGAAGAATAGAACCTATTATATGCTGGACGGAGAGGAAGAGCCTACGAGGCCTATACATGGTAACTGTATTGGCAAGGTGATGTTCTTGACGGCCGTTGCTAGGTCGAGGTGGGACAATGAAGGAAACGTGACCTTCTCTGGGAAAATCGGTATCTGGCCATTCGTGAAAGAAGTTCCTGCTCAAAGGAGAAGCGACAACAGGCCCAGAGGTACAATAGAGACAAAATCAATAAAGGTCGACAGAAAAGTGATGAGAGAGTTCCTGATAGAGAAGGTCTTGCCAGCAATCCAAGCTGTTTGGCCTGAAGGCGATGCTGGACAGACCATCTACATTCAACAGGATAATGCTAAGCCCCATATCTTGCCAGATGATCCAGAATTTCTAGAAGCTGTCGCAAAAACTGGACTTGACATTAGAATAATACAACAGCCTCCCAACAGTCCTGATTTGAATGTGCTTGACCTTGGGTTTTTCAACTCGCTCCAATCCCTGACAGATTGTCTAAGTCCTAAAACACTATAAGACCTTATTAAGGGTGTTTTGGAGGAATTTGAAGGCTATGACGTTTACAAGCTCAATAGAATTTTCCTAACTCTGCAGACGTGCATGATTGAGATCCTAAACCATGCAGGAGGCAATGGGTATAAAATACCCCAGGTAAACAAGGAAAGGCTTGAGGGGCTTGGGCAACTACCTCCAAGATTATCATGCCCTCTAGAGGTTTACGCAAATGCATTATACAACTTAGAGCTAATGGAGAGGGTTCAGTAATGGAATATGAGCTTGTGATGATGCCTGCGGTGAGGTTGTGATGCTTGTGATGCTTGCGATGAGGCTCTGATGCTAGTGATGAGGTTGTGATGCTAGTGATGATTCTTGTGATGCTTGCGATGAGGCTCTGATGCTAGTGATGAGGTTGTGATGCTAGTGATGATGCTTGTGATGCTTGCGATGAGGCTGTGATGCTAGTGATGAGGCTGTGATGCTAGTGATGATGCTTGTGATGCTAGTGATGAGGCTGTGATGCTAGTGATGAGGCTCTAATGGTAGTGATGAGGCTGTGATGCTAGTGATGATGCTTGTGATGCTAGTGATGGGGCTGTGATGCTAGTGATAATGCTTGTGATGCTAGTGATGATGCTTGTGATGCTTGCGATGAGGCTTTGATGCTAGTGATGAGGTTGTGATGATAGTGATGCTTGTCATGTCTGTAATAATCCATATTTGAGTATGTTGGAGTACGTTGTTTGTGTGGAGTATGTTGGAGTATGTCTAACTCCACTTGTATGCGTAACTCCACTTGTATGTCTCCACTTGTATTTTTACTCCATGTATTTTTTTTACTCCATAATCCATTTGTATGTGTATATTTCTACTACTCCATTTTATGACCATTCTCTGATAGGAGAGTAGTAGGAGAGGAGAGGAGTGAATTCGACAAGAGTATGTGTCATAATTCGTAGTCCTTTAGTTTTAATTAATTAAAGAAAAGGACTTATTGTTGTTGTTGCTGCTGTTGTTGGAAATGACTAGGAGAGGAATATGAGAGGAAAGGAGTGGAATAGAAGAGGAGAGGAGTGGAGTGGAATAGATAAGAGAAGAGAGGGGAGATAAGAAGAGAGAAAGAAGAGAGAAGATACTCCATTTGCTTGTGTGGAGTACTCCATTTGCTTGTGTGGTTTTAGTTTAATTAATTAAAGGAAAGGTTTCAGTTTAATTAATTAAAGGAAATGTTTTAGTTTAATTAATTAATTAAAGGAAAGTTTCATTTGCTTCTGTGGAGTACTCCATTTAAATGAAAGAGAAAGAGAAGATAGTAGTAGGAGAAAAGATGAGTGAATTTAGAGAAGAGAAGATAATTTAGAGAAGAAGAGAACAAGTAGTAGGAGAGGAAAGGAGTGGGAGAGGAGAGGAGTATGGAGGACACAAGGGAAGTACTCCAATAAACCCTACACTAAACTACTGATGCAAGAAGAGACAAGAGAAGTCCTACTAGATTATGGTGGGGCAGAGAGATGGTGCATTGCATCTCCTGAAGAAGGGACAACAAACCAAAGCTACTTGGGACTATCTTGTTCTAAGCACTGCTATTTAAGAAGGTTTTAAGCATAAAAACTTTAGCTTTTTGCGAAAACAGAGGTTGTGTTCTGGTGGTGTGGTGGCGGGATCAGTTTTGTAAAGTGACCAAGCTTCCCTCTCAAGAACCAAAGATTCTTGGCAATGGGGGCAAGAGCTCCTTTCCCTTTTTTTTGGCAGCAGTGACTTTAGTCATGTTAGTACTCCTACTACTATTAGGACATTGTTTGGTTTTGATGCCCACTTTCAGTTTCAGAACCACACAGAGGAAACAAACAACAGGTCAGCAAAGAAGGACCAATACACAATCTGCAGGTTCTTACCTACAGTAATAAAGTAACCCAAGCTCACTAGAGAGGCTTTTGCCGGCTCCCCATCTTGCTTTGCCTATTGTACATGTCCACTTTGTTCCATCCAAAATTTTAAAATTATTTAAGGCTTCTCTAATACCCATTCTGGCTTTGCTTTAGACCCAAATTAAATAAATTTGCATTCAACATGGCACCAAAAACAAGAAAACAATTTTCCATGAATGAAAACAAAGAAGAAGCAGGTGAAAATTAAAGCAGTGGCAAAGAGAAAGCAGAGGAACACCAGCCTGCCTGCCAAGCAAAGCAGCAAGCAATGCTTCACTAGGGAAGTACTCCAATAACAAGTTTCAGTTAATTAAAAAATCATTTACTGAAAAAATCATTTAGTTTCATTTTAATGACTTGTTGCTGTTGCTGCTGTTAAAGGAAAGAAAATCACAGGACAAGAAGGAAGTGTTCATATAGCACATTCAGGTGGAAACAAAAATCACAGGACAACTTAAAGCTAGCCACCATGGTACCCCTCTCTCTCTCTCTCTCTCTCTCACTTACACACACATACACACACAGAGCAGAGCAAACTCAAAACTGAAATGCATTTTTGCTCTCACAAAAGAAAAAGAGAGGGAGGACGACAAGTGAGGCTCACATTGCATCGCAGTTGAAGTAGGACTCGCTGGTGATTTTCAATCGGCGCCCACACCACACGGTGCTCAGTCTCCCCTCCTACTGCCACCGTATGGTCTCGACCTGGGTGAGCTCGGCCTCCACCACCCCGTGTCGCGCCGTGGTGTGCTGCCGGATGGCGAGCACCCGGCAGCCCAGGCTGCTCACACCGGCGTACGGGCTCGGCGACCTGACGGACAGTCACAAGAACAGAAGCAAATTCAGAGCCTGCAACTGATGCACAAGCAGCAGCAGTAGTGCACAATAAACACACGAGCACAATGAACTCGAGATAGTCCTAAACTTTTACTTATTCCATTACTGAACACTGCAAGGTGATGTTCTGTAAGTTTAGGAGTAGTAACCATTTTAAGCCAAAGGCACAATGAACACACGAGCACAATGGTTACTGAAATTTATCATAAGCAGCTGCATGCATCATCTACTCCTAATCTTTCAGAGTACACACCCTACAAGCAGTAGTACTCACAAATTTACAGAAATTTATCCAGTGTAGTCCTAAGCTTTCAGAGTACAAAAACTTCATGCTTCATCTCTGAAATTTACAGAAGTTTATTCAGTGATGTGCAGGACAGCGGCGGGTGGGTTACCTGATGTGCAGGCCAGCGGCGGGCGTGAGGTACTCGGAGACTCCTTCTCCGGCAACATCGTCTCGGCATCCCACACGGCGCGGTCCTCGCGGGACTGCACGAACCCGTCGCCGGCGGTCCTGCTCGTCGTGGCCGCATGGCTGTGGCTGCTCCTGTCGAACAACGGCGCGCTGGCGGACGGCGCAACGGCACGGTGTGCCTGTGCATGGGCCCACAGTGCGTGCCACCGTGCCCTGTCCCTGTGACGCCGACGCCGACGACATCGCCGACGCAGTTCCCCTTCTGCCCGCAGCGGCCGCCAGCGGTCGGGCCCTTCCCCTGCGCAGCGAGCCGGAGATCCCCGCTACCCTGAGGAAGGTGGAGTAGCCGCGCTTCAGATCCGGCCGCCGGAGATCCCTGCCACCCTGAGGAAGGTGGAGTAGCCGCGCTTCAGATCCAGCCGCCGGAGTAAAAAATGAAATCTTGAAGAGGGAGAAGCGACGGCGTATGGCAACATGGAAAGGCGGAGGCGCTGCGTGCGGAGTAGAGGCGCTGGCGACGCTTGCAATGGAGAGGCGCCGGTGGCGGTGAGCTAGGGGTTCGGGAGCTAGCGAGCGAGTGGCTGAGCTGAGCGAGCGAGAGAGTGGGAGGGTAGTTTCGGAAACGACAGAAATGTCGTAACGCGATGGAAATTGCACTAGAAACTCCCAACGACAATTATTTCGGAACGGAGGGAGTATTTATTTACAATTTCAGTACAGACTGAAGGGTGGAAGCAATCTTTTCCACAATAATAAAGCTGCATGTATGTATATTGTATATAAGCGCTCGTGTACCACTACCACTGCACTTGTTCAGGAACAAGGATTACCTGAATCCAACAATATCACTCTCCTTAGAGTCCGCAGGTCCTGGTAAACTGCTTGCGTTGGCGGCATGCATGCAGCTTCTTTCCGCATGTCCACAGCTAGACTCAGGTACTGCCCAGCGGCCTCGACCCTATCCCTGGAGTATGTCGATCGCACCACTCCTGCTGCCCCGACACCATGGACGGCACCATACTGAGGATGTGCACTGACGGGCGGCACCTCACCCAGGGCCGGGCCCATAGCTGTACAGAGTGTGCGGCCTGCACAGGGCCCATATATTTTAGGGGCCCCAAATTTTTATGTAGGCCAATGTATATTTCCTCCTGGGCCGATGGCGCCTAGCGCGTCCGCGCGACTCCGCGTGAGGCCGCTGCTCGATGCGATTCATACATCAAAAACAGAACGGGATCGATCACATCCAGAGGAAGCTGTTAGGCGAGACGGCGCATTCAGAACAGATTAAAATCGATTGCATCGCATCCAGAGCCGGCGGCGGGCGACGATCGTTCCGAGTTCCGATTAACTTCGTCTGATTCCTATCGCAATCACAAAAACAGGTAGATCAAAAAACATGTTCCTCTCGCCGCGATAGCCATGTGAGATCGATAGTGGACGGTTGTCTTGATTTCATACCGGCAGGAGTTAAACAATTTGTCAATACCTGCATGGTTCTGGCACTAGTTTAATTGTTTAACTCCTGCCAGCTACCGCTGGCTTTTCCTCCTGATTAACTTTGGATCCTATAGTCTTACTCCTAATCTCTAAATCCCAAATTATTTTTTCACAGGGATTGTTACTGCGTTAGAGATCGGTTCTTGCCTCCTTGGTTAAATATCATAGTATAGCAGGACATGAAACGAGGTGAGTTAGACGGTTCATCTAATTGCCAAACATTGACGCATAATCTTCAATTGATATATGATGACTGCTGCTGTATCACTCCATTTTATTTTGTTCATCTTTTGTATCTTGTGTTTCAATAACATATATTCGAGTCATCATGGGAAGAAGGTCGATTACGAGGATATCATTGAAGATTTCAATTCTTAAAGTACTAAAAGAATGATTTGTTCAAATAAATATTATGCAACCAGGAGTTGAATAGGTAATTTTTATTATGTATCTAATTGTTATGTAAGACATTGTATTATATATATTATTATTGCTCGTTTGTTAATTTTTTTAGTGTGATAGGGCCCCATTTTTTAGTTTCGCACAGGGCCCCGGATTTTGCCGGCCCGGCCCTGACCTCACCTTACCTTCTACTCGCAGGTCTGCTCCGTCCTTGGTCGGGTGTGCCACTAATGTATCTTTTTTTATTGAAAAGGAGGATAACCCCGACCTCTATATTAGGACGATGCATGCATCCATATATTATTAATAGAACAAAATTCAGCAGCCGAACATGTCAGCAGCCTACCCACGCCTGGCCGAAGAAGGCTGATGTTGCACCAGAGCGGCCCAAGAGAGAGAGGAGGCCGTGCCACAGGTTCACTGGGCCTCAGTGGGTATCCTACATGTTCGGCCCAGAGGAACCCACCAGCGACTGATATAAGCGAGTGTAGCATGAGGGAAAGGCATCCTGTCTTGGATTAGATCGACCCGGCGGCTGTAGCGTGTATCAGTTTCCTTTGTACTTCATCCCCTTCCTCGAACTCCTCATGTAATCGCCACTATATTGAATCTCGCCATTGATCCGTGAGAGAGTAGTAGTTGGTACCTAACACGTGGTATCAGTCGCCAGCCCACCCCTCTTCCCCGTGCTGGAGACGCGCAAGCAGACAGCCGACCGTCAACGACTCATCGCCACCATGGATCCGACGCTCAAGTCCTACCTCGACAAGATGGTCGAGAACTTGACCAGGGCGAGCGACGACACCCGCGCCGACATCAAGCAGCTTGCGGGACGCATCGACACCCAGGCGGCGCAAGTGGAGGAGCTCTCCGCCTGGAAACCCGATCTGGAGGATCACATCGCCAAACTCCAGGAAGCGGTCGGGGCGCTGCAGAGCAAGCGGGCACCGACAGCGACAGCAACCATGGGTGGATCGCAAGCGGTGGATCTACCTGATCTAGCGCTGGGCGACACGATCCACGGGCCCGATGGCCACGGTGGTCCTCATCAACACCGGAGCGGGCCGCCAGCGGGAGGCATCCCGCCGGTGACCTCTCCGACCAATGGTACGCCGGATCTCTTATCCCAGGCGCGCGTGCTTGATACCGCACTGGGCCCTTGTCTTCCCCAGGGTCAGTTGGTAGCAGGGCTGGGGCAAACGACTCCGTCGGTCTCGTTTCCCCAATTTTCCGGCGAGAATCCTAAAATTTGGAGAACTATGTGCGAGCAATATTTCACAATGTTTCAAGTACATCCAGCCTATTTCATTCCCATGTCTACGCTACATTTCACTGGTCCCGCAGCGATCTGGTTGCAATCGGTCCAGCCAAAAATTGGCGAGCTCGATTGGGACGCGTTTTGCAACTTGCTCTGCTCTCGTTTTGGGCGAGATCGACATCAATTGTTGATTAGGCAATTTTACGCCCTTCGCCAGACTAGCTCTGTCTCAGATTACATTGAGCAGTTCGAAAACTTGATGAATCATCTTATTTCTTATTCTGATGCTGTCCATCCATTGTATTTTCTAACGAGGTTTGTGGAGGGCCTGAGGACAGACATCCGTGCTGTGGTGATGGTCCAACGTCCCAAGGATTTGGACACAGCTTGTGCACTGGCTGTCCTGCAAGAGGAAGTGGCTGAGGGTCACAAAGGTCCGTGGTACAGCCAGCCGAAGAGCTCTGGGTTATCTGGCCGCGCGCGACAGCCAACGCCGCTACCGTTGCCACCACCACCAGCGCGTGCGCCAGCTGCACATCCAGCAGCAGAGGATCGTCGGGGAACGGATGCAGCTCGCGCCAACGGTGACGCATCGAAGCTTACTGCCCTTCGCAACTATCGTCGCGCCAAGGGGCTCTGTTTCAATTGTGGAGAGCGGTGGGGGCATGATCATGTGTGTCCCCCAACTGTTAAGCTACATGTAATTGAGGAGATGCTCAGTTTGTTCAGCCTGGAAGCCTCTGATGAACAACAAGTTCTGCACCCAACAAATCAAGACCAGGGCGAGGCCCATGAACAAGTTTGGCAGTTGTCCTTGCAAGGAGTATCAGGTACAGATGCGCCCACATGCCTCCAACTGCACGGGTGGCTTCAGGGGCAGGAAGTATTGATGCTAGTCGATTCGGGCAGTTCTGCATCGTTCGTGTCTCAGCAAATGCAATCCAAGCTGAGAGGAGTTCAAGATATGCCACGTCCGGTGAGGGTAGCAGTAGCAAATGGATCTGAATTATGGTGCAAACATGAAGTATTGGGGTGTTCTTGGTATTCACAAGGCAATGTGTTTACCACCAATTTCAGATTACTACCGCTGGGTTGTTACGATGTCATTTTGGGCATGGACTGGTTGGAATATCACAACCCTATGCTTATTGACTGGCCAAGGCGTTGCATGCAAATCGAGCATGAGGGTTTTACAGTCGTTCTGCAGGGGATCACCTCCTCGGCCAGCAAGTGTGACACACTGAACCATATTCAGCTTGCAGGCATGGAAAAACAGTCAGTAGTAGCCTATGCAGTCCATCTCTGTTATGCCCAGGATTCAGAGGATGTCACTGACATAACATCACCGAACTGCCGCCAGAAGTCACCAAGGTCCTGCTGGAGTACGAGGATGTGTTCATGGAACCTATCGGGTTGCCACCCAAGCGCGATTGTGACCACCACATACCTCTGATGCAGGGTGCACAGCCTGTTAACATCAGGGCATATCGCCTGAAACCTGAGCTAAAAACAGAAGTGGAGCGTCAGATCGCGGAAATGCTCAAAGCAGGCATTATTCAGAAGAGCAGTAGTCCATTCTCCTCTCCCATCATCCTAGTGAAAAAGAAGGACGGAACTTGGTGAATCTGCATGGATTATAGAAGACTAAATGCCATGACAATCATCAGCAAGTATCCGGTGCCAATCATAGAGGATATCTTGGATGAACTAACAGGATCTAGTTGGTTCTCTACTTTGGACCTGCGGTCGGGGAACCATCAGATCCGACTAGCCGAGGGCGAGGAATTCAAGACGGCTTTTCAAACACATTTCGGCCATTTTGAGTACAAGGTGGTTCCTTTTGGCCTGGGAGGCGCGCCTGCAACCTTCTTGGGGGGATTGAATGTAACTCTGAAGCCAGTTAATCGCGTGTATGCTATGTCATTCTTCGACGACATCCTCATATTCAGCCGCACCTACGTGCTGCACATTCAGCACTTGCGTCAAGTGTTGTCGCTTCTCCGGAAAGATCAATGGTATGTCAAGAGGTCGAAGTGCGTGTTTGCACGGAGGGAGGTCAGTTATCTGGGGCACACCATCTCAGGCAAAGGGGTAGCGACTGATCAGAGCAAAGTAAAGCAAGTGGTTGACTGGCCAGTTCCAGTTTGTGTCAAGGATGTCCGAGCATTCCTTGGCCTGGCAGGGTATTACAGGCGTTTTGTTCGACAGTTTGGTATGCTCGCGCGACCACTGACAAATCTGTTACGCAAACACATTCAGTTCCAATGGACAACGGCAACTCAAGATGCATTCGAAGCCCTCAAAAATGCATTGACTTCAGCTCCTACTCTGGCCCTACCAAATTGCACTAAACCATTCGTGGTCGAAACAGATGCCTGCGAGTATGGAGTGGGCGCAGTCCTCCAACAGGAAGGGCACCCGATTGCCTACCTCAGTAAGGCATTAGGCCCACGAACCAAGTGTCTATCTACGTATGAAAAAGAATACTTGGCAATTGTTCTGGCTGTCGAGCAGTGGCGGCCCTATCTGCAGTTCGGGGAGTTTGTGATCAAAACCGACCAACGTAGCTTGGTGCATCTGGAGGAACAACATTTACACACTCCCTGGCAACAAAAAGCGTTCACCAAGCTCCTGGGGTTTCAATACCGTATATGTTATCGCAAGGGATCAGAGAATGGGGCCACAGATGCACTTTCCAGGCGGCCGGTGCTTTCTACTGAGCAAGTTCAGGCCATATCGGTTTGTCAGCCCGCGTGGTTGCAGGAGATAGTTAAGGGCTACGATGCTGACCCCAAGACACAACAACTGATCGCAAGGTTGACAGTGGCTCCCGTGGAGGACAGCCATTTCACTCTCAGCAAGGGCATTGTGCGTTTCAAAGGGCATGTCTGGCTGGGCAACAACACCCACCTGCAGCAACAGATCATGCGTGCATTGCACCACAGTGCGATAGGCGGCCACTCAGGATTTTCAGCTACCTACAGGAGAATCAAACACTTGTTTGCATGGCCCGGTATGAAACAACACATTAAGGAGCATGTCCAGTGTTGTCAGGTCTGCCAGCAGGCCAAACTGGACCGAGCTCAATACCCGGGGCTGCTCCATCCGTTGCCAGTGGCCAAGTGCTGTTGGGACTTGATTTCCATGGATTTCATTGGTGGGTTGCCTCCCTCTCGGCAGTACAACTGCATCTTGGTGGTGGTGGATACTTTCTCCAAGTTTGCCCATTTCATTCCCGTCAAACACCCCTACACAGCACAGACTATTGCCCAGCTCTACATCGACCAGATATACAGATTGCACGGCATGCCAGAGGCCATTATTTCGGACAGAGATGTTGTCTTCACCAGCAGGGTGTGGCAGGAGATTTTCAAGCTGCAAGGCGTCGAGCTGAAAATGAGCTCATCGCATCACCCTCAGACGGACGGGCAGACCGAAAGGGTCAACCAGTGCCTCAAAACTTACTTACGTTGCTTCGTCCACAGCTCCCCCAACAACTGGAGCAGGTGGATAGCATTGGCCGAGTTCTGGTATAACTCAACTTTCCACTCCACCCTCAACAAGACGCCATTCGAAGTGGTTTATGGCCAGGAGCCTCGACATCTGGGACTGGTTCCTGAACAAGCAACACCAGTTCCTGAGCTTAATGAGTGGCTGGAGGAATTGCAACAAATGCAAGATATCTTGAGGCAACATTTGGTGCGTGCCAAGCAAGTCATGAAGCAACAAGCAGACAAGAAAAGGACCCCGAGAGAGTTCCAGATGGGTGATCAGGTGTTTCTCAAGTTGCAGCCATACATCTAGACGTCCGTGGCGCGCCGGGCCAATCACAAGCTGAGCTTCAAGTTCATCGGGCCTTACACTGTGCTCCGTCGGGTCAATGAAGTCACATACAAGCTGCAGCTGCCTGAGGGATCATCAATCTTCCTGGTCTTCCACGTATCGCAACTGCGCAAGGCGCTAACTCCAGGTACGAGTGCCTCCTCTTCCCTTCCCTCACCCACTGACGCGGTTAATGTCCCAGCAGAGATATTGGACACAAGATGGCGCCGCGGCTCGAACAAAATGCGAGAACAAGGGCTGGTTCACTGGCAAGATCCCAAGGCTACTCCGGACACCTGGGAAGATATCGAGGATCTTCGCAGGCGTTTTCCCTCTGCTCCGACTTGGGGACAAGTCGTGTCTGAAGAAAGGGGGGGGGGGGGGGGGTCAGCAGCCTACCCACGCCTGGGCCGAAGAAGGCTGATGTTGCACCAGAGCGGCCCAAGAGAGAGAGGAGGCCGTGCCACAGGTTCACTGGGCCTCAGTGGGTATCCTACATGTTCGTCCCAGAGGAACCCACCAGCGACTGATATAAGCGAGTGTAACGTGAGGGAAAGGCATCCTGGCTTGGATCAGATCGACCCGGCGGCTGTAGCGTGTATCAGTTTCCTTTGTACTTCATCCCCTTCCTCGAACTCCTCCTGTAATCGCCACTATATTGAATCTCGCCATTGATCCGTGAGAGAGTAGTAGTTGGTACCTAACAGAACACCATAAGACCCGAAAAAAAAGCGAAGAACAAATCCTGAGGCCATATACCTCGCGACAATAACTCCCCTAGATAACCACTAACCCTATGATACAAGACACGACATAAACGAAAAATATACAACTCTTAGGCTACCCCTTCAAGAAGGAAACACCGCACGTGCACCGATGATGGCGAGTCCACCACATGGTTGAACTCGGATTCTCATCCCAAAAGCAAAGCTTCAAAAGGACAGGACGCAGGTGCGCGACGACATAGCCCCATCAGAGATCTTGTGTTTCCACCTTCTGACGACAGGCACCGCCCGACAAATCCGAGAGAGGCTCATGTGTCACCTGCCGAGCCGCATCGAACCCGGTCTGTTGATGAAGGGGATGTCCAATACAGCCACCAGTCTCAGAAGACCGTCACCATTCGGGATCCATACTCCGAGTCGTCCACACGACTTCGGAGTCCGTTGCCGTTGATGCAGAGGGGCCGTTGCCCCGATTTCGGGTGCTACAGGGAGCACCCGCCGGCGCGCCAGCTGCTGTCATCGCCCATACAACGGCAACCGCCGCAGCCATCCCGCATCAAGCGCCATCGACGCCTGAGGAAGCTCCGACTGCCACGCGCATCCTAGCCCGGACACGGGATCCCAAGATTGCCGCCACAAGGACCCACCACCTGGCCCGTCATCCCCGGCGGAGGGGACGCTGCCACCACCCTGATCGGATCAGGGTCAGCCGTCGCCATCGCGACCGCCAAGACCGGATCCGGGCTGAACGCCGCCGCCGCCACCACCGGCACGCCACACCCAACTGATCCACCCGCGCCGCCGCGGAGATCCCCGTCGCCGCCTACGCTGACCGGATCTGAGGGGGTTACGTGTCTCCACTAATGTATCTACTACCTACCTGTACGGCTTGCGACCTTAGGCTCAACTCCTGCACCTGATGTACTCAGCCAACAAACATGTCTCTCTAGTCAGTAACTCACTCACTCAGTCAGCCACAAGATGACACAGAGTACGTACTCCCTCCATCCCGAAATTTTTGTCTTAGATTTGTCCAAATACGGATGTATCAAGTCATATTTTAGTATTAGGTACATCCGTACCTAGACAAATCCAAGACAAAAATTTTGGGACGAAGGGAGTACGTAGCAATGCCTAGCTTGTTACAGCATGTATATCCATCCTAATTAACAAATGATGATTAAGAAAAGGGGCCAAGGTTTTACTTGCAGGGCTGCTGCTGTAGCCAGGAGTTGCCTGCATTCTTTTAGTGCGACCTTCTTCAGCCGCGACAGCTGAAAGTTCCGTTACTACAGGGAGAGCAGGCCCTATCTGCGTACCACTTGTTACGTATACGTAATTTCGGATCGCTAACACCAGCATTTTCAACCCACCGGCATCATCAGGCCCAACCAGAGAGAAACAGACTTATGAGAGGCCTCTACCCTCAAAAAGACTAGCATGTTAGGAGGGGACACCCCCATCCTTATAAATCTTGTTACGTCTCTTCCACAACCGATGTGGGACTAAACCCAACAATTTTCCCCCCACACATCGGTCACCCATGGGCCCGCTTACACCAGTGTTTCCAGCCCACCAACCATGACCGACCACCCGTGAGTTCACCGAGATTTATTCCGGGCACCTGGGCTCTGATACCACTTGTTAGAATAAATCCGAGGCGCTCCGTTGATCTATCGAGGACCAAGCAATCACACCAGGCACGACACCGAGATTTGTTAATGAGGTTCACCATCATGGCTACATCCCCGGGGCCCAACTACGAGCGCTCCTCCCCGTGACACCGTCACATTACCGCACCCCCGGCCGCCCGGGCGCCGGCACACACCGCCGGCTCCCCCGCTTGACTGTGTTATTATTTTGGTATAGGTTACATCGTGTGTTTACCCCCGATATATATGAGAGGCCTAGGATACAGGTGTCCTATTAGGACATAATTCCTATCATGTTTACACACAGTTCAAAACCAAGTCCAACTGTAACCTATCTTGTACAATAATATTCGACACAATTTTAACATCACAAGTAAATATGC
The DNA here is from genome assembly GCA_963921465.1 of Triticum timopheevii. Taxonomy (NCBI): domain Eukaryota; kingdom Viridiplantae; phylum Streptophyta; class Magnoliopsida; order Poales; family Poaceae; genus Triticum; species Triticum timopheevii. The sequence continues at coordinate 661,588,272 of OY997266.1, forward strand.
ATCGGGGCATGTATGTAATCTTTCTCTAATAAACTCAGACAACAGCCGCCAACAATTTGACAAGGAAAGATGGGCTTCAATAGTTAAATTTGTTTATCAGTTCCATTTTCTCGGTGCATAAACATGACCAATGCAATAGTTAAATTTGTTTATCAGTTCCATCGTCAAGAGCTTCTGAATTTTACCTTTGGCAACAAATGACAAGTGGATGTGCCCACTCTTGCATAAGGTCAACTGCTGACCTGACAGAGTTTTTAACATTAGTTACATCAGCCTGCAAGAGGTACAGATAAGCATCATTTCAGTTTTTTAATAGAACAAACAACAGAAAATAGTACTCAATGCAATCCTTTTCCTTGCAGACACACGTTGTGATGCATCATTGCAAGCACCTTTTTCCTTGCAAACACACGTCGTGATGCATCCTTTTCCTTGTCATTTTAGTTGCAAGCAAACTAGAAATGGTTTGCGGAGCCAATTGCAAGCACCCTTTTTTTAGTTCTAATGCATATATTGTTTGGTCTATTTTTTTAGTTCCAAGGCAATTGCGGAGAAGCCCTATGGAATGAAGATAATAAAGTGGAGAAATCCCAAGCCTTCAGATGAGCCTTTTGAGATTCACAGGCATATCCCCTTGTCCTTGAAGACATACATCGATGCAGCACGTGAGGATGATGGTGATCTGTTTTCTTTATCAGCAAAAACCGAGCATTTGGATACACAATCTTGTGAAAAACCTCGTTAGCCTTGAGAAGAAGCAAGACTTGTTTGTGGAGAAGCCCTACGGAATGAAGATAATGAGGAGGAGAAACCCCATGACTTCTTAGGCCAATCATCATTTGTTAAAGTTTGTTCGATAGGCAAACATGCACATTGAGTAGATAGATAGGAAAATGGAGAGCTCCTCTTTGGCACCCTCAGCGCCACTTAGGCTACTTGGCGCTCGAAGGCGAGCAGTAGTGCGCTGGCCCAGCATCGCTCGCATCCAGCAAGAACAAAAATCTTCAGCTTTATTATTCCCCGAGATGTGGGATTCGAATCGGCATACACCGTCGACAGCCTTGGCGCAACGACCACAGCACCGTGATCACTTTTCTTGCATTATATCTGAAAACAAGCGCTATTGAACCATTGTTTCAGTCCAACAATAAATTATTTGAAAAAAGAAAACATAATTTTGAAAAAGAATTCATGGAATTTAAAAAGTTCAATGTTTTTGATTTTTTGCAAGGATTTTTAAAAAGTTTTGGTAAAATTCATGAATTTGAGAAACATTTACATGATTTAGAAAAAACAAATCATGGATTTGAAAAACTTTGATCAATTTTGATACGAAAAGTTCACGAATTTGGAAAAAGTTCACCGGCTTTTGAAAAATAGTTCACAGATTCAGAAAAAGATGATCGAATTTTGATAAAACAAAGTTCATGGCGACGGCTGAGAGCGTGTCAAGTGGCGTGCTTCAAGCCCACCGAGAGCGACCCTTGCGGGGCTACCCAAGGAATACTCGCTGGTTATTTGCTCTCCTTTAACCGGCGCATCGGGCGCCAAATATGGTTTGGCAGGTAAATGCGCATGTTTTGTTTGCGCGCAATGTTTATTGTCTCTGAGACCAGACAACGTGGGCCGGAATCTAGTCAGCCTCAAGTTAAAGGGCCCATCTCGCCGCTTGCCGTCCAGTTCGCACTTCCCATTTTCGCTAAAAAAAAGGTTAATTAAACTTTAAAAAAAGCTACTATAAAAAAAGGTTAACTCGATCGCCTCCTCCAGTAGCATTCCCCACCGCCACGCTCGTCTCCGCCGGCGACGGCGGCCATGTAACACTGACACGGCGAAGGAGGAGGAACCGCAGCCGCAGATTCTGCACCTGGACATGCCGGCGCGGCGGATAGCGCAGGGTCACGGCGGCCGCGTCCGCATTCCGCAACGCCGTCCTCCCGGTCCGCTCGCTCGCCGGCGGCAGCGTCACGCACCGAGGTACGCATGTGCGTGGGCGCCTCCCCGTCGTTCGTCCTCCATCAGTGAAACTAGCCGGGTTCCGCATTCTAAGTAAGTAGTAGCTTTAGCCGAGCAGCCACTAGGCCAGGGAAGCGTTAGTGATATTTGGGAGTGATAAACCTATCTATATCTACATCAAAAAATTTGAATTCAAAATTTGATTTGAAATTTCGTCCGAATTTTTTCCGGAATTTCGTGGTTACCATGGTAACCGCAGATTCCGGTGTCCCACGAGAAAAAAAGTACGCTCGGGATCCAAAACCTTGATAGTCATCGAAGTTCTCATTTTCTTTATAACAGTAATTCAATGTATTCCTTCCATTACTGAAAGACACTGAAGAATTGGTGAACAATTTGAACTGCACTAACGATCTCTTCAAGTTCGTTAGAACCATGAGAGCAAGATTCCAAGCGGTTGCCATCAAAGGTATTCCATGTTTCCTTGCAGAACTGTATCAAGTCCATTTTCCCCCAAATGCCAATTAGAGTTGTGGGTGATGTCCATGAGAGGCACTCTTTTCCCCCAAGAGTAACTCTGTTAATGTTGCTGCAATAACGTTCTCTGTATGTATCGGGTATTTTAGCTAAATTTCCACCAGTTTGTTTTAATCAAGTGAGTGTCGAGATGAACTGTTATGTCTGTATGATGGGAGGCTGGCAGCAGGTTTTACGAGCTATAATATCATGGGAACTTGAATTGTAACGTCCTGTATGGCCTAACCTTGTTAATAGTCTTGGTAATGTACTCATCATTTAGTTTTCTGCTCTCTTTTTTTGTGGGGAACTGGCAGGTGCTCTGCCTTTGCATTAAAGATTAGGAATTTACAAGAGAGTGACAGCCCGAAGGGAAAAATGAAAAGAAACTGCAATGTGGCGCCAATTGTTCAGGGAGGGTGGGTGGGTGTGGCCTTTCATAGGCGTCAGCAAACTGCTTAAGGTCAGTCAGCGTTAGGGAAGCCACACTGTCCGTCGAACAAGCTTGATCTTGGAAAATCCTACGGTTTCTCTCGTTCCAAATATTCCATGCGAAGTAGGCTGCTGTAGAAGCAACATGTTTTGGTCCCGAAGTGATCGATTTCCACCAAGCGGCAATTGATGTTGGCTTGCTCAAGTTTGTTGCTGTTTGGGTCAATGCAGGGTGCTGCAGTTTATGCCATACGTGGATTTTTTTTTTCGAAAGGGAGGGTTCCCCGGCCTCTGCATCAGAAAGATGCATACAGCCACATTTATAAATAAATAAAGTAGTTCAACAATGTCTTGCAAAGTGCTGCAACAAAGGATACTGGCTCACACAGAGCAAGGAAAATAAAACAAGGCCCAAAAGCCACAACCGGCTGGCATAATAAAGAGAGATAGGTAAACTAAGCGCCTATCCTATTACATGACCGCCATCCAAACCGGTTGAAGATATCCCGCGCTACCATCTCCCACCGGACAGATCCAGTAACCAAACGCGCCCTGGCCTCTGTCGGAGTGAGTAATGACCACGTACGGATTAGCGCAGCCAATTTGGCAGCAATCTTGTCAATCAGTTTTTTTTAAACCACCACATGTATTGATTAACCAAGATTGTTATTACAATCAATCATTACAAAATTCACCACGCAGGGCGAAACATCTTAACAAGGATACCATCCGATCTATTACTGAAACTAAATTTGCAATCGTATAGGCCACAACATTAGCCGAACGATTAATCTTGGAGTATTTAAAATTATTTATAAGTTTTGATAAACTCCTTCCTTCCTTTTTCAAATCAGCCATTGAAGACCTGTCTTCTATTTCATTTGCAAGGGACGCAACCACAAACACACAGTCAGTCTCCAAAATTATAGGATTGTGAAAGGTAATACCTATATATAGACCCGCAATGCATGCTCGTAGTTCCGCCTCCTCCACGCTTTTACAAAGCCCAATGTAATCCCAGGAAGAGACGAAGGCCTTCCCCAAAGAGTCCCTGACCATCACACCCACACTTGCAGCGTTAATGCTCTCCACAAAGCTTGCATCAACATTGATCTTAATATAATCCGAAGGAGGGGGTTGCCATAACACCTGAGTTTCCATAGGGTTAGAAACAATTTTTAAACCAGACAGCAGACCTTTACCTTTATTTTTCGAGTCCACCTCTGGGCAGGATTGAATTGCGACAAATGACGACCAATAATTCTCCACAAAAATAGCATATGCCGAGACAAGTTCCTTCCCCATACCAAATATCAAGTCATTCCTCAAGTACCAGGCTCTCCAGAAAATGAAAATAATTTGGTCACGCAGAGTAGCCTTCAATTGGTCCAAAAGAATAAGAAACCAATCAGACCCCGGGTGCTTAAAAACTCCTCCCCAGGAAGATCCCATATATCCCTCATTGCCATATGCAACGCATATGCCTTGGGGCACTTGACTAGTGCATGAAACATATTTTCATCTTCCACTCCGCAAATAGAACATGTACTAAGAGTGGCTTGGTGATGCATAACTCTTTTTACCTAGATGGCCAAGCTGTTCGTAGCGACACGCCAGGCAAAAATACGGATCTTCTGAGGAACATTGGCCTTCCAAATAATATCCCAAATCTTCCTCTCCCGCAACACCGCGCCACTGTATTGCCCTTCATCTTCTTTACGTTCCTTTAGATTACGCACTTTTAACCGAGAACAAACCATTCTTCTCAAAATGCCAAGCTATAAAATCAGCTTCCCCTGACGACTGAAGACGTAGACTTAAAATCTTCTCTGCATCATGTGGATAAAATAAGTGCCTAACCAAATTCTCATCCCATCTCCTCGGTCCACTCAAAATTAAGTCAGACACCCATTTAATCCTGGTCCTGTTCTTCTTTGCAGTAACCTTAAGACCAGAGATTCTTGGTAGCCAATTATCTCTCCAAATATTAATATTAGATCCATCACATACTCGCCAAATAACACCCGATTTAAGCAGGTCCAAACCATGCAGAATACCTTGCCAAGGAAGCGAAGCTGATTGTGGAAAAACAGTGTCAAGGATATGCCCATGGGGATAATATTTCGCCTTCATCACCTTTGCGCATAAGGACTCAGGGTTAACCACCAATCTCCAAGCCTGCTTAGTTAGCAGAGCTTGGTTAAATAATCTGAGATCACGGAAACCCATACCTCCCTCACCTTTAGGCTTAGTCAGTTTGTCCCAAGCCAACCAGTGAGTTTTCCTCCTCTCATCCTCGTCACCCCACCAAAAGTTCCTTATAACATGAGATAGCTCCTCACAAAGCGATGTCGGGAATTTAAAGATACCCATGTCATAAACTGGAAGAGCCTATTTGATCAACGTTTCCTTTGCCCCACTAGATACATATTTTTCAATCCAATCCGATAAAATTGTAAGAGCTTTTTCTTTAGTAGATTGAAATTTACCCGCCTTCATTCTTCCTTGTGGCACCGGAAGCCCAAGATATTTGTTCTCAAAACCTTCAGCAGTAATTTTCAAGATTACCATGACAGACACTTTGTTTTCGATACTACACTTCTTCCGGAACATAATAGAGCATTTATCTGCGCTCAATAACTGTCTAGTCCCCTTCTCGTAAGTTGAAATGATATTTTTAATTGTCAACGCTTGATCAATGGACCCCTTGAAAAACACAAGGCAATCATCGGCAAATAAAAGATGAGAGATACCCGGAGCATGCCTATTCACCTTGAAATCTTGGAGAGCTCCTCTAGCACATGCATCCTGAAGCAACAAAGAAAGAGCTTCCGCCACCAGCAAAAATAGGTATAGAGATAAAGGGTCCCCTTTCCTGAGACCACAAGAAGGGGAGAAAGTTTCCAAAAGATGACCATTAAAGCGCACAGAAAATTTGACAGATGTGACACAAGCCATAATCCATTTTATCCAAACTACATCAAAGCCCAATGCACCCATCATCCTTTTCAGAAAGTGCCAATCCACCCGATCATATGCTTTTGCTAAATCCAATTTATAAGCACAAAATTCGCCTCGACTGTCTTTTAACATGCTCAAAGAATGCATACATTCAAAAGCTATAAGAGCATTATCAGAAATTAATCTTCCAGGAATAAAAGCTCTTTGGGTTGGAGAGATCATACCATCAAGAATTGGTCTCAGCCTATTTACGAGGCACTTAGAAATAATTTTATAAATAACATTGCATAGGCTGATAGGTCTGAACTCTTTAATAGATTGGGGATTCTTCACCTTTGGAATAAGAACAATAGTTGTATCATTTACCCCCTCAGGCATTAAACCGGTGATAAAAAACTGCTTAACTGCACGAATAATATCCTCTTTGAGGAGTCCCCAATTACGTTGAAAGAATCTTGCAGGAAATCCATCGGGACCTGAGGCTTTTAGGGGGGCCAATTTGGAAGAGAGCATCACTGATTTGTTGGTCCTAGAAAGGCTTGCATAAGTCATTATTCATATCGTCATTGACAAGCGGTTTCACAAGAGGAATAATAAGAGAGGGATCAACAAAATCATCACTCGTATACAGGTGCTTAAAAAAGGAATTAGTGATCTCATGAATCTCCTCCACATTCTCAGTAATGGTTCCATCATTCCTCCTTAGACTAGATATATTATTTTTCTTAGCCCTCCACGTGGCTTTAGAACGAAAGAATTTTGTATTCCTATCCCCCCATTTTATTTTATCAATCCGCGATCTTTGCTTCCATAAAATTTCTTCTTTATATAGCACCTCATCCATGTCCTTCAGAATTCTCTTACTCTCGACCATAGCCTCATGATCATTTCTTTTATATAGAACATTTAGTCTCTTCCTAGCCATATCAAGTTTCTTGGGAAGATAACCAATATGCTGTCTACTCCAGCCATGCAAATTATTCATAACTCTACTCAGATTATTGGCCACATCCTTCAAATCCTCAATGTACGTACCTTCATTCCAACAAGATTTAATCTGGTCTTCCAACACCCCTCCTTCCCTCTCCCAATAAGCCTCATATTTTAGTTGTTTAACAATTCTACACTTGCGAGGAAAACCCAATAATTGAATAAGTAGTGGGCAATGATCTGACCTTGAGCTCATAATATGTGAAACCTTACAATCCGGAAATAACGAACACCATAGGGGACATGCCACCGCACGATCCAGTCGCACCTTGACATTTTTGCTGCCATCTTTCTTATTATTGTAGGTCCAGGGAGTACCATGGAAGCTCAGATCAAAAAGATTACAATCAGAAAGGACGTTCCTGAAATTACCCATCAGCGTTTCCGACCTCTTATGGCGGGAAAAATGTTCAGTCTGCCACATTGCTTCATTAAAACCCCCCACCATAAACCAAGGACCAACACCGACAGGTCTAAGTCTGTGCAAAAGATCCCACATTACGTACCTTTGATTTGCCTTTGGTTCCCCATAAACGAAGGTACTCCTCCATTTTGTGCCATTTCCAGACGAAATGTACATGTCAATGAAATGCTTGCCAAACTTATTCAACTCCAGAGTATACACATCATCCCAAAATACGGCAAGGCCTCCACCCTTTCCTTGAGCTGAAACAGTAAACACATTTTTCATACCCAAAGGATAACGCAAACATTCAACATATTCTTTATTTTTTCTTGTCTCGGAAAGAAAAATAACATTGGGCTGGTGCTTCTTTGAGAGACACACAAGCTCTTGAACTATGCGAGGTTGACCCAAACCCCGACAGTTCCAGCTCAGGATTTTCATGGCTCCTGACGGGCGCTATCATTCGCGCCCGTCAGTTAACCGACAACCCCTGGGTCGGTAGCTTCCTTAACAGATTCACCTACATCTCTCCCCTCACCTACAGATTCTCTTCTTTTCTTGAGACACCTCCTCACCCCCATCCACTTCCTTAGTTACATGAGTAACCACCCCATCTACCCCTAACACAACCTCAACTCTCTCAACACAAACTCTCTTACAAGAAGAAATCTCAAGGCTCTCAGTACTATTACTATTCATGTTGATGATGAAGTCCTGGTCCTCCTGGCACCTCCTCTTAGAGCCCACCGTGCTCTCAAGGATGCCCAAGAAATCAACTTTTTGGTTGGAGAGCTCACTCCCACTGTTTGGCGGGGTCGGGACTCCGAACATGACATGCTTGACGCCGGCGTACTGCACCTCCGCACGCTCCTCGCGCTCCTCTTTGTAGACGCGCTTCGAGCGCCCCCAAACAGTCTCCGAGCCCTTTGCATCAAAGCTCGGACGCAAACCACCTAGTGCAGGAGCCGCCACATGCTCCACTGGACCACCCAAAAGTAGTCCAGTAGGTCTTGTCGACGTCTTGAGGGAGTCCTGAGAGGTAGCAGCTGCGCGCCGTCCGGGAGTCCATCTTGCATCCTGGGCGCACCCAAGTCAAAGTCGAGGTGCACCCCAGGGGACCTGTAACCCGCCGCATCAGGCAACGGCAAGCCGCTTTGCTGCCCAGGTGTCCCATGTAGCTTGAGAACTTCCTGATTGTTTACTTGTGGAGTCACAAGATCAACCTGGACCATGTGAATGGTAGGCTCCTCCATATGCACCTCCGTGGCCAGACTAGGGGCACCCTTTTTGATGTAGTTGGCACCCCCATCAGCCTGACCGGAAGACTCCAGCGCTAAGACTGGAGGCATGTCCTTTGACCCGGAGCCAGCCAGCACTGGTCTCCCCTCCTGGGAGAAACCAAGTACACGCAGCCCAGGATCAGTCTCCGTGGACACCGCGAGTGCCCCCTGCTCGGCTAGAGATTGGAGCAGCAGGGTCGCAGCCACAGACAAGTTCTGAACTACCATAGCGACCACCAATATAACCTTGTCCGGCAGCTTGATGTTCGCCATGTTCTCATCTTCTTCCCGAGAATCCGACAGCCCCCAATAGTCTAGGTGCCACCGGAGTCGAGCAGACGCCTTGAGCTCGAGGGAGTAGTTCGCCTTGCGCTGCTCCATTGGGATGCTGCGGAACTTAGCCGTTGTATGCCCCACAATACCACAACACAAGCAGAAATTAGGGAGTTTCTCACATTTGACATTGAAACTGATTTCCTCAGTGGTACCTGATACGTCTCCGACGTATCTATAATTTTTGATTGTTCCATGCTATTATATTACCCCTTTTGGATGTTTATGGGCTTTATTTTACATATTTATATCATTTTTGGGACTAACCTACTAACCGGAGGCCCAGCCCGTATTGCTGTTTTTTTGCCTATTTCAATATTTCGAAGAAAAGGAATATCAAACGGAGTCCAAACGGAATGAAACCTTCGGGAGCGTGATTTTTGGAACGAACGTGATCCGGAGAACTTGAAGTGCAAGTCAAGAAGCAGACGAGGCCTCCAGGAGATAGGAGGGCGCGCCCCCTGTCTCCTTGGCCCCACAGACGGCCACCGACGTACTCCTTCCTCCTATATATACCTACGTACCCCAAAACATCCAGGGAGCCAAAGAAACACAATTTTCACCGCTGTAACCTTCTGTATCCGGGAGATCCCATCTTGGAGCCTTCGCCGGCGCTCCGCCGGAGGGGGAATCGACCATGGAGGGATTCTACATCAACACCATAGCCCCTCCGATGAGTTGTGAGTAGTTTACCACAGACCTTCGGGTCCATAGTTATTAGCTAGATGGCTTCTTCTCTCTTTTTGGATCTCAATACAATGTTCTCCCCCTCTCTTGTGGAGATCTATTCGATGTAAACTCTTTTTACGGTGTGTTTGTCGAGATCTGATGAATTGTGGGTTTATGATCAAGTTTATCTATGAGAAATATTTGAATCTTCTCTAAATTCTTCTATGTATGATTAAGTTATCTTTACAAGTCTCTTCGAATTATCAGTTTGGTTTGGCCTACTAGATTGCTCTTTCTTGCCATGGGAGAAGTGCTTAGCTTGGGGTTCAATCTTGCGGTGTCCTTTCCCAGTGACAGTAGGGGCAGCAAGGCACGTATTGTAATGTTGCTATCGAGGATAAAAAGATGGGGTTTGTATCATATTGCTTGAGTTTATCCCTCTACATCATGTCATCTTTCTTAATGTGTTACTTTGTTCTTTATGAACATAATACTCTAGATGCAGACAGGAGTCGGTCGATGTGTGGAGTAATAGTAGTAGATGCAGGCAGGAGTCGGTCTACTTGTCACGTACGTGATGCCTATATACATGATCATGCCGAGATAATCTCATAATTATTCGCTTTTCTATCAATTGCTCGACAGTAATTTGTTCACCCACCGTAATACTTACTAGATCATGATGTTGCGCGTTGCAGTGCCCGTCTATTTTGACAATAGAGTTGTAGGAATTTGCATATCTATGAAGGCAGTACTATGCCATTTGATCATAACTGTAATCATAAGCTCGTAACTTCAACATTATATTTGTAGAACATCTTTAACCAATCTAAAGTGCAGAACCAAACTACAGGATATAGCAAAGTTGATTTACAATCAGCCAAGAGCACAAGAGTGCAGAGAATAATTCCAAACTATGTTCAAAGATATCCTTATTATTTAAACAAAGATTAAAAAACATCAGTGGAAGACATGAGCGTCAGTTCTATACCGCATCCCCTGCGGTGTGTCGCTGTCGGGTTGCCGCCTTCTTGTGGTCGTTGTGGCAGCTACCTGAACACCATTGGCGTTGGCAGTGTATTTGTGCTAGCTCCAACATAGCAACTATTTATGGTAGCTCCAACATAGCAGCTGATCCCTGTCCAGAGATATGTGGTCTTTGGCAAGCATGTGCTATTGTAATAGGATCCTTGATGCCATAAATTTGGAATTTGACAAATATATTATTAGATAATAGAAAATATTCAGTAAATGCTTGCATGAACATTAATATGTATATCCACGACCTTGACCAGTCTAGAATTTGGTTTGTCCGTATGGGAGCTGGCCGAGGGCTACTTCGGCTTATGGGGCTTGAAATCATGCTCCGTTCTTGTAGTCTTACATGGATTGTCTTCCAAACCGGTATTCAAACCTGTTGAATGCATTACTTGACATGGAAATTACACTGAAAAGTGAGTGTTGAAAACCCATTCCCTGTAATACCTGATTGGGCATGATAAAATAATAAAAGAAATCAATGTGATATGATGCCATGTCAAAATATAAGCATGTAAAACTATAAACAACTATGTGCTACAGTAGACAGGAGAAAGCACATGTATATGGGAATGGAAGGAATATTAAAATCTCTTTACAGTTTTCAGGATTCATTGAGAACGATTGATATACCTTTGCGGGACTTCACATGTCTATAGAATAACATACTTCTCACATGTCTAATGATACCCAATCCGCAGTCTCACTGCAACCAATTACACATAATAGCCAAACACTGCTTACAGATACCACAAACTATTTAACTGTTATCATGACGTGTAACGAATTGTAATAGACACTTTTTTTTAATTTGCAATGGCATGATAAGGCTATAGGTATGTAGCCAACATGCTTTATATGCGTAAACATGCTTTACATGCATGAAACGTAATAGTCTATTAGCCTCACCAATTTTCGATACATAAGGCCAAGATTCAGAGTCTAGTAATCTGATGTTTGAGCTGGCGTGCAAAGTCTCATGTCTGATACCATGAGAAACAACTGGGTAAACATGTCTAATACCATGAGAAAAAGTAGAAGTGCATGAGAAAATCTTGTAAACTGAGATTCTAGCGTACCTAAAAGAGCACAGCATATGCAGGCAACAACTTGCTTGTTGCATTCTTTCAAGGCTTTTCTGTTCCTATCAGAAACTCTTCCCATCAATCATAATACATGATATTCAGATAATTCACATGACCCTGTTGCTACCAGTAGCCTGCACCCTTTGCATGGAACACAAGATGCAGATATCTTTGTCTTTTGAGTCATTAGATGCAACAACAAAAAAAAATTCTTACCTTGCTGGCGTGCAAAGTCTCATGTGAGCGACAACAGCGCGGGCCGGGAGATATGCTGGCTCATGGACAATGACCAGGTGTGCTTGTTCCTCGGCTCCATTGTGCTCTTCTCCATGATCTCCTTGATTTCTGTCTATGACCTCGACGCCGTACGTCTGATCATTGTCTTCACTCTGGATCTCTGGCTCGATGTTGCCCTATTTGATCCTGGTGCATAAATATATCTGGTGCTTCTCCTCTTCACGTGCTTCCCAACTAATGGCACATCAGAACACAACCTTTCCATTGGTAATTTAATCAACGAATTCCCGAATTCAAATCCGTTCTTTTAAGCTCTTACAAGCAACTGAATTCTCAACACAACAACGGGTGCCAGAGCAAATAAATTCATCAACGACACATAAAGATCGTCCTAAACTCCTAATGGCAGCGACACATGAAGAACCTAATTCATTGGGTTAAATACCTTGGCAGGTGCCCATAGCGCAATATAGCAGCGATGCCGGTGGAGATCTCCAGCTCTCGATCTCATCATCACTGGGAGAGCAGAGAGATGAAGCGGAAGAGAAGGAGCGGCTGGAGGGGAACACGGAAGGCGGCAGGGTAAGGCAGCGTTCTCGCGGGATCAAGAGGAGATCGGTCGGGAGGTGGACAGCGCCAAGAAGGTTGCGAGGTAGGAGAACGACAGTGATGGCGGCGGCGCTAGAGAAGAGGGATAGCAAGTGGCAGAGGTGAGGGGAATGAGCGGATGCACAACACAGTTAAGCCCACAAGGCCCAATTAAACAGTAGACGCCCAAATTTGTCACCGGAGCAGCGGCCCAACACGGTTATCAATCGTTGGTAGGTAGTAAAGAAGCGAGCGTACCTGGGATACACATCCAATAGGACGAGCGAAAATGCTCCAAAGTGACGATCGAACGGCTGGGAACGCTGATGGCCTGGGAGGGCAGGAAAACTGCGCATTTATAATGTCTTTAAATGCTATCTTGAGAGAAGCCACTAGTGAAACCTATGGCCCTTGGGTCTATCTTTTATCATATAAGCTTTCAATCTACTTTTATTTGCATCTTTACTTTTTGCATCTATATTATAAAAAACTAAAAATATATTTATCTTATCATAGTATCTCTATCAGATCTCACTTTCGCAAGTGGCCGTGAAGGGATTGACAACCCCTTTATTGCGTTGGTTGCGAGTTCTTTGTTTGTTTGTGTAGGTGCGTGGGAGTTTTGAGGAGCCTCCTATTGGATTGATACCTTGGTTCTCAAAAATCTAAGGGAAATACTTACGCTACTCTACTGCATCACCCTTTCCTATTCAAGGAAAACCAATGTAAGCTCAAGACGTAGCAAAAAGGATTTCTGGCGCCGTTGCCGGGGAGGCTTCCACCAAGTCAAGTCAAGATTCGACCTCCCGCCAACATGCGATTTCTGGCGCCGTTGCCGGGGAGGTCTTCGCTCAAGTCAAGACATACCAAGTACCCATCACAAACTCATCTCCCTCGCATTTAAATTATTTGCCATATGCCTCTCGTTTTCCTCTCCCCCACTTCACCCTTGCCGCTTTATTTGCCCTCTCTTTCCCAATCTCTCTCTCTCTCTTTCGCTTGCTTCCTCCCCCTTGCTTTTGTTTGCCGTTATGTCTGAAATTGGGGAGATTATCGTTGATATGGACAATAATAATATGGAAAATTCTGAGGCTCTGGCTGAAGAACCCCCTATCTTGCATACTAAAAAGTTTTGAATCGGTAGTGGTAACATTATTTGAAAAGGTGTTATTCAAGATTTCTTTACTTGTGCCAGTGCTTTACCTTCCATGGGTGGTTCTATTCTTCATAGAACTAGTATTCTTGTGGATGCTATCGCTATGCTTGTAGTTGAACTTGAAAGACAATTTATGCATATGCATCCTTGCATACAAAGAATTTTCGTAGAATTTTCCAACATTGAGCATTCTTCTGTTAAGCACGCTGTTACTATCTTTTTGGCTCATGAGTTTAGATTTATAATAAGAGAGGCCAAGGAAATCTTAGCGCACTATAGGGTGGACGCCGGCGGTCCTCCCATTGAGGCGGTCCTCTTTGATCAAGAGGAAATTAGGCGTTTTCAATCTTCAGACTATGTTGCTTTCAATGAAAACCTTAGAAAAAAGGTTCCTACCAATGTCTTGGTTGATAGAATTTCCGAAATTAATAATGATTTTTCTCTTCGAAATAATGAGCTAGGATACTCTCTTGAGTATGGGCTCACGAGATTTTGCCAAAAGAATGCTTTTAGTGATGAATTAGTTGTGCATTATGAAGGGCCAAAGGAGGAACCCGTTCCTCCCGAGATTGATCTTGGGGACTTTTGTCCCACTAAATTTAGCCCTTTTGATTAATTTTGCTTGCCTCAAAGAAAACTTGATGACAAACATAGAGAATATGAGATGAGTTTTCAAGATCTATCTTATTATTATGGCACTACGTACTTAGATCTATCTTCGCTTTTATGCCTAGCTAGGGACGTTAAACGATAGCGCTAGTTGGGAGGCAACCCCAATTTTCTTTGTGTTTTTTTGTTTTTGTTTCTGTTTAGTAATAAATTTTGCATCTACCTTCTGTTTAGATGTGTTTTTATGTTTTAATTAGTGTTTGTGCCAAGTAGAACCTATAGGATAACCTATGATGATAGTTGATTTGATTCTGCTGAAAAACAGAACCTTCGCCGCACTAATATAATTTTGTTAAATCACAGAAACGTGATTTTGCGTTGATTCTTTTTTCTGCTGATCAATAGACAAATTTTCCAGGACTTCCTATTTTGGTAGGATTTTTAGAGTTCCAGAAGTTTGCGTTAGTTATAGATTTCTATAGACTGTTCTGTTTTTGACAGATTCTGTTTTTCGTGTGTTGTTTGCTTATTTTGATGCATATATGGCTAGTAAAATAGTTTATAAACCATAGAGAAGTTGGAATACAGTAGGTTTAACACCAAAATAAATAAAGAATGATTTCATTACAGTACCTTATGTGGTGGTTTTGTTTTCTTTCACTAATGGAGCTTATAAGATTTCCTGTTGAGTTTTGTGTTGTGAAGTTTTCAAGTTTTGGGTAAAGCTTTGATGGACTATGGAATAAGGAGTGGCAAAAGACAAATCTTGAGGATGCCCTTGGCACCCCAAGATATTCAAGAATAGCCAAAAGCCTAAGCTTGGGGATGCCCCGGGAAAGCATCCCCTCTTTCGTCTTCGTTCATTGCTAACTTTACTTGGAGCTATATTTTTATTCGCCACATGATATGTGTTTTGCTTGGAGCATCATGTATTATATTAGTCTTTGCTTTTTAGTTTACCACAATCATCCTTGCTGTACACACCTTTTGGGAGAAGCCTACTTGATTAGAATTTATTAGAATATGCTATGTGCTTCACTTATATCTTTTGAGCTTGATAGTTTTTGTTCTAGTGCTTCACTTATATCTTTTAGAGCACGGTGGTGGCTTAATTTTGTAGAAATTGCTAGTCTCTCATGCTTCACTTATATTATTTTGAGAGTCTTTTAGAACAGCATGGTATTTGTTATGGTTATAAAATTGGTCCTAAAATGATAGGCATCCAAGTTGGGTATAATAAAAACTATCATAGGAAGTGAATTGGATGCTATGATCAATTTGATACTTGATAATTGTTTTGAGATATGGAAGTAGTGATATTAAAGTCATTCTAGTCGGGTGGTTATGAATTTAAAGAATGCTTGTGTTGAAGTTAGCAAGTGCCGTAGCATGCACGTATGGTTAAAGTTGTGTAACAAATTTGAAACATGAAGTGTACCTGGCTTGTGCATACTTATGAGTGGCGGTCAGGGACGAGCGATGGTCTTTTCCTATCAATCTATCCCTCTAGGAGCATGCGCGTAGTGTAGTGCTTGGTTTTTGATGACTTCTAAATTTTTGCAATAAGTATATGAGTTCTTTTGACTAATGTTGAGTCCATGGATTATACGCACTTTTACCTTTCCACCATTGCTAGCCTCTTCGGTACCGTGCATTGCCCTTTCTCACCTTGAGAGTTGGTGCAAACTTACACACTGCATCCAAACCCCGTGATACGATACGCTCTATCACACATAAACCTCCTTATATCTTCCTCAAAACAGCCACCATACCTACCTATTATGGCATTTCCGTAGCCATTCCGAGATATATTGCCATGCAACTTTTCACCGTTCTGTTCGTCATCATAATGACATACATTAATTTTGTCATATTGCCATTGCATGATCATGTAGTTGACATAGTATTTGTGGTAAAGCCACCATGCATAATTTTTCAAATTTGTCACTCTCGATTCATTGCACCATCCCGGTACACCGCCGGAGGCATTCATATAGAGTCATCTCTTGTTCTAGTTTCGAGTTGCAATTCATATGTTGTAATCAATGAAAGTGTGATGATCATCATTATTAGAGCATTGCCCAAAAAGAAAAAAAAGGAAAGAAAAAAAAGAAAGGCCAAAAGAAAAAAAGGGCCAAACGAAAAAAGAAAAAGAAAAAAAAGAAAAAAGAAAGAAAAAGAAAAAAGGAAATAAATAAAAGGGCAATGTTACTATCTCTTTTTCCACACTTGTGCTTCAAAGTAGCACCTTGTTTTTCACATAGTGAGTCTCATATTTTGTGCTTCAAAGTAGCACCATGTTTTTCATATAGTAAATCTCCTATGTTGTCACTTTCATATACTAGTGGGAAATTTTCATTATAGAACTTGGCTTGTATATTCCTACGATGGGCTTCCTCAAATGCCCTAGGTCTTCGTGAGCAAGCAAGTTGGATGCACACCCACTAGTTTTCTTTTGTTAAGCATTCATTTATAGCTCTAGTGCATCCGTTGCATGGCAATCCCTACTCCTCATGTTGACATCAATTGATGGGCATCTCCATAGCCCGTTGATTATCCTCGTCAATGTGAGACTTTCTCCTTTTTTCTGTCTTCTCCACACAATCCCCATCATCATATTCTATTCCACCCATAGTGTTATATCCATGGCTCACGCTCATGTATTGCGTGAAGGTTGAAAAAGTTTGAGATTATTTAAGTACGAAACAATTGCTTGGCTTGTCATCGGGGGTGTAGAATTTGGGAACATCTTTGTGTGACGAAAATGAAGCATATCCTAAGTGAAGGAAATATTCCCTAGAGGCAATAATAAAGTTATTATTTATTTCCTCATATCATGATAAATGTTTATTATTCACGCTAGAATTGTATTAACTGGAAACATGATACATGTGTGAATACATAGACAAACATATAGTCACTAGTATGCCTCTACTTGACTAGCTCATTAATCAAAGATGGTTATGTTTCCTAACCATAGACATGTGTTGTCATTTGATTAATGGGATCACATCATTAGGAGAATGATGTGATTGACATGACCCATTCCATTAGCCTAACACTTGATCGTTTAGTATATTGCTATTGCTTTCTTCATGACTTATACATGTTCCTGTAACTATGAGAATTATGCAACTCCCCTTTACGGAGGAACACTTTGGGTACTACCAAACGTCACAATGTAACTGGGTGATTATAAAGGAGTACTACAGGTGTCTCCGAAGGTACATGTTGAGTTGGCGTATTTCGAGATTAGGTTTTGTCACTCTGATTGTCGGAGAGGTATCTCTGGGCCCTCTCGGTAATGCTCATCACTATAAGCCTTGCAAGAAATCTAACCAATGAGTTGGTTACGGGATGATGCATTACGTAACAAGTAAAGAGACTTGCCGGTAACGAGATTGGACTAGGT
The DNA here is from genome assembly GCA_963921465.1 of Triticum timopheevii. Classification (NCBI taxonomy): domain Eukaryota; kingdom Viridiplantae; phylum Streptophyta; class Magnoliopsida; order Poales; family Poaceae; genus Triticum; species Triticum timopheevii. The sequence goes on from OY997266.1 coordinate 661,605,940, forward strand.
ATTGGATACCGACGATCAAATCTCGGGCAAGTAACATACCGATGACAAAGGGAACAACGTATGTTGTTATGCGGTTTGACCGATAAAGATCTTCGTAGAATATGTAGGAACCAATATGAGCATCCAGGTTCCGCTATTGGTTATTGACCGAGAATAGTTCTAGGTCATGTCTACATAGTTCTCGAACCCGTAGGGTCCGCACGCTTAACGTTACGATGACAGTTTTATTATGAGTTTATAAGTTTTGATGTACCGAAGTTTGTTCAGAGTCCTGGATGTGATCACGGACATGACGAGGAGTCTCAAAATGGTCGAGACATAAAGATTGATATATTGGAAGCCTATGTTTGGACATCGGAAGTGTTCCGGGTGAAATCGGCATTTTACCGGAGTACCGGGAGGTTACCGGAACCCCCCGGGGGGGTTATTGGGCTACATGGGCCTTGAGGGAGAAGAGGAAAGGAGGCAGGAGGGGGCCGCGCGCCCCTCCCCTTCCTAGTCCGAATAGGACAAGGGAAGGAGGGCGGCGACCCCCCTTTCCTTCCCGTCTTCCTCCTCTTCCCCCCCCTCTCCTACTCCAACTAGGAAAGAAGGGAGTCCTACTCCCGGTGGGAGTAGGACTCCTCCCTTGGCGCGCCCTCCTTGGCCGGCCGCCTCCTCCCCCCTAGCTCCTTTATATACGGGGGCGGGGGGGCACCCATAGACACACAAGTTGATCTACGGATCGTTCCTTAGCCGTGTGCGGTGCCTCCCTCCACCATATTCCACCTCGGTCATATCGTCGCGGAGTTTAGGCGAAGCCCTTCACCGGTAGAACATCATCATCGTCACCACGCCGTCGTGCTGGCGAAAATCATCTCCGGAGCTTTGCTGGATCGGAGCCCGGAGATCGTCATCGTGCTGAACGTGTGCTGAACTCAGACGTGCTGTACGTTCGGTGCTTGGATCGGTCGGATTGTGAAGACGTACGACTACATCAACCGCGTTGTGCTAATGCTTCCGCTTACGGTCTATGAGGGTACGTGGACAACACTCTCCCCTCTCGTTGCTATGCCATCACCATGATCTTGCGTGTGCGTAGGATTTTTTTTTTGAAATTACTGCGTTCCCCAACAGTGGCATCCGAGCCTAGGTTTTATGCGTTGATGTTATATGCACGAGTAGAACACAAGTGAGTTGTGGGCGATACAAGTCATACTGCTTACTAGCATGTCATACTTTGGTTCGGCGGTATTGTGAGATGAAGCGGCCCGGACCGACATTACGCGTACGCTTACGCGAGACTGGTTTCACCGTTACGAGCACTCGTGCTTAAAGGTGGCTGGCGGGTGTCTGTCTCTCTCACTTTAGCTGAATCGAGTGTGGCTACGCCCGGTCCTTGCGAAGGTTAAAACAGCACCAACTTGACGAACTATCGTTGTGGTTTTTGATGCGTAGGTAAGAACGGTTCTTGCTAAAGCCCGTAGCAGCCACGTAAAATTTGCAACAACAAAGTAGAGGACGTCTAACTTGTTTTTGCAGGGCATGTTGTGATGTGATATGGTCAAGACGTGATGCTATATTTCATTGTATGAGATGATCATGTTTTGTAACCGAAGTTATCGGCAACTGGCAGGAGCCATATGGTTGTCGTTTTATTGTATGAAATGCAAACGCCCTGTAATTGCTTTACTTTATCACTAAGCGGTAGCGATAGTCATAGAAGCAATAGATGGCATAACGACAACGATGCTACGATGGAGATCAAGGTGTCGCGCCGGTGACGGTGGTGATCACGACGGTGCTTCGAAGATGGAGATCACAAGCACAAGATGATGATGGCCATATCATATCACTTATATTGATTCCATGTGATGTTATTCTTTTATGCATCTTATCTTGCTTTGATTGACGGTAGCATTTTAAGATGATCTCTCACTAATAATCTAGAAGTGTTCTCCCTGAGTATGCACCGTTGCGAAAGTTCTTCGTGCTGAGACACCACGTGATGATCGGGTGTGATAGGCTCTACGTTCAAATACAACGGGTGCAAAACAGTTGCACACGCGGAATACTCAGGTCATACTTGACGAGCCTAGCATATACAGATATGGCCTCGGAACACGGAGACCGAAAGGTCGAACGTGAATCATATAGTAGATATGATCAACATAGTGATGTTCACCATTGAAACTACTCCATCTCATGTGATGATCGGACATGGTTTAGTTGATTTGGATCACGTGATCACTTAGATGACTAGAGAGATGTCTGTCTAAGTGGGAGGTCTTAAGTAATATGATTAATTGAACTTAAATTTATCATGAACTTAGTACCTGATAGTATTTTGCTTGTCTATGTTTGTTTGTAGATAGATGGCTCGTGCTGTTGTTCCGTTGAATTTTAATGCGTTCCTTGAGAAAGCAAAGTTGAAAGATGATGGTAGCAATTACACGGACTGGGTCCGTAACCTGAGGATTATCCTCATTGCTGCACAGAAAAGTTACGTCCTGGAAGCACCGCTGGGTGCCAGGCCTGCTGCTGATGCAACTGATGACGTTAAGAACGTCTGGCAGAGCAAAGCTGATGACTACTGATAGTTCAGTGTGCCATGCTTTACGGCTTAGAACCGGGTCTTCAACGACGTTTTGAACATCATGGAGCATATGAGATGTTCCAGGAGTTGAAGTTAATATTTCAAGCAAATGCCTGGATTGAGAGATATGAAGTCTCCAATAAGTTCTATAGCTGCAAGATGGAGGAGAATAGTTCTGTCAGTGAACATATACTCAAAATGTCTGGGTATAATAATCACTTGATTCAACTGGGAGTTAATCTTCCTGATGATAATGTCATTGACAGAATTCTTCAATCACTGCCACCAAGCTACAAGAGCTTCGTGATGAACTATAATATGCAAGGGATGAACAAGACTATTCCCGAGCTCTTCGCAATGCTAAAAGCTGCGGAGGTAGAAATCAAGAAGGAGCATCAAGTGTTGATGATTAACAAGACTACCAGTTTCAAGAAAAAGGGCAAAGGGAAGAAGAAGGGGAACTTCAAGAAGAACGGCAAGCAAGTTGCTGCTCAAGAGAAGAAACCCAAGTCTGGACCTAAGCCTGAAACTGAGTGCTTCTACTGCAAGCAGACTGGACACTGGAAGCAGAACTGCCCCAAGTATTTGGCGGATAAGAAGGATGGCAAAGTGAACAAAGGTATATGTGATATACATGTTATTGATGTGTACCTTACTAATGCTCGCAGTAGCACCTGGGTATTTGATACTGGTTCTATTGCTAATATTTGCAACTCGAAACAGCGACTACGGATTAAGCGAAGATTGGCTAAGGACGAGGTGACGATGCGCGTGGGAAATGGTTTCAAAGTCGATGTGATCGCGGTCGGCACGCTACCTCTACATCTACCATCGGGATTAGTTTTAGACCTATTGTTATTTGGTGCCAGCGTTGAGCATGAACATTATATCTAGATCTTGTTTGATGCGAGACGGTTATTCATTTAAATCAGAGAATAATGGTTGTTCTATTTATATGAGTAATATCTTTTATGGTCATGCACCCTTGAAGAGTGGTCTATTTTTATTGAATATCGATAGTAGTGATACACATATTCATAGTGTGGAAACCAAAAGATGCAGAGTTGATAACGATAGTGCAACTTATTTGTGGAACTGCCGTTTAGGTCATATCGGTGTAAAGCGCATGAAGAAACTCCATACTGATGGGCTTTTGAAATCACTTGATTATGAATCACTTGGTACTTGCGAACCGTGCCTTATGGGCAAGATGACTAAAACGCCGTTCTCCGGAACTATGGAGTGAGCAACTGATTTGTTGGAAATCATACATACTGATGTTTGTGGTCCAATGAATATTGAGGCTCGCGGCGGGTATCGTTATTTTCTCACCTTCAGAGATGATTTGAGCAGATATGGGTATATCTACTTAGTGAAACACAAGTCTGAAACATTTGAAAAGTTCAAAGAATTTCAGAGTGAAGTGGAAAATCATCGTAACAAGAAAATAAAGTTTCTACGATCTGATCGTGGAGGAGAATATTTGAGTTACGAGTTTGGTCTTCACTTGAAACAATGCGGAATAGTTTCGCAACTCACGCCACCCGGAACACCACAACGAAATGGTGTGTCTGAACGTCGTAATCGTACTAGATATGGTGCGATCTATGATGTCTCTTACTGATTTACCGCTATCGTTTTGGGGTTATGCTTTAGAGACGGCCGCATTCACGTTAAATAGGGCACCATCAGAATCCGTTAAGACAACACCTTATGAACTGTGGTTTGGCAAGAAACCAAAGTTGTCGTTTCTTAAAGTTTGGGGCTGCGATGCTTATGTGAAGAAACTTCAACCAGATAAGCTCGAACCCAAATCGGAGAAATGTGTCTTCATAGGATACCCAAAAGAAACTATTGGCTACACCTTCTATCACAGATCTGAGGGCAAGATTTTCGTTGCTAAAATCGGATCCTTTCTAGAGAAGGAGTTTCTCTCGAAAGAAGTGAGTGGGAGGAAAGTAGAACTTGATGAGATAACTGTATCTACTCCCTTATTGGAAAGTAGTTCATCACAAGAACCGGTTCCTGTGACAACTACACCAATTAGTGAGGAAGCTGATGATATTGATCATGAAACTTTAGATCAAGTTTCTACTGAACCTCGTAGGTCTACCAGAGTAAGATCTGCACCAGAGTGGTACGGTAATCCTATTCTGGAAGTCATGTTACTTGACCATGATGAACCTACGAACTATGAGGAAGCGATGATGAGCCTAGATTCCGCAAAATGGCTAGAGGCCATGAAATCTGAGATGGGATCCATGTATGAAAACAAAGTATGGACTTTGGTTGACTTGCCCGATGATCGGCAAGCCATTGAGAATAAATGGATCTTTAAGAAGAAGACTGACACTGATGGTAACATAATTGTCTATAAAGCTCGACTTGTTGCGAAAGGTTTTCGACAAGTTCAAGGGGTTGACTACGATGAGACTTTCTCACCCGTAGCGATGCTTAAGTCTGTCCGAATCATGTTAGCTATTTCTGCATTTCATGATTATGAAATTTGGCAAATGGATGTCAAAACTGCATTCTTGAATGGATTTCTGAAAGAAGAGTTGTATATGATGCAGCCAGAAGATTTTGTTGATCCAAAAGGTGCTAACAAAGTGTGCAAGCTCCAGCGATCCATTTATGGACTGGTGCAAGCATCTCGGAGTTGGAATAAATGTTTTGATAGTGTGATCAAAGCATATGGTTTTATACAGACTTTTGGAGAAGGCTGTATTTACAAGAAAGTGAGTGGGAGCACTAGTAGAAAAGGGGCCTATGGTCCAGGCCGGTCCAGCCCATTAGTCCCGGTTCAACCTAGAACCGGGACCAATGGAGGCATCGGACCCGGTTCGTGAGCCCCGGGGGCTGGCCGGGCCACGTGGGCCATTGGTCCCAGTTCGTCTGGACCTTTTGGTCCCGGTTGGTGGGACGAACCGGGACCAATGGGCCTCGCTCCTGGCCCAACACCATTTGTCCCGGTTGGTGGCTTGAACCGGGACCAAAGGCTGCCCTTTAGCCCCGGTTCGAGCCATCAACCGGGACTAAAGGGTTGGTCCCCATTGCGACTAGAGTTTAGTCCCACCTCGCCAACCGAAGGGGAATCGGACCGGTTTATAAGCCCCTCCCTCTCTACCTTATTGAGCTCCTCTGAAAATGGAAAATAGATGCCCTTATATAAGGAATTTAGCATAAACTCATACGGATTTCTCTTTAAATTCATTATGAATTTAAGTTGAATTTCCTCTATAAGCGCATCTCTGCTCATTTCTGAGTATTTTTTTTCTTTTTTTGCTATATTTATTTATTTCTTTTTATTTCTATGTTGTAATAAGCCATTAAAAATAAGCATATATGCTCCTTTTTTAGTACAGTTAATCACAACTATTTTTTGCTTCTATTCATTTCTGAGTAGTTTTTTATATAGTTTTTTTCTTTTTCTGCTATATTTATTTTTTTCTTTTTATTTCTGAGTTGTAATAAGCCATTAAAAATAAGCATATATGCTCCCTTTTTAGTACAGTTAATTACAACTATTTTTTGCTTCTATTCATTTCTGAGTAGTTTTTTATATAGTTTTTTTTTCTTTTTCTGCTATATTTATTTTTTCTTTTTATTTCTGAGTTGTAATAAGCCATTAAAAATAAGCATATATGCTCCTTTTTTAGTACAGTTAATCACAACTATTTTTTGCTTCTATTCATTTCTGAGTAGTTTTCTATATTTTTTTCTTTTCTGTTATATTTTTTCTTCTATTTATTTCTGAGTGGTTTTTTATATATTTTTTTCTTTTCTGCTACATTTATTTTTTTCTTTTTATTTCTGAGTTGTAATAAGTCATTAAAAATAAAAAAGAGGCGCAATGCTCGTTAATTTGCTTCAGGCCTTTTGGAATAGTGTCAACTGCACTGCACATAGCTCTGTGCAGTCTACCGTATTCCGCAAGGCTTGAAGCTAACCAACGTGCAGGAGCATTGAGCCTCTTCGTCATCGTATCTGCACTCAGGGCTTATAAACAACTGCGAGTGCCTCTCGCTTGGCGAGGTGGGACTAAAAAAACAGCTGCAGGAAGAATCAACAAAAAAATAGCTGCAGAAAATAAAAAAGTAGTTACACGGGTCCATTGGTACCGGTTCATGGCACCAACCGGTACCAATGCTGTTCTTTGGTCCCGGTTGGTCGCTCCAACCGGGACCAATGCCCACCCTTTAGTCCCGGTTGGAGCCTCCAACCGGGACCAAAGGTCTTCGTTTCCCGCCCTTTGGGCTGCTGAAAAGAGGCGTTTGGTCCCGGTTGGTGGCTCCAACCGGGACTAAAGGTGGCATTAGTCCCGGTTGCAGCCACCAACCGGGACCAATGCTCTTGCTATATATACTGGACTTAGCAGTTTTCGCCAAATCCCATCTCTTTCTTGCCCCGAGCCTCTGCTCCTCGTCGCCGTCGCCGCCGAGCCCGCCCCGCGCCGCCCCGAGCCCGCAGTCCCTGTCGCCGCCCCGAGCCCGCCGTCGTCGCCGCCCACATCGCCGCCCGCGTCCCGCGCCGCCCCGTCATCGCCGCCCGCGTCCTGCGCCGCCCCGTCATCGCCGCCCTCGTCCCGCGCCGCCGCCCCGACGTCGCGCGTCGCCAGCCGTCGCCCCTGCCCCGAGCCCGCTGTCCTCGTCGCCCCTGCCCTGCACCGCCCCGAGCCCATCGTCGCCCCTGCACCGCGCCGCCTCGACGCCGACGTGAGCGTTTTTTTATTTTTGTTAGATTTTTTAGATTCTTTTTGTAGTTCATAGATTTTTTTGTTAGGTTAGATGTGTAGTAATTTAGATATGTAGTTCATAGATTTTTTTGTTAGATTAGATTTTTTTGTTAGATTACATGTGTAGTAATTAATTTGTTCATATTATGTTAGATTTTTTTTGTTAGATTAATTAGATTTTTTTGTTAGATTAGATATGTGTAGTAATTAATTTCTTCATATTATGTTAGATTTTTTTTCTGTTAATAGATTTTTTTGGTGATATTATTATTGAATATGCATGTTTGGTGATATTATTGTTAATAGACTTTTTTGGTGATATTTAGATTGTGTAATTAATTTTGTTCATAGAATTTTAATGATTTTTTTGTTCATAGTATTTAGAAAAAGGAAAAAAATAAGTAGTTTATATATAGTTGAACTAGCTAGTTGATTTAATAAACTAATTTATTTTACTACATAGTGAAGTAGTTTGTTTTTACTAAGTACTACTTATTTATTTATAGTAAGTGTTTAGTAGTTGAACTAGATAGTTGATTTAATTAATAAGACTACTTTTATTTAACTATATATAGAAGTAGTTCCCACGTCGACGTCGGCGATGCCTATCCCGCATCCTTGTCGTCGTCGACTCGGCGGTGGAGGCCTGCTTGATCAGGGCCATGTTCGGGACTGGGCTCCACCGGGTTGGTATTGGGAGGTGCTACCTTCCGGGGGACGTAGGTTGGTGAGGAGGCAGCCCGTTGTTGACCCGATCCTTATTTGGTGGCGGTCGCGTGGGCCAATGACGGTGGTGAGGCATCCGGACACCGCGGAGGTGGTACGTCACCGTGTCAGCGAGGACGACGAGCACGTCCGTCGCTACATGGTTGCATTGGAGGGGAGGTTCGACAATACCTGGCAGGTTCTTCAGGGATCTCACTGGAGCTATGATCCTGTGATGGTTCCTTATCTTTGGGTGTCCACCGCCCGTGTCGATACCCGCCGGGCGCTACGGTTCTAGTTGTATTACTGATAATATTCGACGATGTACGGACACCAAGAGACGATGTACTTTTGCTTATAATTATTGAATGCATGCTAATTTGAATACTATACTTTATTTTATGATTTGGTTTTACTTATTTTATGATTTTGTACTGATCTTGAGAATTACAATATCTACAATCAAACTCCTCAACATTATGGTCAATACGTGCCACTAGTGCACGTGTTGAACTACGGTAACTACCATGGAGATACCCTGGTAAAATTATTTTTTACTATTACAACATCCGTGCATCTTTTTGCACACTTCTAAAACTAGTACATCATTGCTAACTACGAAATTATTACTATGTTTTTCAACAGATAATCCCGAATGATTGTGTGCCTCATCTGATGTATACGCATGGTAGCCTTCATGTTTTGAACATACGACCAGGTCGTCCTACGAATCTCAACTGTCCATACCGGGTTTCTAAAAGAAATGGAGACATAACAATCAAAGAATGGAAAAAATGTATGGACAGTCGTGAGGAGCTTCTTGGAAGCAATAAGCAGCGAAGGGCAAGAATTGGAGACAGGATGATCGCCATTCTTCATAATGGAGAGTTAGGGTCTATATTGTTTTATGCTATTTTACCTTAAGGGTGTAGGTCCTACCTGATACTGATGATCATGTGCTAAGAACAATTATGTAGGGTTGGGTTCGATGACTATGAGGATGATGATCATATGACTTATTATTAATAACGAGTAGAAGTTGTATGATGATGCATGATTAGTAGGACTTGTTATTATATACATATATGATGATGTATGATGCAAAGCATGCATGAGCATGTTATATCTGCGGGTGCAATGAACATAGCAGCAGCGTTGATAAACCAAGGACGAAGATAAGAGAGGACACTTCTCTCTATTAGCTAGCTATAATAACAACCTAAAAATAACCCCCAAAACCCCTAAAGCAGCCACTTTTGTAAAAAAAATTGACTTTTGGTCCCGGTTGGAGCCACCAACCGGGACCAAATCCCCCCTGACTGGGCTCGGCGGACCGGCCACGTGGAGGCACATTGGTCCCGGTTCGTGTTTGAACCGGGACTAAAGGGTGGTGGCATTAGTAACGGCCCATTAGTCCCGGTTACTGAACCGGGACTAAAGGCCCTTACGAACCGGGACTAATGGGTGGTTTTCTACTAGTGGAGCTCTGTAGCATTTCTGATATTATATGTAGATGACATATTATTAATTGGAAATGATATAGAATTTCTGGATATCATAAAGGGATACTTGAATAAAAGTTTTTCAATGAAAGACCTCGGTGAAGCTGCTTACATATTGGGCATCAAGATCTATAGAGATAGATCAAGACGCTTAATAGGACTTTCACAAAGCACATACCTTGATAAAATTTTGAAAAAGTTGGATCAGGCAAAGAAAGGATTCTTGCCCGTGCTTCAAGGTGTGAAGTTGAGTCAAACTCAATGCCCGACCACATCAGAAGATAGAGAGAAAATGAAAGATGTTCCCTATGCTTCAGCCATAGGCTCTATCATGTATGCAATGCTGTGTACCAGACCTGAGTGTATGCTTTGAAATAAGCTTGGCAGGAAGGTACTAAAGTAATCCAGGAGTGGATCACTGGACAACGGTCAAGAACATCCTGAAATACCTGAAAAGGACTAAGGATATGTTTCTCGTATATGGAGGTGACAAAGAGCTAGTAGTAAATGGTTACGTCGATGCAAGCTTTGACACTGATCTGGACGATTCTAAATCACAAACCGGATAAGTGTTTTTATTAAACGGTGGAGTTGTAAGTTGGTGTAGTTCTAAACAAAGCGTCATGGCGGGATCTACATGTGAAGCGGAGTACATAGCTGCTTCGGAAGCAGCAAATGAAGGAGTCTGGATGAAGGAGTTCATTTCCGATCTAGGTGTCATACCTAGTGCATCGGGACCAATGAAGATCTTCTGTGACAATACTGGTGCAATTGCCTTGGCAAAGGAATCCAGATTTCACAAGAGGAGCAAGCACATCAAGAGACGCTTCAATTCCATTCGGGACCAAGTCCAAGTGGGAGACATAGAGATTTGCAAGATACATACGGAACTGAATGTTGCAGACCCGTTGACTAAGCCTCTCTCACGAGCAAAACATGATCAACACCAAGACTCCATGGGTGTTAGAATCATTACTATGTAATCTAGATTATTAACTCTAGTGCAAGTGGGAGACGGAAGGAAATATGCCCTAGAGGCAATAATAAAGTTATTATTAATTTCCTCATATCATGATAAATGTTTATTATTCATGCTAGAATTGTATTAACTGGAAACATGATACATGTGTGAATACATAGACAAACATATAGTCACTAGTATGCCTCTACTTGACTAGCTCATTAATCAAAGAAGGTTATGTTTTCTAACCATAGACATGTGTTGTCATTTGATTAATGGGATCACATCATTAGGAGAATGATGTGATTGACATGACCCATTCCGTTAGCCTAGCACCTGATCGTTTAGTATATTGCTATTGCTTTCTTCATGACTTATACATGTTCCTATAACTATGAGAATTATGCAACTCCCGTTTACGGAGGAACACTTTGGGTACTACCAAACGTCACAATGTAACTGGGTGATTATAAAGGAGTACTACAGGTGTCTCCGAAGGTACATGTTGAGTTGGCGTATTTCGAGATTAGGTTTTGTCACTCCGATTGTCGGAGAGGTATCTCTGGGCCCTCTCGGTAATGCTCATCACTATAAGCCTTGCAAGCAATGTAACCAATGTGTTGGTTACGAGATGATGCATTACGTAACGAGTAAAGAGACTTGCCGGCAACGAGATTGGACTAGGTATTGGATACCGACGATCAAATCTCGGGCAAGTAACATACCGATGGCAAAGGGAACAACGTATGTTGTTATGCGGTTTAACCGATAAAGATCTTCGTAGAATATGTAGGAACCAATATGAGCATCCAGGTTCCGCTATTGGTTATTGACCGAGAATAGTTCTAGGTCATGTCTACATAGTTCTCGAACCCGTAGGGTCCGCACGCTTAACGTTACGATGACAGTTTTATTATGAGTTTATAAGTTTTGATGTACCGAAGTTTGTTCGGAGTCCCGGATGTGATCACGGACATGATGAGGGGTCTCGAAATAGTCGAGACATAAAGATTGATATATTGGAAGCCTATGTTTGGACATCGGAAGTGTTCCGGGTGAAATCGGCATTTTACCAGAGTACCGGGAGGTTACTGGAACCCCCCGAGGGGTTATTGGGCCTACATGGGCCTTGAGGGAGAAGAGGAAAGGAGGCAGGAGGGGGCCGCGCGCCCCTCCCCTTCCTAGTCCGAATAGGACAAGGGAAGGAGGGCGGCGCCCCCCTTTCCTTCCCCTCTTCCTCCTCTTTCCCCCCTCTCCTACTCCAACTAGGAAAGAAGGGAGTCCTACTCCCGGTGGGAGTAGGACTCCTCCCTTGGCGCGCCCTCCTTGGCCGGCCGCCTCTTCCCCCCTGGCTCCTTTATATACGGGGGCGGGGGAGGGGAGGGTACCCATAGACACACAAGTTGATCTATGGATCGTTCCTTAGCCGTGTGCGGTGCCCCCCTCCACCATATTCCACCTCGGTCATATCGTCGCGGAGTTTAGGCGAAGCCCTGCGCCGGTAGAACATCATCATCGTCACCACGCCGTCGTGCTGACGGAACTCATCTCCGGAGCTTTGCTGGATCGAAGCCCGGAGATCATCATCGAGCTGAACGTGTGCTGAACTCGGAGGTGCCGTACGTTCGGTGCTTGGATCGGTCGGATCGTGAAGACATACAACTACATCAACCGCGTTGTGCTAACGCTTGCGCTTACGGTCTACGAGGGTACTTGGACAACACTCTCCCCTCTCGTTGCTATGCCATCACTATGATCTTGCGTGTGCGTTGGATTTTTTTTTGAAATTACTACGTTCCCCAACACTAAGTATATGATTTTGTAGGGATAAACTTTCTTTAGCCATCTTATTTTGAGAAGACATGATTGCTTTGATTAGTATACTTGAAGTATTACTATTTCTTTTATCAATATGAACTTTTATTTTGAATCATTTGGATCTGAACATTCATGCCACAATAAATTACATCGAGAATTATGCTAGGTAGCATTCCACATCAAAAATTCAGTTTTTATCATTTACCTACTCGAGGATGAGCAGGAATTAAGCTTGGGGATGCTTGATACGTCTCCGATGTATCTATAATTTTTGATTGTTCCATGCTATCATATTACCCCTTTTGGATGTTTATGGGCTTTATTTTACACATTTATATCATTTTTGGGACTAACCTACTAACCGGAGGCCCAGCCTGTATTGTTGTTTTTTTGCCTATTTCAGTATTTCGAAGAAAAGGAATATCAAACGGAGTCCAAATGGAATGAAACCTTCGGGAGCGTGAGTTTTAGAACGAACGTTGATCCGGAGAACTTGGAGTGCAAGTCAAGAAGCACACAAGGCCTCCAGGAGATAGGAGGGCGCGCCCTTGTCTCCTGGGCCCCACAGGCGGCCACCGACGTACTCCTTCCTCCTATATATACCTACGTACCCCGAAAACGTCCAGGGAGCCAACGAAACACAATTTCCGCACCCGTAACCTTCTGTATCCGCGAGATCCCATCTTGGAGCCTTCGCCAGCGCTCCGCCGGAGGGGGAATCGACCATGAAGGGCTTCTACATCAACACCATAGCCCCTCCGATGAGTTGTGAGTAGTTTACCACAGACCTTCGGGTCCATAGTTATTAGCTAGATGGCTTCTTCTCTATTTTTTGATCTCAATACAATGTTCTCCCCCTCTCATGTGGAGATCTATTCGATGTAAACTCTTTTTGCGGTGTGTTTGCCGAGAGCCGATGAATTGTGGGTTTATGATCAAGTTTATCTATGAGAAATATTTGAATCTTCTCTGAATTCTTTTATGTATGATTAAGTTATATTTGCAAGTCTCTTCGAATTATCAGTTTGGTTTGGCCTACTAGATTGATCTTTTTTGCCATGGGAGAAGTGCTTAACTTTTGGTTCAATCTTGCGGTGTCCTTTCCCAGTGACAGTAGGGGCAGCAAGGCACGTATTGTATTGTTGCCATCGAGGATAAAAAGATGGGGTTTATATCATATTGCTTGAGTTTATCCCTCTACATCATGTCATCTTTCTTAATGCGTTACTCTGTTCTTTATGAACATAATACTCTAGATGCAGGAAGGAGTCGGTCGATGTGTGGAGTAATAGTAGTAGATGCAAGCAGGAGTCAGTCTACTTGTCATGGACGTGATGCCTATATACATGATCATGCCTAGATAATCTCATAATTGTTCGCTTTTTCTATCAATTGCTCGACAGTAATTTGTTCACCCACCGTAATACTTATGCTATCTTGAGAGAAGCCACTAGTGAAACCTATGGCCCCCGGGTCTATATTTTGTCATGTAAGCTTTCAATCTACTTTTATTTGAATTTTTACTTTTTGCATCTATATTATAAAATACTAAAAATATATTTATCTTATCATACTATCTCTATCAGATCTCACTTTCGCAAGTGGCCGTGAAGGGATTGACAACCCTTTATTGCGTTGGTTGCGATTTCTTTGTTTGTTTGTGTAGGTGTGTGGGACTTTTGTGGAGCCTCCTACTGGATTGATACCTTGGTTCTCAAAAACTGAGGGAAATACTTACGCTAGTCTGCTACATCACCCTTTCCTCTTCAAGAAAAACGAACGCAAGCTCAAGACGTAGCAGTACCGAAGGGGTTGATGACGACGTTCTTCCTTAGCGGCTCATCCCCCTTGTGAATGACACATACCCGGAGGTGCTCGACGACGATCTGCTTGTTTTGGTGCGACACCGCCACGACCTTCCCCAGCTGGTCACCTAGAACCCAGCCCATGCTCTTGGTCTTGATAGGCACCGGAAGTCCATGAATTTGGACCCAGATCATGAAGGAACCGAGACACACCTCCGGAGGGTTGACCTTCTCGTCGAGCTCCGCGATCAGCACGACATTGTTCCTGAAGTGCCATGGCCCTGCCCGAAGAACATGCTTCAGGTCTCCTTCCTCTGTGAAGGTGATGACGAAGCGGCCGTCGCTGCTCGTGACCCGCTGGGCCCCCGCGTTGCCACGCAGCCTCCATGGACCCCGGAGGTCGTTGACGACCGCCTTGCCGTTGACCGGGTATGGCGAGAGGTCACGGGCCACCGCCAGCCTCCCCGCCACCGCACGCAAAGCGGCTTTCATGTCGACGACGATCGGCTTGAGGACCGCCCTTTGTCCCGCAAACACTGTGGCCTTGCCAGCTCTCCGCAGAGGCGGGGGCGCCATTGCCGCCGACGCAAAGCCAATGGACGCCGTCGGCGTCACTGACAGCGCCATACCGCTTGGCCCTCCAACAGCAGCCTTCCCCTGAACCAGAGGAGTGCCGCCCGTCGTAGCTGCCTGAGCAGGCTCACCCACCCCACCATCCCGGCCAACAGAGGCAGCCGGGTTAGTGAGCGCAGCAGCAGTCGCTGGAAGCCCGGGGGAGAGCCCCAGGCTCACCACGCCGCTCCTTCCATCCAAGACCGGGGTCCCGCCCAGCACATCTCCCTGTCCTGCGGTGCCCGGTGCAGCAGGGGACACAGCAGGCTTGGCCGTCGACCCAGGGACGGTCTCCTGCTCAACTCCCTTGTCGTTCCACTCCATGGTCGGCGACTCTTGTGCCTCTGCTGAAACCTGGAAGACACAGACAGAGACGGCAACGAGAGAACAAGCAGAAAGAGGACGACCGGGTTGAAATTCAGACCCACTGACCACTCCCTTGAAATACCCCAACTCTTCCCAAAAATCCGCCCTCAAATCGACGCAATTAACCCCCAAATTACAATGATTTTGCTGACCGTTTCCATCTTGAATCAAATCTGAATTTAATCCATTGAAAACTGATGAACAATACTCACCTTTACTTCCTTGAATTACAGTCCTCATGGCGGAATCAGGGGCCGACCTCCGCCTCTCTGATGCTATGAGATCTTTCCCCTCCGATCCACCTTCCAACTCCAGCCGAACTGGAGAGGAATTGAGGAAGCTCGTCGCTTTTACTTGCAGCCGCCACATGCATCGCACCGGGTCTTGCGCCCGACGGAGAATCTCCCTCCCCCGCCGCTTGAAGGTGCTCCACTCCATGGCGGAGTGGCCGCCCAACTCCCAAGCATCCTCCCTCCATGCCTGATCCAGGCACTTGGCCGGCGTTGCCGCCGCCATGGCCTCCCCTTCAGATCGCCTCTCCCATCGCCAGAGCACAAGGACGGTCAACGGTCAAAGGGGTTACCTGTTCGGTATATGGAATATTTGTCAATCAGGATTTGAAGATCCACCCGCCTGGGCTTCTTGAGGCCCAAGGGTAATCCCAAAAATTTGCATGGGAAGGGAGCTGACCTCTCCGTCGAACTCACTAAGAATATCATCAACTACATTGTTATCGCATCCAATTGGGTAGGCCGATGATTTTCTGAAGTTTTTACAAAGCCCTGAGATTTTCCCAAATTCCGAGAGGATGGATTGGAGGGTTTGAATTTCAGCTTTCACAGGGTTGATAAAGCGAGCAACATCATTGGCATAGAGACTCATTCGGACAGCAGCATTTTTGTGGTTAATTGGGCTCGGAACTCCATCATTAGTCGCACGGTTGAGGATGTGCTGTAGAGCATCAATGTCTATGAGGAAAAGCAGGTTGGATAGGGGATCTCCCTGTCTGAGCCCCCTACGGTGTAGAAAATGCACCACAGGTTCTACATTAAGCAAAATTATTGATTGTTAAGATAGGTCTAGCATGTCGTGTACACGTACCTTGTACGTATCTAATTGTATATGCTGATTGTTATATATAGAAAGACGTGTAGAGGCTTTGCCCACAGAAAACCCTAAACTATATTCTCAAACTTGGTATCAGAGCCTACCCTAGCCGCCGCCTCTCCTCCTGCCGCCGCCGCAGTTTTTTCGCGGCCGTTGCAACGTCCACCACCCCGGCAGCCTTGATGACCACCTCCTCCGCGCTCGCGCTCTCCACCCTCTCCGTGCCCGCCCCAGTTGCCCCGGTCATCACCCCACCTGCCGCGTCGGCTCCCACCCCCGTCCTTCCGCCCATCGTGGTCTCGCTCGACTACAGTAACTTCATGATGTGGAGGGCCCTTGCCCTTCCCAACTTCGCCGGAGTACACCTCTGCTACCTCTTGAGCACTGAGTTGGATTTCCCCGAAGAGGAGAGGATGATGCAGCAAAGTAGCGTAAGTATTTCCCTCATTTTTTGAGAACGAAGGTATCAATCCAGTAGGAGACCACGCACAAGTCCCTCGTACCTACACAAAATGATAGCTACTCGCAACCAACGCCGATTAGGGGTTGTCAATCCCTTCACGGTCACTTACGAGGGTGAGATCTGATAGAGATGATAAATAATATTTTTGGTATATTTGATAGGTAGATGCAAAGTGAAAAGTAAAAAGGCAAAGTAAAAGCAAAGCAAGTAATAAAGCAATAGAGATTGATATGATGAGAATAGACCCGGGGGCCATAGGTTTCACTAGTGGCTTCTCTCAAGAGCATAAGTATTCTACGGTGGGTGAACAAATTACTGTTGAGCAAGTGACAGAATTGAGCATAGTTATGAGCATATCTAGGCAATGATCATGTATATAGGCATCACATGCGAGACAAGTAGATCGAAACGATTATGCATCTACTACTATTACTCCACTCATTGACTGCTATCCGGTATGCATCTAGAGTATTAAGTTAAAAACAGAGTAACGCCTTAAGCAAGATGACATGATGTAGAGGGATAAATTCATGCAATATGATAAAACCCCTATCTTGTTATCCTCGATGGCAACAATACAATACGTGCCTTGCTGCCCCTTCTGTCACTGGGAAAGGTCACCGCAAGATTGAACCCAAAGCTTAGCACTTCTCCCATTGCAAGAACTACCAATCTAGTTGGCCAAACCAAAAAGGATAATTCGAAGAGACTTGCAAAGATAACTCAATCATACATAAAAGAATTTAGAGAAGATTCAAATATTTTCCATAGATAAGTTGGATCATAAACCCACAATTCATCGATCTCAACAAACACACCACAAAAAGAAGATTACATCGAATAGATCTCCACGAGAGAGGGGGAGAACATTGTATTGAGATCCAAAAAGAGAGAAGAAGCCATCTAGCTACTAGCTATGGACCCGAAGGTCTAAAGTAAACTACTCACACTTCATCGGAGGGGCTATGGTGTTGATGTAGAAGCCCTCCATGGTGGATGCCCCCTCCGGCGGAGCTCCGGAACAGGCCCCAAGATGGGATCTCGTGGATACAAAAGGTTGTGGCGGTGGAATTGGGTTTTTGGCTCCTAATTTGATCGTTTGGGCATACGTAGGTATTTATAGGAGGAAGGAGTATGTCAGTGGAGCAACAGAGGGCCCACGAGGTAGGGGGCGCGCCCAGGGGGCGCGCCCTCCACCCTCGTGACCGCCTCTGGCACTGCTTGGAGTAGGGTCCAAGTCTCCTGGATCACGTTCGGTGAGAAAATCACGTTCCCGAAGGTTTCATTCCGTTTGGACTCAGTTTGATATTCCGTTTCTTCGAAACACTGAAATAGGCAAAAAACAACAATTCTGGGCTGGGCCTCCGGTTAATATGTTAGTCCCAAAAATAATATAAAAGTGGAAAATAAAGCCCAATATAGTCCAAAACAGTAGATAAAGTAGCATGGAGCAATCAAAAATTATAGATACATTGGAGACGTATCAGGCATCCCCAAGCTTAATTCCTGCTCGTCCTCGAGTAGGTAAATGATAAAAAAGAATTTTTGATGCGAAGTGATACTTTGGCATAATTTCAATGTAAATCATCTTAATTGTGAGATGAATATTCAGATCCGAAAGATTCAAGACAAAAGTTCATATTGACATAAAAATAATAATACTTCAAGCATACTAATCAAAGCAATCATGTCTTCTCAAAATAACATGGCAGAAGAAAGTTATCCCTACAAAATCATATAGTCTGGCTATGCTCCATCTTCCCCACACAAAATATTTAAATAATGCACAACGCCGATGACAAGCCAAGCAATTGTTTCATACTTATGACATTCTCAAAACTTTTTCAATCTTCACGCAATACATGAGCGTGAGCCATGGATATAGCACTATATGTGGAATAGAAGGGTGGTTGTGGAGAAGACAAAAAGAGGGAAGATAGTCTGACATCAACTAGGCGTATCAACGGGCTATGGAGATGCCCATCAATAAATATCAATGTGAGTGAGTAGGGATTGCCATGCAACAGATGCACTAGAGCTATATGTATATGAAAGCTCTACAAAAGAAACTAAGTGGGTGTGCATCCAACTTGCTTGCTCACGAAGACCTAGGGCATTTTGAGGAAGCCCATCATTGGAATATACAAGCCAAGTTCTATAATGAAAAATTCCCACTAGTATATGAAAGTGACAAAATGAGAGACTCTCTATCATGAAGATCTTGGTGCTACTTTGAAGCACAAGTGTGGTAAAAGGATAGTAGCATTGTCCCTTCTCTCTTTTTCTCTCATTTTTTTATCTGGGCGGTATTAGAGAGGCTAGCAAAGGTGGAAGGATGGGAAAAAGTGCGTATAATCCATGGACTCAACATTAGTCATAAAGAACTCATATACTTATTGCAAAAATCTAGAAGTTATCAAAGCAAAGTATTACGCACATGCTCCTAGGGGGATAGATTGGTAGGAAAAGACCATCGCTCGTCCCCGACTTTCACTCATAAGGAAGACAATCAATAAATAAATCATGCTCCGAGTTCATCACATAACGGTTCACCATACGTGCATGCTACGGGATTCACAAACTTCAACACAAGTATTCTTTGAATTCACAACTACTTAACTAGCATGACTCTAATATCACCATCTTCATATCTCAAAACAATTATCAAGCATCAAACGTATCTTAGTATTCAACGCACTCAAAATAAAGTTTCACATATCTTGAATACCAAGTATATTAACATTAAGCAAATTACCATGCTATTAATGACTCTCAAAATAATCTAAGTGAAGCATGAGAGATCAATAGTTTATTTAAAACAAATCCACCACCGTGCTCTAAAAGATCTAAGTGAAGCACTAGAGCAAAAATTATCATGCTCTAAAGATATAAGTGAAGCACTATGAGCAAAACTATCAAGCTCAAAAGATATAAGTGAAGCACATAGAGTATTCTAACAAATTCCAATTCATGGATGGCTCTCTCAAGAGGTGTGTACAGCAAGGATTATTATGGTAAAATAACAAGCAAAGATGCAAATAATACAAGACGCTCCAAGCAAAACACTTATCATGTGGTCGATAAAAATATAGATCCAGGTAAATTACCGATGGAAGTGGACGAAAGAGGGGATGCCTTCCAGGGCATCCCCAAGCTTTGACTTTTTGGTGTCCTTGGATTATCTTGGGTGTGCCATGGGCATCCCCAAGCTTAGGCTCTTGCCACTCCTTGTTCCATAATCCATCAAAAGAATTCACCCAAAACTTGAAAACTTCACAACCCAAAACTCAACAGAAATCTCGTGAGCTCCGTTAGAGAAAGAAAACAAAAAACTACTTCAAGGTACTGTAATGAACTCATTCTTTATTTATATTGGTGTTAATCATACTGTATTCCAACTTCTCTATGGATTATAAACTATTTTGTTAGCCATATATTCATCAAAATAAGCAAACAACACTCGCAAAACAGAATCTGTCAAAAACAGAACAGTCTGTAGCAATCTGTAACTAACGCAAACTTCTGTAACTCTAAAAATTCTATCAAAATAGGAAGTCCTGTACAATTTGTTTATTGAGCATAATAAAAAAGAATCAACGCAAAAGCACGTTCCTGTGATTTAACAAAATTATATTCGTGCGTGCAAAGTTCCTGTTTTTCAGCAGAATCAAATCAACTATCATCGTAGGTTATCCTATAGGTTCTACTTGGCACAAACACTAATTAAAAGATAAAACCACATCCAAAGAGAGGCTAGATGGATTATTTATTCCTAAAGAGAAGCTAAAACAAAAAACACAAAATAAAATTGGGTTGCCTCCCAACAAGCGCTATCGTTTAACGCCCCTAGCTAGGCATTGATAACTTTAATGATGCTCACAAGAAAGACAAGAATTGAAGCGCAAAGAGAGCATCATGAAACATGTGACAAACACATCTAAGTCTAACATACTTCCTATGCATAGGCATATTATAAGCAAACAAATTTGCAAGGCAAACAAAAACTAGCATATGCAAGGAATAAGAAAGAGACGATAGCAATCTCAACATGACGAGAGGTAATTTAGTAACATGAAAATTTCTACAACCATATTTTCCTCTCTCATAATAATTACATGTAGGATTATAAGCAAATTCAACAAAATAGCTATCACATAACATATTCTCAACATGATCCACATGCATGCAAAGTGGACAGTCTTCCAAGATAGTGGGATTAACATTAGCTAGAGTCATGACCTTTCCGAACCCACTTTTATCAAAAATATCATAAGATTGAACATACTCCAAAAATGTGGGATCTAAAGTTGACGCTCTTCCAAATCAACTTTCAATATTATTGCAAATATTATTATCAATCTCATATTCATCATGGGGATTAAATAAATTTTCAAGATCAAAAGAAAAATCATCCCAATCGTGATCATTGCAACAAATAGTAGACATAGCAAAACTAGCATCCCCAAGCTTAGGGTTTTGCATATTTTTAGCACAATTGACATCAAGAGAATTTATAATAAAATCATTGCAATCATGCTTTTCATCGAAGGAACTATCAACTATGGGTGCAATAGCAACGATCTCATGTTTAACATAAGGAACTATAGCAAATTCATCTTCATAAATATTGGCATCATGGCGACAAGAATAGCAAGCATCATGTTCGTCAGGGGATATTTCAACCAAATCATCGGAATCATCATTATCTATAGATTCATGCATATCATTATTTTCTTCCAAAGTAACGGTCATTCTTTCAATAAACTCTTTTAGACATTATGAGCAAGGTTTTCATTGCAATATTTAAGTATGACGGAATTTTCAGATTTGTTGAGAGTAAAATCATACTTTTCAATCAAAGAAGCAACTGCATGAGCACCCTTAAAAACGACAAATTCTTCAATTTGTTTGATATCATAGTAACTATAAACACCCTTTGCATAAGAAGATAAGATTTCATTATCATTGAACTCACATAGGTAGGGAAGGTGTTTTTTAGGATTCTTAGAGCAACAAGTAAAATCACACATTTCACAAAGATTCCAAGCAAAGCATAGCAAACTATTTATATGATACCATAAGAGTCTCCCCTTTTCAGACAAACGATGACGCACAAAATGAGCATGCTCATCTAAAGATTTCCCATCAAATAGGCTAGTTGGGGTTTCAGCACGAGCACATAAGGATCGAAGATGATCCAAGTAGAACACTTTAAGTGGATCCATATCAATAGATTTTCAGCAAGCGAAGATGCAAGCATATAGAAGGCACAAGGAAACACAAACAAAGATACATACGGGAAGAAGGCGAACGAAAAAGAGAGGGCGAATAAAACGGCAAGGGTGAAGTGGGTTAGAGGAAAATGAGAGGCAAATGGCAAATAATTTAATGCGAGAGATAGGGATTGCGATGGGTACTTGGTATGGTTGACTTTCTTGCGTGAGCCTCCCCGGCAACGGCGCCAGAAATTCTTCTTGCTACCTCTTGAGCATTGCGTTGGATTTCCCCGAAGAGGAGAGGATGATGCAGCAAAGTAGCGTAAGTATTTCTCTCAGTTTTTGAGAACCAAGGTATCAATCCAGTAGGAGACCATGCACAAGTCCCTCGTACCTACACAAAACGTTAGCTACTCGCAACCAACGCGATTAGGGGTTATCAATCCCTTCAGGTCACTTACGAGGGTGAGATCTGATAGAGATGATAAATAATATTTTTGGTATTTTTGATAGATAGATGCAAAGTGAAAAGTAAAAAGGCAAAGTAAAAGCAAAGCAAGTAATAAAGCAATAGAGATTGATATGATGAGAATAGACCTGGGGGCCATAGGTATGACTAGTGGCTTCTCTCAAGAGCAGAAGTATTCTACGGTGGGTGAACAAATTACTGTTGAGCAATTGACAGAACTGAGCATAGTTATGAGCATATCTAGGCAATGATCATGTATATAGGTATCACGTCTGAGACAAGTAGGTCGAAACGATTCTGCATCTACTACTATTACTGCACTCATCGACCGCTATCCATCATGCATCTAGAGTATTAAGTTAAAAACAGAGTAACGCCTTAAGCAAGATGACATGATGTAGAGGGATAAATTCATGCAATATGATAAAAACCCCATCTTGTTATCCTCGATGGCAACAATACAATACGTGCCTTTCTGCCCCTTCTGTCACTGGGAAAGGTCACCGCAATATTGAACCCAAAGCTTAGCACTTCTCCCATTGCAAGAACTACCAATCTAGTTGGCCAAACCAAAAAGGATAATTCGAAGAGACTTGCAAAGATAACTAAATCATACATAAAAGAATTCAGAGAAGATTCAAATATTTTCCATAGATAAATTGGATCATCAACCCACAATTCATCGGTCTCAACAAACACACCGCAAAAAGAAGATTACATCGAATAGATCTCCACGAGAGAGGGGGAGAACATTGTATTGAGATCCAAAAAGAGAGAAGAAGCCATCTAGCTACTAACTATGGACCCGAAGCTCTGAAGTAAACTACTCACACTTCATCGGAGGGGCTATGGTGTTGATGTAGAAGCCCTCCATGGTGGATGCCCCCTCCGGCGGAGCTCCGGAACAGGCCCCAAGATGGGATCTCGTGGATACAAAAGGTTGCGGCGGTGGAATTGGGTTTTTGGCTCCTGATTTGATCATTTGGGCATACGTAGGTATTTATAGGAGGAAGGAGTATGTCAGTGGAGCAACAGAGGGCCCACGAGGTAGGGGGCGCGCCCAGGGGGGGCGCCCTCCACCCTCGTGACCGCCTCTGGCACTGCTTGGAGTAGGGTCCAAGTCTCCTGGATCACGTTCGGTGAGAAAATCACGTTCCCGAAGGTTTCATTCTGTTTGGACTCAGTTTGATATTCCGTTTCTTCGAAACACTGAAATAGGCAAAAAACAACAATTCTGGGCTGGGCCTCCGGTTAATATGTTAGTCCCAAAAATAATATAAAAGTGGAAAATAAAGCCCAATATAGTCCAAAACAGTAGATAAAGTAGCATGGAGCAATCAAAAATTATAGATACATTGGAGACGTATCAGGCATCCCCAAGCTTAATTCCTGCTCGTCCTCGAGTAGGTAAATGATAAAAAAGAATTTTTGGTGCGAAGTGATACTTTGGCATAATTTCAATGTAAATCATCTTAATTGTGATATGAATATTCAGATCCGAAAGATTCAAGACAAAAGTTCATATTGACATAAAAATAATAATACTTCAAGCATACTAATCAAAGCAATCATGTCTTCTCAAAATAACATGGCAGAAGAAAGTTATCCCTACAAAATCATATAGTCTGGCTATGCTCCATCTTCCCCACACAAAATATTTAAATAATGCACAACGCCGATGACAAGCCAAGCAATTGTTTCATACTTATGACATTCTCAAAACTTTTTCAATCTTCACGCAATACATGAGCGTGAGCCATGGATATAGTACTATATGTGGAATAGAAGGGTGGTTGTGGAGAAGACAAAAAGAGGGAAGATAGTCTGACATCAACTAGGCGTATCAACGGGCTATGGAGATGCCCATCAATAAATATCAATGTGAGTGAGTAGGGATTGCCATGCAACGGATGCACTAGAGCTATATGTATATGAAAGCTCTACAAAAGAAACTAAGTGGGTGTGCATCCAACTTGCTTGCTCACGAAGACCTAGGGCATTTTGAGGAAGCCCATCATTGGAATATACAAGCCAAGTTCTATAATGAAAAATTCCCACTAGTATATGAAAGTGACAAAATGAGAGACTCTCTATCATGAAGATCTTGGTGCTACTTTGAAGCACAAGTGTGGTAAAAGGATAGTAGCATTGTCCCTTCTCTCTTTTTCTCTCATTTTTTTATTTGGGCGGTATTAGAGAGGCTAGCAAAGGTGGAAGGATGGGAAAAAGTGCGTATAATCCATGGACTCAACATTAGTCATAAAGAACTCATATACTTATTGCAAAAATCTAGAAGTTATCAAAGCAAAGTATTACGCACATGCTCCTAGGGGGATAGATTGGTAGGAAAAGACCATCGCTCGTCCCCGACTTTCACTCATAAGGAAGACAATCAATAAATAAATCATGCTCCGAGTTCATCACATAACGGTTCACCATACGTGCATGCTACGGGATTCACAAACTTCAACACAAGTATTCTTTGAATTCACAACTACTTAACTAGCATGACTCTAATATCACCATCTTCATATCTCAAAACAATTATCAAGCATCAAACGTATCTTAGTATTCAACGCACTCAAAATAAAGTTTCACATATCTTGAATACCAAGTATATTAACATTAAGCAAATTACCATGCTATTAATGACTCTCAAAATAATCTAAGTGAAGCATGAGAGATCAATAGTTTATTTAAAACAAATCCACCACCGTGCTCTAAAAGATCTAAGTGAAGCACTAGAGCAAAAATTATCATGCTCTAAAGATATAAGTGAATCACTATGAGCAAAACTATCAAGCTCAAAAGATATAAGTGAAGCACATAGAGTATTCTAACAAATTCCAATTCATGGATGGCTCTCTCAAGAGGTGTGTACAGCAAGGATTATTATGGTAAAATAACAAGCAAAGATGCAAATAATACAAGACGCTCCAAGCAAAACACTTATCATGTGGTCGATAAAAATATAGATCCAGGTAAATTACCGATGGAAGTGGACGAAAGAGGGGATGCCTTCCAGGGCATCCCCAAGCTTTGACTTTTTGGTGTCCTTGGATTATCTTGGGTGTGCCATGGGCATCCCCAAGCTTAGGCTCTTGCCACTCCTTGTTCCATAATCCATCAAAAGAATTCACCCAAAACTTGAAAACTTCACAACCCAAAACTCAACAGAAATCTCGTGAGCTCCGTTAGAGAAAGAAAACAAAAAACTACTTCAAGGTACTGTAATGAACTCATTATTTATTTATATTGGTGTTAATCATACTGTATTCCAACTTCTCTATGGATTATAAACTATTTTATTAGCCATATATTCATCAAAATAAGCAAACAACACTCGCAAAACAGAATCTGTCAAAAACAGAACAGTCTGTAGCAATCTGTAACTAACGCAAACTTCTGTAACTCTAAAAATTCTATCAAAATAGGAAGTCCTGTACAATTTGTTTATTGAGCATAATAAAAAAGAATCAACGCAAAAGCACGTTCCTGTGATTTAACAAAATTATATTCGTGCGTGCAAAGTTCCTGTTTTTCAGCAGAATCAAATCAACTATCATCGTAGGTTATCCTATAGGTTCTACTTGGCACAAACACTAATTAAAAGATAAAACCACATCCAAAGAGAGGCTAGATGGATTATTTATTCCTAAAGAGAAGCTAAAACAAAAAACACAAAATAAAATTGGGTTGCCTCCCAACAAGCGCTATCGTTTAACGCCCCTAGCTAGGCATTGATAATTTTAATGATGCTCACAAGAAAGACAAGAATTGAAGCGCAAAGAGAGCATCATGAAACACGTGACAAACACATCTAAGTCTAACATACTTCCTATGCATAGGCATATTATAAGCAAACAAATTTGCAAGGCAAACAAAAACTAGCATATGCAAGGAATAAGAAAGAGACGATAGCAATCTCAACATGACGAGAGGTAATTTAGTAACATGAAAATTTCTACAACCATATTTTCCTCTCTCATAATAATTACATGTAGGATCATAAGCAAATTCAACAAAATAGCTATCACATAACATATTCTCAACATGATCCACATGCATGCAAAGTGGACAGTCTTCCAAGATAGTGGGATTAACATTAGCTAGAGTCATGACCTTTCCGAACCCACTTTTATCAAAAATATCATAAGATTGAACATACTCCAAAAATGTGGGATCTAAAGTTGACGCTCTTCCAAATCAACTTTCAATATTATTGCAAATATTATTATCAATCTCATATTCATCATGGGGATTAAATAAATTTTCAAGATCAAAAGAAAAATCATCCCAATCGTGATCATTGCAACAAATAGTAGACATAGCAAAACTAGCATCCCCAAGCTTAGGGTTTTGCATATTTTTAGCACAATTGACATCAAGAGAATTTATAATAAAATCATTGCAATCATGCTTTTCATCGAAGGAACTATCAACTATGGGTGCAATAGCAACGATCTCATGTTTAACATAAGGAACTATAGCAAATTCATCTTCATAAATATTGGCATCATGGCGACAAGAATAGCAAGCATCATGTTCGTCAGGGGATATTTCAACCAAATCATCGGAATCATCATTATCTATAGATTCATGCATATCATTATTTTCTTCCAAAGTAACGGCCATTCTTTCAATAAACTCTTTTAGACATTATGAGCAAGGTTTTCATTGCAATATTTAAGTATGACGGAATTTTTCAGATTTGTTGAGAGTAAAATCATACTTTTCAATCAAAGAAGCAACTGCATGAGCACCCTTAAAAACGACAAATTCTTCAATTTTTTTGATATCATAGTAACTATAAACACCCTTTGCATAAGAAGATAAGATTTCATTATCATTGAACTCACATAGGTAGGGAAGGTGTTTTTTAGGGTTCTTAGAGCAACAAGTAAAATCACACATTTCACAAAGATTCCAAGCAAAGCATAGCAAACTATTTATATGATACCATAAGAGTCTCCCCTTTTCAGACAAACGATGACGCACAAAATGAGCATGCTCATCTAAAGATTTCCCATCAAATAGGCTAGTTGGGGTTTCAGCACGAGCACATAAGGATCGAAGATGATCCAAGTAGAACACTTTAAGTGGATCCATATCAATAGATTTTCAGCAAGCGAAGATGCAAGCATATAGAAGGCACAAGGAAACACAAACAAAGATACATACGGGAAGAAGGCGAACGAAAAAGAGAGGGCGAGTAAAACGGCAAGGGTGAAGTGGGTTAGAGGAAAATGAGAGGCAAATGGCAAATAATTTAATGCGAGAGATAGGGATTGCGATGGGTACTTGGTATGGTTGACTTTCTTGCGTGAGCCTCCCCGGCAACGGCGCCAGAAATTCTTCTTGCTACCTCTTGAGCACTGCGTTGGATTTCCCCGAAGAGGAGAGGATGATGCAGCAAAGTAGCGTAAGTATTTCCCTCAGTTTTTGAGAACCAAGGTATCAATCCAGTAGGAGACCACGCACAAGTCCCTCGTACCTACACAAAACGTTAGCTACTCGCAACCAACGCGATTAGGGGTTATCAATCCCTTCAGGTCACTTACGAGGGTGAGATCTGATAGAGATGATAAATAATATTTTTGGTATTTTTGATAGATAGATGCAAAGTGAAAAGTAAAAAGGCAAAGTAAAAGCAAAGCAAGTAATAAAGCAATAGAGATTGATATGATGAGAATAGACCTGGGGGCCATAGGTATGACTAGTGGCTTCTCTCAAGAGCAGAAGTATTCTACGGTGGGTGAACAAATTACTGTTGAGCAATTGACAGAACTGAGCATAGTTATGAGCATATCTAGGCAATGATCATGTATATAGGTATCACGTCTGAGACAAGTAGGTCGAAACGATTCTGCATCTACTACTATTACTGCACTCATCGACCGCTATCCATCATGCATCTAGAGTATTAAGTTAAAAACAGAGTAACGCCTTAAGCAAGATGACATGATGTAGAGGGATAAATTCATGCAATATGATAAAAACCCCATCTTGTTATCCTCGATGGCAACAATACAATACGTGCCTTTCTGCCCCTTCTGTCACTGGGAAAGGTCACCGCAATATTGAACCCAAAGCTTAGCACTTCTCCCATTGCAAGAACTACCAATCTAGTTAGCCAAACCAAAAAGGATAATTCGAAGAGACTTGCAAAGATAACTCAATCATACATAAAAGAATTCAGAGAAGATTCAAATATTTTCCATAGATAAATTGGATCATAAACCCACAATTCATCGGTCTCAACAAACACACCGCAAAAAGAAGATTACATCGAATAGATCTCCACGAGAGAGGGGGAGAACATTGTATTGAGATCCAAAAAGAGAGAAGAAGCCATCTAGCTACTAACTATGGACCCGAAGCTCTGAAGTAAACTACTCACACTTCATCGGAGGGGCTATGGTGTTGATGTAGAAGCCCTCCATGGTGGATGCCCCCTCCGGCGGAGCTCCGGAACAGGCCCCAAGATGGGATCTCGTGGATACAGAAGGTTGCGGTGGTGGAGTTAGGTTTTTGGCTCCTGATCTGATCGTTTGGGGATACATAGGTATATATAGGAGGAAGGAATATGTCGGTGGAGCAACAGAGGGCCCACGAGGTAGGGGGCGCGCCCAGGGGGGCGCCCTCCACCCTCGTGACCACCTCTGGCACTGCTTGGAGTAGGGTCCAAGTCTCCTGGATCATGTTCGGTGAGAAAATCGCGTTCCCGAAGGTTTCATTCCGTTTGGACTCCGTTTGATATTTCGTTTCTTTGAAACACCAAAATAGGCAAAAAATAGCAATTCTGGGCTGGGCCTCCGGTTAATAGGTTAGTCCCAAAAATAATATAAAAGTGGAAAATAAAGCCCAATATAGTCCAAAACAGTAGATAAAGTAGCTTGGAGCAATCAAAAATTATAGATACGTTGGAGACGTATCAACCTCCACGGCTCGGCCAGAGCGCCGGCACCGACCGTGATGACAGGCACCGGCGAGGCCGCCCGCATCGTGTCCAACCCCGAGTACGAGCAATGGTGGACGCTGGATCAGAAGGTCCACGGCCATCTCCTCGGTTCGATGAACATGGAAATCCCTGCACGGCTCCTCGGCTGCAGGACGGCGGCCGCCGCCTGGGCGGCTGTGCACACCATGTTCGCCGCCCAGAATAGCGCCGGTGTGCGTAACCTCCGATGCCAGATCCAGGCGCCGAGGAAAGAAGATTGCCCCGTCGGCTAGTATATGCAGAAGGTCAAGGCCCTCACTGATTCAATGGCCACTGCCAACTCTCCTCTCCGCGATGATGAGATCACCGACTACATGCTGACCGGGCTCGGCTCGGCGTTTAACCCCATCGCTGCTTCAATAAACTTCGCAGGCATGCCTATCACGTTTCCCGCGTTCTACTCCAGTGTCCTTCACTACGAGGCCCTCCAGCAGCATTAATTGAAGCTTGAGGATTGGCAGTCTTCCGCCAATGCCGTGTCTCGGCCGGTCAACCACAACACCTCCGGCGGCGCGCCCGACTCTGGACGCCCGAGTGGTGGCTATCCTTCCGGCGGCTATGGACCCAGCCAGGGCAGCGCCCTTGGCCACAACAACAACAACAACAACAACAACAACCGCAATGGAGGAGGCAACGAGGGTGGCTGCAACCGGCGCTGGCGTCCCCAGTGCCAGATATGCAAGAATTGGGGTCACGAGGCGAGCGACTGTCGCACCCCCTATGATCATGATAACCGCACCGCCAACTCCGCGTCCAAATCCTCCTCCCATGAGCCGCCGCACTAGATCCTGGACACCGGTGCGACGGACCACCTGACGCATGATCTCGATCGTCTACACTTTCATGAGCACTATGGCAGGAAGGATCAAGTGCAAGTAGCATATGGTGCAGGTTTGTCTATTTCGCATATTGGTCATTCCACTATACCCGCTTCATCTCTACATTTACGCAATATTCTTTGTCTACCACATATTCATCAACATCTCCTATCCGTTTATCGTCTTGTCCTTGACAATGGAATTTCACCGTTTCTTTTTCCTTGTGAAGGACACATCCACGAAGAAAATCCTTCTTCACGGTAGATGTCATGGCGGACTCTACCCCATCCCGTTTAGTCGCGCGTCGTCCTCCTCCACCCGCCAAGTGTCTCTCAGCGTCAAGACCACCCCGTCCCAGTGGCACCAGCGTCTCTGTCATCCCTCGAATAATATTGTTCAAAACATTGTTAGGAATAATGATTTAGTGTGTTGTTCTGAACGTCAGACTTTAGTGTGTGATGCTTGTCAGCATCCTAAGAGTCAACAATTGCATTATAATTTATCTCCTCATTTTTCCACTATGCCTCTTGAGTTAATTCATTCTAATGTTTGGGGGCCTGCTATTGCCTCTCTCGGAGGTTATAAGTATTATGTGAGCTTTATTAACGATTATTCTCGCTTCTCTTGGATTTATATCCTCAGGCACAAGTCTGACGTTGAGCAAGTGTTTTATGCTTTTCAGGCTCCTGTTGAGCGTCTTCTCCACACTAAAATCATTGCCGTTCAGTCGGACTGGGGTGGCGAGTACCACAGACTGCATCGTTATTTTCAACGCACTAGGATCTCTCATCGTGTGTCTTGCCCGCACACCTCTCAGCAGAACGGGATTGCTGAACGCAAACACCGTCATCTTGTAGAAATAGGTCTTGCCTTGCTGGCTCATTCTTCTCACCCATTTTGTTTTTTAGATGAAGCGTTTCTTACTGCGTGCTACCTCATTAATCGCATGACCACACCTGTTCTTCAATAAGATACACCCATATATCATCTCCTTAAGGTGAAACCGATTACAAGTTTCTTCACACTTTTGGGTGTGCTTGCTGGCCCAGTTTGCGCAAATATAACACACACAAGCTTGCTTTCCATTCCACCATGTGCATTTTCTTGGGCTACAGTCAGATGCATAAGGGATACAAGTGTCTTGATCGTTCCATGGGACATATCTACATCTCTCGTCATGTTGTTTTCGACGAGTCTGTTTTTCCTTATGCCACCCCTGGGGTCACCGTCGATGTCTCTTCTTTGGCTGATGTTCTCTCTTTTCCTTCCAATGAACCGGCTACGGGTGACCATATGCACAAATATGACTTGTCCTATTTGTATACTGACACACCTGTTTCAGGCCATGTTACTCCTGTGTAGGAACTTTCGCCTGCTCCATCCCCGGCGATCCACGTGCATGGCGCATGCATGCCCCCTACCCACCGCCCCTACGTGGCTGATACGCCGACCTCCCTGGCGCACGACGTGCATGGGACATGCACGTCCCTAATACATCTCCAACGTATCTATAATTATTGATTGTTCCATGCTATTATATTACCCCTTTTGGATGTTTATAGGCTTTATTTTACACATTTATATCATTTTTAGGACTAACCTACTAACCGGAGGCCCAGCCTGTATTGCTGTTTTTTTGCCTATTTCAGTATTTCGAAGAAAAGGAATATCAAACGGAGTCCAAACGGAATGAAACCTTTGGGAGCGTGATTTTTTGAACGAACGTGATCCAGAGGACTTGGAGTGCAAGTCAAGAAGCAGCCGAGGACTCCACGAGATAGGAGGCCCCCCCTATAGGGCGCGCCCCCTGTCTCATGGGCCCCTCAGGTGTCCACCAATGTACTTCTTCCTCCTATATAAGCCTATGTACCCCGAAAACATCCAGGGAGCAGACGAAACACAATTTCCACCATCGTAACCTTCTGTATCCGCGAGATCCCATCTTGGAGCCTTCGCCGGTGCTTTGTCGGAGGGGGAATCGACCATGAGGGCTTCTACATCAACATCCTTGCCCATCTGATGAGTTGTGAGTAGTTTACCACAGACCTACGGGTCCATAGTTATTAGCTAGATGGCTTCTTCTCTCTTTTTGGATCTCAATAAAATGTTCTCCCCCTCTATTGTGGAGATCTATTCGATGTAAACTCTTTTTGCGACGTGTTTGTCGAGATCCGATGAATTGTGGGTTTATGATCAAGTTTATCTATGAATAATATTTGAATCTTCTCTGAATTCTTTTATGTATGATTGAGTTATCTTTGCAAGTCTCTTCGAATTATTAGTTTGGTTTGGCCTACTAGATTGATCTTTCTTGCCATGGGAGAAGTGCTTAGCTTTGGGTTCAATCTTGCGGTGTCCTTGCCCAGTGGCAGAAAGGGAGGCAAGGCACGTATTGTATTGTTGCCATCAAGGATAACAAGATGGGGTTTATATCATATTGCTTGAGTTTATCCCTCTACATCATGTCATCTTGCTTAATGCGTTACTCTGTTCTTTATGAACTTAATACTCTAGATGCAGGCAGGAGTCGGTCGATGTATGGAGTAATAGTAGTAGATGTAGGCAGGTGTCGGTCTACTTGTTGCGGACGTGATGCCTATATACATGATCATGCCTAGATAATCTCATAACTATTCGCTTTTCTATCAATTGCTCGACAGTAATTTCTTTACCCACCATAATACTTATGCTATCTTGAGAGAAGCCACTAGTGAAACCTATGGCCCCCGGGTCTATCTCTTATCATATTTGCTTCCAATCTACTTTTATTTGCATCTTTAATTTTGCATCTATATTATTAAATACCAAAAATATATTTATCTTATCATACTATCTCTATTAGATCTCACTTTTGCAAGTGGCCGCGAAGGGATTGACAACCTGTTTATTGCGTTGGTTGCGAGTTCTTTGTTTGTTTGTGTAGGTGCGTGGGACTTTTGAGGAGCCTCCTACTGGATTGATACCTTGGTTCTCAAAAACTAAGGGGAAATACTTACGCTACTTTGCTGCATCACCCTTTCCTCTTCAAGGAAAACCAACGCAAGCTCAATACATAGCAAGAAGGATTTCTGGCGCCGTTGCTGGGGAGGTCTTCGCTCAAGTCAAGGCATTCCAAGTACCCAACACAAACCCATCTCCCTCGCATTTACATTATTTGCCATTTGCCTCTCGTTTTCCTCTCCCCCACTTCACCCTTACCGTTTTATTCGCCCTCTCTTTCCCAGTCTCCTCCTCTCTTTTTTGCTTGCCTTTTTCTGCTTGGTTGTGTGTTGGATTACTTGTTGCCATGGCGCAAGATAATACCAAATTGTGTGATTTCTCGAATACCAATAATAATAATTTCCTTAGAACTCCGATTGCTCCTCTTAATGATGTTGAGTCTTGTGAAATCAATACTGCTTTGCTGAATTTTGTTATGAAAGATCAATTCACCGGCCTTCCTAGTGAAGATGTCGCTACTCATCTAAACAATTTTGTTGATTTGTGTGATATGAAAAAGAAGAAAGATACGGATTATGATATTGTTAAATTGAAGTTATTTCCGTTTTCACTTAGAGATCGTGCTAAAGTTTGGTTTTCGTCTTTGCCTAAAGTTTGGAACAAGTGCAAAGATGCTTTTATCTCTAAGTATTTTCCTCCCGCTAAGATTATCACTCTTAGGAATGATATTATGAATTTTAAACAACTTGATCATGAGCATGGTGCCCAATCTTGGGAAAGAATGAAATTGATGCTTCGCAATTGCCCTGCTCATGGTTTGAATTTATGGATGATCATACAAATTTTTTATGTTGGTTTCAACTTTGCTTCTAGAAATCTCTTAGATACAGCCGCGAGAGGCACGTTTATGGAAATCACATTAGGAGATGCTACAAAACTTCTTGATAATATTATGGCTAATTATTCTCAATGACACACTGAAAGATCTTCTAGTAAAAAAGTGCATGCTATAGAAGAAATCAATGTTCTGAGTGGAAAGATGGATGAACTTATGAAATTGTTTGCTACTAAGAATACTCCTCTTGATCCCAATGATATGCCTTTGTCTTCTTTGATTGAGAATAATAATGAATCTTTGGACGTGAATTTTGTTGGTAGGAATAGTTTTGGAAACAATGCTTATAGAGGAAACTTTAATGCTAGACCATTCCCTAGTAATTCCTCTAATAATTATGGAAATTCCTACAATAATTCTTATGGTAATTTTAATAAGATGCCTTCTGATTTTGAGAATAGTGTGAAAGAATTTATGATTTCTCAAAAGAATTTTAATGCTTTGCTTGAAGAAAAATTGCTCAAAGTTGATGATTTGGCTAGGAACGTTGTTAGACTTTCGCTTGATGTTGATTCTCTTAAACTTAGATCTTATCCTCCTAAGCATGATATAATGAGTCTCTCAAAGCAATGAGAATTTCCATTGATGAGTGCAAGGAAAGAACCGCTAGATTGCGTGCTAAGAAAGATAGCTTTATAAAGGCGTGTCTTCCATGAAAAGTTATTGATGCATCTCCTATTAGATCTATGTTTTGCAATATGAATTTTGATAATTATGGGACTGATGATGAGTCAACTTTACCTAGAAGTCGTCCCAAGAATTCGGAGTTTTAAGATCTTGATGCTAAATTTGTTGAAGTGGGATTGGAGAGGTCACAACTTTAAATAGTATTGAACCCACTATCTCGGATTTCAAGGATTTTGATTATGATAATTGTTCTTTAGAAGGTTGTATTTCCTTGTTGCAATCTGTTGTTAATTCTCCTCATGCTTATAGTCAAAAGAAAGCTTTTACCAAACATATTGTTGATGCCTTGATGCAATCTAAGATGAAAAACTTAATTTGGAAGTTTCTATACCTAGAAAACTTAATGATGAGTGGGAACCTACTATAAATATTATAATGAAAGATCATGAGTGATTTGCTTTGTGTGATTTGGGTGCTAGTGTTTCCACGATTCCGAAAACTTTATGTGATATTCTAGGTTTCCATGATCTTGATGATTGCTCTTTAAATTTGCACCTTGCGGATTCCACCATTAAAAATCCAATGGGAAGGATCAATGATGTTCTCATTGTTGCAAATAGAAATTTGGTGCCCGTAGATTTTATCGTTCTTGATATAGATTGCAATCTTTCTTGCCGTATTATTCTTGGTAGACCTTTTCTTAGAACGATTGGCACGATTATTGATATGAAAGAAGGGAATATTAGATTCCAATTTCCATTAAAGAAAGGCATGGATCACTTTCCAAGAAAGAAAGTCAAATTACCTTATGAATCTATCATGCGGGCTACTTATGAATTTAGTGCCAAAGATGGCACTACTTAGATCTATCTTTGCTTTTATGCCTAGCTAGGGGTGTTAAACGATAGCGCAAGTTGGGAGGCAACCCAATTTTATTTATGTTTTTTTGTTTTTGTTTCTGTTTATTAATAAATCTTGCATATAACTTCTGTTTAGATGATTTTTTATCTTTTAATTAGTGTTTGTGCCAAGTAGAACCTATAGGATAACCTATGATGATAGTTGATTTGATTCTGCTGAAAAACAGAAACTTTGCGCGCACGAATATAATTTTGTTAAATCACGGAAACGTTCTTTTGTGTTGATTCTTTTTGCTGCTGATCAATAAACAACTTTTCCAGGACTTACTATTTTTGTAGGATTTTTAGAGTTCCTGAAGTTCGCGTTAGTTACAGATTGCTGCAGACTGTTCTGTTTTTGACAGATTCTGTTTTTCGTGTGTTGTTTGCTTATTTCGATGCATCTATGGCTAGTAGAATAGTTTATAAACCATATAGAAGTTGGATTACAGTAGGTTTAACACAAAAATAAATAAAGAATGAGTTCATTACAGTACCTTATGTGGTGGTTTTGTTTTCTTTCACTAACGGAGCTTATAAGATTTCCTGTTGAGTTTTGTGTTGTGAAGTTTTCAAGTTTTGGGTAAAGATTTGATGGACTATGGAATAAGGAGTGGCAAGAGCCTAAGCTTGGGGATTCCCAAGGCACCCCAAGATATTCAAGGATAGCCGAAAGCCTAATCTTGGGGATGCCCCGGGAAGGCATCCCCTCTTTCGTCTTCGTTCATTGGTAACTTTACTTGGAGCTATACTTTTATTCGCCACATGATATGTGTTTTGCTTGGAGCAGCGTGTATTATATTAGTCTTTGCTTTCTAGTTTACCACAATCATCCTTGCTGTACACACCTTTTGGGAGAAGCCTACTTGATTAGAATTTGCTAGAATACTCTATGTGCTTCACATATATCTTTTGAGCTTGATAGTTTTTGCTCTAGTACTTCACTTATATCTTTTAGAGCACGGTGGTGTCTTAATTTTGAAGAAATTGCTAGACTCTCATGCTTCACTTATATCTTTTTGATAGTCTTTTAGAACAGCATGGTATTTGCTATGGTTACAAAGTTGATCCTAGAATGATGAGCATCCAAGTTGGGTATAATAAAAACTATCATAGGAAGTGAATTGGATGCTATGATCAATTTGATACTTGATAATTGGATGCGTTGAAGTTAGCAAGTCCCGTAGAATGCACGTATGGTTAAAGTTGTGTAACAAATTTGAAACATGAAGTGTACCTGGCTTGTGCATCCTTATGAGTGGCGGTCGGGGACGAGCGATGGTCTTTTCCTACCAATCTATCCCCTAGGAGCATGCGCGTAGTACTTGATTTTTGATGACTTCTAAATTTTTGCAATAAAAATATGAGTTCTTTTGACTAATGTTGAGTCCATGGATTATACGCACTTTTACCTTTCCGCCATTGCTAGCCTCTTCGGTACCGTGCATTGCCCTTTCTCACCTTGAGAGTTGGTGCAAACTTCGCCGGTGCATCCAAACCCTGTGATACGAACAATGTATCACACATGAACCTCCTTATATCTTCCTCAAAACAGCCACCATACCTACCCATTATAGCATTTCCATAGCCATTCCGAGATATATTGCCATGCAACTTTCCACCGTTCCGTTTATCATCATCATGACATACATTACTTTTGTCATATTGCCATTGCATGATCATGTAGTTGACATCGTATTTGTGGCAAAGCCACCATGCATTATTTTTAATACATGTCACTCTTGATTCATTGCACCATCCCGGTACACCGCCGGAGGCATTCATATAGAGTCATATCTTGTTCTAGTTTCGAGTTGTAATTCATATGTTGTAATCAATGAAAGTGTGATGATCATCATTATTAGAGCATTGCCCAAAAATAAAAAAATAAAAAAAAGAAGAAAGGCCAAAAAAAAGAAAGGCCCAAAAAAAGAAAAAAAAGAAAAAAATAAATAAAAAGGGCGATGCTACTATCGCTTTTTCCACACTATGCTTCAAAGTAGCACCTTGTTCTTCATGTAGTGAGTCTCATATATTGTGCTTCAAAGTAGCACCATGTTTTTCATATAGTGAGTCTCATAAGTTGTCTTTTTCATACTAGTGGGAATTTTTCATTATAGAACTTGGATTGTATATTTCTACGATGGGCTTCCTCAAATGCCCTAGGTCTTCTTGAGCAAGAAAGTTGGATGCACACTCACTAGTTTTCTTTCGTTGAGCATTCATTTATAGCTCTAGTGCATCCGTTGCATGGCAATCCCTACTCCTCATGTTGACATCAATTGATGGGCATCTCCATAGCCCGTTGATTAGCCTCGTCAATGTGAGACTTTCTCCTTTTTTGTCTTCTCCACACGATCCCCATCATCATATTATATTCCACCCATAGTGCTATATCCATGGCTCACGCTCATGTATTGCGTGAAGGTTGAAAAAGTTTGAGATTATTTAAGTACGAAACAATTGCTTGGCTTGTCATCGGGGGTGTAGAATTTGGGAACATGTTTGTGTGACGAAGATGAAGCATAGCCTAAGTATATGATTTTGTAGGTATAAACTTTCTTTTGCCATGTTATTTTGAGAAGACATGATTGCTTTGATTAGTATGCTTGAAGTATTACTATTTATTTTATCAATATGAACTTTTATTTTGAATCATTTGGATCTGAACATTCATGCCACAATAAAGAAAATTACATTGAGAATTATGCTAGGTAGCATTCCACATCAAAAATTCTCTTTTTATCATTTACCTACTCGAGGATGAGCAGGAATTAAGCTTGGGGATGCTTGATACGTCTCCAACGTATCTATAATTTTTCATTGTTCCATGCTATTATATTACCCCTTTTGGATGTTTATGGGCTTTATTTTACACATTTATATCATTTTTGGGACTAACCTACTAACCGGAGGCCCAGCTCGTATTGCTGTTTTTTGCCTATTTCAGTATTCCGAAGAAAAGGAATATCAAATGGAGTCCAAACGGAATGAAATCTTCGGGCGCGTGATTATTGGAACGAACGTGATCCAGAGGACTTGGAGTGCAAGTCAAGAAGCAGCCGAGGACTCCACGAGATAGGAGGGCGCCCCCCCTATAGGGCGCGCCCCCTGTCTCGTGGGCCCCTCTGGTGTCCACCGACGTACTTCTTCCTCCTATATAATCCTACATACCCTGAAACATCTAGGGAGCAGACGAAACACAATTTCCACCACCGTAACCTTCTGTATCCGCGAGATCCCATCTTGGAGCCTTCGCCGGTGCTCTGCCGGAGGGGGAATCGACCACGGAGGGCTTCTACATCAACATCCTTGCCCCTCCGATGAGTTGTGAGTAGTTTACCACAAACCTATGGGTCCATAGTTATTAGCTAGATGGCTTCATCTCTCTTTTTGTATCTCAATACAATGTTCTCCCCCTCTCTTCTGGAGATCTATTCGATGTAAACTCTTTTTGCGGTGTGTTTGTCGAGATGCGATGAATTGTGGGTTTATGATCAAGTTTATCTATGAATAATAATTGAATCTTCTCTGAATTCTTTTATGTATGATTGAGTTATCTTTGCAAGTCTCTTCGAATTATCAGTTTGGTTTGGCCTACTAGATTGATCTTTCTTGCCATGGGAGAAGTTCTTAGCTTTGGGTTCAATCTTTGTTTTTGAACCTGAAACGGTAGGAGCACCTCCTACTGCAATTAAATTAAAAGAATAAAAGTCTTACAATTACATGGTAGTTTAAATTCACCCCATTTTGGGGTGATGGGGAGGTGATGGTTTATTACAAGGTGTCTAAGAGGGCGGGGATGAGATGTTTGTGTTTCTCCTTAACCCTAAAAGTTAGGAGAGAGTAGTCCTCCTTGAATCTTTTCAGCCAGGAATCCTTGGATGGTGCTATACCTATGAAATGTTTATTGTTTCGTTCCTTCCAAATGCTCCAGGCTGCAAGAAGAAAAGCTTCCATAAACAGTGGCTGAGACCATGTCTCTTTGGCAACCTCAATATTTTCAAGTCTGGTCCCTCCTTGTTGCCACGTCAAGCCCAAGCTCGCCTAGAAAAGTTGAGAGAAATGACACTCAAAGAACAAGTGTTCAATTGTTTCCTCAATGTGCAGGCCACATAGGATGCAATCATGGTCATCTCCAATATTGTAGTGCCTCCTCTTAAGCATGTTTCTTGTGTTTAAGCGGTCAGAGAGGAGCAGCCATCCAAAAACTTTGTTCTTCATGGTGGACTTGGATTTCCATAACCATCGAAAAGATTGGTGCACCACCGTGTCTCTGAAGCAGAAGGAGTAAAATTTATGTGTTGTGAAGGTTGAGGTCCCCCAGACATACGTCCACCTGTCATAATCTTGGGTGCCATCCGGGATAATAATTGCAGCGGTGTCCAATTGGAGTTGCCTGACCTCTGCATGCGCTTGCGGTGACAGAGATAGATGAAAGGCCTCCGCGAGTGACGTGACGCTCAAGAAATCCCTAACAGAAATATCTTCGTTTTTTGCGTAGGAATAAGCTCTTGGGTGAGCTTCTGATAGAATTTGTGGTCCCCAAAGGTCTTTCTAGAACAGCACCGTGCCACCATGAAGAATTTGGGCTTGCGTGATCCCTCAAAAGGTTGGCATAAGCTTAGCAACATCTCTCCACCAGAATGATCCGCAAGTGTCCATGGCATGGGGAATCTTATTTTTGTAATATGTGGTCCAGATGAGTTTGACCCAAGGCAAATCAGAGTGGTTATAGAACTTATGAAGGTATTTCAAGAGGAGTGCCTCCCCTTGAATTTTTAAATTAAGCACGCCGAGCCTGCCACAAACCTTGGGTTGGCACAACATGTCCCAGGAAGCCAGAGAGTTGCATTTGTCCCCTTGCTCAGTTTTTTGGTCCAAAGGCATTTCCGTCTAATCTTGTCAATAAGCTCAATGATTTTTCTGGAAGCTGAAGTGTGCAGAGTGCAAAAATGGCTAGAGAAGTGATGACTGAGTTTAGGAGTGAAAGCTTGCCTCCATAAGAAATCATGTTTAGGGTGGTCGATAGCCTCCTTTCAATGCTACACACCAGCGGCATCAGCTCAATAACTGTGGGTCTTGTGGTGCCCAAGGGGAGTCCAAGATAGGTGAAGGGCATTTTGCCTACCACACATCCAAGAACATTAGCCAATTCCTCACATTTGGTGGCCTCACAGTTGATAGGAATGAGTGTTGATTTTGAGCCCAATGGAAATGGCATAATCTTCAAGGATCATTTTGACTGTGATCATCTGTTGCGTGCATGCAGGAAGGATGATGAGTATGTCATCGGCATACTAGACAACGGGGTAATCTTTCTGCGCTGTGGACGGAAAGGGCAACTGTATTTGGCCTTGAGCGAAGGCGTCATTGATCGCAGCTTGAAGCAACTCTGCTGCTAGAATGAAGATAAGCGGTGAGAGTGGATCGCCTTGTCTCACACCACACTTGCAAAAGAATTGTCGACCAGGTGTGCCATTTAGCAGAACTGAAGATTTTCCAGAGGAGAAAATGCAATTAATCCATCCAAGCCATTTTTCATTGAAGCCCATACTTCTCATAATCTCAATCATCGCCTGATGATAAATCGTGTCAAATGCCTTGGCGAAGTCTAACTTGAGCAGAATAATTTCTTTTCTGGATGATTGGCATTGATAAATGTATTCATAGGCCCAAGCGAGACAGTCTTGGATTGATCTCCCTTTGAGAAATCCATATTGGTTTCTGTGGATAATTTTGAGGATGACTTTTTGCAAATGATTGGCCAGGAGTTTGGTGATTACCTTAAGACAACAATTTAGCAATGTGATAGGCCTGTAATCATTAATCATCGCTGGGGAGCCGATTTTGGGTATTAAGGTAATGAAGCCATCATTGATACTTTCGAGGTTTATCCCTCCATCAAAGAACTGGTTGCACAATTTATAAAATTCCTCTTTAATGAGTGACCAACAACGTTTTAGGAAGATTCCAGTGAAACCATCCGGGCCAGGAGCTCGTTCGGCAGGCATTTCTCTGATTACATTGTCAATTTCCTCATGTGTGAAGGGAGTTGTTAAAGCATCAAGCCCATCACATTTTTTGATAATTCTCGTCAGATCAAATTTCATGTCATGAGGAATTGAGGTGCCAAGTCTGCTTTTGTACGTGTGGAAGATGATGGATTCTTTGCCAGCGTGGTCTTCCACCACAGATCCATCTGGGGTGCATAGCGTCGCAATATTATTCCTTCTGTATCTTTCAGAAGCTAGGGCTTGGAAAAACTTGGAGTTCTCGTCACCAAATTGAACCCATCGTATGGTACATCTCTTTTTCCAGTAGATTTGTTGGTACCTTAGGAGTCGGAGGATGTGAGCTTTCAGGATTGTTCTGAAGTTTTGTTCGGGTGTGGATAGTGGTCTTTTGTCTTCCAATGAGTCAATTTCATTGAGAGCCTTGTTGGAGTTTTCAATGGCCACAGAAAGTTTGGAAATCCCCTAGCTCCATTCCTTGAGATCGTGCCTCAGGTTTTTGAATTTGTGGCTAAGAACAATGGCGGAGTTTGAGGAGTGCACTTGTTTTGCCCAAGAGGAAGATACCACATCCATAAACCCAGGGTGTTGCAACCAAAAAGATTCAAATCTGAAGATTTTCGATCTTGGAATTGCAGTTTCAATTGTGACAACACATGGTGTATGGTCTGATACAGGTTTACCCAAAGGTTTAACCCAAGTTTTTGGGTAAGAGGATGTCCAATTAGTGCTGGTAAAAACCAGTCTAGCTGCTCAAGCAAAGGGTCCAATTGCATGTTACTCCATGTATATGATCTGCCTTTAATTGGGAGCTCAATTAAACCCTGCGTTCGGATGATGTCATTAAATGTGATCATGTCATTTATGCAGCCTCCAGGTTTATTGCGGTTTTCAGGTGCCCGGATGAAATTAAAATCGCCCACAAGGAGCCAGTCCTCATTCGGTGGGATTGCCAGTTCTGTTAGCCATTTAATGAAGTGATGTCGTTGGTCTCCTTGACATGGCCCATAAATATTAACTAGAGTCCAACTCTGGGCTGACTGGGTTGATCGAAAGCGAATAATAAGAGCAAAATCTTCCATGGCAATTACATCCGCAGAGAATAAAGAGCTGTTCCAAATGGTGGCAATACCACCCGAGGCCCCAATAGAAGGCACAAAAGCAAACTGATCGAAACGGCGTGGGCAGCAAGATTTAATAAAAGAAAGATCAAAAGAAGTTTTTTTAGTCTCTTGCAAGCAAATTACCGCACAACCACTTGACATAATGGCGTTCGAGAGAGCTAACTGTTTATCGCCAGAATTTAAACCACGTACATTCCAACAGAGAACGTTCCAATTAACCAAAAGGAGCATGAGTGAAATAAACGCTGCAGATCATTAAGCTGAGGAATGAGATTCCTCGTCTTGGGAGGCCAGGAGCGCATCTGCAGAGAGTTCTTTAGGTGGAATGGCGCAGAGAACAGTCCCAACCTGCTGAATGACTGGGATGGGTGTAGGAGGCGGTACCTGCTCCTCGGAAATCTCATTGATACGGACAAAGGAGTGAGCAGAAGGAACCAAGCGGGGCTTCACCTTGGAGCTTTTTGGCTTGCTATCAGAAATAGGTGGCACACGGAAGCCATCATATTTATTGGCTCTTGCGCTTCTACGGAGTGTGATCGAGCTCTCAGGAACAACAGCTTTCCCTTTCCTGGTAATGATCAGCGGGGGATCCATAGGCATGTCAGGTGCTGGTGCTGCTTGATCTTCAATATGAACATCCTGGGAGGTGTTAGCAATGCCAACGCCCACCTGAT
This sequence comes from Triticum timopheevii, assembly GCA_963921465.1. Lineage (NCBI taxonomy): Eukaryota > Viridiplantae > Streptophyta > Magnoliopsida > Poales > Poaceae > Triticum > Triticum timopheevii. Next base: position 661,649,265 of record OY997266.1, read on the forward strand.
CAGTATCCTCATTAGTTAACAGCAGGTGCTGGACAGCTGACAGAGCTATAGTAGTAGGTTCAGAGTTAAGATCCCAGGTCTGCGCCATAGTAAGATCTTGAATGATCACTGAAGAATTTCCCTTGTGCTAGATAGCTTGAGTAGCAGAATCAACGCTCAGCTCGCCCTCACTTTCAGATATGATAAACTTTAATTCTACATTTGTATGCTTAAAGTCATATCCAGAGCTCCATGGACCAAATGAGGCAATGATGGCTATAATTGCAGCTTTCAGATATGTGTTGAAACGCAGCATAGGAATGCAATCATAGAAAGTTATGGCAGGCAAAAAGTTTCCATGGGAGATCATATTGAGCTGCATACCTCTTTCAGAAATGTTCACAGCAACTTCAAGCTGGCGCTATTGGGCAGGCGGCTCTATGACAGTTAGTGGAGCAGAAGAGGTAGCTTCACCATTGACTGACCACAACAGATTCATTATATTGACCGGAACTAGAACATATGAATAAGATATTGTGGCACTTGAATCAGAACTAGCAGGCATTGAGATACTATCATTCTAGCCAGATGCAAGGCTATCCTGAAGATTGTTCACAGGTAGGATGCCATGATGCACCTGGAGCCCTTCAGCAGCAAGCCATTGCTGAAAGTTATACAGAATAGGTGGTGCCTGGGGGGGAGACGGAGGCCAAACTCCCCACTGTGGGTGAAAATCCACATCAATTCCCTCATCAACCACAACATTGTCAGCATTCTCAGCTTGCTGAACATTGTCAGCCATGACATTCTGCGCCATCCAATGATGCAGCTGCTGTTGGTACTGTTGCTCTGCAGACAATCCCTCGCCAAATAACGGGTGCGGGATTCCATCGGCAGGGGGAGGATCCTCACCCGCAGGTGGGACCTCAGGAAGATGTGCATTCTAGTCGCTGCTGCGCAGCATCGTCACTGCAACAGTCCAGGATTGACGAGCGCCACCTAGCTGCCTCATGACCAGGCTCTTCGGCACAAGACGCAAATAAACAACTCAGACTTTGAGCAGAACAATTTTCCTATCGCTCCTGGGATTATGCCATTCAACTAAACTACCAAACTTATCCACTGACTTGTGCATATAATATTGTGTTTGGTAGTCATATGGAAACCCAACATACCGGATCCAAATCTCTGGCCCAAAGGTGGTGAGCCACATGTTCAGAGCAGCGTCATGTGGGACAAAGGAGATGATAGTGTGTTCATCCACCTCCTCTTCATCTAACTCAAAAGTTGTTCCCACCACCGAATCTCTGACAACAGTGCTGACAAAACCAAAAATCCCAATGCCTAGTGGATGATCATCGACTTCTATGGGAAAGAACTGAGATTCATGCAGCAAACCTTCGATGATGTGGCGCAGCTCTGCCTTGCGATGAAAGGGGATGAAGCGATTCGCCTCAGCGATGGCGAGGAAGTCGTGGCGCAGGGTAGCCGTGGGGCTGATGACCATGTCGTTACGAACTCTGCGGTCCAGCGGCCCCAGCTCAATCGTCATGCCAGGCGGGAGGTAGGGGACGATGTTGACGGGGTAGTTGACCATTGGAGCAGAGCTAGGTGGAGGAGGAACCGAGGTGTTCTGCTGCGGAGGAGAATGCGTATCGTCATGTGTGACCTTTGCCGTGGTGGCTATGGCTTGAGACTTGGGTAGCCAGACTCCTCGATCTTTATGTATCCATGGCTGGCAAGGTGGAGCCCTCAAATCGTTACCACGCTTGGATTGGAATCCAACAGCTAAGCAGCCTTCAGAAGGATAGGAAGCCTCATTAATATGCAGATGTTGATGTGATTGATTACTCTGCATCCCAGATTTGACTAGACCCAAATTGATTTGCGGCAAGTTGCCACGATTTGGCATAGAGAAAAAAGGTAAGTCCAGCCTAGAAATTTCCTTTGGAGGAAGATTTCTATCAGGTATTGTATTAGGTGCCTTAACCTTCCAAATCATCCTGCTCATTGGAACGGTGCTTCTTTTTGGTGCAGGTTGTAACATTTCTTTTGACCTTTTAGGCCTCCAACATAGTCGTGGCACCGATTTACTTTTGCACTTGCGTTTGATATGTCCTAGCCATCCGCATGATTTGCATTTAAGTTGGGCCAGGCATTGAAAGAGAAGATGGGCCGTTGATCCACAGAAACAGCAGGCCTCCAAGATTATCGGATCCATCATATTAGACTTCTTCGATGCCAAATTCCCATGTGGACTGGTATCACATAGACACGGCCAATTAGAGCAAGTGTTGCAATCCATGTTCGGGCAGTGTGCGGCAAGATGACCGTTACCATAGCAAGAAGAGTAGACGGTCAATTTATTATAAATGAAATCCAAAGGAGGAACCGAGGAAATTTTCCAAAGCTGAGCAATTTTGTCCTCCGAAATTCCAGCTCTGTGATGATCCATAATATGAAGCAGCATGAAAGACGGTAATGAGTTCCAGATAGCCAGCTTGAACTGTGCCCCCTCAAAGCGCCAATTAGCAATAATGTCATCATTAAGAGGACCATTAATCCTTGATTGAAACTCACCAAAAACTAGTGAATCAGGCTTTGAATGATCAATCCGATCCACAGTTTCCTCTCTTTCCAAACAAACCTGTCGGGTCATTGAAGCAGGCCGACGAGCTGCCGCCGACGAGGTCTCCGGCTTATCAGAATGCTCCAAAAAAATGAAAGAAACCCGCTTTCTCAAGAGCATTCAGAGAATGGATATCCGATAAAACATTTTTATGAGAGGACAATAACCGTGACTTAATGGCCACCGGAGAGCGAGCAGTTACCTCAGGGTTTTGTTGATCCCAATGCCACCAATTAGCCACCGGCGGAGCATGAACATCTGGCCGTAATATACTAAAATGGCACACAAAGTTCGACCATATCTTGTCCTTAAGACCATAGACAAAATGTCCCACTTTGTTGGAGGCGACCGAAAACCTAAATCTCCTCCCATCCAGATGAGTCACTTGGAGTCCCGAAGGAAGACCTCCAATGCAACATTGCAGGGCAATAGCCACCGATTCTTCATTGAGAGGAAAAGACGCTGAAGAGAAACTCACAACCAAGAATAACTCCTTCGTCGTGTCCGAAGAGGAGAAATGGACCGTAGAGCCATAGAGACGACGCACCTGAGCCGCGACCGCAAGGCCGGGTGAAAAATCCTAGTGTAGTAATCCCTCCATCGTCGAGGAGATCAGAGAACTCCATGGCTGCCGGAGAGGTGATGGGTGGTGGTGGTGGTGGTGGAGGTGATGGTGGAGAACTCCATCCCCAATTGTCTCGCTTTGGGTTCAGTCTTGCGTTGTCCTTACCAAGTGACAGAAAGGGTTGCAAGGCACGTATTGTATTGTTGCCATCAAGGATAACAAGATGGGGTTTATATCATATTGCTTGAGTTTATCCCTCTACATCATGTCATCTTGCTTAATGCGTTACTCTGTTCTTTATGAACTTAATACTCTAGATGCAGGTAGGAGTCGGTCGATGTGTGGAGTAATAGTAGTAGATGCAGGCAGGAGTCGGTCTAGTTGTTGAGGACGTGGTGCCTATATACATGATCATGCCTAGATAATCTCATAACTATTCGCTTTTCTATCAATTGCTCGACAGTAATTTCTTCACCCACTGTAATACTTATGCTACCTTGAGAGAAGCCACTAGTGAAACCTATGGCCCCCGGGTCTATCTCTTATCATATTTGCTTCCAATCTACTTTTATTTGCATCTTTACTTTTTGCATCTATATTATAATATACCAAAAATATATTTATCTTATCATACTATCTCTATTAGATCTCACTTTCGCAAGTAGTCGTGAAGGGATTGACAACCCCTTTATTGCGTTGGTTGTGAGTTCTTTGTTTGTTTGTGTAGGTGCGTGGGACTTTTGAGGAGCCTCCTACTGGATTGATATCTTGGTTCTCAAAAACTGAGGGAAATACTTACGCTACTTTGTTGCATCACTCTTTCCTATTCAAGGAAAACCAACGCAAGCTCAAGACGTAGCAGTCCCCTGGCCCATCAGCTGCTGCGTCACCCGGCCAGACCGGCCCGTCGGTTGCCACGACGCCCGGCCCGACCGGCCCGTCGGCTGCCCCATATTCGGCGCCAACAGCTGCTTTTCCCGGTCCATCGGCGGTCTCCTCGCCGCATGCTAACATGCCGTCGTCTGCCACGGTGATCGAGGATGCTACTCCACCATCGCCACCACAACTCGCGTCACCTTCTGTCGAGGGCAGTCCTGCCCCCTCGACCGCGACGCCTCCAGCTGCTCCTACACACACCATGGTTACGCGCACCCACGATCATACTCATCGTGCTCTTGTCCCTACTGATGGGACCATCCGATATGATCCCCATCGCCGCGCGTTTCATGCCGTGCCTGTCTCTCATCGTGATGATCTCCGTGAGACTACCTGGCGTACAACGATGATTGATGAGCTTGAAGACCTTCACCACAATAAGACTTGCATTCTTGTGCCTCGACCGCGAGGAGTCAATATTGTTGGGAGAAAGTGGATCCTCAAGACCAAGAACCATCCAGATGGCTCTGTTGATTAGTACAAAGCTCGACTGGTCGCTCGTGGTTTCACCCAGCAACTTGGTAGTGAGTATGGTGATAAGTTCAGTCCTGTTGTCAAGCCGGCCACCGTTCGACTGGTTCTTGCCCTGGCTGTGTCTCGCGGTTGGAGTCTTCGGCAGATTGATGTCAGCAATGCTTTCCTTCATGGGTATCTCTCTGAGGACGTCTATATGCAGTAGCCACCTGGCTTTGAGGATGATCGGTTTCCCTCGCATGTGTGCAAGATACAGCGTGCTCTCTATGGACTCAAACAGTCCCCTTGTGCATGGTATTCTTGGCTCAGTGACCGTCTTCTCGAGCTGGATTTCGTCTCCTCCAAAGCAGATACATCTCTGTTTTTCTTCTTCTATCATGATGTTCAGATCTATATGCTTGTCTATCTGGATGATATCGTCATTGCCGCATCTTCTGCACGAGCTGGTCTTGTTCACTCCCTTGCGGTCAGTTTTCCTATCAAGGACCTTAGGCCGTTGGAGTACTATCTTGGTCTGGAAGCGTCATACACTTCAGGGGGGATGACATTGACTCAACGGAAGTATACCTTGGATCTTTTGCATCGTGTGAGCATGGAGAATTGTAAGCCTACTTCCACACCACTGTCTACTTCCGGTCAGCTTGCACGAGTGTTTGGACAGCCTCTCAGTACCGATGATTCTTTCCGGTATCGCAATGTTGTTGGTGGACTGTAGCATTTAACACTCACTCGTCCGGATATTTCATTTGAAGTGAACTAGGCATGCCAATTTCTCTCATAGCCCACTGATGTTCATTGGGAAGCTGTTAAGCGGATTTTGCGCTATGTGAAAGGAACGTTGCACACAGGGCTGAAGTTTCGCAAGGCTGTCTCCACTAGCATTAGTATTTTCACTTATGCAGATTCGACAGGATGTTCTGATGATCGTCGATCCACTGGAGGTTCTGCCATCTTTGTTGGACCAAACCTCATTTCCTGGAGTTCGAAGAAACAACTGACAGTGTCGAGATCCAGTACCGAGGCCAAGTACAAAGCCTTGGCGAATGGAGCTGCTGAAGCCATCTGGGTAGAGTCACGACTCAAAGAGCTTGGAGTATCTCAGCAGCGAGTTCATGTTCTATGGTGTGATAATTTAGGGGACACATATCTGACCGCCAACCCAATTTTCCATGCGCGTACCAAGTACATCGAGATTGATTTCCACTTTGTGCGCGAGCGTGTTGCTTCTAGAGCTATTGAGGTCAGGTTCATTTCTTCTAATGATCAGCTGGCTGATGTGTTTAGTAAACCAGCCACCCGACAGATGCTAGACCATTTTAGTACCAATCAAATCTGTTATAGAGTGGAAGTTCAGATTGAGGGGGAGTGTTAAGATAGGTCTAGCGTGTCGTGTACACATACCTTGTACGTATGTAATTGTATATGCTGATTGTTATATTTAGAAAGACGTGGAGAAGCTTTGCCCCATGGAAAACCCTAAACCCTATTCTCAAACTTTGATGAGGTCGAGGCAAGAGACAAGGAGACACTACTAGGGAAAACCCTAGTAGTAGCGCGGGTTTAATGCCCACTAGTAGCGTGGGACACCGCGCTACTAATAAGGCGCTATAGCTATTACTTAGCAGTAGCGCATGCGTACACGCGCTACTGCTAAGACACATAGCCGTAGCGTTTGTTCTCTCCTGCGCTGCTGCTAATCTAGCTAGTAGCAGCGTGTTTACCATCCATCGCTAGTAGTATTCTTTTTTCATTTTTTTTATTTTGAGTGTATTTATACGCCGTTATACAAATTTTGGTACAATAACAATTATGAGGTTTATATCATTATGTCTATAGTAGTGTGTCAAATGAAGGTGGATTAGGTTCAAGTGGAGGCAATATGTAGTGCATGTCAAAAGTATACTACTAATCCAAACTTGATATAGTTTGGACTAGTAGTACCTTTGATGTGCACCATACATGTTGCCTCCACTTGAATCTAATCTGCCAGCACAAGCTATTTAATCATCATCATAGTCATTACCACCAACAGTAGTTATTTAATCATCATAGTCATAGTGTAGAACATCATCATCTTCAAACTCATTCTAGCTAGCTAATCACCACCAACACTAGCTGCGGTAGCTATCTAATCACCATCAACACTAGCTAATAATAATCATCATATTCATTACCACCAACACTAGCTATTTAATCATCAGTCATAGTGTAGCACATCATCATCTTCAAACTCATTTCTAGCTAGCTAATCACTCCTGCTCCTCTCTCTCAGGTAAAATAACATAAAACATGTGTAGCACTCCTGCTTCATCATATTGGAGCATGCAGATGAACCTGTCTCCTAATCGTGGGATGCGCTTCTGATTGCTGCCCCCTAGTACTTCTCTACGATTGTTTACAATTTTTCTCCAGTCTTTCACTATTAAGCATTCCTCGCTATTAGAAATCCTAAATGCACTGAAGTGCATTGTAGGATATCTTGGCCGTAAGCTAACAATTCTCATGCGACCATTAGTCTCGATCCATTGAGGCACAACATTCATCGGGAGTCCCAGTTGAAGAACATCGTATAGTAACATACTTAGCAATGAAGTTTAGCTTAAAAAATAATGTACGCAAAAGATGCACTGAGAACAAATAGTAAAAATCTTACCATCTTTCCTAAATACATGTGACCGTAGTTCAGTACGAACACTATTGATCACACATTTTGAGTACTAATATTTTTAAGTCCAGAAAAATAATTTGTCTTGACAATATGAAGATCCTCAAGCCATGAAACATAATGACTTATCTCCTCGCAGTTTAGTTCAGCTCCGGGACAGTAATAGATCCTGTCTACCAAGCGTTGGACATGTTTGCTTGAATGGAAATAAACTGTCAATAGAAATTAGTTGTCAACTATTTTTGAATAAACAATATCAGAGACATAAATATGATTGAGAAACTCACATAATGGTATAACTGGAGGCGTCTGCACATCGACCCAGATGTCGATATTACCTTCAATATCATCTTCCGGACGAATATCAAAGGTGATAACCATATCAGGCTCAAATGCATAAGTCTTGCATAGTGCTTGCCAAGTTTTGCATCCAAAATAGGTGTACGTGTCTGCGTTGCATAATTTTGCGTGGAAAGTACAACCATGCTCGGTCTTCAAGTAAACTCTCTTCACCTCCATAGTAGTTTTCATAGGACTAAAACCTATCTTATCCAAGACATAAACTCTTGCATGGCAGGGGATACGCTAGTAGAATAGTAAAAAAAATAAATTATAAGTTGAAGCAAATGAAGCAGATGTCATGCTTAATTACGAAAAAAGACTTGTGAATGTGACTTACTGTATCCACTTCGAAGTTATCGTCCAGCATGATGTTAAATCGCCTATCATCATCAAGGAAGATTCTGTCACACAGGCCGCACTCATATTCGCCGTATTTGCAAATACCGAAATCCTTTTCGTCGTCAGACATTTCCTATGTTCATAGTTGAAACATTAATTGAAAATCAATCGAAGACAACTACCTGGATACTCAACACACAAATCCGGGGCACTCGATATTTCCTATATATTTTGGCACAAGTCATGCCAAAATTCACGAAAAAATCCGGCATTACCTTTTCTAAAATATGACATATCGAGCACCTGAAATTTGCTGGAACGGAAATGAATCAACACTCCAGCAAAGCATAGGCCACTCGGAGGTGTAACCTGCAAACATGACCAGCCACTTGGGGAAGCACATATTCTATTTGAGCAACACAAGAAAAACATTTCAGAATATCTTATAGGATTCATATTGACATGAGCATTCAATAAGCAAAACCAAATCGTAAAATAAATAAGTATTCAAATTAGCATGCATTCAATAAGCAAAAGTAAATCATCTCTTGCGTCCGGACATCGTCGAATATTATCACTAATACATCCCGAATAGTATCATACATATAACATCACTAATACAACTAAAACCCTAGCGAACAACGGGTATCGGTGCGGGCGGTGGACACCCGAAGAGAAGGAACCATCACAGGATCATAGCTTCAGTGAGATCCGTGGAGAACCTGCGAGGTATTGGAGAACCTGTGCTCCAGCGCAACCAAGTAGCGACGGACGTGCGCGTCCTCCTCGCTGACACAGTGACGTACCACCTCCCCGGGGTCCTCAAGCCTCTTGACCGTCACTGGCCCACGCAACCGCCACCAAAGAAGGTTCGGGTCAACGACGGGCTGACTCCTCACCAAGCCGCGCCCCCCGGTAGGTAGCGCCTCCCAGTACCAGCCCGGCGGAGCCCAGTCCCGGACATGGCCCATCTGGTCAAGCAGGTGTCCTCCACCGAGTCGACGACGAGGATGCGGGATAGGCATCCTCGACGTCGATGCGGGAAAAATTGCTTTAACTAAAAAAATAACAACAAATGTGACATGTTCAACTAGTTCTTACTAATAAACTAGTACCTAGTTCTTACTAACTAATTAGTACCTAGGAACTACTGCCATAATTACCATCTAATTTGATGAACCTAGGGGTGGAAAGTGGTAGCGGATAATCCGAAATATCCGATATTCGTATTCGATCGGATATTCAAGTTATCCAACTTAAAAGTCAAATAAGTGGTCAAATTTTACTCGTTTTATGATTAATCTTAAAAATTATTATGCATTACAATAGTGTTTATTCATCATCTAAGAAAACATCATCTAAGAACACATCCGAGCCGCATCTGTATCCGATAACATCCGTATTCGCATTCGTATTTGTTTTGTAAATATGAAAACGGAAGTGGTAAGAGCACTATCCGATCCGCATCTGATTCGTTTCCACCCATAGATGAACCATAACTAATTTGATGCAACTAAAATTTGAAGAACCCTAGCCAAAGGTAGGGGAGGGGGAGGAGCAGGCGTGCTCACGGGCGGTGAGGGAGGGGCGGGCGGCGTCGAGGTCGGGGTAGGGGCTCGGGTGCGCAGTGGAGGGTGGCGTCGAGGTCAGGGTCGGGGGCGGCGTTGAGGGTGTGCGGAGAGCGACGGGAGAGCGCGCGGCGGTCGACGGGCGATGGCGGCGGTGACAGCTGAGGAGTTGGGATTTGAGGAAAGTGGTCGTGGGGAAGAACGAACCGCGCGGTTAAGTCAGAAGTAGTCGTAGCACGTTCCAGGAAGTGCGCTACTGCTATGTTAGCTATAGCCACTACTAGGGAAAAGCCTATACACAGAATCTTACCAGCAGTGCTCCTCAAAATACCACGCTACTGCTATTTAGCAGCAGCGCGTGTTATCAAAACGCGCTGCTGACAGGAAAATAGCAGTAGCGCGTCCACCGCAAACTGCGCTACTGCTATAATTGCCATGACCTCGCCCCCCGCTAGTTATAGCAGTAGCGCACTATACTGAACAGCTCTACTGCTATAGAAGTTAGCAGCAGCGCGCTTCTAGGAAAACCGCTACTGCTAAGATCAGCCCACAAGTTTAGTCCCACCTCGCTCCGTGAACAGGGTGTTTACCACCTTAAATATGTTATTTCTGAAATCACCACAACCAGTTGGTCTTCACTGAACTCTATGTGTAAAATTTGTGGCCGCAATATGAGTCCTCTCCGGTTCCTACCGGAGAGGACTCATATTGACAATTCAGATTGTAGACAAAAAGATCATTGATGGCCAATGTATTTTTGCATGCACGTATTTTTTGTATAGTTACACTTAGTAGTAACGGTTTATACGCAAAGCGCTACTGCTATTCAGATTAGCTGTAGCGCGTTTTGGCAAACGCGCTACATCTATCCCTACCTTATCCCCACGCGCACGACCGGCCCTCACTCACACTCTCACTCTCGCCCGCATAACCGTCGTCGTGCATCGTCGCCGCCGCCACCTTCGTCCGTCCGCCGCCGAAGTACTCCCCTCCTTCCGTCCCTCCTCCCTCCTCCTCGTACATCCTCCCTCCGCCTGCGGCCGCCCCTCCCTCCTCCGCCGCCACCGTCCTCCCTCCGCCTGCGGCCGCCCCTCCTCCCTCCTCCGCCGGCAGCCCTCCTCCCACCGCCCTCGACCTCGCCGCCCCTAGCTACCTCTCCGTCGCCCCCCACCCCCTACCACTAGTTAGTACTAGATTTAATAGTAGTAGATGTTAATTTAGGGTTCATAGCTAGTACTAGATGTTGCTTAGTTAGTACTAGATTTTTAGTAGTAGTAGATGTTAATTACTAGTTAACTAGGGCAGTATGATTAATAGTAGTTGTAGTTGAACTACTTTAGTTGTAGTTGAACTAATTTAGTAAGTAGATTAATAAACTAGTTGAACTAGTTGAATTAATAGAACTAATGTATTTTTAGTAAGATAATTAATATAGCTAGTTGAACTACTTTATTTTTAGAAAGAACTAGTTTTTTTCTATTTATAGTAAGTTTATATCTAGTAAGAACTAATTGAATTAATAAAACTAGTTGAACATGTCATATTTGTTGTTATTTTTAGTTTAAGCAATTATTCGGGATGTATTAGTGATAACTTATATGGTTTCAGGTGACCACCGTCGTCCCCGTCACCGACCCCCTCCGACATCCCCGCCATCGTCCCAGTCATCGACCCCCTCCGACATCGAGGTGAGACCAGCCAAATATCCTTCTATATCTTGTGTTGTTGTTCAAATAGGATATGTGGTTGCCCAAGTGGCCGTTCATGTTCAGTTTACATCTCCGAGTGGCCTATGTTTTGCCGGAGTGTTGATTAATTTCCGTTCCGGCAAATTTTAGGCGCTCGATATGTCCTTTTTTAGCAAAGGTCATGCCAGATTTTTTCGTGAATTCTGGCATGACTTGTGCTAGAATATGTACAAGTTTAATCTTTGAATTATGAACGTAGGAAATGTCGTACTCGGACGACGACAGTCTCCCGGGGGAGTGTAGCTGGTGCCACGACGATCGAGGTATGTGCGACAGGTTCGTTCAGCTGGACGAAGATCGACGCTTCAGCATTAAGCTCGAGGAGACCTTCGATTGTGAAACGGTACGCAACAACGACAAGTGTTTTTTTCGTAATTAAGCATGACTTCAACTATTTCAACGTCTAATTTTCATATTTTACAATTCGACTAGCTTATCCCATGCCATGCAAGATGCTATGTCTTGGAGAGGATGGGTTTTGAAGACAATGAAAATTTCGAAACAAAGAAAATACACCTAAGGACCCATCATGATATGGATTTTGAAGTAAATCTGTGCAATGCTCAGAGCGTAACCCATTTTGGTTGCCAAAATTGGGAAGCACTTCGCAAAATGTATGGTTTTTATGAGGGTATGATTGTCACCATGGATCTTGGTGATCCTGACATCGAGCAAGACAATATGGACATTTGGGTCCTTGTTGATACGCTTCCGATTGTACCGCTATGTGAGTTTCTCAAACATAGTTATTAACTAATTTATATTGTTTATTTCAAAATAATTGATAGCTTATTTCCATTGACAGCTTATTTTGATTCTTCAAAGACTGTGCGGAAGATGGTAGATAAAACCCACTACACTGATGGCACCGAATTAACGTATAAGGAGAAAAATCATCTGATCGCATTTTGTACTCTTCTTGAGAATTACAATAACTATTATCGAACTCCTCCAAATTATGGTGAATACGTGCCACTAGTGCATGTGTTGAACCACGGTAACTTCTCTGGAGATACCATGGTAAGATTTTTTACTATTACGACATCCGTGCATCTTTTGCATACTTCTAAAACTAGTACATCATTGCGTGCCTCATCTGATGTCTCTGCATGGTCGCCTCTCAGTTCTGAACATACTGCCAGGTAAATCTACGGAGCTCACCTGTGCATATCGGATTTCTAAAACCCGTCAACACATGTTCATCAAAGAATGGAAGAAATGTATGGACATTCGCAAGGAGGTTCTTGGAAGTAACATTCAGCGAAAGGCAAGAATTGGAGATAGGCTAATCTCCGTTCTCCTTAATGGAGAGTCAGGGGCTATCTTGTTTTTTGCTATTTTACCTTAGAAAATGTAGTAGGTCTTAATCGAATGTAATAGGTCCTATGAGGTGCAATATGTTTATTATGTGGTAATGTGTTAGAGTTGATAATGAGGAGTACTTTTGATTACGACTAGTGACCAATTTGCTATGTGATGTCATTGATGAAAATGATGATCTTGAGGAGGTGTTATATGACAATGATGTATTATGATGATAAGTTGTTAATGATATGATGATGATGATGATATTATTATATCATTGGGTGAAAGAATCGCGGATTAGTTTCAAGTGGATGGACATCCACTTGAAACTAGTCCACGGTTCTTTCACCCGTGATGTAATAACTCATTATGATGTAAAAACAATCTCTAAATTCCTGTTGTATGAAAACTTGTGTAAAGGTGTATGAATACAACATGAAATAAAAAAGAAATAAAATACTAAATAATAGTAGTAGCGCGGGAAAGGAGAAGCTCTACTACTAATTACCAGTAGCGTTGTTCTTAAGAGGCGCTACTACTAAGTCAACTTAGCAGTAGTGTGGATCCACGCGCGCTATTGCTAAGCATTAGCTGTAGCGCCTTATCAGTAGCCCTCCTGCCCGCGCTCCTTCATACGTGCTACTGCTATTCCTTTCTCTTTTTCCCTTTTTTCATTTATTTTTCTTTACATTTTATTTTTTCCTTTCACCTTTTTCTATTTCCTTCATTTTCATTTACTTTTCTATTTGCTTTTCATTTAATTTTATTTCCTTTAGCAGTAGCGCCTTTCAGCATAAACGTGATGCTACAAAGCAAGTAGCGGTAGCGCGGTTCGACGTAGATCGCTACTACTATGTGTAGCCTATCGGCAGCCGTGGGAATTTTAGTAGTAGCGCTTTTATCTTCAGGCGCGCTACTGCTACAATTGTATCTATAGCGCTGTTTACACCAGCACGCTACTGCTACTTAGCACCAGCGTGCTTTTTTAACACGCACTACTGCTAAAGTTCTGTGTATAAGGTTTTCCCTAGTAGTGAGATGAGGTCTCTAAAATGTTGGTTGAAACCCATGTGCTCAAGAACCTCCAACAGATAGTCCCAGTTGACAGAGTCGAACGCCGGGTTTGCAATGTCAAGCTTGAGTAAGATGGCCCGCCTCTTAGCTCTGTACAAGCTCTGAATCAAATTCTACACATACAGGAAGTTGGACCTCCACTTTGTTTTGCTGATTTGGTTCACACAGTTTCCAAACTTCAAGGAGTTTTAAACTACAAATAACCTGACCACTAACCGAAAGGAATGTCTAATACCTACTGCAGAGCAGTTCATGACATCTGATGTAGCAAAGTATGACCCCGCCTAGTGTGCTTCCTCATAAGCAGTAATACTGAACATGGTTAACGGTAGATCTGTTAAAAATGGGCTGTGTAGCTTATGAGGTATGCAAACTCTTTGCTGCATATTCCTTTTTGATACCATTTATAGAGTGTTCAGCTTGTACTATCTGCAGGGGTTCATCCTGCAATTTCATTGTGCACAGACACATCATCCACAACAATGTCATCACCACTGACCACGTCAGTTGATACCACAAAGTGAAGGCACCACCAATCAAAGTTATTCCGGAAGCCAGTCAAAGAATCAAGATCCGTGTGCAAAGAGAGGTGCCCCTCCCCGATCAACAATGTCTCCCCTTACATCGAGATCTGGCGCCCGCCACTCCCCATGCTTTGCGGTAAGTACACCTTATCGTCCCCTGGGTACACTGCTAGCTGTTTACTATTATCATGTATCTCTACTCCTAATGGAGCAGTTGGTAGTCTCGCTTCCAGGTTTTTTTCGTCCCACCACTATCGTCCGGTTTTTTTCGTAGGTTAACCGTCGTAGATTTTTTTCGATGCTGGTTTCTTATTCACCGGTTTATTTACCCCTAAGCTCTTTCCTTGCAAATCAGCACTTTCCAAACGTGCACGCAATCACGGATCTAAATTTACTAACTTATCCAAATCAACCGATACCTTCCATTATTGCAAATTTCTTTAGGAAACAAATAAAAGATTTTAAAGATGCATCATACTTTACTAACAATCACTAAAAATCAAATCTAAATTAATTAACCTTACCTTAAATCACTCAATCACTTTAATTAGAAAACATTTTCTTTCCTAACTGCACCCCGCTTAGTGTGCACATAACAATCCGAAGTAATTAGAGTCACATGATTGAATCCATTTATTTAGACCGACATGATTGAATTCATTTATTAATAATAATCCTCACCAAAAGTGCATATTTAGCAATTTTAGAGGGTGGACCAAAACTCTGCCATCCGCTCGCCCGCGTTTGTTTAGGTACAGGAAAAAATGGCATAATATATGGAAACAACACGACCAGGGCGGCGGCGCAATCTTCGGGGATAGGGGATCGGAGGAGAAGGATTGTCCTGGCAGCATGATCGGGGTGCTTCCCCGCGGCCGCGGCCGTCCTCGCGATGCCATCTACCCGAAATCAACGCTGCTCCCTGCCGTCAGCCGAGGCAACACTGCCTGCCCTCCTACCCACGGTCTGCTGCCGCGTGCGGCTACGGCGGGAGGAGTAGCGACGGGGCCGAGGTCCTTCATGCGTTCCGGGATGGAGGCCATGATTTCGTCGAGGTCGTTGCTTCCTCCTACACTCAGGGTGTGTCACCGAGATCGAGGCGAGCATGAGGAGCTGTGGCCACCGCCATGGTCACCCCATTGCAGGGGATGGAGCACGCCGTCGGCCTACAGCTTGTGGAGATCACTGTTGCTCTTCAGGTCGCGTGGTGACCGGATCTTGCCGATGTGTCCCTCCCCGACGACCTCCTCTTCGCCCAGTTGGCCGGCATGGATCTCGCCACTGCTTCCCTCAACTTCTCTGCCTTGAGCTCGACAGTCAGCCACCATGGATCCCCCAGCTGGAGGGTCACGTGAACCAGCCGTCCTCCCATGCTGCAGCGGCGAGAAGGTGACATGGCTCTCCGTACACGAAGAGTGGAGTTCAGTCAAGTACTTATATACTTGGCCTCTACTGCTGATCCATGTACATGGAGAAGAACAGACAACCGCTCATTCATGCTTGGTTCCACTCCTTTGCGCTACATTACTGGAGGTGACATTTTCCTATCTCTCTATGTTGTAACAAGCCTGCTGCCTGCATAGTTAATGGATTTTTTATTTAATTTTATCGCTGCTTAGTGCTTTGTTGCAATTGTTCACCCAAGATTCTTATATATAATCTGAGCGTATGTAGGCATACTTAGCTTTGCTATTCTATTTTTTCTGGCGCATAGAAATAAGAGTATTGTCCAGGTTAGGTATTCAATTGAGTATGGTATTTGGATTGCTATCAGAATGTCTTTTCTATGCATGTGATTTCTCACATCTGGTTATAATATTTGTGAAGACGTGCATTGCACGTGCACTTGGAAGCGGGCCCGTGGCCCGCGCTGGACGGCGCCGACGCCGACCCGAGCCACCTCGTCCGCGTATTCTTGAAGCTGTGGCTGGTCGATTTACATGAAATTAATTCCCTCAGTTCTGGTGGCAAATATAATACACATAATCCATATTGTTATGCACTAGAGTGTATGTGTGAAATAGATGGATTATGGTCCCGTACCCAATAAGATGGATATGTGTGTGTGTTAGAGAGAGAGAGGGAGAGGGGGATAGAGAGTGAGGAAGAGGGAGGGAGAGTGTGTGTCTGTGTGTGTGTGTGAGGATTTGATGGTAAAAATGGTCGCCAATGTCGTAATATTGAACTCTTAAAGTTAATGTGGCCCCGTTGCAACGCACGGGCGTTCTTCTAGTACTCCGTAGAGAATAGCAAAATAGCATCCGTGCTGATGTATCACCATGGGTTTTATCATTCACAGGCTGCTGATGCAAGGAGTAGGAATTAAGCAATAGACAAAAACCCACTTGGGTTGATGCAGTTTGGCTGTGCCACGGTTTAGACGGCCCACATCGAGCAAATTCTGAGTTCGGCAAACTGAACAAGAACAAATAAGCAGTGGGCCATGTGCTTGGCAGACACTGAGAGTTCCATCTCGAACTCCTAATCCATCCGTAGCTTCTGTTCCCTCAACCTGCACAATGAAGTGAAGCATCTAATAAATCTTCGAGGAGCATTGCATCTGCAGATAGCTTGGATTTGGTCCCTGCTATGCAAATTGTGGGTTATATATGTTGTAATTTTATTAATTGTTAGTTGTTTCTGTATTGCATAATAATGTTTCTGGTATAATCTTGGTAATGTAAGCAAGGAAGATTTGGCCATAAACGGGTCTATTTCTGATGCCAAGGGACTATTAGGGCATCTCCAGCCGCGCCCCCAAGAAGGCCTCCCCAGGCGATTTTTTCGCGCCGGCGCCGAAAAAACGTCCCAGTCGCGCCCCCAGGACGCCGAAAATCGCCGGTTCGGGCCTTTTTTCCGCCCGGCGGTCACAGGCCGAACCCGGCGCGCTGGGGAGCCGTTGGGGGCTCCGGCACTAGCGAAAAGCGCGCCTGGCCCACGCCGACAGGGGAAAAGTCAAGTTTTCCTTCCCCGACTCGCCTCGCACCCCCCGCGCCCTCGGCCACCACTAGCTGTATCCCGGCGACGGTCGCCGGCCTACTCCGCCTAGATAGCCATTCCCCGCCTGAAAATAGCAGCGCTTCGCCGCGGCAACCCCTCCCCGCAACACTAGGCGGTGCCGGCCGCCGTTTCCGGCCGCGGAGGCGCGGTTTAACGGCGGGTACACGCCCACGAGCGCAAGGTGTTCGGCGTTTTGACTGACTCGGCGATGGACTCCGATGAGGAGGAAGAGCTCGCCGCGCTGCTGGAGGAGGAAGCCGCGGCCGACGTCCAGGAAGAAGAGCATCTGATGGTGCTCGCCGCCCTCGCCCAGCTGCTGGCGAGCAATGAAAAGCCGCGTCGAGGTGGCTCGGCGCCGGGGCGGGTGAAAGCAAAGAACCGGCATCGTCTGCAAGGCTACTGCATGCTCTACTCCGACTACTTCGCCGATGCTCCACTTCATGGCGAGAGAACATTTCGGCGCCGTTATCGGATGAGCCGAAAGCTCTTCCTCAGGATTGTGAATTCCATCCGGGAGTTCGACAACTACTTCAAGTGCAAGATGTATTGCACTGGCGCTCTTGGATTCACCTCCATCCAGAAGTGCACGACAGCGATGAGGATGCTTGCATATGGAGCTCCCAGTGATTCACTCGACGACTATGGGCGCATGGCCGAGTCCACCAGCATAGAGTGTTTCTACAAGTTCTGTCGGGCAGTGGTGGCAGTGTTTGGGCCACAATACTTGAGAGCACCCAATGCGGAAGACACTGCTCGGATCCTAGCCCAGAATGCAGCAAGAGGATTTCCTGGGATGCTTGGAAGCATCGACTGCATGCATTGGAAATGGAAGAACTACCCATTTGGTTGGCAGGGGATGTACAAAGGCGCCAAAGGCGGTTGCAGTGTGGTGCTTGAGGCGGTAGCACACATGACCTCTGGATTTGGCACTCCTTCTTTGGTATGCCAGGAACTCACAATGACATCAACGTGTTGCAGTGCTCTCCTGTTTTTGCCAAGCTCGTTGAGGGCCATTCTCCTCCGGTGAACTTCGATATCAATGGGCACCAATACAACAAGGGGTACTATCTAGCTGACGGCATCTATCCGCGATGGTCGACATTTGTGAAGACGATCTCAAACCCTGTGCTAGGAGGCAAGAACGCCTGGTTTGCGAAGGTTCAGGAGGCTTGCAGGAAGGATGTCGAGCGGGCATTTGGTGTGCTCCAATCTCGATTCGCTGTTGTTCGGTACCCCGCTCAGACCTGGTCGAAAGATCAAATGTGGGAGATCATGACTTGCTGTGTCATCTTGCACAACATGATCATCGAGAGCGAGCAAGAAGACCCAGTGTTTGACACTGAACCATACTACAGGCAGGGTCCTCTAGCCGAAGTTGATCACCAGCTACCGGCAACTTGGACTGCCTATCTCAGTATGCGTCAAGAGATCCGAGACCCACAGGTGCATCATCAACTGCAGAAAGATCTGATTGAGCACCTATGGAGGCTCAAGGGGGACGCCGCGTGATGAAATATGAGTTTTTATTTGTTGAACTATATAATTTGTTGAACTATTTGTTGTTGTACTATTTTGTTGAAGTATTTGATTTTTCTGTGATGAAATATGTGATAAGGAATAATTATGTTGATAAATGAACGCCGAGAAAGGGCGAAACCACGCCGAATATGGGCCTATTCTCGCCCATATGGGCCGTTTATTCGCCGAAATTGGGCTGCCAAGTGGGCCAATTTCGGCGCCTGGGGGCGAGCTGGGGGCGGCGACTGGGCGAAAAACCGCCCCCAGCGCCGAGTGTCTCGCCGGCTCGCCCCCAGGGGGCGATTTTTGTGCGTCCTGGGGGGCCAACGGCTGGAGATGCCCTTACAATTAGGTCCATGAGATCCCATATATAATAGTACCCAAAAGCCAAATACGGATCTGGACCCTGAGCAGCTGGTTAAGTACATTACTGAATCAAGTACGGAGGCCAATGCAAGGGGTCATTAGTTTAATGCTCCCTCACATGGCTAATCAAGTACACATTATTTAACTTGATGACTCCCAGCTCCATTAAAGTCCTCTACTCGCCTTCTCCATGGAACTTTAGTCAGCGGGCTACTGGATCTCTTCATCTTGCAACTACGGCTCTTTGCTATTGTGTGAGGTGAGTACCTTCTATTTCACCGTATTTATGCCCATCTTTCTTGTTATAGCTACCTTGTTTCTTCCATTGCGAGTTTGATTTTACGACACTTTCTTGTGTCTCATGTGAGAGAAAGTGTTCTAGTCTAACTTAGATGTTTAGATTCAAAAATCACAATGGAAACAACAACAAAATGAACACATGTAGTGGAAATGGAATGATAAAACTTAACTTTGTTTGCTTGCTTTGTATTTGTAACTGTATTGCCTTGTTTGGTTTAGTCTTTTAGAGAGCATGGCTAGAAGAAAAGTATTTTGGACAGCAACTCTGCTTCACACCTTGAACATTGCAACCAATGGATCCAAATCCAAGTAACAGGGATGACAAACATAAAAACTGCACGCATCAAGCGGAAGAACATGTAAACCACATCCAAAAATTTCACAACAATCTCGCAATCCAGACATACGCAAAGCTCACTTTGGAAAAGAAGACACCAGATCCACCTCTGCGCACTGCCCATACTCATATCTACCACACCAGATGTTCTTCATTCCATACCCACCAGCTGCTTGTCCACCAATCTGCAGCTGGTGTCTATATAGGTAGTCATTTCCCGAGATATACAAAACGATGCCCAGGCTCATCTACACCTTGTGAACACTAAAATCAAACAAATAGTAAAAGAAAACAAAAAATCTGAAACTTTTTTACAAGCAAGATGCTTGGGTGAACCAGGTGCGTACGAAATTTCATGGGTAAATGACATTTGACGAGTTTGTGCCAAAAAAGACAAAATCGGCTATGTACAGTGTGTTTTTCAAACTTGATCATAGATCTGAAATTTTTCTTTTTTTTGCCACGAGCTCCTCGAGTGTCCAAACTCCACCAAATTCTGCACGAGCACCAGGCATCCAGGCATCTTGCACAACAAAACAATTTGGTAAATTTTGAATTATTTTTTTTCTATTTGAAACGATCTTACTGGTCATGGATGGGAGCATCTAGAGCTGGGTGCAAAAACGCTGTGTCCGAAATCTGTCTTTTGTTTTCTATGTCCCTGCGGATGGTGGCTCCTCATATTTTATGTTTTATGTTTTGAAGCGCAATGGTACTATGCAATGGCTGTGTAGGTGTTTACTGAGTTAAACAGACTCATCCCCCGAGGTCAAGCGTAGTGTATATAACAGCAAACCCAAGATAGTTGGTGTGAACATGTTACTGCATGTTACCATCCAGCTAAGACTGCTCACAGTGGGGAGTAACATAGAGTAGTAACTTGCCGATGTTACTAGTCTATGTTATTACCTCCATAGTGGGTAGTAACATATGATGATAATATGAGTGGTATCATGAAAGAGTTCATTTATTAGGCTATAGACTCATTATGTCTTGAAATGTGTGATGTTACAGTAACTAGCTAAGTTACCACAAACCCCTCTCTCCTTATTAATTAGTTGCCACATAAGCAATCTTGTATTGAAATGTGTGATGTTACTAGTCAAGTTACTCCCATTGTGACTAGTCTAATGAACGAGTCATTGTCTCAACCTGCATGGTTTCTTTATTCGAAGGGTTGCTGTCCATTTTATTGTTTGGATCTGGCAAAACCCAATTAGTAAGTTACAGCAATGAGCTTTGAGGGTTAAATTTTTATAATGAATCATACATAAACACATATGAGAAGTTTTAACATGCTCCTTCTTACCTCCTCTTTTCATCTCAAAGTTAAGAGTATATAATAGATCCGAGCCGTTGATCTTATTAATTAGTGGCCTGATTAACTCTTACCTTCTTGCCTCACGTGTAAAAAGAGTGGGTAAAAGGTAGCATGTTAAAATTTGCCAAGACATGTACTTGCTAGTGATTTTTGTTACCTCCGGTGTTCTTTGTACTACCTTTTGATTATAAATATATTAAAAGTTTCTCCCGCAAAACAAAAACAAAAAAAGAGACAAACTCTGATCCAGCAGGTCAAGATTTTAATCTTGCATCTCAATAGCTTGTGGTAGCACTAACGGTTCCATCACATGACGACTAATCAACTGGTGCTTGCCAAAGTTTCGATGCTAGAACGGTATGTTTTTCTATGGCTTACTGAATGGTTAAACAATTTAAGACATTATTCATGCAATATGCATACGAAAAATACATACTTCCTCTGTTCACTTTTATAAGATGTTTAGACAATTCAGACAGCGTCCAAAACAGTTCAATTTCAGCTGTCCAAAACATCTTATATAAAAGAACAGAGGGAGTACGTAACTCTACCTAATGACTTGATGCATGAGTACTTACTCTTCTGGCATTGGTCCAGTGGGCATCCGAATTTTATCTCAACTCTGCATAAGTGGACAAGCTGTGGTCTTGTATTAAACACGTAAGATACATACAGGGAGAACCCCAGCCTCCTCAGAGTTTAGGCGTTACTGGTGCATCCTCGGCCACGCGATATGCCTCGTGGATGACACTGGCCTATATTTTTGATAAAAAACTCAATATCTTTAATAAAGGCCTATATACTTCTGAATGAATCCAGCATCCATCATTTTCTCGTAAGAGAGTCATAATCTTCGTCTGTACGCGGAACTAGTATTCATTATAATATAAACATAGTAAAAGAAAAAAAATTAGGATTGCTAGACCGCGTTTAATATATGGAGTCTGGATCCAGGTCAAGTTTACCATCGATTAAAGGTTCCCCATCACATGGCTAACGAAATGCTACCTACACAAATTAACTCAATAACTGAATTGGTGCGTTGACTTTAAACTCCACCTATCTTGGGATGTGCATCGATCCCACCTATCTTCTCCGGCGAGTTTTCCTGGAGAAATGACATATATGCAAATCTGAACTACTGCATTGTGCCTTGACCTCCAGGTCTTGCCATCACATCTGCTAGGAACTCTAGTGTGCCACCAGGTTTCTTTACTTTGCGACTACGTACTAAAACTCTGCTATTGTGTGAGGTACGTACTGTTTGAACCAAGAAGATTATGCTATCTTTTTGGTTTTGGCTAAAGTTGGATGCATTTCATCACTACGTTCTTCTCTTTCCTGCAGTAAATCGAACCAAAAGATATATGGCATCCGATGCATCATCATGTAGTAGCTCACCGAGAGGACAAGAACCACAACAGTTAGACAAAGAGCTCCTGAAAGCAGCGAAATCTGGTGATTCCACGTCCATGCGGGCCATGGCGTCACAGGATCGAAACATCCTGCTAGGAGAAACTCCAGCCGGGAACACCTGCCTCCACATTTCCTGCATTTATGGCCATGTGGGATTCTGCAAGGACGTGCTGGAACTGGAAGAGTCTCTCATCAAGGATGTGAACTTGGACAAGGAGACACCACTTATCACCGCGGTGAGAAATGGTCAAGTCTCTTTGGCTTCTTTCTCACTCGGTCGACACTGCTCTGTGCTAGGATTGAGACCGGCAATCCTGCAACAAGACATGTGTGGATTTAATGCACTGCACCATGCCATTCGCTGCGGCCACAAGGATCTTACGATGGAGTTGATAGCAGCAGAGCCTGCACTGTCGCAGGCCGTGGGCAAATGCAATGAGTCACCCATGTACTTCGCAGTGATGAGAAACTATGCACAGGTTTTCAGCAAACTAATGCAAAATCCTTTGTCTGCTTCGGGAGGACAATACAGTTGCAATTGTCTACATGCTGCCGTTACAAATGGCAATCAAGGTGTGACACATAATATCTGGACTGCAAATTACAGTTTGTTACAATATAATTTCACAGTGCTAATCTGTCATTTGTTTTTCCAGAATTCGTTAAAATAATTATGAAGGAACGTCCTGAATTGGCCAGAGAAGCTGACACATCAAAAAATACACCAATAGCACATGCTGTACGATACAACAAGATTGACAGTTTACAAGTAATGCTGGAACATGATTCAACTCTAGGGTACTTAACAGGCAACGACGGTTTTCCTCTCCTTAATGTTGCGGCATATCGAGGTCTGGTTGCTGCTGCTCAAAAGCTTCTAGAATACTGTCCCGATGCTCCTTATCTTGAACCAAATGGTTCGACATTACTTCATACAGCTGTACAGCGTGATCAACTGGAGTTCGTTGCGTTTGTCCTGAGGACGCCAATACTTCGCAAGCTCGTTAACATGCAAGACGACCAGGGAAGTACCGCTCTACAACATGCAGTCAGAAAGTGCAATCCTAGAATGGTTGCTGCTTTAGAGTCTCACATGGATATAGATGCAACATTGCTTGACAAAGCTGGTCATTCACCAGCCTTGGAACTATCCAATAAAAGCGTCATGCAGACTGCCAATACTTTAAACTGGGTACGTATGTATGTTACAAATAATATCAATCATGCATATAAACACTGTTACAATTATGGCAAAGTATGAATTTAACTCTGTTGTAACTCTTCCCTCTACTGTGCAAGCATATAATCGTCTCTAATGCAGCATGCAAAACAATTTTTAGTCAATGCGACACAACTGTCTGCTGCTATTGGCTCACACAATCAAACAACAGGAAATAAATTTAGGCTTTTAACTAGCACAATTTTTTTTTTGCAAGTCTACTAACCATTGCTCAGATAGAATCCCAAGGTTGTTATTCATATATAACACTTCCCATTACAAAGTACTCTCAAATTTATTGATATGCCTATATTTTAACTTCTTAAGTGTAATCAAATATCGGTTATGCAGTCAATGTTTCTGCCATATGATTTTTTGTATTTGTGACCCACCTAGAAAAAGGTGGCTATGAAGTTTCCTCTCCCCAAATCCTAGAGAGATATGATATGTACCTAGTGAAAGTACTAAAAACAGATTACATGAAGGTATTTCATAATCAATTTAGATAGGAGCACCCATAGTTTTTTGCCGCGCATTGTTGAACTAAAAAAACTACTATGGATAACAACGTAATTTACATAGTATAATAGCTCAGGTTTGTTTTTAATAGCGTGAGTTTTACCTTACCTTATTCCAATTGGATTCATGCAGAATGAAGTGACCATGCTTATGGCGAAAGCTAATCCATGGGATGCTCCCGTTCTTCATAA
This sequence comes from Triticum timopheevii, assembly GCA_963921465.1. Taxonomy (NCBI): domain Eukaryota; kingdom Viridiplantae; phylum Streptophyta; class Magnoliopsida; order Poales; family Poaceae; genus Triticum; species Triticum timopheevii. Next base: position 661,673,600 of record OY997266.1, read on the forward strand.
TCTTCAAATTATTGCCAAGCAAAAAGCAATCGAGGCATCAAGGAAGGATGGAAAGTCACTAATTCAAACATACACAACCAACATTTCACTAGTGGCGATTCTCATTGTGACAATCACCTTCGCTGCTGCCTTCACCCTGCCTGGGGATACAGCAATGATGCCGGAAGTGCGGGACTTCCCATCATGTCTAGGAAGTTTGCATTTCAGGCATTCTTGATTTCTGACGTCTTAGCAATGTGCTCCTCATTTGCTGTGGCCTTCATATGCATCATAGCAAGGTGGGAGGATTATGAGTCCTTGCTTTATTTTAGATCCTTCACCAAGCTCATGTGGTTTGCATATGTGACAACAACTACCGCCTTTTCAACTGGTTTATACACGGTGTTGGCTCCACATCACTAGTAGAAAACCACCCATTAGTCCCGGTTCGTAAGGGCCTTTAGTCCCGGTTCATGAACCGGGACTAATGGGTCGTTACTAATAACTCCACCCATTAGTCCCGGTTCAAACCAGAACCGGGACCAATGTGCCTCCACGTGGCCTTGTGCGTCCACCCCAGTCAGGGGGCCTTTGGTCCCGGTTGGTGGCTCCAACCGAGACCAAAAGTCAATTTTTTTTAAAAAAAGTGGTTGCTTTAGGGGTTATTTTTAGGTTGTTATTATAGCTAGCTAATAGAGAGAAGTGTCCTCTCTTATATCTTCGTCCTTGGTTTATCAACGCTGCTGCTATGTTCATTGCACCCGCAGATATAAAATGCTCATGCATGCTTGCATCATACATCATCATATATATATAATAACAAGTCCTACTAATCATGCATCATCATATACAACTTCTACTCGTTATTAATAATAAGTCATACGATCATCATCCTCATAGTCATCGAACCCAACCCTACATAGTTGTTCTTAGCACATGATCATCAGTATCAGGTAGGACCTAAACACCCTTAAGGTAAAATAGCATAAAACAATATAGACCCTGACTCTCCATTATGAAGAATGGCGATCATCCTGTCTCCAGTTTTTGCCCTTCGCTGAATGTTGCTTCCAAGAAGCTCCTTACGACTGTCCATATATTTTTTCCATTCTTTGATTATCATGTCTCCACTTCTTTTAGAAACCCGGTATGGATAGTTGAGATTCGTAGGACGACCTGGGTGTATGTTCAAAACATGAAGGCTACCCCGTGTATACATCAGATGAGGCACACAATCATTTGGGATTATCTGTTGAAAAACATAGTAATAACTTCGTAGTTAGCAATGATATGATGTACTAGTTTTAGAAGTGTGCAAAAAGATGCACGAATGTTGTAATAGTAAAAAATCATACCAGGGTATCTCCATGGTAGTTACCGTAGTTCAACACGTGCACTAGTGGCACGTATTGACCATAATGTTGAGGAGTTCGATTGTAGACATTGTAATTCTCAAGATCAGTACAAAATCCGACCAGATGATTTTTCTCCTGATAAGTTAGTTCGGAGCCTTCGGTGTAGTAGGTTCTGTCTACCATCTTCCGCACATTCTTTGAAGAATGAAAATAAGCTGTCAATGGAGAATAAGTTGTCAACTATTTTCAAATAAACAATATAAATTACTTAATAACTATGTTAAGCTCACATGGGGGAAGAATTGGAGGTGTACCCACAAGGACGAAAATCGTAGGTCTCTCTTGCTCGATTGTAGGATCACCAAGATCCATGGTAACAAGCATACCCTCATCAAAACCATACATCTTGCAAAGTGCTTTCCAATTTTTGCAACCAAAATGGGTTACACTCTGAGCATTGTACAGCTTTACTTGAAAATCCACACCAAGATGGGTACTTAGGATAATTTTTTTGGTTTCGAAACTTTCATGGTCTTCAAAACCCATCCTCTCCAAGACATAGCGTCTTGCAAAGCATGGGATAAGCTAGTCGAATTGGAAAAGATGAAAAATATTGTCATGATTAAAATAGTTGAAGTCATGAGTAATTACGAAAAAAAACTATTATCATCGGTTGCGTACCGTATGAACATCAAAGGTCTCCTCGAGCTTAATGCTGAAGCGCCGATCTTCGTCCAGCACAATGAACCTGTCGCAGATACCTCGGTCGTCGTGGCACCAGTCGCACTCCCCCGGGTGGTTTTCGTCGTCCGATGAGTACGACATTTCCGGCCTATACGTTCATATTTCAAATATTAAACTAGATCATTATTATTAATCACGGGTTGAGTATCGATGATCGATGTACGTAGCTCCTCCTTTCATTCCCGAATGCATTATTAATTATGTCAAATTGTCTAGCACACGGGAATGAAGGAGAAATTATCCAATACGAGCATTCAATAAGCAAAACCAAATCATAAAATAAGCAAAACCAAATCATAAAATAAAGTATAGTATTCAAATTAGCATGCATTCAATAATTATAAGCAAAAGTACATCATCTCTTGGTGTCCGTACATTGTCGAATATTATCACTAATACAACTAGAACCGTAGCTCCCGACGGGTATCAACGCGGGCGGTAGACACCCAAAGATAAGGAACCATCACAGGATCATAGCTCCAGTGAGATCCCTGAAGAACCTGCCAGGTATTGTCGAACCTCCCCTCCAATGCAACCATGTAGCGACGGACGTGCTCGTCCTCCTCGCTGACACGGTGACGTACCACCTCCGCGGTGTCCGGATGCCTCACCACCGTCACTGGCCCACGCGACCGCCACCAAACAAGGATCGGGTCAACAGCGGGTTGCCTCCTCACCAACCTACGTCCCCCGGAAGGTAGCACCTCCCAATACCAACCCGGCGGAGCCCAGTCCCGAACATGGCCCTGATCAAGCAGGCCTCCACCGCCGAGTCGACGACGACGAGGATGCGGGATAGGCATCGCCGACGTCGACGCGTGAACTACTTCTATATATAGTTAAAAAAAAGTAGTTTTATTAATTAAATCAACTATGTAGTTCAACTACTAAGCACTTACTATAAATAAATAAGTAGTACTTACTAAAAACAAACTACTTCTATATATAGTAAAATAAATTAGTTTATTAAATCAACTAGCTAGTTCAACTATATATAAACTACTTCTTATTTTTTTCCTTTTTCTAAATACTATGAACAAAAAAATCATTAAAATTCTATGAACAAAATTAATTACACAATCTAAATATCACCAAAAAAAATCTATTAACAATAATATCACCAAACATGCATATTCAATAATAATATCACCAAAAAAATCTATTAACAGAAAAAAATCTAACATAATATGAACAAATTAATTACTACACATATCTAGTCTAACAAAAAAAATCTAATTAATCTAACAAAAATATCTAACATAATATGAACAAATTAATTACTACACATGTAATCTAACAAAAAAATCTAATCTAACAAAAAAATCTAATTAAATCAACTATCTAATTCAACTAATAAGCACTTACTATAAATAAATAAGTAGTACTTAGTAAAAACAAACTACTTCATTATATAGTAAAATAAATTAGTTTATTAAATCAACTAGCTAGTACAACTATATATAAACTACTTCTTATTTTTTTCCTTTTTCTAAATACTATGAACAAAAAAATCATTAAAATTCTATGAACAAAATTAATTACACAATCTGAATACCACCAAAAAAATCTATTAACAATAATATCACCAAACGTGCATATTCAATAATAATATCACCAAAAAAATCTATTAACAGAAAAAAAATCTAACATAATATGAACAAATTAATTACTACACATATCTAGTCAAAAAAAATCTAATTAATCTAACAAAAAAAATCTAACATAATATGAACAAATTAATTACTACACATGTAATCTAACAAAAAAAATCTAATCTAACAAAAAAAATCTATGAACTAGATATCTAAATTACTACACATCTAACCTAACAAAAAAAATCTATGAAATACAAAAAGAATCTAAAAAAAATCTAACAAAAATAAAAAAACGCTCACGTCGGCGTCGAGGCGGCGCGGTGCAGGGGCGACGACGGGCTCGGGGCGGCGCGGGGCAGGGGCGACGATGACAGCGGGCTCGAGGGCGGCGACGGGGACGGCGGGCTCGGGGCAGGGGCGACGGCTGGCGACGTCGGGGCGCGGCGGCGCGGAACGCGGGCGGCGATGACGGGGCGGCGCGGGACGCGGGCGGCGATGGGGGCGGTGATGACGGCGGGCTCGGGTCGGCGACGGGGACGGCGGGCTCGGGGCGGCGTGGGGCGGGCTCGGCGGCGACGGCGACGAGGAGCAGAGGCTCGGGGCAGGGGCGAGAAAGAGATGGGATTTGGCGAAAACTGCTAAGTCCAGTATATATAGCAAGAGCATTGGTCCCGGTTGGAGGCTCCAACCGGGACTAATGCCCCCTTTAGTCCCGGTTGGAGCCACCAACCGGGACCAAAGGCCTCTTTTCAGCTCATTGCGCCTCTTTTTTATTTTTAATGACTTATTACAATTCAGAAATAAATAGAAGAAAAAATAATTTTGATTAACTTTACTAAAAAATAATTCTGACCATTGCAGCCGGCGATGGTGGTCATCTCTTCAGTCAGAGGTGGTCGGCCTGAGGCTGTGTGTTCGGATCTCGGGATCCGTCATCTGGCACCAGCTGCGAGTCGGGGAGACGTAGTTGCCGGTGAAAACCGAGCTGACGGCGGGCGATGGCGGCGTTCCATGTCGTTACCATGATGAAGGCATCGTCGTGTGACTACCGTTGACCCACTCGTATTGCTCCGGGGGAGCGGCTTCGTCTTAACGAGCATTGCGCCTCTTTTTTATTTTTAATGACTTATTACAACTCAGAAATAAAAAAAATGTAGCAGAAAAGAAAGAAAAAACTATATAAAAAACCACTCAGAAATAAATAGAAGAAAAAATAATTTTGATTAACTTTACTAAAAAAATAGCATAGATGCTTATTTCTAATGACTTATTACAACTCAGAAATAAAAACAAAAGAATAAATATAACAGAAAAGAAAAAAGAAACTATATAGAAAACTACTCAGAAATGAATAGAAGCAAAAAATAGTTGTGATTAACTGTACTAAAAAAGGAGCATATATCCTTATTTTTAATGGCTTATTACAACTCAGAAATAAAAAGAAAAAAATAAATATAGCAGAAAAGAAAAAAAAATTATAAAAAACTACTCAAAATTATAAAAAACTACTCAGAAATCAACTTAAATTCATAACGAATTTCAATCGAAATCCGTATGAATTTAGGCTAATTTCCCTATATAAGGGCATCTATTTTCATTTTCAGAGGAGCTCAATATGGCAGAGAGGGAGGGGCTTATAAACCGGTCCGATTCCCCTTCGGTTGGCGAGGTGGGGCTAAACTCTGGCCGCAACGAGGACCAACCCTTTGGTCCCGGTTCGTCCCACCAACTGGGACCAATGGTGTTGGGCCAAGAGCGAGGCCCATTGGTCCCGGTTCGTCCCACCAACCGGGACCAATAGGTCCAGCCGAACCGGGACCAATGGCCCACGTGGCCCGGCCGGCCCCCGGGGCTCAAGAACTGGGTCCAATGCCCCCATTGGTCCCGGTTCTGGATTGAACTGGGACTAATGGGCTGGACCGGCCTGGACCATTGCCCCCTTTTCTACTAGTGCATGTCCACTGGTTAGCGATTGGAATTTGTCTTATGGTAGCTTTACTGCCCATTCTCATGAAGCTTCTAGGTGAATGGCCTATCTTGAGGCTCAAATTTAGGTTGGGTAAAGATTTCAAGTCTGATTTCCTTGATATCGTCTGACCTCATATATTTATCAATGTTTTGTGATATTTTTCAATTTTATCTGTAATGAACATTTCCTGGCTACTCATATTGTACTATTAATTCATCAGGGGCAAATATTATACTATTAATTACTGTATTTTGTTGAAAACCTGATGCAGTGTTTCCGTTTCTCTTTGGAGATGTTGCATCCCTTCTGTAATGATAACCACCATGGTTAATTATTTTAAATGTGAGAATTGCCACGGCACTGTAAAAACATACAACAAAAAGCACCACAAAAAAGTATATCATGCATACCTCAATACTGTTTAGCATTACTGAAGCTTTGAATCTCTAGAGATACAAGTTGGATGTTGAATGATACAGTTGGTCCATCTTACGCCACCAGGACAACACATAATACTGAAGATACATTACAAGCTAACGGATGTAGGGAATATAAACATTACAGATTGGTACAGGCCAAACTAGGCGTCAAGTTTGGCACAACATGTTTGTCGGGGATATACCCCGCGGTATGACCCGGCCGGAGTCGTAAACCGGCTGGGACTTGGTAAACCGGCGGATGGTAAACCGGCAGACAGTTAAGACAGATGGCTGAGTCGGACGGTAAACTGGCAAGTGTTAAACCGGCAGAGTTAAGACAGATGGTAGCACCGGTAGACATTGTTAAACCGGCAGATATTGTTAAACCGGCAGACATTGTTAAACCGGCAGACATTATTAAACCGGCAGACATTGTTAAACTGGCAGACGTTGTTAAACCGGCAGACAATGATTAACCGGCAGACAATGTTAAACCGGCAGACATTAAGAAGCCCAGGAAAGAAAGTCAAAATAGTTTAAGTTAAAGTCCGAGTTGGACTCCACATGTAACCCGCCCCTTCAACATATATAAGGAGGGGTAGGGCTCCTCAAAGGGAGAGAAGCAAGAAACAATTTCTAGGGCTAGACACAACTAGAGGAGAGCCGGTTTACGGCGACTCCCTCGTAATGATAATGAGATCTAGCCTCAAATAGCATGTAGGGTTTTTACCGGATGATGTTTCCCGGGGCCCGAGGCTGTCTAAACCCTTGTCTTGTGTTGCATCTCTCGATTTCGCTCAACCCCTCTCAAGCTACCACATAGATGCGTTGGCCTCGCGACTAAGTCCTCACACTAAGAACATCTGACGTGTTAATTCCATGACAATGTTTATCCAATTTTTTCGGCATCAGCCTCAATTCATTATCAGCAATAACAATATGGTATCTCCCTACATCCTTGGTAAGGCTTGGGCTTAAACAGGTCTATCTTCTCAAGGGGGTTGTGAAAGTTGTGTGAAACTGGACTTTTACCCAGCAGTTAATGGCATCTGATTTTGCAAAGCGTGACCATGGCCATGTTACTAATTTTTTACAAGCATCTAACTGAGTTGCTTAAGGTGAACAGCCGTACTGCCTCCAAAACCAGACTAAGGAACTGACCAGATATGGAACAGCCAAGAGAAAGGACAAAGCAACTGAACACCGGGCCAAGAACAACAAAACTACAGTTACTATGGAAAAACAGAACAGAAATGAGACAATAAATATATGTAAGACTACATAATTTTGGAAAACCAGCCAAGGCAACGCAGTATATTATCATCAGGGAGTTGAGCATTGGTCATAGCATTGCATCTACTGTACAAATGAATATGAGCCATCCATCGCTCCGATCCAAGGGCTCAAATTCACCAAACTAGGAGGTATGGTGAGTAGCATTTATTGATCAAAGGGCAAAACCGGTAGAGAAACCAAACAAATGCATCTACTGTCCCAAGAAACGAATCTAACATATAAAGCCTCCTATGTTACCCGCCGTTCTAGCGCACTTGCATCGCTCGATGGATCCGGTTCACACGATTCACTTGGCTGTCAAAATTCTGCTCCTTTTTACCTCTCTGTCAAAGATCTGGCCGTAGGTTTTACTTTACATTGTAGCTTCAAGTTTCAGTGCATGACGACTGGGCCATCGTTGCACACGGGCCCAACATTTCAGTCACGGCGCGCGTGTGTGTGAGTTGTGCCACGACGGTGGAAGAATCCAAGAGCGAGGTGAAAACCTAGCCCCCAATCCCCTTCCTGCCTCAAGCCCCACGCCCCACCCATTCTCCTCTCCCCTCTTCCGCCGCCCCTCCCCTCCCTTCGCTTCTCTCCCTGCCTGCTAGCCCGTGGTGGCCGCTGCCTCCCCTCTACCTCGCCTTCCTTCTCTTCCCCGTCCACTCGGCCATCAACGACACCATGGAAGGACAGGGCGGTGGGATCTTCAGAGATGAACAGATGGGGGCAAGGAGAAAGGGATCCCGTCGGTGAAGGGAAGGAGAAAGGGAGCCCGGCAGTGGGGAGGAGCTCGAGCCGAGGAGCGCGACCTCGATCCAGACTCAGCAGGAGCAGCAACCGCGCCAGCCGGCGCGCACCTCGTCGCAAAGCGTGCAGCAAGCTGAAGACGCGGCGAGAGCGGTGGTCGCCTCCTCCCCAATCTGGCATCGACGTGCTCAGGAGGAGCCCTCGATCTGGGGTTGTTCCTTCATCTTCAAAGGAAGGGAAGGGGAGGGGAGGGGAGGCCCCAGATCGAGCGGAGCGACGCTCAGATCCGCTGCGGCACCGGCACGCCGTCGTCCACCCGGTCCTCGAGGAAGGCCATGGATAGCCCGCCGACAGGAAGCAGCAGCTCGCCTCCCCTTCCTAGGTCCCCGCCTCCCCTTCATTTTCCAATCCCTTTGGTGTGCCTGATTTCCCTCCACCCTGACTCTTATTTTTCTTCCCCCTACAGGATGTACGAGGTTGTTGCTGATTCTTCGTGTTCTTGGCTGCGTTTCATCTTTACCCACCGAGGTGAGCTGCCACTTCATTTCCTTCTACCTCCTGTTTGATAAAAAGTTTCCAATCTGAGCAGTTCTTGTTTTTTTTCATTTTCTTTCTCACGTAGTGAGGTAGGTGTGGTGATTTTGGTCAGTGTAATAATCGTTCTTCACCTACTCTATGAGCAGTGTAATAATCAGTAAATTGTATTTATTTGCACACGGAAATATTTTTGTTTATATGAGCAGTGTAATATATTTATTTGCACATGGAAATGTTTTTGTTTATATGAAGAGAAATTTGTAAAAGAGAGAGCAATAAGGTTGATGCTGTTGTTTCACATATGTAGAGGTCTGCCTTTGGGGTAACAAATAATTTTATTCTATTTCTTGCAGGCGGTCACAGTCGTCGCCGGATAGTTGAACTTAAAGTACTAAAACACAACCAGGTGGGTTGCAATTTTCGGCATCGTGGATACTCTTTGAGAACGTTAATGCTTTACCCAAATAGTGTGTTTTTACAGTTGTTATGGTACGTTCTGTTGTTGTTGTCTACTTGCAACAATTTTTGATCTTTAACAAACTGGCTACATATGACTTCTTTTTCTTTCCTCACTCTTGCTCTACACGAGATAAACAAGGATTTGATATACTGCTCTTGGAGATAGAAATGGTTAGCTGAAAATTATGATGCTTAGTTGGAAAATCATGGTTTAATATTGAGGGACAAAGAGAGGACAGAGGAGAGGGAGGTGCAGCGGCGTGACAAGAATACTGCAGGGAAAGAGGAGGAGGTCAATCGTGTCCCTGGGGTGCCGGTGGAGCTGCTCCTCCATGTACGGCCACGGAGAGAGCCGTGGTGGTAGCACACACCCGCCCACTCTGCCAAAAGAGATCAACTCACCATTTTCATTGAACGGTACTTATCTTTTCCTATGCTATCACGGTTTGCCAAAAGGCTTTGTATAAATTCATATCGGCATAGTGCCTCATGCTGCTTCCAACCTTCCAGGCCTGAGAACTTGTACCTCTGAATGAAATCTTCATGACGAGCAGATTGTGAGCCTCCAAGGCATCGGCGTCCATCTGCTGCATCATTAATTGGAGGGTGCCCCTGCTCAAATCCGATGACAGTTTTCACATTGACGCAGGTAAGCAACCTTGCATCTTTCATTTGAATATAGAAAAGGGGGTTCACATATACAAGTCAATAAGTGTGCTTCTATTTTTGACCTGTGTGCTGCTTGAAAGACGAGTGTGCTAAGTACATCGTGACCAGAGGCTTTTGACATCACAAGACTAAAATTTACATCCAGACTGAGCTCCCTAAGAGATTTGTTTACCATATACTTCTATGTTATATTTATGCTGATTTAGTTGATTCTTATGTTGCTTTATTAAAAGCCTAGAACTGATTTCATAGATATGTTATCTTTTTGTTCCAAATCCAATCTCACATGTTTCTCTTTTGCTCCTGACTCAGACCTTATGTATTCTTTATTACGAGCATATACTTGGTGATTCAGAATTATAAACTTAAAGTGGCCATCGATGATTTTAGTGTTTATCTCGGCTGTTGAATAGTAAATACTACATTTTCCCCAGGATTTTGAATTATTTCCTTTAATAAGATCTTGGTCTGATGTGTAGTGACGCTTCTCGATAGTGATAGCGCTGCTTCCTTCCAATGAAGACGATGTTATTGTTCAAGATATTGTATCTCTTTGCATCGTCGAAGGTAAATTCACGCTTCTTCTGTAATTGATGTACTGTTGGGACTTTGAATATCATAGGAAACTGATTCGTGGCTTGATGAACATATTTGTTTCCACTGCCTATTTCCTCTAAGAAAATGTAACTCTTTAGTCCGAAAATAAATAATAGGTTTGTGGGTTCCATTTAATCAGCAATAATAGATTCATACATAAGGTGTCTTTTGAAAAGAAAAACTGATTTGGTTCCTTGCTGGCAGATACGTCGTTCGTCCTTTTGTCATTGGTAATTGATTTTGCTGAATAAGTCTGATAACTCTCATCCTCCTATTTCTTACACCTTTCTACCAGAGTTCAGATAATGTAGTTCATTGTATTATTTGTCCACAAATGGGTGGAACCACTTGCCGATAGTGATGATGAATGGAAATTGGTCAGTTTGGTTCCAGTTGGAATCACGTGTATATTTGGCAAATTAACAAAGCTGCCGAGTAGCTCCAGTTTAGATTTCTCAGCTTTGCATATTATATTTTTAAATAGTATTGTCTCATGCTTTACCTGTCCTAATTTGTTTTCTGTACAATTTGTAAATTCCAAGTACAGATAACTGATGGTTGCATGTCGTTGTTTTGCACGTGCGGTCGTGCCATATATATTAGCAATTACGCCTCACAGAGTTGTGTTGTTTAAATAGTTTTTGTTATTATTTCTACCATACTAAGAAATAGTACTACTCTCTAAGGATTGTCTTCTTAAAGCATAAATTCTACTTGTATATCTGTGCGCTCTTTATAATTAGCTTGCATTGATCTTGATGTCTAAAATATGGTTCTAGATAGAAAAATCTTAAGCGGTGGTTTGCACTTAATATACCAGTAAAATGGAGATCTAAACACACCAAAATGGGATGGGGCTAGAAAAGCCATGTGCCTTAGAAATCCAAGGAAGTGAAAAGAAGATGACATCGTTGGTGCCTAATGCTTATTTATCTTTTTTGTTAGCTGCACACAGCTGAGTTATTTCCAATTATCTATATGAATCACAATGGAAGAAGAAGAGTGGAGGGAATGTCAATGCGACTTTGTGAGCATCTATCGATGTGCTAAATGACCGGTGGAGCTGCTCCTCCATGTTTGGCCACGGAGAGAGCCGCGGTGGCAGCACACACCCGCCCACTCTTCCACAAGAGATCAACTCACCACTGTATTAAGGTGAGTCGCCGCTAGCCCCCCTTCTTCTTCTCACGCATCCCTTTCTTTGTCACCAAGCTCATGTTGGTACTCTGGTTGACTTCTTTCTCCTCGGTGCTAACAGGTGAAGCACAAACAGCCCCCATCCTCGCCGTATTTGGCCCTCTCAAGCAGGTGCGCACACTCTTGCCCTCTTCGTGCTTTTTTTCCTCCTTTCAGTGCCCGCTCCCAAAACTTCTCATATTTGTTCATGCAGATTTTGTTTCTGTATGCCTACAAGATGTTCGATGAAAGTTCCAGAAGGCCGGAGGGGATGAGTGATCTATGTAAACCATGTGATTTCATTCTTCAAAAAATTAGTTCCAGTCAATCATAAGTTATAAGAAGATGAATTTCATGACCTATAATCTCCAAATGGTCTTCACATGATGTACTCGAATGACTTCTTATATCTTACCTTCAGACTTTATTCAATCTTGGTATATTTACAATCTCCAGTTTCATTAGTCGTTTCAGACCAAAAACAATGTCATGTTCTTGTTCCTGTTTTAGTAGTACATCAGATTAATGATTTCTTTGTAGATAATAAAGTACTTCCAGGTGAAGTTGTGTGTTATATGTGCTCATGCTTGCCCATGCTAAATTCTCTCCTCTCAGTAAAACTATGATTGCTTTATTCCTAGATATCTTGGTTAGCACCACACCTACTTTCAGAATTCACGGTGCATGATGGATGCAAGGTTTTTTTCCCATGTATTCACTGTGTACTCATGAATTGCTACTTGAATATTCACTGTGCACTTAGATAATCCATTGATGGTTGATCTTGTTAAGTACATATGCTACCCCTTGTTTGTTTATATTGCTAGCTGAGATAGGATTACAGTTTATTTGCTTGATTTATTGGCCGCGTTTACTTAGATAATTCATTGATGGTTGATCTTGTTAGCTACAGATGCTACCCCCCTGTTCTGAACAAGCTTTAATTTTGGTGGACTAACCCCAGCTTGACATAGTTGCTGGTCATCAACAAAAAACCGACCACATAATCCTGTATTTTATTTCAAAGACGCAAAGTATCAAGCATCAAGAGAGGTTAAATCAAATAGTATATTGCCTTAACCAGTGGGCTAATGCAAACATAAAAGTGTGGTAGGTATGTAGAAACATCAAAGGCTCTATCATGATTCTTCTTGCCTATGTTCAGAGGTGGTCGTGATTGACGATTCTCTAATTGCTTTCTTTTATTTTTTTGGAGATGTGCTTGCAGTTAAATTCAACATACAAATTGTTGCCCCTATATTCTGAAATCTTATTCCCCGATGTTCAACTGCAGACTGGGTTCAGATTGTTTTCATGCCAGAAATGAAACAGGTAAAATGATATAACCTCGGTAGCGTATGGTCTAAACTTCTTAAAGAAGGTCGTCTAATATTTTACTTAGGTTTGTTCAAAGATCTGTAACTGATATGTATGTATTTCTTGTGTGTGCACACCCTGTTAATTTTATATCTGTGTGATATGAATTACTAGCAGAGAAATTTTCCATGCTTTTAAGTATTATCGATATTCACTACTTAGGATGTCAGTTGTGGCTTCTTCTAAAATTTTACCATTGAGCTTGGATTCTGTTTTAGGATACAGTTATGGTAGCATATGCTCGTTCATTTCAGTTTTTAAATGGATCCTTTTTGACGTGGACATATACCATGTGGTATAATATTTAAGAAGGATGGCTTGGAAATTTTAAATGGATGTTTACTCTTACCCTATAGTTTGTTTGGGAGTGAGATATGTATGCTGGTGTGTTCTTTCCCATTTTCCTCTTTGATGCCTTGCTTTCATTGTTCGACATGATCTTCTTTCAAAGTTCATCATGATTTGGTGGTACTGTAACTGGTTTATAGCCGACCATAGAATCCCGTTTTTATTTCAAAGACGCAAAGTATCAACCATCATGAGAGGTTAAATCAAATAGTATAATTTCTTGACCAGTAGGCTAATGGAAATATATAATCATGGCAGGTATGTATAGAAACGTCAAAGGTGATTTAATCCTCCACCGATCATATAACCTAGCGGAAATTTACCCCTTTGCTTCATAATCATAAATACTTATAATGGGCTCCAATCTCAACGGAAGCATTATCAGTGTTGTACATTATAAGCAAGGTAGATTCATATTGCCCACACAAAATGATTCATGTTGCACATCACTGTTTTTCTATAAAGATTCGTATTTCCACCAGGTATTGTACCTCTCAATGGGTTTCAATATTGAGTGATTCCATTTAGCATCAATATTAACTCTGATGATGGTGTTTTCCATACTGCACCATACATGCTTGCACAATATATTGTAGTTATCATAAGTTTTTGTAAGTTTGTGCTTACCGTGTTTATTTATTAATATGATACAGATGCATTCTGCTTAATCTACCCGTGACTGTATTTTTTCTGCTCACTACACTGATAAAGGTTCTCTATTGTTTAGGTTTTGCGTTTTGATTTCTTTTTCTGAAAATCGGTAGTTGAAACTGTCGAAACTGGGTGCTTTTGGCAGCTCTCTTTCCTACTTCTAGCACTGAAATTACGTCTTACTAACTGGCGTACATGTTCCTTGTATATAACTCACTTTTCTATTTGCTGAGGACAAGAGCACCATTAAGAAAGGACATAGTTGACCAGAATAACAACTGAGGCATGTCCTTGTAGAAAATCTATAATGTTATTTGCAGCAGTGATGATAGCGGGTCTTCCGAATCGCTTCCTCAGCCTAACAACGCAGCCTACAAATAAGATGTTATCAACATCAGTAATGATGCTGGTAAGCACCCCATGCCAGATTTACTTTTAAAACCTGCAGCTTATACTCACCTTTTAAACCTCTTCCTGTTTACAACTCTGTAGGCCCTTCGCACTGTCGCATGAAAGCCAAGAAAAACAAGAAAAAGGAGCACACATCGCATCGTACAAAACTGTCTACCATTACGATTGTCATGCAATTATACCTGATTTTATTTTCCTTCCTGTACATATTAATCTTTCAAACCCTCTTCATGATTATCATCATACAACACATAGCTACAACTAAATCCATAAAACCGAAGAAGGTTGAACACAAAACCTACAATAACCCATGCGTTCAAACAATGTTTTCATTTGCTCTACTAATACCAGTACATGCATATGCTTACACCAACCATTTTATATACCATTGCATAGGGGCACCTGGCACTATCTACTTTCTAAGCTTTTATGGTCATTGCAGATGGGGAAACAAAGTGAGGCTATACAGGAAGCAGCTCACAAATTTGAGGTGTCTCATCGCTACAAGGAAGACCTTTGCCACTCAAAGAATTGCAAGACCCTATATACACATCACCTGCAATTATATATACAATTCTTAGTGTTGTTACTTTTCAATTCCAATATTTCTTTTCTTAGTGTTGTTACCTTTCATTTGCAGTATTTCTCGGTCAGTTTTACGGAGAAATATCTCCATTGCTATATTGACACAAAGCTTTATGACTTGCTAATAAAATATGGAGATGGAAATACCTGCGTCAAAGCCTGTCTAATAAAAGGAGTCGATAACAGGGCAACAATTACCAGAGGCTAGGAAGACTTCTTCCACACAGCTAATATGAAAGAGAAATATATGCCTTTGCCTTCAAGTGCAACTACAAGCGCCTGTGTTTCACCGTGCACGCCCTCTGAGCACCGTGTTCAGTCTACTAACCTACCTAATTAGCCTATGAAGTTCTGTGTGTATAGCTTCACCCTAAGAACCCGCTGTGTGTATAGCTTCACCCTAAGAACCTGTTTGCTTTTTGCAATACTCTCTCATGTATAAATTTGGAATTCATGATGCTATGTTAGATCCGGGCAATATATCTATTCCAACTTCTGTGACCAATATAGATAAGAAATTCATTTACATTGCTCTATACATGATTCTCAATGAATATCCTAGAAGACCTACAAGGGAAATCAATACTCTATGAAATCTAAGTTTAACACTATTATTGTATTTATCATCATATCCACATTGGCTTACTTCCTCTTCTAAACATTCTAATTTTTTTCATCTGAAAATCAATTTAAGTCATCCTACTATTTGCAATACAATCCACAACATTATATTTTTATTTATATCTCTCACTACTAACATTGCTTCTAATTGGCTTCTTGTGCCATTGGCGCAACCGGGTCATCTAGTCGGACTAGAGGCAGGTGAACGGCCGATCCATTCCCTTCAATTTTTCTTGCTCCCAAGCAGCGTGCGGCGCTAGGGTTAGCGGCCGCTGCCGACCATCGCCTCATCTCTCTGTCTGTCGTCCCGTAGCTCCGACGCAGCAGGCCGACAGCCATTGCCTCCACCCCATGCATGCCGAATCGAGCGGCTGGGAGGCCCCTCCTCTGCCTCCTCTGAGCGTCTCGCAAAACAATCTCCTCGTATGGTCGTACCCACGTTAGCCTCTCACAAGAAGCAAACAAAATGGATCGCATGCATGCTGCAGCACTTCTCTCCGCGCTAATCATTTTCATTACAAAAATATTCACCCCCATTATGGAGATCAGCATATGTGAGAAGCTATAATGTGATCAAATTTGAAGTTTCCTTTAAAGTCCCTAGTAATGAACGTTTAATTTCCCCTTCTCTAGTCACTGGATTTTGCACAATGAACAGCTGAACATTGACTGGCATCACGTTCCTCGTGCATATCAGTATGTGAGGTGTATGTAAGAGCGGATTGAAAAATATAGATGCAGACTAGTGAAGCAATGATGCATCTGTGCAATTGCACATTATCAGATGTGTTTCAGATGCCCATGGAAGCTCAGAATGTCAGGTTATATAAAAGCAGAAGAGCGTTGAGAATAAAATGGACAAAATAACATAGTGCATCAAGACATTTATTGACTACTACTCCCTCCGTTCCCAAATACTTGTCTTTCTAGGCATTTCAAATGGACTCAACATACGGATGTATGTAGACATATTTTAAAGTGTAGATTCACTCATTTTGCACCGAATGTAGTCACTTGTTGAAATCTCTAGAAAGACAAGTATTTAGGAACGGAGGGAGTACATAAATGTAAGCCCTGGACCAGGAACCAAATAAATCAGATTACGATGCACACGGAAAAATTCACCATTTGGTCATCTAATCATCTTGCTTCTCTCCCGAGCCCCAAGACCAAAAAAATCTTCTTAATCATGTCTTCAACGCAATCAACTCTGAACTACACCTTCCATTTACTCCAGCAGATGGGTATATCAACCGTTCATGCTAAAAGAAACAAGTTGGGCATGCGGGAGATGCACATGGAGATCGAGGATGACGGCAGATTCTGTTGCTTGGATGACCGGCAAGGTGAGCATGCAGGAGATGCAGAGAGAGACAGCGCATGCCTTGGACGAGCGATAGACCATCAGCAGGGCCGGACCGGACAAACGCGGAGGCGCAGCCGTAGACTGCCGGCGAGGGCGTTCGGTTGACGGCCGCCGAGGGGTGCGGCAACCAACTCTGTTTCCCTACGGGGCAGAGACTATCACACACTCGTAGACTAAATTGCCCTTATAAACATGAAATAAAAACCAGATGGTGATTTGCCCAGAATACCCACACGATGGACGGCTGATATAGCTCAATACTACTCGTTGGTAGGACTAGTAAATTGCACCGTAAAATCTCTCGCAAAGAAACATACTCCCTCCGACCAACTTTGTACAAATTTGTACAAAGTTGGATCATCTATTTTAAAACGGAGGGAGTACCATGTAGAATTAATGAATGCACCTCGACGAGGCCCTTTAGTAGGAGCGTCGGTCGTAATCTCATCTGTGAAAAAAAAAAACAAGGGATTTGCTGCAATCGGCAATGTCCAAGATGTCAGATGGGGACTTGTAGTATCTCATCGTAAACTCACCAGACTCCTCCGTTGTTTCTGTAAACTCACCTCACCTCGTAGCAGCTTATGCACAACAGTTGGTCCGGTCTGTTAGCCCAAACTACAATATAGCTGGCTTTTTAGGATCGGACACAGCGGATGCAGGAACAACAACCAAGAGATGAACTAGTATACTACAGTTGAAGCTAGCTTGCTTCTTGGAGCTGGATGGAGTGGTCGAGATGTTGGCTCACGTACACACACACTAGTAGTAGTGAGGAGACACACACAGACACAGTGGTACTTGTACTAGATGAATGCTTCTTGTATTGAACTGGAATGCCTGGTTACAACTGAAGGACCTGGGGTCCTTTTATAGGCCCGGGTGTGCACAGCTCACACACACATGCTAGAAATTACGGGGCTACTACCATGGCCATGCAAAGCCATTTCCTAGAAACTACTACGTAATTGCTTTCACAGCTAAAGCCTAATGCTATACTTACCTGCATCTCCACCTTCAGCCTTTTGACTAGATAATACCTAGTACTATCTAGCTACTTCTCCATCTCAGTCTTTTGATCGGAGAAAGCCTAGCATAGTACGGAGGTGGATTAGGAGCACTCGGCGACGCACATATACGAAATCTCCGCCGCAAGCATGCAATCTTGGGATCCGTGCCACTTTGCTGGAAATCATTACAGGCTGTGAATACGCCACCGGTTTCGTAGTACGAAATAGTAGATACATGTTCTTGGTCATTTATTATATCCAGTCTGCGATATTTATTATAGCTGCACGTGGGACATTAAATGTTCTAACATGTCAATGAATCCAGTCAGATGATGAGAGTTTTTCACGCAACATTGAATTGGATTTGTACGAGAGGGACGGGTCAAGCAAATAAAAAGTCTAGACTCTTTGATATTTGCGAATTAAACTATCTATAAGAGATATCATATACTTATCTATGTAGTAGGAGGAAAGAAGAATATAAGACAGATAGCAAGATAGTGTCTTTTTGTAGATGGACCATAGTCTCATAAATAGATGAAAGATTCAACGAGTTGCTCTTTTCTTGTGAGCATGATATTGGTCTAGAATATTTTTGTAGAAAACAATAGTTTAGAAAACAGAATCTAAGTATCAGGTTAAAACCTTTGTGGCGCCTCGGCGACTTGTTCTGGTGGAGGCAGTGGTTGTTCAGTGGTCCATGGACTTCTTATACTTCTGGTGAATCTTTATTATAGATCTGAGTCACCTTTTCATCCAAAAAAAAAAAGAATAGCCACCCTAGTAGAAAAGCTTAATATCAACTTTACTCTTCAAAGATTACTTACCCCTTCGTTTTTGGTTATATTATTAGAATGAACTTCGGGATCCACCATTTTTTTTTTGAGAAGTACTGAGTATGCATACTGTACGAGAGGGACGGGTCAAGCAAATAAAAAGTTAGGGATGTTGCCGTTGTATCAGGTGCCATGGACTGCTGGTAATCAACATTTCTTGGTCAGCCACCCCTTTTGTATTGTTAACTCATTGGGACAAAATATTGTAGTACCATTCATGTATTTGTTTCAAACTTGGGCCAAAAAATTGTACTCATATTCTTGTATTCCACTCAAATTTGATGCATTGATTCCATCTCGTTAGAGATGATTCATGCCATCGGCGATATCAATGGCAATGGCGTTTTCCCTCTTTTTGCCATAAGCATAGTGCATTGCAGCATCAATACACTAACAGCGGCAATAAGATGACTTTTCTCGCCAACATCCCTTTAAAAACGGCAAGCTTGACCAACTGGTAAAATCAAGGGCGACTCGCAACACTGAACAATATAAACAGGAGAAAACTCGCAAACAGACCCAACAGACTGAGCAAGCAGAACTGAAGAACAGCACCAGGCACTATCTCATCTCACCATGACCAAGCAGCGGCGCGTCCACAAACATGGCGACAGTGGAGATGAAGCAATGCGGCAGTAGGGCCTTGTACATGTCTGAAGATCCACGACTGGTCGCCCGGTTGATCCTGCTATTCTTGAGGAGGCGGATTTTGACTTTGTCCATGACCAGTGAGTGATTAACCCTGAAGCCCTTGTTGGGCTGGTCAGAGACGACATCCGGATGCTCTATGGTTGTCCCTTGAGGAGGCCTTCGAAAAGAACTATCATGTATGGTTGTCTCTTGTTTGCATACTCGGCTTTTGGTGTTCTCCTTCGTGCGCTTGCTATTCCCTTGTAACAAAAGCAGAGCTCTTGCTTGTTCCTGTCAGAGAAAGGGAAAACATCTTCCCTTTAATTTAATTCTGCACGGCTTTGCCAACAGGTATATTTCTGCTCAAGGGTTTGTGGAAGCTGTGCACAAGTCAATGGCATTTGATTCAGCAGAACACATGCTTAATATTTATCCACAAGCTCAGTAGTAATTATAGTGCCGACAGATAATACTACCCAATTAAAATTAAGGGGAGAAGTAATGTTTCCTGGGCAGCAGTAAAGCTGTGTACTCCCTCCATCTGAAAAAGTTTGTCCCTCGAATGAATGTATCTAGCACCGAGTTAGTGCTAGGCTGCTAGCTACATCCATTTAAGGGACAAGCTTAGGACAAGCTTTTTCGGACGAAGGGAGTACTCCCTCCGTTCGGAATTACTTGTCTCGGAAATGGATGTATATAGAACTAAAATACATCTAGATACATCCATTTCTATGACAAGTAATTCTGAACGGAGGGAGTATATTATAAGCACTTGCGTACTGCACTTCTGGTTTAACTGACTCAGACCATAGTGGCATCTCTGAACAAGTTGGACAGACGTATGAATCTCCTGCTTCACCTCAAATCATGTCGTGCAGGTCCCGTCACTACCCCAGGCCAATACATCTCTTGCCCCAGCATATCCACCCACGGTCAATTGGACCGCAGCTGGTTCAGTCAGCATCCTTCAAGTAATTTAATTGCTTATGTTGGCAGCATGCAGTTTCTGTAAACAATCACCCGACCCCCTCCGTAGTGTAATCGACGCCCGCCGCCGGTGGCACGCCGAGCGCTTCCTGAAACGTCTGGTAATCGCGCTGCATGAGAGCATTAGAGTCGGGTATCCCAAACCCTTCTCAAACGTTCTGGCGGGCCATCCGATCACTGACTGGTCACAATTTTTTGACTCAGACGTTCTCTTAAATGGACCTCAAACGTCCGGTCTGACCGACATTCCTCCTCATATCTACCTAAATATGAGGTGGATACAGGGCACCCGGACACGCCTGTCACGTCAGACCCGACCCACGCTGGCCCACCCAACCCCACATATATTCCTTCCCATCCGATCGCCGGACCAAACCCTACACTTCCCTCCGCTCCCCTCCGCTACCCAAGCTCGTCTCCTATGCCGTCCGGCCGTCTCCAGCATGGTGGGCAGCGGATCCGAGTAGTTCACCTCCAGATCAGTCGATCCCGAGCTCATCCCACGCGGCCACGATAAGGAGATGGTCGTCCAGTTTGCGCTCCGCCGTTCCCGGGAGGAGGCCCATGCACGGCAGCACTCGGAATCCTTCCGTGGGGAATCCATTGCGACCGCCCAAATGGCACATGGATCCGACGCTCGGGCAGCTGTCGCCGTCTCGTCGAAGGCGGTGCGGTCCATCTGGTGTCCGAACACGGTGGCAGACGTGCAACCCCCTGTTGGCGCACCGAGCATCGGGACGCACCATGGGCCTCGTCCAGTGAGAACATGGAACGGCCTGCCCGCCGTATCAGGCAGCCGGCGCGGGAGGCCGCGGCAGCCCTCGCGGCGCTGGATGTCGGCGAGGCGCATTCTCCGGCGCTCCGTATGATGCCTCGGTCTGGTCGCCGCAACTGCATCGTGGTGGATGTCGCCGACTCGTCCCAAGACGGATTCATCATCGATCTGACGTCCATCGGCATCGTTCGGGTTATGGGCTCCGACGAGAAAGAGTAAGGCATGGGAGACGGCGGCGCCTTGAGTCCCGTGAGGCGGTGCGTGTCTCATGCCCTACTCTACCTTGCCGGCGACCAAACCAACACTCTGAGGGGCGCAGCCGGCCGCCAGACATGGCCACGACAGAACCGGGCGAGCTCCGGTTAGATTAGGTTTCACGTTGCATGTAATAATATGCATTTGAGATTTCTAATTTGTGATGTCTGATTATAAAATCAAATATTTCCGGACGCATCCGCGGACGATTTGCTCATCACGGCTGTAGATGCTCTCACACCTTCGCTTTGTCATGCCCCACGAGATCCATCATCCACTTGCCGGCTTCCGATAGAGGTGGGCGCAATGGCCTCGACCCCATCCTTTGAGTACACCGCGCCACACCTGCTAACCCGACACCGACGCCGTGCTGCGGATTTGCACCAAAGGGCGGCACTTATCTTCTACGTGCAGGTCTGCACGGTCCGCCAGCCACGGTGTGCTGGGTATGCAGAGCCAGGAAACATGTTATCTACTGTGTCACTTTCTTTCTTGTATTGCTTGCATCCTTAGGTCATATGTAATAGTGACATATTAATACAGATATCCTATAATAAAAAATAGTTTAGTTATTTATATTGATTTTTTTCTTTCTAACGTACTACTAGTAGGCCTCATCAAAAAAATAAAAAGTAGACTATTACTATACATGCATCCCTATTCTTTCCACTTCAATTTTTTCAGCTTTATGCATCAAACCAGATTTTTCTTCTCAAGCATCCGCCTTCTGCCGAGAATCCTGCTGCACCATCCGAATCTACTTTTCCTAATATCCGATCTTACATGATCTGCGGGGCATCACCCTAGGATTGTGCATTGGCCATGAGGCTCAACTCATGCACCTGTTGTACACAACCAACCAACATATCTCTCTGGTCACTCAGTGACTCACAAGTCACAACTCACAACAACTAAAGGAGTATGTATGTGGCATCCTAGTGACGGTGATTATATATCCTACTCCCTCCGTTCCTAAATATTTGTCTTTCTAGAGTTTTCAAGAAATAACTATATACGAAGTAAAATGAGTGAATCTACACTCTAAAATGTGTCTATATACATCTGTATGTGGTAATCCATTTGAAATCCCCCAAAGATAAATATTTAGGAACGGAGGGAGTAATTAGCACATATGTCCAGGTATTGTAATGAGAGGTTTTTTTATGAGAAGAATTAGAGACATAATTGACGTGTAAAGATGGCCTTGGTGGTGGTGGGGGGGGGGGGGGGGGGGGGATAGAGTGAGGAACTGTGGTCTTCTCTCAGGGTCGTGTTGGGCCTTGCGAGATCTTGCTAGTGGCAGGGTTGGTCGGCGTGGCGGCGACGGCCTAACTTGTACTTTTTTGTTTCTTTCGGGTCCGCCTCCGCCTCGGAGTTGTGCCTGCCTCCTCACATGGTAGCTACATGACAACCTTCGGTGCACCGTTGCTTCGACCACTCCCTCCTACAATGGCGTAACCAGATGAATTACTATTTGCAGCGCATAAATTTCATTTCATTATTATAATCAGCCATAACCATACATGAACGCTCCTTCTTTATTAGTTTTTATGCTCTTTGATTATTTTAGAGCTCACGTACCACAGTTTTCTTAATTAGATCAAAACCAGCATATTCTCTTTTATTGGCATGTGCCCATAATTTGTTTCGACTATAGCCAACCCAGTATATTCTCTTTTGTTAGCACGTGCAATCTGCCACTGGCAATATTTTATGGAGTCCCTCATTCTGCTCATGATTCTCGAAACAACTTTCTTATTTTCAGACAATCTCCTCATTTGCACACATCCCGGCGACATATTTTTGTTGCACGTCCATCCGATTAAAAAAATAAATGCGTGGTAGGCCCAATACGGCCCACCCATGGAACAAATGATTTTTTTGAGAAGTGCATGCAAAACCGGTGAAACAAAATCTTTATGTATATTTAATAGGAGGATCAACCATTTTCAAGTAATAAAGCCGACCTAGCTCAATCAGCATCCGCCTGAGGAACTGTATGAGACGTCGCAAGTTCGATTCCTTACAGCCGCAAAAATATTTTGCCTCCCTCGACAAGGATCGATGGGCCGGATGCGAAGCAAGCCTGGTAGGGGAGTGTGGCTGAGGCCTAATACAGCCTATGTGACAGAGCCCTTTATTTTCCTGTTTGAGTGTTGCTAACCACTCAAATAAACACGTATGGCTAACCAATGGCCAACACGAATATTTAAGAACATACTGTAATGTCAGATTCGAAACATTTTTTAATTTTTTAACTTGTGAATAAAATAATTTTGAATTGTCAAATATTCTTGGAAACCTGAATTTTTTTTCTAAATTATGAAATCACTTTTTGAAAATTTGGCACATTTTGGAAAAACACGAACAAAATTTTCAATAGATTTTTTAAAAAAATTACAAACATTTATAGAAAACATGAACTTTTTCTAAAAGCAAAAAAATTTATTGAATATGTGATCAATTTTCGAAAATGTGAACAATTTTAAGAAAAAATGTTTTCTAAACACGAACATTGTTTCAGATTTTGAAAATTGTACTAAAATAGGAATATATTTTAGAGTTATTTTTAGTTGCATTTTTTTAATATTTCAAAATAATTAGGAAAAAATAAAAAAAATGAAAAAAGGGTAATGTTCATGGATCAAGAACCAACAATTTAAAGTTATACTTTTTTTCAAAATCGTAATAAAATTTTATAGTTCTAAACATTTTACATAATTTGAAAAAAAATGGAACTTTTTCGAAAATCTTGAATCTACAAGAAAATAAAAATAAAAATGAACTTCTAAGGGGAAAATAAAATGAAAACAGAAACAAAGAGAGAAAGGAACAAAAAAACAATAGAAACAATAGAAAAAATTGAAAATGGGCGCCCTATATTGGGCGCCCTGTGTGAAGCTCCCTGTATTTTGCGCACAAAGCGCTAAATAGGATTTTCCAGCTATGTGGGCAGAAAATTAAGTGGGCTGGCAATTTGGGCCACATCATGCGCGGCGCATGTACGAAATTCTGTATATATCGTTTTCCTTTTCTAGCAGACGGACGCACAAAAATTTAAGACCACCTTGGATCGAACAAAAAAACTATTCGACAGTGAACGGATGAAAAAAAATCAGAGAAACTCACGTTGCTTTATTAGTATTAGCAGTTAGTAATTATTATTATTATTATTATCATTATTATTATAGAATATTAAGAAATAGTGATCAATCCCATCAAGAAAGTAAAGGAAAGGTGACCAGGAAAAAAAAGGACCAAGCTTTTACTTGTAGCAATGAGTTCCCTGCATTCCTTCACTGCGGCCATTTCTTCGAAGGCAACAGCCGAAAGCTATGGGCGTGTTTGGTTGCTGTTTGCTACGGTGCCTGCATCGCATACACTTCTCCACCCAATCTGGTTATGCAAATGCAGCCTCAAATGCACCATATGCATGTTGTTTGGTTGCCTGCATGCCCTCTTACCTGCATGGGCTAAACCACACTGCCTGGTGTTTGGTTGCCTGCATGTTAGTCCACAAACCCAAGGCATGGTGTTTGGTTGTATGCAAGGCCTGATGTGTGGTAACCTCTTTGGCTAGTTGGTGAGGTTACCACCACACTTCGGCAGCACACATCATAAGCACAACAGAGTATAAACAGAGGTTCAACTAGATAATTCAGATATAAGCAATACGACAGTTCATAACAGTTCTACGCATAAATCATAGTAGACTCGATAGTACTTAGGGAGGCCCCGGCCCTACTCCTTGGCGGCGAAGGCTTCGTCGTGCTTCCCGCACTTGTTGACGACCTCAATGCCATCGTCGTCGAAGATGATGACCTTGAGGGTGTTGGGAGTGAGGAGCTTGAACGTCACCATGTAGCCGTTCTTGATCTGATGAACGGCTGCTTAGGTGGCCCAACCGTGATCCAGGGTCACCCTGCCGTTCATCAGCTTGACCGTCACCTTCCAAGAGCAGCCGGTGTTGTTCCTGAGCTTGAACTCCGTCGGCACCGCGACGAAGTGCTTCGTGAAGTCCAGGGGCATGGGGATGCACTCAAGCTTCGGTGCAAGTATGCCCTTGCAGAAGTGAGTTGGGCCATCCTCCTGATGGTAGTGGTCGTAGTTGCGGTGCTTGTTGCTGGGGGCTCCTCCATGCCCTAGTCGTCGCCACCCTCAGGCGTCTTCGGGTCTTCCTCGGCGGTGGGCGGCAGCTCAACCTCGTCAGGCATTGGGTGAATGGGCTGCTTGCCCTTGCTGTCAACGTCCAGGAGCACCTCCGTGCCCATCTCATTGCTATCCTCGATCTGCACACAAGTCATGGAGTCAGGCATTGCACAGAGTTCATGGCTAATTCAAGAGCTTGCGGTTAAAACGTCATGATTGTCACTCTTCTCCTCCTCTCCACCCCCCTATATTTACTCACCCTGCCCACCAATATTTACCCACCCCCTCTCTTCTCTCACTCTCAACCTTCCTCCTCCCCATCGCCATGAGCTCTAGCTCCAGCTCCAACGGCAACCCCTTCCCTTGGGGTATTGGCTGGAGGGCCTTCTTCCCCGGGTGGACGGCTGGTGACCGGACCAAGTTCGAGAACACCATGGAGGTGTGGTGTTCTCGAACTTCGGCTCCATGCTGTCCATTAAGATCGAATCCAATGCCGAGATGAAGACGCTGATTCCTGACCCGGCGAAGGGCGCGATTGCAGTTGACATCCTTCGTTGGGCCATGAATTAGGCCGTTCCCGACGACCCTAAACAGAGGAAGAAGTGGCGCAGGTACAAGACCTACTTTGCTCCTAATGACCGTCGTGCCGCAGTGTACTGGGAGACGGGTATCGCGCCACTGACGGTCATTAGCTGGGAGCCTGAGGAGGAGGAAGAAGAGACGGTGCACATGCCAGGTAGGGCGCCGGAGCCAGTCCGTCCTACCTGGCAGATCGACCTCGACTCCGCCGAGGACGACGAGGACGAGCCGCCGGCCCGCACGGCGATGAAGAAGAAGATGAAGGCCAGCGGCTCGACCAGCCGCTCTGCACGCCGGTGACGGCCGCCGCGGTCAGCCGGTCTCCGTTCTGTACCCCCTTTCCCCCTACTCCCCTATCCCCCAATCCCTAAATCTAGTATGAACTGCTATGTATGAACTGCTATGAACTAGTATGATTTACCCCTATGCTTAGCTACCTCTATTCCCCATTCCCGTCCGCCGTGGATCGAATCTATCGTCGTGGATCGAATCTAGCGTACATGTCGAAGAGAGAGAAGTGCTTACCGCCATTGGGGGGTCCGGTGGTCTTCTTCCTCTGCTCCGATCCGCCATCGCCGGTGATGGAGTCCGGTGGTTTCTTCCTCTGCTCCGATCCGCTGCCGCCGGTGATGGAGTCCGGTCGTTTCTTCCTCTGCTCCGATCCGCCGCCGCCGGTGAGAGTTGGGAGAATGGGGAAGAGTGTGGAGAGGGAACGGTGAGGGGCGGTGAGGCTAATAACTGCCGGTGCTTCGGGAAGCAACGTGACTTCTCAAGCATGGCCGCACGCGTGTAGCCGCGCCCACCCACGTGCACCGCTCGGACCTGGCCCTGGAGAAACTGCCGATTCGTGCGTTCCCAATGAGCCAGGCCCTTAGGTGCTTTAAGAAGCGTGCGATGCAGGCCCAATAATATATGCGGGCTACCAAACAGGCCGGATCCTTCCCGCGTAGGCCTGGTTGGACCTCACACAGGCAACCAAACACGCCCTATGTTACCGCAGGGTAGCCTCCATCTGCACGCCATAAGTATGTATGCAATCATTCTCTAAAAAGGTATATCTCCAGTCTATTGTTCCTTATTTGAAATGCATAATTACCACAAGGTGGTGGTAGTGAATACATCAGTCTAGCTACTTTCATATTTTGACCGGAACAGTTTGGCATAATATCAAGGAAAGGCTGGCCTCAGCAGTTAAATGTGCAATAGTTTATTTTTCTCCCTCCATGAACATAGTCTTCTAAACCATTGCAGTAGCAGTTTGGTTCAACAGCAAAAATATCTAGCAGTGTCAATTTTGTAAGAGCATCTCCAGCCGTGCCCCAGAACGGCCTTCCCGGGCACTTTTTTCACGCCGGCGCCGAAAAAACGGCCCAGTCGTGCCCCAAGGAGCTTGATTTTCGCCGGCCTGGGCCGGAATCAGCACCCGGCGCGCTGGGGGGCGCCTGGGCGAGTGGTTCTGGCGCGAAGCAACCGCGGGCCCGCCGAGTCAGCAAGACGGGTGCTTCATCGCCCTCATCACCTCAGTTCCCACGGGAATCAATGCCAAGGCTGCCGCGCTACCGCCGCCGGTCAGCCTTGTCATTGATTCCTCATAAGCGGCGCGTGACGGGCGGCGCGGCATCGCCTCCCCTCCCGCCAGCGTATATACGGGCGCAGCTATATAAGCCGGCGCCTTCCCTCGCCTCAGGACAGACCAGCCCTCGCCGCCGAACCATCTCCCTCTCCCTCTGCCGTGCACCACCGCCGCCGAGCCCCCCCCCCCCCCCTCTCACTTTCCCGTGCTCCGACTCCGAGCCCTCCCTCCCCCAATGGCCGAACGCTTCCCCAGCGACGAGGCGGCGGCCAACGGCTTCGGCCGCCGCTCGCTCCGCGAATAGGAGTCATGGCTCCTGTTCAAGGCCAACATCCCGCCACCGCCGGACATGCGCGCCGGGCCATCGGGGTGCCCGTTCCGCCGTTGCCCGACGCCGCGGCGCGGACCGCCTACTTCGCCGACGAGGTCGAGCTCGCGCGCGCCTCCCTCAACGATGAGCAGCGTACCCTTCCCCAGTACGCCGCCGACAACCACTCGGCATGGGCGGTGTAATTCGAGCGCCGTCAGGAGCAGAGACTGGCGTCCACCAACGGGGCGCAGGTGGTGGGCGGCAGACAAAATATTGAGGGCCATCGCGTTTGGTGGGGCATCCCCGGCCGCACGCTCGGCGGCGTGTTGGCGCACCTTGAGGGCGGCAACGAGCCACCACTGACATACCCTCCCCCGGCGGCCCCGGCCCCGGCCCGCCGCCGACGCGTCGGGCAATGGCTGCCTAGGAGGTTCGTCTCTTCATCGTCTTCCTCCTCCTTGTCTCGATATTCTTCCCACTCCTCCGGCTCTCCGGCGCTGCTCTGCGTCAAGACCGAGCCCGCGGCGGAGACGCCGCTCGGCCGGCGCACTCGCAGCGCCAGCATCGTCATCAACGAAGGCGGTCGGCACGCCCCCTCGTCGGCTCCTCCGCGGTTCGTCAAGCCGAAGACGGAGCCCGGGCTCGCGACGATGAAAACGGAGCCGGGGCTCCCCGCCGTGCAGACGGAGCCCGGCGAGGTGGCGCTCGACGACGATGCGGCCCTGAAATGGGCATGCAAGGACTTCCTCAGGATGGAGAGGGAGCGCCAGGTCGCCGCACTGCGGTGCTTCGAGCAGCGCCGCCGGGGCCGCGAAGAAGGAGGAGTCGTCGTCCTCGACGACAGCGACGACGACGCGCCGCCGGCACCTGTCCGCCATGGCGACGCCGGACAGGGGTGCAGCCGGGACGTCCGCGTCAAGGAGGAGAAGGCCGACGGCGATGACGGCGGCGAGGATGGCGGCGACGACGGCGACTACTCCGCGTTTAGCGATTTCTTTTTTAGTTATATTTGTTATGTAAACGCGTCGCGAACATGTAATATATGCCAAAGTTTGCCGAAATTTAGTCGTGTTTAACCGAACTTCGTCGAACTTTTTTTTTTGAAAAGATTAGACGCGCCTGGGGGCGACTGGGGGGCAACTCGCCTCAGGCCGGTTTTTTGCGCCGGCTCGCCCCCAGGTGCCATTTAGGCGCCCCCTGGGGGGCAACGGCTGGAGATGCTCTAAGCAAGCTTCTGAATTTTACCTTCGGTAGCAACTTTCAAGTGGATAAGCCCGTTGCTTGCACAATATCAACTGCTGGACTGACAGCGTTCTTACATTAGTTACATCAGCCTCCAAGAGGTACTCGAACAGGACAAGTGGATAAGCGCCATTTCAGTTTTTTATTGATAAAATGACAGAGAATAGCACTCGAACAGAACATGTTCATCACGTAGACTAGTTAGCCTTTCCCACTATGAGCTATGATACGTATAGGTATTGTGATTTCAAATCTGAACAACGCTTTCATGTTACCTTTGTACCTCCTGTTTTTTTTTTTTTTGACCGGAAATGCAGGTGCTCTGCCTTTGCATTAAGTGAGGGGGAAAAAACTGTACAGAATGCTTATAAGATCCTGAGAGTCAGGGAGAGGGTCTGAGAAGGAAGAAGAAGGGGAAGAAAGGCGAGGAAGAGGAGAAGACAGCTACTCCCATGCCTCCATGAGGAGGCCGATTTCTTTCTCTGATAAGTGATCGCACAACTGTCACTGGGGCACTCTTTTGCTGGAAGACCCTTCTATTGCGCTCGTTCCAAATATCCCAAGCAATGTAGGCAGCGACAGTGGTCCTCTTGATCCCATTTTCAAATGGCGACGCCGCAGAGGATGCAGACCACCATTGGAGTATGGAATTGGCGCCAAGGGCAGCATCCACGGTTCCAGTGTATATGTCTCTGAAGGAGTGCAAAATCTGCTTGTTGTAGGAGCAAGAAAGGATCAGATGCAAAGCAGTCTCCTCCTCCTGATCGCAAAGGCCACACTTATCAATACAGGGCCAGTTCCTATTACGCAGACGGTCGGCAGTCCACACCCTGTTTGGAAGTAACGTCTAGATAAAGAACTGAATTTTTGGTTCAGTCTTTATCTTCCAAATCTTTTCCAGGTGCGGCAAAGGTAGTCTGGTGACAAACTGAAAATCATATGCAGATTTGGCAGAGTAGCGGCCAGTAGATGCTGGCAGCCATGTGATGGTGTCTCTGTTATCATTCAAAATAAGCTCATTAGTGGCCCTCCATAGACTGAGAAACTGGTCCATTTCCGAATTGGAGGTAATCCTCTGCAGTCCCCGCATTCATCTGCCATTCTGTATCGCTTCAGCAACAGTTAGGTTTTTCCTTGAGGCAAGCTTGAAAAGGGATTGGGCAATTTCCATTGGACCACTCCTCAGCATCCATCTATCATGCCAGAAACTGGCACGTTTTCCGTCTCCAATTGTCACGTGAGTGCAAGCCGTGAAAAGTTGTCTGTCCACATTGTCAATAGGCGTTTTGGTGCCTTTCCATGGCCGGTCGTTGACATCCCACTCGAGCCAAGGCCATCGGAGACGTAGAGCTCGACTGTAATCGGAGATATCCTTAATTTCAAGCCCTCCCTTGGATTTGGGCGCACAAATTCTCTTCCAATTTACCAAACATTTTCCACCATATGTCTCCTCCTCAATGTTCCAAAGGAATTTCCGTACCAGCTTGTCAATCTTCTTGATTGGCCATTTATCAAGTTCGAAAGCAGTCTGGTAATAGGTGAGCGTGGATGTGAGCACTGAATTGACGAGGAGTAATCTTCCCGGACGAGTGAAGAACTTTCCTTTCCATGGCCGTAGTCGTCTCTCAACTTTGTCAATGATTGGTTGAATTTCTGTGCGAGTAGGCTTGCGAAAGGACAGTGCCAGACCCAAGTAACGACAGGGAAAAACACCTTGAGATCCACCAAAAGCAGCCAAAATCTCGTCAATCACCAAGTTTTCACATCTGATTGGGAAAGCAGTGCACTTGGAAGCATTTATCTTGAGTCCAGAGATTTCCCCAAATTCCATCAGAATAGTCTGAACCGCGCGGACCTCGGATGCAACAGGGTTAACGAAGAGGGCAGCGTCACTGGCGTAGAAGCTAGCGCACAGTCTTTCGGCTCTAGTTTGCACAGAAGAGAGAACGCCTGCCATGGTTGCCTTCTCAAGGATTTGGCAAAAAATAATGTTCAGTAGTCATGTTCCCCTTTTAATCACTGTACTTTAGTAATCTTGATATCTACAAAATCTTTGAAACCTGACACCACTCATGTAATTGGCCATTATTTTTTTGTCTTAAAGTCCCATGTCTTATCGCTAATTGCAGCATTGTTTTTCACCAGTGTGTCATAGATTCAGTTCTGCATGATGTGCTTGGTATAGGAGAAAATCAGTCTGCCAATATTATTTTCCTACTATTTGATATACACATGTTTACATACACTGTACCAGTTGCATGGATGTACCAATTGTTATCCAGCAAGCTTTGAAAGTTAACACAAAGAATCTACACCCTAGGATAATTGCAAGGAAGGTGTGACCAAAACCACATCTACCTTTTCTAATGTTATTATCCTAGGTGCTCCGCAGGACACGCACAGCCGCCGCCACACCACACCGCAGAGACGGACGAGGATGTGATGCTGCTCCTTCTTGTGGTGTATGCGTCGGCGTGGCTTGCGATAGTGAGGCATATCCTCGTGGGCAATGCTATTTGAAGACCATTCAAGTGGTTTAAAAGAGAAGATGTCCAGAATGTAACGAGGTTGAAGATGACGATCAAAAGATTGACGTATTAAGCGACTGTCAAGATACCAATAATGCTTGCCCCCTGCCATTATTAGTAATACCCTTTCTCTTCTTTATGAAATCTTTCCTATTATATATTGATGGATCAACTATCGTTGTAGATCGTGAGATCCCTATTTACATGGATGACTCAGCGGGTGGCCTGTACAGAGTTGCGTGGTAGGCATGTGTTCCCAGCCACCTTATCAATTGTAGGCTTAGAATGATTTGCTTCGTCCCAAGTGTTGTTCGTCGACAATTACTTTGTATGTCCATGTTGATTCTGTATTTAAAGGACACATATATTTTGGTAGGAAGTGTATTGTTCTTATGTTTTTTCCTGGTGTATACTGACTCGTGCAGATTATGAGATCCCTATTTAATGGATTGCTCGGTGTTGTCCTGTATGAATGCATATGCTAAATCAGGATTCCTACTAACTTAACATTACCTGCTTGACCAAAACGTTGGGACCGGCACCCTTGTGTCAAGACGCGATCCTGATCTAGTTATATAGGAGGCGTAACTGATGGGCATCTCCCAAGTAGCTTGAGCTCATTTTTCTTAATCTTGTAGCATCAGCAACATAGCAATTACTAGATGATGGAGCCTTGGATTTTTTTTACCGTGTGACGATGCTGATCTACCGCCAACAGGAGTGACAGGTCTATATATAGAAATGAGCATCGAATTTATGAACTTTTTCAAATGAGCGATCACTGGTTGATGGTGATCATTTTAAAAATTTGTGGAATTGTTTAAAAAAATATGAACTTGTTCAAATGAGCGAACTTTTCAAAAATTCATGAACTTTATTATGAATCCGACCTTTTCCAAATGCATGAACGTTTTGAAATTTACAACTCTCCTCAAGTTTTGTGAATTTTTTCAAATATGTAATTTTTCTCAAATTTTAAACTTTTTATATTCATGAACTTTTTCTCAATTCATAAGCTTTTTCAAAATAAATGAACCTTTTCCAAAATACAGGATGTTTTTATTTCTACCAAAATTTAGAATTTAATAAAAGGAAAAAGTTGGATTTTTGGTAAGACAACAAACCGAGCAAAAGATGAGAAGAAAAAAACCTCGCAGAATAGACGTAGCGAGTAAAGATTCATTTTAGGGAGAAGCGAGCGATACTGAGCAAGCAGCGCAGCGACCGAGCGATTGAGGAAGCCAAAATATTTACTGTGGAATAGAAATCATACGTACCGCACTAGTGACTCGTCCTTCTGTATGGGCCGCCACATTTCAGGTTTATTCGCCCACCAGTTTTGGGAAGGTTTTCGAAATGGGGTATTCTTCAAATTTTAAAAATCACACTTTCTAAGAAAACAGGTTAGGGAACATTCTTCAAATTTGAGAATATTTTTAGAAAGTGTTATTTTTTAAAATTAAAACTTTATTTTCAAATCCCGAAACAATTTTTTACTGAAGCAAAAAAGGAAAACAGAAAAAAAAGAAAATGGGGCCGATCTAGCTGCTCCTCTCACTCGGAATTGTTGTTGGGCCGTAGCTTATTAGCGCGATCTAGCTTGCTCCGCTCGCCTGGCTAAGTTTTTTCTCTTCTGCACTAGCTTCTGGTTGTGTGGATGTGTAAAAAGTACATGAGTTCAAAAAAATATTCATGGTTTACAAAAGTTTAAAAATACAAAAAATCTTCAGAAATGCGAAAAAAATCACGAATTTAAAAGTATGTTACAAATTCGAAAAAAGTTTGTGAATCCGAAAATAAATCATGAATTTGAAAAATGTTCATGATTTTTTAAAATTTCACAAGTAATATATATCTATAAGGGCTTCCTGCACTAGTGTAATGAATATCTATTAGCGCTGGAACCAGTAATATATATGGTTCACAAGCCGGATGTTCAGATAATGTTTAGGTATGGTTATGACGATCTATTAATAGTACAGATCACAAAGGTCAAAGGGAAAATGATGTTCAGAAATAAAGTTGGCTGAGATTACTTGGTTCTCACCCCGGAAAAAGAAAGAAAGAAAGAGATTAGTTGGTCCTCGGACCAGTAAGATTCTACGGACATAAATTGGGCTCTTCTCTTTTTCAACGAAGAGTTGATTTTATTGATTCAAAATGAAGCATAAAGAGGATACATAATAGAACGTGCATATTCGAC
The DNA here is from genome assembly GCA_963921465.1 of Triticum timopheevii. Classification (NCBI taxonomy): domain Eukaryota; kingdom Viridiplantae; phylum Streptophyta; class Magnoliopsida; order Poales; family Poaceae; genus Triticum; species Triticum timopheevii. The sequence goes on from OY997266.1 coordinate 661,707,560, forward strand.
CTTTGCTTAGTTAGTATACACACATCCAACATCAACACATAAAAACACGCCAACACCTAGAGCCATGTAAGAAGTGTAACCCCCTTTTCCAAAAAACAAAATTGTAAGAAGTGTGTGTGGGCGTAGAAGAAAAAAGAAAAAAAGGGCCCCAAAGCGATTAGATACGCGATTGCCAAACTGCGGCAAATGATCATATCCACACCAACCATCTTATGACACCACATGAACGATGAGATTTTTCAATAATAAAGCCTTTAGGAAGGATGCAACACTCAAGTATTGTCATCACCGGATTCAACCACGAAGGCCAGACTCTAGTGTTTCACCCCGAAGAATCAATCCGAGCAATGCCTTCAACAAGACGACACCATAAAAAACATCACCATTACTAGGTAGAGCCAGCTCGGGTTAGACCTAGGCTTTCACCCCGGAGCTCGTTACCATGTGCTGGAGTAGCACCACCATCAAAGTTATTAAAGTGTGCATAGTAAAAAACAGAGTTATTAAAGGGTTGGGATCATGCGATGCGACCGCCATCACTACACAACCATCACTCTACGTCAAGCCTTCGTACATAATTTGATCATCGAAGTCAATCATTGGATCTTGAGAGATGAACACTCCGAAAGATCTGTTGGTGATCACCGCCGCCGTGGAGCTATAGGAGATCAATGTAGTGCAGTCACCCCCTTCGCTGGCTGCATTGCACTACATTGACGTGGATCACCACCACCAAGCACCATCCGACAACGACCATCTGAGCTCTGAACTAACGTTGCTTAGATCCATGTAGTGCAAGGACGCTCACACTAGATCTGGCACATAGGGCGCACAAGGCCTTGGATCGCCTCTTTGCCAGATCTGTGGTCCGGCGGCTTCAACGAGCCCGTGCGAACGCTGGGGTCCCTACTCTAAGCAGCAGGCCAAGATCTCCACACCCATAGCCGGTGGCCACGCCGGAGGGCTGGTGAAGGCGACACAATAGCTGGTCGTGGCCTCCCAAGCCACCTAGAACCGCTGGCGCACGATGAAGCATGTGGAGATGATGGCTTGGAGGACACGGGGACGAGGGGGAGGAGAGGAGATGGGGGTGGCGGCGATTGGGTTCTTCTTCTTAAAATAAGATGTGCACGATCTCCCCTGTCGCATTTCTTTTGCAAGATGTTGTACAAACATTATTTTGAAAAATTATTAAACATGACACATTTAGGGTATTGTTATAAATTCCATTATGTCTTTTGAGTACACTCATGATCATCGTCAACCAGTCGTCGTATATCTGGATACAATTATGATGACGTATTGACTAACTCAAAAGGAGAGTGTGCTGCCAGAAACTTTTTAAGATAGCGGTTGTAGACACACGGCCTCTCTAGTTGGGCTAGATGCCCCGCCTTGCTTATTGTTTGCAGTGTCGCTTTCTCGCCTAGCTCCCTGCACCCATTATTTCTGACTTAGTAAATCTATTCTGGGCATGGAGAAAACAAAAAGATGAAAGTGCGTACATAGTGGTTTTCTTACTCTTTCAAACTCTCCCCATCCTCTACGGGGAAGAAGTTGTCATTCTCGCCCCACAACAAGAGTATATTCTGCATGCAAGCTAGTTGTCAGAGACATGTGATTGATGCTTATGTATACAATCGACAAGATATCTATCTGACCGCATCATTCATCAAATATATTATGAATGGAATGTTAGTTAATAAAAGGAAAAAAAATAATACACTCTGCAATTTGGAAGAAGGAAATGGCGCCTAAACCTGGGTGTAGTCACTTCGTTATATCTTCTATATTTAAATAGTTAGCCCCCGCTACTAGATTTCTCTACATATGCGTGCTTCCATATCACCTCAATTATTTACAGCCTTTCGATCAAAATCATATGGCATCAAGAAGTCATACATGTGCTCATAAGTTACTCTTTGCATTAATGTAAATCATGCCATCTCATTAGTCATGCATGTCTTTTTTTTTCAACGAATGCATGCACTCAATTACATTTTTTGCATTAGTCTATCAGCTAAAACAATGCCACTTTATCAATCATGTCTTCTTTTGGGGGGAATTTTTTCCCTCTTTTATACATCATTTTGTCACACACATCATTTATGTTTTACCATTTTAAATATATAAAACTCTTATATGTTTTTCATTGGTTTTATTTGGTTTTAAGCACCTATTTATGCATTGGTTTTAACACAATTCCCGCGGCAACACGAGGGACATCTTCTAGTTTAATCTGTTCCTACGTATTATTACTGAAAATAGCACCAAGAATCTGCTGAAAAAACCTGCTGAAAAACAGGCGCCGATGCCTCTTTGCGCCTCATGTTCACCATATCGTCCAGCATCTCGGCTCTCTCCTTTCGGTTGTTACACATCACCTGCACCCACCATGAACAATTGAGCATACTTCTTACTACTCCCTCCGTCCGAAAATACTTGTCATCAAAATAGATAAAAGGGGATGTATCTAGAACTAAGATATGTCTACATACATCCCGTTTTATTCATTTTGATGACAAGTATTTCCGGACGGAGGGAGTACAAGACTAACAACTAAGACAACAAACCTTACGTTCTTCCGATTATATACTGAATTACTGACCTTGAGGAAGTCCTTGACAAGGCGACGGGGAAACCACATCTTCATGTGCATGGCGGAGGAGAACAGCAACCTGAGCTGTTCCACCGTCTCCGGCAGCATGAGCTCCGTGATCGACCGGGCGCCGGCGTGCCTCCCCAGCAAGGCGTCCTTCATGGCGTCCGTGTACGTGACGGTGCAGCCGGAGACGACAACGGAGCGGACGAGGCCTGGGAACGCTGCGGCCATCTCGAACGCCACGAACCCGCCGTAGCTGAATCCAACGACTGTGCAGGGCCGCGCCACGCCGAGATTCCGCAGCGCTGCCGCGAGGCATCGCGCCTGGAACGCCACAGAGCGGTCTGGCGACCGCGACGTGGAGCCGCCGAAGTGGACCAGATCGGGGACATAGACGTCGTGGCCGCACTTGGCAAGGGCGCCCACCTGGAACCCCCATGTCATCATGCCGTCGCCGGCGAAGCCATGAACGAGCACCACGGGGTGGTGCTGACAGTGATTCATGTGCGATGCCTTGTTGTGGTTGGGCAGCCAGAAGTTGATGACGGTGCCGTCCTCCTCGTCCACGGCCACGGCATGCTGCCGGAGGCCAGCGTTCGTTGCCAGACGGGCCACGAAGTGCTTCCTTAGCACCTCTACCCAGTTCACCATCCTAGATACTGGACGTACGAGCTTGTTTCTTGCTTAATGGCGGCTGGCACTTTTTTTCTTCTGACAATTCGCTTTTGAGGTTAGCTAACCACTATTGTCATGTGGTATGGCGGTTGGCACTTTAATTTGTGCGCAAGAGCGTGCAGTAATCGCCGTTTGTTCTAAGATGACTCGTGTCTCTCTCACTGTCGGGTGTAGGACTGTGAGTTACACATGCAGAAATGACAACAAAGTACCCAATTTTCTCTCGCCCACAGATTTTTTCGGATTTTTTTGAAGTTCAAACTTTTGAAAAGCTTCCATTTTAGAAAGTTTGAAAATTTCAGAAGATATAAATCTCAACCAATTGACCCGACTCATGAGAACAACCTTTTTTTTCCTTTAAAAAAGCCAACTTACGCACATATTTACACAACGTCTACTAAATTAATCTAAATTGATATTACCAAATTTAAATTACCTCTAGCACCATCTAATGTGCTTCCTTTTGCTATCAAAATTTCGAGGCAATGTCAGAATTTTTTGGTTGCAGAGTGGCGACGAATAGGTTGGCAACAAAAGAAAATAAACGCAAAAGAACCCTTGAGACAGATGGCATCTGCAGCATCTGTGGTAATGGCAGGAGGACAAGTACTACCTTCGTACGGGTTTATTGGGCCCCTTCGTATTTTGGACCAGACTTTGACCATCTATAGACTACTAAAATACTCCCTTTGTTCGAAAATAAGTGCTTTAACTTTGTACAAACTCTAGTATAAAGTTGTCTTATTTTGTGACGGAGGGAATATGGAAGGAGTATAAAGTATATGCTGTAAAAAACTTATACTCCTGGATTTGTATTTTAAATAGCTTTCCGACAATTAGGCCATAGCATGCAGACGCTCGGGTTCACGCGGCTGTAAGAAGCTGCGGACCATCAATAATGTGGAAGAAGCGGAAGCCAGTGCTGCCCTGATTAGTCTGAAGGCGCTGGCCATTTGGTTAATTGTCAGGTGATCCTCGGAATGGACAATCAAAAAAGAGAGCTCTCTCTCTCTCGCCGCTCCCGCGGGCGGCTCGGGAGAGGAAAATCTAGCCACCCCACCACTCCTGCTCCCCTCGCCGCCACCGGTGTGCGCAGCCGGGCAAAGCCCGTGCAGCGTCGGCGGCGGCGGGGCCGTTGGTCCCTTCTGCTCAGGCTCGAGTGGCGCGGGCGGCTCGATCTGGCGGGGACGGGAGCTCGGCACGGCGAGGTGCGCGGAGGAGTGCGAGTGGGGCGAGCTTGCGAGGTTCCGGCGCCATGGCGGGCGCGGGGCTGCGCGGATCTGGCGCCGTCGCCGGTGGACGAGGCGGAGAGGATCTGTGGTGCTACGCGGGCCCTTGAGCGGGCGGGTGGGCGCAAGGAGACGGCGGGGCTGCGGCGATCTGGCGCAGTCGCCAGTGCTTGAGGCGGAGGGGTGGTGCGGTGCTACCAGGGCCTTGTGTGGCCGGGCGGGCGCGGGTGGCTCGCTGCCGCGGCGAGCGCCCTTGGCGGTGGTGTGGCGGGCACTTGCAGATTCGGCTGGCTGGTGGCCAGGGATGCAGCGGGCGGCCGCGGATCCGGCGAGCATGTTGGGGCTGGCGTTGGTGAGGCGAGGCGCGAGGTTGTGGACGGTCGACCAGATCTGGGCCCGTCCAGGCCGGAGGCTACGCGCGGGGTTGCAGTGCGTACTGGAGGAGGTCCGAGGCTGCGCAGCAGGCGAGCGCGGGCGGTGCTGGAGCAGAGAGGCTCCGACCGTGGTTGGATGCAGGGTGTAGGACCCGATGTGGTCTCTGCAGGCCCACCGTCGGGGAGGCTTGGTGGTGGCCCGGCACAGCGGTGGCGCGCTTGCTGTGTGGGGGTGCGCGGTTCAGTGGAGGCACGGGTCGACCTCGACCTGCTGCGTGGGAGTGGCTGCCCCGGGTGAAAGCTTGGTCGGTGTTGGCCGGCCGGCGGCGACGGTGCCTGTGGGCGTCGCTATCCTCCTTGGAGGTGTCGTCGGGAATCACACAGCCAGATCTCCTGGATCAAGTCTTTCGGGTGAAAACCCAGATCCTGCTGCAGGGTCGGGCGATGGCGTCGTCTTCAACGTCGTTCCCCTCTTTAGGGCACCGTCTTGAAGACTTTGATCCCTTTGGTGCTTCCAACAACTGGACGCGCTCGGTGGTTTCTGTGGCAAAGATGACGACGGTGAGCAATGTCGGAGGCGTGGCCTTGGTCGTGGTAGTCGGCTCTTCTTCTCCGGCGTGTCCGTGGATGTGCCTCGACTGCCTGTTGCTGTGAAGTCGAAGCCACGGTGGGGGGACGGTGGTATATGACGCGTAACAGATGGCTCGTTCGGTGATCCTCCGTGACGCCACCCTTGCCTAGCATCCTTAGTAGTTTGTTGTCGAAGTCGAAGCTGCGTTGCCTAGTATGGATTGGTTAGAGTGGTGAGCTGCGGCTATTAGGGCTGTAGTTTTTTCTTTTTCTTTTTTCTCTTTCTTTGATCTTCGGATCTGGTCCTAGAACCTTCACCACCTTGTTGTTTTCCGCTGCTTCCTGCTATTATCAATGAAATACCAGTGATGCTGGATCTTTTAAAAAAAAAATTGTGAGATCCCCTCGCGGTCTGCATGCTATGGCCTGATTATGGATATTAAACGGGCCATGTCTGCCTTCTCTGCATGTGAGGTCCGACACGTGAAGGGGTGCAAAAATTATTTGGCACATGACTAGAGGCGTTGAACAGAGGCAGTGGAGACCAACTGATGATCGCCGACGTGCCTCGCAGTCTTAGACCTCTGGTGATCTCTGAATCACTGAATGTACTAGTCCCTTTGAGTAGGCATTCTACTCTAGTCTAGAAAAAATCGAATCAACGTGGTCGCAAAAATTGACTGTATAGATATGAAATAACTTCTGAACCTATATGGTTGAATGCTACGATATGTTGATGCAGCGGCAGCTAGGCGAACTTTGTTCAGCTTTAAATTTTCAAATATGCATAGATTTTGAAATGTCCAGCTGAGAGGCTACAACATTACAAAGATTAAAGTTATTCACTTCTTTTTGTAACTTTGGTCTGGAATATGCGTAACTCATTTAACTAAGAAATTCTCTAAAAAACAGAAATGTCAAAACAGAAATATAATTTGGACATTCGGTTCAAACAATATAATATGTTCAAATTTGATAGTCAAATATAAAGGCATGGTCGATGGGGGAGTGGGGGCATGCACTCCCAGCAAAAAGCTGAAAAAAGGTGCATGCGTGGACCCCGTTTATGGCAATTAAGCCCTAAACATATGCAGGAAACCAATCCGCGTGCCCCTGGACGTGTGTGCTACAAATAGCCTCTCTTTGTACAAGCCCTGAATGACTTGAATACGCACACATCAAGTGTTTTGACAATCTTACATATTTTGTCGATTTTGTTGTTCATCCTAGGTGATGGTGCATCCAGTAACCGTTCTCCCTGTCTCATAGAAATAAGGTCTTCTTGATTTTAATGGATATTATAGCTTGATATATTGTTTTTTTAGAGGATTGCTTGCCATAGTTGGGAACGCACGAGAAGGAATATAAGGTTTCAAATTATAAGTCAGTAATTGATATGGGCTATTGGATCATATGCCAATGGTCTCTGATATCCGACTTTCGTCTCATCTCCGTCCATTTTGCTAGTAATGCTACAATATAGTTAAGTGTATTAAAGAGATACCACTTATAATATTTGGTTATTGTTAGTAACTTACTCGACATGACCTCCACAATAATTAGCTCCGCGATACCTCTCACACAACAAACAACTGTCCATTGCTAATTATTACATGGTAGTTGTCGATACTGATTTGAAATTCGCACCTCGCCTCTGATGGACATATGCCCATGATTATGATGGATACCCATTCATATAGGTAGATATAGCTTTAGGTAGATAAGGATGAACCAAGGTACGACTTTTGGGTAATATCCTTGCTCCATCAGGCTTCTACATTAATTAGCTCTGTGAGAACTCACAACCAACAATTTTTCCATAGCAAATTATTACTTGATAGTTGTCATTACTTGGTTAAATTTTACCTAGTACTCACTTCGTCTCTCTCGTGAACACTTATCCTTGATTAAGATGGATACACATCCATACATGTTTACATAGCTTGAGATAGGTGGGGGTGAAGAAGGCGAAAAATCTCAAGTTCTGAAGTACGACCGTTGAATAATGTACCAGTTGGCAGACCCCTCACTTCTATCTCATTCCCAACTCATCAATTTTGCAATAAACAAATCTTTAGTTAAGGATATTACCAACTAACAACTAACAACTAACAACTAGAAATAACACTCTGTTTGGTCGATGTTATTATATTGCAACCAATTATTTGTCGGTCATTAATTATTAGTCCTTGATACGAATTTAAAGGTTGAATATTGCATTTTTTTTGCTGGACGAAAAGATAAGAACATGTGGACAATAGTAGGATGAAACTTCTCCCTGCCCTCTATGCCACCTAAAGATGACGATGTGAGCATGTCATACAATTGCTTAGTTTCTGTAAACATGTCTCTGTGGGTTTTTCGCGGCGATTACATTTTAATCAATGTTCAAAATATCGCTTATCTATTATAATTTCGGTTGGCTTGTGATTAGAGATTAATCAGAAATCGGCATACTAATCAATTTTATCGGCCAACTATTAATCGGTTAGATTTTCTTGCAATTCCCAAGTTCCAAGCACTAATAAGGTAAAAATGGAAACAACCATCAGTGTGTTCTAAGTCTTTAATTGGACAGCACAGCATCAATACATAACTACTCCCTCTGTTCCCAAATATAAGTCTTTCTAGAGATTCCAACAAGTGACTACATACGGAGCAAAATGAGTGAACCTACACTCTAAAATATGTCTACATACATCCGTATGTTGTTGTCCATTTGAAATGTCTAAAAAAACTTATATTTAGAAACGGAGGAAGTACATATTACATGTCAAACAATAATGCAATGAAAAATAAAATAATACAATAGTACATAGATGTCCCATCGAACCGGGGCTGAAGTGTGGTGCGTCGGAGACTGCTGAAGAGGAGGCACTGTTTTGGGGGTTCTGTTCATAGGGTTTCGACCCGATTAATCGCTTGTCAGAGCAATAAATCAGCCCAAATTATAATAGCAAAGACAAGGTATAATCTCATCTTTCACTGCCAGTAAGCAATAAGTCAGATGATAAATTGTTGAATCGGATGATATTTTAAACATTGATTTTTAATTCGAAAATGTGTGAGTGAGAAATACTAGCATTTGGCACTGAAATTGAGAAAAAATTGGGACATTATGTATAAGGCAAACATATGTAAGTAGAAGAAAGACGATGGATGGGTAAATGAATGTGTGGAACATACATACATTAGTTGCAACTACAATACGAAAATATCTCTTCTAGACAAAATCAATAGTTTCTAAAATTTAATTTTTTCATTATGTAAAGTAAAATGTAAATATACCTAGCTCAAGTACATTATGAAAGTAAATAGAGTAGACACACCACATGAAACTTTGTTTTATTATAGTTACCCACTCCATATTTGTACAAAGATTAGCAATCAAGGTTGCTTGTTGCCTACCGCGCCTAATCGAAATTGTCATTTATTTCGAATGTAAGGTGCACATAATCTTCAATTATTTCTTCATAAGAAACCTTTTTAAAATATCATCAATTGCTAAAAATAATTTAAATTTATGTTCATGGTACAATTATTAATGGAGTAAGTGGGAGATTGGCAGTGCAGCGTACTAGCTGTTTATTGTCGACAATAGATTCATTATGGGAAAGGGCAGTGATCTGCGCCGGCGCACCGGCCCAACGTTTCGGCCGGTCGCGCGCGGGCCGCAAATCAAATCGCGGAGACCGTCAGATCTAGGTAAAAAAACGATTCGCCCAGCTCCCTTCTTCCTCTCGCAGAAACATTGTCTCCTCCCCCCGAGCGCCGCCGAGACCACGCCATACCGCGCGAGAAAACGGCCGAGCTTGAAGCACCACCGCGGCGTTCCCTCGTCGCCGGTAGGCGCCCTCGCCGGCCTTCTGCGTTTGCCCAAGAACAACGGTCGCCATGGATGCAGCTCCGCCGCCCGCGCTTGTCGGAGATCCGCGCTCGCCATGGATGTAGCTCCTCTGGCCGCGCTCGCCATGGATGCAGCTCCGCTGGCCGCGCTCTCCATGGATGCAGCTTCGCCGTCCGCGCTCGCCATGGATGGATCCCGCCTGCGCACGCCATGGATGCAGCTCCGCCTCGCTGACGATTGACTGGTTCCAGCAAATATAATTGGCCGTTGTAGCATTTTTCATTGTTGGTCGTAGCAAAATGAAGACATGGTTGCAACAAAAAAGAATGGGTTGTAGCGAACATTTGCATTCTAAAAAAATAAACGGATGTAACAAAGCCCGTTGCCGGACGTAGCAAATACCTATGACAGTTGTAACAAAAAGCCATCGTCGCCGTCGCGGGTCGCAGCTCGGCCATGATGGATGTAGCAAAACATTATGCCGGTTGTAGCAAAAAACGATGCTAGTTGTAGCAAAATCCTGCTACGGTTGCAGCAAAACATCGTTGTCGTCGTCGCGAGGTCCGAGCTCCGCCTGATGGATGTAGCAAAAAGCTTCGCCGGTAGTAGCAAAATTCAACTATGGTTGCAGCTTCCCCTTGTTGTGCAGTGCCATTGAAGCTTTCTATGTCTATGGTTGAAGATTTTTTGAATGGCCGTTGAAGCTTTTTTAGGTGACGGTTGCAACACTTCTATAAGCGGGTGGATCCGGGCATGGCGGGTAGGCAGTTATGGCGGGCGGCGAGGGAGCGCCCTGGCCGCCGGCGATGGAGCTTGTGGTGGCCCAGTCGCTGCCCGAGAGGAGGAGGAGGGGAGGGGATGCGCGCCCTTGAAGGCTGTAGGTTGGGGATGGATCTGGCCATCGCAGCAGGCAGCCATGACGGCCGGCGAGGGAGCGCCTGGCCGCCGGCGATGGAGTTCGTGGAGGCCCAGTCGCAGCTCGGGGGAGGGGAGGCGCGCGCACGTAGGCTGAAGGTAGGGGATGGAGGCGCGTAAGGAAGGAGGCGGGGATGCGCGGGCGCGTTTGCCAGCGTGGCGTGTGAACCGGCAGAACGGTTCGGCCGGTGCGCTGTTTCTAAACACTTCCTTATGGAAAATTGCAAAGAAATAGATCAAGCGGGATGGAGATAGGCTCTAATTTGAAGAGGAGGGAGAAAGAGAGGAAGGAAGGGGGAGACGTGCGTGAGGTGGAATTTGTAGACTATAGTCGTCTCGGTGTACAACTATCAAATAACATTGCAAGTGTTTCCTGGCTAGTACAGCTAACGCGGCATCAACAAACTCTACTTATCATTGCGTGATTAACAATTACTAGGAGTACTTAATCAAATCTGGGGGCCCCTCTGATTGGGAGGCCCAGTGCAGGCGCACGCCCTGCACAGGTTTCTGCTATGGGCCTATCTCTTATTACCTTCGGCAGAAGGGTGTTAGGAGGCCGCCATTTCGGCATTTCCTAAACGGCGCCCTTAGCGAGAGCTCCTCCTTGGCGCCTTCAGCGCCCGCTGGCGATTCCAGCGCCCGCTGTGTCGATAGCATGGGCCTGGCCCAGTAGCGCACGGTCGCTCCCTCTATCGCTGGAAGCCGCCGCTCGCTCCATCGCTGACTCCCGCTTGGCCATTATTTTTTCATTCTAAAAACTGCTATGGTATAGACTGTGTTTCTTAGAAAAAATCGGTTTGCTACAGTATATACTCTTGTTTTTAGAAAAAGTTCATCGAATTTGAAAAGTTCATGAACTTGAAAAAAAGTTCATTAAATTTGGGAAAAAGTTCATCGATTTTAAAAAAAGTTCATTGAACTTAAAAAAAAGTTCACCAATTTTGAAAAAAGTTCATATAATTTGAAAAAAGTTCATCGAATTTTAAAATAAGTTTATTGAATTTGAAGTGAGTTCATCGAATCTGAAAAAAGTTCATCCAATCTGAAAAAAGTTCATAGAATTTGAAAAAAGTTTATCGAATTTGAAAAACAAAGTTCATGGAATTTGTCAAAAAGTTCATTGAATCCGTGAAAAAAGTTCATCGATTTTGCAGAAAAAATTCATCATGAAGAAACACAAGTTTCATGAATTTGGAAAAGAAAGAAAGAAAGGGAAAGAAAAAAGGAAAAGAAGAATATCAGGTAGATAAAAAGAAAAAACATGTATGTAATCAAAAGTGGTTATGAGGTCCAGTGGTTGTCTTGCCATACTATGAACTGCGTGATCGTCGGATCGATACCCAGCTTTTGCACACTTTTTTGGAGTTTAGAAAAGAGAAAAAAAACAACGGGCGATTAAGGCGCTAGCGCCCTTAGCGCCCGTTATAGGCTGATTCCCAAACGGGCGCACACACCCCTCCCGTCATGGGCCAGGCCCGTTTTACTTTTTCTTTCATTCTTTTAATGATCCAAAAAATACGTGCCGTCGGCAGCAGTCGAACTCTATACCCACGGCCTTTGTTCAAGTGCAGCTAGCCAACCAGTACAACTTATGGCTGTGATTAGACTTCTGCTTTTATGATTTTGTATAGTAAATACTCTGGTTTCTTTTTTGTTTTGGTCGTATTAAGAAAATGTTCATCATATATTGTGAAATAGTTCACCTTTAAAATTTGTTCAACGTATATTATAAAAAAAATTATGTTTTTGAAAAAATGATTTGCCGCTGTCTACTTTTAGGCTAGCGTTGCGCTAAAACTGTTGTACTCCCTCCGTTCCTAAATACTTGTCTTTCTGGAGATTTCAACAAGTGACTACATACGACGCAAAATGAGTGAATCTACACTTTAAAATATGTCTACATACATCCGTATGTTGAGTCCATTTAAAATGCCTAGAAAGACAAGTATTTGGGAACGGAGGGAGTAGGATGCTAGCTCGGCTGGCTAGGCATGCTAGAATCAATCGTGTGGTCTGGAGTTCGATCCACATGCGCGCTTCTTTTTTGCAAGCGAAGGAAGCGGGAGCGAGGGAGAGAATCCAAAGTGGGCCGGCCCATGAAGGGGGCACGCCGGTTGCTCCGAGTGGCGCTTAAGGCGCCACTTAGGAGCTCCCCGCCATTTCCGTGGAAGAGGTGACGGAAGCCGAAAATAAGGGCATGCACCTGGCCGGCAAGGTGAGGCTCGTCAGTGATGTGCTCGTGCAAACCGGCGACACATATTTTTCCGTATTCACACTGTTTACCGAGTGTTTGAACACAACAAAGCACTTTATTTTTACCGAGTGTTTGCTCTAGGCAATACACCAACGACAATTGGTATCTGGTTGTTCTCTCCATTCCGTTTATGCCTTTTTTTTGTCGAGTATCTGATTTTGACACTCGGCAAATGCTTTGCTGAGTGCACGAAAAAAGAACTCGGCAGCTTGTCTTGGCCTGAAGGATGTGGGCCAAGTACCCTATGCCAAGAGCTGAACTCGGCAAAGTGCTGGTCGAGTTGTAATAGTCCTTTGTCGTGTTTTCCGGGCAATCAGCAAAAAGATAATTCTAGTAGTGATACTTTGGCATGCAACGGCTATGACACGATTGATAGAGCAATACATGTAAATTGAGAAGATCATATATGTACAACAGGTATAACACAATTGTAAACGGATATGTATAATTCACAAGACATAAACCATATACATCATTTACGAACTGAGCCTGTTCAGATGGTTAGGTTCGTTCTGGTTGAATCAGCCCACCAGGGTTCAAATATTTCTGGATTTATTTATGTTTCTAATGATGTTCGTTCAGTCTTTCGGAGGTGCTCATATAGGGGTAGGGCGTGCCTGCATGTGTTCATATAGGTGAGCGTGTGTGCGTATGTATGAGTGTCTGCCTGTGTATGTTGTTAGAAAACCATACACATCACTTCGGTCGAAGAATTTGTTATCCCTCATTCCCTATCATCACGTAAAAAAATAATAAAGAATAAAAAGTAAATGAAGTTTTTGTGGTCTTGTGACTTATATTTTGGTTTTATTATGCCAAACTTTATGAAGTGAATGATTACAAATATAACTACTTGTATATCAAAAGTAAATGTTTAATGAAATGACATAAGACATACCGGGTGGAAAACAACTTATTACATCCTAGGTAATAAGTAATGTTACTATGCCAGAAACACCATATATTTTAGAAAGTATCATATGCACAAATGGAGCATATCTATATCTATATGTACTGTAAGTGCATTTAGTGTCCCATTAGTGGTTTTGGAGTATTGAAGACAAATAGGTTAATGGACTAATGTGTTTGTGACTGTATACATGAGTTATAGTCCCTAAAGATTTGGTTTAACCAACGAAAGACGACCCCCAAAAAATGTATTTTCTTCAAGTGAAGAATTTGGTGAGGTCTTTGAAGAAATTGAAGTGAAGAATTGAATGCCTGAAAGCTTTTGTTTTGATAGTTTCTTCCGTCTTATTTGAGTCATAGGAAACACCATACTATAAAGGGGTCTAGGTGATACATAAGTCGTATTTCCGAAGTGATGCTCAAACCTATACACATCCTACCGCTTCCAGTGAAGCGTTTTGAAATCTCTGGTGGAGCTGGCAAAATTGCTAGCTACAGAGATGCAGTTCAGACCGTTGACGAATTTGGTCTGATAAGGAGTTAGGATTTCGCCTGTGTGATCTGCCTACCATGAGGAAATTGTGTGCCACGATGAATTTAAGAGTCCAAATTTTTGACCGTTGTTGCGCGGTGTGCCAGCTGTCGAGTGGATCCTTATCCTAAAGGGTCATTTATGACAATTCATGTCTAGTTGCCCTGGCTATAAATAGCCCCCCAACCACTTGTTGGTCGGCTGCTCTAGAGAGAGATTGACAGTTGTCATTTGAGATTACCCTTTCCTCTGATAACTTTGTGAGAAACCCAAGTGAGGAATAACCAAACCAGAGATAAAGTGATTGAGCATCACTGAAGAGTTTATTTGTGTGATCCGACATTGTTACCTTTGAAGACTATCATTCTTCTAGATGGTTAGGCATCATGTTCTGAGAACCCAAGAGTAATTGTGGTGTGCCGGTTAACAAGTCTGTGAAGGTTTTAAATGTCTACCTTCAAGACTTAACACGAGTGATTAGGCATGGTCTGTTGTGACTTTAGCTTAAGAGGAATACGGTGAAGACTTAGTGTCTTCGGAGTTCAATCTCAGCTGCCTCAACAAGACATACGGTTGATACAACAACTTGAACTGGTCTACCAAATCATCATGTCATCATTGAGCCTACCTGGTTTCAAATTCCTCAACCCTTTTAATTTCTGTTATTCTGTTGCTAAAGAATCTATGATCTACCTTTGAAGAATTTGAACCGAAGACTCTCTAGTCCAAGCCTAAATGCCAAGCCTACGGGTCCTATCTTCCATGGTATAAAACTGCGCCTGCCATTTGCCAGCCCTCCAAAAGAGATACCTCCTCAAGTTGATACTTCCCGCATGACCTTTCCCCCTTTTTAGCAAGTCCCTGCTAATGTTGCACCAACGTTCCTTCGCGTACTGGATGTAGAACATGTATGCCTCCCCTTCTGACCTGAACATCTTGGCCATCACGTGCCAATGCCTATCGAGTTAGTCTTGTTGATATTCATCATAGCCAATGTCAAATTCAAATGTATTATCATCGGCATGCTCATCGTTCCCGCTAGGACCACTAACACCACCGGCAAAATAAGACAGAGAACCATGTATATATGGTAGTAAGTTGTTATGTCGCTACTTTCATATATAATTTTAAAAACTTAATTTTCTCCCGCTCTCATCATACGATGCATCTGCGTCGCTCTAGTCACTGTCATCATCATGATATTCCGTTCATTGTCACCATCATCATCTATCTGTGCACATTTAAGATAAGACATGTAAGTGGTAATGCAATTGTTATGTCATTCCTTGCGCTACATAACTTTAAGTGTACCTGGCTCGCACTTTCAACATAAGACTCATGTATATTGTACTCCTCATTGTCATCATCGACAAGTACCTGCATAAATTTTAGAAAATACATGTAATTATCTATGATGTTGTTTGTGTTTCACGCTTTTGTAAATGTTCTTACATTACCACTATATGATTTATCTTGACTCATATAGTTCTCCTCGGTAGGCTGGTTCACCTTCAGTAACGTGCATCTATTCTCACTACCGCAATCATCGTCGCATCACCGGTTTCTTGCTCCATCTATAAACATTTAAATAAAGTCTCAGATCAATCGGAACACCGCACAACATCGTCGTGAATATAATTAGTTCATCAATTATGAGACGGCTAGTGTGAAACATAAATCAGGCGCGCGAAATCAAATTGCTTGATAATACTTCGCACGAATTTATGCACGAAACTACTGTCTACTTATTCAGTGAAATTTTTTTTATTCTCATTTCAATGAATAAAAAATTGTAAAGTCCAACAAATGCAAATGAAAAACCTTACTGTGCATCGAGGTCCTTGGTTGGGTTGACGCTGATGTGCTAGTGCCTAGCACGTCGTGGATGCCATGTGGGAGAAGAGAAGCGTCAGCGCCGGAGCGCTTCTACGTTCCACCAGGGGCCACAACGCATTTGTGTTGGCCCGACGAAGACGTGTTGGTGCCAGGGAAGGCAGCGCCCAGGTCATGACGGTGGCGATCAGGCCGTGAGGGCGACTACTAGGGGGTGGGGGTGGCGGCCACGTCGTGAGGGTGCCGTCCACGGAGTCACAATGGCAACAGATCCTGGCTAGGGTTTCGGCTGGGAGGCGGAGGCAGGAGTGGGCACGCTTGACCGTTTTTTTCCGCCACGAACAAACGCGACGTGCAGTGTACATGGGTGGGTGGGCGGGGCATAGGTGCAGGTGGGGGGGTGGATGTACCGAAGCGGGGCTCAAATTGCGATCCCATGAGAGTTGTGTAAGACATAGTGCAGCAATGCGTTTAAAGCTTTATTAATGCCGCATCATAGATACATATGTGGAAGGACAGTGGATATGATTTATTTCACAATTGAAGGACTAGTCCCAAATCGTTGTAGGCACACAACCCGACACTTGGGGACTACATTATTCAAATCAAGATCACATCAAATATGAAAGTCCCATGTCACTTCAAGCATGCACCAGGGAAGTTGAGGGCTAATGCAAGTTGCTTTTAAATTCATTGTCAACAGACACGGTTATATCAGGGAGATGATCCGGCCTTTCATCATTTTCTAAGTCCCGGTCCATTAGATACTGATGACCCGGCCCTTGGGGGCTACACATTGCTCCTCAAGTCTATATAATCAGACCTACAAAAGTCCGTGCTCATTATTGCATAATGACCCGGCCTTTGGAGGCTACACTGGCTAAAGTTTTATGAACATAAGACAATTACAAGTCACAGGCTGTTGCAGGCAAGACAACCCGACACTTTGAGGCTACACATGTGAAAGAAAAAACATTCAGCTTATGACTGGTGACTCAGATGAATAACCCGGATTTCTCCAAAGTTGCAGCATTAAATATTGAAGTAAGTCTTAAGCTATCACTATGCTCCCCTTTTAAGACATGGGGGCTACAGGTAATATTGATATAAGGGATGTGCACCCTCAAGTTCTTAGTTTTGAGCAAACTTGGTATCATATTTTTAGTGGAGAAATTTGCAAAAGTTGATCTCCTACAAGCTATTCATGGAAAGGCCCGGAGAGCTGATTCCGCGATTGAAAGCTATATTTATAAAAGCAAGCACCAAATCATCACAAGATATTCGGACTTGGCCTGAAGAACTCAAGAAGACCAATTATATGACCCGACATTTGTAACAGTCATGACCCGGTATTATCAATCTTCATAAATTTGGGCAATTGTAACTCGGCAAGCTATACATCCTCAAGCCGGCTGACCATCAGATGAATATCTCAAGACCAATACTTCTATCAATCCTGAGCATTGGAGGCCGACTCAAATGGATTAATTTTCACAATATTTTTTTGCAAGAAACCAATGTCAGCAAATTGATTTTGAAGCCGGCCTATTGACCCAAACTTTCCAGGAGGAGTTCCATTGAATAAAGCGCCTAGATTTTCGCATTGGCAACGTTTAAACATATCTGCTAAAAAAGATTTGCTATGAGATCATGGGAACGTATCAAGGTGGCTAAGATCATGTCACGACATGGAAGAAGCTTAAAAAGTTGCATGACCCGACAAAGATTGACTCGGACGGGTGTTTTTTCACAGAAGGAAATGACAAGGACTTAAGGATGATCAGGTGTCGGCTCAGAAGAATTCTTGACCCAGAGCACAATCTACCAAATTTGTTTTTGTTTTTCAGGATCAGTTTAACATGGATAAATCCAAATTAAACTGGAGGCTAATGTCGGGGATATACCCCGCGGTAAAACCCGGCCTGGATTTGGCACCTCATCAGTAACCCTCCCGGACTTAGCGGCTCGTGAGAAGGCTGGCTGACGGAGAGGTCGGCACGGGCGGCTCAAGGAGAAGGTCCCAGAAGAACAAGACCCGGCAAGGGAAGCAAGGCCTCAACTTGTATCCGGCTTGTAATAGAAAATAGAGTAGTCCTAATCCTACTAGGACTCTACATGTGAGCCGCGCCTTCAGCTTAAATAAGGTGGGGCAGGGCGCCCCAAGTGGGACAAGTTTTTAGACAGATAGACAAGTCTTAGATAAGATCAAAGTAGATGCTCTCGAGATAGAGGCAGCAAAACATCGCCCTTGTAACCGAGATCATCATCATCATCATCTATATCAATGAAGCAGGATGTTGGCTTTTAGCTCCACCACGAGGGGCCGAACCTAGGTAACACTCGCGTCTCTCGATTCCGATCAACCCCGTTCAAGCTACTACCTAGTTGTGATGGCCTCACGACTAAGCCCTCACACTAGAACATCTGTCGTGACAAAACCACGATAGCAAGTACCTGCATAAATTCAAAAAAATACATGTAAGTACCAATGATGTTGTTTTTGCTTCATGTTTTTGTCAATGTTCACGACACTTACATTAACATTGTACGACTCATCATGACTCATATAGTTCGCCTCAGCAGGTTGGTTCGCATTCAGTGATGAGCATTCATTCTCTATACGAATATAATCGGTTTCTTGCTCCTTCTATACACACTAAAACAAATAAGTATCACATCAATCCAAACACCGCACAACATCACCACAAATATAATCAGTTCATTAATTATGAGACTGCTATGTGTGATGCATAAATAAATCAGGCGCAAAAATCCAATTGCTTGATAGTACCTGCCCCCGAATTTATGCATAAAACTACTATCTACTTATTCATTTAAAGAGTTAAAGAAAATTCATCTCATTTCAATGATTAACTAAGTGGAATGTCAAAAAAATTGCAAACAGAAAACCTATTGGGTGTCGACAAGGTCCTCCACTTGGTCGACGTTGATGTCCTGGTACCTTCACTAGTAGAAAAGGGGGCATTTGTCCGGGGTTCGTAAGGGCCTTTAGTCTCGGTTCATGAACCGGGACTAGTGGGTCGTTACTAATACCTCCCCCCTTTAGTTCCGGTTCTAACATGAACCGGGACAGATGGGCCTCCACGTGGCCGGTGCGCCGAGCCCAGGCAGGGGGGCCTTTGGTCCCGGTTGGTGGCACCAACCGGGATCAAAAGGCATCCACGCGTCAGCATTTCAGTGGCTGGGGTTTTTTTAAAGGGGGGGGGGGTTAATTTAGGAGTTTCATATATTGTGTTAGCTAGCTATTTAATAGAAAGAAGTGTCCTCTCTTATGTCCGTGCTTGTCGACGCTATGTACTATACATAGAGAGGCCCTCGACACGCTAGCTAGTAAGAAAATGAAAGGAACCATTAAGTACAGAAGTTTGTCATGCATACCGAGAGAAGTGATCGATCGACATCTCCTTCTCTGAGAGATTGGTCGAACAACAAGTTTTCGTATTATCTATCCGACGCTACTGGTTACATACATATACAATATGTAAGATCTCTTAATTACAATCCCCTAGCAATTGAAATCAACTTCCACATGGTATTCTCCGGCTTTATTGATGACGTGGTCAAGAAAGAATCCCGCCAATTCCTCTTGAATTGCTTTCATGCGATCTTGTTCTAGGAGTTCATTCCACATCTGCCATGTCTAATTTGAAGAAGGGGGTTAATTAATACATATATATGAATGAAACTCAATAGAAATGATGGTGTAATAAAATGAAATTGTGAATATTATTGCTTACGCACTTCATATTGTCTTTTATAGTAGCCCCGCTTATTTTTTAAAGTCGCGTTGTAGATGAACTCGCACACGTAGTATCCACAGAAATCATTCCCTTGTTCCTGCCACAAGCACTTTACGAGAAATAGAGGTCAATCAAACTGATAATGAAGCATTATAAATGGCATGAAAGTATAGCTATAGTATCAACGGGAGATGCGCGCAACTAGCGAGCCAGTAGTACTTACTTCCGGGTATGTATATCGCAGCTCCTTCGGCAGTCCTGGAGCTTCTGCGGTGAACTATTTCCAAACCCTGCAAGACAAAGAAAATAATTATTATTACTTGAGATATCAGGAAATGAACAAAAAGTTGCCGATATGGTGCGATAATGATTGATTGAACTTACTTGTTGAGCAATTCAGTCATGTCCGCATAGGTTTTGGGATCTTTTCGTCTCGAGTCTAAGACGGTTACTAGTCCCCGCTCAAGCTTAATCTCCAGAAGAACATAGTGGAAGCTGCGCACGCATGCATAACTCATCAATTACATTACTATAACCTCGCTCGAGTAACAAGGGAAACTGAATATGCACACGACAGTAACACTCACTTGAAGTTGTAAGGAAAGAGTATGGTATCTTTGTTTTGATTTTTGATCAACGGTTGTAGCATGGCCTCTTCGGCGTGCTTTTCAACCAGAAATACATCTATGATATTTGTGTTAATTAACCCAATATCATACATTTCTTGTTTTCTGCACTCGACGATCTTCAATCTGCATAATATATTGAGGACAATTAATTATAAATACATGCAATGAAAGAGCCGAGCTATATATAGAGACTTAATGACAGAAATAGTACTTACAAATAGTAGCAAAAGACCGTTAATTTATCGAGGGCTTTTTGATTGAAGAATGCGAAGAACTCCTCAAATGGAACAGGCAGCAGATCAGTTCCAACAAGGTCGTGCTCCTCCTTAATGTTCAGATACAAACTATTCGTCCCCCCAGACTCTCTGCAGGTTTTCATGTACCAAATATGGAATCTTCGCATCATCGTTGTTAGAGATTTTTCATCTTTCACGAGAGGCTTCCCGTACTCATATCTGTGTTCGTCCACCTCCATGAAATCAGGAAGTTGATCGTCAGGCATGTAATCTGCAAGATTGCCATAACCGGCCACCGTCCCCAGAGCATTAGCGACGATGTCGCCGCTAGACACATTGAGCGGGAGGCACGATTGATTTGCTTGTTCGCCGAGCTGGGCAATTTTTTTTGCAGCTGCTCGTTCTCTTGACCTTTGATGTCTGACAGTACTTCCCGACCGCTCCGCTTCGAGATATGTCTGTTCAGTAATGCGCTCATAGTTGGTTCTTGGCGGAGACTTTGCTGGTTTCCTCAGGGCCTCGAGAGTGTGCTTTGCTTTCACCGGATCTACCTTCTCCTCCGGAGGTGGATGTCTCTTTGCTTTCAACCCTTCAAAGAAGTCGCCCACTTCAGCCTGCACGATCTTTGCGTTTTCATCCTTGGTCCTCTCGTACAGTAACTTCTCTAGAGGCTTGAGAGAAGGACCGTATCTGTATTGCCTCCCGCCTCTAGCTGTACTGCTAGACACCGGAGCAGACGGAGTGGCTGTGGCGTCTGTCTTCTTTCGTGCTTGCTTACGAGGTGGAGGAGAAGGAAAATGACGCGCGGGAGCAGCCGGGGCGGCGGCGGGTCTCTTTCGCCCTTACTAGCGAGGCGGAGGAGGAGGAGGCTGCTGGCTACTCGGGCGCGCCGGCGTAGGCGGAGAAGGAGGCGGAGTGCTGCCACACGCCAGAGAAGGAGGCCTAGTGCCCTGATCATCACTCACCGGAGGAGGAGGCGGTGGAGGAGGCGGAGTGCCCTGACTCACCGGAGGAGGAGGAGGAGGCGGAGGCGTCCAGTTCAGAAGGTTGATGAGCTCCTTCCACCATAGGCATGGAGTCTTCACAGCAGAACCCAACCTAGTCTCCCCTTCGCCGGTAGGGTGGTCAAGCTGGAGGTCCTTAAATCCCTCCGTTATTTCATCCACCATCACCCTAGCATATCCTTCTGGAATCGGTCAGCAGTGAAAAGTTGCGCCGTGTTCAGTAGGATAAATAGAGCCAACAGCCGCCTTGACCTTCAAATTCATCCATCGCATCATAATATGGCAATTTTGAGACTTCGTGATAGCATCCACGGGATAGCTGGCAGGAGCCATCAAGACATGGTCCGGCTGAAGCAGCTCGGTGGAAGCCATGCTGCTTCTCCACTGAGATGACGGGGTAGCTTCAGGGGAAGCTTCGCAGGTCGTTTGCTGCGATCTGCTTCTCGTTCCTCTAGCCCCATTACCCTTTGGTGCAGCGCCTGTAGTTGGCTCTGCTCCAGTTTCTTCCACCTCTCCTGGGTTTTGTAACCCCCTACGTCCAGAAAACCAACCTTCCACCGAATAGAGCCTGGCGTGCCTCGTGTCCGTCCAGGGTGCTCAGGATTCCCGAGGGCCATTGTGAGCTCATCCTTCTCCCTTTTGGAATGAACGTCCCTTGCTGCGCTGCATTGATATAGTGCCGAAGCCTCTTGACTGGTATTTTCAGTTGCTCGTCAGTCCAACGGTACTTCCCTAATATAGGGTCCAAGGTTCCGCCAGCCCCGAAGAACCAAGTCCGGCAATGGTCTGGCCAGTTCATTGTCTCAGGTTCGATCCCTTTATCAAGCAGATCATTCTCTGCCTTGGACCACTTAGGCTGGACTTTGAGGTAGCCACCTGACCCCGTGCGATGGTGAAACTGCTTCTTCGCAGCATTTTGCTTGTTTGTCGCCGACATCTTCTTACTCTTTTCCGATGTCTTGTGGGCCACAAATGCGGGCCAATGATCTTTGATCTTCTCATATTTGCCGATGAATTCTGGTCTCTCTTCTTTGTCGAAAAACTTGTTCGGCTCTTTCCTCCACCTCCTGAATAGGCTTGACATCTTCTTAAGAGCACAAGACTTGATTAATTGCTCTTTAACTGGCTTCTCCGGATTCTCCTCTGGCGGTAGGGTGAAATTTGCCTTCAGCTCAGTCCAGAGATCATCTTTCTGCATATCATTGACATAAGACACCTCAGGGTATTCCTCCTTAGGCTTATACCATTACTGGATGCTGATCGGGATCTTGTCCCTAACAAGAACCCCGCACTGAGAAGAAAATGTGTTCTTTGTCCGGATGGGTTCAATCGGTTCGCCGTCGTGCGCGATTGCTGTGATCTCAAACCTTTCATCTGAGCTCAACTTTTTCTTCGGGCCTCATCTCCTTACCGAAGTTGTGCTCGATCCGGAGGGCTAGAAAAATGAAGAAAGACGAGAGTTAATTAATATGTGTACACATACCAAAACAGTGAATGCATCAATTAACTAGTCAGCAAGGGCTTAACTAATATATATATACCTGGCCGGACTCGGTTCGGTCACCGGAGCAGTCAGCATGGTCTCCTTCTTGTACCTCCATTGGGTCACCAGAGCCATCATGAACATAGCCCTCTTCTTGTACCGGCATTAATGGGCCAGAGCCATCATGAACATAGCCCTCTTCTTCACCCAGTCCTTCCTGACCATCAGTGTCATTGAGAAATGACGCAACGACATCACTTCCTTGTGCGATTATCTCCCCCAACATCGCTTTTGTTTCTTCATCTCGGGAGTGCTCCATAGTTTCTGCAAATATTTACAACATGTCAATTATTATTCAAACATGGTACAGATGGATATATATTAGTGGCAAACATAGAACTAGCTAGCTAATCACAATAAGGAATCATGTTAGTGGCCTCGACGCTGCTACTCTAGGGTTTGGGGTGGCCTAAACAATGCTTCAAGGGTTTGGGGTGGCCTCGACACAACGCTTCAAGGGTTTGGGGTGGCCTCGACGACAATGCTCTTTTAACTTGGTAAATTTGGGTGGCCTCGAGAGAGTTTGTCGGGTAGGGGCGCGGCGGAAGGGGGTAGGAGACCAACATCATTTTTTCTCTAGGGTTTGAGTGTCCTCGAGAGTTTTGGTCGAGCGAGAGGGCCGAGGGGGGTGCTGTCGTGGTATAAGTTATCACGGCCGAGAGGGGGTATATATATATCGACCGCCCCTCATGTCGAAGTTATCCGGGAGGGGGTTATATCGACAACGACGAGACATACATATACATGGGAAAATAATGTTATCGGGGAGGGGGTATTGGTACCCCCCCTCGTGTTGAAGTTTCTTCTTTCTCCTCTATTCCTTTCTTCTTCTTCTCCTCTTCTTTTTCTTCTTCTCCCTCGTGTTGAAGTTATCGGGAGGGGTATATCGACGACGACAGAGGAGAAGATCGAAGAAAAAAAAAGAAAAAAAAGAGGAGAGGAAGAAAGGAATAGAGGAGAAGAAGAAAAAATAGAATATTTTCTATTTTTTCTTCTTCTCCTCTATTCCTTTCTTCTTCTCCTCTTCTTTTTCTTATTTTCTCCAATTCTTATTTATTTCTCCTCTTCTTCCTCTCCTCTTCTTCTCCTTTCTTCCTCTTCTTATTTTCCTTTTTCCTCTCCTTCTTTTTCTTCTTCTTCTTCCTTCTTCCTTCTTCCTCTTTTCTTCCTTTTTCTTATTTTACTTTTTCCTCTACACAAACCTAAAATGCACTAACCTAAAATCGATATCTACTAACAACCTAAATAAAAAATTAATACATATATGAAAAAACATATATAAACAAAAAAATGCTATGAACACTATATTCATACATACATAGCCACATCCATTCATCATATAGCTACCACATACATATATATATTATATATATGAAAAAAATGCAATGAACAAAAAAAATACACTTATGAAAAAAATACTATGAACATGTACACATATATACACATACAAACACATATACACAAAAAAATACAAAAAAATGCTATGAAAAATGCAGGGCAGGGGTGGCGGGGCGGCGCACGGCACCAGCGCAGGGCAGGGGCGGCGGCGCGCGGCGGCCGCGCAGGGCAGGGGTGGCCGTGCGGCGGCCGCGCAGGGGCGCGGGACGGGAGGGGCGCGGGAGCAGGCTGTGCTCACAGGGGGCGGCGGCGATGGCGAAGGCGAGCAGCCTGACGGCGTCGGTGGCGGCGGCGACGGCGAAGGCGAGCAGCCTGACGGCGTCAGTGGCGGCGGCAACGGCGAAGGCGAGCAGCCTGACGGCGTCGGTGGAGGCGGCGACAGCAAGGTGGAGCAGGGGCGTCAGGCGGCGACGGCGACGAGGAGGAGCAGGGGGCGTCGGGGGAGAAGTGGGGGATTTGGTCAAAACTGCTAAGTGCTGTATATATAGCAAGAGCATTGGTCCCGGTTCGTGAAACCAACCGGGACTAATGCCCCCCTTTAGTCCCAGTTGGTGCCACCAACCGGGAACAAAGGCCTCTTTTCAGCAGCCCAAAGGGCGGGAAGCGGCAGCCTTTGGTCCCGGTTGGTGGCACCAACCGGGACTAAAGGGGGGCATTGGTCCCGGTTCGTAGCACCAACCGGGAATAATGCACCATGTCGGTGTCAAAACCGGCGGATCTCGGGTAGGGGGTCCCGAACTGTGCGTCTAGGAGGATGGTAACAGGAGACAAGGGACACGATGTTTTACCCAGGTTCGGGCCCTCTTGATGGAGGTAAAACCCTACGTCCTGCTTGATTAATATTGATGATGTGTGTTACAAGAGTGGATCTACCACGAGATCAAGGAGGCTAAACCCTAAAAGCTAGCCTATGGTATGATTGTTGTTCGTCCTATGGACTACAGCCATCCGGTTTATATAGACACCAGAGAGGCCTAGGGTTACACAAAGTCGGTTACAATGGTAGGAGATCTACATATCCCTATCGCCAAGCTTGCCTTCCACGCCAATGAAAGTCCCATCCGGACACGGGACGAAGTCTTCAATCTTGTATCTTCATAATCTTGGAGTCCGGCCGACCATGATAGTTCGGCTATCCGGACACCCCCTAGTCCGGGACTCCCTCAGTAGCCCCCGAACCGGGCTTCAGCGACGACGAGTCCGGCGCGTATATTATCTTCGGCGTTGCAAGGCGGGTTCTCCTTCAAACTTCATGTTCCTGTCGAATAGTGTCCGACTTCCTTATAAATGTTGCGCTCCTTGACTTCTACGCCCAATAATGGCCTTCTTCCACGTGTCGTATGAATACGAAAAGCTAGGGTATTTTTACATTTTACCCCCTAGCCGTGCGAACGAGCCGCCTATAAGAGAGGCGAGGATCTAGATCCAGCTCACACCATCCTCCATTCGCAAGTTCTCTTCGAAGCGCCTCTGACAAAAATCCATTCCATCATGGATAGTCGACACGGCTCCTGTTGGGGAACGTAGTAATTTCAAAAAAAATTCCTATGCACACGCAAGATCATGGTGATGGCATAGCAACGAGAGGGGAGAGTGATGTCCACATACCCTCGTAGACCGTAAGCGGAAGCGTTATGACAACGTGGTTGATGTAGTCGTACGTCTTCACGATCCAACCGATCCAAGCACCGAACGTACGGCACCTCCGAGTTCAGTACACGTTGAACTCGATGATGATCCCCGAGCTCCGATCCAGCAAAGTTTCGGGGATGAGTTCCATCAGCACAACGGCGTGGTGACGATGATGATGTTCTACCGGCGCAGGGCTTCGCCTAAACTCCGCGATGATATGACCGAGGTGGAATATGGTGGAGGGGGGCACCGCACACGGCTAAGGAACGATCCGTAGATCAACTTGTGTGTTGTGGGGTGCCCTCCTGCCCCCGTATATAAAGGAGCAAGGGGGGAGGAGGCCGGCCCTAGGAGGGGGCGCGCCAAGGGGAGTCCTACTCCCACCGGGAGTAGGACTCCCTCCTTCCTTGTTGGAGTAGGAGAAGGGGGGAAAGAGGGGAAGAGGAGGAAGGAAAGGGGGGCCGCACGCCTTGTCCAATTCGGACCAGAGGGGGGCTGCGTGCCTCCTTCCTTTCGGCCTCTCTCCTCTATTCCCGTATGGCCCAATAAGGCCCATATACTCCCCGGCGAATTCCCGTAACTCTTCGGTACTCCGAAAAATACCCGAATCACTCGGAACCTTTCCAAACTCCGAATATAGTCGTCCGATATATCGATCTTTATGTCTCAACCATTTCGAGACTCCTCGTCATGTCCCCGATCTCATCCGGGACTCCGAACTCCTTCGGTACATCAAAACTTATAAACTCATAATATAACTGTCATCGAAACCTTAAGCGTGCGGACCCTACGGGTTTGAGAACTATGTATACATGACCTAGAACTATTCTTGGTCAATAACCAATAGTGGAACCTAGATGCCCATATTGGCTCCTACATATTCTACGAAGATCTTTATCGGTCAAACTGCATAACAACATACTTTGTTCCCTTTGTCATCGGTATGTTACTTGCCCGAGATTCGATCGTCGGTATCCATTACCTAGTTCAATCTCGTTACCGGCAAGTCTCTTTACTCGTTACGTAATGCATCATCCCGTAACCAACTCATTGGTCACACTGCTTGCAAGGCTTATAGTGATGTGCATTACCGAGAGGGCCCAGAGATACCTCTCCGACAATCGGAGTGACAAAACCTAATCTCGAAATATGCCAACACAACATGTACCTTTGGAGACACCTGTAGTACTCCTTTATAATCACCCAGTTACGTTGTGACGTTTGGTAGCACCCAAAGTGTTCCTCCGGTAAACGGGAGTTGCATAATCTCATAGTTACAGGAACATATATAAGTCATGAAGAAAGCAATAGCAACATACTAAACAATCAAGTGCTAGGCTAACGGAATGGGTCAAGTCAATCACATCATTCTCCTAATGATGTGATCCCATTAATCAAATGACAACTCTTTTGTCCATGGTTAGGAAAAATAACCATCTTTGATAAACGAGCTAGTCAAGTAGAGGCACACTAGTGACACTATGTTTGTCTATGTATTCACACATGTATTATGTTTCCGGTTAATACAATTCTAGCATGAATAATAAACATTTATCATGATATAAGGAAATAAATAATAACTTTATTATTGCCTCTAGGGCATATTTCCTTCAGCTCCTCCTCTCGCGCTCCCAGCCCTAAGCCAGGAGATTTGGGGAGGTGCTCAGTTCCACACAGCGAGCTAGTGGCGCTCCAAACCGAGGGATATCTTCCCCCAGCTTTCATGGTTCCAGTTCGAGCCGGACTGGCCACCTTCAAGGGTGGAAAGCAGGCGGAGAGCGTCCCCAACCCTTCCAAAGGAGAGCGGGTATGCTTCGTCCCTTATCTAATAAGGGGACTCAGATTTCCCATACATCCGTTTCTCCGGGGGCTCCTGGAGTGTACGGACTCCAGCTTCACCACCTCACACCTGCCTCCATTTTGCACATCGCGGGCTTTGTAGCTCTTTGCGAGCTGTTCTTGGGCATCGAGCCTCATTTTGCGCTGTGGAAGAGATTGTTTTGCCTCGTACCCCGTTCTCACGAGGGGTCGATATATCAAGTGGGCGGAGCCGAAATATGGCGCATCGCCGGGACCGGATATCTATCCGGCACCCCGAAGAAGGCGTCCGAAGACTGGCCTTCGGAATGTTTCTACATGGAGGACGCCCCTCTGCCGGATCCCATTCGGATCGGCCTCCTAGAGTTCAGCAATGCTCCCTTGAAGAAATGCCTGAGTTGGCGCCCGCGGAGCCCTCAACGAGAGAATGATGGGAGCGTTCATTATCTGATGGGCGGATTAGGTTACTGGCCCACTCCGGATTGACCATGATTGGAATCATGGCCACGTGCATTATGCGAGGGGTGCAGCCACTCCAATATAGGGGCCACCCTATGTGGGATTTCAACGGGGAAGACGACGCCACCCGTCATGGCCGCAAAGGGCCGAGCTCGGCAGCCGATCTGGCAAAGATCCTGTCCGGCTTGTACAAGGGGGAGGAGGAGGACTTTCTCCGCACGAATCCATTGAACGGATTCTCCATGAATAACCCTCGGAGCTGGGTAAGCGGACGTTTATCTACCCGATCCATACTTCCAAAGTCAAGTATTTTACTTTGTGATTTCGACGCAGGAGCTGCGCCGGGACGTGGAGGGCATACGAAGCCTAACTCCACAGCCCGAGGATCCGGAACGATCCCTTGATCCGACCTCCGAAGAGGATCCGGACATAAAGGTGGAGCTGATTGACGGGGTGTTCCATCAACTTAGCATGGACAATGCCCTAGTCGCCATTACGGCTGACTACCCCGGTTTGTTTCCGGCCTCCCAGGTGACTACGACCGAGGTCTTGACACCATCATTTGATCAGTGCTCAATTCTGACCATCCTATACTGATGGTGCATCGCAGGAGGTGCCTTTAAGGCGGGAAGCCGAACCTGCGGCGGCTGACCAGCAAAGGTCAGTTCGGCCCAGCAGGCGGAAGAAGAGTGCGACGCGAATCGAAACGTCGCCGCAAGGGTACGGAGCACCGTTGTTTTTAAGGGAAGGATCCCTAGGAGGTATATTAATGCTCATAACTTTTTCCAGGAGAAAGAGCGCTCGCCGGACAGTGTCCGAAGAGGTTGCCAATCAAGCCTCCGCCAGCCATGCTCCATCGCGTGGTCCGGAAGTGGAGGCGAACACAAGGCAAGAGCCGGATGCTCCTCCGACGGAGGATGCCGACAGGCTGTCCGCCACCCGGTCTGAGGTGGAGAGCGCCATGAATCACAGGCGTCGCCGGACAATTCTTCGTGACGCGTGTTTCTCCCTAGAGGCGTTGAATGCCTTTGATGCGGGAAACGCGCACCTCCGTACTGCTCAAGATGGTTTAACCAGAGCCACGGAGCAGTATGTGAAAGACATACGGGTAAGTAATTTTAATAGTTATATATATGCCAGTAGCCCCCGAGAGTTAGAATAGTTAAAATAACTGATTTAAGGATCATTTATTATGCAGGATCTTACGGAGAAGAATACCCACCTATCCCAGGAGCTTCAAGAGTGCAAGGCCCAAGTTGAGGCCGCACTGGCCGCCACAGGGGGAGCCACAGAGACCCCCGCTGGTAAGACATACTTCGAAAAGATAAGTAATTAACAAAGTGCGGCGCGTGCGTAAATCTGACAATAATATTGCAGAGGGCGCCGGACTAGATCCGGACAAGCAACAGCTACTGCGTCAGCTAAAGGCCGGCGAGAGGGTGCTTATGAAGGTGCAGCAGGAGAGGAACAAGCTCCAAGATGCCCACATCCAGCTAGGAGAAGAGCTGAAAGATGTTCGGGCCCAGCTGTCTGGCTCCGTGAAGGAGAATTAGCGGCTTCGTCGCGGCATTTATAGTAAGTGCTTGAGCAAATTTCTTTGAAAAGAAGAATTCGGCGAGGAAGTCGATTGACATAAATGTGTCTTTAGGTGTGCTCACAGGTCGCCCTGCGGAGGAAATGCCTGGTTCAACGGGTGACCAACTTCCTGAGCTGGTGCAACTGCTTGAACGTGTTCGGCAGGCGATGAGTGGCGTCGTTCAGGCTTTATGGCCTTCCGTGTCCCTACCCGAGGGCCTTGGAGGGCTTGCTGAGAAGCTTCAGGGAGCACGGCGACGCCTCCGTCTGTGGAAGATATCGGCCTGCCGTCAAGGCGCCAGGGAGGCCTGGGCCATGGTGAAGACGCGGTACCCGAAGGCTGACCCAAACCACATGGCCGAGGTCGGACCTGCGGGGCCTGATGGGAAGGAGATCCCTGTGAGCTTGATGTACGACCAAGTAGAACTGGCCGCGAAATATTCCCAACAGGACTGTAAATTAGACAGCCTGTTAGATGGGATTGAAGAGGAGTACAATCAGTCAGTTTGACGATGTAATTTGAAATGACATGTAAAATGCCTTCTAGCCAGATTGTAGATCGTTTGTCTTTGCGGACCTTTTCGCTTCAACCTCGGGACCCAACAGTCCGGAGTGTGTCCGAATACCCTTACGGTTATAGAAGAACCGGGGCATGCGTGGAGACAAGGCGTCAGGGTCATAATTGCTTTATCAGACAAGTGCCCAACTAGCTATGTTATATTACATGGTTAGTAAGAAACATCTTCCAGTGAGAATAGTTCCGTTAAGGGTTCCTTTCCCTGGGAGGCATGCCCTAAAGTGCATGCCCGGACTGCGAAAATAGCAGAAAAAGCATCTGGGGGCAGATAAATAAGTAAGTAATAAATCATCTTTCAAGTCACCGACCGAATATTCTCTTAAGAACGCTAGCTTTCGGCTTCACCTAGTCTGAGGTACACATCCGGCTGACCCGGCAGTAAGAATCGCAGAGGTGCTCCCTTTACCTCCTAGCCGAACAATCGGGAACGTAGGGGTAAGCACAGGAGCCAGGCAACCCAGCTTGGCCAAAACTTAAGTCATATCGATGCATATAATGGTGAATAAAAGGTACATGCGGAAGTATGACACATGTGTTGGCATGAAGCCTGTATAAATAAGCTTCTGTTAAAGAAGCCCCGAGGTATAATGAGTGCTAGGAGCACATCAAGTATGAATAATGCGCAAATCAGCCTATAAAAGGTATTGGAAAAAAAGTGGGAAGAAGGAGGGGGACAAGAGACAGTGAAAATGTAAAAAGGTGGACGGGGTAGTGAGACGAACTCTGAGTCTGGCGTTAGGCGTAGAATCTTCGGAGACAGGCTGCGTTCCATGGGTTCGGCTCGAGTCGGTTGTCAGATGCGTTACGTAGACAATATGCTCCGCCGGTCAGGACTTGGTTGATGATGAAGGGACCTTCCCACTTGGGCTTAAGTTTGTCCTTTTTCTTGTCCGCCAGGCGTAGAACAAGTTCGCCAACATTGTAAGTTTTGGCCCGTACTTCTCTGCTTTGATATCTTCGAGCTTGCTGCTGATAAAATGCGGAACGAGCTTTTGCCACGTCCCGCTCCTCCTCTAAGGTGTCCAAACTGTCTTGCCGATCCAACTCGGCTTCTCTTTCTTCGTATATGCGCACGCGAGGTGAGTCATGAATTATATCGCAGGGCAGAACTGCCTCTGCACCGTATATCATGAAAAATGGCGTGAATCCGGTAGTTCGGTTTGGCGTGGTCCGCAGCCCCCAGAGTACGGAGTCGAGCTCCTCTACCCAGTGCGTGTTAGATTCCTTGAGGGACCGCACTAGTCTGGGTTTGATGCCGCTCATGATTAGACCATTTGCTTGCTCGACTTGACCGTTAGTTTGGGGGTGATAGACTGAAGCGTAGTCGAGCTTGATGCCCATGTTTTTGCACCAGAGTTTAACCTCGTCGGCCATGAAATTCGTGCCGTTATCAGTGATGATGCTGTGGGGGACGCCAAAACTGTGTACTACCCTGGATATGAAGTCTATCACAGGTCTGGATTCTGCCGTTTTAACCGGCTTGGCCTCAATCCATTTGGTGAATTTGTCCACCATGACCAATAAGTATTTATGCTTGTGGGTTCCCCCTTTAAGGGGTCCAACCATGTCCAGCCCCCAGACCGCGAACGGCCAGGTGATGGGTATAGTTTTGAGGGCGGTGGGTGGCATGTGGCTCTGATTAGCAAAGAGCTGGCAACCGACGCATTGTTGGACTAAGTCCTGAGCATCTGCCCGGGCTGTTAGCCAATAAAATCCTATACGGAAGGCCTTGCCTACAAGGGCCCGGGCTGCAGCGTGGTGCCCGCCGAGTCCGGCGTGAATTTCAGCCAGGAGATTTCGCCCTTCCGCTTCGGAGATACACCTTTGAAGGACTCCGGTTGTGCTTTTCTTATAAAGTTCTCCCTCATGGACCTTGTAGGCTTTAGATCGCCGAACTATGCAGCGGGCCTCATTTTGGTCTTCGGGAAGTTCCTGCCTGATTAGGTAGGCTAGGAATGGGTTCCATCCACGGGGCAATTACTGCCATTATTTCGAGGGCTGAAGGTGTTATTTCATTGGCTGAGCCACCGATTGTGTCAGAATTGTCTGAGTTAGGTGCTGCAGCTGGTTCCGGATTGTTATTTCCGGACTCCTCTTCCCATAATACGGATGGCTTAAAGAGCCTTTCCAGGAAGATGTTTGGAGGGACGGCGTCGCGTTTTGCGCTGATGCGTGCCAACACGTCTGCTGCCTGGTTGTTATCCCGGGCTACATGGTGGAATTCGAGTCCTTCGAATCGAGCTGGCATTTTTAGGACGGCGTTGCGGTAAGCTGCCATTTTCGGATCTTTGGCGTCAAAGTCTCCGTTTACTTGGGATATTCCGAGGTTTGAATCCCCGCACACCTCTAGGCGTTGAATGCCCATGGAGATTGCCATCCGGAGGCCGTGTAGAAGGGCCTCGTATTCGGCCGCGTTGTTGGAGTCCATGTACATTATTTGAAGTACGTATTGGACTGTGTCTCTAGTTGGGGACGTCAAGACGACACCAGCCCCCAAGCCAGCCAACATTTGGGATCCGTCAAAATGCATGATCCAATTGGAGTACGCGCCGTACTCTTTAGGGAGTTCGGCTTCGGTCCATTCGGCGATGAAGTCAGCCAGAACTTGCGATTTTATAGCTCGCCGTGGTTTGTAGGTTATGTCAAATGGTAAGAGCTCAATGGCCCATTTTGCAATCCTGCCTGTTGCGTCGCGATTGTTTATAATATCGTTGATAGGTACTTTGGAGGCCACCGTTATGGAACACTCTTGAAAGTAGTGTCGCAGCTTCCGGGATGCCATGAACACCGCATACGCTATCTTTTGATAATGTGGGTACTGGGACTTGCATGGAGTTAGGACAGTGGATACGTAGTACACTGGTTTTTGAAGAGGGAATCTGTGCCCTTCTGTTTCTCGTTCGACAACGAGTACCGCGTTGACAACTTGATGTGTTGCTACGATATATAATAACATAGATTCGCCCAGGTTGGGCACGGCCAGGACCAGATTTGTTGCCAGTATGGCCTTTATTTCTTCGAGTCCGGCTGTGGCAGCATCCGTCCATTCGAAATGTTCGGTGCGCCGGAGGAGGCGATAGAGGGGCAGAGCATTTTCTCCCAAACGGGAGATGAAGCGACTTAAAGCCGCTACGCATCCAATTAGTTTTTGTATTTGCTTGAGGTCTTTTAGAATATCCAATTGTGACAGAGCTCGGATCTTGGCTGGGTTTGCTTCAATTCCTCTACCGGATACAATGAAGCCCAAGAGCTTTCCGGCTGGTACTCCGAAGACGCATTTTTCCGGGTTGAGCTTAATGTCATATGCTCGGAGGTTGTCGAATGTCACCCTCAAGTCTTCTACTAGAGTTTCTACGTGTTTGGTCTTGACGACCATATCGTCTACGCATGCCTCTACTGTTTTGCCTATCTGGGTAGCCAGACGTGTCTGAATCATGCGCTGATATGTTGCGCCGGCGTTTTTGAGTCCGAAGGGCATTGTGTTGAAGCAGAATGGCCCATATGGAGTAATGAATACGTTGCGGCCTGGTCTTTCTCCGCCATCTTGATTTCATGGTATCCGGAGCATGTGTCGAGGAAGCACAATGAATCGTGCCCTGCGGTAGCATCGATGATTTGGTCGATGCGAGGGAGAGGGAAAGGGTCCTTTGGACAACCCTTGTTAAGGTCTTTAAAATTGACGCATAGGCGCCATGATTTGTCCTTTTTTGGTACCATTACTAGATTGGCTAGCCAGTCCGGATGTTTTATATCTCTGATGAATCCGGCTTCTAAGAGTTTGGCTAGCTCCTCTCCCATTGCCTGTCTTTTGGGTTCAGAAAATCGCTGAAGAGCTTGTTTGACTGGCTTGAATCTTTTTAGGATATTTAGGCTGTGCTCCGCCAGCCTGCGTGGGATTCCTGACATGTCTGAAGGGTGCCAGGCAAAAATGTCCCAATTTTCCCGAAGGAATTCTCGTAGTGCGGCTTCGACATCAGGATTTAATTGTGCCCCAATGGAGGCCGTCTTTGTGGGGTCCGTTGGATGGACCTGAAATTTGACTATTTCGTCTGCTGGTTTAAAAGAGGTGGACTTGGACCTCTTATCGAGTATCACATCGTCCCTATCCACCGTGGAGCGCAGCGCAGTTAGTTCCTCTGCCGCTAGGGCTTCGGACAATGCCTCTAGGGCCAGTGCGGCTGTCTTATTTTCAGCGGGGAGTGCTGTATCTGGATCACTGGCGAGAGTGGTTATTCCATTGGGTCCGGGCATTTTGAGCTTCATGTACCCGTAATGGGGTATAGCTTCGAAGATTGTGAATGCCTCTCGCCCTAACAAAGCATGATATCCGCTGCCGAATGGGGCCACTTGGAACGTGACCTCTTCGGACCTATAATTGTCCGGTGAGCCGAACACTACATCTAGTGTGATTTTTCCTATGCAGCGTACTTCTCGACTAGGGATTATTCCCCTGAAGGTTGTGCTGCTTCGCTCAACGCGGCTCCATTAAATTTCCATTTTTTGAAGGGTTTCCTCGTAGATGAGGTTTAATCCGCTGCCACCATCCATGAGTACCTTAGTAAGATGGAAACCGTCCACTATCGGACTGAGGACCAATGCGGCTAGTGCTCTAGCTGTTCGGAATTTAGGTTCGTCGCTGGCATTGAAGGTGATAGCCGTGTCGCTCCATGGATTTGTTGTTGCTACTTGGTAGACTTCGGCGAGGCTGCGGATTGTTCGTTTTCGCATGTTATTTGATGCGAAAGTCTCGAAGACTGTTAATACCGTACTGGTACTGCTGGGCTGGTTGCCCGGGGCTAAAAAGCCTTCGCCACTTTTGGCCACCTACCGTAGTATCCAACATGCTCGAAGGCTATGTGTTGGAGTGGCACCCTCCATACTATGGATTTTGCAGGGTCCGTTGCGCCATCCCTCCAGTACGGTTTTGTACCATTTAGGGGGTTTTTGCTTTTTGGTTTTTAACCCAGGTGCTTGATTATGACGCACCCTTTTATTTTGGACTGGGGTTGTATTTAGGGCCGGATTGTCCCAAAACCTAGTTTCGGTTTTCCAGACACTCTCCATCGCGAGTATTTTTGTACAATGGTCGCTAGGTCGGTGAAGCGTGTAACTTCGCGACGACTGACGGCGTTTATGATTCCCTTGTCCGTGCAATTGTTGCAGAAAATTGAAATTGCGCTTTCTTCACGGCAGTCCTTTATCCTGTTCATAACCAGGAGGAATCTGGCCCAGTAATGATGTACTGTTTCATCAGGCTCTTGCCGTATTTGAGATAGATCGCTTATGTTTGGGTGGGCGGGTGGAATTAAGTTCGGAACCCCGCCCAATCTGAGGCTCAAAGGCCAAGAAGCTTCCGGATTCGGAAGCTTGGTTTGCTGAACGCTTTCCAACAAATCTGGTCCGATGCCTGACTTTAGGGTCAGTATTTGATTAGCGTCCATCCCTCCGCGGGAATCCGACATGGAGGGATTGGGAATCCGGACATAGTTGGTTTTTAACATAGAAGAAGAGTCGCCGCATTGTTCCTCTACCACAACAACATGGTGGGTAACCTGGGGAGAGTTAATTTCTCTCATATCGGTTTTAAGCCCAATCTGATCATAGTCGGTAGCGACTCCCAGGGCGGCGATGCGATCCAAGAGCTCGTTTATGGAGGAGAGCTCAATCGGATCTAGCTGCTCGGCGAATTCCAAGCTGACGTGAAGATCGCTTTTAATGACCTGAGAGGTCATTGTCGGAGTAGTGGCCGAACAGGCGGTCATGAGAAAACTGCCTAGCTAGATAGTCTGGCCGGCGGCCAAAGCTCCCTTGACGACGGGGCCGTCTTTAAAGACGGGAAAAGGCATCCTTCCTGATGGTGATGACACAGAGGAACTCTCAATGAAAGCACCAATGTCGGTGTCAAAACCAGCGGATCTCGGGTAGGGGGTCCCGAACTGTGTGTCTAGGCGGATGGTAACAGGAGACAAGGGACACGATGTTTTACCCAGGTTCAGGCCCTCTTGATGGAGGTAAAACCCTACGTCCTGCTTGATTAATATTGATGATGTGTGTTACAAGAGTGGATCTACCACGAGATCAAGGAGGCTAAACCCTAGAAGCTAGGCTATGGTATGATTGTTGTTCGTCCTATGGACTACAGCCATCCGGTTTATATAGACACTGGAGAGGGCTAGGGTTACACAAAGTCGGTTACAATGGTAGGAGATCTACATATCCGTATCGCCAAGCTTGCCTTCCACGCCAAGGAAAGTCCCATCCGGACACGGGACGAAGTCTTCAATCTTGTATCTTCATAA
Organism: Triticum timopheevii; assembly: GCA_963921465.1. Classification (NCBI taxonomy): domain Eukaryota; kingdom Viridiplantae; phylum Streptophyta; class Magnoliopsida; order Poales; family Poaceae; genus Triticum; species Triticum timopheevii. The sequence goes on from OY997266.1 coordinate 661,744,234, forward strand.
TCTTGGAGTCCGGCCGACCATGATAGTTCGGCTATCCGGACACCCCCTAGTCCGGAACTCCCTCACACCCCTTTAATCCCGGTTGGTGCCACCAACCGGGACCAATGGGCCTTGCACAATGGCGTGGTGGTGGGAGTTTAGTCCCACCTCGCTAGCTGAGAGAGAGCCGCACATGTTTATAAGGTGCGATGTGCCAACTCTCTCGAGCTCCTCTCTAAAGCAGGCTTTCGGGCCTAATCTGTCTCTATGTGCCTATGGGCCTACTGGGCCTTCTTCGGGCCTGAATCCTGGCCCATGGTAGGGTTTCTAGTCGTATTCAGGCTATGGAGGCCCAGTAAGAGGCATTTTTTTGTTTTCTTTACTTATTGTTGCTATTTTTATTATTTTTTCTAGTTTTTTTGTTTTGTTTTCTGCATTATTTATTTTCTTTTGTTTTTTGCTTATTTATTTATTTTTATTATTTATCTTCTGCATTCATAATTTGGTGATACATTTTCTGAAAAAGTTCTTTCTGCATTTTTATTATTTATTTTCTGAAAAAGTTGAAAGTTGGCATGGTATCATAATTTCACCCACATAGCATGTGCATGTACAAAACGGACAATGGTATCATACTCGTCTGTTACAAAGTTGGCATGGTATCATCATAATATTTGCGGGAGAAAGTCTTCACTTTTTCTTCGCTTGTGTCATTTGCTTATTGCGCCGTAACCATGGATAATCTTCATCATTTATCAGGATGCTGGGGTCAGCCTTGACTTTGAAGGGAGGAATTTCATGAAACTTTTCATAACCTTCAAACATGTCTGTCTTGCCCTCCAGTCCCACGATGTCCCTTTTTCCTGAAAGAACTATGTGGCGCTTTGGCTCATCGTATGATGTATTCGCTTCCTTATCTTTTCTTTTTCTCAGTCTGGTAGACATGTCCTTCACATAGATAACCTGTGCCACATCATTAGCTAGGACGAACGGTTCGTCAGTGTACCCAAGATTTTTCAGATCCACTGTTGGCATTCCGTACTGTGGGTCTACCTGTACCCCGCCTACTGACAGATTGACCCATTTACACTTAAACAAAGGGGCCTTAAAATCATGTCCGTAGTCAAGTTCCCATATGTCCACTATGTAACCATAATATGTGTCCTTTCCCCTCTCGGTTGTTGCATCAAAGTGGACACCACTGTTTTGGTTGGTGCTCTTTTGATCTTGGTCAATCGTGTAAAATGTATTCCCATTTATCTCGTATCCTTTCCAAATTGTAACAGTCGAAGATGGTCCCCTGGACAACAAGTACAGCTCATCACAAACAGTGTTGTCACCTCTGAGACGTGTTTCCAACCAACTGCTAAAAGTCCTGATGTGTTCACATGTAATCCTGTCGTCGCACTGCTCCGGGTGTTTGGAGCGCAGACTGTTCTTGTGTTCATCGACATAGGGGGTCACCAAGGTAGAGTTCTGTAGAACTGTGTAGTGTGCTTGAGACCAAGAATATCCGTCCCTGCATATTATTGAGTCCCTTCCAAGCGTGCCTTTTCCAGTCAGTCTCCCCTCATACCGCGATTTAGGGAGACCTATCTTCTTAAGGCCAGGAATGAAGTCAACACAAAACCCGATGACATCCCCTGTTTGATGGCCCATGGAGATGCTTCCTTCTGGCCTAGCGCAGTTACAAACATATTTCTTTAGGACTCCCATGAACCTCTCAAAGGGGAAAATATTGTGTAGAAATACGGGCTCCAGAATGACAATCTCGTCGACTAGATGAACTAGGACGTGCGTCATGATATTGAAGAAGGATGGTGGGAACACCGGCTCAAAACTGACAAGACATTGCGCCACATCACTCCTTAGCCTTGGTATGTTTTTTGGATCGATCACCTTCTGAGAGATTGCATTGAGGAATGCACATAGCTTCACAATGGATAATCGGACGTTTTCCGGTAGAAGCCCCCTCAATGCAACCGGAAGCAGTTGCATCATAATCACGTGGCAGTCATGAGACTTTAGGTTCTGGAACTTTTTCTCTGGCATATTTATTATTCCCTTTATATTCGCCGAGAAGCCAGTCGAGACCTTCATACTGAGCAGGCATTCAAAGAAGATTTCTTTCTCTTCTTTCGTAAGAGCGTAGCTGGCAGGACCTTCATACTGCTTCGGAGGCATGCCGTCTTTTTCGTGCAAATGTTGCAGGTCCTCCCGTGCCTCAGGTGTATCTTTTGTCTTTCCATACACGCCCAAGAATCCTAGAAGGTTCACGCAAAGGTTCTTCGTCACGTGCATCACGTCGATTGAAGAGCGGACCTCTAGGTCTTTCCAGTAGGGTAGGTCCCAAAATATAGATTTCTTCTTCCACATGGGTGCATGTACCCCAGCGTCATTCGGAACAGCTAGTGCGCCGGGACCCTTTCCAAAGATTACGTGTAAATCATTGACCATAGCAAGTACGTGATCACCGGTACGCATGGCGGGCTTCTTCCGGTGATCTGCCTCGCCTTTGAAATGCTTGCCTTTCTTTCGACATTGATGGTTGGTCGGAAGAAATCGACAATGGCCCAGGTACACATTCTTCCTGCAGCTTCCCAGGTATATACTATCGGTGTCAAGTAAACAGTGCGTGCATGCGTGGTATCCCTTGTTTGTCTGTCCTGAAAGGTTACTGAGAGCGGGCCAATCGTTGATGGTCATGAACAGCAACGCCTTTAGGTCAAATTCCTCCTGTTTGTGCGCATCCCACGTACATACACTGTTTCCATTCCACAGCTGTAAAAGTTTTTCAACTAATGGCCTTAGGTACACATCAATGTCGTTGCCGGGTTGCTTAGGGCCTTGGATGAGAGCTGACATCATAATGAACTTCCGCTTCATGCACATCCAAGGAGAAAGGTTATACATACATAGAGTCACGGGCCAGGTGCTGTGATTGCTGCTCTGCTCCCCGAAAGGATTAATGCCATCCGCGCTTAAAGCAAACCATACGTTCCTTGGGTCACTTGCAAACTCATCCCAGTACTTTCTCTCGATTTTTCTCCACTGCGACCCGTCAGCGGGTGCTCTCAACTTCCCGTCTTTCTTATGGTCCCCACTGTGCCATCGCATCAACTTGGCATGCTCTCCGTTTCTGAACAGACGTTTCAACCGTGGTATTATAGGAGCATACCACATCACCTTCGCAGGAACCCTCTTCCTGGGGGGCTCGCCGGCAACATCACCAGGGTTATCTCGTCTGATCTTATACCGTAATGCACCGCATACCAGGCATGCGTTCAGATCCTTGTACGCACCGCGGTAGAGGATGCAGTCATTAGGGCATGCATGTATCTTCTGCACCTCCAATCCTAGAGGGCATACAACCTTCTTTGCTGCATATGTACTGTCGGGCAATTTGTTATCCTTTAGAAGCTTCTATTTCAATATTTTCAGTAGCTTCTCAAATCCTTTGTCAGGCACAGCATTCTCTTCCTTCCACTGTAGCAATTCCAGTACGGTACCGATCTTTGTGTTGCCATCTTTGCAATTGGGGTACAAACCTTTTTTGTGATCCTCTAACATGCGATCGAACTTCAGCTTCTCCTTTTGACTTCCCATTGCGTTCTTGCATCGACAATGACCCGGCGGAGATCATCATCATCGGGCACATCGTCTGGTTCCTCTTGATCTTCAGCAGCTTCACCCGTTGTAGCATCATCGTGCACATCGTCTGGTTCCTCTTGATGTTCAGTAGCATCACCGTATTCAGGGGGCACATAGTTGTCATCGTACTCTTCTTCTTCGTCGTCTTCCATCATAACCCTTATTTCTCCGTGCCTCGTCCAAACATTATAGTGTGGCATGAAACCCTTATAAAGCAGGTGGGTGTGAAGGATTTTCCGGTCAGCGTAAGACTTCGTATTTCCACATATAGGGCATGGACAACACATAAAACCATTCTGCTTGTTTTCCTCAGCCACTTCGAGAAAATCATGCATGCCCTTAATGTACTCGGAGGTGTGTCTTTCACCGTACATCCATTACTGGTTCATCTGCGTGCATTATATATAATTAAGTGTGTCAAAAATCATTACAGAACATCATGAATAGATAATTAAGTGACCAAATTAATAGAAGTTCATCATCACATTAAAACCAAAGTACATACATAATTCTCATCTAGCAACATAAAGCTCTGCAGAGCATCTAAATTAATTAAACCATACATTGAAACTATGTAAAACATTTCAATGTGAAAACAAATGAGATCACAATCGCAACCAATGTAACAACTGATCCAACGGCATAATGATACTAAGCCTCGGTATGAATGGCATATTTTCTAATCTTTCTAATCTTCAAGCGCATTGCATCCATCTTGATCTTATGATCATCGACGACATCCGCAACATGCAACTCCAATATCATCTTCTCCTCCTTAATTTTTCTTATTTTTTCCTTCAAGAAATTGTTTTTTCTTCAATTAAATTTAACCTCTCGACAATTGCGTCGGTTGGAATTTCTGGTTCAACAACCTCCTAGATAAATAAAATCTATGTCACGTTGGTCGGCATAATTGTCATAAATAATAAATGAACCAATAGTTATGAAAAGATAATATGTACCACATCCGAATCATAGACAGGACGAGGGCCGACGGGGGCGGATACCAAAACCATCGCACTATATAAGATGCAATAATAAAATTAAGAAAATTATACAAGTATCTATATAAACATACAAGTAAGAATTTTTTTCCTTTCAGAAAGAAGATAAGAACAAGAGGCTAACCACGGTGGTGCCGGCGACGAGATCGGCGCGGGCGATCGACGGCGGTAAAGACAGGGACGGGACGTGACAGACCGCTAAACCTAGACAAATATTGAGGAAAATGGAGCTTGAAGAGGAGAAAGCTTAAGTAGTGTGGCTCGGGCATTCCATCGAGGTGAGATAAAGCACCTCGTGTGCATAGGAGGTGAGCTAAAGCACCACAAAGCTCTCCCCTCGTCGGCCAGGAAAAACAGAGCAGTGGGAGTGCTCTGCTCGCGGGCAAGGGGTATATATAGGCAACTCATTGGTCCCGGTTCGTGGCACGAACCAGGACTAAAGGGCAGCCTTTGGTCCCGGTTCAAGCCACCAACCGGGACCAATGGTGGTGGGCCAGGAGCGAGGCCCATTGGTCCCGGTTCGTCCCACCAACCGGGACCAAAAGGTCCAGACGAACCGGGACCAATGGCCCACGTGGCCCGGCCTGCCCCCGGGGCTCACGAACTGGGTCCAATGCCCCCATGGGTCCCAGTTCTGGACTGAACCGGGACTAATGGGCTGGCCCGGCCTGGACCATTGCCCCCTTTTCTACTAGTGCTTGCATGTCATCGATGGCGTGTGGGAGGGGAGAAGCATCAACGTCGGACCGCTTCTACGTTCCACCAGGGGTTACAATGCGTTTGTGTTGGCCCGACGACAGAGATCGGGCCGTGAGGTCAAAAAATGCAAACCTCCTGGGTGTTGACGAGGCCCTCGGCTGGGTTATCGCGGTTGTGCTGGTCCCTTGCACGTCGTCAATGGTGTGTGGGAGACAAGAAGCATCGACATTGGACTGCTTCTGCGTTCTGCCCTGGGCCAGGACGCGTTTGCATTGGCCCGACGTGTTGGTGCCAGGGAAGGCAGCGAAGAGGGCGTGAGGGCGGGGGCCATGTCGTGAGGAGGGCGGCGACTAGGGCGTGAGGGTGGCGGCCATGTCGTGATGGCAATGACCAGAGTGTGAGGGTGGCGACCACGGAGTCACAGCGGTGACGGATCCTGACTAGGGTTTTGGCTGGGAGGTGGATGCAGGAGCGGGGAACACTTGGCGGTATTTTTTTCCGCCACGAACGGGATGTGCAGTGTATGTGGGCGGGCTTGGGGGGGGGGGGGGGTTATGCTATACGGGAATTGGTAAGCGAAGTTCAAATTGCGATCCCATGAGACTTGTGTAAGACATAGTGCGATATTAGTGCCGCATAATAGATACATATATGCAACATGCACAACTATAACAGCGAAGGTAAAACACACCCATGAGAGCTTTGCAACAGTGCGATCAAAGGTAGCATTTATTTAGTTGGTTGGATGTAACTCAAGTCACGCCAGATACTTGAGGACGCCAGGAAAGTGGACCCTGTGGAAATAGTCGTCCCAGTCGATTCTCCTGAGATCGAAATAAAAGTTGTATTCTCCTCCATCTTTATTACTCTCCATCGCTTTCCTCAGCTTCTCAAGGTTCATGTCATCAAAGCTTCACAACATCGAGAATATCGACTCAGGGAGAACGAAGTTTAGAAAGGCAATACGTTTCGTCTCATTGTGGCCAATATGATGCTTACCGTCCTTTGAATAAGGTGTAAGGCGCATAGAGCTCAATCAGATGCATAGCCAGTCTGTATTTTCTGCTTAGCTCATTGTAGCGCCGCGAGAAAAGGCCACAGAGCGCCACGTTCACCAGGTGGAGGACCTACCCGAGTCCTGTTGTCCGCATCACACACACACACAAGTTACTCTATTGGCCATCTGCGAATTTCATGTTCCAATTTCTAATCTCCGTCGACCAAACCTCAAGAGGGAGCTTGTACTTGATGACCATGTACGTGCGGAGCCTGGCGACCGTGCTGAAGAAGCGCATATTATCACAAGTCATGATTTTATTCTGTGAAAAGAGCCATAGAAAACCCTGCACCCTGGGTGGAACTTTCACACTCCAAACAACAGGGAGGTAAACAGGTTGCACCCCCCTGAAGTTCACAATAGCATACAGTGATCTAGAAGAATAAACTCCTTTCGACTCATATTTCCAGATCAAAGAGTCAGCCTCCTGGGAGAAAACAGTCAGTGACAAAATTTCAATCAATTCAAACCATTGCAATATCAGATCATCTGAGAAGGTCCTCCTAAAGGTGCATTTGAGCTCCTGGCCATCCCAGATCTCTGCAATGGTTTTGTTTTTTTCATTCACCAAGACATACAAGTCCCAGTATTGGGTAGCTAAGGGGGTGTTACCATACCAGGTATCCTCCTAGAATCTAATCAACCTACCATCACCCACCTGCCACTTGTACCCCACTTTCATAGCCTGCAATGCCCACATCAAACCTTTCCAAAACTGAGAGGGGTGTGGATCTCTACAACAGAGGATGTTGGGGCTTTTAGTATTATATTTGTTATCTACAATTCTCCTCCACAGAGAACCTTCTCCAGCAATGTATCTCTTAACCCAAGATCCAATCAGGCAGAGGTTCATATCTTGGAGGTTTGGAACCCCCATACCCCCAAACTCTTTCTTCATGCAAATGGAAGGCCAATTAGCCAAATGAAGTTTATGAGCACCATCAGTGTCACTCCATAGACAATTGGCCATATGGGAATTAATCAAATTAAGAGCCCACTTGGGGAATTTGAAAAAAGACAGGAGATAGATAGGGATGCTAGCTAAGCATGTTTTAAAAAGAATAATCCTCCCTAAATATGACAACAACTTCCCTCTCCACCCAGCTATTCTTGCCAGAATCTTATCAATCAGGAATTGCAGGTCCTCCCTGCTTAATTTGTCAAAGTGCAATGGGATGCCTAGATATTTGATAGGGAGGAACCCACCACACATTGAAAAATGTCTACAAACTCATCCAACTCATGTGGAGCAACATTAATGGGAACTAGAGCACTCTTGTGGTAATTTATCCTCATACCAGACACCTGCTCAAAATAGGTAAGAATCCATTTAAGATTTAAGGCTACTCTACTATCTTTCTTTAAAAACAATAATGTGTCATTAGCATATTGCAAACACAAGACACCCCCCCCCCAAGGAGCCAACTCAGGACATAAGCCCCTAATCAAGCCTGAGTGGGATCCTTTGATTAACATCCTAGAGAAAACATCTACTACCAAGTTAAAAAGTAAAGGAGCTACAGGATCTCCCTGCCTCAAACCTTTACCAGTGAGGAAGAAATCACTTTCCTCCCCATTTAATTTGACTCCAACAGAGCCTCCTTGAGTAATACTCTTAATCCAACCAATCCACTTAGACCCAAATCCTCTTAGAGCCAACATCTCATAAAGGAAATCTAGGTTAACTTTATCATAGGCCTTTTCATAGTCTATTTTAAACACTAAACCTTGTCTACCAGTGGAATGCACTGCATGAACCACTTCATGTGCAGACACCACACTCTCTAAAATATATCTTCCCCATACAAAGGCAGATTGGAAGTCAGAAATCAGCCTACCAATCACCCCAGCAAGCCTATTAGTAAGAACCTTAGTAAAAATCTTGAACACACAATTAAGGAGACTAATAGGTCTAAATTTGTTCATAGTCTTAGCCTCGTTCTCTTTAGGAATCAATGTAATCATGGCAAAATTAAGTCTAAACAGGTCCAGGTTACCATTAAACCAAGCATTAAACATCTCAATAAGATCCTTTTTAACCAAGTCCCAAAAGTTTTGATAGAACATAAAGGGCATCCCGTCAGGACCAGGGGCCCCATCTGAATAAGACCCAAACACTGCATTTTTAATCTCCTCTTCAGAGAACTTGGCCTCTAATCTAGCATTCTCCTCAGGAGACACTTTGTCTTGTTCACTATAAAAGTCATCCTGTAAATGTATGTCAGGTTTAGCCTCCCAACCAAACAAATTCTTATAGTAATCAGTAGCTATTTTCTGCATACCCACACTATCGCTAACTGGGCCATCATCCCCTTCCAGGACATGAATAATCTTTTTTCTTCTCCTCTGGTTAGCTACTGCTTGGAAATAAGTAGTGTTTCTATCCCCCTCTAAAATATCTCTATCTCTAGACCTTTGTCTAGCTTTAATTTCCTCTACCTCCCACACATGTTGTAATTCTTTAAGGATGCAACACATCCTATCCTTGTCCTCGTCAGTCACTGAACCAGACTCAGCTCTGATATCTAGAGAATCATACTCCTCCATAAGCTTTTTCTTGTCTCTCCTCAGGGTAGCCTCTATGTTTCTACTCCACCCTTTAGCTAGCTTCCTAAAGGTTCTAACCTTATGCTGCCAAATGTCTATAGGATTATTACTGTTACACCTACTAGACCAAGCTCTCTCTACTAAATCTTTAAAGTCAGGCCTGGTCAACCACCATTTCTCAAACTTAAAGCTACAGAACTTGGGAATCAAATTAACCCCAGATTCCCAAATCACAGGAGTATGATCACTGCCCACCCTAGGTAACACTCTAGCACTAGCCAAAGGGTAAGCAGCATCAAACTCAGTGGTGCAGAAAATCCTATCAATTTTAGACATAATCAAATTCTCTTGATTATTGCCCCAAGTATATAATCTACCAGACATGTTGATCTCCAACAGAGACCACATGTCTACCCACACATTAAACTTATCAGCCCACCTAAAGCTAATATTGCCATTGTTCTTGTCCTCTACAGTTCTAACAAGATTGAAGTCACCACCAATAATAGCAGCACCAACCCAATCTAGGAAAAGACTATGCAACTCAGAGAGAAAGGCATCTTTATCTACATCATAAGCAGGGCCATAGACTGTAGTAATTCTAGAAACCAGCCCTTTACTCTTCTCCTTGACCAGAACACTAACTGAAAAAAGTCTGATGTCCCAACTAATAATATCAAAGTAATCTAGGTCTACCCCTACTAAAATGCCTCCAGCAGAGCCATTAGAGGGTAAAAGATTCCACTCAAAATTCCTATTACCTAGCAAGTTCTTAAGATAATTTCTAGTAAAACTACTCTGTTTAGTATCCTGAAAACCAACATAAACGGGATTCAGGGGAAGGATCATATCCTCAATACATTTCTTTCTCCCAGGAGCCATAATGCCCCTGGCATTCCAGAAGATGTATCTCATGGACATTTTTCCCTGGGGTGCTTGCCCCATCTATGTCTAACAGGAGTCCATCCTGCTCCTTCATCAACCACACCTCGTTTATCCACATTACTATTTGAACTGAATTTCCAGAAACAACAATAGACTCACTAAGACTGCTGCTAGCATCTGAAAACATATTATCACCAATTTTAACACCAACACTACTAGTCATATCAACTAACTCATCAACAGGAAGAACACTGAAAGGGTTCGCCACCATGTCCCCCGGAATCTTTCCAAACATGAAATAATTGTTGTGACTTGTGAGTATGTATGTAAATTCGATATCTTTTGAAGTTTTGGATGTGAGGATGCAAACTCACCACGTCAATTATGGCATCGGGGTCTACTAGAAAGAATTTCAAGGCCTGCTTGGCGTAACCCAGGATTACAGAGTCGATTGTCCTGAAGAAGAGGAAATGCAACTTAGTGTTGCCTGAACCTAAAGAAAAAGTCTAAAGAGATGAATATTTTTAATTAGATTTACCTAACTCCTTCTATCCATCCAGGCAATGGCTCCTTGAAGATGCTGGTTATGATGCTTGGCCTGACGATGACAACTGGAAGGTCACCTTGTAGGTGCCCCAGCAGCATCTCGCCCATCGCCTTGGTGAAAACGTAGGTATTTGGCCACCCGAAATGCCTTGCTCTTGATTCATGTGTAAGTATAACATGCGTGTTACTACTGTTGCAGAAAAGCTATACCAAATACACTTATGTTTGGTTTCTAACCTCTTGAGGCCAAGTTCCTTCATGGTTTTCCTCTCAGCCTTTTCTGTAGCAGAGTTCGAATTCAGTTCCATCTTGGTATGTTTGATCAGATTTAGCTCGGATTGGACATCTAAATGTGTGCCCTCCCGTAGTGTCTCACCCATTATGAATGGTTTCTCTAGTATTAGTCCCTCTTGTTCACCACTTACGTAAGCTGTTCAAGAGAGTTAATCACTTGTCCTAATTCAGAGTAATTAATTGAAAACAGAACATAAATATAGAATCATGTGCTTCGCACCAGTTGAAACGTGAAGCAGCATTTTTAGCTTGATGCACTTGTTTGCAAATGCATACATGTGCTTGGCTCCCAAGACGTTGGTGTCAAAAGCTACATCATATCTGCAAACCCGTCACGCTTTGATCAAATATCTAAAAAGCATGTTCTCAAATTTTTCTTTTATTGGTATAACAACATGTATGCTTTCACAGATTCGTTGTAATTAACCTTTCATAGAAATTCGTAGTCGCAGCACCATTCACGACGATGTCTATATTCTTGGACAGTTCTTTCAGCCTGGCAGTGTCTAGCCCCAAATCCTCATAGATAACGTCTCCTGCCAGAGGGCACACCTTTTCTTGGATGAAATCTCCGAAACCATTGACATACTTTTCTCTGAGAACTTGGAAGATCTCCCTCCGTGTTACCTGCACATAAACGAATCGATGTTTGCAGTTTTTCCGTGTACTTAAAATTTCCCATGTTTGGTTTGCCTGTTGAACTCTCTGGTTTTATTTCCCTCAACGCCGTTCTTTTCAAAGGAATCAGAGCGCTCATTCCATAGGAAAGGTTTCCTATCATGTACTTATTATGGGAAACAAAACATACACTCGAAGCAAAGGAACAACACGGGAAAAACCGGCTCGCTCAGTTATCTCCCTACGGGCCGAACACCTCACTTTTTTTATTCCTCGGTTTTAAGATCCCTATAGGTTTGGACTGCACAAGCCAACTCAATTCATGTACTTTTTTAATTCCTCTGTTTTCTTTACCTACAGCCCGAACATGCCCATTACACTTTCAAGCAAGCAGCTGTTGTCCGCCATACTCATCCCCGCCTCTCCACTCCACTGTGCACACCGTCCCGGGCCCTTTTATCTACTCTCCCTCGACCTCACGATGGGGCAGGTCCAGCGGCAGCAGCTGGTTATCATGGTTGGACGCTGGAGGGAGCTCTAGCGTCCACCGCAGCGTCGGTGAAGGAGGAGGTGGTGCTCTCCTCCTCCAAGTACGAAGAGAAGTAGTCCCCGTCCTTCCTTGCCAAGCCGGTGCAGACCGAAGATGATTTACATCCGATGATGGATCTCGCTATCGAGAGGTCATTCTGCGAGCGTGGCCCGGCGTTGCTCTCGGCACGTGAAATCGGTTGAAGGAGGAGCCACCCTTGCTACCGTTTTCCTGCATCAAGGAGGAGCCGCCCACGTTCCCGCACCACTGCGGCATCCAAATCGGACGCCACCTTAATGAGGAGTCCCTGTTGCCCCCGCAGCGCAACCGCGGCGTCCAAATCGGACGCCTTGGGAAGGAGGAGGTAAGTGAGGCGTCGTCGTCGTCTCCACCATGATGGCGCCCGGTGAAAGAGGAGGAGCTCGACAACAATGCCAACAGCACACACGGCCACATCCTCCACTACCTCGGACGCACGCAACGGCGGCTCATCATGCATCCACACACATGCACACAGCAGCGGTCCAAAGGGCAGAACCACAGCAATCGTGCTGGATCGCCGAAACGTGCCTTTGCGCTGCGTTTGCCACGTCCGACGGCACGACGTACTCGGTCCAAACCTCCCTGAACCTCGCGTTGGCATGTGCCTAGGACCAGTCCAGGACCAGCGCGGAAACGTCCACCCACTGCTGGTTCTTGGCGACCAGCTCGTCAAAATCGGGCAATGGCGACGGAGGGGACGACAGCGGAGGTGCCGCCGACCTGGTATGCCACGCATACGAGGTCACCGTCCTACAGCTCATAGTTAATTGTCTTTTGTTTGAACTTACCCAATCTCGTCCCACTAGTAGATAAAGCGGCTTTTGTCCCGGTTGGTAAGGCCCTTTAGTCCCGGTTTTTGAACCGGGACTAAAGGCTGCGGCCACGTGGAGCTCCACCTTTAGTCCCAGTTGGTAACACCAACCGGGACTAAAGGAAATTTTACGATTTTTTTTTTGATTTTTTTTGATTTTTTTTTATTTTCAAATTTCTGAATTATTTTAACCTCTAATCTCTAATCACCACCCCTCATCACTGCTCAATTTATACTCTAATCTCTAATCACTCCTCATCATTCCAAATCATCTAACTTCCCAAATGGTCACCCATCCTCCCACTCCCCCAGCTTGAGCACGCTTAACTTTCGAGTTCTATTCTTCCTCGTTTCCAAGTCTGCACTTGTTGTTTTCCTGACAATAGTAAGATGTCAATCCTGTTAACCTTCAGGAATTTTGCTTGAGCATGAAGTGACACATTTCACTGTTTGAGTTTGAAACTATTATTTTAAAAAATAATAATTATTAAGTAACACTAATATTTCTTGAATAATTAGTTTGACCATTGTTTGACCAGATTTAACCAAAATTCAAAATAACTGAAATAATTATTTAGTAACACTAATATTGTAGAATAATTAGTTTGACCACAGTTTGAAATTGTTTCGATTTTTTCCACTCTAGATCTAAAAAGGCCCGTAACTTTTTTTCTGTTAGTTTTTTCGAGTAGATGATTTTTCATATAAAAAACTATTTCATCCGAGTTAGTATGCAAAAGTTATGCCCATTTTTACAAATTCTCGAGAGATTTTGTAAATAAAGTCAAAATTCATATTTGCAAATTTTCCCAACAACTAGACTACATATCACATGGGAAACTTATTTTCTTTTATTTTTTTGACATTTTCATCATTTTCTTTTATTTTTTTTAAATTGAAAAGGCGATCCAGGGGGGTAGGGTTTGAAAATCGGACCTTTAGTACCGGCTTGTGCCATGAACCGGTACTAATGCCTCAAACACCATTAGTACCGGTTGGTGGCACGAACCGGGACTAAAGGTCTAACCCTTTAGTCCCGGTTGGTGCCACGAACCGGGACTAATGGGCATCGCACCCTTTAGTCCCGGTTCTAGACTGAAACGGGACTAATGGGCTAACCCGGGGTGGACCAAAGCCCTCTTTTCTACTAGTGTCCAGATTATATTTAATATATCGAAGTTTCTTAAATTTCGTCCGGTTTATTCTATTCGCGTTTGAACTGCATGTGGTTGGGTGGACGGCTCCACTAGCGCTGTTCGCAGACGTTTAGTGTGTTCGTTTTGATGGACAGCGTTGGAGATGGCTAAGTTCACATGGTTGATAAAGAAATATATTGGTAGAGGAAAGAAATTTAAGAACTCAGTTTATCACCTCGGTCTGGATCCGGTGTCTTGCGGATTCGTCATTGGTAGCTCGAACCAAGAGGAAGAGCTTCGTGACACCAGGCTGAACCCTCAGTATCTTCTCCACGAGCACTATATTGAGATAGTATCACATACCATAAAGTACCACTGCATGCAGACGCTGAAACAGAAATGCGTTGCATTGATCCAGGGATACCTTTTCCAAGGAAACCAGTTGATCCGGTGATGAGGATGTTCTTGCCCCCGAAGTATGCTGCGACACGACCAGCATCCATTCCGCCGATCACCATTGATCACCAATTTGGTAGGAGTAAATTGCATAAAAACACCAATTTGAAGGCTAGGTTTGCGAAAAATACTAGGATACAGTTTCTCTGCAGAAAGCACCACGTCTTGCGTATTTTTTTTTTTTTTTTGCAAAAACCACTGATTGGCGGATCGGGCCGCGTTAAGTGAGTTTATGACATGTGGGGCCCGTTTTTCGCCTACATGGCATAACAGTTTAGGTTTCATGCGAAAAGCCCCCCAAATTTCTCTCCTTGCCAAACAATTGTCGCAGGCCCATCCCGACCCCAACCGCCGTCGCCCCTCCCGACCCCGGCCACCACCCGTTTCAACCTCGGCGGCCCCCATCTCGACCCCGACCGCCATCACCCCTCCCAACCACGGCCACCACCCGTGCCAACCTTGGCAGCCCCCATCCCGACCCCGACGAGGCAGACGCCGCCATCGCCGTTCCTGCACCAAGGCAGAGGACGAGGCAGAGGACGCCTCCCGTGGCCCTCCCCTCGCCGCCTGCTGGCCGAGGAGCTGTTCGACCTCAACGCCGGCGAGGTTCATCTGCCGCCCCAAGCCTCCACGGGTGCAGCCCCAGAACAGGACGACGGATCGGGTCATTGCTCTCTTCGATCCAGAACAGGACGAGGCAGAGGAGGCCACAGGCGGCGGCCGATGTAGAAGAGGCAGCAGGGACGGGGCTCTACCAGCGGGATCCGGCCGGGAACGAGCAAGGGCGGCGGAGGCCGGCCGGATCTGGTGAGGTCGGGGTCCTGGTGGTCATCGGCATTGGCTCGCCGAAGCTCCGGGATGGAGGGCCGGCGTCGGGTTTGATGCGCCTGGGGAGGGGATGGCGGTGAGGCCCGGTCGTCGTCGCTCGCCGGCGAGCGCAAGAAGGCGCAGGAGGGGCGGAGGGCCGGCGTCGGGGTTGATGCGCCTGAGGAGGGGATTGCATTTATGTTTTTTTATTTAGGGGTGTCTATGTAAAATCTAAGGACTCATTTTGTAAATTTAGATTAACACTGATCTGGCACGAAATGTTATGCCACGTAGGCAAAAAATGGCCCCCAACTGTCATAAACTCACTTAACGCGGCCCGATCCGCCGATCAGTGGTTTTTGCAAAAGAATTACGCAAGACGTGGTGCTTTCTGCAGAGAAATTATATCCTAGTGTTTTTCGCAAACCTAGCCTCAAAGTGGTGGTTTTATCAATTTACTCATTTGGTGGCTTAGGTTCAGCACTTCTTCTCCTAACCATCTAAGCAGACAGAGTTATGATATTGTTAATCACTACTATGATGTCTTTCTATCGACTCATCATCGGAGCCGAATGTGCAAATCTATAAGTGCTTTGCTGCTGTTTGAGTTGATCCATCTGTAGTGGGTGTTCATCCTGCTGCTGCAGTCCATGACATTTTGGAGTCTGAAGAAACACACGCACCTGGAATATACATAATTATTGTGTTTGATTTTCCTGACCTTTTGGATAACTCAACGTTAGTGTTGCTCCAGGAAAAACACACATAAAGAACAATCGATCAGAACAAAGTGAGTTCATTACATTCTTTTGATTCATTGATGATAGCTAAGCACCTGGTTGCAACCAAGTTTACAACATTACAGAGAGTGTTAACACTTAACACTAAGTTTATTTAGAGAAAAAACAGGATGAAGAAAAGGAGCTGCCATGGAAGCAAATAGACCAAATGCACAAGGGAAATGGATGCGGCAAAGGAGAATCTACAGAAACATGCTGTTGAAAACTAATGTAGTGATGAGCTCGGGCTTAAGCAGAACTACCGAGGATACCTTGAAGATAACATGAACTCTTTTTCCATACTATACTGCCTGGATAATTCTTCGCTCCTATTTCCATCAACAGTCGGTGGACAGTTTCTTACATTACCCCCCTCATGCCCCCTGGATGCTTGAGTGCCTTCGAGTTTGATCTCCACTTGCTTCATCGACGGACGATCCTCTCCTCTTAATGTTATACACGTTACTGCAAGTGCTGCGACTTCTTCCATTTCTCTGCCACCCTCTTCCATAACTTGGGGATCTATTATCTCGGACAAATTGCCTTGTGTGAATAAGGTAGAAAAGTGTGTAACAAGGCCTTCCTCTTCAGAAGAGATGTATGAAAATGGTTTCTTTCTAGTCAACAACTCCAGAAGCAGGACACCGAAGCTGTACACATCACTTTTTTCTGTGAGACGCCCTGTATAGCAATACATGGGATCTAGATATCCTCTTGTACCTTGCACTCTTGTTGTGACTCCTGATCTATCCACCGGAACATATCTTGAAGCTCCAAAGTTTGCGACTTTTGCTGTTAGAGTATCATCCAAAAGTATGTTAACAGACTTGATATCTCTATGGATGATGGGTACTGAAGCTGTTGAGTGAAGATGAGCTAAAGATCTTGCAGTATCAGTTGCTATCCGTAGCCTATCATTCCATGACAATGATCTTGGTCCATCGACATGAAGATGATCATAAAGGGTACCATTGGATATAAACTCGTAGACCAACATGTGGACTTCTGTTTCAAGGCAACAGCCATAGAGTTTTACAACATTTCTATGGTTGATCTGTGATAGGATAGCAACCTCATTAATGAATTCATCAATCTCCTTTTGAATCACCGCCTTTGGTTTCTTGATGGCTACAACATGCAGATCTGATAGGACCCCTTTGTATACTGTACCATGCCCCCCGCCATCAAGCTCACGAGCTTTATCAAATTTGTTTGTTGCCTTCTCAAGCTCATCTAAGGCTATAATCATTCTTTCTGCAATATCAGCTCTTTGTGATACCAATTGCTGCAACAATTGTCCATGGTTTTTTTCGAAGAACTTCCGTTTCAACATCTGTGCTTTTCGATGTTTGAATTTCTTACATGTGAAGCACCCAGCGAGAACAAATAGTATGATGCCTGCCCCAACAGCAACTCCTATGCCGAGGTATATACCTACAAAGATGTACATAGCATTATTCATTTTACCTATCATGAGATCATAGAATTATACGCTTGGTCTAAGTTACTCAGCAGCAGAGCAATCAAATAAGTTCACTCAAGTAACTTTTTGGCTCAGTGAGTTCATATGACAGGAAGAAAATTGGTTTCAGGAAGTTCATAGTTTGAGATAAATAATTTTAAATGTCAGAGCTCAAGTTGGACCAAGAAACATACACCAAGTTCTCTTCTTATTAATTACGAGCAACAAGCAAGCATTTTCATGGGAAGAAGCAAATTAAGTCGATTAGTGTCTAAACTGCCCCCATCGTCTTATATTTAGAATGCCAATATGTATTGCTTGAAACAAATACCAACTGGAATACATACTTGTCTTGATGTGAAATTAAACAGCATTGCTCACCTGTAGATAAAGGCTTGCGGCCACCTGTAGATAAAAGTGAAATGCACTTGGTTAAAAACTATAGAAGAATAAAGAAATTAATAGCGCAAACACATACTCCTTCCATCCCAAATTACTTGTTTTGGATTTGTCTAGATACACCCACGTTTTAGTCTTAGATACATCCGTATCCAGATAAATCCAAGAAAAGTAATTTGTTGTATATACATGTTCTAACCTTTGCATCCATCAGCAAGGTAGGGGTTGCTGCCGGGCTTGTGGTAGCCATCCATGCACTGGCATAAATAGCCTCTGGTCCCTCGTTTGCAGTAGCTGTTCTTGCTCTTGCAGAGCTTGAGGGCTACCTCCGCTGGACAGCCCGGATGCGCCTTCATGTCAGCTGATCGTGGTAAGTCCTGCATGACCTCCCACTGCAGAACTTGCGGAACATGTATCTCGTATACTTCTGATTCCTGCCGCCGCGCCTTCTCTTTGGACAACCGTTGGTGATCGAACCACCCCTGCTCTGCGATTAGCATGTATGCAGGCTGCGATATCAACTCCTGGTCACCGTTCTTGCTGACTGTTTCATATATCCACCACATGGGCAAGCCGTTGGAGGACATGGAGATATGCGCCTGGCAGCAGCCTATGCCGTAGCAGTTTCTGTCTCTACGCCGCAATGCCCTCTCGGCGTAGGTAACGTTGTCGGGGCAGAAGGAGGCACAACCGCTGATGAAATCCTCAGAGCCATCCACGCTAAGCGTTGCCTGGAGATTGCAGCCCGAAAGGATGAACTCATTGCCGGTCGATAGCGAGTATGGCGCTGCCGAGTAGTCACCAGTAATTATAATACTGGTTGAGTCCTTGGGATTGATATCCTTGATGGCGCTGGTGTAGAGGACGCGCACCGTGTTGTTCCGGAGAGAGATCTCCGTCACGGTGAAGCTGTTAGCCATCTTGTAGACAAGGTCTTGGAGGACTAGGAGTAGCTTTTCTGGTTGTTGGCTTGTATCGCAGGTGAGGTTGAACCCTGGCCAGTAGCACTCGGCAGAGCCAATGCCGAAGGGGTACGGCACGTCTATGTTACCGCAGGACGTTCTGCAGTTACCTATTTGAGAAAGTAACAATGTCACTAATTATTCATTGTCTTCAATTTTTGATGCATTTGAGAAAGTACCACTATCTGCCTCTGACAGGAGGCCGTAATTAGGATGTAAAGTGATCGTAATACAGATCGAATGTTTGTAAATTTATAATGTTTGTACTTATATGGTGCAAAATTTGTACGCGGTTAATCGGATGAATATTTTAAACATCATTGCTGCTATATTTTTTTTGTCAAAAGTTTTTCCTGCAAATGGAGTTTCATAGATTTGCTGGCAAAGGTTTTTATAGCCAAATGGTTTGTCACAAGTGGTGAGTTGTAGAAATCATTTGCTCGTTTTTAAGTTGGGGCAAGAATGTTTCAATATTCTTGTTCGGCGTTTGATGCGAACTTTCAGTTTTGATGTTCTGGAGGGAAGTCTAAACTGATATTATGTTCTTTTTGCAATTGTTGAAGGATGGGCATGATCTGTTCTTTTTTGTTCATCTCTCATCCACCTTCATATCGATAATAAAATTAAAAGAGGTTGTCGCAATATTGCTTACCCGAGATGGAACTGAAGCAACCACTGGGCAGGGTAGCCTCGCCATGGGTTCCTGGCGGACACCGGCAATCATATGATCCATCCAAATTGGTACAATCACCATAGCACCTGTCGTACCCTTCATCCTTGCACTCGTCGATATCTACACATAGCCGAACCAACACATGCTAGCATTAAGCAAAGAGAAACCCCCAAAATTTATTGCTCGTCTCAAATCAGGAAAAGAAGGTAGTATAAACAAAGACCGGACCTTTGCATCCATCGGTTATGTAGGGATTCCCATGGTAGCCGTCTTTGCAGGAGCATGTGTAGCCTCTCTTACCCTTTGTGCACTCGCTGTGCTTGCTCTTGCAGACGTTGGAGCATTCTGCGCCATGGCCAACGACCTCCCAGTCCAGCTGAAAAGGAACTTGCATCGCGTCCGCTGATGCTGGGGCGTCTGTTCGTAACAGCTCACGGAAGACCGATGGATGGGTGAACCAGCCTGGGCTCGCAACAAAGACGCGGGCGGGCCACTGCTGGTCGGCGCTGCGGTTCCAGCCGAACCATTTGAGCTCTGCTCCACGTCATAGGACGTGCTGTTGACAAGCCTTCCTGCTACCTCCGCAGGGTCCAAGACAATGTCTGATTGGCAGCAGCCGCTGCCAGAGCATTGCCTGCCTGCTTCAAGTGTGGGTTGTGCTTGGGAGATTCCATGGCCGTTTTTGCAGAAAGAAGAACAGCTGCTCATGGTCACATCACCATTCTTGAGCGTCGCCTGGACATTGCAGCCTACCAAGATGAGCTGGTTGGATGAAATGGTGTAGGGCCCGTCAGCTGTAAGGCCGCCGCCGAGCGTGCCGTCGCCATTGAGGTCGACTTGTATGTCGCCTGTGCGTATGAGAGCCACTGATGTCGACCAGAGGTAGAGGTCTTGGACTTGGAGGGTGCCGTCGCCCAGCATCAACCGCGGCGGGTTGCTTGTGCGGTCGCAGGTGAGGTTGAACCCTGGCCAGTAGCACCTGGCCGGGCCCATGCCGAACGGGTACGGCACGCTCATGTTGCCACAAGTGATGTCGCAGTTGGGCATCCATTGCGCCTCCGTCGGAGAAACTGCTCCTCCAGCGAGGAGCGGCGACGTCAGCAGCATCGCCGCCGCTGCGGCCGCCATCACCTCCCCCAAGATGGTTGTTATGCGAGCCATTGAGTGGTTGAGCTTGGCTGCTTAGCTAGCTAGCTACTGAACCCTGCATTGCTCTCCAGCGCGGGCGGCTTATAAGGTTGCGCACTCTGGCAACCCAGTACCAGCACCTAGACGTAAAAGTAACAACCATGCGCACACACGGCCTTGTCATGACGACCACACGCGCATGGTACTCTCGTCCGACGCGCTGGCCAGGGGTCAGAGCAACTCCAATGCAACGACAAGCAACGCAACAAAGGCCGAGGCCACGGTAGTACTAGCAGGTGAATACTACTCCGTTCTTATATTTTGGGACGTGACTAAATTGCGATTAAATACTATACTCCATATATACACGACAGATGAGGTCGGGTGACTACATCCATATATACTACTATACCGGCCGGCATGAATACACGACACTACAACATGGGTCAGGGGTCCACTGTCGGCAGGATACGTCAGAGCGCACTTTCTGTGGCTCACGATTTTTAACTCTATACATCAGACAGATGACACGCACCCATCCATTAAGCTCCAGCTCCACTGTACTCTGTAAAATAAACATACGATCCAAATGAGTTAGTGTGCTGCCGATTCAATACTCGTCTGCTTCAGTGCTTTTCTACTGAATTATGGAAACCAAACATTGTTTAGCTAGGCATGAGAAGTACATCATAACAACTCTGATTAGTAACAATTAAGCCGTTTAGCAGTGATTTGATTGGGATCGTGATCCGACAACAGCACTCTATATTTACTATTCCCTGTTACATACATAGTATTCCTTTCACAACTTGTGCACAACTTTCGTTTACTTAAACAGCTTGCGAGTATAGATTGAGATGTTATTGCTAACATATAGTAGCTGACAGTGGTAATCCTAGCAAGACCATTTCACGTTTCTGTTGAACGAGTCAAATCGTTAGGTATGCAAACGATAAACTATCTCTGGTCTCTATCCATCAATAATTGAGGTGGTGCATTGACATCCAGCTGCTTCAACTACTAAACATCTTCAAGAACATTAGTGGGGGTGCTACCTTAATCTTGCGACTGCTAGCTCGATCTCGGCTAAGTATGTGAGGTGCGTTACTACTTCACTGAGTTGATGCTGCTTAAATTTGTTTTAATGAGGCCATTTTTCAGCTAGCAGCCAGATTATTTTACGGGTTTTTCTTCTTTCGACCATAAGTAGAATATATATTGGTCCTGTGAATTCTGCTTCGGTACACCCCCTTAAACAAATCAAAGGCTGAGATTTGCCCATATGCTCCGCTGCCAGGGGCATGATCGTCTTAATTAAAAAAAATATTTGCCCCGTCCACGCCGATACCCCACGCGCCTGTATATGGGGCTGCGGGGCGAGCTGAGCCGCGCAGCAGCAGACACGAGGCGAGCCGAGCCGTCACCTGGCCACAGCTCACGTGCGAGCCGGCCTAAGGACATGCTGCCCTCATAAGCCGCACCGCATTCACGACAAAGGCTGCGTTGACCCGTGTGGACGTGGCGCGGACGCTCGTTTCGTCGTGCCTTAATTGCCCTGCATGCATGGCCGTAGTAAATGCGGCGTGCATGCAATCGCCGCCTCCTTGCGCCGAGTGTGACCGACGCATCGGCCGCCGCCTTCCCTCGGGGCGCCCGCCTAATGCCCTCTTACGCCCCACCCTCCGCTGCCGCGCGTGCGGTGACCGGCTACTGTCGCCTGCCTTCCGCCTCAGGCCGTCCGTGTACCTCCGCGCGCCGCACGCCCCGACGCATCGGCTGCCACGTTGACGCGACCGCTCTTCTGCCGCGACTGGCTGCCCGCCGCCCACCGCCCCCGTCGGGCCGCCCGCCCTCCCTCGTGGCGCGCGCCACCGACGCCCCCCCAACCCCCCACACCCGCCGGCTATATAAGCTCAAACCGCGCCGGCCTTCTCCACTCCACCCTACCCACCCCCCTCTTCTACACGCCACCGACGAGAGCCCAGACCGCCGATGTCGTCGAGTGACTCCGACGACGGCCCGAAGCCGGGCGGCGTCTGGCCATCCAGCCTGACCATTGACGACACCAAGGACCTGGCACTGTTCCACCTGATGGTGCCGGCGGCGTCCAAGGTGCCAGGGCCATGGAGGATCGGCGCAAAAGGCATCCCTACCCGCGGCACGCCGGCGACGAGGGCGCAGCTTCACGCCTACGGCGGCCGCTACAACAGAAGGGCCCGACGGACGTTCTGGCGGGGTAAAGACTTCAACATCGTTCTCGGTGCGTTCAGGGACGTCGCGGCCGGTCGCCCCGTCAGAGATATCACGGGCGAGGCCGGTTCTTCTCGCTGCCGCCGCTGCGCCCCACCTGCCCCAGCACCACCAGCGCCCCCTGCGCCGGCGCTGGTCCCCATCCCGCCGGAGCAGGCGGCTCTCGCGCAAGACGACAATCCCGATGACACGCCGGGCCTCCTAGCGGCGTTGGCCGCGTCAGCAGGCAAGGCAGCAGCGGCGGTGGCGCTCGAGGCCGCGTAAGGGACGGCGGCCTTGGCTGCGACGGAGGTGCGGCAGGCGCAGGAGGACAACGATCTCTGGGCCTCTGACAACGACGACTTCGGCGGCGAAGGTGGTATGGCGCCGGTCGTAGACCTCACCAGCAGCAGCGATGAGGAGTAGTTTAGGTTTAGGGTTAAGTTTATATTCCGTTCGAAGTTCTGTAAAATATTTTCAAATATGAATGAACTCGGAATGTTTTATCTGGAAAAAAAAATACTCTTATGTTTGATTTCATGATGTATTGAACTGTCGTGCGATGAACGTTGGAAAAATAAACGAAAATACGCGCATTTGAACATTATGAAACAATAAGTGCTAAAATAAAACTGACCACTTGCATTCATGCATCCGTTTAGTGGAACTGGTCGCTTCGCTCCTCCTACCCGAACGGTCTCAATTTTTGGGTTCATCTGAAGGATGTCGAAAAAAGAGCTTTTTTTATTGATCAAACTCATATAATTATTAAAAAACACTATTTAATTTAGAATTTATTAAGTATTTTAATTTTAATTTTAAAAAATATTACTCATACTTATTAAAAAATATTGTATTTTGACTTGACACAACTGTCCGGACAAACGCTCTACCCGGACAGTTGTGTAAAGTCAAATCATAAAAGGACATTAATACAGTTTTTTTCGGCGGGCGAGGTGGGACAAAAATTGCGTAGAGTGGCAAAATGGTAAAAAATACGATAGCTGTTAATAAGGTGATTTGACTTTACACTGCCCGGGCAGTGCAAAGTCAAATCACATTATTAAGAGATATTTTATTCACTTTATATATATAAACATATTTCAGATTTTAAATATGGGCCGCTCTGCCTGGGATCTGACATGGCCATGCTTGGGTGCACCAACGCGGCTATTTAAGCCGGTCGGGGTGTCTTTCGGCGGGCGAGGTGGGACTAAACAAGTGCCCCTCCCCCGTCCCCCGGCGTGCTGACCGTCCAACCGCCCCGCGTCATCTGGGGCTGGCCCGCGGGCCGTTACTGTGGGCTACATAAGGCGCGCGAGCCCTCCACTGCTATCGTGAGCCCTCCACCTGGCCCACGTGCCTATTTATATTGGCTTTTGTTTTTTAATTTATATTTGGAAAATATATTTTACTAATGTGTTTGTTTATACTTTATAAAATGCTTATGAAATATAAAAAACCTTGGAATTGTTTATACTTATGTACTTTTATTTATACTTATTAAATTATATTTATGTGATTTACTCTGTCATTTATAAAATGTTCCATAATTATTTAAAACACTTTTAAAGTCGACCATGTTTATAAAATTTGGGTTCACTTGAAGGTGGTATGCCCATCCGACACTCAATCCAAAAATTAAACATATTCGAACACCAAAATCTCGTTGCGTCATGTCTGAAGAGTAATTTACGGTGTTTTCACGGGGAAAATTGTAGAGAATGCATGGAGTGGCAAAAAGCCAGGAAACTTGGCATGCATCCTTTTCATTATGGTATGAAAATTTTTGGGTTCAATTGAGGGAGTCGAGAAAAAAGTCCCTCGAGACAAGCGCTTCGCTCCTACCCGAACGGCCTCCGTAGAAGGAGGTCAATTTTTTGTCATCTTCAGAATGTCCTCAATTTTTGCAAGTGATTTGGTATGCCCACCCCCACACTTAATCCAAAAATTAATTATGTTCCGACACCAAACGCACGCCGCGTCATGTCCGAGAAGTGATTTACAGTGTTTTCACCGGGAAAATCGTACAAAATGCATGGAGTGGCAAAAGGCCATGAACCTTGGCATCTATGCTTTTCATGATGGTACAAGAGTATGGAAAAAAAATTGGGTTCAATTGAAAGAGGTCGAAAAAAAAGTCCCTCGAGACGGGCGCTTCGCTCCTACCCGAATGGCCTCCCCAGAAGGAGGTCATTTTTTTGTCATCTTCAGAATGGCCTAAATTTTTGCAAGTGAGTTGGTATGCCCACCCCACACTCAATCCAAAAATTAAACGTATTCCGACACCAAACACACATTGCGTCACGTCCGAGGAGTGATTTGCGGTGTTTTCTCCATGAAAATCGTAGAAAAAGCATCAAGTGGCAAAAAGCCAGAAATTTGGCACACATGCTTGTCATGGGGTACTAGAGTATGAAAAAAAAATCAGTCCTGTTAAATGATGTCAAAAAAATTGTAGTCATATTCAGAATGGCCCCAAGTTTTGCAAATGAGTAATTATGACGGTGCATGAGTATAAAATTTTTTGGGTTCATTTCAATGTCGTAGAAAAAAATGTAAAATGTCATGTTAAAAAGTCCATGATCATGGACAGAAGTACTCCCTCCATTCCTAAATATAAGTCTTTTTAGATATTCCACTACAAACTACATACGGATGTATATAGTCATATTTTAGAGTGTAGATTCAATCATTTTGCTTCGTATGTAGTTCATAGAGGAATCTCTAAAAAGACTTATATTTAGGAACGGAGGGAGTACATCACAACAGTGCTGCTAGTCATGCTGTTGTGGAGTGACAGAGCATCACCTGCAGCAGCATTTTGACGTTGTAGAAGAATGAGACTATTTAGATCGGTGACTACGAGCATTGATAAGCAATGTGGGACTAAATAAAACAGTATACAACGTGAAATGTCATCAGTAAGTAATGTGGGACTAAATATAACTGTATATTTTTATTTTGAGACTGTATATAACGTGAAATGTCGGCCGGGCAAAAAAAGGCCCACCCAGCCTTCTATTCGGCAACTGTACCTATTAGGTCCGGCCCAATCAAGCCGTCAAGCTGAGAGGCGAAAGGGCCGCCCTTTCGGGCGAGGTATGACCCAAAGGAGGGTAACAACCGGGCAGACAGTTAACTATGGTAAATCATCTATTTTCTTTAGCAAGGGCATCCCTGACACTGTCCGTGCTGAAGTTAAAAGTTTGCTTCAAGTTCCCAATGAAACGTTGAGTGAGAAGTACCTTGGAATGCCATCTGATGTTGGAAATTCAAAGAATGGGGTCTTTAAATTTTTGAAAGACTGCTTGTGGAGTAAAATACAAGGATGGATGAAAAAACCTTATCTACGGCGGGCAAGGAGGTTTTGGTTAAGTCGATGGCGTAAGCAGTACCGGTCTTCTCTATGTCATGTTTTAAGCTGCCCCGGGGACTATGTGAACACCTTAACATGCTCATCAGAAAGTTTTGGTGGGATAGCAAGGATGGGCGCCGAAAACCTAGCTGGGTTTCATGGAAGGACATGACATAACCCAAAGCTATGGGAGGCCTGGGTTTCAAAGATTTTGAATTGTTTAATTTGGCGATGCTGGCAAAGCAGGGTTGGAGGATCTTACAAGAGCCGGACTCGCTGACTGCCCGGATTCTGAAGAGTGTCTATTACCCAAACACAACCATATTGCAAGCTCAGTTGGGTACAAAACCTAGCCAAATCTGGAGAGGCATAGTGGAGGGGGTCCAAGTCCTCAAACTGGGACTCATTAAGCGTATTGGCAATGGAAACGATACTGATGTGTGGCTGGATAATTGGATACCTAGAGATGAAATGTTGCGTGCATATGGGAGCAGAGTGGCGAACCCACCTAGGCTCGCTTCGGACTACTTTGATTACACAATGGCTACCTGGGACAAGCATAAGATTGAGCAAGCGTTCATGCCTATGGACGTCCCTGCCATCCTCTCGATCCCGCTCAGTACACGGAACTTTGATGACTACTGGGCATGGCACTTTGAAAGAAACAACATATTCTCTGTTCGGTCGGCGTACAGAATGCTCGTGGCTACGAGGCAGCGAAGGGAGGCTTGGCTCGAGGGCAGAGCGGGCACCTCCAATTCTCGACCTGAAGAATTATCTTGGAAGGCTTTGTGGCGAACACAGGTTCCGGCGAAAGTTCGTATGTTCATGTGGCATTTGGCAAGACAATCCCTCCCTACAGAAGATGTACGAGCACATAGAAACATGGCTGCGACTAGCTCCTGCGGTTTATGCGGCTCTCAGGATTCATGGAGACACTCCCTCCTCGAGTGCTCCATGTACAGATGCGTATGGGCACTGGAGGATGATGAAATTGTTGATTGCATGATAGCCACGCAGGAGCCCAACGCGAACCAGTGGATTTTCACACTTTTGGCAAATTTACAACACGACAAATTTGTTCGAATGATGGTGACACTATGGGCGATATGGACGGCCAGATGCAAGTTCATTCACGAAGGAATCACACAAAGTCCGCAAGCAACACACTCGTTTGTGGCTAGATTTATATCTGAACTGTCAATGATCCAGGTGATGCCCAAGGCGAATTTACAAGGAACCCCTCATGCAGATGGCGTGCCACATGCAAGGGCCTCGGCACCTCCAACTGGTTTCGCGAAAATTCACGTCGACGGTGCAGTTTACAGGGACCGATGCAGATCAGCGGCTGCAGTTTGCACTTGTTGTTTTCCTGACAATAGTAAGATGTCAATCCTGTTAACCTTCAGGAATTTTGCTTGAGCATGAAGTGACACATTTCACTGTTTGAGTTTGAAACTATTATTTTAAAAAATAATAATTATTAAGTAACACTAATATTTCTTGAATAATTAGTTTGACCATTGTTTGACCAGATTTAACCAAAATTCAAAATAACTGAAATAATTATTTAGTAACACTAATATTGTAGAATAATTAGTTTGACCACAGTTTGAAATTGTTTCGATTTTTTCCACTCTAGATCTAAAAAGGCCCGTAACTTTTTTTCTGTTAGTTTTTTCGAGTAGATGATTTTTCATATAAAAAACTATTTCATCCGAGTTAGTATGCAAAAGTTATGCCCATTTTTACAAATTCTCGAGAGATTTTGTAAATAAAGTCAAAATTCATATTTGCAAATTTTCCCAACAACTAGACTACATATCACATGGGAAACTTATTTTCTTTTATTTTTTTTGACATTTTCATCATTTTCTTTTATTTTTTTTAAATTGAAAAGGCGATCCAGGGGGGTAGGGTTTGAAAATCGGACCTTTAGTACCGGCTTGTGCCATGAACCGGTACTAATGCCTCAAACACCATTAGTACCGGTTGGTGGCACGAACCGGGACTAAAGGTCTAACCCTTTAGTCCCGGTTGGTGCCACGAACCGGGACTAATGGGCATCGCACCCTTTAGTCCCGGTTCTAGACTGAAACGGGACTAATGGGCTAACCCGGGGTGGACCAAAGCCCTCTTTTCTACTAGTGTCCAGATTATATTTAATATATCGAAGTTTCTTAAATTTCGTCCGGTTTATTCTATTCGCGTTTGAACTGCATGTGGTTGGGTGGACGGCTCCACTAGCGCTGTTCGCAGACGTTTAGTGTGTTCGTTTTGATGGACAGCGTTGGAGATGGCTAAGTTCACATGGTTGATAAAGAAATATATTGGTAGAGGAAAGAAATTTAAGAACTCAGTTTATCACCTCGGTCTGGATCCGGTGTCTTGCGGATTCGTCATTGGTAGCTCGAACCAAGAGGAAGAGCTTCGTGACACCAGGCTGAACCCTCAGTATCTTCTCCACGAGCACTATATTGAGATAGTATCACATACCATAAAGTACCACTGCATGCAGACGCTGAAACAGAAATGCGTTGCATTGATCCAGGGATACCTTTTCCAAGGAAACCAGTTGATCCGGTGATGAGGATGTTCTTGCCCCCGAAGTATGCTGCGACACGACCAGCATCCATTCCGCCGATCACCATTGATCACCAATTTGGTAGGAGTAAATTGCATAAAAACACCAATTTGAAGGCTAGGTTTGCGAAAAATACTAGGATACAGTTTCTCTGCAGAAAGCACCACGTCTTGCGTATTTTTTTTTTTTTTTTTGCAAAAACCACTGATTGGCGGATCGGGCCGCGTTAAGTGAGTTTATGACATGTGGGGCCCGTTTTTCGCCTACATGGCATAACAGTTTAGGTTTCATGCGAAAAGCCCCCCAAATTTCTCTCCTTGCCAAACAATTGTCACAGGCCCATCCCGACCCCAACCGCCGTCGCCCCTCCCGACCCCGGCCACCACCCGTTTCAACCTCGGCGGCCCCCATCTCGACCCCGACCGCCATCACCCCTCCCAACCACGGCCACCACCCGTGCCAACCTTGGCAGCCCCCATCCCGACCCCGACGAGGCAGACGCCGCCATCGCCGTTCCTGCACCAAGGCAGAGGACGAGGCAGAGGACGAGGCAGAGGACGCCTCCCGTGGCCCTCCCCTCGCCGCCTGCTGGCCGAGGAGCTGTTCGACCTCAACGCCGGCGAGGTTCATCTGCCGCCCCAAGCCTCCACGGGTGCAGCCCCAGAACAGGACGACGGATCGGGTCATTGCTCTCTTCGATCCAGAACAGGACGAGGCAGAGGAGGCCACAGGCGGCGGCCGATGTAGAAGAGGCAGCAGGGACGGGGCTCTACCAGCGGGATCCGGCCGGGAACGAGCAAGGGCGGCGGAGGCCGGCCGGATCTGGTGAGGTCGGGGTCCTGGTGGTCATCGGCATTGGCTCGCCGAAGCTCCGGGATGGAGGGCCGGCGTCGGGTTTGATGCGCCTGGGGAGGGGATGGCGGTGAGGCCCGGTCGTCGTCGCTCGCCGGCGAGCGCAAGAAGGCGCAGGAGGGGCGGAGGGCCGGCGTCGGGGTTGATGCGCCTGAGGAGGGGATTGCATTTATGTTTTTTTATTTAGGGGTGTCTATGTAAAATCTAAGGACTCATTTTGTAAATTTAGATTAACACTGATCTGGCACGAAATGTTATGCCACGTAGGCAAAAAATGGCCCCCAACTGTCATAAACTCACTTAACGCGGCCCGATCCGCCGATCAGTGGTTTTTGCAAAAGAATTACGCAAGACGTGGTGCTTTCTGCAGAGAAATTATATCCTAGTGTTTTCGCAAACCTAGCCTCAAAGTGGTGGTTTTATCAATTTACTCATTTGGTGGCTTAGGTTCAGCACTTCTTCTCCTAACCATCTAAGCAGACAGAGTTATGATATTGTTAATCACTACTATGATGTCTTTCTATCGACTCATCATCGGAGCCGAATGTGCAAATCTATAAGTGCTTTGCTGCTGTTTGAGTTGATCCATCTGTAGTGGGTGTTCATCCTGCTGCTGCAGTCCATGACATTTTGGAGTCTGAAGAAACACACGCACCTGGAATATACATAATTATTGTGTTTGATTTTCCTGACCTTTTGGATAACTCAACGTTAGTGTTGCTCCAGGAAAAACACACATAAAGAACAATCGATCAGAACAAAGTGAGTTCATTACATTCTTTTGATTCATTGATGATAGCTAAGCACCTGGTTGCAACCAAGTTTACAACATTACAGAGAGTGTTAACACTTAACACTAAGTTTATTTAGAGAAAAAACAGGATGAAGAAAAGGAGCTGCCATGGAAGCAAATAGACCAAATGCACAAGGGAAATGGATGCGGCAAAGGAGAATCTACAGAAACATGCTGTTGAAAACTAATGTAGTGATGAGCTCGGGCTTAAGCAGAACTACCGAGGATACCTTGAAGATAACATGAACTCTTTTTCCATACTATACTGCCTGGATAATTCTTCGCTCCTATTTCCATCAACAGTCGGTGGACAGTTTCTTACATTACCCCCCTCATGCCCCCTGGATGCTTGAGTGCCTTCGAGTTTGATCTCCACTTGCTTCATCGACGGACGATCCTCTCCTCTTAATGTTATACACGTTACTGCAAGTGCTGCGACTTCTTCCATTTCTCTGCCACCCTCTTCCATAACTTGGGGATCTATTATCTCGGACAAATTGCCTTGTGTGAATAAGGTAGAAAAGTGTGTAACAAGGCCTTCCTCTTCAGAAGAGATGTATGAAAATGGTTTCTTTCTAGTCAACAACTCCAGAAGCAGGACACCGAAGCTGTACACATCACTTTTTTCTGTGAGACGCCCTGTATAGCAATACATGGGATCTAGATATCCTCTTGTACCTTGCACTCTTGTTGTGACTCCTGATCTATCCACCGGAACATATCTTGAAGCTCCAAAGTTTGCGACTTTTGCTGTTAGAGTATCATCCAAAAGTATGTTAACAGACTTGATATCTCTATGGATGATGGGTACTGAAGCTGTTGAGTGAAGATGAGCTAAAGATCTTGCAGTATCAGTTGCTATCCGTAGCCTATCATTCCATGACAATGATCTTGGTCCATCGACATGAAGATGATCATAAAGGGTACCATTGGATATAAACTCGTAGACCAACATGGGGACTTCTGTTTCAAGGCAACAGCCATAGAGTTTTACAACATTTCTATGGTTGATCTGTGATAGGATAGCAACCTCATTAATGAATTCATCAATCTCCTTTTGAATCACCGCCTTTGGTTTCTTGATGGCTACAACATGCAGATCTGATAGGACCCCTTTGTATACTGTACCATGCCCCCCGCCACCAAGCTCACGAGCTTTATCAAATTTGTTTGTTGCCTTCTCAAGCTCATCTAAGGCTATAATCATTCTTTCTGCAATATCAGCTCTTTGTGATACCAATTGCTGCAACAATTGTCCATGGTTTTTTTCGAAGAACTTCCGTTTCAACATCTGTGCTTTTCGATGTTTGAATTTCTTACATGTGAAGCACCCAGCGAGAACAAATAGTATGATGCCTGCCCCAACAGCAACTCCTATGCCGAGGTATATACCTACAAAGATGTACATAGCATTATTCATTTTACCTATCATGAGATCATAGAATTATACGCTTGGTCTAAGTTACTCAGCAGCAGAGCAATCAAATAAGTTCACTCAAGTAACTTTTTGGCTCAGTGAGTTCATATGACAGGAAGAAAATTGGTTTCAGGAAGTTCATAGTTTGAGATAAATAATTTTAAATGTCAGAGCTCAAGTTGGACCAAGAAACATACACCAAGTTCTCTTCTTATTAATTACGAGCAACAAGCAAGCATTTTCATGGGAAGAAGCAAATTAAGTCGATTAGTGTCTAAACTGCCCCCATCGTCTTATATTTAGAATGCCAATATGTATTGCTTGAAACAAATACCAACTGGAATACATACTTGTCTTGATGTGAAATTAAACAGCATTGCTCACCTGTAGATAAAGGCTTGCGGCCACCTGTAGATAAAAGTGAAATGCACTTGGTTAAAAACTATAGAAGAATAAAGAAATTAATAGCGCAAACACATACTCCTTCCATCCCAAATTACTTGTTTTGGATTTGTCTAGATACACCCACGTTTTAGTCTTAGATACATCCGTATCCAGATAAATCCAAGAAAAGTAATTTGTTGTATATACATGTTCTAACCTTTGCATCCATCAGCAAGGTAGGGGTTGCTGCCGGGCTTGTGGTAGCCATCCATGCACTGGCATAAATAGCCTCTGGTCCCTCGTTTGCAGTAGCTGTTCTTGCTCTTGCAGAGCTTGAGGGCTACCTCCGCTGGACAGCCCGGATGCGCCTTCATGTCAGCTGATCGTGGTAAGTCCTGCATGACCTCCCACTGCAGAACTTGCGGAACATGTATCTCGTATACTTCTGATTCCTGCCGCCGCGCCTTCTCTTTGGACAACCGTTGGTGATCGAACCACCCCTGCTCTGCGATTAGCATGTATGCAGGCTGCGATATCAACTCCTGGTCACCGTTCTTGCTGACTGTTTCATATATCCACCACATGGGCAAGCCGTTGGAGGACATGGAGATATGCGCCTGGCAGCAGCCTATGCCGTAGCAGTTTCTGTCTCTACGCCGCAATGCCCTCTCGGCGTAGGTAACGTTGTCGGGGCAGAAGGAGGCACAACCGCTGATGAAATCCTCAGAGCCATCCACGCTAAGCGTTGCCTGGAGATTGCAGCCCGAAAGGATGAACTCATTGCCGGTCGATAGCGAGTATGGCGCTGCCGAGTAGTCACCAGTAATTATAATACTGGTTGAGTCCTTGGGATTGATATCCTTGATGGCGCTGGTGTAGAGGACGCGCACCGTGTTGTTCCGGAGAGAGATCTCCGTCACGGTGAAGGTGTTAGCCATCTTGTAGACAAGGTCTTGGAGGACTAGGAGTAGCTTTTCTGGTTGTTGGCTTGTATCGCAGGTGAGGTTGAACCCTGGCCAGTAGCACTCGGCAGAGCCAATGCCGAAGGGGTACGGCACGTCTATGTTACCGCAGGACGTTCTGCAGTTACCTATTTGAGAAAGTAACAATGTCACTAATTATTCATTGTCTTCAATTTTTGATGCATTTGAGAAAGTACCACTATCTGCCTCTGACAGGAGGCCGTAATTAGGATGTAAAGTGATCGTAATACAGATCGAATGTTTGTAAATTTATAATGTTTGTACTTATATGGTGCAAAATTTGTACGCGGTTAATCGGATGAATATTTTAAACATCATTGCTGCTATATTTTTTTTGTCAAAAGTTTTTCCTGCAAATGGAGTTTCATAGATTTGCTGGCAAAGGTTTTTATAGCCAAATGGTTTGTCACAAGTGGTGAGTTGTAGAAATCATTTGCTCGTTTTTAAGTTGGGGCAGGAATGTTTCAATATTCTTGTTCGGCGTTTGATGCGAACTTTCAGTTTTGATGTTCTGGAGGGAAGTCTAAACTGATATTATGTTCTTTTTGCAATTGTTGAAGGATGGGCATGATCTGTTCTTTTTTGTTCATCTCTCATCCACCTTCATATCGATAATAAAATTAAAAGAGGTTGTCGCAATATTGCTTACCCGAGATGGAACTGAAGCAACCACTGGGCAGGGTAGCCTCGCCATGGGTTCCTGGCGGACACCGGCAATCATATGATCCATCCAAATTGGTACAATCACCATAGCACCTGTCGTACCCTTCATCCTTGCACTCGTCGATATCTACACATAGCCGAACCAACACATGCTAGCATTAAGCAAAGAGAAACCCCCAAAATTTATTGCTCGTCTCAAATCAGGAAAAGAAGGTAGTATAAACAAAGACCGGACCTTTGCATCCATCGGTTATGTAGGGATTCCCATGGTAGCCGTCTTTGCAGGAGCATGTGTAGCCTCTCTTACCCTTTGTGCACTCGCTGTGCTTGCTCTTGCAGACGTTGGAGCATTCTGCGCCATGGCCAACGACCTCCCAGTCCAGCTGAAAAGGAACTTGCATCGCGTCCGCTGATGCTGGGGCGTCTGTTCGTAACAGCTCACGGAAGACCGATGGATGGGTGAACCAGCCTGGGCTCGCAACAAAGACGCGGGCGGGCCACTGCTGGTCGGCGCTGCGGTTCCAGCCGAACCATTTGAGCTCTGCTCCACGTCATAGGACGTGCTGTTGACAAGCCTTCCTGCTACCTCCGCAGGGTCCAAGACAATGTCTGATTGGCAGCAGCCGCTGCCAGAGCATTGCCTGCCTGCTTCAAGTGTGGGTTGTGCTTGGGAGATTCCATGGCCGTTTTTGCAGAAAGAAGAACAGCTGCTCATGGTCACATCACCATTCTTGAGCGTCGCCTGGACATTGCAGCCTACCAAGATGAGCTGGTTGGATGAAATGGTGTAGGGCCCGTCAGCTGTAAGGCCGCCGCCGAGCGTGCCGTCGCCATTGAGGTCGACTTGTATGTCGCCTGTGCGTATGAGAGCCACTGATGTCGACCAGAGGTAGAGGTCTTGGACTTGGAGGGTGCCGTCGCCCAGCATCAACCGCGGCGGGTTGCTTGTGCGGTCGCAGGTGAGGTTGAACCCTGGCCAGTAGCACCTGGCCGGGCCCATGCCGAACGGGTACGGCACGCTCATGTTGCCACAAGTGATGTCGCAGTTGGGCATCCATTGCGCCTCCGTCGGAGAAACTGCTCCTCCAGCGAGGAGCGGCGACGTCAGCAGCATCGCCGCCGCTGCGGCCGCCATCACCTCCCCCAAGATGGTTGTTATGCGAGCCATTGAGTGGTTGAGCTTGGCTGCTTAGCTAGCTAGCTACTGAACCCTGCATTGCTCTCCAGCGCGGGCGGCTTATAAGGTTGCGCACTCTGGCAACCCAGTACCAGCACCTAGACGTAAAAGTAACAACCATGCGCACACACGGCCTTGTCATGACGACCACACGCGCATGGTACTCTCGTCCGACGCGCTGGCCAGGGGTCAGAGCAACTCCAATGCAACGACAAGCAACGCAACAAAGGCCGAGGCCACGGTAGTACTAGCAGGTGAATACTACTCCGTTCTTATATTTTGGGACGTGACTAAATTGCGATTAAATACTATACTCCATATATACACGACAGATGAGGTCGGGTGACTACATCCATATATACTACTATACCGGCCGGCATGAATACACGACACTACAACATGGGTCAGGGGTCCACTGTCGGCAGGATACGTCAGAGCGCACTTTCTGTGGCTCACGATTTTTAACTCTATACATCAGACAGATGACACGCACCCATCCATTAAGCTCCAGCTCCACTGTACTCTGTAAAATAAACATACGATCCAAATGAGTTAGTGTGCTGCCGATTCAATACTCGTCTGCTTCAGTGCTTTTCTACTGAATTATGGAAACCAAACATTGTTTAGCTAGGCATGAGAAGTACATCATAACAACTCTGATTAGTAACAATTAAGCCGTTTAGCAGTGATTTGATTGGGATCGTGATCCGACAACAGCACTCTATATTTACTATTCCCTGTTACATACATAGTATTCCTTTCACAACTTGTGCACAACTTTCGTTTACTTAAACAGCTTGCGAGTATAGATTGAGATGTTATTGCTAACATATAGTAGCTGACAGTGGTAATCCTAGCAAGACCATTTCACGTTTCTGTTGAACGAGTCAAATCGTTAGGTATGCAAACGATAAACTATCTCTGGTCTCTATCCATCAATAATTGAGGTGGTGCATTGACATCCAGCTGCTTCAACTACTAAACATCTTCAAGAACATTAGTGGGGGTGCTACCTTAATCTTGCGACTGCTAGCTCGATCTCGGCTAAGTATGTGAGGTGCGTTACTACTTCACTGAGTTGATGCTGCTTAAATTTGTTTTAATGAGGCCATTTTTCAGCTAGCAGCCTGATTATTTTACGGGTTTTTCTTCTTTCGACCATAAGTAGAATATATATTGGTCCTGTGAATTCTGCTTCGGTACACCCCCTTAAACAAATCAAAGGCTGAGATTTGCCCATATGCTCCGCTGCCAGGGGCATGATCGTCTTAATTAAAAAAAATATTTGCCCCGTCCACGCCGATACCCCACGCGCCTGTATATGGGGCTGCGGGGCGAGCTGAGCCGCGCAGCAGCAGACACGAGGCGAGCCGAGCCGTCACCTGGCCACAGCTCACGTGCGAGCCGGCCTAAGGACATGCTGCCCTCATAAGCCGCACCGCATTCACGACAAAGGCTGCGTTGACCCGTGTGGACGTGGCGCGGACGCTCGTTTCGTCGTGCCTTAATTGCCCTGCATGCATGGCCGTAGTAAATGCGGCGTGCATGCAATCGCCGCCTCCTTGCGCCGAGTGTGACCGACGCATCGGCCGCCGCCTTCCCTCGGGGCGCCCGCCTAATGCCCTCTTACGCCCCACCCTCCGCTGCCGCGCGTGCGGTGACCGGCTACTGTCGCCTGCCTTCCGCCTCAGGCCGTCCGTGTACCTCCGCGCGCCGCACGCCCCGACGCATTGGCTGCCACGTTGACGCGACCGCTCTTCTGCCGCGACCGGCTGCCCGCCGCCCACCGCCCCCGTCGGGCCGCCCGCCCTCCCTCGTGGCGCGCGCCACCGACGCCCCCCCAACCCCCCACACCCGCCGGCTATATAAGCTCAAACCGCGCCGGCCTTCTCCACTCCACCCTACCCACCCCCCTCTTCTACACGCCACCGACGAGAGCCCAGACCGCCGATGTCGTCGAGTGACTCCGACGACGGCCCGAAGCCGGGCGGCGTCTGGCCATCCAGCCTGACCATTGACGACACCAAGGACCTGGCACTGTTCCACCTGATGGTGCCGGCGGCGTCCAAGGTGCCAGGGCCATGGAGGATCGGCGCAAAAGGCATCCCTACCCGCGGCACGCCGGCGACGAGGGCGCAGCTTCACGCCTACGGCGGCCGCTACAACAGAAGGGCCCGACGGACGTTCTGGCGGGGTAAAGACTTCAACATCGTTCTCGGTGCGTTCAGGGACGTCGCGGCCGGTCGCCCCGTCAGAGATATCACGGGCGAGGCCGGTTCTTCTCGCTGCCGCCGCTGCGCCCCACCTGCCCCAGCACCACCAGCGCCCCCTGCGCCGGCGCTGGTCCCCATCCCGCCGGAGCAGGCGGCTCTCGCGCAAGACGACAATCCCGATGACACGCCGGGCCTCCTAGCGGCGTTGGCCGCGTCAGCAGGCAAGGCAGCAGCGGCGGTGGCGCTCGAGGCCGCGTAAGGGACGGCGGCCTTGGCTGCGACGGAGGCGCGGCAGGCGCAGGAGGACAACGATCTCTGGGCCTCTGACAACGACGACTTCGGCGGCGAAGGTGGTATGGCGCCGGTCGTAGACCTCACCAGCAGCAGCGATGAGGAGTAGTTTAGGTTTAGGGTTAAGTTTATATTCCGTTCGAAGTTCTGTAAAATATTTTCAAATATGAATGAACTCGGAATGTTTTATCTGGAAAAAAAAATACTCTTATGTTTGATTTCATGATGTATTGAACTGTCGTGCGATGAACGTTGGAAAAATAAACGAAAATACGCGCATTTGAACATTATGAAACAATAAGTGCTAAAATAAAACTGACCACTTGCATTCATGCATCCGTTTAGTGGAACTGGTCGCTTCGCTCCTCCTACCCGAACGGTCTCAATTTTTGGGTTCATCTGAAGGATGTCGAAAAAAGAGCTTTTTTTATTGATCAAACTCATATAATTA
Organism: Triticum timopheevii; assembly: GCA_963921465.1. Taxonomy (NCBI): domain Eukaryota; kingdom Viridiplantae; phylum Streptophyta; class Magnoliopsida; order Poales; family Poaceae; genus Triticum; species Triticum timopheevii. The sequence continues at coordinate 661,782,093 of OY997266.1, forward strand.
TTAAAAAACACTATTTAATTTAGAATTTATTAAGTATTTTAATTTTAATTTTAAAAAATATTACTCATACTTATTAAAAAATATTGTATTTTGACTTGACACAACTGTCCGGACAAACGCTCTACCCGGACAGTTGTGTAAAGTCAAATCATAAAAGGACATTAATACAGTTTTTTTCGGCGGGCGAGGTGGGACAAAAATTGCGTAGAGTGGCAAAATGGTAAAAAATACGATAGCTGTTAATAAGGTGATTTGACTTTACACTGCCCGGGCAGTGCAAAGTCAAATCACATTATTAAGAGATATTTTATTCACTTTATATATATAAACATATTTCAGATTTTAAATATGGGCCGCTCTGCCTGGGATCTGACATGGCCATGCTTGGGTGCACCAACGCGGCTATTTAAGCCGGTCGGGGTGTCTTTCGGCGGGCGAGGTGGGACTAAACAAGTGCCCCTCCCCCGTCCCCCGGCGTGCTGACCGTCCAACCGCCCCGCGTCATCTGGGGCTGGCCCGCGGGCCGTTACTGTGGGCTACATAAGGCGCGCGAGCCCTCCACTGCTATCGTGAGCCCTCCACCTGGCCCACGTGCCTATTTATATTGGCTTTTGTTTTTTAATTTATATTTGGAAAATATATTTTACTAATGTGTTTGTTTATACTTTATAAAATGCTTATGAAATATAAAAAACCTTGGAATTGTTTATACTTATGTACTTTTATTTATACTTATTAAATTATATTTATGTGATTTACTCTGTCATTTATAAAATGTTCCATAATTATTTAAAACACTTTTAAAGTCGACCATGTTTATAAAATTTGGGTTCACTTGAAGGTGGTATGCCCATCCGACACTCAATCCAAAAATTAAACATATTCGAACACCAAAATCTCGTTGCGTCATGTCTGAAGAGTAATTTACGGTGTTTTCACGGGGAAAATTGTAGAGAATGCATGGAGTGGCAAAAAGCCAGGAAACTTGGCATGCATCCTTTTCATTATGGTATGAAAATTTTTGGGTTCAATTGAGGGAGGTCGAGAAAAAAGTCCCTCAAGACAAGCGCTTCGCTCCTACCCAAACGGCCTCCGTAGAAGGAGGTCAATTTTTTGTCATCTTCAGAATGTCCTCAATTTTTGCAAGTGATTTGGTATGCCCACCCCCACACTTAATCCAAAAATTAATTATGTTCCGACACCAAACGCACGCCGCGTCATGTCCGAGAAGTGATTTACAGTGTTTTCACCGGGAAAATCGTACAAAATGCATGGAGTGGCAAAAGGCCATGAACCTTGGCATCTATGCTTTTCATGATGGTACAAGAGTATGGAAAAAAAATTGGGTTCAATTGAAAGAGGTCGAAAAAAAAGTCCCTCGAGACGGGCGCTTCGCTCCTACCCGAATGGCCTCCCCAGAAGGAGGTCATTTTTTTGTCATCTTCAGAATGGCCTAAATTTTTGCAAGTGAGTTGGTATGCCCACCCCACACTCAATCCAAAAATTAAACGTATTCCGACACCAAACACACATTGCGTCACGTCCGAGGAGTGATTTGCGGTGTTTTCTCCATGAAAATCGTAGAAAAAGCATCAAGTGGCAAAAAGCCAGAAATTTGGCACACATGCTTGTCATGGGGTACTAGAGTATGAAAAAAAAATCAGTCCTGTTAAATGATGTCAAAAAAATTGTAGTCATATTCAGAATGGCCCCAAGTTTTGCAAATGAGTAATTATGACGGTGCATGAGTATAAAATTTTTTGGGTTCATTTCAATGTCGTAGAAAAAAATGTAAAATGTCATGTTAAAAAGTCCATGATCATGGACAGAAGTACTCCCTCCATTCCTAAATATAAGTCTTTTTAGATATTCCACTACAAACTACATACGGATGTATATAGTCATATTTTAGAGTGTAGATTCAATCATTTTGCTTCGTATGTAGTTCATAGAGGAATCTCTAAAAAGACTTATATTTAGGAACGGAGGGAGTACATCACAACAGTGCTGCTAGTCATGCTGTTGTGGAGTGACAGAGCATCACCTGCAGCAGCATTTTGACGTTGTAGAAGAATGAGACTATTTAGATCGGTGACTACGAGCATTGATAAGCAATGTGGGACTAAATAAAACAGTATACAACGTGAAATGTCATCAGTAAGTAATGTGGGACTAAATATAACTGTATATTTTTATTTTGAGACTGTATATAACGTGAAATGTCGGCCGGGCAAAAAAAGGCCCACCCAGCCTTCTATTCGGCAACTGTACCTATTAGGTCCGGCCCAATCAAGCCGTCAAGCTGAGAGGCGAAAGGGCCGCCCTTTCGGGCGAGGTATGACCCAAAGGAGGGTAACAACCGGGCAGACAGTTAACTATGGTAAATCATCTATTTTCTTTAGCAAGGGCATCCCTGACACTGTCCGTGCTGAAGTTAAAAGTTTGCTTCAAGTTCCCAATGAAACGTTGAGTGAGAAGTACCTTGGAATGCCATCTGATGTTGGAAATTCAAAGAATGGGGTCTTTAAATTTTTGAAAGACTGCTTGTGGAGTAAAATACAAGGATGGATTGAAAAAACCTTATCTACGGCGGGCAAGGAGGTTTTGGTTAAGTCGATGGCGTAAGCAGTACCGGTCTTCTCTATGTCATGTTTTAAGCTGCCCCGGGGACTATGTGAACACCTTAACATGCTCATCAGAAAGTTTTGGTGGGATAGCAAGGATGGGCGCCGAAAACCTAGCTGGGTTTCATGGAAGGACATGACATAACCCAAAGCTATGGGAGGCCTGGGTTTCAAAGATTTTGAATTGTTTAATTTGGCGATGCTGGCAAAGCAGGGTTGGAGGATCTTACAAGAGCCGGACTCGCTGACTGCCCGGATTCTGAAGAGTGTCTATTACCCAAACACAACCATATTGCAAGCTCAGTTGGGTACAAAACCTAGCCAAATCTGGAGAGGCATAGTGGAGGGGGTCCAAGTCCTCAAACTGGGACTCATTAAGCGTATTGGCAATGGAAACGATACTGATGTGTGGCTGGATAATTGGATACCTAGAGATGAAATGTTGCGTGCATATGGGAGCAGAGTGGCGAACCCACCTAGGCTCGCTTCGGACTACTTTGATTACACAATGGCTACCTGGGACAAGCATAAGATTGAGCAAGCGTTCATGCCTATGGACGTCCCTGCCATCCTCTCGATCCCGCTCAGTACACGGAACTTTGATGACTACTGGGCATGGCACTTTGAAAGAAACAACATATTCTCTGTTCGGTCGGCGTACAGAATGCTCGTGGCTACGAGGCAGCGAAGGGAGGCTTGGCTCGAGGGCAGAGCGGGCACCTCCAATTCTCGACCTGAAGAATTATCTTGGAAGGCTTTGTGGCGAACACAGGTTCCGGCGAAAGTTCGTATGTTCATGTGGCATTTGGCAAGACAATCCCTCCCTACAGAAGATGTACGAGCACATAGAAACATGGCTGCGACTAGCTCCTGCGGTTTATGCGGCTCTCAGGATTCATGGAGACACTCCCTCCTCGGGTGCTCCATGTACAGATGCGTATGGGCACTGGAGGATGATGAAATTGCATGATAGCCACGCAGGAGCCCAACGCGAACCAGTGGATTTTCACACTTTTGGCAAATTTACAACACGACAAATTTGTTCGAATGATGGTGACACTATGGGCGATATGGACGGCCAGATGCAAGTTCATTCACGAAGGAATCACACAAAGTCCGCAAGCAACACACTCGTTTGTGGCTAGATTTATATCTGAACTGTCAATGATCCAGGTGATGCCCAAGGCGAATTTACAAGGAACCCCTCATGCAGATGGCGTGCCACATGCAAGGGCCTCGGCACCTCCAACTGGTTTCGCGAAAATTCACGTCGACGGTGCAGTTTACAGGGACCGATGCAGATCAGCGGCTGCAGTGTGCCATGATGATGCTGGAAACTATCTCGGAAGCTCAGGTTTTGTTATAGAGGACCAACATGACCCGGCGACACTAGAGGCGATTGCTTGCAGAGAAGCATTAGCCTTGGTTGAAGATCTTCTTCTCCAACGATTTGTTGTATCCTCCGACTGCAAGCAGGTGGTGAGCGACATCCGTAATGGAACCCAGGGCCGTTATGGATCGGTTATCAAAGAAATCAACCTTCGAGCTACTAGTTTTAATTGTAGTTTTATGTTTGAAGGTCGAGCCGTTAATGGCGAGGCCCATAGTCTAGCTAAAGATTCTCTTTTCCTTGGTCGAGGGAGGCACGTTTGGTTACTGAACCCTCATGACCCGGTGTGTATCCCACATCATGTGGACTCTCATCAATAAAGTTTAGCTTTTTCCCTAAAAAAAACAGGCAGAGGCGTGACACGGCGAGTTTCAAAGTGAGCTTGGGTATGTGCACGGACGCCGCTATTTAAGCAGGTCGGGGCGTCCTTCCGCGGGCGAGGTGGAACTAAACTTGCGTCCTCACCCCCGCGCCCCCTTCCCCGGCCCCACCAGCAACGTCAATGGGCCGGCCCACGCGCGTCGTGGAGCGGAAGGCGCACCATCACTGTGCCGGGCCACACACGCCGTCCAACGCATGCTTCTATATATATGAGTTTGTAGTTATAATTTATAACTAGAAAACTCGTATATTTGAGTTATTTTAGTAATAATTTCTAATCCCCTACAAAAGTTATAATTAATGAAATGTTTAATAAATATTCAAAAAACACCATTAAAATTGTATGTATATATAAAGTTTACTATTTTTATGTGATTTTCTTAATCGTTTAAAAATGTTCCATAATTTAAAAAATAATTCAATATGGAATGAATTAAGTATTTTAATTTAAATGTATAATTATGATTTTATTATTTATATTTGTGTTATTTGCTGAGAAAACCCTAGGAAATTCCTAAGGTGTCGAAAAATTATAGAAACTTGCACACATGATGCCCCTGGTGATGCGGGTGTGTGGAAAAAGTTTGGGGTCATCTGGCGCAGTCAGAAAAAAAAATCACACTTCAGACTTGCCCTCCTGCATATCGGATCGGTGTTGGTTATACAGATGCTACAAGGGGGCATACATGAAATGACGCCCAATTTTGTCACCGTGTGGGCGTGCCCAACGTAGCCTCCCACGCAAAACTAGAACTAATTTGGACACCAAACGCATGTTGCGTCACGACCGGTCACTGTTTTAGTGGTTTTTCGCCGAGAAAACCATAGGAAATTTCTACGGTGTCAAAAAATAATAAAAACTTGCGCACTTGATGTTGTGATACGGGTGTATGGAAAAAGTGTGGGGTCACCTGGCGGAGTCAGAAAAAAATCACACTTCAGAGATGCCCAATTTTGCCAGCGTGTCTGCGTGTGGACGTGCCCAACATAGCCTTCTACGCAAGACTAGAATGAATTCAGACACCAAACACACATTGCATCAAGACCGGTCACTGTTTTAGTGGTTTTTCACCGAGAAAACCCTAGGAAATTCCTACGGTGACGAAAAATTATAAAAAAAATGCACGCATGATGCCCCTGGTGATGCGGGTCTGTGGAAAAAGTCTGGGGTCATCTGGCGGAGTAAAGAAATCACACTTCGGACTTTCCCTCCTTCATATCCGATCAGTGCTGGTTGCATAGGTGCTACATGGCGGCATGCATGAAATGACGCCCAATTTTGCCAGCGCGTGGGCATGCCCAACGTAGTCTCCCACACAAGACTGGAACAAATTCAGACACAAAACGAAAGTTGCGTCATGACCGGTCACTGTTTTAGTGGTTTTTCACCAAGAAAACCCTAGGGAATTGCTGTGGTGTCGAAAAATTATAAAGGCTTGCACGCATGATGCCCCTAGTGACGCGGGTGTGTGGAATAAGTTTGGGGTCATCTTGCGAAGTCAAAAAAAAAATCACACTTCGGACTTGCCCTCAGTAGTAGAAAAAAGATCTAATGTGAGACACATTAGTGCCGGTTTGTTTTTCAGCCGGCACTAATGTGTACATTAGTGCCTGTTCCATCGGCTAGCCGGCCGCTGTCATTAGTACCGGTTCGTGGTGAACCTTTAGTACCGGTTCGTGCCACGAACCGGTACTAAAGAGAGTGGTGGCAGGATGTTGTCAGTCTGGCCCCCCCAGCACCTTTAGTACCGGTTCGTGGCACGAACTGGTACTAAAGGTCGTCGTACATAAACCCTTCGTCCACCCGAGCTCCTCTGTTCTTCCCCTTTCCCCTCACTTCCTCTGTTCTTCCCCTCTCTTCCTCGAGCTCATCACAAATTTTGCCCAAAATTTGTCAAGATTTGAAGGCCCCCATCCATTCAAATGATCACAAAGGTTAGCAACTTTTTCCTTTCATCTCTCATTGCTAGATTAGCTCTTGCAATGCTTTGTATAGTGATTCATTTGTGAGTTTAGTAATTTGGAAGGAATTATATGTGCTAGTATTTGATTTATATGCAATTTGAGGTCAAAAATAACACTTAGTTTGCATATGTAGGTGTTGTTTACTTAGTGCCTTCTAAATCTCCGTCGTAACCACCGTCAATCGCCCGCACCGTCCCGTCTCCGGCACAACCTTGTGGTGAGGCTCTTGTTCATGAATGTTTTACATTACCAAATTGATGTTTGTGTAATTTGGATATATACTCGTATAATTATCTTACCCGTACGTTGTTTGTTATACATAGTGCCATGGTTTTGATATCCATCCCCGTCGGCCCTCGTCCTTGTTATGATTCGGATGTGGTATATTCTCTTTTAAAACTAGTTGTTGCATTTCGTGTTTATGACAATTATGCCCATCAAGTTGACATAGATATTTTTATCTAGGAGGTATGTGAACCGGAAATTCCGACCGACCCTATTGTCGAGAGGTTAAATTTAGTTGAAAGAGAAAACGAGTATTTGAAAGAAAAATTGAAAAGAATTGAGGGGGAGAAGATGGAATTGGAGTTGCATGGTGCCGATGTCGTCGATGATCACAAGATCAAGATGGAGAAAATGCGGTTGAAGATTAGAAAGATTAGAAAATATGCCATTGATAGTCTGGCTTGGTATCATTATGCTGTTGGATCAATTGTTACCTTAGTTGCGATCTTGATCGCATTTTTTGTTGCATTTAAATTCTTTAGCTAGAGAGTTATTTGTATGTTGCATTTAATTAAGTGTTGTATATGACCTTTATTTATGAACTTGTATTAGTTTGGTCTGTTCGGTGTTGTCTATAATGAAGATATGAGCCCACAATGGATGTATGATGACCGATGCTCTCCCGGGTTCATTAATGGCGTGCATACTTTTCTGCTTGCCGCTGAGGCAAACAAGCGGGCGGATGGTTTTATGCCTTGTCCATGTGCTGGCTGTAAGAATGGTCACAATTACTCTATGTCAAGAACCATTCACGTCCACCTATTTGAGTCTGGTTTTATGCCCCACTATAATGTTTCGACTAAGCACGGAGAAAGAGGGGTTATGATGGAAGATAATAAAGAAGAAGAGGACGATGACATCTATCCTGGTCATGGGTTCCCTGAATATGATGATACAACAATGGAGGAAGAAGCTAAGCCGGCAATGCGGGAAGAAGCTGAAGAAGAGGCATCAGATGAGCCCGCTGATGATCTAGGTCGGGCCATTGCCGATTCAAAGAGAAACTGCGCAAGTGATTTGGAGAGGAAGAAGTTGCAGCGCATGTTAGAGGATCACAAGAAATTGTTGTACCCGAATTGCAAAGCTGACAAAAAAAAGTTGGGTACCACACTGAAATTGCTGCAATGGAAGGCAGAGAGTGGTGTATATGGCAAGGGATTTGGAAAGTTGCTGGTAATGATAAAGAATATGCTTCCAAAGGACAACGAATTGCCCGAGAGTACGTATGAAGCAAAGAAGGCTGTCTGCCCTCTAGGGTTAGAGGTGCAAAAGATACATGCATGCCCTAATGACTACATCCTCTACCGCGGTGCGTACGAGGATTTGAACGCTTGCCCGGTATGCGGTGCATTGCATTAAAAGATCAGTCGCGATGAACCTGGTGATGTCGAGGGCGAGCGCCCCAGGAAGAAGATTCCTGCCAAGGTGATCTGGTATGCTCCTATAATACCACGGTGAAATGTTTGTTCCAAAACAAAGAGCATGCGAAGGCGATGCGGTGGCACAGGGAAGACCGTAAGAAAGACAGAAAGTGGAGAGTACCCGCTGACGGTTCGCAGTGGAGTAAAATCGAGAGAAAGTACAGGGAGGACTTTGCAGGTGACCCAAGCAACGTATGGTTTGGTCTAAGCGCAGATGGCATTAATCCTTTTGGGGAGCAGAGCAGCAACCATAGCACGTGGCATGTGACTCTATGTTTGTATAACCTTCCTCCTTGGTTGTGCATGAAGCGGAAGTTCATTATGATGCCAGTGCTCATCCAAGGCCCTAAGCAACCCGGCAACGACATTGATGTGTACGTAAGGCCATTAGTTGAAGAACTTTTACAGCTGTGGAATGGAACAGGTGTACGTGCGTGGGATGAGCACGGACAGGAAGAATTTGACCTAAAGGTGTTGCTGTTCGTGACCATCAATGATTGGCCTGCTCTTAGTAACCTTTCAGGACAGATAAATAAGGGATACCGCGGATGCACGCACTGTTTGGATGATACTGACAGTATATATTTGGAGAGTTGTAGGAATAATGTGTAGCTGGGACATCGTCGATTTCTTCCGAGCTGGCATCCCATAAGAAAGAAAGGCAAGCATTTCAAAGGTGAGGCGGATCACCGGACGAAGCCTCGCCACTGTACTAGTGCTGATGTACATGATATGGTCAAGGATTTGAAGGTAATCTTTGGAAAGGGTCTTCGCGGACAACCTGTTCCGAAGGACGCTGACGGACACACGCCCATGTGGAAGAAGAAATCTATATTTTGGGACCTACACTATTGGAAAGACCTAGAGGTCTTCTCCTCAATCGACGTGATGCACGTGTGACCCTGCTTGGCTTCTTGGGCGTGTATGGGAAGACAAAAGATACACCAGTGGCACGGGAGGACTAGCAACGTATGCACGGAAAAGACGGCATACATCAGGGTCAGGCCAGCTACGCTCTTACCAAAGAAGAGAAGGAAATCTTCTTTGAATGCCTGCTCAGCATGAAGGTACCTTATGGCTTCTCGTCGAATATAAAGGGAGTAATAAATATGGCAGAGAAAAAGTTCTAGAACCTAAAGTCTCATGACTGCCATGTGATTATGACGCAACCGCTTCCGGTTGCATTGAGGGGGCTTCTACCGGAAAACGTTCGATTAGCCATTGTGAAGCTATGTGCATTCCTCAATGCAATCTCTCAGAAAGTAATCCATCCAGAAATCATACCAAGGTTGCAGAATGATTTAGTGCAATGTCTTGTCAGTTTCGAGTTGGTGTTCCCACTATCCTTCTTCAACATCATGACGCACGTCCTAATTCACCTTTGCAAAGAGATTAATGTTTTGGGTTCTGTATTTCTACACAACATGTTCCCCTTTGAGAGGTTCATGGGAGTCTTGAAGAAATATGTTCATAACCGTGCTAGGCCAGATGGAAGCATTGCGAAGGGCCATGAAAATGAGGAGGTCATTGAGTTTTGTATTGACTTTATTCCTGACCTTAAGCCGATTGGTGTTCCTGAATCGCGGCATAAGGGCAGACTGGATGGAAAAGGCACGCTATGAGGGGATCAAATAATATGTATGGACGGGCATTCTCTCACTGAAGCACACTACGCAGTTCTACAGAATTCCTCCTTGGTGGCTCCGTATATGGAGGAACACAAGAATTTTCTACACTCCAAACACCCGGAGAAGTCTGACGACTGGATTACACGTGAACAAACGAGGACTTTCGCCAGTTGGTTGCAGAAACGTGCCATGCATGATGGCGATATTGAAGATAACTTGTACTTGCAATCCCAGTTACCATCTTCGAATATAATGACTTTCAAAGGGTACTAGATAAATGGGAATACATTTTACACGATCGCCCAAGATAAGAACAGCACCAACCAAAACAGTGGTGTCCGCTTTGATGCAACAACCAACACGGGAAAGGAAACATATTATGGTTACATAGAGGACATATGGGAATTTAACTATGGAGGTGGTTTGAAGGTCCCTTTGTTTCGGTGCAAATGGGTCAATATGACACGAGGCGGGGTAACGGAAGACCCACAGTACGGAATGACAACAGTGGATCTCAACAATCTTGCGTATGCAGACGAACCATTCGTCCTAGCCAATGATGTGGCGCAGGTTTTTTATGTGAAAGACACGTCTACCAGGCCGAGAAAAAGAAAAGATAAGGAAGCGAATGGATCATACGACGAGCCAAAGCGCCACATAGTTCTTTCAGGGAAAAAACATTGTGGGAGTGGATGACAAGACAGACATGTCAGAAGATTATGAAAAGTTTGATGACAACTCAAAAATAAATAAAACAAAAATAAATAAATAAAAAAAATAAGAAAATAAAAAATCCCGCCTAATGGGCCAGAGCGGCCTGCATACGACTAGAAACACATCATTTTGTTGGGCCAGGATGCAGGCCCGCAATGGCCCAGTATGCCCACAGGGCAGCACAGAACAGTTAGGCCCAGTAGGCCTGCTTTGGAGAGGAGCTCGATAGAGCTACCGCACTAGGGCTTATAAACCAGTGTGGACGCCCCTCGGCTAGCGAGGTGGGACTAAACTTGCTGCACGAACCTGCGCCAGCACACACCTTTAGTACCGGGTCGTGGCGACAACCGGTACTAAAGGGGGGTCTTTAGTACCGGTTGGAGCCACCACCCGATACAAAAGGGGGGGCGATTCCCGCCGCTCGTCCTGGCCAAAACAGACCTTTAGTACCGGTTGGTGGCTCCTACAGGTACTAAAAGTGCCTTGTATATAAGAAACTGCTTCAAAAAAATTCATTTCTCATCTCTCCCACTGCTTCTTTCTCCTCTACCCCGTCGCCGCCGCCCCTCGTAGCCGCCCCCGTCACCGTCCCCGTCGCTGTCGCCGCACCGGACGTCCCCGCCCCTCGTCGCCGCTCCCGTCGTCGTCCCTGCCCTGGACGTCCCCGTCCCCGGCGTCCCCGGCCGTCCCCGTCCCCGTCGTCGTCCCCGTCGTCGCCTCGCCCCGCCCCGTCGCCGCGCCTCGCCCCGTCATTGCCGCCCTGTCCCGTTGCCCCGTTGTCGCCGCCCCGTCCCGTTGCCCCGTCGTCTCCTTGCCGGTGAGCTCATGCCCCGGCCGCCATGTCCACTCACACACACACACACACACACTAGTTTTTTTGTTATAAATTTTACTTATAGAAATTTTCTGTTTTTCAGTTATAGAAATATCTATAGAAATGTTAGAAATTTTTCTGTTTTTTAGTTATAGAAATATTAGAAATGTTAGTTATATATATATAAATGTTATAATTTTTTTTTCTGTTTTTTAGTTATAGACATATTTATTGAAATGTTAGCAATTTTTCTGTTTTTTAGTTATAGAAATATGAGGAATGTTAGTTATATAATCAGAAGTGTTAGAAATTTTAGAATTAGTTTTAGTTAGATGAATTAGATTAAAGTCAAATTGTTAGAATTTGCATATAGAATTTTAGTTATCACAATCCACTCATTTAAAAAATGTTACTTTTTCGGGCATATAGTATTTGTTCTCGACGATGCCCGGTCCGCATCGTCGCTGTCGACCCGTTCACGACGACGTCATGCTTCAAAGGATCAATGTCCGGGACTGGGCTCCGCCGGGCTGGCACTGGAAGGGGCGGGCCGCTTGGTGAGGAACCCGGCCTCGGGTCCCGTCGTCGACCCTGATCTCCTTTGGTGGCGTTCCTGTGGGCCACATTCGGTGCAGAGGCAGCCGACCCCGCCGGAGGTGGTGCGTCGCCGTGTCAGGGAGGAAGACGAGCACGTCCATCGCTACATGGCTGCTATGGACGACGTCAGGTTCTCCACTACTTGGCAGGTTCTTTGGGCAGATGACCGGAGATATGATCCTGTGATGGTTCCTTATCTTTGGGTGTCCACCGCTCGTGCCCCAGGAACCGCGAGTGGCGCCCTAGATTCTTCTGTAGTACTTGATCTATATTAGGTACCTAGCTAGTGATGTATTCGATATATAATATTCGAGACGATGTATTCAAGATTATATATATTATTCGAGCCGATGATGTACTATATGATTCAATTTTTCCTTATTGATTGCATCCATGCATTGTAATTTGAATACTAAATTGTTTTATATTTCTTTTGTATTAGTTAAGTAAAAGCTATGGCGGACAATAGCGCCAGAGAGAGAGAGAAGAGGATTTGTTTGACATCATACGCAGCCCTCGCAGGCTAGATGATCTGAATGAACCAGATGACGGCTCCCAATATCTGAACAATACCGGAGAGGGTGATGAAAAGATATTCGATCTCGACAACCGAGCTGATGAAGTCATGAACTATGATTTTGATTATGATGACACAAACAATGTTTATGATGACACAAAGAATGCTGATCTTCAAATAACAAAGACTACTGGCAAGGTATATATTTATATAAGCAGGCATCTGGTGATCATCACATGTTTTATTTTATTTGAAGATATATTAACGAATCGATCTTTCTTCTTTCAGCCCTCCGGATCGAGCAAATCTTCTTCTACAGACAGCAAGACAAAGCGAGGCCCGGGCAAAAAGTTGAAGGACGGTGTAAAGTACAACATTGACTCCGTCAAACCTAATGGTGAACCCCGATAGCCTAAGAACATTGCGAACAAGTGGACTCGTCAGTGCGGAGTTCTTGTGAAGGACATACTCCCGATCTCCATTCAAGAATGGAAAGAGCCAAAAACTAAACGTCTAGGTGTTACTTGGGTCGACGACAGAGCAAAAAAAAAAACCTTTGGGATTCTCTAATGGAACATTTCACCCTACCAGATTATTTCACTAAAAAAGATGTGGACAAAGTCAAGGGCGCTGCTCTTAAGAAGATGGCAATTGCATTCAACAGCCACAAGAAAACTGTATGGGCCAACTACCTCGCTGCAGAAAGGAAGACTCCAGAATTCACGGGAACACTGGAGAAGCAAAGAGAACACTGGGACGATTTCGTGAAATTCAAGGATTCGGAAATATCTAAGGAACGGTCAATAAAAAACAAGGCCAATGCCACAAAAAAGACGCAGTTCCATAGGCTGGGTCCAGGTGGGTACACGGTGGGAATGCCTAAGTGGGATAAGTCTGAGAAAGAGATGGAGGATGCAGGGGTCACTCCGATTACTAGGAGCTCCCCCCCCAGGTGCAAAACTTGGTTCTATGTGCATGGGGGGGGGGGGCGTTGGAACCGAAGACCGGCCTGGTTTCGCAGAAGGCAAGTCTAAAAGGAGCCGAACAAAAGATACTTGACACAATAGAAGAAGCTCCAGCGGTGGTGTTCACACCCAACAGAGAGAACGACGAGCTTACGCGCGCCCTGGGAAATCCTGAACACCCGAGAAGAACACGAGGCATGGGCGTTATTCCCTGGTATGAGGGCTTTTCGGACTGGGACGACGACTACAAGTCCCATGCAAGAAAGAAGATGGAGGAGGAGAAGAAGAGGAAGCTGGAGGAGGAGTAGAGGAAGCAGGACACGGAACGCCTTCAAGGCCTAGAAGCAAGGCACGCGGACTTGGCACTCAAATTCCAGCAGCAGTAGCAGCAGATCGACTCACTTAGCCAGGAAAGGGGGTCTCAGCAGCGGCAGCGGCAAGCGGATGATCGTCCATCATTGGATAGCACCGTCCCATCCATGCCGAGAAGCAGCGTTGGTTCTGCCCCGGGCGACACACAGCTGCTGGATACATACCCTGTGGATGACATAATAGAGAACACTAACTGTGAGCTACACTCCAAAATGAAGAACATATCCATGAAGGTGGCGGACGGCGTTGCTTTCACAATTACCCCCAAAGCAACCTTCCATTGCATCCCTATTCCAGAGGGCTATGCTCGTGTCATGGTTGATGAAGTGGTGGAGCCATATTCGATGCTAGCACTTGAAATTGCTGGAGGTGACAGCGAGCGCACACTGGGAGAGGCCGTACATCGTGTCATCCTATGGAGAAAGGATTGCATCATCTTTCCAAGTGCACCGACACCGCGTCGTCTGCCGACTCCTCCTCGAAGTCCGCCACCGAGTCAGCAGACTCCCGCTCCTCCAAGTCCACGAACGCGTGAGCCGACTCCTCCTCGAAGTCCGCCACCGAGTCAGTAGACTCCCGCTCCTCCAAGTCCACAAACGCGTGAGCCGACTCCTCCTCGAAGTCCGCCACCTCCTCCAAGTCCCCGAACGCGTGAGCAGACTCCTGCTTCATGTCCGGCACAGCATCAAGCCACTCCTCCTGCTTCAAGTCCAGCACAGCGTCAACCACGTCAGCCGTCTCCGCCGTCTCAGCAATCGCAGAAGAGACACGCCGCAGCTATGGTGCATAGCGGTACGAGTCGAGGTAGTACAGGAAGTATAGGCGGAGACAATCGATGTAAATATGGTCCAAGCCTCGCTCCTCTTCCTCAGAGGCCTTACGACATGACCGAGGAGAAAAACGCAACCATAGTGCACCAGCTCCCAAGCCTGTTGACTCAGACTATGAGCGCCAAATCAGGAAGCTACATGGAGCACTACTACAAAAGGAAGCGAGCTCGAGCTCGAGCCAACAGGCAGTTGGCAAAAAATGCGGGAAAACCGTTCCCCAGCTGGGAGAACAGGCGGCGCAAGCGATCCCCCCGCTTGTTGTGCCAACAACACATGAGAGGAGTATGCGCGCCCAATGTTATTGTGGGCAAATCGTTAGCGTTCCCCAGCAGGGCGATGTGGTAATAACGGAGGAGCATATAATGCAGGCTGAAATGCTCAAGATCTCTGTTGGACAACTCCTCGAAATCGAGCCCATGTCTCCGCTTAGAGAATCGGATATAAAATAGAAATATGTCCAGGGCCAACCTTTGGTCGAGGCAGACAAGGTCAAGAACCTCCCAACGAGAATGTATGAATTGCATCAATGGTACATGAACATTACCAAGATTTCCAATCGAGAGTCCCTCATTGTGAATGTCAAGCATGAGCATTACTACAATGAGAAAGCTCTGGCCGTTGAGTATTCAGAACTATTTCAGTTATACAATCAAGACGCACTCAACAAGTCTATCGTCAGTTGCTATTGTCTGTAAGTGATTACTTTCTATAATTTAAGTCTCAAGCTAGCTATGTAGTGATAATTTTGATCAATCATTACATGTAATTATCCTCACTATATTCTCTTCTGTGGTATTATATGCAGGATGAAGATGTATGAAATGAAAAAATCTAGACGCTATGGCATTGGGTTCATTGACCCAAATACCATTAATGAGTACATATGGAAGCTTCCAATTTATCAAGCAGGTGTAGAGGAAAGCATGCTAGAGTTCTTAAAGCGCCTCAATACCAATGAAGATATACTACTTCCTTACAACTTCATGTGAGTCACACTGTCTTGTAATACAAATTCAGTTTTTTCTTACTAGCTAGCTAGATGTTAATAATTAAGTGTATACGGTTTATGGTAGTTGATTAATTTTATGCACCTGCCCGCTTAATTAAGACATGCAAGCGTGTGCACATGCAGTTTCCAGTGGATCTTGTTAGACATTAAAGTTGAGGAAGGAAGAGTTGAATTATTGGACTCACTAGTTAAAGAAGATAAAGAATACACCATCGTGAAGGGGATAGTCAACAGGTAATTTCAATCATTATTAATTATATCTTGGCCTATTATTAGTTCGTCATTTCCTGATATGAACTATTTAATAACCCCTTTATTAATTTTTTTTGCCAGCGGGCAGGGCATGGGCAAAGTTCATCAAGGTGACTCCAGGAAAATGGGCAAAAAAGTTGTTTTGACATCGACCAAAGGTAAGTAATTAAGTAGTACTAGCTAGCTACCATCTCTTTAATTCTTGTTTCAATATCATTAATTAATTATCATGCTTGATTAATCATTATCTGATTCAATTTCATTCTCGTAAAGGCCCTGAAGCAGGCATCAGGGAATGATCTGTGTGCATTCTACGTTTCCGAGAATATTCGCATGATGGCGTACGAAAGGAGCAGATCTGATAGACAGGACTGGGTACGTTTGTCAGAACACTATTCACACCATTATCGATATCTAGTCACACAACTAATACACATACATATTGATCTACTTCTTAATAGTTCAGAGAGGTGCGGGATAAGCTCCTACCAGCGGACCACATACTAGCACTTCAAGAGGAAATAGCCGGATTTTTGCTCGACCGGGTCGTAGATCCCAAAGGAGAATACTATTACCCGCTACCGCCCCCATGAACCACTTGTCATCGTGCTTCAGAGGCACCAAGGCAACATGTAGGAGAAATTGTATATGTATATACATGTGTATGTGTGAACAATTAATGGTGTTGGTTGTGAGACATTCGATGATATATATATATATATATATATATATATATATATATATATATATGTATGTATATATATATATATATGTATATATATATATATATATATACGGTTCTACGTACGAGAAAATCTATTTATATATATCCATAACGTGTACAATTTGTAGTATCGTGAAATACTAGCAAACAAAAAAATAGAATGGAAAATAAAGCCAACCCCCCCCCCCCCCAAACATTTAGTACCGGTTGGTGTTACCAACCGGTACTAATGTCCTACGCGCACCCGGGCCTGGCTCGTGCCACGTGGTGACACTTTAGTGCCGGTTCGTGACAAACCAAGGGGGGGGGGGCCTTTAGTCCCCGCTCTTTAGTGCTAGTTGCCGAACCGGCACTAAAGGCCGTTACGAACCGACACTAAAGGCCATTTCTGCACTACTCCTTCATATCCGATCAGTGCTGGTTGTACAGATGCTACAAGGTGGCATGCATGAAATGACGCCCAATTTTGCCAGCGTGTAGACGTGCCCAACATAGCCTTCCACACAAGATTGCAAAGTATTCGGACACCAAACGCATGTTGCGTCACGACCGGTCACTGTTTTAGTGGGTTTTCGCCAAGAAAACCCTTGGAAATTCCTATGATGTCAAAAAATTAAAAAAACTTGCACGCTTGATGCCCCTAGTGATGCGGGTGTGTGGAAAAAGTTTGGGGTCATCTGGCGGAGTCAGAGAAAAAATCACACGTTTCTCTCCTTCATATCCGATTAGTGCTGGTTGCACAGGTGCTACAAGGTGGCATGCATGAAATGACCCCCAATTTTGCCAGTGTGTGGACGTGCCCAACATAGCCTTCCACGCAAGACTGGAATGAATTCGGACACCAAACGCACGTTGCATCATGACTGGTCACTATTCTAGTGGTTTTTCGCCAAGAAAACCGTAGGAAATTCCTACTTTGTTGAAAATTATAAGAACTTGCACGCACGATGCCCCTAGTAATGCGGGTGTGTGGAAAAAGTTTGGGGTCATCTGGCGGAGTCAGAAAAAAAACGGATGGATATTTTCCATCGTTAAAAAAACATCAGACATTGTTGCTCTATTTCTGAAGAATATGCATGATCCTTGTGAGCCTTCGCACGCTTGATGACCCACAAGTGTAGGGGATCTATCGTAGTCCTTTCTATAAGTAAGAGTGTCGAATCCAATGAGGAGCAGAAGGAAATGACAAGCGGTTTTCCGTAAGGTATTCTCTGCAAGCACTGAAATTGTAGGTAACAGGTAGTTTTTTGATAAGATAATTTGTAACGGGTACAAGCAATAAAAGTAAATAAGGTGCAGCAAGGTGGCCCAATCCTTTTTTTAGGAAAGGACAAGCCTGGACAAGTTCTTATAATGAGAAAAGCGCTCCCGAGGACACATGGGAATTATCATCAAGCTAGTTTTCATCACGCTCATATGATTTGCGTTCGTTACGTTGATAATTTGATATGTGGGTGGACCGGTGCTTGGGTACTGAACTTTCTTGGACAAGCATTCCACTTATGATTAACCCCTATTGCACGCATTTACAACTACAAAAGAAGTATTAAGGTAAACCTAACCATAGCATGAAACATATGGATCTAAATCAGCCCCTTACGAAGCAACTTATAAACTAGGGTTTAAGCTTCTGTCACTCTAGCAACCCATCATCTACTTATTATTTCCCAATGCCTTCCTCTAGGCCCAAATAATGGTGAAGTGTCATGTAGTCGATGTTCACATAACACCAATAGAGGAGAGACAACATACATCTCATTAAAATATCGAACGAATACCAAATTCACATGACTACTAATAGCAAGACTTCACCCATGTCCTCAGGAACAAATGTAACTACTCACAAAGCATATTCATGTTCATAATCAGAGGGGTATTAATATGCATTAAGGATCTGAACATATGATCTTCCACCAAAAAAACCAACTAGCGTCAACTACAGGGAGTAATCAACAATTCTAGCAACCCACAGGTACCAATATGAGGTTTTGGTACAAAGATTGGATACAGGAGATGTACTACGGTTTGAGAGGAGATGGTGCCGGTGAAGATGTTGATGGAGATTGACCCTCTCCTGATGAGAGGATCGTTGGTGATGATGATGGTGATGATTTCCCCCTCCCGGAGGGATTTTTCCACGGCAGAACAGCTCCACCGGAGCCCTAGATTGGTTCCACCAAGATTCCACCTCATGGCGGCGAAGTTTCGTCCCGTAAGCTTGCTTATGATTTTTTTTCCAGGGTAAAAGACGTCATATAGCAGAAGATGGGCACCGGAGGGCTGCCAGGTGGCCCACGAGGCAGGGGGCGTGCCCAGGGTGTAGGGTGCGCCCCCACCCTCATGGGTGGTGGGTTGGCCCCCTCAGGTATTTCTTCCGATGAATATTTTTTATTAATTCCCAAAATGACTTTCGTGGAGTTTCAGGACTTTTGGAGCTGTGCAGAATAGGTCTCCAATATTTGCTCCTTTTCCATCCCAGAATCCCAGCTGCCGGCATTCTCCCTCTTTATGTACACCTTGTAAAATAAGAGAGAATAGCCATAAGTATTGTGACATAACGTGTAATAACAGCCCATAATGCAATAAATATCAATATAAAAGCATGATGCAAAATGGACGTATCAACTCCCCCAAGCTTAGACCTCGCTTGTCCTCAAGCGGAAGCCGATATCGAAAAATATGTCCACATGTTTAGAAATAAAGGTGTCGATAAAATAAAATACGGACATGAGGGCATCATGATCATTCGTATAACAACAACATATATATGTTTTGTCATATGATTTCTTATGCTCAAGTAACAATCTATTCACAATGTCAAGTATGATTCATAAAGTTCATTGAGAACTAGCAAACTATGATCTCGGTCATTGAAGCAATTGCAATTTATCACAACATAGGAAAGAGTCAACACAAGAGCTTTTTAGCAAGTCCACATACTCAACTATCATTTAGTCTTTCACAACTGCTAACACTCACACAATACTTATAGTTATGGAGTTTAAATTGGACACAGAGAAAGATAGGGGCTTATAGTGTTGCCTCCCAACCTTTTAACTAAAGGGTAATGTCAACAATAATAGTTCATGCTAACTTACATCCAATTGGACATATATATAGTACTAGGAAAAGGCTAATTAGTGGCGCACCTGTTTTGGCCATTAATGGCGCACTACAGGTGCGCCACTATCATCACGCCACTAGTAATTTTTAGTAATGGCGCACCTATAGTGCGCCATTACTGTCACAGATATTAATGGCGCACCTATAGTGCGCCATTACTATGCCTAGAGGTGCGCCATTACTATCTGAGTTAGTAATGGCGCACCACATAGAAGTGTGCCATTACTAACAAATTGTTTTCATTTTTTTTTCAATTTTTTTTCATTTTTTTAATCTCGGGTCACTATGGCTTAATCTCAATTCCATATGCTTAATCTCAAGTCAAATCACACTCTATGGTCAAACTTCCTGAAAGGTCACCCATCCTCACACTACTCCAGCCCAAGCATGCTTAACTTCAAAGTTCTATCCAACCCCAGCACCAGCTCACTTAACAGGCACTTGTTAATATATCTAGCATATCAATCCTATTAAACCTTGTTGATGTCTAGGACTTTGTTCATGTTCATGAGTGTGCTGAAATTTTGAAAAAATATTTCAAACTTCCGTTCATATTACGTATCATATTTTGAACATTTTTTCTAAACAAAAAATTTGATACTATTTTTTTTTCTGTTACTAGTGGCGCACCTAGCAAATGGTGCGCCACTACTAAGTTTGAATTTTTTTCCATTTTCCCCTCTAGATCTTAAAAGCCCCATATCTTTTATTCTGTTAGGTTTTTGGGGATCCTAAAAATCTTCAACAACGTTTCCCCGGTTGAATTTGGATGTAACTTTTAGAGTAGATGACTTTTCATATAAAAAACTTTTTAATCCGAGTTCGTATGCAAAAGTTATGCCCATTTTACAAATTCCAGAGAGATTTTGCAAATAAAGTCGAAATTCATATTTGTAAATTTTCCCAACAACTAGACCACATATCACATGGGAAACTTATTTACTTTATTTTTTTGACATTTCCATCATTTTCTTTTATTTTTTTTAAAACTGAAAAGGCGGTCCTGGAGGGGGGGGGGGGGTGCATTCGGTGGAATTTTTGGTCAAAGTTAGTAATGGCGCACCGTGGGTGTGGTGCGCCATTACTAGTTAAACTAGTAATAGCGCACAATCCCGAGGTGCGCCATTACTAGTTTTGAAAAAAATTTGTTAGTAGTGGCGCACCGAGGGTGTGGTGCGCCATTACTAGTTAAAACTAGTAATGGCGCACGATCCCCTGGTGCGCCATTACTAGTTTTAAAAAAAAATTAAAAAAATTTGTTAGTAGTGGTGCACCGAGGGTGCGGTACGTCATTACTACTTAAAACTAGTAATGACGCACTATCCCCTAGTGCGCCATTACTAGTTATGAAAAAAAAGAAAAAAAATTGTTAGTATTGGCGCACCGTGGATGTGGTGTGCCATTACTATTTGGAGTTTAATGACGTACCTATATATGGTGCCGCCATTGCTATATAGCAGTGGCGCACCACATACGTGGTGCGCCATTAATGTCCATATTAGCTATAGCCGTTTTTCTAGTAGTAATATGAGGATCTTTCCAACACGAGGTGCTTACCAAAGGATAAAATATAAAAAAGGAAAGGTGAAGAACACCCTAACTCTTGCATAATGTAAAAGATAGGCCCTTCGCAGAGCAAAGCAGAGGTTGTCATGTGCTTTTAGGGTTGGATGCACGAAATATTAATGCAAAAGAACGTCACTTTATATTGCCACTTTGTGATATGAACATTTATTATGTAGTCCGTCGCTTTTATTTCTTCCATATCACAAGATCGTGTAAAGCTTATTTTCTCCACACTAATAAGTCATATATATTTAGAGAGCAATTTTTATTACATGCGACATGACAACTTACTTGAAGGATCTTACTCAATCCATAGTAAGTATGGTGGACTCTCATGGCAAAACTGGGTTTAAGGATATTTGGAAGCACAAGTAGTATCTCTACTTGGTGCAAGGAATTTGGCTAGCATGAGCGGGAAAGGCAAGCTCAACATGTTGGACGATCCATGACAATATACTTTAACTAAGATGTGAGAAAACATAACCCATTACGTTGTCTTCCTTTTCCAACATCAACTCTTTAGCATGTCATATTTTAATGAGTGCTCACAATCATAAAAGATGTCCAAGATAGTGTACTTATATATGAGAACCTCTCTTTCTTTATTACTTCTTATTAATTGCAACGATGACCAAAACTATGTTTGCCAACTCTCAACAACTTTTAACAATCATACTCTCTATATGTGAAGTCATTACTTTCCATAAGATCAAATTGGTCTCCTTTATTTCTTTTTGTTCTTTTATTTCCTCAAGATCATAGCAAGATAGCAAAGCCCTTGACTCAACACTAATCTTTATATAGCTCATGGACTCGATTATATAGAGGGATCACAAAGCAAAACTCAAAACTAATTCATACCAAAACTTTATTCTACTAGATCAAGATATTACCAAAATGATTGAACTAAATAAAACGGTAAAGACAGGAGTGTGATGGTGATACGATACCGGGGCACCTCCCCCAAGCGTGGCAGTTGCCAAGGGGAGTGCCCATACCCATGTGATTATGTCTCCTTCTTCGGAGTTGGTGGTGTGATCTTCTTGGCGATGATGCCCCTCAGGATACGATTCTCCTCCTCGAGCTTATTGACTTGTTGCTTGAGGTCCATATTTTCCTTGCAGAGCTTGCCCGTGACGGATAAAGCTCCTTTCACCCAAGGATGTTGCATAGCTGCTGGAGAACAAGTGACACTCTTTTTCATATTTTCATAAGAAGGAAATTTAACATTGGGAGGGATGACCGAGTTCGGAATGGTTGAGCTCTGTAGTTCCCCCATCGTGAATCCGTCTTCGAAACGAGAGGTAACTTCTTGGTCCTCCTCCATGGCATCTATCCTTTTTAAATCGTCCTCCATCTCATCCTCCCTTCATGGCCCAAAGTGATTAGCATTGCTGTTTGCTCTTGGAAAATGCGTCGGGTGAGACACCCACTCCCCGACTGACTCTTGAGAAGACATCTTGCTCTAAATCTGCGACAGAAACAGCTCGAAACAAAAATAGAGGATTTTTGCATGATACGGTGGTCAAAACCTTCGGGAGATTATATAATGAATTTTTACCAACCAAAAGAAGTATTGTGCAAGAAAACGGAGTCCGGAGAGCACACGAGGTGCCCACGAGGCAGGGGGCGCGCCCTCCACCCTCGTGGCCGCCTCATGTCCTTCCCGGACTACTTCTTATTTTCCTATTTTCTTAAATATTCAAAAATAGAGAAAAAATGCTATTAGAACTGTTTTGGATTCGGTTTCCTTACCATACCACATACCTATTCCTTTTCGGAGTCTGAAACATTCTGGAAAGTGTCTCTTATGTATTCCTCCGGGGTTACGGTTTCAATAATATTAGTTTCAACATTTATAGGATTACCTGAGATATAATGTTTGATTCTTTGTTCGTTTACCACCTTCGGATTCGTGCCTTCGAAGTTGTTGATTTTTATGGCACCGGAACGATAGACTTCCTCGATAACGTAAGGCCCTTCCCATTTAGAGAGAAGCTTCCCTACAAAAAATCTTAAACAAGAGTTGAATAGCAACACATAATCACCTACGTTAAACTCATGCTTTTGTATCCTTTTGTCATTCCATCTTTTAACTCTTTCTTTAAACAGTTTGGCATTCTCATAGGCTTGGGTTCTCCATTCATCACGTGAGCTAATGTCAAATAACCTCTTCTCACCGGCAAGTTTGAAATCATAATTGAGCTCTTTAATGGCCCAATATGCCTTATGTTCAAGTTCGAGAGGTAAGTGACATGCTTTTCCATAAACCATTTTATACGTTGACATACCCATAGGATTCTTATATGCAGTTCTATAAGCCCATAATGCATCATCAAGTTTCTTGGACCAATTCTTTCTAGATCTATTAACAGTCTATTGCAAAATTAATTTGTGCTCTCTATTACTCAATTCTACTTGACCACTAGACTGTGGGTGATATGGAGATGCGATTCTATGATTAACGTCATACTTTGCAAGCATTTTACGAAAAGAACCATGAATAAAATGTGAACCACCATCAGTCAGTAAGTATCTAGGCACTCCAAACCTCGGAAAAATAACTTCTTTAAGCATCTTAATAGAGGTGTTATGATCAGCACTACTAGTTGGAATAGCTTGTACCCACTTAGTAACGTAATCAACAACAACTAAAATATGTGTATACCCATTAGAGGCAAGAAACGGTCACATATAATCATAGCCCCAAACATCAAATGGTTCGATAACAAGAGAATAATTCATAGGCATTTCTTGTCGTCTACTTATATTACCAATTCTTTAACATTCATCACAAGACAAGACAAACTTACGGGCATCTTTGAATAGAGTAGGCCAATAAAAACCAGATTGCAATACCTTATATGCAGTTCTATCTCCAGCGTGGTGTCCTCCATATGCCTCGGAGTGACACTTGCATAGGATCTGTTCCTGTTCATGCTCAGGTACACAACATCTAACAACACCATCTACTCCTTCTTTATAAAGGTGTGGGTCATCCTAGAAGTAATGTCCATAATCATAGAATTTATTTTTCTTTTGCTGGTATGTGAAACTAGGTGGTATGAATTTAGCAACAATGTAATTAGCATAATCAGCATACCATGGAGCAGTACGAGAAGCATTTATGACAGCTAATTGTTCATCAGGAAAGCTATCATCAATAGGTAGTGGGTCATCAAGAACATGCTCTAACCTAGACAAGTTGTCTGCAACGGGGTTCTCAGCTCCCTTTCTATCAATAATATGCAAATCAAATTCTTGGAGCAAAAGAACCCATCTAATAAGTCTAGGTTTTGCATTTTTCTTTTCCATAAGATATTTAATAGCAGCATGATCAGTGTGAATAGTTACTTTAGAATCAACAATATAAGGTCTGAACTTATCACACGCACATACAACTGTTAAGAATTCTTTTTCAGTAGTATAGCATAATTTCTCTGGGCAGTGTCAAGAGTTTTACTAGCATATTGAATAAAATTTAATTTCTTATCAACTCTTTGTCCTAGAACAACACCTACAGCATAATCACTAGCATCACACATAATTTCAAAGGGTAAATTCCAATCAGGTGGCTGAACAATAGGTGCAGAAATCAAAGCTTTCTTAAGTATTTCAAATGCTTCTACACAATCATCATCGAAGACAAAAGGAATATCTTTTTGTAAGAGATTAGTCAGAGGCCTAGAAATTTTAGAGAAGCCTTAATGAACCTCCTATAAAAACCGGCATGACCAAGGAAACTTCTTATACCTTTAATGTCCTTGGGACATGGCATCTTTTCAATTGCATCAACTTTAGCTTTATCAACTTCAATACCTCTCTCAGAAATTGTATGCCCCACGACAATACCTTCATTAACCATAAAGTGGCACTTTTCCCTATTCAAGACGAGACTAGTATCTTCACATCTCTGCAAAACTCATTCCAGGTTGCTCAAACAACCATCAAAAGAGGATCCATAAACGGAGAAATCATCCATGAATACCTCACAAATCTTTTCACAAAAGTCACAGAGCGATTTTTCAAAGTTCCTGTCTGAGGGAAGTTATTGTGAAGGAAGTACTAGCTAGGCATATCCAAATGAGTTGAAATTTTGCAAGGTCCTTCATATGTTCAAATCATAACTCCACCAAATTTGAGCCCATGTAACTCATTTATGTGAGCCCAGCTCCATATCTTGGTTTCTGGTCAGATTTTTAGTTTGTGAAGCAACTATATTTTATATTGCTTCATTTAAGCTGAAAATTTTCCAGGATATTCTCCTATCCATATCAACTCTCTGAACAAAGTTTTGGCTCAATTCATCAAACCATTTGCCCTGTGCAATTTTTTCAAGCTGTGGTCAGAATCAAGCATTGTGACGCAGGCGCTAATTTGGCTCATCCAAATGGCTTGAAACTTTTTGAGCAGCTTCAGATCTTCAAATAGTTGGGCCATGACCAATTTCAACTCAACATGCCTCTTCATCTGAGTGGAACTTCATCATCTGTAATTCTGGCCATTAGGGTGGTTTCTACAGCAAGTATCCTTTTTATCCATCCTAATGAGCTGCAAATTCTCGGAGAGGATCATCCTAGTGCTTGATCACGCCATGCCATAGCTCGGCCTCTGCCTCCTCCTGTGTTTGTCTCCTCGCATATCTCTTGTTTTGGCTCCTCCTCCATATCTCTTGTTTTCCCCTAGACCGATTTCTTTCTTCATTTTGACTGAGGGTAGCATGGTCTATCTACCAGACATGATGTGGCCAATCACCTGCCACCGCGTATGCGAGTTCATGCGTGTGACCACGGGTCGTGACCAGCCAAACTCGCACTCTAGACAACAGTGTGCCCTGTTTCGACATATTTCCCTCTGCCTCTCGCGTCCAAATCATGTCCTGGAGCTAGCTCGTGGTCGATTGCATTAGTCTGAGTCGCTGCGGCCGCGTCGCCGTCGAGCTCCCCGTGACGCGTCCGTCCTCTGCTCGATTTTTGGCATGTCGGGCGGAGCTTCTCAAGCATCGGCGAGCCCTTCCCCAGCGGCTATTTAAGCTGCCCGACTCCTCCCACAACCCACTCATCCCTCCCCCACTTCATGTCGATACTCTAGTAGACGACTTGAGGCTCACGTTCGACAATCTCCGAACATATGACATTAAGCTCAACCCGGAAAAATGCGTTTTCGGCGTACCAGCCGGAAAGCTCTTGGGTTTCATCGTATCCGGTAGAGAAATTGAAGCAAACCCAGCCAAGATCCAAGCTCTGTCACAATTGGATACCCCAAAGGACCTCAAACAAATACAAAAATTGACAGGATGCGTGGCGGCTCTAAGTCGCTTTATCTCCCGCTTAGGAGAAAAGGCATTACCCCTCTATCGCCTCCTGCGGCACACCGACCACTTCGAGTGGACGGATGCCGCCACAGCCGGACTCGAAGAAATAAAAGCCATACTGGCAACAAATCCGGTCCTGGCCGTGCCCAACACGGGCGAACCAATGCTATTATACATCACGGCAACCCATCAAGTTGTAAGTGCGGTGCTCGTCGTTGAACGAGAAGCGGTCGGACACAAGTTGCCCCTCCAAAAACCAGTCTACTACGTGTCCACTGTACTAACTCCATGCAAGTCACGGTACCCGCATTATCAAAAGATAGCGTACGCGATGTTCATGGCATCCCGGAAGCTGAGACACTACTTTCAAGAGTGCTCCATAACAGTGGCATCCGAAGTACCCCTTAATGATATTATAAACAACCGCGACGCAATGGGCCGGATTGCCAAATGGGCCATCGAGCTCTTCCTGTTCGACATAACTTACAAGCCAAGGTGAGCTATTAAGTCGCAGGTTTTAGCCGACTTCATCGCCGAATGGACTGAAGCCGAACTCCCTAAAGAGTACGGCGCATACTCCAACTAGATCATGCACTTCGATGGCTCCAAAATGTTGGCTGGCCTGGGGGCTGGCGTCGTTCTGACGTCCCCAACCGGAGACACAGTCCAATACGTACTTCAGATAATGTACACGGATTCCAACAATGCAGCCGAATACGAGGCCCTTTTACAGAGCCTCCGGATGGCAGTCTCCATGGGCATTCAGCGCCTAGAGGTCCGCAGGGATTCAAACCTCGCAATATCCCAAATAAATGGAGACTTCGACGCCAAGGATCCGAAAATGGCAGCTTACCGCAACGCCATCTTAAGAATGTCATCTCGGTTTGAGGGGCTTGAATTTCATCGCATAGTCCGGGAAAATAACCAAGCAGCAGACGTATTGGCACGCATTGGCGCCAAGTGCGAGGCCGTCCCTCCCAACATCTTGCTAGAAAGGCTGTTCAAGCCATCCGTATCATGGGAAGGAGAATCCGGAAACAATAGCCTGGACACAACTACACTGCCCCTCACCGAACATTCTGACATAGTTGGGGGCTCCGCCAACGAAACAACGCCGTCAGCCCACGCAATAATGGCAGTCATTGCCCCTTGGACAGAACCATTTCTAGCCTACCTAACTAGGCGGGAACTTCCCGAGGACCAAAACGAGGCCCGCTGCATAGTGCGGCGATCTAAAGCCTACAAAGTCCACGAGGGAGAGCTTTACAAGAAAAGCACAACCGGAGTCCTTCAAAGGTGTATCTCCGAAGAGGAAGGGCGGGACCTTTTGGCTGAAATTCATGCCGGACTCGGCGGGCACCACGCCGCAGCCCGGGCCCTTGTAAGCAAGGCCTTCCGTACCAGATTTTATTGGCCAACGGCCCGGGCAGACGCTCAGGACTTAGTGCAACGATGTGTTGGTTGCCAGCTATTCGCCAACCAAAGCCACATGCCGCCTTCCGCCCTACAAACTATACGAATTACCTGGCCTTTCGCGGTCTGGGGGCTTGACATGGTCGGACCCCTCAAAGGAGGAACCCACAAGCAAAAATATCTACTGGTCATGGTGGACAAATTCACCAAATGGATAGAAGCCAAGCCTGTAAAGATGGCCAAATCCGGACCAGTGATAGACTTCATATCCGGGGTCGTACACTGTTACGGCGTCCCCCACAGCATAATAATCGACAACGGCACAAACTTCATGGCCGATGAAGTCAAACTTTGGTGCAAAAACATGGGTATCAATCTCGACTATGCTTTAGTCTATCACCCTCAAACTAATGGTCAAGTCTAATGGGCCAACGGTCTCATTATGAGCGGCATCAAACCCAGACTAGTGCGATCCCTCAAGGAATCTAATACGCACTGGGTAGAGGAGCTTGACTCCGTACTCTGGGGGCTGCAGACCACGCCGAATCGCACTACCGGATTCACACCATTTTTTATGGTATACGGCGCAGAGGCAGTACTGCCATGCGACATAATCCATGATTCACCTCGAGCGCGCATGTACGAAGAAAGAGAAGCCGAGCTCGATCGGCAGGACAGCTTGGACGCATTGGAAGAGGAGCGCGACGTGGCAAAAGCTCATTCCTCATTCTATCAACAGCAGGCTCGAAGATACCAAAGCAGAGAAGTACGGGCCAAAACCTATAATGTTGGCGAACTAGTTCTACGCCTGCCGGACAAGAAAAAGGATAAATTAAAGCCCAAATGGGAGGGCCCCTTCATAATCGACCAAGTACTGACCGGCGGAGGGTACCGTCTGCGAAACGCATCGGATAACCGACTCGAGCCGAACCCATGGAACGCAGCACACCTACGAAGATTCTACGCCTAGCGCCGGACTCCGTGTTTGTTTCCTTCCTCTGTCCCTTTGTTTTATCTTTTATTTTTATTTTTTTATTGGCAGTCCGGGATTTTGTTCCTTCTCCCTACCCTTTTTTCTTCTCCCAAGCCCTTAGGGCTTGCCTGTGCATTGTTCGCACATACCCGACGCGCTACCCGCGCTCATAATACCGGGGGCTTCTTTACCAAGAAGTTTATATAAAAAATGGGCCTCATGCCCAAAACATGTGTGATTCTTCCGCATGAACCTTTTATACACCATTCTATGCATTGATATGACTTATGTTTTGGCCAAGCTGGGTTGCCTGGCTCATGTGCTTACCCCTACGTTCCCGTTCTTTCGGCTAGGTGGTAAAGGGAGCACCTCTGCGATTGTTACTGTCGGGTCAGCCGGATGTGTACCTCAGACTGGGTGAAGCCAAAAGCTAGCGTTCTTAAGCGAATATTCGGTCGGTGAACTAAAAGATGACCTTTCGTATTTATTCATTTGCCCCCAGATGCTTTTCTGCTCTCTCTGGCAGTTCGGACATGCACTTTAGGGCATGCCTCCCAGGGAAAGGAATCCCTAACGGAACTATTCTGCCTGGAAGATGTTTCTTAGTAACCCTGTAATATAACATAACTAGTTGGGCACTTGTCTGCTAAAGCACTTATGACCCCTACGCCTTGTTTCTATGCATGCCCTGGTTCTTACATAATCGAGAGGGTATTCGGACGCACTCCGGACTATAGGGTCCAGAGGTCGAAGCGAAAAGGTCCGCAATGACAAACGATCTACAATCCGGCTAGAAGGCATTTTTTATGTGATTTTAAATTACAGAGTCAATCCGACTCGGCATATTCTTCTTCAATACCATCCAACAGGCGGTCTAATTTACAGTCCTGTTGGGAATACTTTGCAGCCAGCTCCACCTGGCCATATGCTAAGCTGACCGGGATCTCCTTTCCGTCCGGACCTATAGGGCCGACTCTCGTGGTTCTAAGTCTGACAGTAGAATGGGGGGTAGGAATGGAGAGGCAAGATCCTAGCTATGGAGTAGTTGTACACACGAGTGTTTTACGAGTTCAGGCCCTTCTCTGAGGAAGTAATAGCCCTACGTCTCGGAGCCCGGAGACGGTCGACTGGTTTATGTGGATATCAGTTACAGGGGTGCGAACCCTTCTACCAGTGGAGGGGGGTGGCTTATATAAAGGACGCCAGGACCCCAGCCAACCCACGTAGCAGAGGGTTAAAGTACATTAAAGCTGGGCATTACTGGTAACGCCTTACATAAAGTGTCATCATGACCATTAAGACTACTTAATTACAGACCGTTTGGATACAGAGTAGAACCTGAACTCCTAATGGTCGAGTGAGTCTTCATGGTCGAGTGTCTTTTAGGTTCGTGGAGTGTCTTCTGGCCGGTCGAGTGGAGTCTCTCTTGGTCGGTCGAGTGGAGTCTCTCTTGGTCGACTGGAATGTAGCTTCGTCTAAGGATGTCCTTGGGTATGGTATCCTAGATAGGTCCATGACCCTACCCTAGGTACATAACATCATCATTAACCCCCGAATGGATCGAGGTTCGAGTGGGGAAGGAGTTGATGATTTTCTCCGACTTATTTCCTATGCTTTGATTATGTCGTATCTTGGATCGGCGACTTTTCTTTCGGCGTTGGCGTCAACTTTTACTTCAGTCGCCTTGATCCATTCTTGTCTTCTGTCGAGTGAACTTTTTGGACTTTGGTGAACTTCCGAGCGACAGATTTATCTGCTATTAGCGGATTTTGCGGCATCCGAAATTTGGCAAGCGCGCGAAGCGGGGTGGACCGCGGCAATCGGATGGGATAAGGCATGGACTCCTCAATTTCCGCACCGCCTTTTTCGCCACGTATCGTGCGTGCGCGACTGTTTCGGGATGTGACAGGATCGCCCGGACCCACTCGTCAGCCACTCGGAAGTGCCCTTACATAAAGCGTCGGGGGAGGGTTTTTTGAACAGTGCCCTCCCACTCTTCTCTCTTCCCTCTTTGCCTCCTCCCACCGCGCCTGCTCTCGCCTCCGCCTATCCACACCTCGCGCGCTTCGCCGGCGACAATGGTGAAGGAGAAGACGGCGGCCCTAGAGCACGCGAAGAAGGCGACGGCGACGGGGAAAGCAAAGGGGAGACCGTCCAGTCGGGGCGGATCTTCGTCAAGGTCCCGCCTGCCGAAGGGTTGGGTCCAAGGGGATTGGATCCGCTCGACCATCACTGAGAAAGATCTCAATGACCTGGCCAATGAGGGACTGATCCCCCACGGGTCAGCGAGGCTTCCGGGGACCGAGTGCCAACCGCAGCCGCAGGAGGGTGAGTGCGTTCTCCTGGCTACTCACATAGATCGTGGATTCTCTTTGCCGCCGAGTGTTTTCTTCCGAGGGTTTCTGAACTTTTTTGGGGCGCAACTCCACCATTTTACTCCCAATTCTATTGCCTATCTTGCTGCTTTCGTGTCCATGTGCGAGAACTTCCTGGGTTGTCGACCACACTGGGGTCTCTTCAAGCACATATTCACCTGTCGCTCTCAGATGGTTAAAAAGGCGAGTTCGGGTGATGAGAGGACCAAGGTCATTCAGATGTGCGGGGGTCTTGGGATTCAGATGAGGAATAAGAGCACTTTCCCGGCCATGACCCTTCCTGAGTCAGTCAGAGGGTGGCAGTCGACTTGGTTCTACTGCCAAGACGAGTCGACGCCGGGGCAGTCGACTGGTCTCCCTCCGTTCTCCATGGACCGAGTGGACAAACCCTGTTCTCTGAAGGTGCTCCCTGAGGAGAAAGCCCAGGTAAAAATGTTGATGGAGCGCGTAGTCCAACTTGTCCGGGACGGAGTGACGGGCTTGGATCTTCTGAAAGTCTTCCTTAGGCGGCGCATCCAACCTCTTCAGTATCGAGGCCACCTGAGGGAGTCCTGGACTAGGGGGTGTCCGGACAGCCGGACTATCAATGTCCGCCGAACTCCAAGACTACGAAGATGCAAGATTGAAGACTTCGTCCCGTGTCCGGATGGGACTTTCCTTGGCGTGGAAGCCAAGCTTGGCAATACGGATATGTAGATCTCCTACCATTGTAACCGACTCTGTGTAACCCTAGCCCTCTCCGGTGTCTATATAAACTGGAGGGCCTTTGTCCATAGGACAACATACATTACAGCAATCATACCATAGGCTAGCTTCTAGGGTTTAGCCTCCTTGATCTCGTGGTAGATCTACTCTTGTACTACCCATATCATCAATATTAATCAAGCAGGACGTAGGGTTTTACCTCCATCGAGAGGGCCCGAACCTGGGTAAAAACATCGTGTCCCTCGTCTCCTGTTACCATCCGCCTAGACGCACAGTTCGGGACCCCCTACCCGAGATCCGCCGGTTTTGACACCGACATTGGTGCTTTCATTGAGAGTTCCTCTGTGTCGTCACCGATAGAGCGGATGCCTCCACCCGTCTTCAAAGACGGTATTTTTTCCGGAGGGGCCTTGGCTGCTGGCCAAATTATCCGGCTTGGTGGTTTTCTCATGACCGCCTGTCCGGCCGCCGCTTCGGCATTGACTTCTCAAGTCATCAAAAGCAATCTTCGCATCAGCCCTAAAGCTGCCGAACAGTTAGATCCAATAGAGCTCTCGTCTGTTAACGAGCTCTTGGATCGCATCGCCGCCCTGGGAGTCGCTACGGACTACAACCAGATTGGGCTTAAAACCGATCTGAGAGAGATTAACTCTCCCCAGGCCACCCACCACGTCGCAGTGGTGGAAGAGCAATACGGCAACTCTTTGCCAGTGTTGAAAACAATTCATGTCCGGATTCCCGAACCCTCCATGCCGGATTCTCGCGGGGGGACGGACTTCGATCGAGCATCGAACTTAAAATCATGCATCTCCCCGGACTCGCTGGATTGTCCCCAGCAAACCACACTTCCGAATTCGGAAACCCCTTGGCCTTTGAGCCTCAAGATGGGCAGGGATCCGGATTTTATTCCACCCACCCGCCCAGACATATGCGATCTATCTCTAATACGGCAAGAGCCTACAGAAACAGTACATCACTACTGGGCCAGATTCCACCTGGTTATGGACAGGATAAAGGACTACCGAGAGGAAAACGCAATATCAATCTTCCGCAATAACTGCACGGACAAGGGAATACTAAACGCCATTGATCGTCGCAAAATTACGCGCTTCACCGATCTGGCATCCATTGTACGAAAGTACTGTGCGATGGAGAGTGTCCGGAAAACCGAAAATCAATTTTGGGATAATCCGGCCCCTAACCCAGTCCGCAGTAAAAGGGCGCCTTACACTCAGGCCCAGATGCAAAAACGAGAAAACAAAAACCCAATAAGGGAAACGAAACCGTACTGGAGGGATGGCTCAATGGACCCTGTAAGCTTCATAATACAGAGGGAGCCGTCCCAACACATAGCCTTCGAGCATGTTGGATATTACGGCAGGTGGCCAAAAGTGGCGAAGAGCTTCTAGCTCCGGGAAACCACTGCAACAATACCAGCACGGTATCAACAGTCTTCGAGACTTTCACATCAAATAATATGCGAAAACGATCAATCCGCGAACTCGCCAAAGTCTACCAAGTGGCAACAGCAAATCCATGGAGAGACACAGCTATTACCTTCAATGGCAGCGATGAGCCCACATTCCGAACAACCAGAGCCCCAGCCGTACTGGTACTTCGTCCCATAGTGGACGGCTTTCGACTGACAAAAGTCCTCATGGACGGCGGCAGCGGACTAAACCTCATTTACGAGGAAACTCTGCGAAAAATGGAAATCGATTGGAGCCGTATTGAGCAAAGCAGCACAACCTTTAGAGGAATAATCCCTAGCCGGGAAGCGCGCTGCACCGGAAAAATCACACTCGATGTGGTGTTCGGCTGTCCGGACAATTACAGATCCGAAGAAGTCACGTTCCAGGTGGCCTTGTTCAGCAGTGGGTATCACGCCATATTAGGACGAGAGGCATTCACAATTTTTCAAGCAATACCTCATTACGGGTACATGAAGCTGAAAATGCCTGGGCCCAGCGGAATAATCACTCTCGTTAGTGATCCGGACATAGCACTCCGCGCCGAAAACAATACAGCCGCACTAGCCCTCGAGGCACTATCCGAAGCCTTAGCGGCAGAGGAACTCACCGCGCTACACTCTACGGTGAACAAGGACGATGTGATACTCGATAAAAGATCCAAGTCCACCTCCTTCAAACCAGCAGACGAGATAATAAAATTCCAGGTCCATCCAACGGACCCAACAAAGATGGCCTCCATTGGGGCACAGTTGAACCCCGAAGTAGACGCCGCACTGTGCGAATTCCTTCGGGAAAATTGGAATATCTTCGCCTGGCATCCTTCAGACATACCCGGAATCCCTCGCAGGTTGGCAGAACACAGCCTCAACATCCTAAAAGGATTCAAGCCAGTCAAACAGGCTCTTCGACGATTTTCCGAGCCCAAAAGACAGGCAATGGGAGAAGAGCTAGCCAAACTATTGGAAGCCGGATTCATTAGAGATATCAAACATCCGGACTGGCTAGCAAATTTGGTGATGGTACCAAAGAAGTATAAATCCTGGCGCCTCTGTGTCGATTTTAAAGACCTCAATAAAGCTTGCCCAAAGGATCCCTTCCCTCTCCCCCGCATCGATCAAATTACCGATGCCACAGCAGGGCACGATTCGTTGTGCTTCCTGGACGCATACTCTGGCTATCATCAAATCAAGATGGCGGAAGAAGACCAAGCCGCAACGGCATTTATCACTCCATATGGACCATTCTGACTCAAAAACGATGCCCTTCGGACTCAACACGATGCCCTTCGGACTCAAAAACGCCGACGCAACATATCAGCGCATGATTCAAACATGTCTGGCCACCCAGATCGGCAAAACAGTCGAGGCATACATAGACGACGTAGTCGTCAAAACAAAACACGTTGAAACTTTAGTAGACGATTTGAGGCTCACATTCGACAACCTCAGAGCATATGACATCAGCTGAATCCGGAAAAATGCGTTTTCGGCGTACCAGCCGGAAAGCTGCTGGGCTTCATCGTATCCGGTAGAGGAATTGAAGCAAATCCGGCCAAAATCCGAGCTCTGTCACAGTTGGATATTCCAAAAGACCTCAAACAAATAAAAAAATTAACAGGATGCGTGGCAGCTTTAAGCCGCTTTATCTCCCGTGTAGGAGAAAAGGCGCTGCCCCTCTATCGCCTCCTCAGGCGCACCGAACACTTCGAGTGGACGGATGCTGCCACTGCCGGACTCGAAGAAATAAAGGCCATACTGGGAACAAATCCGGTCCTGGCTGCGCCCACTCTGGGCGAACCAATGTTGCTATACATTGCAGCAACACATCAAGTTGTAAGCGCAGTCCTCGTCGTCGAACGAGCGACAGAAGGGCATAAATTCCCTCTTCAAAAACCAGTGTATTATGTATCCACTGTGTTAACCCCCTGCAAATCCCGTTACCCGCACTATCAGAATATAGCATATGCGGTGTTCATGGCGTCTCGAGAGCTCCGGCACTACTTTCAAGAGTGCTCGATAACAGTGGCCTCTGAAGTACCACTCAATGACATTATAAATAACCGCGACGCAACGGGCAGGATAGCAAAATGGGCCATTGAGCTCTTACCATTCGACATCACTTACAAACCTCGACGAGCTATAAAGTCACAAGTTTTGGCTGACTTCGTCGCCGAATGGACTGAAGCCGAACTCCAATTGGACTATGCATTTCGACGGCTCCAAAATGTTGGCCGGACTTGGGGCTGGCGTCGTACTGACGTCCCCCACTGGAGATACAGTCCAGTATGTACTTCAAATAATGTACACGAACTCCAACAATGCAGCCGAATACGAGGCCCTGTTACATGGTCTCCGGATGGCGGTCTCCATGGGCATTCAACGCCTAGAGGTGCGCGGGGACTTAAACCTTGCAATATCCCAAGTAAATGGAGACTTCGACGCCAAGGATCCGAAAATGGCAGCATATCACAACGCTGTCCTACAAATGTCAGCTCGGTTTGAAGGACCCGAATTCCATCACATAGCCCGAGATAATAACCAAGCGGCCGACGTCCTGGCACGCATCGGTGCGAAACGTGATGCTGTCCCTCCAAATATCTTCCTGGAATGGCTTTTCAAGCCATCCGTACTATGGGAAGAGGAGCCCGGTAGCTACAAACTGGAGAAAACCGCACCAACTGGTGATTCGGCAGACGACATAACACCCTCCGCAGAGGCAGTCTTGCCCTGTGACATTATTCATGACTCACCTCGAGTGCGCATGTATGAGGAAAGAGAAGCCGAGCTTGATCGGAAGGACAGCTTGGACACATTGGAGGAAGAACGTGACGTCGTGAAGGCTCGTTCCGCATTCTATCAGCAGCAGGCCCGAAGATATCAAAGCAGAGAAGTACGGGCCAAGACTAACAACGTTGGCGAACTAGTTCTACGCCTGCCGGACAAGAAAAAGGACAAGCTCAAGCCCAAATGGGAGGGCCCTTCATCATCCATCAAGTACTGACCGGCGGAGCGTACCGTCTACGAAATGCGTCGGATCACCGACTCGAGCCGAACCCATGGAACGCAGCCCGCCTCCGACGATTCTATGCCTAGCGCCGGACTAAGAGTTCGTCCCCTTCCCCCGTCCAAACTTTTACACTTCGGCTGTCTTTTGTTTCTCTTTTTATCCTTCTCATTTAAAAGCCCTTTCGGACCTATTTTTGCATTCTTTGCATACGCATGATGTGCCATCCGCACTCATTATTCCTGGGGGCTTCTTTTACAGAAGCTCAATTATACGGGTTTTATACCCATCACATGTGTCAAGCTTCCACATGTACCTTTTATTCGCCATTATATGCATCGATATGACTTAAGTTTTGGCCAAGCTGGGTTGCCTGGCTCCTGTGCTTACCCCTACGTTCCCGATTGTTCGGCTAGGAGGTAAAGGGAGCACCTCTGGGATTTGTTACTGCCGGGTCAGCCGGATGTGTACCTCAGACTGGGTGAAGCCGAAAGCTAGCGTTCTTAAGGGAATATTCGGTCGGTGACTTAAAAGATGACTTTTTACCTATTTATCTATTTGCCCCCAGATGTTTTACTACTTTCTTTGCAGTCCGGACATGCACTTTAGGGCATGCCTCCCAGCGAAAGGAACCCTTAACGGAACTATTCTCCCTGGAAGATGTTTCTTACTAACCATGTAATATAACATAACTAGTTGGGCACTTGTTTGATAAAGCACTAATGACCCCTACGCCTGGTCTCCATGCATACCACGGTTGTTTCTTAACCAAAAAGGTATTCGGACACACTCTGGACTCTAGGGTCCCGAGGTCGAAGCGAAAAGGTCGGCAAAGACAAACGATCTACAATCCGGCTAGAAGGCATTTCAGATGTCACTTTAAAGGATAACATACATTGTCAAATTTATTGATTGTATTCCTCCTCAATCCCGTCTAACAGGCTGTCTAGTTTACAGTCCTGTTTGGAAAATTTAGCAGCCAACTCTACTTGGCTATACACTAAACTCACAGGGATGTCCTTCCCATCGGGCCCCATCGGTCCAACTTCGGCCATGTGGTTGGGATCCGCCTTCTTGTACCGCGTCTTCACCATGGCCCAAGCCTCCCTCGCACCTTGACAGCAAGCCGAAATCTTCCACAAACGGAAGCGCTGCCGCACTCCCTGCAGCTTCTCCGCAAGCTCCCCGAGGCCCTCGGGTAGGGTGAGGGCTGGCCATAAAGCCTGAACGACGCCGCTCATTGCCTGCCGAACTCGTTCGAGTAGCTGCAACAGTTCGGGAAGTTGATCACCCATTGATATGGGCATCTCCTCTGCAGGACGACCCGTGAGTATACCTACAAGACATATCATGTCAAAATGCTTCCTCGCCGAACTCTTCTTTTCAAAAGAGTTCGCTCAAGCACTCACTATAAATGCTGCGACGAAGCCGCTGATTCTCCTTAACGGAGCCGGACAGCTCGGCCTGAGCGCCT
Source organism: Triticum timopheevii (assembly GCA_963921465.1). Classification (NCBI taxonomy): domain Eukaryota; kingdom Viridiplantae; phylum Streptophyta; class Magnoliopsida; order Poales; family Poaceae; genus Triticum; species Triticum timopheevii. Next base: position 661,819,999 of record OY997266.1, read on the forward strand.
TTCAGCTCTTCTCCGAGCTTGGCGTTGGCATCCTGGAGCTTGTTCCTTTCCTGCTGAACCCTATTCAGCACACTCTCGCTGGCCTTTAGCTGGCGTAGCAATGCTTGCCTGTCCGGATCTGGTCCGGCGGTACCTGCAAATGTCATTATTAGACTCGCGTGCATGCCGCACAGCGCTTATATTTATAAAAATGTGTTACCAGGAGGGGTCTTTCCGTCTCCTCCTGCAGCAGCAAGTGCGGCCTCAAGTTGGGCCTTGCAATCTTGCAGCTCCCGAGACAGCTGGGCGTTCTTCTCGTTAAGTGCCTAAAATTTCCAATGATCCTTAAATCAATTAGCATAACTACTTTAAGTCTCGTGGGCTACTGGTATATACAACAATTAAAATTCCCTTACCCGTATGTCTTTCACATACTGCTCCGTGGCTCTGGTAAAACCATTTTGAGCAGCACGGAGATGCGCGTCCCCTGCGTTAAAAGCATTCAATGCCTCAGGGGAAAAGCACGCTTCTTGAAATACTGTCCGGCGGCGCCTATGGTTCATGGCGCTCTCCACCTCAGACTTGGTGGCGGACAGTCTGTCGGTATCCTCCATTGGAGAAGGATCCGGCTCGCGTCTTGCGCTCGCCTCCCCCTCCAGACCGGGCGCTGGAGCCTGGCCGGTGTTGGTCGGATTGGCAATTCCTGCGCTCGCAGTCCGGCGAGCACTTTTTCTCCTGCAAAGATCATGAGCACTCAGACGTTTCCTCGGAACGTTTCTCTAAAAATTCCAATATGAGCTATACCTTTGCGGTGACGTTTCCGTCCGCACTGCGCTCCTTTTCCGCCTGCTGGTTCGGACTGACCTCTGTTGGTCGGCCGCCGCGGCCTTGGCTTCCTGCCGTAAAGGCGCCTCCTGCAAAATACCATCGTTCGCGAAGGTCACAAATGGGCAGGGATGAGATAATGGTGTCCGGACTTCGGTCGCGGTCACCTGGGAAGCCAGACTTAGCCCGGGGTAGTCCGCCGTAATGGCGACCAAAGCATTGTCTATGCTGAGTTGGTAATACACCCCGTCGATCAGCTCCACCTTGATATCCGGGTCCTCTTCGGAGGCCGGATCCAGGGATCCTTTTGGATCCTCGGGTTGCGGAGCAGGACTCACCATGTCCTCCACAGTCCGGCGTAGATCCTGCGCCGAAGACATAATGTAAGAAGCTTAAACTTCGAAAGCATGGGTTGGGCCCTTCAAGGTGTTCACTTACCCATCCTCTGGGGTTGATCATGGAAAACCCATTCAAAGGGTCTATTCGAAGGAAATCCTCCTTCTCCCCCTTGTACAGGCTGGACAGGATCTTTGCCAGATCCTCGGCCGAATCCGGCCCTTTGCGGCCGTGCCGGGTAGCATCGTCTTCCCCGTTGAAATCCCACATGGGGTGGCTGTACCCCTCGCTTGATGCATGTCGCCAAGACTTCGATCATGGTCAAGCCGGAATGAGCCATTAATCTTATCCGGCCCATCAAGTAATGGACGCTCTGGTCTTCCTCCAATCGGGGGCTCCGCGGGCGCCAGCTGAGGCGTTTCTTCAAGGGAGCAACACTAAACTCTGGGAGGCCGATCCGAACTGGGTATGGCAGCGGAGCGTCTTCTATATAAAACCATTCCGAGGGCCAGTCTTCGGACGCCTTCTTGGGAGTGCCGGATAGTTATCCGGTCCTGGCGATGCGCCATATTTCGGCGCTGCCCACTTGATATATGGACCCCTGGTAAGAACGGGGTACGAGGCAAAACAACCTCTTCCACAATGCGAAATGGGGCTCAATGCCCAGGAATAGCTCGCAAAGAGCTACGTAGCCCGCGATATGCAGGACAGAGGCGGGCGTGAGGTGGTGGAGCTGGAGTCCGTAGAACTTCAGGAGCCCGCGGAGGAAAGGATGTATTGGGAATTCGAGTCCCCTTGTCAGATAAGGGACAAAACATACTCGCTCCCCCTTATTGGGGCTTGGAGTCTCCTCCGCCTATCTCCCACCTTGATAAGTAACCAGTCCGGCCCGGACTGGGATCATAAAGGCCGGAGGGAGGAATCCCCCCGTTTGGAGCTCCACGAGCTCGTTGTGCGAAATAGAGCACCTCCTCCAATTCCCCGGCGGTGGGCTGGGAGCACGCGAAGAAGAGCCGTGTTGACGATCCATGGTGGAATGGATTTCTAGGCGCTTCGATGGAGTATTCGCGGGAGGAAGACGGTGTGGTTTGGATCTGGATTCTTGCCTCTTTTATAGGCGGGCAACTCGCACAATTGGGGGGTGAAATGCAAAAGACACCCTGGCTTTTCGCATTCGTGCGACACGTGGAAGAGGGCCATTATTTGGCGTAGAAGCCGAGGGACACAGTATTCAAGATGAAGCCGGACACTGTTCGGCAGGTACATGGAATTTGAAGGGAGAACCCGCCTTTCAACGCCGAAGACTATAAACGCGCTGGACTTATCGTCATTGAAGCCTGGTTTGGGGGCTACTGAGGGAGTCCTGGACTAGGGGGTGTCCGGACAGCCGGACTATCAATGTCCGCTGGACTCCAAGACTACGAAGATGCAAGATTGAAGACTCCGTCCCGTGTCTGGATGGGACTTTCCTTGGCGTGGAAGGCAAGCTTGGCAATATGGATATGTAGATCTCCTACCATTGTAACCGACTCTGTGTAACCCTAGCCCTCTCCGGTGTCTATATAAACCGGAGGGCCTTAGTCCGTAGGACAACATACATTACAGCAATCATACCATAGGCTAGCTTCTAGGGTTTAGCCTCCTTGATCTCGTGGTAGATCTACTCTTGTACTAACCATATCATCAATATTAATCAAGCAGGACGTAGGGTTTTACCTCCATCGAGAGGGCCCGAACCTGGGTAAAAACATCGTGTCCCTCGTCTCCTGTTACCATCCGCCTAGACGCATAGTTCGGGGCCCCCTACCCGAGATCCGCCGGTTTTGACACCGACACCACCCGATGTGGCTGTACTGCGGTACCGAAGATACCACTCGGGTCCATCCAGAAGCCGTCGACGACACAACGCTAGAGAGATGGGTGGCTGCCATCACAGGGAACAAGGACAACCCTTGAGGGGCAAGGAGGATCCCGCCACTCGACTGTACCTATACGCCGGACACGGTATGGCCACTTATCTCTGAGTGTAACCTTGCTTTATTCATTCTGCTTTGCTGTGAATTGGTCGAGTGATCTTTGTTTTGCTTTGTTGCTTGACAGGCCACCACAGAGTTATACTCGATGCCCAATGGAGCACAGACGCCGACTGAGGAGGAGGAAGGAAGTGGGGGCGAAAGTCCGGAGGAGTGGGATTCGGATGCTGACGACGATGATGAGGCTGAAGACTCTGATGAGGAGGAAGAGGAGGAGGAGGAGGGGGAAGTTGCACCTCCCCGCTCGGAAAGACGCTCGAAGCTTGTCCATGACCCCGCGACTGAGCGTGGTAAGGGGGTCGCGACCGCTACCCAGTTGACCAAGCGCCCTCGAACTACTTCTCCGGTGCCGACTGAGAAGGCTCCGAAGCAGTCTCGAGTGGCACCGACGAAACCTGCGAAGGTCTTGCCGAAGATGAAGATGGTGATCCCCACTATCTCAGGGTAATGGTAGTCTTGAGTTTTCCCCGTTTCATGAACTTGCTCTTGGTCGACTCATGGGTCAATCGACTAATTTCCGGAACTGCAGCGCTGCTACTTCTGATACTTCGGCCAGGGCTGAAGACCACGAGATGGAGGATGCTGCTACCTCACAACCTGGTATGATTCTTGTGATGCCGTTTTCAGTTGACTGACTTATTGTCTCTAATTTTGATTCTTTCTACAGCTTCATCTAACATTGTTATTGACCTTCCTGACGATGACGAAGAACCACCGAGGCAAAGGAGGAGCAAGAAAACGTCTGCTGGCAAGGCGACTCGAGATGTGCCAGCACTCGAGACGTTGGTCGTGGAGGGAGACAATGTCACTCGGCCTACCGTAACCTTCGCGGTGCCATTGACGAGTGCTCGTCCTTCGTCGTCGAGTGCTGCTCAGCCCTCGCTTTTCTCCATCTACCCCGTTCCAGAAGACCAGGCTAGTGCTGCTAAAGAAGCAATACGTCAAGCGGGGGTCATGATGGAGCAAATGAAGGCAATACGAGAAGCCAGCCAAGCAGCCTATGACACCAGTTCGGCTCTTCAGAGTAACGTTCAGGTCAGTTGGTCACTGCCTGTTCTGTTAGGATATGATATCTGAAAAATCTTCTTTCTGAAATTCTTAGAGTTTGTCATACATCCGCTGGGTGTGTCGATTGAAACTCCGGATTAGTGGGGGCACGCTGAGTGCACCCACTGGGTGTAGTCCCCAAGGCTATGGTCGACTGCTGGCAGTCGACCATAGGCTTTAAGCTTTTTCCTTACTCGACTTGGTCGAATAGATTCATAGACCGGTGGGGGCACGCTGAGTGCACCCACTGGGTGTAGTCCCCGAGACTATGGTCGACTGCTGGCAGTTGACTACAGTCTGAAGAACATCTCTTTTTTTTGTTGGCCGACTGGTTGACTCTGACTGATGAAACTAGTGGGGGCACGCTGAGTGCAGCCACTGGGTGTAGTCCCCGAGACTATAGTCGAATGTTTGTATTCGTCCGTAGTCTTAGAAACGCTATGATTTTTCCTTACTCACTCGGAAGTGAATTGTCTTTGACCTCTGTCGATTGGTTCTTCATAGAAATCCTGTGACCTTGCGGCTCGTTATACTGAGTTGGAGAACAAACACATTCAGCTCGAGCTTGATCTGAAACTGGCCCAAGAGAACTTGACGAAGGCGAAGGATTAAGCTAAAGGTATGCTTGGTGAGGCTTTTGACGACTGCATTTGCCTCTAACTTGTTTCCGAATCTAATCTCGCTGTAACTTTGTAGGCAAACTGAGGGATGCCCTGCAGAAGCAAGAATTTGACTTGGCTGAGATGCAAAAAACTGCTTTAGAGAAGACCAAGCTTGCAGATGAGAAGCTGGCTTCAGTGACCAAGCTTGAAGAAGAAAACACCAATTTGAAAGCTGCTCTTGATGCTGCCAACCAGGAGGTCAGTCGACTGAAAAGTGACAAGGCCAGTGAGTTGAAGAGAAAGAAGAACGATCTAGAGGCTTATCTGGGTGGACTCGCCAAGAAGTTGTTCCTCATGCTTGAAGGTAATCCTTTGTCTCGAACAAATATTTTAATTGTAATCTCCGACTGTTTGTCCTGACTCGGTGGTTGTGCTTGCAGAATTTTGCCAAAACTTTGAAGAGGAGACTGGTCGACTAGAAGTAAACCTGGACCCCATCAACTCTCCCGTGAAAGATGAAGTCGCCATGAATGTGCTCCGTCTTGAATCTCGGGTTGCTGCTACCGTCGATTATCTCGCAAGGCTGAAGGTCGCAACTTCTCGCATCGACACAACACTCTGGCCAAGAGAGACACTCCAGAACGACCTCGAGTCCCTGATGACTCGACTGAACGAGGTCCCAAGTCGAGTGCAGGAGTGCAAGAAGTCTTCGGCCAGGTGCGGTGCAGATGTTGCTCTGTCTCTGGTTCGCGTTCACTTCAAGGATGCACGAGAAGACAAGCTGGTGGCTCTTAGGGTGGCTAACACCAAGAAGCACGATTTCAGATCTTTCATGGAGACCTTCATTGCTGCTGCCACTCGGATTGCAGATGGAATTGATCTGGACGAGTTTGTTGCACCTTCCAGCCCTCCACAAGAGGGGTAAAAAACTTCTGAGCTTGATACTTAAATTTGCCTCGGTATGCCGAGTGAGTTTTGTAACCGACAAACCTTAACAGGCCTAGCGCCTGAGCACTTTCAGTTCCGTTAGGTGTTATCCGAACTTGGATTCGTCGTTGAATATGTTTGCGTTTGGTTTGAGGTATCTTTTGCAGGTTAAAGCGAAGCGCTTATTGCAATCGACCTGTTCCCCAATACACTTAGGCGAGCACTGGGTTGTAGCTAAGCCCCCGAGTGGGAGGTTTGCTCTCCACTCGGTAGGATTTTTAATTGGCGGCGTAGCTTGGAAGGAGAGGGTAGCAGTCGACCTGCACCTCGTCCTCCTTGCAGAGTGCACGTTGTACTTGTGGCGTAGCTCGGAAGGAGAGGGTAGCAGTCGACCTGCACCTCGTCCTCCTTGCGAAGCGCACGTTGTGTTTGTACTTAGGCGAGCACAATGCTGCAACTAAGCCTCTGAGTGGAAGGCTGGCTTACCACTCGACAGGATTTTGTTTATCTTAGGCGAGTACTTGGACTGCAGCTAAGCCTCCGAGCGGAAGACTGGCTTACCACTCGACAGGATTTTATTTGTCTTAGGCGAGTACTTGGACTGCAGCTAAGCCCCCGAGTGGGAGGTTTGCTCTCCACTCGGTAGGATTTTATTTATCTTAGGCGAGTACTTGGACTGCAGCTAAGCCTCCGAGTGGAATGCTGGCTTACCACTTGGTAGGATTTTATTTATCTTAGGCGAGTACTTGGACTGGAGCTAAGCCTCCGAGTGGAAGGCTGGCTTACCACTCGGTAGGATTTTGTTTATCTTAGGCAAAACGGATTTCGCAGCTAAGCCTTCGTGTGGGAGACTGGCTCACCACTCGGTAGGATTTTGTTTATCTTAGGCGAAACGGATTTCGCAGCTAAGCCTTCGTGTGGGAGACTGGCTCACCACTCGGTTAGGATTTTTTTTACAGACTTGGGTGAATCGGATTCGCAGCCAAGCCACCCACTGGGGGATTGTTTTGAGTGGACAAAAGGAAATAACGATTACTGGGAAGATTATAAAGCTCTTGTCTTTGATAAAATAAACTACAGAAATACTTTTATTACAACTCATCCGAGTGAATACTTAGGTGTAAAAGGGGCGGAGAAGCTCCGCGTTCCAAGCTCGGGGCTCGTCGATCTGATGCTCGACATTGTAAAGACGGTATGCTCCATTATGGAGAACCTTGGTGACGATGAAGTGACCTTCCCAAGAAGGAGCAAGCTTGTGTGGTTTCTGCTGATCCACTCGGACAACTAAATTTCCTTCCTGGAAGGCTCGACTCTTCACGTTTTTGGCGTGGAAGCGACGCAAGTCTTGTTGGTAAATGGTTGATCTGATCAGAGCCATCTCCCTCTCTTCCTCTAGAAGGTCGACTGCATCCTGCCGCGCTTGTTCTGCTTCAGCTTCAGTGTAGAGCTCGACTCGGGGAGCATTGTGGAGAAGGTCACTCGGCAAGACTGCTTCAGCTCCGTAGACCAAGAAGAATGGAGTTCTTCTAGTTGACCGGTTGGGCGTGGTCCTTAACCCCCAAAGCACTGAGGGAAGTTCGTCGACCCATGCACCAGCCGCATGCTTAAGATCACGCATCAAACAGGGTTTCAACCCTTTGAGAATCAAACCGTTGGCTCATTCTGCTTGTCCATTCGACTGTGGGTGAGCAACTGAAGCATAGTCGACTCGCGTGCCTTGAGATGTGGAGAAAGCTCTGAACTCTTTGGAGTCGAAGTTTGACCCGTTGTCAGTGATGATGCTATGTGGAACCCCATATCTGAATATCAATTTTCTGATGAAGCTGACAGCAGTACCGGCATCGAGGTTCTTGATGGGTTTAGCTTCGATCCACTTAGTGAACTTGTCGACTGCTACCAGCACATGGGTAAAACCGCTTCTGCCTTTTATCAAAGGACCGACCGTATCCAGACCCCACACTGCAAAGGGCCAGACGAGTGGCATAGTCTTCAAAGCTGACGCGGGCTTGTGTGACATATTGGAGTAAAATTGGCATCCCTCGCACTTGTCGACTATCTCCTTCGCCATTTCATTCGCTCTTGGCCAATAAAATCCGGCTCGGTATGCTTTGGCCATGATGGTCCCAGAGGACGCATGATGGCCACAGGTCCCCGAGTGGATGTCATCGAGGATTATTCGACCTTCCTCCGGTGTTATGCATTTCTGACCAACTCCAGTCGCGCTTTCTCTGTACAATTGTCCTCTTATCACGGTAAAGGCCTTAGATCGGCGGACGATCTGTCGAGCCTCTTCTTCGTCCTCCGGGAGTTCTTTCCTCAAGATATACGCGATGTATGGTACTGTACAATCTGGAGTGATTACCAAAACTTCCATGATCAGGTCGACCACTGCTGGGACTTCAACCTCAGTCGGATCCGTAACACTCTTAGGTTGTGGAGCTTCATGAGTAAAAGGATCTTCTATGACTGATGGAGTGTGGATATGCTCCAAGAATACATCACTGGGGATGGCTTCTCTCTTGGATCCTATCTTCGCCAGATCGTCAGCTGCTTGATTTTTCAGTCGGGGTATGTGGTGGAGCTCCAACCCTTCGAACTTCTTTTCGAGCTTCCTCACTGCATTGCAGTATCCAGTCATGGCTGGGCTTCTAACGTCCCACTCCTTCATCACCTGATTGACCACCAAATCTAAGTCGCCATAAACCATAAGACGGCGGACGCTGAGTGAAATGGCCATGCGCAACCCATACAAGAGTGCTTCATATTCTGCTTCATTGTTGGAGGAATCAAAGTGGATCTGGAGCACATATCTGAGGTTGTCTCCTCGGGGGGAAACCAAAACAACCCCAGCACCAGAGCCATTTAACATCTTAGAGCCCTCAAAGAACATGGTCCAATGCTCCGAGTGAACTTGAGTCGGCTGTTGTTGCTCAATCCACTCGGCGAGGAAATATGCTATAGCCTGGGACTTAATGGCTTTCTTTGCCTCGAATTTGACATCAAGGGGAAGGAGTTCAATCGCCCATTTGGCTACTCGATCAGTTGCATCTCTGTTATGCAGAATCTCTGACAATGGTGCGTCGCTGACGACTGTAATGTCATGATCAGAGAAATAATGAGCAACCTTCTTCATGGTCATGTAAATCCCATATACGAGCTTCTAATAATGAGGATATCTTTGCTTCGATGGGGTCAATACTTCAGAGAGATAATACAGTGGGCGCTGAACTTTGAAGGCTTTCCCGGCCAGAGCCTCTCCAGGAGCAGCTGGCTCGGCCTTCCGCTTTTGCTTCCGACTGGAGTTTCCTTTATCCGACTGACTCGGCTTGTACTTGCCACTCCGGAGTCGGCCCTCTTCTTCGCCATTGGCGTACTTGGTGGCTATTTCCATCATCCGACTCAGGGTCATATCTCCAGTTCGACCAAACTTCAGGCTCGACTCTCTGTTCTTGACACCGTCCTTGAAGGCACAGACCGTTTGATGGTCTGACACATTCTCTACAGTATGATGCAGAGTGATCCATCTCTGGATGTAATCTCTCAGTGTTTCACTCGACTTTTGTACGCAAACTTGCAGTTCTGTTAATCCGGCTGGTCGCTTGCAAGTTCCCTCAAACGTCCCGACGAACACTCTGGAAAGATCTTCCCAAGTGTAAGTGCTGCTAGGAGCTAACTGATTCAACCACGCCCTGGCTGAACCTTCTAGCATAAGTGGCAAATGCTTCATGGCCACCTCATCATTACCGCCACCAATCTGAACAGCCACTAGGTAGTCTTCAAGCCAAGTTTCAGGCTTAGACTCTCCGGTGAACTTACTCAATCCAGTCGCCAACCTGAAGTTGGGGGGTATAACTGCGGCTCTTATGGCTCTGCTAAAGCATTCTGGAACTGAAACGTGGACTCGGCTACTTGTGGGCACATGTCTGTCATGGCCACCTCTATGAGCTCTGTTTCGGTCGACCAAACCTTGCACGATAATGGATCTCGCGTCAAAGCCTGGTTCTCTGGGGTCGACTGGAGCTCTCCGCCCAACACTGAGCTGGCGTCTGTCATCTTTCTGCCGATGGGCATTAGACCCACTTCTCGGGGGAGGAGTGGGCACTCGACGCCTGTCATCACGATCAAATCGATCGTCATAGTGGTCCCGCCGGCCTTCACGTCCTACGCACCTCGGTGTGAGCCGACTGAACAGTATTCGCAGAGACGGATCGGCTGTGAATCCTGTTGCGCGACTGCGACACAGCTGAGTTCTGATCTCCTGCCGCCCGGAGCAAATCTCTGATCTGCATCAAGCCTCTTCCAGCCTCCGACTGAGAGGGCTGAATTGACTCTGCTATACGGGCTGCATCTGCCAAATTTTGAATTGGGGTTCGATATACCTGAGTCGGTTGCGGAAAGAGTTGACGTCGGCGGGAGTCGGGTACTCCCTGACGCGCACGCTCGTCGAGTGTTCGCTGGAGGTTCTCCAGTCGAGTGCGCTCAGCCAAATTGGCCAAACGCGCCTCTTCCAGGGCACGAGCCTCAGGGGTTTCTCCTGCAATGGGAGTGTTCAGAGCATCCATGTTCCGGCGGCAAAGTTCTTCCCTCTGCTGAGAAGTGAGCGGCTCAGGCTGATACTCTTCGTGGGCCTGAGCGGGATCGCCCCCATCGTCCATCCCGTCGTGGTGGGGGAAACCGGGAGGACTACGAGGCCCGTTGACCATCAGGACCTCCGCTGCTGGATCACTGCTATCGCACTCGGATGTGGTCTCTACGGAGCCAGTCGACAGGTCGAACAGGCCGTAGAGAGTTTCGTCGGGCTCGATCACCGCGACTTGGGTGGTGGCCGATTGGCGAGCAACTGTGTGTCTCACCCATCGCTAGAGCCTCGACCGACCGGAGCGCTTGTGCTGGCGGGAGACAGGGAGGGAGGACGGCACAAGAGTCGACCGGTATGGGGTCGACGGCTGCCGCAGCAGGACATCGCAGACACACGCCCGAAAGTGCGTCGCCCCGCGGACGGGGAGCATGTCGATGTCGAGTGTTGCCTCCTGGAGCCAAGCGGAGTCGTCGGCGATGAAAGTGAACGCACCGAGACGGATCTCACAGCCCTCGACTAGAGCTCCGTCAGAAACCATGATGAAGGCAATTGGACAAATTGCAACTTCTCCAAAAAGTCGCTAAGACACCTGCCCCACGGTGGGCGCCAACTGTCGTGGTTCTAAGTCTGACAGTAGAATGGGGGGTAGGAATGGAGAGGCAAGATCCTAGCTATGGAGTAGTTGTACACACGAGTGTTTTACGAGTTCAGGACCTTCTCTGAGGAAGTAATAGCCCTACGTCTCGGAGCCCGGAGGCGGTCGACTGGTTTATGTGTATATGAGTTACAGGGGTGCGAACCCTTCTACCAGTGGAGGGGGGTGGCTTATATAGAGGACGCCAGGACCCCAGCCAACCCACGTAGCAGAGGGTTAAAGTACATTAAAGCTGGGCGTTACTGGTAACGCCTTACATAAAGTGTCATCATGACCATTAAGACTACTTAATTACAGACCGTTTGGATATAGAGTAGATCCTAAACGACTAATGGTCGAGTGAGTCATCATGGTCGAATGTATTTTAGGTTCGTCAAGTGTCTTCTGGCCGGTCGAGTGGAGTCTCTCTTGGTCAGTCGAGTGGAGTCTCTCTTGGTCGACTGGAATGTAGCTTCGTCTAAGGATGTCCTTGGGTATGGTATCCTAGATAGGTCCATGACCCTACCCTAGGTACATAACATCATCACCGACCTCGGCCATGTGGTTTGGGTCAGCCTTCGTCTACCGAGTCTTCACCATGGCCCAGGCCTCCCTGGCACCTTGACGGCAAGCCGATATCTTCCACAACCGGAAGCGCTGCCGCACTCCCTCCAGATTCTTTGTAAGCTCCTCAAGGCCTTCGGGCATGGAGAGGGATGGCCACATAGCCTGGATGATGCTTTGCATTGCCTGCCGAACTCGTTCGTGTAGTTGCAACAACTCGGGAAGGAGGTCTCCCGTTGAACCGGGCATTTCCTCCGCAGGACGACCCGTCAGCAGACCTACAGAAATAGCTCTGTCAATCGACTTCCTCGCCGAATTCTTTTTTCGAAGATTCGTTCAAGCACTTACTAAAAATGCCGCGTCGAAGTCGCCGATTCTCCTTCATGGCAGAAGACAGCTGAATACGAACATCTTTCAGTTCCTCGCCCAACTGGGTATTGGCATCTTGATGCTTGTTCTTCTCTTGCCTCACCCTCGTCAGCACGCTCTCGCCAGCCTTTAGTTGGCGTAGGAGTTGTTGCTTGTCCGGATTTACTCCGGCCTCATCTGCATTATTATCGTCAGGGTTGCACACCTGCCGCGTTTCAAAACGGAATTATCTTTCGAAGCATATATTACCTGCGGGCGTCCCCTTGACATTTTCTGAAGTGGCCAATGCGGCCTCGAGCTGGGCCTTGCACTCTTCGAGTTCTTGGGACAATTGCATATTCTTCTTTGTAAGACACTGCATAGCACATGATCCTTCAAACAGTTAACTTCACTGTTTCAAGTCTCGGGGGCTACGGAAATATATAACCTTCAATTCTACTCACCTGTATGTCTTTCACATACTGCTCCGTGGCTCTAGCTAGACCATTTTGAGCAGCACGGAGATACGCATCTCCTGTATTAAAGGCGTCCAACGCCTCTGGGGAAAAAAACGCGTCACGAAGAACAGTCCGGCGACGCCTGTGGTTCAGGGCACTCTCCACCTCTGAATCGCCTCCGCTTACGGACACGGCCTCGAACCTTTGCCGGCGGACATTGTTCGGCGGGCTCTCTTCTTTCTAAGAAAATCATGAGCATTAGTAAGACTCAAGGGCATAAACCCTAGGTGTTAAATTCGCACGCCATACCGTTGCGCCGGAATCTCGATCTGGTCCGCACTTCTTTTTGGCCCGCCTGGCTTCAGCGGCCCTTGTTGTCTGCCCACCGTGGGCTCGGCCTTCCGCCTCAAGGATTTACCCTGCGAAACGCTATTAGTTCACGGCATGCAAGATAAAGCATAAGAATACTGGGACTTCGGTCTTAGTTACCTTGGAGGCTGGAAGTAGTCCGGGATTGTCGGCCGTGATGGCCACTAAGGAGTTATCCTTGCTCAATTGATGAAATACTCCATCAATCAACTCCACGCATAAGTCCGGATCTTCTTGGGAGTCCGGATCGAGGGACCGTCCCGGGTCCTCGGGTTGTGGAGCAGGGCTGTTTATTTCCTTCACAGCCTGGCGCAGCTCCTGCGTTTAAACATTACTAGACTAAGTACTCAACTACGGGAATTTAAAAAGCGGATAGGCAAGTGAAAGTGTCCGCTCACCCAACTAGGTGGATTGTACATGGAGAATCCGCCTTCCGGGTTGACACGGAGGAATTCTTCCTCTTCCCGCTTGTATACAGCGGATAAGATTCTCGATGAAGTGGCGGCCGAATCCAGCCCCTTGCGACCGCACCGGGTAGCGTCATCCTCCCCGTTGAAATCCCACATGGGGTGGCCTCTGTATTGAAGCGGCTGCACCCCTCGCGTAATGCATATGGCCATGACCTTGATCATGGTCAGTCCGGAATGAGCCAACAACCTTATCCGGCTCATCAGGTACAGGACGTCCCTGTCAGCTTCCCTCTGAGGGTTCCGCGGGCGCCAACTCAGGCGCTTCTTGAATGGGACATTATTGAACTTGGGGCGGACGATCCGTACAGGGTCCGGCAGGGGGACGTCATCTATATAAAACCACTCCGAGGGCCAGTCTTCGGACGCCCTCTTTGGGGTACCGGATAGATATCCGGTCCCGGCGATGCGCCATAGTTCGGCTCCGCCCACCTAATAAATAGACCCCTCCTGAGAACGGGGCACAAGGCAAAAACAACCTCTTCCACAGCGTGAACTGGGCCTCAACACCCAAGAACAGCTCGCAGAGGGCCACGAAGCCCGCGATGTGCAAAATGGAGGCCGGCGTGAGGTTATGTAGAACTCCAGCAACCCTCGGAGAAACGGATGAATTGGAAATCCTAGTCCTCTCATCAAATAAGGGACTAAGCATACTCGCTCTCCTTGAGAGGGATTGGGGACGCCCTCCGCCTGCTCTCCGCCGCTATAGGCAGCAATCCCGGCTCGAACTGGGACCATATATGCTGGGAGGAGAAGCCCCTTGGGCTGAAGCACTACTAACATGCTATGCGGGACGGAACACCAACCCCCAATCTCCAGGCCGAGGGCTGGAGGGGTGAGAGGAGGAGCGGCACCGACTGGCCATGATGGAATGGATCTCTGACAGAGGCGCTCTGATGAAGACTCGCGGAGGGAAGATGGTGCGAATTGGATCTAAATCCCCGTCCCTTTTATGGGCGGCTCATTAACGCAACTGGGGGGGGGGTAAGTGAAAAGAAAATCCCCTGGCTTTTCGCATTCGTTTGACGTGTGGAAGATGGTCATTATGGGGCACAGAAGCCGAGGAGGATAGCACGCACTAGAAGCCAGATACTATTCGACGGACACAGGGAATTTGAAGAAGAACCCGCCTTGTAATGCTAAAGACAACTTGCGCGCCGGACTCGTCGTCATTGAAGCCTGGTTCGGGGGCTACTGAGGGAGTCCTGGATTAGGGGGTGTCCGGATGGCCGGACTAAGACCTTTGGCCGGACTCCTGGACTATGAAGATACAAGATTGAAGACTCCGTCCCATGTTCGGATGGGACTTTCCTTGGCGTGGAAGGCAAGCTTGGTGATACGATATGAAGATCTCCTCCCATTGTAACCGACTCTATGTAACCCTAGCCCTCTCCGGTGTCTATATAAACCGGAGAGTTTTAGTCCATAGGACGAACAACAATCATACCAGTGGCTAGCTTCTAGGGTTTAGCCACTCCGATCTCGTGGTAGATCTACTCTTGTACTACCCATATCATCAATATTAATCAAGCAGGAGTAGGGTTTTACCTCCATCGAGAGGGCCCGAACCTGGGTAAAAACATCGTGTCCCTTGTCTCCTGTTACCATCCGCCTAGACGCACAGTTCGGGACCCCCTACCCGAGATCCGCCAGTTTTGACACCGACACTAGGCATGATCATGTATATAGGCATCACATCCACGACAAGTAGACCGACTCCTGCCTCCATCAACTACTATTACTCCAGACATTGACCGCTATCGAGCATGCATCTAGAGTATTAAGTTCATAAGAACAGAGTAACGCATTAAGCAAGATGACATGATGTAGAGGGATAAACTCAAGCAATATGATATAAACCCCATATTTTTATCCTTGATGGTAACAATACAATACGTGTGTTGCTTCCCCTGCTGTCAGTGGGAAAGGACACCGCAAGATTGAACCCAAAGCTAAGGACTTCTCCCATTGCAAGAAAGATAAACCTAGTAGGCCAAACCAAACTGATAATTCGAAGAGACTTGCAAAGATAACCAATCATACATAAAATAATTAAGAGGAGATTCAAATATTTCTCATAGATAAACTTGATCATAAACCCACAATTCATCGGATCTCGACAAACACACCGCAAAAAGAGTTACATCGAATAGATCTCCAAGAAGATCAAGGAGAACTTTGTATTGAGATTCAAAGAGAGAGAAGAAGCCATCTAGCTAATAACTATGGACCAGAAGGTCTATGGTAAACTAATCACAACTCATCGAAGAGGGCTTAGTGATGATGCAGAGGCCCTCCGTTATCGATTCCCCATCCGACGGAGCGCCGGAAAAGGATCCAAGATGGGATCTCCCAGGTGCAGAAGGTTGCAACGGTGGAAATTGTGTTTCGTGGTGCTCCTGGATGGTTTCGGGGTACGTAGATATATATAGGCGAAGGAGTTCGGTCAGGGGAGCCATGGGGGCCCATGAGGCAGGGGGGCACCCCCCTCCCCCAAGGGTGCGCCCTACACCCTCGTGGGCGCCTTGACTGCTTCTTGACGTCCACTCCAAGTCTCATGTATTGCGTTTGTTCCAAAAAGATCGCTCCCGAAGGTTTCATTCTGTTTGGACTCCATTTTATATTCCTTTTCCGCGAAACACTAAAATAGACAAAAAATACACAGCAATTTGGGCTGGGCCTCCGGTTAGTATATTAGTCCCACAAATGATATAAAAGTGTATAGTAAAGCCCATAAACATCCAAAATGGGTAATATAATAGCATGGAACAATCAAAAATTATAGATACGTTGGAGACGTATCAAGCATCCCCAAGCTTAATTCCTGCTTGTCCTCGAGTAGGTTAATGATAAAAATAGAATTTTTGATGTGAATGCTACCTAGCATATTTCTCAATGTATTTCTCTCTATTGTGGCATGAATGTTCAGATCCAAATGATTCAAAATAAAAGTACATATTGACAAAAGAATAATAATACTTCAAGCATACTAACTAAGCAATCATGTCTTCTCAAAATAACATGGCAAAGGGAAGTTCATCCCTACAAAATCATATAGTTTGGTCATGCTCCATTTTTGTTACACAAGAATGCTCTCATCATGCACAACCCCGATGAAAAGACAAGCAATTGTTTCATACTTTAGTAATCTCAAACTCTCTTTCAATCTTCACGTAATACATGAGTGTGAGCCATGGATATAGCACTATGGGTGGAATAGAGTATGATGATAGGGTTTATGTGGAGAAGACAAAAAGGAGAAAGTCTCACATCGATGCGGCTAACCAACGGACTAGGGAGATGCCCATCAATTGATGACAACGCAAGGAGTAGGGATTGCCATGCAACGGATGCACTAGAGCTATAAATGTATGAAAGCTCAACAAAAGAAACTAAGTGTGTGTGCATCCAACATGCTTGCTCATGAAAACCTAGGGCATTTTGAGGAAGCCCATCGTTGGAATATACAAGCCAAGTTCTATAATGAAAGATTCCCACTTAGTAAACGAATGTGACAACATAGGAGACACTCTATCATTAAGACCATGGTGCTACTTTGAAGCACAAGTGTGGAAAAAGATAGTGACATTGTCCCCCCTTTTTTTGGGGGCCTTTCCTTTGTATTTTGGCCTTTCATGTTTCTTTTTTTGGCCTTTCTTTTTTTATGAGGCTCTAAAAACGATGATCATCACACTTCTATTTACTTATAACTCATGAATTACAACTCGATACTAGAACAAAATATGACTCTGTATGAATGCCTCTGGCGGTCTACCGGGATATGCAATGACTTCAGAGCGACATGTATGAAAAATTATGCATGGTAGCTTTGCCACAAAATACGATGTCAACTACATGATCATGCAAAAGCAATATGACAATGATGAAGTGTGTCATAATAAATGGAACGGTCGAAAGTTGCATGGCAACATATCTCGGGATGGCTATGGAAATGCCATAATACGTAGGTATGGTGGCTGTTTTGAGGTGGATATAAGGAGGTTTATGTGTGATAGAGCGTATCGTATCACGGGGTTTGGATGCACCGGCAAAGTTTGCAACACCTCTCAAGGTGAGAAAGGGCAATGCACGGTACCGAAGAGGCTAGCAATGATGGTAAGGTAAGAGTTCGTATTATCCATGGACTCAACATTAGTCATAAAGAACTCACATACTTATTGAAAAATTCGACAAGTCATCAGAAACCAAGCACTACGCGCATGCTCCTAGAGGGATAGATTGGTAGGAAAAGACCATCGCTCGTCCCCGACTGCCACTCATAAGGATGACAATCAAAGAACACCTCATGCTTCAAATTTGTCACACAACGGTTACCACACGTGCATGCTACAGGACTTGCAAACCTCAACACAAGTATTTCTCAAATTCACAATTACTCAAGAAGCATGACTCTAATATTACCACCTTCATATCTCAAAACAATTATTAAGCATCAAGTTGATCATAGTATTCAATTCACTTCCTACGATAGTTTTTATTATACCCAACTTGGATGCCCATCATTCTAGGACCAATTTTATAACCATAGAAAATACCATGCTATTTAAAAGACTCTCAAATAATATAAGTGAAGCACGTGAGTTCAATAATTTCTACAAAATAAAACCACTGCCGTGCTCTAAAAAGATATAAGTGAAGTACTAGAGCAAAATTGTATAGCTCAAAAGATATAAGTGAAGCACATAGAGTATTCTAATAAATTCAGAAGCATGTGTGTCTCTTCCAAAAGGTGTGTACAGCAAGGATGATTGTGTTAAACTAAAAAGAAAAGACTCATATCGTACAAGACGCTCCAAGCAAAACACATATCATGTGGTAAATAAAAATATAGCTCCAAGTAAAGTTACTGATAGACGAAGACGAAAGAGGGAATGCCTTCCGAGCCATCCCCAATCTTAGGATTTTGGTTGTCCTTCAATTATCTTGGGGTTCCATGGTCATCCCCAAGCTTAGGCTCTTGCCACTCCTTATTCCATAGTCCATCAAATCTTTACCAAAAACTTGAAAACTTCACAACTCAAAACTCAACAGGAAATCACATGAGCTCCGTTAATGCAAGAAAGAAAAACCACCACTTAAGGAACTGTAATGAACTCATTCTTTATTTATATTGGTGTTAAACCTACTGTATTCCAACTTCTCTATGGTTCATACCCCCCGATACTAGCCATAGATTCATCAAAATAAGCAAACAACACACGAAAAACAGAATCTGTCAAAAACAGAACAGTGTGTAGCAATCTGTAACTGTCGAATACTTCTGGAGCTCTAAAACTCCTACCAAAATATACAGTCCTGGGCAATTTTTCTATTGATCTACTGCAAAAAGAATCAACTCAAAATCACGTTTCTGTGATTTATTTAATTTTTTCTCGTGAGCGCAAAAGTTTCTGTTTTTCAGGAAGATCAAATTAACTTTCACCCAAGATGATCCTATATGTTCTACTTGGCACAAACACTAATTAAAACATAAAACCACATCTAAACAGAGTCCATATTAATTATTTATTACTAAATAGGAACAAAAATCAAGGAACAAAAATTAAATTGGGTTGCCTCCCAACAAACGCTATCGTTTAACGCCCCTAGCTAGGCATAATTTCAATGATGCTCAACTAAAAGACAAGAATTGAAGCACAAAGAGAGCATCATAAAACATGTGACAAACATATCTAAATCTAACATACTTCCTATGCATAGCCATATTATAAGCAAACAAATTTGCAAGACAAGCAACAACTAGCATATGCAAGGAAGAAGAAAGAGACGATAGCAATCTCAACATGACGAGAGGTAATTTAGTAACATGAAAATTTCTACAACCATATTTTCCTCTATCATAATAATTACATGTGGAATCATAAGCAAATTCAAAAAAATAGCTATCACATAAAAAAATTTCAACACGATCCACATGCATGCAAAGTTGACACTCTCCCAAAATAGTGGGATTATCATTAACTAAAGTCATGATCTCTCCAAACCCACTTTTATCAAAAATTTCATAAGATTGAACATTATCCAAATATTTGGGATCTAAAGTTGACACTCTTCGAAATCCACTTTCAGTATTATTGCAAACATTATTATCAATCTCATATTCATCATGGGGCTTAAATAAAATTTCAAGATTATAAGAAGAATGACCCCAATCATGATCATTGCAACAAGTAGTGGACATAGCAAAACTAGCATCCCCAAGATTAGGGTTTTGCATATCATTAACACAATTGACATTAATAGAATTTATAATAAAATCATTGCAATCATGTTTTTATTCAAGGAGCTATGGTGAATCTCTTCATAAATTTCTTCATCACAATTTCCAGATTCACGAATTTCAAGCAAAACCTCATGAAGATAGCTAGTCTAGTGCACTGAAATCACTAGAAATTGGTTAATTATAATTGGATCTCTTAAAAAGATTGGCAAGCGGATGAGGATCCATAGATCTTAGATTCTCTGTTTAGCAATAAATAAACAACTATTCCAACCAAATGAGCAAACGAGCCAACAAAGACATCAAAGCAACGAAAAGACGAACAGAAGAAGGGCGAATAAAACGGCAAGGGTGAAGTGGGGGAGAGGAAAACGAGAGGAAGATGGCAAATAATGTAATGCGAGGGAGATGAGTTTGTGATGGGTACTTGGTATGTCTTGACTTGAGCGAAGACATCCCCGGCAACGGCGCCAGAAATCCTTCTTGCTACCTCATGAGCATGCGTTGGTTTTTCCCTTGAAGAGGAAAGGGTGATGCGGCAAAGTAGCATAAGTATTTCCCTCAGTTTTTGAGAACCAAGGTATCAATCCAGCAGGAGGCTCCTCACAAGTCCCTCGCACCTACACAAACAAACAAGAACCTCGCAACCAACGTGATAAAGGGGTTGTCAATCCCTTCATGGTCACTTGCGAAAGTGAGATCTGATAGAGATAATATGATAAGATAAATATTTTTGGTATTTTTATGATATATATTTAGAAGTAAAGATTGCAAAATAAAGTAGATTGGAAACTAATATGATAGAGAATAGACCCGGGGGCCATAGGTTTCACTAGTGGCTTCTCTCAAGATAGCATAATTATTACGGTGGGTGAACAAATCACTCTCGAAAAATTAATAGAAAAGTGCATAGTTATGAGAATATCTAGGCATGATCATGTATATAGGTATCACGTCCGCGACAAGTAGACCGACTCCTGCCTGCATCTACTACTATTACTCCACACATTGACCGCTATGCAGCATGCATATAGAGTATTAAGTTCATCAGAACAGAGTAACGCATTAAGCAAGATAACATGATGTAGAGGGATAAACTCAAGTAATATGATATAAACCCCATCTTTTTATCCTCGATGGCAACAATACAATACGTGCCTTGCTACCCGTGCTGTCACTAGGAAAGGACACTGCAAGATTGAACCCAAAGCTAAGCACTTCTCCCATTGCAAGAAAGATCAATCTAGTAGGTCTGTGGTAAACTACTCACAACTCATGGGAAAGGACACCGCAAGATTGAACCCAAAGCTAAGTACTTCTCCCATTGCCAAGATAACCAATCATACATAAAAGAATTCAGAGGAGATTCAAATAGTTCTCATAGATAAACTTGATCATAAACCCACAATTCATCGGATCTCGACAAACACACCGCAAAAAGAGTTACATCGAATAGATCTCCAAGAAGATCAAGGAGAACTTTGTATTGAGATTAAAAGAGATAGAAGAAGCCATCTAGCTAATAACTATGGACCCGAAGGTCTGTGGTAAACTACTCACAACTCATCGAAGAGGCCTTGGTGATGATGTAGAGGCCCTCCGTGGTCGATTCCCCCTCCGGGGGAGCACTGGAAAAGGCTCCAAGATGGGATCTCCCGGGTACAGAAGGTTGCGGTGGTGGAAATTGTGTTTCGTGGTGCTCCTGGATGGTTTCGGGGTACGTACATATATATAGGCGAAGGAGGTCAGTCAGGGGAGCCACGGGGGGCCCACGAGGCAGGGGGCGCCCTCTCCCTAGGGCGCGCCCTCCACCCTCGTGGCTGCCTCAACTATTTCTTTACGTCCACTCCAAGTCTCCTGGATTGCATTTGTTCCAAAAAGATCGCTCCCGAAGGTATCATTCCGTTTGGACTCCCTTTGACATTCCTTTTTTGCGAAACTGAAATAGGCAAAAACAATAGCAATTCGGGCTGGGCCTCCGGTTAGTAGGTTAGTCCCAAAAATGATATAAAAGTGTATAGTAAAGCCCATAAACATCCAAAACGGGTAATATAATAGCATGGAAAAATAAAAAATTATAGATACGTTGGAGACGTATCACCTCTGCAGAGTGTGTGTTTAATCTATCGATAGCCGCACCCACGGGTATGGGCCCAGTTCGGAGTCGGTCACACTATGAGCCAACAATAATAGTAACTTGATTAATAATAACCCATGTTCTATGATGAGAAGGAGATTGGTTGTGATCGAGAGAGGATCACAGAGGTATCATGGATACCAAAGTTGGTTGATATTTATGTGATTGCGAGATGATCACGGAGGTATTGTGGATACCAATGTTGGTAAGTTGATGCATGACATGGTTACGAGGTAATCGCCGAGCAAGAGTAAGTTGGTGCATGCGAATGTTAACTTGTTGCATGTAGTATCATCATGTTCATATGCTTATGCCATGCTAAAGTAGTATCATGTTCAGTTGTGCTTGCCATGTTGTTCTGCTAGTATCATGCTCATGATTGATTTAACCTGCTAATGCCTTGTTGTTGTTTGCCTTGACTGCTTTTGGTTATTGTGAGCTTGCAAGTACATTCAATATACTGACCTGGCGTGTCATGCCAGTTTGCAGGTTGTTCCAGGATTGCTTGCTTGTTTGGTGTGGTTCCTGTGTTCGCGAGCTAGGATAAACGTTCCAGCGAGAGTCCCTGCCGATTGGAGTTTATCATCGTCGTTCGTTGTTCCACTGCCAGTAGAGGTTCCGCTGCCTCGAGTTGTTATGCTGCTTGCATAGAGCAAATATGGTTGGCATAGTGTCGTCGTGCCGATGTTATTCATTGTAATATCGGATACCTTGTATTCGTATTCGTGTTGTAATAGAGAGCTGATTTGTTCTATGCTAAGAAGTGATGTATTCCAGAAGACTTTACCTCGATCTCTGGGCAGGAATATGGGGCGTTCCGGTTTCTCTCAGCCGAGGTGTCACATCCGTGCAATAAAAAAATGACCAAAAAATAAAAATTCTCTAAATGCCCTGAAAATATAGTATGATTTTTATGCACAAGTGAGCAACAAGCCCACATGACGCGCCCACCCCCTCGGCGCGCCTAGGTGTCTTGTGGGGCCCACATAGGCCCCTTCACTTATTCCAGCCACCCATCCACTAGGTCTTCCTCTATTAAAAATCACACACCAGCTCAAACTCGTGTTCTTGCTCATCTTGCTGCCATTTTTAATTTGCTTGCTCGTAGCTCCATTTGCAAAACTGTTTTGGGGGATTGATCATTTGCATGTGACTCCTCCAATGGTCCAATTAGTTTTTTTCTAGTGATTTATATATGGCAAATTTTTACTGCTATGGTGACCTTGTTCTTGAGCTTTCATGTAATATTTATATGGTCCAAGGTAGCTTTGTTGCATAATATATCCTCTAGACCCTTGTGGGAGTAGTTGCTATCAATTTTATTGAGATTGGTTGACGTTTATTTCCAGTCACTACTAAAAATTTCAAAAACAATTCAGAGGAAGAAAATGCTTAGGAAAATGTTCCAAGGTGGTTCCTCGAAGGAGAAATCCACAAGGCCCGCTATATGGGAGTCAGACTTTGAACCACAGCCAGAAGCTCTAGTATGGCCTTGTGAATGGCCGTCGGATTATTTCATAACTCGTGCAAGTTTCGAGGAAGAATTTGATACATACATGCACAATGCCGACCTGACGGACTTCTTGTCAGATAAGTGTTTGCAATACTATAATCTTACTGACTCATTTGTATGGAGATTTGAGTATTTAGTCCATCGCAACACACATTCTGTTTTATTTGATCTCTATGATAAATTATTTCGCATGGACCTAGAAGAATTTAATGATGCATGCAAAATTCCGCAATGGAGCATTTATATTGAACCTCGAAAATCTGATTGCGGCGCGCCTCTTGATAGTATTACTGTGGGTAAACCAGAACCATAACACAAGCTACTATAGGGAGCATTCACTTTCCTGCATTACATTATATTGCTCTCTTTATATGAAGATGCATTAATGGTAAACATGACCATAGCCACATTTGCAACTTTGATTTGAGTGTCCTCAAGAGTGTAGTAATGAATGATAAACAATATAATGTGTGGGCAATCATTGCACGTCGATTACATAATAATGCTAAAGATGCAGATCTCTTCGGTGGAATTTACGGCACTCTTTTAGATAATCATCTTGGTGTTCCCATAAGTGAAAATGATATTCAATTCCCACCGACTTTTCTTGATTGTGATGGTATGGAGCGTTAATTACCAGTTTCTTGAAAGGGATGAATTGCCATTTCAGTATAGACTAATCATTGACAGGAGTCGTGTCATCCTTGTTATGCTTCCCGCTCCTACTTTCTTTGATTTTCAGGCAAAACGAAGATATTTCATACGGAGAGAGGAGGCAGATGAGTATAAGAGGGCGAGGGAGACCACTCGCCTTCATAAGGAAACTTCCCAAGCCGTGGCAGCTTCAATTTTATGTGGAACGTTGCATGGGAAACTAAAAATTTCCTACGCTCACCAAGATCAATCTAGGAGATGAACATCTACGAGAGGAGAGATTGCATCGACATACCCTTATAGATCGCTAAGCGGAAGCGTTAAGAAACGCGGTTGATGTAGTCGAAAGTCTTTGCGATCCAATCACGATCCGTTCCGCGAACTCCCGGTCCAAGTGCCAAACGGACGGCACCTCCGCGTTCAACACATGTATGGCTTGATGACGCCTTCACCTCCTCGATCCAGCGAGCAATGGTGAAGTAGGAGCTCGAGTTCTCAGCAGCACGATGGCGTGGCGGCGGTGGGGGTGGAGCAATCTCGGCAGAGCTTCACTAAGAAATTTGAGAGCGAGAGAGAGAAACTACGAGGAGTTCATATCTGCTCTGGGTGTAATACCCAGTGCATCGGGTCCAATGACAATCATTTGTGACAACACTGGAGCAATTTCCATTGCAAAGGAGCCCAGGTTTCGGAAGAGAACTAAACACATCAAGCGACACATCAACTCCATTCGCGAGTATGTCAATATGGAGACATAGAACTTTGCAAAGTACATAAGGATCTAAACGTGGAAGACCCGTTAACTACGCCTCTTTCGTGAGCAAAACATGATCAGCACCAAGACCCTATGGGTGTTAGATACATTACTATGTAATCTAGATTATAGACTCTAGTGCAAGTGGGAGACTGATGGAAATGTGCCCTGGAGGAAATAATAAGGTTGTTATTATTATATTTTCTTATTCATGATACATGTTTATTATTCATGCTAGAATTGTATTGATCGGAAACTTAAATGCATGTGTGGATACATAAACAAATATCGTGTCCCTAGTGAGCCTCTACTAGATTAGCGCGTTGATCAAATATTGTTAAGGTTTTCTAACCATGGACATGAATTGTCACATGATAACTGGATCACATCATTAGGAGAATGATGTGAAGGACAAGACCCATCCGTTAGCTTAGCATATGATCGTTCAGTTTATTTCTACAGTTTTCATTAATGTCAAATACATATTCCCTCGACCATGAGATCATGTAACTCCCGGTTACTAGAAGAATACCTTGTGTGCTTTCAAACGTCACAACGTAACTGGGTGATCATAAAGATGCTCTACAGGTATCTCTGAAACTATCAATTGAGTTGGCATGAATCAAGACTGGGATTTGTCACTCCGTATGATGGAGAGGTATCTCTGGGCCCTCTCGATAATACAACATCACAAGAAACTTGAAGCAAAGTGACTAAGAAGTTAGTTACGAGATGATGTCTTACAGAATAAGTAAAGAGACTTTCCGGTAACCAGATTGAACTAGGTATGAAGATACCGACGATCGAATCTCGAGCAAGTAACATACCAACAGACAAAGGAAACTGCATATGTTGTCATAAAGGTCCGACCGATAAAGATCTTCGTAGAATGTCTAGAAACCAATATGGGCATCCAGGTCCCGCTATTGGTTATTGATCAGAGAGTATTTTTGGTGTCAACATTATTCTTGAACCCATAGGGTCCCCACGCTTAACATCCGTTGACGTTATAATATTATAAGAGTTTTGTGAGTTGGTGACCGAATGTTGTTCGGATTCCCGGATGAGATCACAGACATGACGTGGAGCTCCAGAATGATCCTGAGGTAAAGATTGATATATAACACGATGATATTTGGTCACTAGAAAGGTTTTGGAATGTACCAGGTATTCATCGAATCACCAGAAGCGGTTCCGGGAGGCCTCGGGAGGCCATATGGGCTTAATGGGCCAAGGGGAGGAACAAACCAGCCCACAAGGGGCTGGCGCGCCCTCTCCCTGGCCGCCGGCCCTTGGGAAGGAAAAGGGGGAGGGCTGGCCCCTCCCGCCTTCCGCTCCACATGAGAGAAAAGTAGGTGGGGAACCACCTCCCTCTGCTTTCCTCCCATGTGCCAAAGAAGGAAGGGGGCGCGACCAGGGTAGGCCGTAGGGTGGCTGCCGGCCCTATTGGGGATGCCCTAGGGTACCTCCCCTCCCCCCCCCCACCTATATATATAGGTGAGGAGGGAGACGAACTGTGTTCCGCTCGACCGTTTTGCAACACGAACAATGTGGGATAACAAGAGAGTGGTGTGGAAGGTGCCATGTGTTGAGTAAATAGGCAAATTTTCGATTAATTTAACGGAGTCGAACGCCGGCTTTACAATGTCAAGCTTGAGGAAGATGGCCCACCTCTTAGCTCTGTACAAGCACTGAATCAAATTTTGCACATAAAGGAAGTTGGTCCTCCACCTTGGTTTTGCTGATTTGGTTCACAAAGTTGCCAAACTGCAAGGAGTTTTATAAAGTACAAATAAACTGACCACTAACTAAAAGGAATGTCTAATGCCTACTGCAGAGCAGTTCATGACATCTGATGTAGAAAAGTATGACCCTACCTAGTGTGCTTCCTCATAAGCAGTAATACTGAACATGGATAACAGTAGTTTTGTTAAAAATGGGATGTCTAGCTTATGAGCTGTGCAAACTCTTTGCTGTATATTCCTTTTTGATACTCCCTGTGTAAACAAATATAAGAGCGTTTAGATCACTATTTTGGTGATCTAAACACTCTTATATTTCTTTACGGAGGGAGTACCATTTATAGAGAGTTCTGCTTGTACTATCTGCAGGGGTTCATCCTGCAATTTCAATGTGCACAGACACATCATCCACAACAATGTCACCACCACCGGCCGCGTTAGTTGATACCACAAGTGAAGGCACCACCAATCAAAGTTATTCCCGAAGCCAGTCAAAGAATCAAGATCCACATGCAAAGAGAGGTGCCCCTCCGCGATCAACATCATCTCCCCTTACATCGGGATCTGGCACCTGCCACTCCCTACGCTTTGCGGTAAGTACACCATATCATCCCCTGGGTACGCTGCTAGCTGTTTACTATTATCATGTATACTCCATAGAGAACAAAAAAATAGCATCCTTGCTGATGTATCACCACCGGTTTTATCATTCACAGGCTGCTGATGCAGGGAGTAGGCATTAAGCAATAGACAAAAACCCACTTGAGTTGGTGCAGTTTGGCTGTGTCACGGTTTAGACGGCCCTCATCGAGCAAATTCTGAGTTTGGCAAACAGGACAAGAACAAATAAGCAGTGGGCCGTGTACTTGGTAGATGTTGGAAATATGAGCAATTTACCGAGTGATTTTATTAACAGAAATACTAGATAAAGCATGACTAGGGCAGCAGTGATAAAACAAGCCATGCGATTTGACAAAGAGAAGGTAAACAACATCTTCATATATGAACCGTAACTAAACTTATGTTGAGAAGACAGTATAGCAAGTTGCATATATGAAATAGAGTCTAACATATCCAGGGCAAATACTAGAACAAGGAACTGTAGCAGAACCTCTAATAGAAAGGGGACGAACACGTACGGGGCAGCAGCAGCAGAAGCGCTGGACTTGGGTCGGTGTCCTCGCCAGCCATGTCGTCGAGGAGGTCGTGGACGTCGGGGAAGTAGTCGTAGGAGTCCGGGGCGTCCGTGATGAAGAAGTCAGTTGTCGCGCAGAGCGCTCCCCAAAAACCTTATCACCCTTCTCCCGTACAGGACTCAAAGAGGTGCGGTTTTCTGAGGCCTACTGTCCCGACTCGCTGTGCATGCCGCAACCCGGGATGAGGAAGACAGCAGCAGCACAGAGATTGGAACCGGTGGCGAGAGGAGGAAGAGATTCTGGTGCGTCTCTCTGAGAGGAGCGACCTCCCTTTTATAGGCGCAAGAGAAGGAGGCGAGAGGCTGCGCCGGGAGCTGAAGAGAACGAGGGAGACGAAACGAATAGGCAGCAGGCGAAGAGGTGCGCCGTAGTGCGTGGCAAAAATTTAGACATCATCTCGGCTCATTCCCTTAACCCGCGGCGCGTCGTGACGAGGCGTGGCATGGCGTGGCGTGGCGTGGCGAGGCGGGCGGCGGAGGAGGAGCGCGCGTGGATGTCCCTCTTGTTCTCATGCTCATACAAGTGGAGAAAGAGCCTCCCATATAAAGAGGTCCAACTCCCTCTAAACTAGCAATGTGGGACTAAACATTAGTTCCACCTCTTGCCTTGCACAAATGGGTTGCGTGGGCCTCTAGGATTTATTAGGAATTTCGGAAATTGGTATTGGGCTAGGCCCAAAATAGTCAAAATTCCAGCAATCCCCCACCAGATCCCAGAGGCACACAAAATTTGCCTTTGGTTCCAATACACTGTTTTATATACCGGTACTGCAGTGGAGACTGTTAAGTTGAACTTCCACCTAGAACACTATGCTACACTAGTAAGCAAGTTGAACAGTGGACTGGGCCTTGAACTGCAAGTTTTCTGCGAATCTAGCTTCACATAAAGCCTTGACCGATACGTGGCTACCGTGGGTCTTCCCCGCAGGTGGAGCTTATGCGTCATATTCCATGACCTTTCATGAGTTTACTAGAGAGAACCCTACTCTCATAGATTGCGAAGTTTAACAATCAGACTCATCTGGGTGCGTTCTTCAAAAGATGTTCTGCAGGACAATATCTCTGCTTCAAAGAGCCACTTAGAACACATTAAGATATACATCAACCTGCCATGCAGATTTAGGAGAGTATTGCATCTTCATGGAGTGCTATTTTAACAGTAAGGATACTCTCCTCCCAGTTGACCAACAACTTGTCTTCCACATCTAATTCACGGGATCTCCGATCACAAAGAATAGGTTACCACTGTGAACAACTCATATTGTGGGTCTCATACCCATCTCCCTCGATGCATTATCTATCACATTATGTGATAGACCCTTAGTAAAAGGATCTGCCAAATTTTTAGACGTTTGGATACAATCCAATGCAATAACTCCGGAGTTTTTCATTTTCCTGACAGACTTTAACCTTCTCTGAACGTGTCTTGATGACTTCATGTTATCCTTTGAGCTGCTCACTTTCGTGATCACAGTTTGATTGTCATAGTTCATAAGGATACCCGGTATAGGTTTCTCAACCACCGGCAAGTCATTCAAGAGCCGGCGAAGCCAATCTGCTTCGACCGTAGCTGTATCTAGTGTTGTGAGTTCTGCTTCCATTGTTGACCTCGTTAAGATGGTCTGCTTGCAAGACTTCCAAGAAACAGCGCCACCTCCATGAGTGAACACATATCCGCTCGTGGCCTTCATCTCATCAGCATCTGAGATCCAGTTTGAGTCACTATACCCTTCAAGCACCTTTGGGTGCCCAGTGTAGTGAATTCCATAATTCGCAGTGCCTTTCAAATAACGCAAAACTCTCTCTAGAGCTTTCCAATGCACATCTCCTGGTTTTGAGACAAACCGGCTCAGTTTGCTAACAGCAAAAGAGATGTCAGGTCTTGTAGCACTGGCTAAGTATATAAGCGAGCCAATAATCTGAGAATATTTCAATTGGTCTCTAGCAATTCTTCGATTCTTTCGAAGCAGCACGCTAGCATCATATGGTGTTGGAGAGGGCTTGCAGTCACTATAGCCAAAGCGACTCAAGATGTTTTCCACATAGTGAGATTGAAGCAGTGTAATCCCACCATCATCGTCTCTCAACACCTTGATGTTCAGAATGACATCAGCCACTCCTAAATCCTTCATCTCAAAACAGCGAGATAGGAAATCCTTGACCTCCTTAATAACATTCAGATTTGTTCCGAAAATCAGTATGTCATAAACATACAAGCAAAGCATAACTCCCTCGCCCCCACCATGGCGATAGTACACACATTTGTCAGCTTTGTTCACAACAAAGCCTGCAGCTGTTAAAGTTCTTTCAAACTTGTCATGCCACTGTTTGGGTGCTTGCTTGAGTCCATACAAAGACTTCAGCAACTTACACACTTTCCCTTCCTGACCATCTATTACAAACCCATCTGGCTGTTCCATATAAATTTCCTCATCCAACTCTCCATTTAGGAAAGCAGTCTTAACATCCATTTGATGAATGAGAAGACCATGTGAGGCAGCTAGTGAAAGTAGAACTCGAATAGTGGTCAGTCGAGCCACAGGTGAGTAAGTATCAAAGAAGTCTTCACCTTCCTTTTGGGTATAACCCTTAGCCACGAGCCGAGCCTTGTACTTTTCGATAGTACCATCAGGCCTAAGCTTCTTCTTGAATACCCATTTGCATCCTATAGGTTTTCACCCATAAGGACGATCAGTTATCTCCCAAGTTTCATTCGCCAAGATGGAATCCATCTCGCTACGAACTGCTTCCTTCCAGTAGTCAGCATCTTCAGATGCATAGGCCTCTGAAATAGAACTGGGAGTGTCATCTATGAGATACACAAGAAAATCATCACCAAAGGACTTTGCAGTCCTCTGTCTCTTGCTACTAATAGGAACTTCATTGTTCTCCTCCACAGGACTTTCAAAGTGTTCCATCGAAATGGCAGGTTCAGTAATTGTAACTGGTTCCTGATTCGATGAACTAGGCATATCCTGATTAGATGAGGTAGCCATATCCTTCATGGGAAAGATATCTTCAAAGAAAGTCGCATCATTCGACTCCATGATCGTACCGACATGCATGTCAGGTACCTCAGATTTTACAACCAAGAATCTATAGCCAATGCTATGAAAATCATATCCCAGGAAAACACAATCCACAGTTTTTGGTCCCAGCTTCCGCTTCTTTGGGATTGGAACATTGACTTTCGCCAAACAACCCCATGTTCGCAGATAAGAGAGTTTTAACCTTTTCTTCTCCCATTCCTCAAATGGAGTTATCTCTTTGTTCTTTGTGGGAACTCGGTTTAGGACATGACATGCAGTCAATATCGCCTCCCCCCACCATGCCTTGGAGAGACCCGAAGTGTCTAACATGGTGTTAACCAAATTAGTTAGAGTACGGTTCTTTCTTTTGGCCACCCCATTTGACTGAGGTGAGTAGGGAGGCGTCCTCTCATGGATTATACCATGTTCCGCACAAAAAGCATCAAATTAATTGGAAAAATACTCTCCACCACGGTCGGGCCTAAGCCTCTTGATTTTTCAATCAAGTTGGTTTTCCACTTCAGCTTTGTAGATCTTGAAAAAGTTCAAAGCCTCATCCTTAGATTTCAGAAGATACACACGATAGTATCTAGTGGAGTCGTCAATTAACGTCATGAAATATTTCTTTCCACCTTTTGTCAAAACACCATTCATTTCACATAGATCTGAATGTATTAGTTCTAATGGTGCAAGATTTCTCCTCTCCGCAGTCACGTGAGACTTACGAGGTTGCTTAGCTTGCACACACACTTGACACTTAGATCCCTTGACAGTGGTGAAACTAGGGATTAAGTTCAACTTCGCTAGTCGCGACATGCAACCAAAGTTAACATGACAAAGACGTGAATGCCACACATTTGATTCACTATTGTTGAAAATATGATTAACAACTTTATTGCAAACGTCTGATAAGGATAAACGAAACAGGCCTCCTGACTCATAGCCTTTACCAACAAAGGTTCCATACTTGGAGATTACAAATTTATTCGACTCAAAGACAAGCTTGTAGCCATCTCTACACAGAAGAGATCCGCTAACAAGATTTTTATTGACGGAGGGGACATAATGCACGTTCTTCAGTTGCACGATCTTCCCTGAAGTAAACTTCAGATCGACCGTGCCAACACCACAAACAGAAGCACTTGAACCGTTGCCCATCAGCACGGTTGAAGTCCCTGTGGTCTGATAAGACGAAAACATGGAAATATCACCGCATACATGCACATTAGCACCCGTGTCAATCAACCAATCAGGAGAATGACATACTGAAAGAATAGTGGGGAATATACCATACCCAGCATCCTTCATGTCAGTGTCTCCAGTGACAACATTAGCGGTCTTGCCGCCTTTCCCAGGATGACGCTTGTCATAGCGATTAGGGCAACTAGGAGCCCAATGATCAGGATCTCCACACACATGACAAGCACCTTTCTTCTTGTGACTCTTCTTCTTGAAGTTCGTGTGTTGTACAGCCTTGTTCTTCCCATCAAACTTTGCTTTACCATCAAGCTTGCCCTTGTTCTTGAACTTGTGGGACTGGAAGTTTTTCTTCTGTACCAGATTGGCACTAGATCCTCCCTCAATACCTCGAGCACGTGTGTCCTTTGCTCTCGCCTTTTCTTCCACATCAAGAGTACCAATGAGATCCGGAACGGAAAACTCCTGTTTCTTATGCTTCAGTAAGGTAGCAAAGTTCCTCCATGAAGGAGGAAGCTTAGTGATGATACCCCCGGCAACAAACTTGTCCGGTAGCATGCAATTGAAGTGCTCAAGTTCTCTAGCAAATGACTGTATCTCATGAGCCTGCTCAACCACGGAGCGCTCTTCAGTCATCTTGTAATCATAGAATTGCTCCATGATGTACAGCTCAGTGCCAGCATCCAAGACCCCAAACTTGGCCTCGAGTGCGCGGCGCGGCGCGGCACGGCGCGGCGGGCGAAGGAGGAGGATAGCACGTGGATGTCCCTCTTGTTCCCATGCTCATACAAGTGGAGAAAGAGCCTCCCTTATAAAGAGGTCCAACTCCCTCTAAACTAGCAATGTGGGACTAAACATTAGTTCCACCTCTTGCCTTGCACAAATGGGCTGCGTGGGCCTCTAGGATTTATTACGAATTTCTGAAATTGCTATTGGGCTAGGTCCAAAGTAGTCAAAATTCCAGCAATAGACACTGAGAGTTCCATCTCGAACTCATCCATCCGTAGCTTGTGTTCCCTCAACCTGACCCTAATGGTTCATATTAATCTGTGCAGTGAAGTGAAGCATCTAATAAATCTTGGACGGGCATTGCAGCTGAAGGTAAGCTTGGGTTTGGTCCCTGCTATGCCAATTGTGGGTGATCTATAATATGTTGTAATTTTATAAATTGTAAGTGGTTTCTCTGTATTGCACAATAATGTTTCTGGTAATCTTGGTAATGTAAGCACGGTAGATTTGGCCATAAACGGGTCTATTTCTGATGCCAAGGTAATATTACAAGTAGGTCCATGGGATCCCATAGATAATAGTACCAAAAAGCAAAATACAATACAAAAACGAGGACCTGGATCCTGAGCAGCTGGTCAAGATCATTACTGAATCAAGTGCAGAGGCCAATGCAAGGGGTCATTAGTTTAATGCTCCATCACATGGCTAATCAAGTATACACTATTTAACATGATGACTCCCAGCTCCATTAGTTCCTCTACTCGCCTTCTCCATAGAACATTAGTGAGCGGGCTGCTAGATCTCTTCATCTTGCGACTACGTCTCTCTGCTATTGTGTGAGGTGAGTACCTGCTATTTCACCATATGTATGCCCATTTTTCTTGTTATAGCTACCTTGTTTCTTCAATTGCGAGTTTGATTTTACGAAATTTTCTTGCGTCTCATGTGAGACAGAGTGGTCTAGTCTAACTTAGATGTTTAGATTAAAAATCACAATGGAAACAACAACCAAATGAAATGCACAGGTAGCGGAAATGGAATGATAATACTTAACTTTGTTTGCTTTAGTCTTATAGAGAACATGGTTAGAACTTAGAAGAGAATTATTTTGGACAGCAATTCCGCTTCACACCTTGAACGTTGCCGGCAATGGACCCAAACCCACGACAAATGGATGACAAACATCACAACTGCATGCATCAAACGCAAGAACACATAAATCACATTGAAAAAATCACAAAAACCGCAACGCAACCATGCAAAATGCTCGCCCAACTCCAGGAAAGAAGACACCAGATCCACCTTCACGCTGCCCATACTCACATCTATCACATTACCCACCGGCTCCTTGCCCACCGATCCATATCCGTTGGCTATATAAGTAGTCATTTCCCCCACTTCATTAACCTAATACTGCTGCAGCCGCACTGCCGGAGCCAAACTCTGCAGTACTAGGTGAAAGTTCGTTACCGAGTTAAAAAACACTTGCTGTCGAAAGTTCATTACCGGGCTAAACTCTGCAGTACTAGGTGAAAGTTGATCATCTAGTTTTTCCATCAAATTAATTGTAATATTGCTAGTTGAAACTTGAATCCTGTATTCTGTTTTCCTCTCTGACCATGCGGAAGGCGACTCTTTCATATTCCATATTTTACATAATAAAGTGCTATAGTAGTATATCTATTTTGCAATGGCCATGTAGGTGCCTACTAATTTAAATAGGCTCATTCGACCGAGGTCAAGTAGAGTATATATAACAGCAAACCCAAAATAGCATCTTAAAAAAGGAAAAGGAAACCCAAAATAGTTGGTTTGAACATGTTACTGCATGTTACCATTCAGCTAATCAACAATTCATTATCTGCACCTGGTTTCTTTATTAGAAGGGTTTCTGTTCATTAATTGATTGGATCTAGCTAAACCCAACTAGCTAGTTGCAAAATTGATCTTTGAGGGATACGTTTTTATAATGAATTCATCATACATACACTAGGACTTTAACTATGGGGGCCAGGAAAAAATTAATTAAGGGCCAAAGCCCATGTTCCCATCCTAGCTCATTGAAAATGAAGGACAGTCTGATCCAACACGCATCATGGTTTTCATAATTGATCTTAATAGCGTGCGCTGGCACTCAAAGGTTCCATCTTAATGAATCAACTGTTACTTGCCCAAAAATGAGTGCTACTTCCTCCGTCTAGGTGAGTAAGTCATCTTAGGTTGTGCACCGTGACCAAGGAGGAGGGAAAAATGAGAGACTTTAATGTTTATTTGCTAATTAATAGCATTGCATGCAATGAGCTAACCAATGCATGTCGTGTTTGGTAGTCTCAAGTCATTAAAAGTATGCACACCCATCATATCTTATTGGTTGATATGTCAAGAAACAAGAAACGAGGTAGAAGTTAATGCACCGCGCCTAAGTGTTTTGGGATTATTTGGTTTTCGTAAGAGACTTACACACCTAGACGGAAGGAGTACAACAGTAATGTGTATCAATAGTTTACTAAATGGGTACACAAAACTAGGACATTATTTTTGTACACCTTTTAAAGTACTCCGTCCGTACGAAAATACTTGTCAGAGTAATTCCGGACGGAGGGAGTACTAGACCATGACCGCGTTTCATGGAGTCTGGAACTCTGGATCAGGTCAAGTTTACTACTTCCTCCGTCTAGGTGAGTAAGTCATTTTATGTTGTGCACCGTGACCAAGGAGGTGGGGAAAACGAGAGAACTTAATGTTCATTTGCTAATTAATAGCACTGCATGCAATGAACTAACCACTGCATGTCGTGTTTGATAGTCTCAAATAATAAAAGCATGCACACCCCACATCTCTTATTGGTTGATATGTCAAGAAGCAAGAAACGAGATAGAATTTAATGCACCGCGCCTAAGTGTTTTGGGATTATTTGGTTTTCGTAAGATGACTTACACACCTAGACGGAGGGAGTATTGACTGAAGATGCCATCAACGTGCTAATCAACTACTCCCTCTGTAAACAATAAACAAATACATACTAAGATAGTGATCTAAAATGTCTTATATTTTAGTTTACAGAGGGAGAAGTAGATAGATCATCTTATAATTACTAAATGATTGAGTACCTAATCTTTTGGCATTAGTTCAGTGGGCGCCCAAATTTTGTCTCAACTCTGCATGGACAAGTGGACAGGCTGGGGCCTGTACTAATTTTTGTGGATCGATGTACTCCTACTGACAGCTCCTCGATCCCTGTCGGGTGTTCTTTACTAGTACGGAGCAGGTCAGTTTTTTGGTAGATGAAAAGGCCCAAAGCCCCTTCTCTTTGAAAATCAAACACCGTCTGACCAGGCCATGTCTTTTTTATTGGATCAGCTGTGGATCTCGATAGCTGTCAAAGGCGTGCCGTGGCATTAAAGGTGCCATCAAATGGCTAATATCAAATGATCTATATGCACAAATGTCTAGACAAATTAAGCTAGTAATACCAAAGGGTTGCCTAGACTTTATAAATGCAACTAGCTTTCGCCCCAGTAAATACTTCCTCCTTTCCGGTTTATAGAGCTCAATTCAAAAATCTCACCAACCAAGGTAGATGGTGAGTGGTGGAATACTTTTTGTAATTTGCAAAAACACGTAATTAATGCTCTTGTTTTCCTCAAAAATTTATGTTTACTAATGTATTAATTGCAATGCATGCATAAAGTACATGCATTGGTCAATTTTCTTTTAATACTTGCATGTAATTATTTAATGCACCTTGGAATCTGAACTTGTGATGAGGAACAACTAAATTGAGCCTTATAAAATGAAAAAACTAAGATTTTGAGATAAGCCCTATAAACCGAAAAGGAGGGAGTAATGTGTTTAGGCAAGATTTGAGTGCTAGATAGAAATGTATCTGGAAATGGCGGCGTAGCTAATTAATAGCATCAGTTGATATTCTTTGTCTCTAGTTAGCAGTCGACCCAATTATCCCTTAATTCTGATTGTGGAGACACTAGCATTACAAAATGGGCTATATTTTTTATCACGAGGCAACATCTTAATCTTGTAGCTCATCCTTCCCACACCGATCTAAGACAACTTTTTTTTTGAAAAGAAGGAAGACCCCCGGCCTCTGCATCTGAGTGATGCATGCAGCCACTTTATTAATTATTCACAGAAGATCTTACAAAGAAATACAACAGTTAGTCAGAAGCCACCGTCTAGGCAACATCAGTCATTACTCCTATCCAGTTGATTAAGGGATGCTTATAGTCCGGGCCAAATACCACAGACCTCGTAGGCAAGCCTAACATCTAAGACCTAAGGCCCCAACCTAGCCACTTGTCGGGTCTGGGGCACACACTGGTCCGGCGTGCTCTCAGAAGCCGCCGCCGCCAACTGCCGCTGCTCCATCTTCAGAGCTGTACTGACGCATCAACCTTGCTCGGTCTAGCTGTCGTCGACGCCACCACGGCGCCCAACGACACCACCTCCTTGCAAGCAAACAGCTGAGCATGTCGCGGTCGCCACTGATACACATCAATACCATGCCGCCAAGTGCCACCAGCCGACACAACTTGAAGTCTTTGGAAGATCTATCGAGCGTAGCACCTGCCGACCAGGCATGACAAAGCGTAGCACCTGTCGGTCAGGCATGACTTGACATCTCCACCGAAGCTCCGTGCAAGAGAAAGCCGCTCCACCTCCTGCCTCTATCTTCCAGCGGTGCTCCACAAACGATGCTCCCAAGATATAAACGACACCGAAGTGCCGCCATCGTCCGATCTAGAACACCAGATCCTAGGGTTTCCCGCGGAGTAGCACGAGTGGGTCGATAGTAGTTACACGACGATGCCTGCATCAAGGTACCGACGTAGAATGCCGCCATTGCCTGCCGTCGGCTCGGTTTTCACCGGCAACTCTATGTCCCCAACTCGCAGCCGGGACTAGATAATGGATCTCGAGATCCGATCACCAAGCCTCTTCCGACCACCTCCGACGAAGATGACCACTACCACTGGCCAGCGAACCTACGCAAGAGGAAGAAGGGCGCTGCCAGCGTGCGTCCTGGCCAGCACCACCGGTGCTAGGCCCATCCGGGACCATGCCCCATGGCCGGGAACAACGGCAAGCGCTGCCACGACGGAGACGCAGACCTGAAGCCCAGATCCAGCCCACCCACAAGCCGCCAAGTGGCCACCACCAAGCGCCGTTCAGGGGCAGCCCCGCCGCCGTGAGGGACGCCCCCCCACGGGCAACAAGCGCCGGCCACCGGTGGACCACCGCCGTGCACCACCGGCCGCCGCGAGATCTGCACGGAGCAATGGCGAAACGACTAATAGTCATTTCTGAATAAACACGAGGAGGACTGCTATATCTCGTTTGTTTTATGAAGTCAGGTCAAGTTTATAGTGATTATAAGTTCCCCATTACATGCCTAATGAAATGATACATGCACAAATTAACTCAAACTGAATTGGTGCGTTGACTTCCCACTCTTTAAGTTGTTGCCATCCTCTCGCTGTGCCTGCTAGCTGTTCTCTTCATTGTGCGACTACGTTCGTTCTCTCTGCGGTTGTCTCAGAGAGGTGTGTACTTCTATGCCGACGAGATTAATCATGCCTAAGGATGTTTTTTTATTCGTTTTGATTGTAATTGGCTCGTTTGTTTGATTTTTATGGAAATCTTCTTCCATTGTTAGTTTGATTTTTATGGAATTTTCTTGCGCCCCCCTTGACTTGAGCCCCACAAATGCCATTGACAGTTCGCCACGACCTCGCATCGAAACGCCGCCGCCTCCACCCTCCTCTCCCTACCCATTGGCGGAGGCCGCCTGCTACTCATGCCATCATGGGCGTCGCCTTCTCCTCTTCCCCATCGCCAATGCGAGCTATTCTTCCTCCTTTCCGCGGTGCAGTCATGATGCTAAGCCCGGATCAGTGGGCATCCCAATTTTGTCTCAAATTTGCACAGGGTGGTCGGGCTGTGGATTGCTGTACTCCTACTAGCACCTAGCTTCTCCATGTCAGGTGTTCTTTACATACACGTGCATTTACGGTCAATAAAGCTAGTAGTTTATTGGTTGTTTTTCACTATATATCCCCATTGAAAGAGAACTAAGCAGAAGCTAATCTAGCTAGCTAGCATTTCTCTTCTCCATTGGAGTACCCCCATTCACTTTCCTTTGTAGCCAAGTGCGTTACTTACTATTTCATCGAGTTAATTTATTCTTAAATTTGCTATAACTACCCTTTTTTCTGTAGCTACCATTTTGAATAATTTTGTGGAACCTTATTGCAACTAAAATTAGTGTTGGCATGGTTTGTAGATTTCCTCTTCAAAACTAGCGGCTAATCATTTACCCGTCATTGTATTTGTTCCCATTTTTCTCCTGCTGCAGTTAAATCAGAATATAGATGGCAGATAATACATCAACAACTAGTTCATTGAAAGGACAACATGAAGAGCTATGGATGGACCAACTTCTTCTGGAAGCAGCCACATCCGGCGATTCCGCATCAATGAAGGACATGGCATCACAGGATCCAAGCATGCTTCTTAGAACAACTCCAGCTTGGAACACCTGTCTTCACATATCGTCCATCCATGGCCATGAGGCATTTTGCCTGGATGTGGTGGCCCTGGAGGTGTCTCTTCTCACTGCAGTAAACCTGGATCGAGAGACGCCACTTCTTGCCGCGGTGAAAAGTGGTTCTGTCATCTTGGCTTCGGTTCTACTCCGTTGGTACCGTGAACATCGACTGAGCAAGGCAATCTTGGAAAAAGACATTGATGGCTGCAATGCACTGCACCATGCCATTCGCAGTGGCCACAGGAAGCTTGCGCTGGAGCTGATAGATGCAGAGCCGGTTCTGTCGACACATGTGAATAGAATGAACGAGTCACCTATGTATATTGCAGCGATGAGGGATTTTACTGATATTTCAGAGAATTTACTTGAAATTCCTGTTTCTGCTCATATGGGACCATGGGGCCAGAACACTCTGCAGGCTGCCGTGAAAAATGGAAACGCAGGTGAGAACCAGTGTGTGCATGTATATATTTCGCGAGTTTGGGACTGTAGCAATTGTCCATTGATGCCCTCCAACCGCTGTGTGGGTGCATGGGGCTGTGTAGCATGGTTGCCTGCTCACTTGCTCAGCTCAATAGTACAACTAGATGATGAATTATTGTTTACTCCTGGTGTTTTGTTACTCTATTAGTTTACAACCGGGAATAAGAATTTGAATGTACAATATTATCTAGAGCACGGTACATTGATGTTATAGAACCATTCTAGTATATCATTACTAGTCCTCACAAGGACTATCGTCATCCCATTGCTAATTAACCGTTGTTCATGTACTGATTTGTTTTCAGGTTTGGCTAAGAGAATTGTGGAAACACGTCCTGGGCTGGCCAAAGAAGCCGATAACAATGGGTGTACTCCGCTAAGTTCAGCTGTATATCGTGGCCTGGTTGACGTGTTACGAGTATTGCTGGAACATGATTGCTCTTTAGGGTATGATGTGCCAAGTAATGGTAATCCTTTCCTTAGTTATGCTGCATATGAAGGTCACCTCGATGTTGCTCAAGAGCTTCTTAAATACTGTCCTGATACTCCTTACCGTTCAACACAAGATGCCTGTTGGACATCCCTCCATGTAGCTGTATACGAGGATCAAGTGGAGTTCACAGAATTCATCTTGAGGACCCCACAACTTCGAAAACTCATTAACATGCGAGACTCCAACGGGAAAACTGCTCTACATCTGGCGGTAGAGAAGTGCAATCCTAAAATGGTTGTTGCTTTGCTGTCTCACGATGACATAGACACAACTGTGCTTGATAATGAAGGTGTTACAGCAGCTTGGGTATTAGCTCAAGTCATTGATCATGCGAAGACTTTAAACTGGGTATGTATATTAACAATACACACACACACACGCACACGGTTACAAAAAAGAAAGAAAAAAAACTCTTTATTGTATTGTTCTGAAAGGAACTCACCATAGAACCATCAATGCTGCAACATACAAAAAATTTTGTAGTCCACTGTTTGGCTCTGTTCTAAGACTAATAGTGACATAGAAAACTTTATATTACAAATTTAAATTTTGTTTATAAATTTATACAGTCCATCCGTTTCATAATGTAGTGCATATTGAATTTTTTTTAAGTCAAACATTGAAAACTATGACCATTGTTTTAGAGATAATTATTTTTATCTACAATACCAAAATTATAACGTATAAAAGTTCATTTTATAATGAATCTAATGATATAACTTTGGCATTCTAGATGTAAAAGTTTTTCTCAGTAAATTTGGTCAAAGTTTGCGATACTTGACTTTTCAAAAAATCTATATGCTACAATATGGAGCAGAGGGAGTAACATATTTGTACTTCAGTATTACCAACTTCGTCGACTACTTTGCTTATCAATTTAAATATATGCTCAAATTTATTTTTGTTCACTTTTTCTCAATACAATAGATCCACGTAATAGAATTGCAAATCTCTGTTATTACACTATGATATCCATGAATGCCTTCTTTGAATATATGCAGAATGAAGTGAGCATGCTTATGGCGAGAGCTGATCCGCAAGATGCCAAAAGTCTTTATAATCTTCACACGCATACCAAACACAAAGCGACCTTAGAATCAAGGAAGGAGGCGAAGTCACTAACTCAAACATACACAAGCAACACTTCGCTAGTGGCGATCCTCATCACGACGGTCACCTTTGCCGCTGCGTTCACCCTGCCTGGAGGATACAGCAATGACGCCGGAAGCGAGGGACTTCCCATCATGTCTAGGAAGTTATCATTTCAGGCATTCTTGATTTCTGACGTCTTAGCAATGTGCTGCTCCTTTGCTGTCGCCTTCATATGCATCATAGCAAGGTGGGGGGATTATGAGTTCTTGATTTATTACATATCCGCCACTAAGAAGCTTATGTGGTTTGCATATGTGGCAACAACTACGGCTTTTTCAACTGGTTTATACACTGTGTTGGCTCCACATCTTCACTGGTTGGCTATTGCAATTTGCGTCATGGTAGCTTTGTTGCCCATTTTCACTAAGCTGCTGGGCGAATGGCTGGTGTTGAAGCTCGGATTTCGGCTTGGTAAAACATTCAACTCTGATCTCCTTGACATGGTGTGAATTCAACCATCTGTCTTATGGTCATGATTTCTGATAGTACTTCGAGATTTATATGTAATAAACATTATTGGGCCAGCTACTTGCTCTTTTATTTGTTAACTCATTGGGACAAAATGTTGTACTACGTACCATTCTTGCATCTTTTTCAAACTTGCGGCAAATTCTGTTATTCTTGTATGTTGTTGATTCCATCTCTGACTCTCTGTAGAGATGGTTCAAGCCATCTGTAATGGCAATGGCAATGTCTATTTTTTTTTGCTTTATTATTCCATAAGTATCGTGCATTGCAGCATCACATCTATCCATCGATAGCTGCAACAAAATGGTATTTCTCACCATCATCCCTTTGGAAACGGCAAGGTTGATGCATTGGGAAACAAAGGACTACATGCAGCACTAAACAGAAAACAGGAGGCAAACTCGCAAACAGAGGCAGGTACGCTCTCTCCATGACCAAACAACGGCGCAACAAACAGCAGAAAGTTCTTGTTCCTTGCCTGGGGCCTTGTAACCATGAGGGCTGCGGCCCTAGCTCGGATGGAATCTCAGAGGAGGCCTTGGATCGACTAAGGTCAAGAACTGTCGCCAGTGTTTGTTTGTACTGTATGCTGGGGCCTTGTCATTCCCCTGTAACTTGCACTGTTTTCCTTCTTCTCTAATGCAAAAGCAGAGCTCTTGCTTGTTCCTGTCAACAAAAGGCCAAGCTTCAGAGATTTTAGTCTTTCCATTAATTTTGGAGCAAAAAACACAGAGACACGCAGGCCTCGATAGAGCGTTTGCAGGACGAGAGCACGTCATGGTTATCTACAAGTTCAGTACTAAAGTGCCGTCACATAACATGGCCAAATTAAAACCGAAAGGGGTGAAGCAAATTTTCCTACAGTAGTAAAGCTGCATTTATATATAATATAAGCACTCATGTACTACTGCTTTCTACAGGAACAAGGTTTACCTGAATCAAACCATATCGTCATCCCTGAACAAGTTTATATATGCCCTGCAGGTTTCTCCCCTGCCCCAGCAGCTTATGCATGTT
Source organism: Triticum timopheevii (assembly GCA_963921465.1). NCBI lineage: Eukaryota > Viridiplantae > Streptophyta > Magnoliopsida > Poales > Poaceae > Triticum > Triticum timopheevii. The sequence goes on from OY997266.1 coordinate 661,862,536, forward strand.
GTAAAATGTTAGCAAATAATCCCGTTGAGCTGTTTGTTATCCTCTAGTTGTTTCTTAGCTAAAATAAAGGGCCATGCAGCGTGGAATCTGTTCCTGACTTGGCGTAGTTTCAGACTTTCAGTTAGTTTGTGTAGCTGAGCCGTCACAGGTGGATCGTGGGATGGCATGATTGTAAACGTGTGACGGCCACACCCTAGCGATCGGGAGTTCGTGGGATGGCACGTCCGATCAACCCGCTCTTGGACCGGGTATCTTGTAGTTTCTTTTCTGAAGCACTTGACTGAATAAGAAGAAAAAGGGAAAAGGCTGCAGAGGCCGAACGCAGCGCAAACACTCGAGTTCTTCGTGAGAGAAAGAGTTCAGAGAACTGTTCCTGCAACTACAATTGGCATTAGAGCCTTGTGGTGATCATGTCGGGACATGGTGGATCACGCACGCCGCAGCGCTCCGGCTTGCGCCGGAGGAACACTCCATCGCCGGCTCGTCGGGGACGAAGCCCGACACGGCACGGTGGGAGAGAGCTGGTCATCCACGAGCGGGTGGTCAGAGATGGCGGCGCGGGCGCGATCCCGATGCTGACTCGGACGAACTACGTCGAGTGGTCAATCCTCATGAAGGTACATCTTCAGGCTGCACGGCTGTGGGAAGCCGTCGAGATGGGCGACGCCAATCACCCTGATGATCGTGCTGCACTGGGCGTCATCCTCCGTGGCATCCCGCCGGAGATGCTGCGGACGCTGGCGGCGAAGGACTCTGCCAAGGAGGCGTGGGACACCGTCAAGACGCTTCGCATGGGCGTCGAGCGCGTGCGCGAGTCACGGGCTCAGGTGCTGCGCCGTTATTTCGAAAATCTCTCCTTCAAGGAGGGAGAGACAGTGGAGGACTTCGCGCTTCGCCTCACCGGCCTGATCAGCGATCTTCAGGAACTTGGCGACGACGTCGACGAGATCAAGGCGGTGAGGAAGTTTCTGCGGGTGGTGCCGCCTCGCTACGCCCAGGTAGCCATCTCCATTGAGACTCTTGTTGATCTCAAAACACTGACAATTGAGGAGGTGGCCGGCCGTTTTCTTGCCATAGAGGAGCGCCTCGACCCCGACACCGGCGGCTCCGGCGGCAAGCTGCTCCTCACAGAGGAGGAGTGGCACGAGCGGGAAAACCGACGGCAATCAGGCGGAGGCTCGTCCGGCGGTGGATCCAAAGGCGTCAAGGGGAAACCCAAGCCGAAGCCTCCCACCGGCGCCGGAGGAGGACAACCTCACGGCGGTGCTCCTAAACGCAAGGGGAACTGCCGCAAGTGCGGCAAGTGGGGCCACTGGGCACGCGAGTGCTACGGCAAGCCCAAGCAGGAGCGCCGCGAGGAGGCAAACGTGGCGCAAGTCGAAGAGGTCGAGGAGCCGGGGCTGCTCATGGCGGTGCTCGATACGCTGGAGGAGATCACAATCGCAGCTCCGCAAGTCGTCTTCCTCAACGATGAAAAAGTGGTGCCCAAGGACGTCGGCGACGGCTCTTGGTACGCGGACACAGGGGCCAGCAGCCATATGACTGGCCGCAAGGAGTTATTTGCCACGTTGGACGAGACGGTGCGCGGCACTGTCCGCTTCGGAGATGGATCAGTCGTCGAGATATGCGGCAAAGGAACTGTATTGTTTGAGTGCCTCACCGGCGATCAGCGTGTACTCTCGGAGGTATATTACATTCCCCGTCTTCGGAGTAACATTGTTTCGCTCGGACAGCTAGATGAGAAGGGCTGCGAGATCGTCATCAAACGCAGTGTCCTCGCGATCTTCGACCAAGAGGGACGGCTGCTGGCGCGTGTCAAGCGCTCAGCAAACCGTCTGTACAAGCTGAACCTACAGCGTGCTGAGCCGGTGTGCCTGCTGTCCAAAGGAGGCGACTTGGCCTGGCTGTGGCATGCACGTTTTGGGCACCTCCACTTCCGCGCATTGTGTGCCATGGCAAGGAAGAAGATGGTGCGTGGGATTCCAGATGTGGATCACGTTGGGGAGTATACTGATGGCTGCATGCTCGGGAAACAACACCGACTACCCTTCCCGCAGGCTGCAACATATCGTGCAAAGGCGTCCCTGGAGCTCGTACACTCGGATTTGTGCGGTCCGATCTCTCCGCCAACACCGGGAGGTAGAAATTATTTCTTGTTAATCGTGGATGATTACTCTCGGTACATGTGGGTTGAGGTACTCAGGACAAAGAGCGAGGCTTTTGCTTTCTTCAAAAAAGTGAAAGCAGCAGCCGAGACCAGGAGCGGCTGCAAGCTGCTCGCATTCCGCTCGGATCGCGGCGGGGAGTTCAACTCCACGGCGTTCGTCGAGTACTGCAACGAGCTCGGCATCAAGCACTTCACGACCGCCCCGTACATGCCACAACAAAACGGGGTTGTCGAGCGCCGTAATCAAACGGTGGTGGAGATGGCGAGGTGCATGCTGAAGAGCATGGGCGTGCCCGCGGTCTTCTGGGGAGAGGCCATCAAGGCGGCCGTCTATGTCCTCAACCGGTCGCCGATGCGGAGCCTCGACGGGGTGACTCCGTACGAGCTATGGCATGGCAAGAAGCCGAGCGTGGCTCACCTGCGCACCTTCGGGTGTCACGCGCACGTGAAGAAGCTCGGACCCGGGATCAACAAGCTGGCCGACAGGTCGACGCCCGGCGTCATGATGGGATATGAGGAAGGTGCCAAGGCCTATCGTATCTATGATCCTGTCGCCGAGAAACTGCTGGTGTCACGTGATGTTGTGTTTCAGGAGACACGCCCATGGAACTGGAAACCTGAAGCAGCAAAGCAAAGCACACCTTCAGGTGTGTTCACGGTGGTATATGCCGCTGAGCCGGGAGTCACGGTGACTGACAGTGGCTCCGGTTCCCCTCGTCCGGCAGCAGCGGAGACGACACTGTGCACGCCTGAACTGTCGACGACACCAATACAGTTCGTGTCGCCGCCGTCGCGTGATGACACGCTGGACACGGACAGCGGGCACCCGCGATACCGGCGTCTGTCCGACGTCTACGACACCACCAAGGAGATCACAGCGCCGATCGACTACAGCGACTTGTTCAACGACGACGACGAGCAGCAGCATGTGGGCCTCTGTTTTCTGGCCGCCAAGGAGCCGGCGAGTGTTGAGGCAGCACTCTCTGATCACGCCTGGCGCAAGGCGATGGAGGAGGAAATGGGCTCGATCGTCGACAATCAAACCTGGGAACTCACATCTCTTCCCGCTGGGCACCACGCCATCGGGTTAAAGTGGGTTTTCAAGGTGAAAAGAGATCCTGCCAGCAACATCCTGAAGCATAAAGCGCGACTGGTGGAAAGGGGTACTCTCAGCAATAGGGGGTGGACTTTGAAGAAGTTTTCGCTCCAGTGGCTCGCATGGAGACTGTGCGGCTGCTCCTCGCTCTCGCCGCGCACGGTGGATGGCAGGTACACCACATGGATGTTAAATCCGCTTTTCTGAATGGTGATCTTGTAGAGGAGGTCTATGTACAGCAGCCGCCAGGGTTTGTCGATGATCGAGAGAGCTGCAAAGTGTACAAGTTGCAGAAGGCGCTGTACGGGCTGCGACAAGCACCACGGGCCTGGAATGCTAAATTGGATGCATCATTGCAAGCCTTGGGTTTCACAAGAAGCCGGCTGGAACATGCTGTATATAGGCGTGGTGACCACAAGAACTTCCTGTTGGTGGGAGTATATGTGGATGATCTGGTGATTACTGGGACTGGTCAGGATGATATTGACAAGTTCAAGCAGGAGATGCAACGGCTGTTCAAAACGAGTGATCTCGGCCTACTGTCCTACTACTTGGGTATTGAAGTTGAGCAGAGAAGTGGTGAGATCAAGATCTGTCAAAGCAGCTATGCTCAGAAGATTTTGGAGGTTGCAGGCATGGAGCAATGCAAACCATGTGCAACTCCAATGAAATACTGCCTCAAGCTCAGCAAGAGGGATGGAGCTGAAGCCGTGGATGCCACTTTGTACAGGAGTGTGATCGGCAGTCTTCGTTACTTGGTCAATACAAGGCCTGATATAGCATGTGCCGTCGGCATTGTGAGCAGGTACATGGAGGCACCAAGCAAGCAGCATTGGACGGCAGTGAAACAAATTCTTAGGTACGTACAAGGTACTAAGGGGTATGGATGCTGCTATAGGGCCGGTGCAAAGGGTTTGGTGCTGACAGGTTACAGTGATAGTGACCATGCCGGGGACATAGATGACAGAAAGAGCACTTATGGAGTTGTGTTCATGCTTGGAAAGAACATTGTGACATGGAGCTCGCAAAAACAAAAGATAGTGACCACATCATCTTGCGAGGCGGAGTATGTGGCAGCAGCGAGCGGTGCTTGTCAAGGGGTCTGGCTCAGCAGATTGCTCGGGGAAATGACAGGGCAAGCTCCGGCCATGTTTGACCTTATGGTTGATAACCAGTCAGCTATCGCACTGAGCAAAAATCTGGTGCATCACGACCGGAGCAAGCATATTGATGTTAAGTATCACTTCATCAGGGAGTGCGTCGAGGAAGGAAGAGCTGACGTGAAGCACATTGGAACAACTGATCAACTTGCTGATCTTCTAACCAAGGCATTGCGGCGCACCAGATTCGTTGAGATGAGGAAGATGCTCGGTGTCGTTGAAGTGAAGACTGTGCAACGGGCTTAAGGGGGTGATTTGTTAGCAAATAATCCCGTTGAGCTGTTTGTTATCCTCTAGTTGTTTCTTAGCTAAAATAAAGGGCCATGCAGCGTGGAATCTGTTCCTGACTTGGCGTAGTTTCAGACTTTCAGTTAGTTTGTGTAGCTGAGCCGTCACAGGTGGATCGTGGGATGGCACGATTGTAAACGTGTGACGGCCACACCCTAGCGATCGGGAGTTCGTCGGATGGCACGTCCGATCAACCCGCTCTTGGACCGGGTATCTTGTAGTTTCTGTTCTGAAGCACTTGACTGAATAAGAAGAAAAAGGGAAAAGGCTGCAGAGGCCGAACGCAGCGCAAACACTCGAGTTCTTCGTGAGAGAAAGAGTTCAGAGAACTGATCCTGCAACTACATAAAACTGTAGGATCCCTAATATTCGTTGTTGTATTGATCTGACCCTCATAGGGGTATAGATAGAGTCAATAGAGAGGATAGGCTTGGAGTACAAGGCAAGGTTGTGTAAACTTATTTTATCTCTAATAATTATTTATCTGTAACTCCCAAATATTATCTCTAACATTCCCCCTCAGTCGTAACGGGAGTGAACCGAATTATTGCGACTGAACTTGAAGTCTTGTGCTTCTGTCGTCTTCTTCGTTGCTCCATCATCACTGAGTCTCTGATGGGTTGGCACCTAGGGTGGTGCTTGCGTCCCCTTCTAGTGCCTTCGTGTCTCTCCTCTATTCCCTCCCGCAGTCATAGCGGGAGTGGAGTTGACACTGGTGACTAGAGTTGTTGCCGTTGTGTTGCTATAGACGTAGTCGTGTGGTCGATGTTAAGGTCACCGATCATGATGTTGCCGTGGTTGAAGTAGTCATGGTGATATAGTAGTCGTCGTGGATGGTGAAGCCGCACAAAGCCGGAGCCGCAAAAAAATGCGCTATGACGGACCTGCAGACGTGGACGATACACCTTGCAGATGTCAGAGGGTGCCATCGGCGATGATTTCACCGGTTTTGCCAAGACCGGACGAAGCCCATCGAGCACACGTCGGATTTGCCAGAACCGTGTGGCCGTGTAGGGGTCGTCACTATAGTGATGCTGTGTCGATGCAGTCATGTTGTCGTGGATGACGCGGTCGATGCCGTCGTCGTCACGCGGTCATTGCCGTCGCCGAGGTCGCATCTTGCAGAAAAGTCTATCAGAGGACGCTAGTGGTCCATCTTGTGGACTAGGTGGCGGCGGTGCGTTGATGATGACGGTGATGAAGAATGGCTGGCAACGACCGGGTCTTGAACGCCATCCCAAGCTTGCCCTACGGTTCAAAGATGTAACTAGTACTGTCCTTGTACACTGCGATGGTGTGGTCAATCGTTTCCATGACTACATTGCGTTCTGTGGTGACCACTGACGCACCATCCTCATTCATACCACGTAGGCCATAGAGCTTGTCGTTGTAGAATGCGATGTCATCAAGCTTCCCCTGACAAGGACATCCTTGTATTTTTTTCGCGAATACACAAGCTGTGTATCTTTTCATTGATAGAAGGAGAATAAAAGCATGAGGTTACAACGCCTATAAGGCCATGTACGCATAAGGCATGGTGTACAAGCGTAGGAGCAAACTAGAACAAGGGGTTTGCTCAGCCCTAAACATCTAGACTAGCGACTACGTAGCCCTTTGGCGTCTGCCTTGGCCCATGGGCGCACCTCGTCCTTGATGGTGTTGGTGATGACGGTGAGCGAGGGGGTAGCTCCACCGAAGACGCATGCATTGGGGTGTTTTCAGAGCCACCACACCATGAGGATGATGAGGGGCCGGCGTTATGTCAAGGCAGGAACTCCACCAGGCTTGGAGGGGCTTGTCAATGGTTGGCAAGTCGATGGCCATGCGAGCCCAACCAAGGATCTCATGCCAAACCTGACGGGAGAACGAGCAAGCAACAAGGAGGTGGTGCATGGTCTTGGAGTGTTGATCGCATAGCGCACATGGGTCCTCATGTGGCAAGCCGTGGCGGGCGAGTCGTTCTGCGGTCCAACAACGGTCTTGCATGGCCAGCGAAGGAAGAACTTGATGCAAAGAGGCGCTCAGGGCCACCAGGTGAGACGCCAATGGGAGTCCTCGCACACACTTATGAATAACACCTTGTAATGGGAGCTTGCCGAGTAAGTGGCGGATGCAGGACAGCGCCATGTGAGCACGTCTGGCATGGTTGAGAGGGATGTGTGGCGTACTTGGCTCCAAAGGTCGACATATTGCACCATGGCCGCTGGACCATGTGCTCCCCGAATGTCCTGAACCCAAGAGCGTAAGTTAAGACCATCGCGCACGGTGGGATCCTTGCGTTGGCGGCGCGGAACGTGTGCGTAGACGAGAGGGGCGATCTCGGCCAGGGATCTACCATTGATCCAGTGGTCGGTCCTGAATCTGCAGTTGGCGCCTGTGCCTAGCTGCCAGTTCGTGGAGGCGCGGAAGATAGCACTCACATCGGCATTGTGAGGTATGGGAAGGTGACTCCATGGCCGCGAGGGGTCCGTGCGTGGGAGCTAGAGTCACCAGACATGCGAAGATATGCCCGCACGGTAGATGTCCCGGACGCCAAGCCCACCGAGAGAGATGGGGCGGGAAACATGCTGCCAGTTGACGCAACATTGGCCCCCATTGGCCTCCTTGTGGCCTGCCTAGAGGAATCCACGGATGATCCGATTCACCTTATTGATAGCCGTTTTGTTGAAGACGATGGCCGCGAGGAAATGTGTGGGGATGGCGTAGAGGACGTGGCGCACAATGGAAAGGCGATATCCCCTAGAGAGCATGGAAGCCCGTCATGTAGATAACTTGCGGCCGAGTCTGTCGATGATCGGCTGCAGGTTCGTCGAGTTGGCCTTGCGGACAGCGAGGGGCAGCCCAAGATAATTGATGGGGAAGTGGGCCATAGGGCACTGCATCTCGGAGGCGATCATGGCGATGTGCTCGTCGGTTGCACTGGATCGGGGTGGCCGAGCATTGGTTCAAGTTGGTGTGGAGCCCAGATGACTTGCCAAAGACATGGAGAATTGTGAGCACTACAGAGATGTCGTGGCTGTCCAGGTGGTAGAAGATGACAACGTCGTCCGCGTGTAGAGATTTGCTCGAAGCCGCATGCCTAGTAGTCAAGCGATGGAGGAGGCCAAGGTCCAGCGCGCGGAGTTGCATGGTGTTGAGTACATCGATTACCAGCGTGAAGAGCATGGGAGAGACCGGATCGCCCTGTCGCAGGCCATGTGCATGATCAATCGGGAGGCCTGGGTGTCCGTTGATGAGCACCCTTGTCGAGGTCGTAGAGCAAGAGTAAGTTGGTGCATGCGAATGTTAACTTGTTGCATGTAGTATCATCATGTTCATATGCTTATGCCATGCTAAAGTAGTATCATGTTCAGTTGTGCTTGCCATGTTGTTCTGCTAGTATCATGCTCATGATTGATTTAACCTGCTAATGCCTTGTTGTTGTTTGCCTTGACTGCTTTTGGTTATTGTGAGCTTGCAAGTACATTCAATATACTGACCTGGCGTGTCATGCCAGTTTGCAGGTTGTTCCAGGATTGCTTGCTTGTTTGGTGTGGTTCCTGTGTTCGCGAGCTAGGATAAACGTTCCAGCGAGAGTCCCTGCCGATTGGAGTTTATCATCGTCGTTCGTTGTTCCACTGCCAGTAGAGGTTCCGCTGCCTCGAGTTGTTATGCTGCTTGCATAGAGCAAATATGGTTGGCATAGTGTCGTCGTGCCGATGTTATTCATTGTAATATCGGATACCTTGTATTCGTATTCGTGTTGTAATAGAGAGCTGATTTGTTCTATGCTAAGAAGTGATGTATTCCAGAAGACTTTACCTCGATCTCTGGGCAGGAATATGGGGCGTTCCGGTTTCTCTCAGCCGAGGTGTCACATCCGTGCAATAAAAAAATGACCAAAAAATAAAAATTCTCTAAATGCCCTGAAAATATAGTATGATTTTTATGCACAAGTGAGCAACAAGCCCACATGACGCGCCCACCCCCTCGGCGCGCCTAGGTGTCTTGTGGGGCCCACATAGGCCCCTTCACTTATTCCAGCCACCCATCCACTAGGTCTTCCTCTATTAAAAATCACACACCAGCTCAAACTCGTGTTCTTGCTCATCTTGCTGCCATTTTTAATTTGCTTGCTCGTAGCTCCATTTGCAAAACTGTTTTGGGGGATTGATCATTTGCATGTGACTCCTCCAATGGTCCAATTAGTTTTTTTCTAGTGATTTATATATGGCAAATTTTTACTGCTATGGTGACCTTGTTCTTGAGCTTTCATGTAATATTTATATGGTCCAAGGTAGCTTTGTTGCATAATATATCCTCTAGACCCTTGTGGGAGTAGTTGCTATCAATTTTATTGAGATTGGTTGACGTTTATTTCCAGTCACTACTAAAAATTTCAAAAACAATTCAGAGGAAGAAAATGCTTAGGAAAATGTTCCAAGGTGGTTCCTCGAAGGAGAAATCCACAAGGCCCGCTATATGGGAGTCAGACTTTGAACCACAGCCAGAAGCTCTAGTATGGCCTTGTGAATGGCCGTCGGATTATTTCATAACTCGTGCAAGTTTCGAGGAAGAATTTGATACATACATGCACAATGCCGACCTGACGGACTTCTTGTCAGATAAGTGTTTGCAATACTATAATCTTACTGACTCATTTGTATGGAGATTTGAGTATTTAGTCCATCGCAACACACATTCTGTTTTATTTGATCTCTATGATAAATTATTTCGCATGGACCTAGAAGAATTTAATGATGCATGCAAAATTCCGCAATGGAGCATTTATATTGAACCTCGAAAATCTGATTGCGGCGCGCCTCTTGATAGTATTACTGTGGGTAAACCAGAACCATAACACAAGCTACTATAGGGAGCATTCACTTTCCTGCATTACATTATATTGCTCTCTTTATATGAAGATGCATTAATGGTAAACATGACCATAGCCACATTTGCAACTTTGATTTGAGTGTCCTCAAGAGTGTAGTAATGAATGATAAACAATATAATGTGTGGGCAATCATTGCACGTCGATTACATAATAATGCTAAAGATGCAGATCTCTTCGGTGGAATTTACGGCACTCTTTTAGATAATCATCTTGGTGTTCCCATAAGTGAAAATGATATTCAATTCCCACCGACTTTTCTTGATTGTGATGGTATGGAGCGTTAATTACCAGTTTCTTGAAAGGGATGAATTGCCATTTCAGTATAGACTAATCATTGACAGGAGTCGTGTCATCCTTGTTATGCTTCCCGCTCCTACTTTCTTTGATTTTCAGGCAAAACGAAGATATTTCATACGGAGAGAGGAGGCAGATGAGTATAAGAGGGCGAGGGAGACCACTCGCCTTCATAAGGAAACTTCCCAAGCCGTGGCAGCTTCAATTTTATGTGGAACGTTGCATGGGAAACTAAAAATTTCCTACGCTCACCAAGATCAATCTAGGAGATGAACATCTACGAGAGGAGAGATTGCGTCGACATACCCTTATAGATCGCTAAGCGGAAGCGTTAAGAAACGCGGTTGATGTAGTCGAAAGTCTTTGCGATCCAATCACGATCCGTTCCGCGAACTCCCGGTCCAAGTGCCAAACGGACGGCACCTCCGCGTTCAACACATGTATGGCTTGATGACGCCTTCACCTCCTCGATCCAGCGAGCAATGGTGAAGTAGGAGCTCGAGTTCTCAGCAGCACGATGGCGTGGCGGCGGTGGGGGTGGAGCAATCTCGGCAGAGCTTCACTAAGAAATTTGAGAGCGAGAGAGAGAAACTACGAGGAGTTCATATCTGCTCTGGGTGTAATACCCAGTGCATCGGGTCCAATGACAATCATTTGTGACAACACTGGAGCAATTTCCATTGCAAAGGAGCCCAGGTTTCGGAAGAGAACTAAACACATCAAGCGACACATCAACTCCATTCGCGAGTATGTCAATATGGAGACATAGAACTTTGCAAAGTACATAAGGATCTAAACGTGGAAGACCCGTTAACTACGCCTCTTTCGTGAGCAAAACATGATCAGCACCAAGACCCTATGGGTGTTAGATACATTACTATGTAATCTAGATTATAGACTCTAGTGCAAGTGGGAGACTGATGGAAATGTGCCCTGGAGGAAATAATAAGGTTGTTATTATTATATTTTCTTATTCATGATACATGTTTATTATTCATGCTAGAATTGTATTGATCGGAAACTTAAATGCATGTGTGGATACATAAACAAATATCGTGTCCCTAGTGAGCCTCTACTAGATTAGCGCGTTGATCAAATATTGTTAAGGTTTTCTAACCATGGACATGAATTGTCACATGATAACTGGATCACATCATTAGGAGAATGATGTGAAGGACAAGACCCATCCGTTAGCTTAGCATATGATCGTTCAGTTTATTTCTACAGTTTTCATTAATGTCAAATACATATTCCCTCGACCATGAGATCATGTAACTCCCGGTTACTAGAAGAATACCTTGTGTGCTTTCAAACGTCACAACGTAACTGGGTGATCATAAAGATGCTCTACAGGTATCTCTGAAACTATCAATTGAGTTGGCATGAATCAAGACTGGGATTTGTCACTCCGTATGATGGAGAGGTATCTCTGGGCCCTCTCGATAATACAACATCACAAGAAACTTGAAGCAAAGTGACTAAGAAGTTAGTTACGAGATGATGTCTTACAGAATAAGTAAAGAGACTTTCCGGTAACCAGATTGAACTAGGTATGAAGATACCGACGATCGAATCTCGAGCAAGTAACATACCAACAGACAAAGGAAACTGCATATGTTGTCATAAAGGTCCGACCGATAAAGATCTTCGTAGAATGTCTAGAAACCAATATGGGCATCCAGGTCCCGCTATTGGTTATTGATCAGAGAGTATTTTTGGTGTCAACATTATTCTTGAACCCATAGGGTCCCCACGCTTAACATCCGTTGACGTTATAATATTATAAGAGTTTTGTGAGTTGGTGACCGAATGTTGTTCGGATTCCCGGATGAGATCACAGACATGACGTGGAGCTCCAGAATGATCCTGAGGTAAAGATTGATATATAACACGATGATATTTGGTCACTAGAAAGGTTTTGGAATGTACCAGGTATTCATCGAATCACCAGAAGCGGTTCCGGGAGGCCTCGGGAGGCCATATGGGCTTAATGGGCCAAGGGGAGGAACAAACCAGCCCACAAGGGGCTGGCGCGCCCTCTCCCTGGCCGCCGGCCCTTGGGAAGGAAAAGGGGGAGGGCTGGCCCCTCCCGCCTTCCGCTCCACATGAGAGAAAAGTAGGTGGGGAACCACCTCCCTCTGCTTTCCTCCCATGTGCCAAAGAAGGAAGGGGGCGCGACCAGGGTAGGCCGTAGGGTGGCTGCCGGCCCTATTGGGGATGCCCTAGGGTACCTCCCCTCCCCCCCCCCCCACCTATATATATAGGTGAGGAGGGAGACGAACTGTGTTCCGCTCGACCGTTTTGCAACACGAACAATGTGGGATAACAAGAGAGTGGTGTGGAAGGTGCCATGTGTTGAGTAAATAGGCAAATTTTCGATTAATTTAACGGAGTCGAACGCCGGCTTTACAATGTCAAGCTTGAGGAAGATGGCCCACCTCTTAGCTCTGTACAAGCACTGAATCAAATTTTGCACATAAAGGAAGTTGGTCCTCCACCTTGGTTTTGCTGATTTGGTTCACAAAGTTGCCAAACTGCAAGGAGTTTTATAAAGTACAAATAAACTGACCACTAACTAAAAGGAATGTCTAATGCCTACTGCAGAGCAGTTCATGACATCTGATGTAGAAAAGTATGACCCTACCTAGTGTGCTTCCTCATAAGCAGTAATACTGAACATGGATAACAGTAGTTTTGTTAAAAATGGGATGTCTAGCTTATGAGCTGTGCAAACTCTTTGCTGTATATTCCTTTTTGATACTCCCTGTGTAAACAAATATAAGAGCGTTTAGATCACTATTTTGGTGATCTAAACACTCTTATATTTCTTTACGGAGGGAGTACCATTTATAGAGAGTTCTGCTTGTACTATCTGCAGGGGTTCATCCTGCAATTTCAATGTGCACAGACACATCATCCACAACAATGTCACCACCACCGGCCGCGTTAGTTGATACCACAAGTGAAGGCACCACCAATCAAAGTTATTCCCGAAGCCAGTCAAAGAATCAAGATCCACATGCAAAGAGAGGTGCCCCTCCGCGATCAAAATCATCTCCCCTTACATCGGGATCTGGCACCTGCCACTCCCTACGCTTTGCGGTAAGTACACCATATCATCCCCTGGGTACGCTGCTAGCTGTTTACTATTATCATGTATACTCCATAGAGAACAAAAAAATAGCATCCTTGCTGATGTATCACCACCGGTTTTATCATTCACAGGCTGCTGATGCAGGGAGTAGGCATTAAGCAATAGACAAAAACCCACTTGAGTTGGTGCAGTTTGGCTGTGTCACGGTTTAGACGGCCCTCATCGAGCAAATTCTGAGTTTGGCAAACAGGACAAGAACAAATAAGCAGTGGGCCGTGTACTTGGTAGATGTTGGAAATATGAGCAATTTACCGAGTGATTTTATTAACAGAAATACTAGATAAAGCATGACTAGGGCAGCAGTGATAAAACAAGCCATGCGATTTGACAAAGAGAAGGTAAACAACATCTTCATATATGAACCGTAACTAAACTTATGTTGAGAAGACAGTATAGCAAGTTGCATATATGAAATAGAGTCTAACATATCCAGGGCAAATACTAGAACAAGGAACTGTAGCAGAACCTCTAATAGAAAGGGGACGAACACGTACGGGGCAGCAGCAGCAGAAGCGCTGGACTTGGGTCGGTGTCCTCGCCAGCCATGTCGTCGAGGAGGTCGTGGACGTCGGGGAAGTAGTCGTAGGAGTCCGGGGCGTCCGTGATGAAGAAGTCAGTTGTCGCGCAGAGCGCTCCCCAAAAACCTTATCACCCTTCTCCCGTACAGGACTCAAAGAGGTGCGGTTTTCTGAGGCCTACTGTCCCGACTCGCTGTGCATGCCGCAACCCGGGATGAGGAAGACAGCAGCAGCACAGAGATTGGAACCGGTGGCGAGAGGAGGAAGAGATTCTGGTGCGTCTCTCTGAGAGGAGCGACCTCCCTTTTATAGGCGCAAGAGAAGGAGGCGAGAGGCTGCGCCGGGAGCTGAAGAGAACGAGGGAGACGAAACGAATAGGCAGCAGGCGAAGAGGTGCGCCGTAGTGCGTGGCAAAAATTTAGACATCATCTCGGCTCATTCCCTTAACCCGCGGCGCGTCGTGACGAGGCGTGGCATGGCGTGGCGTGGCGAGGCGGGCGGCGGAGGAGGAGCGCGCGTGGATGTCCCTCTTGTTCTCATGCTCATACAAGTGGAGAAAGAGCCTCCCATATAAAGAGGTCCAACTCCCTCTAAACTAGCAATGTGGGACTAAACATTAGTTCCACCTCTTGCCTTGCACAAATGGGTTGCGTGGGCCTCTAGGATTTATTAGGAATTTCGGAAATTGGTATTGGGCTAGGCCCAAAATAGTCAAAATTCCAGCAATCCCCCACCAGATCCCAGAGGCACACAAAATTTGCCTTTGGTTCCAATACACTGTTTTATATACCGGTACTGCAGTGGAGACTGTTAAGTTGAACTTCCACCTAGAACACTATGCTACACTAGTAAGCAAGTTGAACAGTGGACTGGGCCTTGAACTGCAAGTTTTCTGCGAATCTAGCTTCACATAAAGCCTTGACCGATACGTGGCTACCGTGGGTCTTCCCCGCAGGTGGAGCTTATGCGTCATATTCCATGACCTTTCATGAGTTTACTAGAGAGAACCCTACTCTCATAGATTGCGAAGTTTAACAATCAGACTCATCTGGGTGCGTTCTTCAAAAGATGTTCTGCAGGACAATATCTCTGCTTCAAAGAGCCACTTAGAACACATTAAGATATACATCAACCTGCCATGCAGATTTAGGAGAGTATTGCATCTTCATGGAGTGCTATTTTAACAGTAAGGATACTCTCCTCCCAGTTGACCAACAACTTGTCTTCCACATCTAATTCACGGGATCTCCGATCACAAAGAATAGGTTACCACTGTGAACAACTCATATTGTGGGTCTCATACCCATCTCCCTCGATGCATTATCTATCACATTATGTGATAGACCCTTAGTAAAAGGATCTGCCAAATTTTTAGACGTTTGGATACAATCCAATGCAATAACTCCGGAGTTTTTCATTTTCCTGACAGACTTTAACCTTCTCTGAACGTGTCTTGATGACTTCATGTTATCCTTTGAGCTGCTCACTTTCGTGATCACAGTTTGATTGTCATAGTTCATAAGGATACCCGGTATAGGTTTCTCAACCACCGGCAAGTCATTCAAGAGCCGGCGAAGCCAATCTGCTTCGACCGTAGCTGTATCTAGTGTTGTGAGTTCTGCTTCCATTGTTGACCTCGTTAAGATGGTCTGCTTGCAAGACTTCCAAGAAACAGCGCCACCTCCATGAGTGAACACATATCCGCTCGTGGCCTTCATCTCATCAGCATCTGAGATCCAGTTTGAGTCACTATACCCTTCAAGCACCTTTGGGTGCCCAGTGTAGTGAATTCCATAATTCGCAGTGCCTTTCAAATAACGCAAAACTCTCTCTAGAGCTTTCCAATGCACATCTCCTGGTTTTGAGACAAACCGGCTCAGTTTGCTAACAGCAAAAGAGATGTCAGGTCTTGTAGCACTGGCTAAGTATATAAGCGAGCCAATAATCTGAGAATATTTCAATTGGTCTCTAGCAATTCTTCGATTCTTTCGAAGCAGCACGCTAGCATCATATGGTGTTGGAGAGGGCTTGCAGTCACTATAGCCAAAGCGACTCAAGATGTTTTCCACATAGTGAGATTGAAGCAGTGTAATCCCACCATCATCGTCTCTCAACACCTTGATGTTCAGAATGACATCAGCCACTCCTAAATCCTTCATCTCAAAACAGCGAGATAGGAAATCCTTGACCTCCTTAATAACATTCAGATTTGTTCCGAAAATCAGTATGTCATAAACATACAAGCAAAGCATAACTCCCTCGCCCCCACCATGGCGATAGTACACACATTTGTCAGCTTTGTTCACAACAAAGCCTGCAGCTGTTAAAGTTCTTTCAAACTTGTCATGCCACTGTTTGGGTGCTTGCTTGAGTCCATACAAAGACTTCAGCAACTTACACACTTTCCCTTCCTGACCATCTATTACAAACCCATCTGGCTGTTCCATATAAATTTCCTCATCCAACTCTCCATTTAGGAAAGCAGTCTTAACATCCATTTGATGAATGAGAAGACCATGTGAGGCAGCTAGTGAAAGTAGAACTCGAATAGTGGTCAGTCGAGCCACAGGTGAGTAAGTATCAAAGAAGTCTTCACCTTCCTTTTGGGTATAACCCTTAGCCACGAGCCGAGCCTTGTACTTTTCGATAGTACCATCAGGCCTAAGCTTCTTCTTGAATACCCATTTGCATCCTATAGGTTTTCACCCATAAGGACGATCAGTTATCTCCCAAGTTTCATTCGCCAAGATGGAATCCATCTCGCTACGAACTGCTTCCTTCCAGTAGTCAGCATCTTCAGATGCATAGGCCTCTGAAATAGAACTGGGAGTGTCATCTATGAGATACACAAGAAAATCATCACCAAAGGACTTTGCAGTCCTCTGTCTCTTGCTACTAATAGGAACTTCATTGTTCTCCTCCACAGGACTTTCAAAGTGTTCCATCGAAATGGCAGGTTCAGTAATTGTAACTGGTTCCTGATTCGATGAACTAGGCATATCCTGATTAGATGAGGTAGCCATATCCTTCATGGGAAAGATATCTTCAAAGAAAGTCGCATCATTCGACTCCATGATCGTACCGACATGCATGTCAGGTACCTCAGATTTTACAACCAAGAATCTATAGCCAATGCTATGAAAATCATATCCCAGGAAAACACAATCCACAGTTTTTGGTCCCAGCTTCCGCTTCTTTGGGATTGGAACATTGACTTTCGCCAAACAACCCCATGTTCGCAGATAAGAGAGTTTTAACCTTTTCTTCTCCCATTCCTCAAATGGAGTTATCTCTTTGTTCTTTGTGGGAACTCGGTTTAGGACATGACATGCAGTCAATATCGCCTCCCCCCACCATGCCTTGGAGAGACCCGAAGTGTCTAACATGGTGTTAACCAAATTAGTTAGAGTACGGTTCTTTCTTTTGGCCACCCCATTTGACTGAGGTGAGTAGGGAGGCGTCCTCTCATGGATTATACCATGTTCCGCACAAAAAGCATCAAATTAATTGGAAAAATACTCTCCACCACGGTCGGGCCTAAGCCTCTTGATTTTTCAATCAAGTTGGTTTTCCACTTCAGCTTTGTAGATCTTGAAAAAGTTCAAAGCCTCATCCTTAGATTTCAGAAGATACACACGATAGTATCTAGTGGAGTCGTCAATTAACGTCATGAAATATTTCTTTCCACCTTTTGTCAAAACACCATTCATTTCACATAGATCTGAATGTATTAGTTCTAATGGTGCAAGATTTCTCCTCTCCGCAGTCACGTGAGACTTACGAGGTTGCTTAGCTTGCACACACACTTGACACTTAGATCCCTTGACAGTGGTGAAACTAGGGATTAAGTTCAACTTCGCTAGTCGCGACATGCAACCAAAGTTAACATGACAAAGACGTGAATGCCACACATTTGATTCACTATTGTTGAAAATATGATTAACAACTTTATTGCAAACGTCTGATAAGGATAAACGAAACAGGCCTCCTGACTCATAGCCTTTACCAACAAAGGTTCCATACTTGGAGATTACAAATTTATTCGACTCAAAGACAAGCTTGTAGCCATCTCTACACAGAAGAGATCCGCTAACAAGATTTTTATTGACGGAGGGGACATAATGCACGTTCTTCAGTTGCACGATCTTCCCTGAAGTAAACTTCAGATCGACCGTGCCAACACCACAAACAGAAGCACTTGAACCGTTGCCCATCAGCACGGTTGAAGTCCCTGTGGTCTGATAAGACGAAAACATGGAAATATCACCGCATACATGCACATTAGCACCCGTGTCAATCAACCAATCAGGAGAATGACATACTGAAAGAATAGTGGGGAATATACCATACCCAGCATCCTTCATGTCAGTGTCTCCAGTGACAACATTAGCGGTCTTGCCGCCTTTCCCAGGATGACGCTTGTCATAGCGATTAGGGCAACTAGGAGCCCAATGATCAGGATCTCCACACACATGACAAGCACCTTTCTTCTTGTGACTCTTCTTCTTGAAGTTCGTGTGTTGTACAGCCTTGTTCTTCCCATCAAACTTTGCTTTACCATCAAGCTTGCCCTTGTTCTTGAACTTGTGGGACTGGAAGTTTTTCTTCTGTACCAGATTGGCACTAGATCCTCCCTCAATACCTCGAGCACGTGTGTCCTTTGCTCTCGCCTTTTCTTCCACATCAAGAGTACCAATGAGATCCGGAACGGAAAACTCCTGTTTCTTATGCTTCAGTAAGGTAGCAAAGTTCCTCCATGAAGGAGGAAGCTTAGTGATGATACCCCCGGCAACAAACTTGTCCGGTAGCATGCAATTGAAGTGCTCAAGTTCTCTAGCAAATGACTGTATCTCATGAGCCTGCTCAACCACGGAGCGCTCTTCAGTCATCTTGTAATCATAGAATTGCTCCATGATGTACAGCTCAGTGCCAGCATCCAAGACCCCAAACTTGGCCTCGAGTGCGCGGCGCGGCGCGGCACGGCGCGGCGGGCGAAGGAGGAGGATAGCACGTGGATGTCCCTCTTGTTCCCATGCTCATACAAGTGGAGAAAGAGCCTCCCTTATAAAGAGGTCCAACTCCCTCTAAACTAGCAATGTGGGACTAAACATTAGTTCCACCTCTTGCCTTGCACAAATGGGCTGCGTGGGCCTCTAGGATTTATTACGAATTTCTGAAATTGCTATTGGGCTAGGTCCAAAGTAGTCAAAATTCCAGCAATAGACACTGAGAGTTCCATCTCGAACTCATCCATCCGTAGCTTGTGTTCCCTCAACCTGACCCTAATGGTTCATATTAATCTGTGCAGTGAAGTGAAGCATCTAATAAATCTTGGACGGGCATTGCAGCTGAAGGTAAGCTTGGGTTTGGTCCCTGCTATGCCAATTGTGGGTGATCTATAATATGTTGTAATTTTATAAATTGTAAGTGGTTTCTCTGTATTGCACAATAATGTTTCTGGTAATCTTGGTAATGTAAGCACGGTAGATTTGGCCATAAACGGGTCTATTTCTGATGCCAAGGTAATATTACAAGTAGGTCCATGGGATCCCATAGATAATAGTACCAAAAAGCAAAATACAATACAAAAACGAGGACCTGGATCCTGAGCAGCTGGTCAAGATCATTACTGAATCAAGTGCAGAGGCCAATGCAAGGGGTCATTAGTTTAATGCTCCATCACATGGCTAATCAAGTATACACTATTTAACATGATGACTCCCAGCTCCATTAGTTCCTCTACTCGCCTTCTCCATAGAACATTAGTGAGCGGGCTGCTAGATCTCTTCATCTTGCGACTACGTCTCTCTGCTATTGTGTGAGGTGAGTACCTGCTATTTCACCATATGTATGCCCATTTTTCTTGTTATAGCTACCTTGTTTCTTCAATTGCGAGTTTGATTTTACGAAATTTTCTTGCGTCTCATGTGAGACAGAGTGGTCTAGTCTAACTTAGATGTTTAGATTAAAAATCACAATGGAAACAACAACCAAATGAAATGCACAGGTAGCGGAAATGGAATGATAATACTTAACTTTGTTTGCTTTAGTCTTATAGAGAACATGGTTAGAACTTAGAAGAGAATTATTTTGGACAGCAATTCCGCTTCACACCTTGAACGTTGCCGGCAATGGACCCAAACCCACGACAAATGGATGACAAACATCACAACTGCATGCATCAAACGCAAGAACACATAAATCACATTGAAAAAATCACAAAAACCGCAACGCAACCATGCAAAATGCTCGCCCAACTCCAGGAAAGAAGACACCAGATCCACCTTCACGCTGCCCATACTCACATCTATCACATTACCCACCGGCTCCTTGCCCACCGATCCATATCCGTTGGCTATATAAGTAGTCATTTCCCCCACTTCATTAACCTAATACTGCTGCAGCCGCACTGCCGGAGCCAAACTCTGCAGTACTAGGTGAAAGTTCGTTACCGAGTTAAAAAACACTTGCTGTCGAAAGTTCATTACCGGGCTAAACTCTGCAGTACTAGGTGAAAGTTGATCATCTAGTTTTTCCATCAAATTAATTGTAATATTGCTAGTTGAAACTTGAATCCTGTATTCTGTTTTCCTCTCTGACCATGCGGAAGGCGACTCTTTCATATTCCATATTTTACATAATAAAGTGCTATAGTAGTATATCTATTTTGCAATGGCCATGTAGGTGCCTACTAATTTAAATAGGCTCATTCGACCGAGGTCAAGTAGAGTATATATAACAGCAAACCCAAAATAGCATCTTAAAAAAGGAAAAGGAAACCCAAAATAGTTGGTTTGAACATGTTACTGCATGTTACCATTCAGCTAATCAACAATTCATTATCTGCACCTGGTTTCTTTATTAGAAGGGTTTCTGTTCATTAATTGATTGGATCTAGCTAAACCCAACTAGCTAGTTGCAAAATTGATCTTTGAGGGATACGTTTTTATAATGAATTCATCATACATACACTAGGACTTTAACTATGGGGGCCAGGAAAAAATTAATTAAGGGCCAAAGCCCATGTTCCCATCCTAGCTCATTGAAAATGAAGGACAGTCTGATCCAACACGCATCATGGTTTTCATTATTGATCTTAATAGCGTGCGCTGGCACTCAAAGGTTCCATCTTAATGAATCAACTGTTACTTGCCCAAAAATGAGTGCTACTTCCTCCGTCTAGGTGAGTAAGTCATCTTAGGTTGTGCACCGTGACCAAGGAGGAGGGAAAAATGAGAGACTTTAATGTTTATTTGCTAATTAATAGCATTGCATGCAATGAGCTAACCAATGCATGTCGTGTTTGGTAGTCTCAAGTCATTAAAAGTATGCACACCCATCATATCTTATTGGTTGATATGTCAAGAAACAAGAAACGAGGTAGAAGTTAATGCACCGCGCCTAAGTGTTTTGGGATTATTTGGTTTTCGTAAGAGACTTACACACCTAGACGGAAGGAGTACAACAGTAATGTGTATCAATAGTTTACTAAATGGGTACACAAAACTAGGACATTATTTTTGTACACCTTTTAAAGTACTCCGTCCGTACGAAAATACTTGTCAGAGTAATTCCGGACGGAGGGAGTACTAGACCATGACCGCGTTTCATGGAGTCTGGAACTCTGGATCAGGTCAAGTTTACTACTTCCTCCGTCTAGGTGAGTAAGTCATTTTATGTTGTGCACCGTGACCAAGGAGGTGGGGAAAACGAGAGAACTTAATGTTCATTTGCTAATTAATAGCACTGCATGCAATGAACTAACCACTGCATGTCGTGTTTGATAGTCTCAAATAATAAAAGCATGCACACCCCACATCTCTTATTGGTTGATATGTCAAGAAGCAAGAAACGAGATAGAATTTAATGCACCGCGCCTAAGTGTTTTGGGATTATTTGGTTTTCGTAAGATGACTTACACACCTAGACGGAGGGAGTATTGACTGAAGATGCCATCAACGTGCTAATCAACTACTCCCTCTGTAAACAATAAACAAATACATACTAAGATAGTGATCTAAAATGTCTTATATTTTAGTTTACAGAGGGAGAAGTAGATAGATCATCTTATAATTACTAAATGATTGAGTACCTAATCTTTTGGCATTAGTTCAGTGGGCGCCCAAATTTTGTCTCAACTCTGCATGGACAAGTGGACAGGCTGGGGCCTGTACTAATTTTTGTGGATCGATGTACTCCTACTGACAGCTCCTCGATCCCTGTCGGGTGTTCTTTACTAGTACGGAGCAGGTCAGTTTTTTGGTAGATGAAAAGGCCCAAAGCCCCTTCTCTTTGAAAATCAAACACCGTCTGACCAGGCCATGTCTTTTTTATTGGATCAGCTGTGGATCTCGATAGCTGTCAAAGGCGTGCCGTGGCATTAAAGGTGCCATCAAATGGCTAATATCAAATGATCTATATGCACAAATGTCTAGACAAATTAAGCTAGTAATACCAAAGGGTTGCCTAGACTTTATAAATGCAACTAGCTTTCGCCCCAGTAAATACTTCCTCCTTTCCGGTTTATAGAGCTCAATTCAAAAATCTCACCAACCAAGGTAGATGGTGAGTGGTGGAATACTTTTTGTAATTTGCAAAAACACGTAATTAATGCTCTTGTTTTCCTCAAAAATTTATGTTTACTAATGTATTAATTGCAATGCATGCATAAAGTACATGCATTGGTCAATTTTCTTTTAATACTTGCATGTAATTATTTAATGCACCTTGGAATCTGAACTTGTGATGAGGAACAACTAAATTGAGCCTTATAAAATGAAAAAACTAAGATTTTGAGATAAGCCCTATAAACCGAAAAGGAGGGAGTAATGTGTTTAGGCAAGATTTGAGTGCTAGATAGAAATGTATCTGGAAATGGCGGCGTAGCTAATTAATAGCATCAGTTGATATTCTTTGTCTCTAGTTAGCAGTCGACCCAATTATCCCTTAATTCTGATTGTGGAGACACTAGCATTACAAAATGGGCTATATTTTTTATCACGAGGCAACATCTTAATCTTGTAGCTCATCCTTCCCACACCGATCTAAGACAACTTTTTTTTTGAAAAGAAGGAAGACCCCCGGCCTCTGCATCTGAGTGATGCATGCAGCCACTTTATTAATTATTCACAGAAGATCTTACAAAGAAATACAACAGTTAGTCAGAAGCCACCGTCTAGGCAACATCAGTCATTACTCCTATCCAGTTGATTAAGGGATGCTTATAGTCCGGGCCAAATACCACAGACCTCGTAGGCAAGCCTAACATCTAAGACCTAAGGCCCCAACCTAGCCACTTGTCGGGTCTGGGGCACACACTGGTCCGGCGTGCTCTCAGAAGCCGCCGCCGCCAACTGCCGCTGCTCCATCTTCAGAGCTGTACTGACGCATCAACCTTGCTCGGTCTAGCTGTCGTCGACGCCACCACGGCGCCCAACGACACCACCTCCTTGCAAGCAAACAGCTGAGCATGTCGCGGTCGCCACTGATACACATCAATACCATGCCGCCAAGTGCCACCAGCCGACACAACTTGAAGTCTTTGGAAGATCTATCGAGCGTAGCACCTGCCGACCAGGCATGACAAAGCGTAGCACCTGTCGGTCAGGCATGACTTGACATCTCCACCGAAGCTCCGTGCAAGAGAAAGCCGCTCCACCTCCTGCCTCTATCTTCCAGCGGTGCTCCACAAACGATGCTCCCAAGATATAAACGACACCGAAGTGCCGCCATCGTCCGATCTAGAACACCAGATCCTAGGGTTTCCCGCGGAGTAGCACGAGTGGGTCGATAGTAGTTACACGACGATGCCTGCATCAAGGTACCGACGTAGAATGCCGCCATTGCCTGCCGTCGGCTCGGTTTTCACCGGCAACTCTATGTCCCCAACTCGCAGCCGGGACTAGATAATGGATCTCGAGATCCGATCACCAAGCCTCTTCCGACCACCTCCGACGAAGATGACCACTACCACTGGCCAGCGAACCTACGCAAGAGGAAGAAGGGCGCTGCCAGCGTGCGTCCTGGCCAGCACCACCGGTGCTAGGCCCATCCGGGACCATGCCCCATGGCCGGGAACAACGGCAAGCGCTGCCACGACGGAGACGCAGACCTGAAGCCCAGATCCAGCCCACCCACAAGCCGCCAAGTGGCCACCACCAAGCGCCGTTCAGGGGCAGCCCCGCCGCCGTGAGGGACGCCCCCCCACGGGCAACAAGCGCCGGCCACCGGTGGACCACCGCCGTGCACCACCGGCCGCCGCGAGATCTGCACGGAGCAATGGCGAAACGACTAATAGTCATTTCTGAATAAACACGAGGAGGACTGCTATATCTCGTTTGTTTTATGAAGTCAGGTCAAGTTTATAGTGATTATAAGTTCCCCATTACATGCCTAATGAAATGATACATGCACAAATTAACTCAAACTGAATTGGTGCGTTGACTTCCCACTCTTTAAGTTGTTGCCATCCTCTCGCTGTGCCTGCTAGCTGTTCTCTTCATTGTGCGACTACGTTCGTTCTCTCTGCGGTTGTCTCAGAGAGGTGTGTACTTCTATGCCGACGAGATTAATCATGCCTAAGGATGTTTTTTTATTCGTTTTGATTGTAATTGGCTCGTTTGTTTGATTTTTATGGAAATCTTCTTCCATTGTTAGTTTGATTTTTATGGAATTTTCTTGCGCCCCCCTTGACTTGAGCCCCACAAATGCCATTGACAGTTCGCCACGACCTCGCATCGAAACGCCGCCGCCTCCACCCTCCTCTCCCTACCCATTGGCGGAGGCCGCCTGCTACTCATGCCATCATGGGCGTCGCCTTCTCCTCTTCCCCATCGCCAATGCGAGCTATTCTTCCTCCTTTCCGCGGTGCAGTCATGATGCTAAGCCCGGATCAGTGGGCATCCCAATTTTGTCTCAAATTTGCACAGGGTGGTCGGGCTGTGGATTGCTGTACTCCTACTAGCACCTAGCTTCTCCATGTCAGGTGTTCTTTACATACACGTGCATTTACGGTCAATAAAGCTAGTAGTTTATTGGTTGTTTTTCACTATATATCCCCATTGAAAGAGAACTAAGCAGAAGCTAATCTAGCTAGCTAGCATTTCTCTTCTCCATTGGAGTACCCCCATTCACTTTCCTTTGTAGCCAAGTGCGTTACTTACTATTTCATCGAGTTAATTTATTCTTAAATTTGCTATAACTACCCTTTTTTCTGTAGCTACCATTTTGAATAATTTTGTGGAACCTTATTGCAACTAAAATTAGTGTTGGCATGGTTTGTAGATTTCCTCTTCAAAACTAGCGGCTAATCATTTACCCGTCATTGTATTTGTTCCCATTTTTCTCCTGCTGCAGTTAAATCAGAATATAGATGGCAGATAATACATCAACAACTAGTTCATTGAAAGGACAACATGAAGAGCTATGGATGGACCAACTTCTTCTGGAAGCAGCCACATCCGGCGATTCCGCATCAATGAAGGACATGGCATCACAGGATCCAAGCATGCTTCTTAGAACAACTCCAGCTTGGAACACCTGTCTTCACATATCGTCCATCCATGGCCATGAGGCATTTTGCCTGGATGTGGTGGCCCTGGAGGTGTCTCTTCTCACTGCAGTAAACCTGGATCGAGAGACGCCACTTCTTGCCGCGGTGAAAAGTGGTTCTGTCATCTTGGCTTCGGTTCTACTCCGTTGGTACCGTGAACATCGACTGAGCAAGGCAATCTTGGAAAAAGACATTGATGGCTGCAATGCACTGCACCATGCCATTCGCAGTGGCCACAGGAAGCTTGCGCTGGAGCTGATAGATGCAGAGCCGGTTCTGTCGACACATGTGAATAGAATGAACGAGTCACCTATGTATATTGCAGCGATGAGGGATTTTACTGATATTTCAGAGAATTTACTTGAAATTCCTGTTTCTGCTCATATGGGACCATGGGGCCAGAACACTCTGCAGGCTGCCGTGAAAAATGGAAACGCAGGTGAGAACCAGTGTGTGCATGTATATATTTCGCGAGTTTGGGACTGTAGCAATTGTCCATTGATGCCCTCCAACCGCTGTGTGGGTGCATGGGGCTGTGTAGCATGGTTGCCTGCTCACTTGCTCAGCTCAATAGTACAACTAGATGATGAATTATTGTTTACTCCTGGTGTTTTGTTACTCTATTAGTTTACAACCGGGAATAAGAATTTGAATGTACAATATTATCTAGAGCACGGTACATTGATGTTATAGAACCATTCTAGTATATCATTACTAGTCCTCACAAGGACTATCGTCATCCCATTGCTAATTAACCGTTGTTCATGTACTGATTTGTTTTCAGGTTTGGCTAAGAGAATTGTGGAAACACGTCCTGGGCTGGCCAAAGAAGCCGATAACAATGGGTGTACTCCGCTAAGTTCAGCTGTATATCGTGGCCTGGTTGACGTGTTACGAGTATTGCTGGAACATGATTGCTCTTTAGGGTATGATGTGCCAAGTAATGGTAATCCTTTCCTTAGTTATGCTGCATATGAAGGTCACCTCGATGTTGCTCAAGAGCTTCTTAAATACTGTCCTGATACTCCTTACCGTTCAACACAAGATGCCTGTTGGACATCCCTCCATGTAGCTGTATACGAGGATCAAGTGGAGTTCACAGAATTCATCTTGAGGACCCCACAACTTCGAAAACTCATTAACATGCGAGACTCCAACGGGAAAACTGCTCTACATCTGGCGGTAGAGAAGTGCAATCCTAAAATGGTTGTTGCTTTGCTGTCTCACGATGACATAGACACAACTGTGCTTGATAATGAAGGTGTTACAGCAGCTTGGGTATTAGCTCAAGTCATTGATCATGCGAAGACTTTAAACTGGGTATGTATATTAACAATACACACACACACACGCACACGGTTACAAAAAAGAAAGAAAAAAAACTCTTTATTGTATTGTTCTGAAAGGAACTCACCATAGAACCATCAATGCTGCAACATACAAAAAATTTTGTAGTCCACTGTTTGGCTCTGTTCTAAGACTAATAGTGACATAGAAAACTTTATATTACAAATTTAAATTTTGTTTATAAATTTATACAGTCCATCCGTTTCATAATGTAGTGCATATTGAATTTTTTTTAAGTCAAACATTGAAAACTATGACCATTGTTTTAGAGATAATTATTTTTATCTACAATACCAAAATTATAACGTATAAAAGTTCATTTTATAATGAATCTAATGATATAACTTTGGCATTCTAGATGTAAAAGTTTTTCTCAGTAAATTTGGTCAAAGTTTGCGATACTTGACTTTTCAAAAAATCTATATGCTACAATATGGAGCAGAGGGAGTAACATATTTGTACTTCAGTATTACCAACTTCGTCGACTACTTTGCTTATCAATTTAAATATATGCTCAAATTTATTTTTGTTCACTTTTTCTCAATACAATAGATCCACGTAATAGAATTGCAAATCTCTGTTATTACACTATGATATCCATGAATGCCTTCTTTGAATATATGCAGAATGAAGTGAGCATGCTTATGGCGAGAGCTGATCCGCAAGATGCCAAAAGTCTTTATAATCTTCACACGCATACCAAACACAAAGCGACCTTAGAATCAAGGAAGGAGGCGAAGTCACTAACTCAAACATACACAAGCAACACTTCGCTAGTGGCGATCCTCATCACGACGGTCACCTTTGCCGCTGCGTTCACCCTGCCTGGAGGATACAGCAATGACGCCGGAAGCGAGGGACTTCCCATCATGTCTAGGAAGTTATCATTTCAGGCATTCTTGATTTCTGACGTCTTAGCAATGTGCTGCTCCTTTGCTGTCGCCTTCATATGCATCATAGCAAGGTGGGGGGATTATGAGTTCTTGATTTATTACATATCCGCCACTAAGAAGCTTATGTGGTTTGCATATGTGGCAACAACTACGGCTTTTTCAACTGGTTTATACACTGTGTTGGCTCCACATCTTCACTGGTTGGCTATTGCAATTTGCGTCATGGTAGCTTTGTTGCCCATTTTCACTAAGCTGCTGGGCGAATGGCTGGTGTTGAAGCTCGGATTTCGGCTTGGTAAAACATTCAACTCTGATCTCCTTGACATGGTGTGAATTCAACCATCTGTCTTATGGTCATGATTTCTGATAGTACTTCGAGATTTATATGTAATAAACATTATTGGGCCAGCTACTTGCTCTTTTATTTGTTAACTCATTGGGACAAAATGTTGTACTACGTACCATTCTTGCATCTTTTTCAAACTTGCGGCAAATTCTGTTATTCTTGTATGTTGTTGATTCCATCTCTGACTCTCTGTAGAGATGGTTCAAGCCATCTGTAATGGCAATGGCAATGTCTATTTTTTTTTGCTTTATTATTCCATAAGTATCGTGCATTGCAGCATCACATCTATCCATCGATAGCTGCAACAAAATGGTATTTCTCACCATCATCCCTTTGGAAACGGCAAGGTTGATGCATTGGGAAACAAAGGACTACATGCAGCACTAAACAGAAAACAGGAGGCAAACTCGCAAACAGAGGCAGGTACGCTCTCTCCATGACCAAACAACGGCGCAACAAACAGCAGAAAGTTCTTGTTCCTTGCCTGGGGCCTTGTAACCATGAGGGCTGCGGCCCTAGCTCGGATGGAATCTCAGAGGAGGCCTTGGATCGACTAAGGTCAAGAACTGTCGCCAGTGTTTGTTTGTACTGTATGCTGGGGCCTTGTCATTCCCCTGTAACTTGCACTGTTTTCCTTCTTCTCTAATGCAAAAGCAGAGCTCTTGCTTGTTCCTGTCAACAAAAGGCCAAGCTTCAGAGATTTTAGTCTTTCCATTAATTTTGGAGCAAAAAACACAGAGACACGCAGGCCTCGATAGAGCGTTTGCAGGACGAGAGCACGTCATGGTTATCTACAAGTTCAGTACTAAAGTGCCGTCACATAACATGGCCAAATTAAAACCGAAAGGGGTGAAGCAAATTTTCCTACAGTAGTAAAGCTGCATTTATATATAATATAAGCACTCATGTACTACTGCTTTCTACAGGAACAAGGTTTACCTGAATCAAACCATATCGTCATCCCTGAACAAGTTTATATATGCCCTGCAGGTTTCTCCCCTGCCCCAGCAGCTTATGCATGTTGTAAAATGTTAGCAAATAATCCCGTTGAGCTGTTTGTTATCCTCTAGTTGTTTCTTAGCTAAAATAAAGGGCCATGCAGCGTGGAATCTGTTCCTGACTTGGCGTAGTTTCAGACTTTCAGTTAGTTTGTGTAGCTGAGCCGTCACAGGTGGATCGTGGGATGGCATGATTGTAAACGTGTGACGGCCACACCCTAGCGATCGGGAGTTCGTGGGATGGCACGTCCGATCAACCCGCTCTTGGACCGGGTATCTTGTAGTTTCTTTTCTGAAGCACTTGACTGAATAAGAAGAAAAAGGGAAAAGGCTGCAGAGGCCGAACGCAGCGCAAACACTCGAGTTCTTCGTGAGAGAAAGAGTTCAGAGAACTGTTCCTGCAACTACAATTGGCATTAGAGCCTTGTGGTGATCATGTCGGGACATGGTGGATCACGCACGCCGCAGCGCTCCGGCTTGCGCCGGAGGAACACTCCATCGCCGGCTCGTCGGGGACGAAGCCCGACACGGCACGGTGGGAGAGAGCTGGTCATCCACGAGCGGGTGGTCAGAGATGGCGGCGCGGGCGCGATCCCGATGCTGACTCGGACGAACTACGTCGAGTGGTCAATCCTCATGAAGGTACATCTTCAGGCTGCACGGCTGTGGGAAGCCGTCGAGATGGGCGACGCCAATCACCCTGATGATCGTGCTGCACTGGGCGTCATCCTCCGTGGCATCCCGCCGGAGATGCTGCGGACGCTGGCGGCGAAGGACTCTGCCAAGGAGGCGTGGGACACCGTCAAGACGCTTCGCATGGGCGTCGAGCGCGTGCGCGAGTCACGGGCTCAGGTGCTGCGCCGTTATTTCGAAAATCTCTCCTTCAAGGAGGGAGAGACAGTGGAGGACTTCGCGCTTCGCCTCACCGGCCTGATCAGCGATCTTCAGGAACTTGGCGACGACGTCGACGAGATCAAGGCGGTGAGGAAGTTTCTGCGGGTGGTGCCGCCTCGCTACGCCCAGGTAGCCATCTCCATTGAGACTCTTGTTGATCTCAAAACACTGACAATTGAGGAGGTGGCCGGCCGTTTTCTTGCCATAGAGGAGCGCCTCGACCCCGACACCGGCGGCTCCGGCGGCAAGCTGCTCCTCACAGAGGAGGAGTGGCACGAGCGGGAAAACCGACGGCAATCAGGCGGAGGCTCGTCCGGCGGTGGATCCAAAGGCGTCAAGGGGAAACCCAAGCCGAAGCCTCCCACCGGCGCCGGAGGAGGACAACCTCACGGCGGTGCTCCTAAACGCAAGGGGAACTGCCGCAAGTGCGGCAAGTGGGGCCACTGGGCACGCGAGTGCTACGGCAAGCCCAAGCAGGAGCGCCGCGAGGAGGCAAACGTGGCGCAAGTCGAAGAGGTCGAGGAGCCGGGGCTGCTCATGGCGGTGCTCGATACGCTGGAGGAGATCACAATCGCAGCTCCGCAAGTCGTCTTCCTCAACGATGAAAAAGTGGTGCCCAAGGACGTCGGCGACGGCTCTTGGTACGCGGACACAGGGGCCAGCAGCCATATGACTGGCCGCAAGGAGTTATTTGCCACGTTGGACGAGACGGTGCGCGGCACTGTCCGCTTCGGAGATGGATCAGTCGTCGAGATATGCGGCAAAGGAACTGTATTGTTTGAGTGCCTCACCGGCGATCAGCGTGTACTCTCGGAGGTATATTACATTCCCCGTCTTCGGAGTAACATTGTTTCGCTCGGACAGCTAGATGAGAAGGGCTGCGAGATCGTCATCAAACGCAGTGTCCTCGCGATCTTCGACCAAGAGGGACGGCTGCTGGCGCGTGTCAAGCGCTCAGCAAACCGTCTGTACAAGCTGAACCTACAGCGTGCTGAGCCGGTGTGCCTGCTGTCCAAAGGAGGCGACTTGGCCTGGCTGTGGCATGCACGTTTTGGGCACCTCCACTTCCGCGCATTGTGTGCCATGGCAAGGAAGAAGATGGTGCGTGGGATTCCAGATGTGGATCACGTTGGGGAGTATACTGATGGCTGCATGCTCGGGAAACAACACCGACTACCCTTCCCGCAGGCTGCAACATATCGTGCAAAGGCGTCCCTGGAGCTCGTACACTCGGATTTGTGCGGTCCGATCTCTCCGCCAACACCGGGAGGTAGAAATTATTTCTTGTTAATCGTGGATGATTACTCTCGGTACATGTGGGTTGAGGTACTCAGGACAAAGAGCGAGGCTTTTGCTTTCTTCAAAAAAGTGAAAGCAGCAGCCGAGACCAGGAGCGGCTGCAAGCTGCTCGCATTCCGCTCGGATCGCGGCGGGGAGTTCAACTCCACGGCGTTCGTCGAGTACTGCAACGAGCTCGGCATCAAGCACTTCACGACCGCCCCGTACATGCCACAACAAAACGGGGTTGTCGAGCGCCGTAATCAAACGGTGGTGGAGATGGCGAGGTGCATGCTGAAGAGCATGGGCGTGCCCGCGGTCTTCTGGGGAGAGGCCATCAAGGCGGCCGTCTATGTCCTCAACCGGTCGCCGATGCGGAGCCTCGACGGGGTGACTCCGTACGAGCTATGGCATGGCAAGAAGCCGAGCGTGGCTCACCTGCGCACCTTCGGGTGTCACGCGCACGTGAAGAAGCTCGGACCCGGGATCAACAAGCTGGCCGACAGGTCGACGCCCGGCGTCATGATGGGATATGAGGAAGGTGCCAAGGCCTATCGTATCTATGATCCTGTCGCCGAGAAACTGCTGGTGTCACGTGATGTTGTGTTTCAGGAGACACGCCCATGGAACTGGAAACCTGAAGCAGCAAAGCAAAGCACACCTTCAGGTGTGTTCACGGTGGTATATGCCGCTGAGCCGGGAGTCACGGTGACTGACAGTGGCTCCGGTTCCCCTCGTCCGGCAGCAGCGGAGACGACACTGTGCACGCCTGAACTGTCGACGACACCAATACAGTTCGTGTCGCCGCCGTCGCGTGATGACACGCTGGACACGGACAGCGGGCACCCGCGATACCGGCGTCTGTCCGACGTCTACGACACCACCAAGGAGATCACAGCGCCGATCGACTACAGCGACTTGTTCAACGACGACGACGAGCAGCAGCATGTGGGCCTCTGTTTTCTGGCCGCCAAGGAGCCGGCGAGTGTTGAGGCAGCACTCTCTGATCACGCCTGGCGCAAGGCGATGGAGGAGGAAATGGGCTCGATCGTCGACAATCAAACCTGGGAACTCACATCTCTTCCCGCTGGGCACCACGCCATCGGGTTAAAGTGGGTTTTCAAGGTGAAAAGAGATCCTGCCAGCAACATCCTGAAGCATAAAGCGCGACTGGTGGAAAGGGGTACTCTCAGCAATAGGGGGTGGACTTTGAAGAAGTTTTCGCTCCAGTGGCTCGCATGGAGACTGTGCGGCTGCTCCTCGCTCTCGCCGCGCACGGTGGATGGCAGGTACACCACATGGATGTTAAATCCGCTTTTCTGAATGGTGATCTTGTAGAGGAGGTCTATGTACAGCAGCCGCCAGGGTTTGTCGATGATCGAGAGAGCTGCAAAGTGTACAAGTTGCAGAAGGCGCTGTACGGGCTGCGACAAGCACCACGGGCCTGGAATGCTAAATTGGATGCATCATTGCAAGCCTTGGGTTTCACAAGAAGCCGGCTGGAACATGCTGTATATAGGCGTGGTGACCACAAGAACTTCCTGTTGGTGGGAGTATATGTGGATGATCTGGTGATTACTGGGACTGGTCAGGATGATATTGACAAGTTCAAGCAGGAGATGCAACGGCTGTTCAAAACGAGTGATCTCGGCCTACTGTCCTACTACTTGGGTATTGAAGTTGAGCAGAGAAGTGGTGAGATCAAGATCTGTCAAAGCAGCTATGCTCAGAAGATTTTGGAGGTTGCAGGCATGGAGCAATGCAAACCATGTGCAACTCCAATGAAATACTGCCTCAAGCTCAGCAAGAGGGATGGAGCTGAAGCCGTGGATGCCACTTTGTACAGGAGTGTGATCGGCAGTCTTCGTTACTTGGTCAATACAAGGCCTGATATAGCATGTGCCGTCGGCATTGTGAGCAGGTACATGGAGGCACCAAGCAAGCAGCATTGGACGGCAGTGAAACAAATTCTTAGGTACGTACAAGGTACTAAGGGGTATGGATGCTGCTATAGGGCCGGTGCAAAGGGTTTGGTGCTGACAGGTTACAGTGATAGTGACCATGCCGGGGACATAGATGACAGAAAGAGCACTTATGGAGTTGTGTTCATGCTTGGAAAGAACATTGTGACATGGAGCTCGCAAAAACAAAAGATAGTGACCACATCATCTTGCGAGGCGGAGTATGTGGCAGCAGCGAGCGGTGCTTGTCAAGGGGTCTGGCTCAGCAGATTGCTCGGGGAAATGACAGGGCAAGCTCCGGCCATGTTTGACCTTATGGTTGATAACCAGTCAGCTATCGCACTGAGCAAAAATCTGGTGCATCACGACCGGAGCAAGCATATTGATGTTAAGTATCACTTCATCAGGGAGTGCGTCGAGGAAGGAAGAGCTGACGTGAAGCACATTGGAACAACTGATCAACTTGCTGATCTTCTAACCAAGGCATTGCGGCGCACCAGATTCGTTGAGATGAGGAAGATGCTCGGTGTCGTTGAAGTGAAGACTGTGCAACGGGCTTAAGGGGGTGATTTGTTAGCAAATAATCCCGTTGAGCTGTTTGTTATCCTCTAGTTGTTTCTTAGCTAAAATAAAGGGCCATGCAGCGTGGAATCTGTTCCTGACTTGGCGTAGTTTCAGACTTTCAGTTAGTTTGTGTAGCTGAGCCGTCACAGGTGGATCGTGGGATGGCACGATTGTAAACGTGTGACGGCCACACCCTAGCGATCGGGAGTTCGTCGGATGGCACGTCCGATCAACCCGCTCTTGGACCGGGTATCTTGTAGTTTCTGTTCTGAAGCACTTGACTGAATAAGAAGAAAAAGGGAAAAGGCTGCAGAGGCCGAACGCAGCGCAAACACTCGAGTTCTTCGTGAGAGAAAGAGTTCAGAGAACTGATCCTGCAACTACATAAAACTGTAGGATCCCTAATATTCGTTGTTGTATTGATCTGACCCTCATAGGGGTATAGATAGAGTCAATAGAGAGGATAGGCTTGGAGTACAAGGCAAGGTTGTGTAAACTTATTTTATCTCTAATAATTATTTATCTGTAACTCCCAAATATTATCTCTAACATTCCCCCTCAGTCGTAACGGGAGTGAACCGAATTATTGCGACTGAACTTGAAGTCTTGTGCTTCTGTCGTCTTCTTCGTTGCTCCATCATCACTGAGTCTCTGATGGGTTGGCACCTAGGGTGGTGCTTGCGTCCCCTTCTAGTGCCTTCGTGTCTCTCCTCTATTCCCTCCCGCAGTCATAGCGGGAGTGGAGTTGACACTGGTGACTAGAGTTGTTGCCGTTGTGTTGCTATAGACGTAGTCGTGTGGTCGATGTTAAGGTCACCGATCATGATGTTGCCGTGGTTGAAGTAGTCATGGTGATATAGTAGTCGTCGTGGATGGTGAAGCCGCACAAAGCCGGAGCCGCAAAAAAATGCGCTATGACGGACCTGCAGACGTGGACGATACACCTTGCAGATGTCAGAGGGTGCCATCGGCGATGATTTCACCGGTTTTGCCAAGACCGGACGAAGCCCATCGAGCACACGTCGGATTTGCCAGAACCGTGTGGCCGTGTAGGGGTCGTCACTATAGTGATGCTGTGTCGATGCAGTCATGTTGTCGTGGATGACGCGGTCGATGCCGTCGTCGTCACGCGGTCATTGCCGTCGCCGAGGTCGCATCTTGCAGAAAAGTCTATCAGAGGACGCTAGTGGTCCATCTTGTGGACTAGGTGGCGGCGGTGCGTTGATGATGACGGTGATGAAGAATGGCTGGCAACGACCGGGTCTTGAACGCCATCCCAAGCTTGCCCTACGGTTCAAAGATGTAACTAGTACTGTCCTTGTACACTGCGATGGTGTGGTCAATCGTTTCCATGACTACATTGCGTTCTGTGGTGACCACTGACGCACCATCCTCATTCATACCACGTAGGCCATAGAGCTTGTCGTTGTAGAATGCGATGTCATCAAGCTTCCCCTGACAAGGACATCCTTGTATTTTTTTCGCGAATACACAAGCTGTGTATCTTTTCATTGATAGAAGGAGAATAAAAGCATGAGGTTACAACGCCTATAAGGCCATGTACGCATAAGGCATGGTGTACAAGCGTAGGAGCAAACTAGAACAAGGGGTTTGCTCAGCCCTAAACATCTAGACTAGCGACTACGTAGCCCTTTGGCGTCTGCCTTGGCCCATGGGCGCACCTCGTCCTTGATGGTGTTGGTGATGACGGTGAGCGAGGGGGTAGCTCCACCGAAGACGCATGCATTGGGGTGTTTTCAGAGCCACCACACCATGAGGATGATGAGGGGCCGGCGTTATGTCAAGGCAGGAACTCCACCAGGCTTGGAGGGGCTTGTCAATGGTTGGCAAGTCGATGGCCATGCGAGCCCAACCAAGGATCTCATGCCAAACCTGACGGGAGAACGAGCAAGCAACAAGGAGGTGGTGCATGGTCTTGGAGTGTTGATCGCATAGCGCACATGGGTCCTCATGTGGCAAGCCGTGGCGGGCGAGTCGTTCTGCGGTCCAACAACGGTCTTGCATGGCCAGCGAAGGAAGAACTTGATGCAAAGAGGCGCTCAGGGCCACCAGGTGAGACGCCAATGGGAGTCCTCGCACACACTTATGAATAACACCTTGTAATGGGAGCTTGCCGAGTAAGTGGCGGATGCAGGACAGCGCCATGTGAGCACGTCTGGCATGGTTGAGAGGGATGTGTGGCGTACTTGGCTCCAAAGGTCGACATATTGCACCATGGCCGCTGGACCATGTGCTCCCCGAATGTCCTGAACCCAAGAGCGTAAGTTAAGACCATCGCGCACGGTGGGATCCTTGCGTTGGCGGCGCGGAACGTGTGCGTAGACGAGAGGGGCGATCTCGGCCAGGGATCTACCATTGATCCAGTGGTCGGTCCTGAATCTGCAGTTGGCGCCTGTGCCTAGCTGCCAGTTCGTGGAGGCGCGGAAGATAGCACTCACATCGGCATTGTGAGGTATGGGAAGGTGACTCCATGGCCGCGAGGGGTCCGTGCGTGGGAGCTAGAGTCACCAGACATGCGAAGATATGCCCGCACGGTAGATGTCCCGGACGCCAAGCCCACCGAGAGAGATGGGGCGGGAAACATGCTGCCAGTTGACGCAACATTGGCCCCCATTGGCCTCCTTGTGGCCTGCCTAGAGGAATCCACGGATGATCCGATTCACCTTATTGATAGCCGTTTTGTTGAAGACGATGGCCGCGAGGAAATGTGTGGGGATGGCGTAGAGGACGTGGCGCACAATGGAAAGGCGATATCCCCTAGAGAGCATGGAAGCCCGTCATGTAGATAACTTGCGGCCGAGTCTGTCGATGATCGGCTGCAGGTTCGTCGAGTTGGCCTTGCGGACAGCGAGGGGCAGCCCAAGATAATTGATGGGGAAGTGGGCCATAGGGCACTGCATCTCGGAGGCGATCATGGCGATGTGCTCGTCGGTTGCACTGGATCGGGGTGGCCGAGCATTGGTTCAAGTTGGTGTGGAGCCCAGATGACTTGCCAAAGACATGGAGAATTGTGAGCACTACAGAGATGTCGTGGCTGTCCAGGTGGTAGAAGATGACAACGTCGTCCGCGTGTAGAGATTTGCTCGAAGCCGCATGCCTAGTAGTCAAGCGATGGAGGAGGCCAAGGTCCAGCGCGCGGAGTTGCATGGTGTTGAGTACATCGATTACCAGCGTGAAGAGCATGGGAGAGACCGGATCGCCCTGTCGCAGGCCATGTGCATGATCAATCGGGAGGCCTGGGTGTCCGTTGATGAGCACCCTTGTCGAGGTCGTAGATAGGAGTATTGAGACCCACTCGCCCATCGTGGTCCGAAGCCTAGGTGGTGAAGGACTTGGAGGAGGAAGGGCCAAGATACGTTGTCGAAGGCCCGCGCAATATCGAGCTTGAAAAGCATGCATTGCGCCTTGAGGTTGTGAAGGAGACGGGCTGTTTGTTGCACTAGCATGCAATTCTCGTGGATTCACCGTCGCACAATGAATGCACTTTGGTTGGTAGAAACCATGGATCCCAGACGAGGTGCCGGTCGAAGGAAGAGTAGCTTCACGGCAAGCTTGGCGAAGATGTGAATGAGACTAATCGGCCGGTAGTCATAGAGCGATGTCGCATCCACTCACTTCGGGAGCAAGGTGAGGAGGGCCTCGTTGAGCTTCTGAAAGCTTCTGCCATTAATGGTATAGAATTTGTCGAAAAGGCTCGCGGAAGTCCTGCTTGATCGTATCCCAGCAAGCAACAAGGAACTCGGAAGTGAAGCCATCCGGGCCGGGCTCTTGACGGCGCTCCAAATCTCTTCATCGGTGAAGGGCGCATCCATCTCTAGAGATTCAAATTGTGGCACATGGAGAGCCTGTAGATCAAGGGTGATATCACGCTCAGAAGCGCTGCCAAGGACCTCGGAGAAGTGTGCGAAGGCGGCGTCGGCCATGGCGTCACGATCGGTGACCACCTGGGAACCGACCTGAAGGCTCATCATGAGATCGCGCTGTTTACGGTGAGCCACATGCACTTTGTAGTAGGAGAGCACCGCGTTGTCGCTGCGTAACCAGGAGAGGTGCACCCGCTGCAGTGCGATAGATCGCTCGAGGGAGACCAAGGTAGGAGGCTTTGAGTTTCCGTCGGAGCCATGTTTCGGAGTGGGAGATGGGCCTGGAATCTTAAGCTCCATCAAGCCGTGCGATGAGCTCCTGTGACACCTTGAGCTGAAGGGAGACGTTGCCTTGCTATAGCCTTAAAATGTGTCATGATCCTTCGGAAAGGATCGGCGTCAGGCGTTACAGATGCCCAAGCCTCAGAGACCACATCATGGAAGCCCTCAAGCTTCGGCCAGAATCTCTCAAAATGGAAGCGTTTGGCCCCGGGTGGGCGTGCCATGCAGTAGACCAATAACGGGCAGTGATCCAAAGCTGTGGAAGAGAGGCATTGTAGGAGGCAGTGCGGGTGGGAAACCTCCCAACCTGACATGCATAAGATGCAATCATTGCAGACCAAAGTCGGAGCGTCGCGCTCATTGGACCATGTGTAGCGACGGCTGTGCATGTAAAGATCACGGAGCTCCTCGTCTGCAATGAAGAGTCGAAATATACTCTGCGATGGTTGAGGTTTGCATTGTTCGTTTCGGCAGCCGAGATTATCATGTTGAACTCGCCGCCAAGAAGCCAAGGGCCTATGCGGGATTCGCTCACATCATGCATCTCGGTCAGGAACTCGAGCTTGGCCTCATCATCTTGTCTCCCATAGACCCCGGTGAGCCACCAGTGCCCATCTCTAGTCAACAGAGTGAGAAGGGCAGTCACATGGTGCGTGCCAACTAGGGGGTTCTAGAGGGATATGGTCAATCAGCGCTAGACAAGTAGGATGCCCCCACGGGTACCAGTTGCAGCGAGGAAGTAGTGACTACAGGAATCAGGAACTTTGCCGTCAACCTTGGCTGACGACAAAGGCATGCCTGGCGGATGGTAAAGGCCTTTGTTGTCAGCTAGCGGATGGCAAAACTTCTGGCTGAACAGGCTATGGCAAAGGGCTCTTTGCAGTATGTTGGTGGAAGGCAAAGATGCAAAGGTCATTGCCGTACGCCAGCAGACTACAAAGGGCCTGAATGACATACATGTCAGCTTATGTCCATTAAGGGGTTAACGGCGTGCTTTCCGTCCGCCAGGAGATGCCAAAGATGCAAAGGTCTTTGCAGTCCACCAACTGACGTCAAAGATGCAAAGGTCTTTGCCCTCCGCCAGCAGACGGCAAAGCAACCATATCTGCCAGGCATTGCCCCCAGGTTGCACAGGTAGCTGACATGTGGCATAGTTGTCATCTACTGGCCGATGGCAAAGCTCTTTGTCGTCTGCCAACGGACGGCAAAGATCCTGTATAGCCCCTGTTTTTTCTGTTTTTCTCAAATACATTCAATTTCACAGAATTTCACATATAGATAATTTTATCACAAATTATTCAATGAATGAGCATCCATGAGCAAGCACAAAAACACATACTTTTATCTTTCATCCATGAGCATCCATGAGCATGCACAATAGTTCAATTCCCATCCATTACCAAACTGAGTTTGGAAGGTAATGGAGATGGACACACATAATTAAGAAAGTTCCACACTACCATACTTCAATGGTTTACAGTAAAAAGATTAAACCTGACATGCTTAACTTTGACATGTTCAGATTAACATGACCTGACATACTTAACATTGATATGTTCAGATTAACATGACCTGACATACTTAACATTGACTTGATTTTCTTAAGATCTTCACTCCTCCTTCTCCTTCTCCTTCATCATCTTGATGCACCGTAAAGCGGCGAGGCAGTGGGATGTAGTCCTCTACCACAATTGGCATGGTCCTGTAGTCCCCCAGCTGTGTGATCGCCGGCGCCACTACCATCGCGAGGTCATCGTCAGGCACCACCACAATCGCAAGGCCATCTTCAGGCACCACCATCGCTAGGTCATCGTTAGACACTACCATCACGAGGCCATCATCAGCCACCACCATCGCGTGGCCATCGTCAGCCACCACCATCGCTAGGTCATGATTAGACAGAATAATGTGCACCTCCTAAACCCCGCTGTGCTCCTATTCTTCCCCACTCCGTTCCTCCTCATCCTTGTAGCCGCTTTTGCTGTATCCAGAGTCGCTGCTGCTTTTGCTGTAGCCAGAGTTGCTACTGCTTCTACCATTGCCTCACCAAATGCAACAAAGTTTTTTTAACAATCGGTGAGAGACAAAGCCAAATGGAGAGGAAGAAGAGGCAGAGCGTACTGGCATCGTCGTCGTCCTAGTAGTGCATGTGGCATATAGTCGTGTTGAACACCTTCACAGTGAGCATGGCATTGCCATCGTACCTGAGGACAAGGAAGTACCTGTGCCGCAGGTCATAGGCACGGACGAACTGCTCCCAGCCAGGACACAGGTACATGTGGTCTTCGGTGTCGAAAACCACCTCCACGTCCCACAGCCTGCGAAGCCCGCTGCTGGCCTGTGGCAGCTTCACATTGTTTGGTCGATGGCCGTCCAACATCTTCATAAAAGTGTCAGGCAGCCTCTGCAGTGTGGGTCAAGCAGTGATGTAGAAAACAGTGTAGTTATGACAAAGAGATGGGTGAAGGGGAGATCTCTCCTTTTATATACCTGCATGTTGGAGGAACGGTCAAGTATGATCATGAAGAACTCGAAACCTTCCAAGTCGTACTCTGGTGTGGTAGAGCGCAGCCTGCGGTGGCGTACTCCCCCCATCTCTGGTAAGCACCAGAAGAGACCAATTACTACCCTTACAACATTATCATACAACATTACAGCAGCAAAAAGTTTTGAGGAGAAGATAATCAACTACACCAAGTTGTCATTTCACATTCAAAGAGGAATGCACTTGTGGACATTTATGATGGCAAGAACACCTATGTTTTCTTCTTCTACTCATTCCCCATGAAATGAAATTATATTGCAGTTGAATCAGTCAATATCTGGAAGCAACATAGGAAACAAGCACTTGAAAATAGTAGAATATTTACTACATGTGTTTGCCAGGGCCTCAATTTGGAATACTACTATAAATGGCAAAACAATTTGCTAGTACTCTATCTACAATGGACCATATCTGCCCATGTGCCCATGTCTACTATAAAAGGGAAACATAGCTAGAACCATATCTACTATAAATGGACCATATCTATAAACACAGCTAGAACCATATTTGATAAATGGACCATATCTATAGAAACTTGGCTCCAATTCAACTCTATCATATTTGATAAATGAACATAGTTGGAACAAAGACAAGTTTTTAGACATGAAAGAAAACTGAGAAAAAAAAGCAATGCACTTGTGCTCAACAACATCAACAACACTTAATTAATTTGGTAGGTTAGTTGGCAATGGCAACTGGCACCCTTCAAAAGTAGGGTTTTCTTTAGACATGAAAGAATACTGAAAATGTTGAAAAACAGAGAATAGTAACCTAAAAATAGGGATTTGTGGTGCACTTAATAACTCAAGAACTCAATCTAGTATTCAAATTTTGAACCTACCACTTAAGCACACGGATCGGGAGACCTAAACCTAGCACTAACCTAAACCTACCACTAACCTAAACTATTAATAATACCTAACCCTAAACACCAAAAACAGTAGAAAAAATTCACCTTTGGTCCGGTGGTGGAGGAGGAGGTAGCGTGTGGCCTGAACGGCGGGGCACTGGGGCGCCGGGAAGGCGGGGAAGTGGGGCGCCGGGGCGGGGCGTGGGGCGCCGGGTGGCAGGGCGGGGCACCGGGGAGGAGGGGCGCCCAGTCGGCGGGGTGGGGCGGGATGCCGGTGCGGCGGGGCAGCAGGGGAGGCTCGGGCATGGGGGCGGCGACACGGGTGAGGTCACGGGAGAGAGAGAGAGAGAGAGAGAGAGAGAGAGAGAGGTGGGGTGCGGGTGCTGGCCGCTATTTTAGTTGGGTCACAACTCTTTGCCATCTGCAAGCAGACGACAAAGATCCTAGCTAAAGGACGTTAGGTTGGCCACTTTCTTTACCGTGTGCAAGCAGGCGGCAAAGCAGCTTTGCCATCTGCTAGCGGATGGCAAGGAAAGTGGCCATTAGGTGGCTCTCGCTAGTGGTCCACCCTCCCTCTTTGCCATCTGCTAGCAGACGGCAAAGCTTCTATGCCGTCCGCTAGCAGATGGCAAAGAGTTGACTGACAGCAAACATGATCTTTTCCGTCAGCTCTTTCTATTTGTCGTCAGCTCTTTCTTTGCCGGCAATTTTCTGTAAGCTGATCGCAAAGACCTTCTGTGCCGTCATCTAGTGGACGGCAAAGATCCTAATTCCCATAGTGAGTCGTCGAAGAGGGGGCCGAGCGTGTCAAACACGATTGAATAGGTGATGAGAGCGAGTTTAGTCTCTTGCAGACAAACGATGGAAGGTGCAGCAGCTGTAATCATGTTGTGAACAGTTCTTTATTTAGCCCCGGAGTTAAGGCCACGAACGTTCCAGAAAATAGCCTTAAAGTTGTATTCCATGGAGTAGAAGCTATAGATGTTGGCGCTACAAGGTCATGAGAATTAAGCCTCGATGAGTTGCGCATTCGTCACGCGGGTGGTGGCGGGCAGAGTTGTGGGTAATTGCCAACCAAAGAAATCCGTGAAGGCCTAAAGGACGTCCATAGCCACTGGATGCTAAAAGAGGATGGGCTATTTTTCTATAACGTCATTGGAGATTGGGGAAACATCATTGGCAACGAGACTAAGGCGTCGAAGTAGAAACCGTTTGGCCTTCATTTCTGAGCTTAGGCCTAGGTCGGCTCGAGCGATTCGAAAACTTCACCTTGGCGTGAAGTTTACCGGCAGCTGCTTCCGTCTTCGCCATGGTCTAGGAGCAGGTAACAGGGAGGAGGCCCTGATGGAGATCGTGTCCACAAAGGAGGCAAGAGGAGTGTCATTCGTGGCCTTGTGGATGGGCTACATGGCCAGCCTGTCATTCTCAGCCGCTGCTGGAACATGGTTGGGTGGTTGCGTCTCAATAGCAGGAGAGGGAGTGGAACGTATGGCGATTGCCATGTAGGACAGGGGCTGCACTGGCAAGAAATCCACACCGTGCGGTGGTAGGTTTGTCGCGGGCCCGGGAGACATGACAGATACATGCACGTCACTCCCTGGGCACCTAACCGTGTCGTCTACAGGGCCCGGTGGGGGGGGGGGCACATCGGGCGGGGCATCTAAGGCCGACCCACCCAGCCTGTCCTCCACGTGCAGGGCCGGCTCAGGATCTGAGGGTGGGGTAGGGGAACAGCTGTCTACAGGCTCTATCGGGCGGGTCACGACGGCCCTGTCATCGTTGCT
The DNA here is from genome assembly GCA_963921465.1 of Triticum timopheevii. Taxonomy (NCBI): domain Eukaryota; kingdom Viridiplantae; phylum Streptophyta; class Magnoliopsida; order Poales; family Poaceae; genus Triticum; species Triticum timopheevii. The sequence continues at coordinate 661,905,266 of OY997266.1, forward strand.
TGACAGAGAAGGCGCGGCGTCGATTGGTGGGTTTGAATCACGCGCGTCCCTGGCCACCTGGGTCCCATGGGATTGCACAAGGGTGGACGGGTGGGCCTCCAGGATAGAGTGGGAAGGATCTGGCACCCCTTGGTCCAGCCTGCATCGAAAGCAGGGGTACCCAGCCTTTGACGTGCGGGGACCCGGTCAAATGTCGGAAGAGTCCTAGGGTGGACCATGTCAGAGGTTTTATGTCCGTGTCGAAAATGCAAAGGAATTGTTTGGCTCGACCCCTACGACGATGGTCGTGTCGAAACGCACCTGCTCATGACTGGTTTCATGGATGGCTACACTCGGTGGATAATAGAAGATGAGGGTTACGGTGTTGAGGACGCCGACAGGGCAGGCAATGATGACACGGGGCAAGACGAAGAGATGATCGATAATGGCGGCAGGGAAGAGGCCAGACATGGTGGCGGAGAAGGGGCCGGACATGGTAGAGGAGAAGGGGCCGGACAAGGTGGCGGAGAGAACATGGACTCCACGCAGCAGTGTTCGTGGGTACTAAGTTCAATCGTGCGGGACCCTCATGTTGAAGCACTGCTTCGCAAGGAGACGAGTACTGAGAGAGCTGCTTCTAGAGAGGAGGCTAAGCTGCAGCAACTAGTGGTAGAGTCGAACACTCCATTGTATGAATATTGCAATCCTGAGGTGACCCGCTTGAGTTTCATGCTCCAACTCCTGAAGACGAAGGCTAAAAACAAATGGACAGACATACCTCTATGAGCATCTCAAGTACCTAAAGGATGTTCTTCCCATGGGGAATCTATGTCCTACTAGTGTTGATGAGGCCAAGAGATCGTGTGCCCTGTTGATCTTCCACACGTTAGATACCATGCATGCATCAATGATTGCATAATTTATCAGAAGGAGCACGCGGAAAAAACAAGCTATCTGGTGTGCAATGCTTCTCGATACAGGAAGGTCAGGAAGAAATGTCCCCATAAAGTTGTATGGTACTTACCGATCACTCCCCGTCTCCAGCGGTATTTCATAGATCCCAAGGAAACAAAGCTAATGCGTTAGCACGCGGAGAGGAAGAAGCCTGACGATGGAGATGATCCAAAGCTGAACCACGTCAAGGATGGAAGCCAGTGGAGAGCATTGAATAACTTCTATAGGTATTTGGAATGTGATGCAAGGAACATCGTGCTTGGCGCGTGTACCGATGGTATGAATCTGTTTGGCAACCAAAACACCAACCATAGCACATGGCTTGTGTTTGTATGGATGTACAACCTCCCCCTAGTTGTGCATGAAGTCGAAGTACATTCACATGAGCATGCTAATTCAAGGGCCAAAACAACCAGGAAATAATATTAATCTATATCTGGGGCTACTTCAAGACGAGTTAGACACGTTATCGAAAACACCGGCCAAGACATGGGACGCCAGCAAAGGCGAGTATTTCTACATGAGAGTCGCGCTGATCACGACGTTGCAGGACTATCTAGGTTACGGATATGTCGCAGGCCAGGTGTGCCATGGATATTGCGGATGCACGCGATGCATGGATGATACAACGTCTCAGTAGCTAACGTCAAGGAAAGATGGCGGGTCCGGAAAAATTGTGTACATGGGCATCGAAGATGGCTCAAACCGAACGACCCGTGGAGAAACCGTGGAGATATATTCAATGGTCACGCTGAGCATTGAGGACCTCCACGTAAGCGGAGCGGAGCCAAAATCGATGAGCTGTTGAAAAACCGGGAGCAGTGCCCCGCGCCGGGAAAGATGATGAAAAAGGTGCCGGAGCCGCTGCTGAAGGTATGGAAGACGAGGTCTGTGTTTTGGGACTTGGAGTATTGGCACAAACTCGATACACCTCATTGCCTTGATCAAATGCATATCTGTAAGAATGTACTTGAGAGCTTGCTCGCGACACTGATGAACATGCGGGTAAGACCAAGGATGTGTTGAAGGCAAGAAAAGACTTGCAAGATTTGAATATCAGAGAAGATCTGCACATGCCGCCCCGTAAAAAGTCAGACGAGACAGAGACGGAGACAGAGGCGTGGTAGAAGAAGCGCAAGAAAATAAAGGATGAGGATTATTGCCCCCCTTCTTGCTTCACCTTAAGTCAGTCTGAGATCGGTCAATTCTTTAAGTGCCTTACCGGAGTCAAAGTTAGTTCCTGTTACTGTGGCAAGATAAGCAGATATCTAGACATGGACAAGAAAAGGTTCAGCGGGATGAAGTCCCATGACTATCATGTGATGATGACGCAGATACTACCTATTTCCCTTAGATGGATAATGGACAAGCACATCCGTGACACGCTTATTGGTGTCTGCAAATTTTTCGACGTCATCTCTCAAAAGTCGATCAGTGTGAAGCAGCTTCGAAGGCTACAAGAAGAGATCGTTGTGATACTGAATGAGCTTGAGATCTACTTCCCGCCCGCGTTCTTTGATGTGATGGCGCATCTGTGTGTCCATATTGTGGACGACATAATAGACCTGGGGCCGTCATTCCTGCACAACATGATGTCGTTTGAGAGGATGAATGGGATCATCAAAGGATTCGTTCGTAACATGTCCCGTCCGGATGGAAGCATCGTCCAGGGCTATCTGACACAAAAGTGCATCTCTTTCTGTGAGAATTTTCTATATGGCGAAGACCAGCTGCCTGGTGTCAGTGTTGGTTTGTCCGTTAACAAGCACGATGGGAGGCTCGAAGGAGAAGGTCACTCCAACGGTCGCAGGGAACTGCACGTGGCATACTCAGATCGACGCAACGACTTTGACAGATCAAACTTGGTAGTGCTACAACACCTAGATGAGGTAGATCCTTTTGTGGCACTGCACAAAGAAATTATCGCAAAGAAGTATCGTGACTGGGGGTATGCAGGACGAACACCGAAGATACTAGAGAGCACAACTCCACTTTCCTGCATTCGTTCAAAGAGCATATTATTGCTAATCCCCCGGAGGAGGGCTATAAGGATGGATTGCTCATATACCCCTTAGCACATGGCCCCTCGCCCAACCTCGTAACCTATCAGGCATACGATATCAACAGATACACGTTCTACACGGAGGCCAAAGATATGGACAGTGATGATCAGAACTCAGGGGTGACAATAGAATGCATGACCAGCAGCCACAACGGCACGACTGAAAGATTTTACGGAATGGTCGACAAGATCTAGGAGCTTGACTACTCTGGACTGCACAACACGATGATGTTGCATGTCAGATGGGCTAAGAATGTCAAACGAGAAAACCGGAATTTCACTACCACGACTATACCCGACACCAACAACGCTACCGTGAACACTATCGCAAAAAATGAGCCATGGGTAAACGCTAAGCACGTGACACAATGCTTCTTCATAACCGACCCGCGCAATCCCAGTCGTGTTGTTGTGAGGAGAGACAAAAGGAACATAATTGGAATGGGTGGCGTCACTGTCGGTGTCAAAACCGTCGGATCTCGGGTAGGGGTCCCGAACTATGCGTCTAAGGCTGACGGTAACAGGAGGCGGGGGACACGATGTTTATCCAGGTTTGGGCCCTCTCTATGGAGGTAATACCCTACTTCTTGCTTGATTGATCTTGATGATATGAGTATTACAAGAGTTGATCTACCACGAGATCGTAGAAGCTAACCCTAGAAGCTAGCCTATGATTATGATTGTTTTTTTTGTCCTACAGACTAAACCCTCCGGCTTATATAGAAAGTCGGTTACAGAGAAGGGAATCTACATATCCCAATAGCCAAGCTTGCCTTCCACACAAAGGAGAGTCCCAACCAGACGCGGGACGAAGTCTTCTATCTTGTATCTTCATAGCCCAACAGTCCGGCCAATGTATATAGTCCGGCTGTCCAAGGACCCCTTAATCCAGGACTCCCTCAGTAGACCCAGAACCAGGCTTCAATGACGATGAGTCCAGTGCGTAGATTGTCTTCGGCATTGCAAGGCGGGCTCCTTCTCCGAATACTCCAAAGTAGATCTTGAACACTAGAATCGTGTCTGGCTCTGCAAAACAAATTCCGCATACCACCGCAGAGAGTATAATATTCCACGAGTCTAATCTACTGACAACTTCTCCATAGCGTGACAACACGCCGCAGCCTTGTCATTATTTGAACCATTTTCCCAACCTACTACTACACATTTCGCGAGGCGGTTTTATTGGTACGTCTTGTCGAAGCAGAGATCGTGTCCTATTATCATGGGATTCTCATCAATACGGGCGTGGGCAACCCAACCGCGCCATCAGCACGGCGCTTGGGGAATAAGAGAGTTCTAGGGCATGTGGGGAGGCGCATGATCTTACTGCCCTTATAAAGGGATAAGGATTTCCCTCTTTCACCCACGCCTTCTCCTTCCTCTTCTCATCCATTCTCGAGCTCCAACGCCCAAGCTTTCGCCACCTCCGCAAAAACATTCCGAACATCTCCGGTGCGGGAGGCAAGAGGATGGCCTCCTCTGTCAAGAAGGAGGACATCAAGAAGCTCCGGGGGGGGGGGGGGGGGGGGATACTTGTCTAAGGACATTGCGCATCGGCTTCCGGCAAATGGGCAGATCATCCCTACCCCGGAGCCCCAGGAAAGGGTAGTGTTCCTCTCCCACTTCATCCGCGGGATGGGATTCCCCCTTCACCCGTTCGTCCGCGGACTAATGTTTTACTACGGCCTAGAATTCCATGATTTGGCCCCCAACTCTATCCTCGACATCTCGGTATTTATTATCGTGTGTGAGGCTTTTCTCCGTATCCCACTGTTGGAAATATGCCCTAGAGGCAATAATAAATTAGTTATTATTATATTTACTTGTTCACGATAATCGTTTATTATCCATGCTATAATTGTATTGATAGGAAACTCAGATACATTTGTGGATACATAGACAACACCATGTCCCTAGTAAGCCTCTAGTTGACTAGCTCGTTGATTAATAGATGGTTACGGTTTCCTGATCATGGACATTGGATGTCGTTGATAACGGGATCATATCATTAGCAGAATGATGTGATGGACAAGACCCAATCCTAAGCCTAGCACAAAGGTCGTGTAGTTCATATGCTAAAGCTTTTCTAATGTCAAGTATCTTTTCCTTAGACCATGAGATTGTGCAACTCCCGGATACCGTAGGAATGCTTTGGGTGTACCAAACGTCACAACGTAACTGGGTGGCTATAAAGGTGCAATACAGGTATCTCCGAAAGTGTCTGTTGGGTTGGCACGAATCGAGACTGGGATTTGTCACTCCGTGTAAACGGAGAGGTATCTCTGGGCCCACTCGGTAGGACATCATCATAATGTGCACAATGTGACCAAGGGGTTGATCACGGGATGATGTGTTACGAAATGAGTAAAGAGACTTGCCGGTAACGAGATTGAACAAGGTATCGGTATACCGACGATCGAATCTCGGGCAAGTACAATACCGTTAGACAAAGGGAATTGTATACGGGATCGATTGAGTCCTTGACATTGTGGTTCATTCGATGAGATCATCATGGAATATGTGGGAGCCAACATGGGTATCCAGATCCCGCTGTTGGTTATTGACCGGAGAACGTCTCGGTCATGTCTGTATGGTTCCCGAACCCGTGGGGTCTACACACTTAAGGTTCGATGACGCTAGGGTTATAAAGGAAGTTTGTATGTGGTTACCGAATGTTGTTCGGAGTCCCGGATGAGATACCGGACGTCACGAGGAGTTCCGGAATGGTCCGGAGGTAAAGATTTATATATGGAAAGTTGTTGTTCAGGTTCTGGAAAAAAGTTCGGGTTTTTTCTGTATTATACCGGGAAGCTTCCAGAAGGTTCCGGAGGATTCCGGAGGGGTCCGGAGGTCCGGAAATTGTTCCACCACGTCCAATACAGCAGCATGGGCTGTAGGGGGCGCCCTAGCCTTAATGGGCCAGGGGAACCAGCCCCCCAAGGCCCATGCGCATGGGAGAGGGGAAACCCTAAGGGGGAGGGCACTTGACTTGGGAGGCACTCCTCCCCCCTTGGCCGCCGCCCCTTTCTTAGATTGGATCTGAGGGGGACGGCCCCCCTCTAACTTGTTTTTGCAGGGTATGCTATGTGATGTGATATGGCCAGGAAGAATGTGATGAATGATATGTGATGTATGAGATTGATCATGTTCTTGTAATAGGAATCACGACTTGCATGTCGATGAGTATGACAACCGGCAGGAGCCATAGGAGTTGTCTTTATTTATTGTATGACCTGCGTGTCATTGAACGACGCCATGTAATTACTTTACTTTATTGCTAACCGGTAGCCATAGTAGTAGAAGTAATAAGTTGGCGAGACAACTTCATGGAGACACGATGATGGAGATCATGATGATGGAGATCATGGTGTCATGCCGGTGACGACGATGATCATGGAGCCCCGAAGGTGGAGATCAAAAGGAGCAAAATGATATTGGCCATATCATGTCACTTTTTGATTGCATGTGATGTTTATCATGTTTATGCATCTTATTTGCTTAGAACGACGGTAGTAAATAAGATGATCCCTCATCAAAATTTCAAGAAAGTGTTCCCCCTAACTGTGCACCGTTGCGAAAGTTCATCGTTTCGAAGCACCACGTGATGATCGGGTGTGATAGATTCTTACGTTCACATACAACGGGTGTAAGCCAGATTTACACACACGAAACACTTAGGTTAACTTGACGAGCCTAGCATGTACAGACATGGCCTCAGAACACAAGAGACTGAAAGGTCGAGCATGAGTCGTATGGTAGATACGATCAATATGAAGATGTTCACCGATGATGACTAGTCCGTCTCACGTGATGATCGGAAACGGCCTAGTTGACTCGGATCATGTAATCACTTAGATGACTAGAGGGATGTCTATCTGAGTGGGAGTTCATAAGATGAACTTAATTATCCTGAACATAGTCAAAAGATCTTTGCAAATTATGTCGTAAGCTCGCGCTTTAGTTCCACTGTTTAGATATGTTCCTAGAGAAAATATAGTTGGAAGTTGATAGTAGCAATTATGCGATCAGTAGAAAGCTTATGTCCTTAATGCACCGCTCAGTGTGCAGAACCCGAAAAGTCGTCTGTGGATGTTGCGAACATCGAACATACACATTTTGATAACTACGTGATAGTTCAGTTAAATAGTTTAGAGTAGAGGCACCAAAGACGTTTTCGAAACGTCGCGGAACATATGAGATGTTTCGAGGGCTGAAATTGGGATTTCAGGCTCGTGCCCACGTCAAGAGGTATAAGACCTCCGACGATTTTCTTAGCCGGCAAACTAAGGGAGAAAAGCTCAATCGTTGAGCTTGTGCTCAGATTGTCTGAGTGCAACAATCACTTGAATCGAGTGGGAGTTGATCTTCTAGATGAGATAGTGATGTTTCTCCAAAGTCATTGCCACCAAGCTGCTAGAGCTTCGTGATGAACTATAATATATCAGGGATAGATATGATGATCCTTGAGGTATTCGCGATGTTTGACACCGCGAAAGTAGAAATCAAGAAGGAGCATCAATTGTTGATGGTTGGTGAAACCACTAGTTTCAAGAAGGGCAAGGGCAAGAAGGGATACTTCATGAAACGGCAAATCAGCTGCTGCTCTAGTGAAGAAACCCAAGGTTGAACCCAAACCCGAGACTAAGTGCTTCTGTAATAAGGGGAATAGCCACTAGAGCAGAATTACCCTAGATACTTGGTAGATGAGAAGGCTGGCAAGGTCGATAGAAGTATATTGGATATACATTATGTTAATGTGTACTTTACTAGTACTCCTAGTAGCACCAGGGTATTTAGATACCGGCTCGGTTGCTAAGTGTTAGTAACTCGAAATAAAAGGCTACGGAATAAACGGAGACTAACTGAAGGTGAGCTGACCATATGTGTTGGAAGTGTTTCCAAGTTTGATGTGTTCAAACATCGCACGCTCCCTCTACCATCAAGATTAGTATTAAACCTGAATAATTGTCATTTGGTGTTTGCGTTGAGCATAGACATGATTGGATTATGTCTATCGCAATACGGTTATTCATTTAAGGAGAATAATGGTTACTCTATTTATTTGAATAATACCTTCAATGGTCTTGCACCTAAAAGGAATGGGTTTATTGAATCTCGATCATAGTAATACACATTTTCATGCCAAAAAGATATAAGATAGTAATGATAGTACCACTTACTTGTGGCACTGCCATGTAAGTCATATTGGTGTAAAACGCATGAAGAAGCTCCATGTTGATGGATCTTTGGACTCACTCGTTTTTGAAAAGTTTGAGACATGCGAACCATGTCTATTGGTGGATACGCATGAAGAAACTCCATGAAGATGGATCGTTTGGACTCACTTGATTTTGAATCACTTGAGATATGCAAATCATACCACATGGGCAAGATGACTGAAAAGCCTCGTTTTCAGTAAGATGGAACAAGACAGCAACTTGTTGGAAGTAACACATTTTGACGTGTGCAGTCCAATGAGTGCTGAGGCATGCAGTGAATATTGTTATGTTCTTACTTCACAGATGATTTGAGTAGATGTTGAGTATATTTACTTGATGGAACACAAGTCTGAATTATTGAATGGTTCAAGTAATTTCAGAGTGAAGTTGAACATCATTGTGACAAGAGGATAAAATGTCTATGATATGATCATAGAGATGAGTATCTGAGTTACGATCTTTGGCACGCAATTAAGACATTGTGGAAATTGTTTCACAATTAATACCGCCTGCAACACCATAGTGTGATGGTGTGTCCGAACATCATAGTTGCACCCTATGGGATATGGTGTGTACCATGATGTCTCTTATTGAATTACCACTATTGTTCATGGGTTAGGCATTAGAGACAACCGCACTCACTTTAATAGGGCACCACGTAATTCTGTTGAGACGACACCATTTGAACTATGGTTTGGAGAAACCTAAGTTGTCATTTCGTAAAGGTTTGGGGCTGCGACGCTTATGTGAAAAAGTTTCATCGTGATAAGCTCGAACCCAAAACGGATAAATGCATCTTCATAGGATACCCAAAATGGTTGGGTATACCTCCTAATTCAGATCCGCAAGCAAAAGTGATTGTTTCTAGAAACGTGTCCTTTCTTGAGGAAAAGTTTCTCTCGAAAGAATTGAGTGGGAGGATGGTGGAGACTTGATGAGGTTATTGAACCATCACTTCAACCAGTGTGTAGCAGGGCACAGGAAGTTGTTCCTGTGGCACCTACACCAATTGAAGTGGAAGCTTATGATAGTGATCATGAAGTTTCGGGTGAAGTCACTACCGAACCTCGTAAGACAACAAGGACGCGTACTGCTTCAGAGTGGTACGGTGATCCTGTCTTAAAGGCCACGTTGCTAGACAACAGTGAACCTATGAGATATGGAGAAGCGATGGTGGGCCCAGGTTCCGACAAATGGTTAGAAGCCATGAAATCCGAGATAGGATCCATGTATCAGAACAAAGTATGGACTTTGGTGGACTTGCCCGATGATCGGCAAGCCATTGAGATAAATGGATCTTTAAGAAGAAGACGGACGTGGACGGTAATGTCACCGTCTATGAAGCTCGACTTGTGGCGAAGAGTTTTTTCACAAGTTCAAGGAGTTGACTACGATGAGATTTTCTCATCCGTAGCGATGCTTAAGTCCGTCGGAATCATGTTAGCATTAGCTGCATTTATGAAATATGGCAGATGGATGTCAAAACGAGTTTCCTTACCAGATTTCGTAAGGAAAGGTTGTATGTGATACAATCAGAAAGGTTTTGTCGATCCTAAGGATGCTAAAAGGTATGCTAGCTCCAGCGATCCTTCCATGGACTGGAGTAAGCATCTCGGAGTTGGAATATACGCTTTGATGAGATGATCAAAGATTTTGGGTTTATACAAAAGTTTATGAGAAACTTGTGTTTCCAAAGAAGTGAGTGGGAGCGCTATAGAATTCCTGATGAGTATATGTTGTTGACATATTGTTGATCAGAAATGATGTAGAATTTCTGGAAAGCATATGGGGTTATTTGAAAAGTGTTTTTCAATGGAGTACCTGGATTAAGCTACTTGAACATTGAGCATCAAGATCTATGAGGATAGATCAAAAACAAAAACGCTAAATGGTACTTTCAAATGAGCACATACCTTGACATGATCTTGAAGGTGTTCAAGATGGATCAGTCAAATAAGGAGTTCTTGCCTGAGATGTAACGTACGAAGTTAAGACTCAAAGCTCGACCACGGCAGAAAAGAGAGAAAGGACGAAGGTCGTCCCCTATGCTTTAGACGTAGGCTCTACAGTATGCTATGCTAAGTACCGCACATATGTGTGCCTTGCCACATGTCTGGCAAGAGGGTACAAAGGTGATCAAGGAGTGGATCACCAGATAGCGGTCAAAATTATCCTTAGAGGAATAAGGATTTGTTTCTCGATTATGGAGGTGATAAAGAGTTCGGCGTAAAGGGTTACGACGATGCAAGCTTTAACACCTATCCGAATGACTCTGAGTAGCAAATCGGATACGTATAGTGGAGCAACCATTTGGAATAGCTCCAACTTGAGTGTGGAAGCAGCATTTACAATATGACCTTGAGATTTGCGAAGTACATACGGATCTGAATGTTGCAGACCCGTTGACTAAAACTTCTCTCACAAGCAAAACATGATCAAACTCCAGAACTCATTGAGTCTTAATCACATGATGATGTGAACTAGTTTAATGACACTAGTAAACTCTTTGGATGTTGGTCACATGGTGATGTGACGTGTGAGTGTTAATCACATGGCGATGTGAACTAGATTATTGACTCTAGTGCAAGTGGGAGACTGTTGGAAATATGCCCTAGAGGCAATAATAAATTAGTTATTATTATATTTCCTTGTTCACGATAATAGTTTATTATACATGCTATAATTGTATTGATAGGAAACTCAGATACATGTGTGGATACATAGACAACACCATGTCCCTAGTAAGCCTCTAGTTGACTAGCTCGTTGATCAATAGATGGTTACGGTTTCCTGACCATGGACATTGGATGTCGTTGATAACGGGATCACATCATTAGCAGAATGATGTGATGGACAAGACCCAATCCTAAGCCTAGCACAAAGATCGTGTAGTTCGTATGCTAAAGCTTTTCTAATGTCAAGTATCTTTTCCTTAGACCATGAGATTGTGCAACTCCCGGATACCGTAGGAACGCTTTGGGTGTACCAAACGTCACAATGTAACTGGGTGGCTATAAAGGTGCAATACAGGTATCTCCGAAAGTGTCTGTTGGGTTGGCACGAATCGAGACTGGGATTTGTCACTCCGTGTAAACGGAGAGGTATCTCTGGGCCCACTCGGTAGATCATCATAATGTGCACAATGTGACCAAGGGGTTGATCACGGGATGATGTGTTACGGAACGAGTAAAGAGACTTGCCGGTAACGAGATTGAACAAGGTATCGGTATACCGACGATCGAATCTCGGGCAAGTACAATACCGTTAGACAAAGGGAATTTTATACGGGATCGATTGAGTCCTTGACATCGTGGTTCATCCGATGAGATCATCATGGAACATGTGGGAGACAACATGGGTATCCAGGTCCCGCTGTTGGTTATTGACCGGAGAACGTCTCGGTCATGCCTGCATGGTTCCTGAACCCGTAGGGTCTACACACTTAAGGTTCGATGACGCTAGGGTTATAAAGGAAGTTTGTATGTGGTTACCGAATGTTGTCCGGAGTCCCGGATGATATCCCAGACGTCACGAGGAGTTCCGGAATGGTCCGGAGGTAAAGATTTATATATGGAAAGTTGTTGTTCGGGTTCCGGAAAAAGTTTGGGTTTTTTCGGTATTGTACCTGGAAGCTTCCAGAAGGTTCTGGAGGATTCCGGAGGGGTCCGGAGGTCCGGAAATTGTTCCACCACGTCCAATACAGCAGCATGGGCTGTAGGGGGCCGCCCTAGCCTTAATGGGCCAGGGGCACCAGCCCCCCAAGGCCCATAAGCATGGGAGAGGGGAAACCCTAAGGGGGAGGGCCTCCACTTGACTTGGGAGGCACTCCTCCCCCCTTGGACGCCGCCCCCTCCTCAGATTGGATATGAGGGGGCCGGCCCCCCTCTCCCTTGCCCCTATATATATGTGGGGGGTGGGAGGGCAGCCGCACCCCAAGTTCTGGCACAGCCCTCCCCCTCTCCCAAGTACTCCTCCTCTCCCGCGGTGCTTGGCGAAGCCCTGCAGGATTGCCATGCTCCTCCATCACCACCACGCCGTTGTGCTGCTGTTGGATTGAGTCTTCCTCAACCTCTCCCTCTCTCCTTGCTGGATCAAGGCATGGGAGACATCACTGAGCTGTACGTGTGTTGAACGCGGAGGTGTCGTCCATTCGGCACTAGGATCTTCGGTGATTTGGATCACGACGAGTACGACTCCTTCAACCCCATTCTCTTGAACGCTTCGTCTTAGCGATCTACAAGGGTATGTAGATGCACTCCCCTCTCTCTCTTTGCTAGTTTCTCCGTAGATAGATCTTGGTAAAACGTAGGAAAATTTTGAATTTCTGCTACGTTCCCCAACACCCACCTCACTTTGGCGTATGGCTGAAGACCTTTAACATGAAGCCAAGGTATTGAGCAGCCAACTAGCGGAGTGTGGAGGCGCCATGGTGGGCAAGATACCCAATGTCAGATGGCCCAAATGCTCCTTTGTGGAGACCGTGAAGGGGTGGCAATCGGGGTGGTTCTATCCCATCGAGCCGCGCGGCACCAACCTGGCAGCGACACCCGAATTCCGATCCGGCATCCCCATGCGGCTCACCTCCTTGCAAGATAAGGGCTTGGCCTGGGGCTCAGCGAAAGAATTGACTGGGCTGCAATCATGTATCTAGAACATGATAAGCAAGGAAATCAAGCTTGTTAACGTGATCCAGGTTATGCTCTTCCGCCGAATTCTTCCCTGCCAGGACCGGGCCTGTAACTTGTGGGAGTTCGATCCGGCCGAGCCCCAGACGCTACTGGAGCTCTTCGACACGATGCATGAAGACATCTGGAGTGTGTTCTTTAAGGCCAGCGAGGTACCACCGCCCACGACCGAAAATCGCAGGCTCGTCGCAAAATGCCGGGCTAATCTGGTAAGTTTTCATGTTTGCAAGATGTACCTTTTACTGGCTTATCCGCGGGAGGAACCTAAGCCTCCATGCCAATCTTTCAGGCTAGCATAACGATAGCGGAGTAGATTAACTGTCTGGATCCGCTACCAGAAGATCCAGAAACACCTATCTTGACGAGGATGTTGTTTCCGGCGCCCTACGAGGTGCCGGACAAGAAAGCCAAGAAGGCGGCCATGGGGACCAGAGAGGGTCTCCGGCGCAAGGGCGCTTCTGACGTGATGTCCGAAGACACCAACACGCCCTCCTCCGCCGAAGACGACGACAAGGAGGAGGAAATCCGTCCCCCGTCCCCTAAAGGGGGAAGGAAGAAGAGGCAGGCCTCCTAGCGCGGTGAGGCCAAGGCGTCCAAGAGGGAAAAAACCTCCCTCCCAGACTACTCCGCCGCAGCCACCAATAGCAGCGAGGAGTGGGGGCCCATGGTCATGCCCCTGGCCGAATCGTAAGTGTCCGGATGTGGTAGTATTTACGGCCTTTCCGCTTTATCGCTTTTTAATGTGCCAGTCATGCATCTGCAGTCCGGCCAAGTCCAACATCGAGATATCCTCCTCTTCGGGGGGATTGCTGGACCCGTCGGTGATGAACAGTGGGTCCCTTCCGATGGCCTCCTCCCCCAAGGCCACGTACAACACCGAGGTGTTTTCTCGAAGAATACCAGACCAAGGGGAGACCGTTCCGGCCGCGCCGGAGGGTGACACCCCGATTGCCGAACACACGGGGGGAAAGACCCCCGTGGACACCGATAATGGGGGCCGCAGCCAGTTCGACCCCCAGTCAAATACAGATCCGGAGACCCATGGGGATCCAGATTCAAGCGGGCAGCCTCTCCCGAATCAAGGGGGTGAGCCGGCTATACCGGTGACCTCTGTCCATCCAGAGGCACCGGACAACTTGCTGGAAGCGCTTCGCGTCGCTATCATTGATGAAGAACACCGTACTCTTATGAGTATGGTGATCAAGAAGATCCAGTGCGCTAAGAGCGGACAGACCGAAGCCTGCGCTAGCCTTCTAACAGGCTTTGAGGTAAGTAATATAATTGTGAGAAAATATCACAGTGTAGACAGTAGCCCCTGATGCTCTGTTTGGTGTTCGAAAAGAAAAGCTGAACAGAGGATCAAATAATATTCGGAGGAGTCTTACATAAGATGTCTATGTGAATAAGCACGCGTCGCTGCTGGCAGCCGCCGCTCGTACTGCAGAGGTCTCTAGACTAAAGCAGGACTGGAGAGGACCGAAGGAGAGCTCGGCCTCGTGAAGAGGCAGTTGGAGGAAAGCCAAGGTATGTAGTACCCTGCATGTATTATTATGAAGGATAAATAGTTCGTGCTGATTAAAGCATTATGAATTTATTAGGGGCCATGACCGAGGTGGCGGCCCTGAAAAAGGCGTTAAGCGAGGCCGAATACAGAGCGGCCAAGGAACGTGCCGCATACGAGAAGCAGGAGGCCCGTGTCAGCGAGGTCCAGCAAGAGCTCCAGGATGCCGTCAAGAAGTACGGATCCTTGCAGCGTGACTTTAAGACTCAAGAGTATGAGCTTGTCAAGGCACTCCAGACTGTGCAAGACGCCAGAGCCGAAGCCCAGAGGGCCCTCCGGGTAGTCCAGGCGGCCAAAAAGATTGCGGCGGGTAAGGCGTTTCTTATGCAAAGCAAGCATGTGAAGGAGACTTTTTTTTTACTTACCCGAATTTGGAGTTCTCCAGGAGAGTTTGCAGATCTGTCGCGCAGCATATCAGATGATGTCGAGTTCTACCGAGCTGAAGAAGGGAGATCGATGGAGAAGCTGTTCTGGGCCCAATACCTTGGGCCAGAACATCCGATGCCCTCGAGCGACCAGCTGAAACAGCTGGTCGAGCTGCACAAGGCAGCCGAACTGGCCATCAAGGACCTCATAGTTTGGTTATGGCCTGCCAAGCCTATGCCCAGCAGCTACTTCGGACTCGTGAAGCGGCTTGTAAGTGCCTGCCCACGACTTGAACTCATAAAGCGGTCGGTTTGCATCGAAGGTGCGCGGATGGCCTTTGCCCGTGCAAAGATGCATTGGGCGAAGATGGACGCCATGGCACTGATGACAGAGGGGCCGCCGAAGGGCAAGGAGCACCGCCGACCCGAACTATACTATGACAGTGTCCTGGAGGTATCCCACCTTGTGGCGGAGCAATGTACAAAGGATGTAATCTTTGAATGAATGCATTCGATTTATCCTGTAATATGAAACAAGTTCGCTGTGCAATGTAATGTTTGCTGATTTAAAATTTTACCTCGTATGCGATCATTTATAAAATCTGATAGTTGGCTAGTCGTCGGCTTCTGCCCCCACGCAATATTCCTGAGCAATTTTTCAAAGTTCCCGTGTGAGTTAAGTTATTGTGAAGTAAATACTAGCTAGGCATATCCAAATGAGTTGAAATTTTGCATGGTCCTTCATATGTTCAAATCATAACTCTCCACCAAATTTGAGCTCATGTAACTCAATTATGTGAGACCAGCTCCAAATCTTAGTTTCTGGTTAGATTTTCAGTTTGTGAAGCAACTGTATTTTATATTGCTTCATTTAAGGTAAAAAATTTCTAGGACATTCTCCTATCCTTATCAACTATCTGAACCAAGTTTTGGCTCAATTCATCAAACCATTTGCCCTATGCAATTTTTCCAAGTTTCTGGTCAGAATCAAGCATTGTGAAGCAAGTGCTAGTTTGGCTCATCCAAATGGCTTGAAACTTATTGAGCAGCTTCATATCTTCAAATAACTGGGCCATGACCAATTTCAACTCAACTTGCCTCTTCATGTGAGTGGAACTTCATCATCTGTAATTCTGGCCATTATGGTGGTTCCTACAGCAAGTATCCTTTTTATCCATCCTAATGAGCTGCAAATTCTCGGAGAGGATCATCTTAGTGCTTGATCACGCCATGCCAAAGCTCGGCCTCTGCCCCCTCCTTGTTTGTCTCCTCGCAGCACAAACGATTTGTTGCCAAAATGTTTTGGCTCCTCCTCCAAATCTCTTCTTTGTCCCTGGACCGATTTCTTTTTTCATTTTGACTGAGAGTAGCATGGTCTATCTACCAGACATGATGTGGCCGATCACCTGGCACCGCATATGCCAGTTCACGCGTGTGACCACGGGTCGTGACCAGCCAAACTCGCGCTCTAGACGACTGTGTGCCCTGTTTCGACATCTTTTCCTCTCCCTCTTGCGTGCAAATCATGTCCTGGAGCGAGCTCGTGGTTGACTGCATCGGTCTGAGTCGCTGCGGTCGCGTCGCCATCGAGCTCTCCGTGACGCGTCCGTCCTCTGCTCAGTTTTTCGCATGTCGGACGAATCTTCTTGAGCACCCGCGAGCCCACCCCCCGCGGCTATTTAAGCTACCCGAGTCCTCCCGCAACTCACTCATCCCTCCCACACTTCATGTGATCACAGGAGCAGCCCAATCTCGTTGTTCCCTGCCACGGCCATCGCCGGACTCCTCTCGTTCCGGCCAAACCAAGCCTCCCCTCGCCCTTCTGAGCTGTCCACGAGCTTCCCCTCGTCTCTACGGTTCGCCCCAACCCCTTGTTCATCACCGGAGAGCCCCGTGGCCGCGTGCCCCGAGTCCGGCCGTCGCCTCTGCCTCTCGGTCATTTCTTCGCCCGGCAGACCTGAGCATCCTCGGTCCGCTCCACCACCTCCATCGTCCTCCCCTCACCACCGCAAGCCGTCCCGACAAACTCAACCTTGCTGGAGCTGCCTGTTTCGCTGAAGATCATCACCACCACCGCCGCCTCTGTCTCCTCCCTAGCGCCGCCCCTTCCCTCCTCCATACTCTTCAGCGGCCGTTGCCACCCTAAATAGAGGCGCCACGGTGCCCCGCACCCGCCGGTGGCCTCGCCCCGGCCGGGAGTGGCCTGACCCGGCCGGCCCCTCGGCCGCGCCCCTCCTCTCGGCTCTGTTCCACGAGCGGAACAGGAGCGCGAGGAGGAAGAAGCCAGCGCCCCCCTGCCAAGCGGGCGCCCTCATCCCCGCGGACCCCACCCATCATCCCCTCTGTGTTGACCCCGCCCTGGCCACTTGGTAAGTGGAAGCGTATTCATCGGGATACGTCTTCCCTTGTCAGAAGACGTATTCTAGCAGTGCTTTAGAACGCAATATGTTTTCTGTTAAGGTAGGCATATTTATCTCTACTCTGGCCAAGAATGCACTTTCACTGTCCCGAAAGTGTATTTCCTTAAATCCGTTTATGTCTTATCCACTCAGGGACCCGTTGGTAATGTAAATATTCACATATTGGTCCTTCTCCTTCCACCCCTCATAACTTTTCAACCATAACTCCGATCGAGGTGAAACCAACGCTCACTTATTTCACTCATCGAGACCTTTCTATTGGTAACATTTTGATAAGGTGTTCACACTGTGAAAATCACAATGATGCCCTTGCCCTTATCAGCCCCCCTCCGAGAGAGAAACGTCCGATGTTTCGTTCCGTGGCTTCACCACACTTCTTCCCGGAGTCTCTCTTATCCCCAGGCAAGCCACAACAGCCGCTTGCAAAATAGTCATGCAATAGTTTTGGTTTTCAAATTGAATATTTAATAAAAGTTTGCCTGTTATCTACCTGCTTATTTGTTGCTACTATTGTTCTTTCGGTTTGTACTCGTGGATTCGTGTCCACCTTCATGCTATGTTATGATGCATCGTGTTATCTTGTGCTACTTGCTAGTATCATTTTCACATGTCATGGTTGTTAGAAGTAATACATGCTGGTGTAGTGATGTTCTTCGGATGCATCCTTAGTCTGTTATTCGGTACCGTTGCTATGCTTGATCCATTGCATCTAGTTGGTTATATGCTTACTTGGTAGTGTTCTTGCTATGTTGTTGCATGGTATTTATTCATGATGGTAGTAGTCATGCTATGCTTATGGTAGAGTTATGCTTGTGTTATTTACGCTCGTAAGTATGCCATGCTCATTAGGATATATGATTCTTTGTTGTTAGGCTCGATGATTGTGTTGCACCTCCATGCTTATGTTGATGTCATGCTCATGCATTGTAGTTGCATCATGTTATTTTTATATCGCTCAGCTTCTTGCACTCAAGTTTAACCAGATAATAATGAACTTGAACAACTATTGACTGAGTCATGGTGCCACTAGATCGAGCTGACCAGTGCAACCACATTTTCCTTTTATGGGAAGGTCCTAACTGGGTCTATTGGCATGCCTCTCGCCGGTACCTCCAACGAGGGAAGGTTATGGGCGCGCACTACCCTGATCATGTAGGTGGACATAAGCCTTGTGAGCCCGAGTTTGGTTATGTGCACATGTCCCCAATTGGGACCATTTATTGTTTTGCCATGATGGTAGCCATTGGGTGTCTTTGGTAGACACGGGGCCACCCATGACTTAGCCCAGAGGGGAGTTGGTCGGAGTGGCTGGGAGAGTGTCATGGGCAATATATCGGTTTTGTCGGAATGTCGTTGATCCAACCGAATGGGACTGTGAGGCCATGGGTTCCGTAGTGTGGGTACAGTGTGCTAACCTCTTGCTACCTCTTGAGCATGCGTTGGTTTTTCCCTTGAAGACGAAAGGGTGATGCAGCAAACTAGCGTAAGTATTTCCCTCAGTTTTTGAGAACCAAGGTATCAATCCAGTAGGAGGATCCTCACAAGGCCCTCACACCTACACAAACAAACAAGAACCTCGCTACCAACGCGGTAAAGGGGTTGGCAATCCCTTCACGACCACTTGCGAAAGAGAGATCTGATAGAGATAATATGATAAGATAAATATTTTTGGTATTTTTATGATATAGATTGAAAAGTAAAGATTGCAAAATAAAGTAGATTGGAAACTTATATGATAGAGAATAGACCCGGGGGGCATAGGTTTCACTAGTGGCTTCTCTAAAGATAGCATAATTATTACGGTGGGTGAACAAATTACTAAAGAGCAATTGATAGAAAAGTGCATAGTTATGAGAATATCTAGGCATCACGTCTGCGACGAGTAGACCGACTCCTGCCTGCATCTTCTACTATTACTCCACACATCAACCGCTATCTAGCATGCATCTAGAGTATTAAATTCATAAGAACAGAGTAACGCATTAAGTAAGATGACATGATGTAGAGGGATGAACTCAAGCAATATGATATAAACCCCATCTTTTTATCCTCGATGGCAACAGTACAATACGTGCCTTGCTTCCCTTGCTGTCACTAGGAAAGGACACCACAAGATTGAACCCAAAGCTAAGCACTTCTCCCATTGCAAGAAAGATCAATCTAGTAGGCCAAACTAAACTGATAATTAAGAGGAGATTCAAATATTTCTCATAGATAAACTTGATCATAAACCCACAATTCATCGGATCTCAACACACACACCGCAAAAAAAGAGTTACACCGAATAGATCTCCAAGAAGATCAAGGAGAACTTTGTATTGAGATTCAAAGAGAGAGAGAAGAAGCCATCTAGATAATAACTATGGACCCGAAGGTCTGTGGTAAACTACTCACAACTCATCAGAGAGGCCTTGGTGATGATGTAGAGGCCCTCTATGATCGATTCCCCCTCCGGCGGAGCGCCCGAAAAGGCTCCAAGATGGGATCTCCCGGGTACAGAAGGTTGCGGCGGTGAAAATTGTGTTTCATGGTGCTCCTGCATGGTTTCGGGGTACGTAGATATATATAGGCAAAGGAGGACAGGTCAGGGGAGCCATGGGGGGTCCACGAGGCAGGGGGTGCCCCCCCCCCCCAAGGGTGCGCCCTACACCCTCGTGGCCGCCTCGGTTGCTTCTTGACGTCCACTCCAAGTCTCCTGGATTGTGTTTGTTCCAAAAAGTTTGCTCCCGAAGGTTTCATTCCGTTTGGACTGCGTTTGATATTCCTTTTCTGCGAAACACTGAAATAGGCAAAAAAAACAGCAATTTGGGTTGGGCCTGCGGTTAGTAGGTTAGTCCCATAAATGATACTCCCTCCGTTCCTTGATATAAGGTGTATAGATTTTCAAGAAAAAATCCAAAATATAAGGTGTATTGTGTTGCACAACTCGTTTGGGTATTTTTTCAAGGATTTCATTACATTTCCTTATATCATGCAAGCTCCTCTATTTCGTCATGTCAATTAGTCAGGGGTAATCTCGCCCAAAACTTGTGAAATTTAGACTCCACATGTGTTTTTTAATTTCCGTGCCAAAAACTATACACCCTATATTTAGGAATGGAGGGAGTATAAAAGTGTATAGTAAAGCCCATAAACATCCAAAACGGGCAATATAATAGCATGGAACAATAAAAAATTATATATACGTTGGATATGTATCAAGCATCCCCAAGCTTAATTCCTGCTCGTCCTTGAGTAGGTAAATGATAAAAACAGAATTTTTGATGTGGAATGCTACCTAGCATATTTATCAATGTATTTTTCTCTATTGTGGCATGAATGTTCAGATCCAAATGATTCAAAATAAAAGTTCATATTGACAAAAGAATAATAATACTTCAAGCATACTAACTAAGCAATCATGTCTTCTCAAAATAACATGGCAAAAGAAAGTTCATCCCTACAAAATCATATAGTTTGGTCATGCTCCATTTTCGTTACACAAGAATGCTCTCATAATGCACAACCCCGATGACAAGCCAAGCAATTGTTTCATACTTTAGTAATCTCAAACTTTCTTTAACTCTTCACGCAATACATGAGCGGGAGCCATGGATATAGCACTATGGGTGGAATAGAGTATGATGATAGGGGTTATGTGGAGAAGACAAAAAAGGAGAAAGTCTCACATCGACGCGACTAATCAACAGGCTAGGGAGATGCCCTCAATTGATGTCAATGCAAGGAGTAGGGATTGACATGCAACAGATGCACTAGAGCTATAAATGTATGAAAGCTCAACAAAAGAAACTAAGTGGGTGTGCATCCAACTTGCTTCATCAAGACCTAGGGCATTTTGAGGAAGCCCATCATTGGAATATACAAGCCAAGATCTATAATGAAAGATTCCCACTTATTAAATGAAAGTGACAACATAGGAGACACTCTATCATGAAGACCATGGTGCTACTTTGAAGCACAAGTGTGGAAAAAGATAGTAACATTGTCCCCCCCCCTTTTGGGCCTTAACTTTTTTTATTTTTTATTTGGCCTTTCTTTTTTCTTTTTTTAGCCTTTCTTTTTTTATGAGGGACAATGCTCTAAAAATGATGATCATCACACTTGAATTTACTTATAACTCATGAATTACAACTCGATACTAGAACAAAATATGACTCTATATGAATGCCTCCGGCGGTGTACCGGGATATGCAATGACACAAGAGCGACATGTATGAAAAAAATTATGCATGGTGGCTTTGCCACAAAATACGATGTCAACTACATGATCATGCAAAAGCAATATGACAATGATGAAGTATGTCATAATAAATGGAACGGTGGAAAGTTGCATGGCAATATATTTCGGGATGGCTATGGAAATGCCATAATAGGTAGGTATGGTTGCTGTTTTGAGGAGGATATAAAGAGGTTTATGTGTGATAGATCGTATCGTATCACGGGGTTTGGATGCACTGGCGAAGTTTGCACCAACTCTCAAGGTGAGAAAGGGCAATGCACGGTATCGAGGAGGCTAGCAATGATGGTAAGGTAAGAGTGCGTATAATCCATGGACTCAACATTAGTCTTAAAGAACTCACATACTTATTGCAAAAATCTACAAGTCATCAAAAACCAAGCACTACGCGCATGCTCTTAGGGGGATAGCTTGGTACGAAAAGACCATCACTCGTCCCCGACAGCCACTCATAAGGATGACAATCAAAGAACACATCGTGCTTCAAATTTGTCACACAACGGTTACCACACATGCATGCTACAGGACTTGCAAACCTCAACAGAAGTATTTCTCAAATTCACAATTACTCAACAAGCATGAGTCTAATATTACCACCTTCATATCTCAAAACAATTATTAAGCATCAAGTTGATCATAGTATTCAATTCACTTCCTATGATAGTTTTTATTATACCCAACTTGGATGCCCATCATTCTAGGACCAATTTTATAACCATAGAAAATAACATGCTGTTCTAAAAGAATCTCAAAATAATATAAGTGAAGCTTGATAGATCAATAATTTCTACAAAATAAAACCACCGCCATGATCTAAAAATATATAAGTGAAGTACTAGAGCAAAATTGTATAGCTCAAAAGATATAAGTGAAGCACATGGAGTATTCTAATAAATTCCGAATCATGTGTGTCTCTTCCAAAAGGTGTGTACAGCAAGGATGATTGTGGTAAACTAAAAATCAAAGACTTATATCATACAAGATGCTCCAAGCAAAACACATATCATGTGGTAAATAAAAATATAGCTCCAAGTAAAGTTACCGATAGACGAAGACAAAAGAGGGAATGACTTCCAGGGCATCCCCAAGCTTAGGCTTTTGGTTGTCCTTAAGTTATCTTGGGGTGCCATGGGCATCCCCAAGCTTAGGCTCTTGCCACTCCTTATTCCATAGTCCATCAAATCTTTACCCAAAGCTTGAAAACTTCACAACACAAAACTCAATAGGAAATCTCATGAGCTTCGTTAGTGCAAGAAAGAAAAACCACCACTTAAGGCACTGTAATGAATTCATTCTTTATTTATATTGGTGTTAAACCTACTGTATTCCAACTTCTCTATGGTTCATACCCCCCGATACTAGCCATAGATTCATCAAAATAAGGAAACAACACACGAAAAACAGAAACTGTCAAAAAACAGAACAGTCTGTAGCAATCTGTAACTTTAGAATACTTCTGTAACTCTACAAATCCTACAAAAATAGGAAGTCCTGGGAAATTTGTCTATTGATCTACTGCAAAAAGAATGAACTCAAAATCACATTTCTGTGATTTATTAGATTTTTTCTCGTGAGCGTAAAAGTTTCTGTTTTTCAGCAAGATCAAATTAACTTTCACCCAAGATGATCCTATAGGTTCTACTTGGCACAAACACTAATTAAAACATAAAACCACATCTAAACAGAGTGTAGATGAATTATTTATTACTAAACAGGAACAAAAATGAAGGAACAAATATAAAATTGGGTTGCCTCCCAACAAACGCTATCGTTTAACGCCCCTAGCCAGGCATAATTTCAATGATGCTCACATGAAAGACGAGAATTGAAGCACAAAGAGAGCATCATAAAACATGTGACAAACATATCTAAATCTAATATACTTCCTATGCATAGTCATATTATAAGCAAACAAATTTTCAAGACAAGCAAAAACTAGCATATGCAAGGAAGAAGAAAGAGGCGATAGCAATCTCAACATGACGAGAGGTAATTTAGTAACATGAAAATTTCTACAACCATATTTTCCTCTCTCATAATAATTACACATGTGGGATCATAAGCAAATTCAACAAAATAGCTATCGCATAAAATATTTTCAACACGATCCACATGCATGCAAAGTTGACACTCTCCCAAAATAGTGGGATTATCATTAACTTAAGTCATGACCTCTCCAAACCCACTTTTATCAAAAATTTCATAAGATTGAATATTATCCAAATATGTGGGATCTAAAGTTGACACTCTTCCAAACCCACTTTCAGTATTATTGCAAACATTATTATCAATCTCATATTCATCATGGGGCTTAAATAAAATTTCAAGATTATAAGAAGAATCACCCCAATCATGATCATTACAACAAGTAGTGGACATAGCAAAACTAGCATCCCCAAGCTTAGCGTTTTTCATATCATTAACACAATTGACATTAATAGAATTTATAATAAAATCATTGCAATCATGTGTTTTATTCAAGGAGCTATCGTGAATCTTTTCATAAATTTCTTCATCACAATTTTCAGATTCACGAATTTCAAGCAAAACCTCATGAAGATAATCTAGTGCACTTAAATCACTAGAAATTGGTTCAACATAATTGGATCTCTTAAAAAGATTGGAAAGAGGATGAGGATAAATAGATCTTAGGTTCTCTGTTTAGCAATAAATAAACAACTATTCCAACCAAACGAGCAAACGAGCCAAGTAAGACATCAAAGCAACGAAAAGACGAACAGAAGAAGGGCGAATAAAACGGCAAGGGTGAAGTGGGGGATATGAAAACGAGAGGCAAATGGCAAATAATGTAATGCGAGGGAGATGAGTTTGTGATGGGTACTTGGTATGTCTTGACTTGAGCGAAGACCTCCCCGGCAACGGTGCCCGAAATCCTTCTTGCTACCTCTTGAGCATGCGTTGGGTTTTCCCTTGAAGAGGAAAGGGTGATGCAGCAAAGTAGCGTAAGTATTTCTCTTAGTTTTCGAGAACCAAGGTATCAATCCAGTAGGAGGCTCCTCACAAGTCCCTTGCACCTACACAAACAAACAAGAACCTCGCAACCAACATGATAAAGGGATTGGCAATCCCTTCACGGCCACTTACGAAAGTGAGATCAGATATAGATAATATGATAAGATAAATAGTTTTGGTATTTTCATGATATAGATTGAAAAGTAAAGATTGCAAAATAAAGTAGATTGGAAACTTATATGGTAGAGAATAGACCCGGGGACCATAGATTTCACTAGTGGCTTCTCTCAAGATCGCATAACTATTACGGTGGGTAAACAAATTACTGTCGAGCAATTGATAGAAAAGTGCATAGTTATGAGAATATCTAGGCATGATCATCTATATAGGTATCACGTACGCGACAAGTAGACCGACTCCTGCCTGCATCTACTACTATTACTCCACACATCGACTGCTATCTAGCATGCATCTAGAGTATTAAGTTCATAAGAACTGAGTAACGCATTAACCAAGATGACATGATGTATAGGGATAAACTGAAGCAATATGATATAAACCGCATCTTTTTATCCTCGATGGCAACAAATACAATACGTGCCTTGTTGCCCCTGCTGTCACTGGGAAAGGACACCGCTAGACTGAACCCAAAGCTAAGCACTTCTCCCATTGCAAGAAAGATCAATCTAGTAGGCCAAACCAAACTGATAATTCGAAGAGACTTGCAAAGATAACAGATCATACATAAAAGAATTCAGAGGAGATTCAAATATTTTTCATAGATAAACTTGATCATAAACCCACAATTCATCGGATCTCGACAAACACACCGCAAAAAGAGTTGCATCGAATAGATCTCCAAGAAGATTAGGGAGAACTTTGTATTGAGATTCAAAGAGAGAGAAGAAGCCATCTAGCTAATAACTATGGACCCGAAGGTCTATGGTAAACTACTCACAACTCATCGGAGAGGCCTTGGTGATGATGTCGAGGCCCTCCGTGGTCGATTCCCCCTCCGGCGGAGCACCGGAAAAGGCTCCAAGATGGGATCTCCTGGGTATAGAAGGTTGCTGCGGTGGAAATTGTGTTTCGTGGTGCTCCTGGACGGTTTCGGGGTACGTAGATATATATAGGCGAAGGAGGTCGGTCAGGGGAGCCACGGGGGGCCCACGAGGCAGGGGCACCCCCCCTAGGGCGCGCCCTCCACCCTCATGGCCGCCTCGGCTGCTTCTTGACGTCTACTCCAAGTCTCCTGGATTGCGTTTGTTCCAAAAAGATCGCTCCCGAAGGTTTCATTCCGTTTGGATTCCGTTTGGTATTCCTTTTCTGCGAAACACTGAAATAGGCAAACAAAGCAATTCGGGCTGGGCCTCTGGTTAGTAGGTTAGTCCCAAAAATGATATGAAAGTGTATAGTAAAGAGCATAAACATCCAAAACGGGTAATAGCATGGAACAATCCAAAATTATAGATACATTGGAGACGTATCACCTCTGTAGAGTGTGTGTTTAATATATCGATAGCCGCACCCGCGGGTATGGGCCCAGTTTGGAGTCGGTCACACTATGAGCCAACAATAATAATAACTTGGTTAATAATAACCCATGTTCGATGATGAGAGGGAGATTGGTTGTGATCCAGAGAGGATCACGGAGGTATCGTGGATACCAAAGTTGGTTGATATTTATGTGATCGCGGGATGATCACGGAGTTATCATGGATACCGATGTTGGGAAGTTGATGCATGATATGGTTACGAGGTAACTGCCAAGCAAGAGTAAGTCGGTGCATGCGAATGTTAACTTGTTGCATGTAGTATCATCATGTTCACATGCTTATGCCATGCTAAAGTTGTATCATGTTCAGTTGTGCTTGCCATGTTGTTCTGCTAGTATCATGCTCATGATTGATTTAACCTGCTAATGTCATGCCGATGTTTGGCTTGACTGCTTTTGGTTATTGTGAGCTTGCAAGTACATTCAATATACTGACCTGGCGTGTCATGCCAGTTTCAGGTCGTTCCGGGATTGCTTGCTTGTTTGGTGTGGTTCCTATGTTCGCGATCTAGGATAAACGTTCCAGCGAGAGTCCCTGCGGATTGGAGTGCATCATCGTCGTTCGTTGTTCCACTGCCAGTAGAGGTTCCGCTGCCTCGAGTTGTTATGCTGCTTGCATAGAGCAACTATGGTTGGCATAGTGTCGTCGTACCGATGTTATTCATTGTAATATCAGAGACCTTGTATTTGTATTCATGTTGTAATAGAGAGTTGGTTTGTTCTATGCTAAGAAGTGCTGTATTCCAGAAGACTTTACCTTGATCTCTGGGCAGGAATATGGGGCGTTCCGGTTTCTCTGAGCCGAGGTGTCACATTCGTGCAATAAAAAATGACCAAAAAATAAAAATTCTCCAAATGCCCTGAAAATATAGTATGATTTTTGTGCAATATTAGAAAATTTCTGGCACTGAGCACACCTAGGGGGTGCACGAGTGAGCAACAAGCCCACATGGCGCGCCCAGCCCCTAGGTGTGCCTAGGTGTCTTGTGGGGCCCACATAGGCCCCTTCACTTATTCCAGCCACCGATCCACTTGGTATTCCTCTAGAAAAAATGACACACCAGCTCAAACTCGTGTTCTCGCTCATCTTATTGCCATTTTTAATCTGCTTGCTAGTAGCTCCATTTGCAAAACTGTTTTGGGGGATTGATCATTGGTATGTGACTCCTCCAATGGTCCAATTAGTTTTTGTTCTAGTGCTTTATATATGGCAATTTTTTACTGCCGTGGTGGCCTTGTTCTTGAGCTTGCATGTCATATTTATATGGTCCAAGGTAGCTTTGTTGCATAATATATCCTATAGACACTTGTGGGAGTAGTTGCTATCAATTTTATTGAGATTGGTTGACGTTTATTTTGAGTCACTATACTAAAAATTTCAAATAAAATTCAGAGGAAGAAAATGCTTAGGAAAATGTTCCAAGGTGGTTCCTCGAAGAAGAAATCCACAAGGCCCGCTATATGGGAGTTAGACTTTGAACCACAGCCAGAAGCTCTAGTACGGCCTTGTGAATGTCCGTCGGATTATTTCTTGACTCGTGCAAGTTTCAAGGAAGAATTTGACACGTACGTGCACAAAGCCGACCTGACGGACTTCTTGTCAGATAAGTGTTCGTAATACTATAATCTTACTGACTCATTTGTACGGAGATTTGAGTATTTAGTCCATCGCAACACACATTCTGTTTTATTTGATCTCTATGATAAATTATTTCGCATGGACCTAGAAGAATTTAATGATGGATGCAAAATTCCGCAGTGGGGCATTTATATTGAACCTCGTAAATCTAATTGCCTTGGGCCTCTTGATAGTATTACCGTGGGTTAAACCAGAACCATAACACAAGCTACTATAGGGAGCATTCACTTTCCTGCATTACATTATATTGCTCTGTTTATATGAAGATGCATTAATGGTAAACATGACCATAGCCACATTTTCACCTTTGATTTGAGTGTCCTCAAGAGTGCAGTAATGAATGATAAACAATATAATGTGTGGGTAATCATTGCACGTTGATTACATAATAATGCTAAAGAGGCAGATCTCTTTGGTGGAATTTACAGCACTGGTTTACATAATCATCTTGGTGTTCCCATAAGTGAAAATGATATTCAATTGCCACCGGCTTTTCTTAATTGTGATGCTATGGAGCGTTACCAGTTTATTGAAATGGATGAATTGCCATTTCAGTATAGATTAATCATTGACAGGAGTCGTGTCATTCTTGTTACTTTTCCCGCTCCTACTTTCTTTGATTTTCAGGCAAAACGAAGATATTTCATACGGAGAGAGGAGGCAGATGAGTATAAGACGGCAAGGGAGACCACCCGCCTTCATGAGGAAACTTGCCAAGCCGTGGCAGCTGCAATTTTATGGGGAATGTTGCATGGGAAGCAAAAAAATTCCCACGCTCACCAAGATCAATCTAGGAGATGAACATCTACGAGAGTTGAGATTGCATCGACATACCCTTATAGATCGCTAAGCGTTATCGTTAAGAAACACGGTTGATGTAGTTGAAAGTCTTTGCGATCCAATCACGATCCGTTCCGCGAACTCCCGGTCCAAGTGCCGAACGGACGGCACCTCTGCGTTCAACACATGTATGACTTGATGATGCCTTCACCTCCTCAATCCAGCGAGCGATGGTGAAGCAGAAGCTCGAGTTCTCAGCAGCGCGATGGCGTGGTGGCGGTGGGGGTGGAGCAATCTCGGCAGAGCTTCACTAAGAAATCCGAGAGCGAGATAGAGAAACTATGAGGAGTTCATATCCGATCTGTGTGTAACACCAGTGCATCGGGTCCAATGACAACCATTTGTGACAAACCTGGAGCAATTGCCATTGCAAAGGAGCCCAGGTTTTAGAAGATAACTGGACACATCAAGCGACACGTAAACTCCATTCATTAGTATGTCAAGACGGAGACATAGAACTTTGCAAAGTACATATGGATCTGAATGTGGCAGACCCGTTAACTAAGCCTCTTTCGTGAGCAAAACATGATCATCACCAAGACTCTATGGGTGTTAGATACATTACTATGTAATCTAGATTATAGACTCTAGTGCAAGTGGGAGACTGATGGAAATGTGCCCTAGAGGCAATAATAAGTTTGTTATTATTATATTTTGTTATTCATGATACATGCTTATTCTTAATGCTAGAATTGTATTGATCGGAAACTTAAATACATGTGTGGATACATAAACAAATATTGTGTCCCAAGTGAGCCTCTACTAGACTAGCGCATTGATCAAATATTGTTAAGGTTTTCTAACCAGGGACATGAGTTGTTACTTGATAACGGGATCACATCATCAGGAGAATGATGTGAATGACAAGACCCATCCGTTAGCTTAGCATATGATCGTTCAGTTTATTGCTACAACTTTCGTTAATGTCAAATACATATTCCCTCGACCATGAGATCGTATAACTCCCGGTTACCAGAAGAATACCTTGTGTGCTTTCAAATGTCACAACGTAACTGGGTGATCATAAAGATGCTCTACAGGTATCTCTGAAACTATCAATTGAGTTGGCGTGAATCAAGACTGGGAAGGGAGCGCGGCCAGGGTAGGACGTAGGGTGGCTGCCGGCCCCATTGGGGGCGCCCTAGGCTACCTCCCCTCCTCCCCCCACCTATGTATATAGGTGAGGAGGGAGACGAACTGTGTTGCGCTCGACCGTTTTGCAACACGAACAATGTGGGATAACAAGAGAGTAGTGTGGAAGGTGCTATGTGTTGAGTAAATAGGAAAATTTTCGATTAATTTAACAGAGTGGAACACCGGCTTTACAATGTCAAGCTTGAGGAAGATGGCCCACCTCTTAGCTCTGTACAAGCACTGAATCAAATTCTGCACATAAAGGAAGTTGGTCCTCCACCTTGGTTTTGCTTATTTGGTTCACAAAGTTGCCAAACTTCAAGAAGTTTTATAAACTACAAATAAACTGACCACTAACTGAAAGAAATGTCTAATGCCTACTGCAGAGCAGTTCATGACATCTGATGTAGCAAAGTATGACCCTGCCTAGTGTGCTTCCTCATAAGCAGTAATACTGAACATGGTTAACAGTAGTTCTGTTAAAAATGGGCTGTCTAGCTTATGAGCTGTGCAAACTCTTTGTTGTATATTCCTTTTTGATACTCCCTGTGTAAACAAATATAAGAGCATTTAGATCACTATTTTAGCGATCTAAACACTCTTATATTTCTTTACAGAGGGAGTACCACTTATAGAGAGTTCTGCTTGTACTATCTGTAGGGGTTCATCCTGCAATTTCAATGTGCACATACACATCATCCACAACAATGTCATCACCACTGGCCGCGTCAGTTGATACCACAAGTGAATGCACCACCAATCAAAGTTATTCCCGAAGCCAGACAAAGAATCAAGATCCACATGCAAAGAGAGGTGCCCCTCCCCGATCAACATCATATCCCCTTACATAGGGATCTGGCACCTGCCACTCCCTACGCTTTGCAGTAAGTACACCATATCATCCCCTGGGTACACTGCTACCTGTTTACTATTACAATGTATACTCCATAGAGAACAGCAAAATAGGATCCTTGCTGATGTATCACCACCGGTTTTATCATTCACAGGCTGCTGATGCAGGGAGTAGGCATCAAGCAATAGACAAAAACCCAGTTGGGTTGGTGCAGTTTGGCTGTGTCACGGTTTAGACGGCCCTCATCGAGCAAATTCTGAGTTTGGCAAACTGGACAAGAACAAATAAGCAGTGGGTCGTGTACTTGGTAGACACTGAGAGTTCCATCTCGAACTCATCCATCCGTAGCTTGTGTTCCCTCAACCTGACCCTAATGGTTCATATTAATCTGTGCAGTGATGTGAAGCATCTAATAAATCTTCAACGGGCATTGCAGCGGAAGGTAAGCTTGGATTTGGTCCCTGCTATGCCAATTGTGGGTGATCTATAATATGTTGTAATTTTATAAATTGTTAGTGGTTTCTCTGTATTGCATAATAATGTTTCTGGTAATCTAGGTAATGTAAGCACGCTAGATTTGGCCATAAACGGGTCTATTTCTGATGCCAAGGGACTATTACAAGTAGGTCCATGGGTTCCCATAGATAATAGTACCAAAAAGCGAAATACGATACAAAAACGAGGACCTGGATCCTGAGCAGCTGGTCAAGAACATTACTGAATCAAGTGCGGAGGCCAATGCAAGGGGTCATTAGTTTAATGCTCTGTCACGTGGCTAATCAAGTATACACTATTTAACATGATGACTCCCAGCTCCGTTAGTTCCTCTACTCGCCTTCTCCATAGAACATTAGTGAGAGGGCTGCTGGATCTCTTCATCTTGCGACTACGTCTCTCTGCTGTTGTCTGAGGTGAGTACCTGCTATTTCACCATATGTATGCCCATTTTTCTTGTTATAGCTACCTTGTTTCTTCAATTGCGAGTTTGATTTTACGAAATTTTCTTGCGTCTCATGTGAGACAGAGTGGTCTAGTCTAGCTTAGATGTTTAGATTAAAAATCACAATGGAAACAACAACCAAATCAAATGCACAGGTACCGGAAATGGAATGATAATACTTAACTTTGTTTGCTTTAGTCTTTTAGAGAACATGGTTAGAACTTAGAAGAGAATTATTTTGGACAGCAATTCCGTTTCACACCTTGAACGTTGCTGGCAATGGACCCAAACGCACGACAAATGGATGACAAACATCACAACTGCATGCATCAAACACAAGAACACATAAATCACATTAAAAAAATCACAAAAACCGCAGCGCAACCATGCAAAATGCTCGCCCAACTTTAGAAAAGAAGACACCAGATCCACCTTCACGCTGCCCATACTCACATCTACCACATTACCTACCTTCACGCTGCCCATCCTCACAAATCCCACTGTGGGTAGTCTAAACCCAACTAGCTAGTTGCAAAAATGATCTTTGAGGGATACGTTTTTATAATGAATTCATCATACATACACTAGGACTTTAACTATGGGGGCCAGGACAAAATTAAGGGCCAAAGCCCATGTTCCCATCCTAGCTCATTGAAAATGAAAGACAGTCTGATCCAGCACGTCTTCATGGTTTTCATTATTGATCTTAATAGCGTGCCCTGGCACTCAAGGTTCCATCTTAATGAATCAACTGTTACTTGCCCAAAAATGAGTGCTACAACGGTAATGAGTATCAGTAGTTTACTAAATGGGTACACAAAACTAGGACTTTATTCTTGTACACCTTTCAAAGTACTCCGTCCGTCCGAAAATACTTGTCAGAGTAATTCCGGACAGAGGGAGTACTAGACCATGACCGCGTATCATGGAGTCTGGAACTCTGGATCAGGTCAAGTTCACTATTGACTGAAGATGCCATCAACGTGCTAATCAACTACTCCCTCCGTAAACAAATACATACTAAGATAGTGATTTAAAATGTCTTATATTTTAGTTTACAGAGGGAGAACTAGATAGATCATCTTATAATTACTACATGATTGAGTACCTAATCTTTTGGCATTAGTTCAGTGGGCGCCCAAATTTTGTCTCAACTCTGCATGCACAAGTGGACAGGCTGGGGCCTGTACTAATTTTTGTGGATCGATGTACTCCTAGTGACAGCTCCTCGATCCCTGTCGGGTGTTCTTTACTAGTACGGAGCAGGTCAGTTTTTTGGTACTACCTCCGTCCCGGTGTATAAGTCATTCGCATAGTTCTAGGTCGATAATTTAACTATCTAAATATGTATTATATGTGACAAAAAATATATATTTAGAAACTATATCCGTGTGGAAATCTAGTGGTATACTTTTCATGACATATAACACATATTTAATTCCTCAAATCGATGACCTAGAACTACGCGAATGACTTATACGCGATTTGAGTGCTAGATGGAAATGTATCTGAAAATGGCGGCGTAGCTAATTAATAGCATCAGTTCATATTCTTTGTCTCTAGTTAGCAGTCGACCCAATTATCCCTTAATTCTGATTGTGGAGACACTAGCCTTACAAAATGGGCTATATTTTTGATCAGAAGGCAACATCTTAATCTTGTAGCTCATCCTTCCCACAACGATCTAAGACAACTTTTTTTTTAAAGAAGGAAGACCCCCGGCCTCTGCATCTGGGCGATGCATGCAGCCACTTTATTAATTATTCACTGAAGATCTTACAAAGAAATATAATAGTTAGTCTGAAGCTACCGTCTAGGCAGCATCTGTCGCTACTCTTATCCAGATTATGAAGGAATGCTCATAGTCCGGGCCCAATACCACAGACCTCGCAGCCAAGCCTAACATCTAAGACCTGAGGCCCCAACCCAGCCACTTGTCGGGTCTGGGGCACACACTGGTCCGGCGTGCTCTCAGAGGCCGCCGCCACCAACTGACGCTGCTCCATCTTCAGAGTTGTACTGACGCATCAACCTTGCTCGGTCTAGCTGTCGTCAACGCCACCACGGCGCCCAACGGCACAACCTCCTTGCATGCAAACAGCTGAGCACATCGCGGTCGCCACTGATACACATCAACACCATGCTGCCAAGTGCCACCAGCCGACACAACTTGATGTCTTTGGAAGATCTATCGAGCGTAGCACCTGCCGACCAGGCATGACAAAGCGTAGCACCTGTCGGTCAGGCATGACTTGACATCTCCACTGAAGCTCTGTGCAAGACGAAGCAGCTCCACCTCCTGCCTCTATCTTCCAGCGGTGCTCCACAAACGATGCTCCCAAGATATAAACGACACCGCAGTGTCGCCATCATCCGATCTAGAACACCAGATCCTAGGGTTTCCCCCGGAGTAGCACAAGTGGGTCGATAGTAGTTACACGACGATGCCTGCATCAAGGTAACGACGTAGAATGCCGCCATTGCCGGCCGTCGGCTCGGTTTTCACCGGCAACCATGTGTCCCCAACTCGCAGCCAGGACTAGATGATGGATCTCGATATCCGATCACCAAGCCTCTTCCGACCACCTCCGACGAAGAAGATGACCACCACCACTGGCCAGCGAACCGACGCGAGAGGAAGTAGGGCGCTGCCAGCGTGCGTCCTGGCCAGCACCACCGGCACTAGGCCCGTCCGAGACCATGCCCATGGCCGGGAACAGCGGCAAGCGCTGCCACGACGAAGACGCAGACCCGACGCCCAGATCCAGCCAACCCACACGCCGCCAAGTGGCCACCACCAAGCGTTGTTCAGGGGCAAGCCCCACCGCCGTTAGGGACACCGCCCCACGGGCAACAACGCCAGCCACCGGCGGACCACCGCCGTGCACCACCGGCTGCCGCGAGATCTGCGCGGGGCAATGGCGAAACGACTAATAGTCATTACTGAATAAACACGAGGAGGACTGCTATATCGCGTTTGTTTTATGAAGTCAGGTCAAGTCTATATTGATTAAAAGTGCCCCATTACATGCCTAATGAAATGATACATGCACAAATTAACTCAAACTGAATTGGTGCGTTGACTTCCCACTCTTTAAGTTGTTGCCATCCTCTCGCATGGAACACTAGTGTGCCTGCTAGCTGTTCTCTTCATTGTGCGACTACGTTCGTTCTATCTGCGGTTGTCTGAGAGAGGTGTGTACTTCTACGCCGACGAGATTAATCATGCCTAAGGATGTTTTTTTATTCGTTTTGATTGTAATTGGCTCGTTTCTTCCGTTGCTGGCTAGTTTGTTGTTTAGGGAAATCTTCTTCGATTGTTAGTTTGATTTTGATGGAATTTTCCTGCGCCCTCCTTGACTTGAGCCCCACAAACGCCATTAACAGTTCGCCACGACCTCGCATCGAACCGCCGCCGCCTCCACCCTCCTCTCCCTACCCATTAGCGGAGGCCGCCTGCTACTCATGCCGCCATGGGCGTCGCCTTCTCTTCTTCCCCATCGCCAATGCGAGCTATTCTTCCTCCTTTCCGCGGTGCAGTCATGATGCTAAGCCCGGATCAGTGGGCATCCCAATTTTGTCTCAAATTTGCACAGAGTGGTCGGGCTGTGGATTACTGTACTCCTACTAGCACCTAGCTTCTCCATGTCAGGTGTTCTTTACATACGCGTGCAATTACGGTCAATAAAGCTAGTAGTTTATTGGTTGTTTTTCACTATATATCCCCATTGAAAGAGAACTAAGCAGAAGCTAATCTAGCTAGCTAGCATTTCTCTTCTCCATTGGAGTACCCCATTCACTTTCCTTTGCATCCAAGTGTGTTACTTACTATTTCATCGAGTTAATTTATTCTTAAATTTGCTATAACTACCCTGTTTTCTGTAGCTACCATTTTGAATAATTTTGTGGAACCTTATTGCAACTAGAATTAGTGTTGGCATGGTTTGCAGATTTCCTCTTCAAAAACTAGCGGCTAATCATTTACCCATCATTGTATTTGTTCCCATTTTTCTCCTGCTGCAGTTAAATCAGAATATAGATGGCAGATAATACATCAACAACTAGTTCATTGGAAGGACAACATGAAGAGCTATGGATGGACCAACTTCTTCTGGAAGCAGCCACATCCGGCGATTCCGCATCAATGAAGGACATGGCATCACAGGATCCAAGCATGCTTCTTAGAACAACTCCAGCTGGGAACACCTGTCTTCACATATCGTCCATCCATGGCCATGAGGCATTTTGCCTAGATGTGGTGGCCCTGGAGGTGTCTCTTCTCACCACAGTAAACCTGGATCGAGAGACGCCACTTCTTGCCGCGGTGAAAAGTGGTTCTGTCATCTTGGCTTCCGTTCTACTCCGTTGGTACTGTGAACATCGACTGAGCAAGGCAATCTTGGAAAAAGACATTGATGGCTGCAATGCACTCCACCATGCCATTCGCAGTGGCCATAGGAAGCTTGCGATGGAGCTGATAGATGCAGAGCCGGTTCTGTCGACACATGTGAATAGAATGAACGAGTCACCTATGTATATTGCAGCGATGAGGGATTTTACTGATATTTCAGTGAATTTACTTGAAATTCCTGTTTCTGCTCATATGGGACCATGGGGCCAGAACACTCTGCAGGCTGCCGTGAAAAATGGAAACGCAGGTGAGAACCAGTGTGTGCATGTATATATTTCGCGAGTTTGGGACTGTAGCAATTGTCCATTGATGCCCTACAACCGCTGTGTGGGTGCATGTGGTTTGGTAGCATGGTTGCCTGCTCACTTGCTCAGCTCAATAGTACAACTAGATGTTCAATTATTGTTTACTCCTGGTATTTTGTTACTCTATTAATTTACAACTGGGAAAAAGAATTTGAATGTACAATGTTATCTAGAGCACGGTACATTGATGTTATAGAACTATTCTAGTATATCATTACTAGTCCTCACAAGGACTATCGTCATCACATTGCTAATTAACCATTGTTCATGTACTGATTTGTTTTCAGGTTTGGCTAAGAGAATTGTGGAAACACGTCCTGGGCTGGCCAAAGAAGCCGATAACAATGGGTGTACTCCGCTAAGTTCAGCTGTATATCGTGGCCTGGTTGACGTGTTACGAGTATTGCTGGAACATGATTGCTCTTTAGGGTCTGATGTGCCAAGTAATGGTAATCCTTTCCTTAGTTATGCTGCATATGAAGGTCACCTCGATGTTGCTCAAGAGCTTCTTAAATACTGTCCTGATACTCCTTACCGTTCAACACAAGATGCCTGTTGGACATCCCTCCATGTAGCTGTATACGAGGATCAAGTGGAGTTCACAGTATTCATCTTGAGGACCCCACAACTTTGGAAACTCATTAACATGCGAGACTCCAACGGGAAAACTGCTCTACATTTGGCGGTAGAGAAGTGCAATCCTAAAATGGTTGTTGCTTTGCTGTCTCACGATGACATAGACACAACTGTGCTTGATAATGAAGGTGTTACAGCAGCTTGGGTATTAGCTCATGTCATTGATCATGCGAAGACTTTAAACTGGGTATGTATATTATCAACACACACACACACACACGCACACGGTTACAAAAAAGAAAGAAAAAAACTCTTTACCGTATTGTTCTGAAAGGAACTCACCATAGAACCATCAATGCTGCAACATATAAAAAATTTTGTAGTCCACTATTTGGCTCTGTTCTAAGACTAATAGTGACATAGAAAACTTTATATTACAAATTTAAATTTTGTTTATAAATTTATATAGTCCATCCGTTTCATAATGTAGTGCATATAGAATTTTTTTTGAAGTCAAACTTTGAAAACTTTGACCATTGTTTTATCTACAATACCAAAATTATAACGTATAAAAGTTCATTTTATAATGAATCTAATGATATAACTTTGGCATTCTAGATGTAAAAGTTTTTCTCCATAAATTTGGTCAAAGTTTGCGATACTTGACTTTTCAAAAAATCTATATGCTACAATATGGAGCAGAGGGAGTAACATATTTGTACTTCAGTATTACCATCATCATTGACTAGTTTGCTTATCAATTTAAATATATGGTCAAATTTAATTTTGGTTCACTTTTTCTCAATACTATAGATCCATGTAATAGAATTGCAAATCTCTGTTATTACACTATGATCTTCATGTGCGCCTTCTTTGAATATATGCAGAATGAAGTGAGCATGCTTATGGCGAGAGCTGATCCGCAAGATGCCAAAACTCTTTATAATCTTCACACGCATACCAAACACAAAGCGACCTTAGAATCAAGGAAGGAGGCGAAGTCACTAACTCAAACATACACAAGCAACACTTCGCTAGTGGCGATCCTCATCACGACAGTCACCTTTGCCGCTGCCTTCACCCTGCCTGGAGGATACAGCAATGATGCCGGAAGCGAGGGACTTCCCATCATGTCTAGGAAGTTATCATTTCAGGCATTCTTGATTTCTGACGTCTTAGCAATGTGCTGCTCATTTGCTGTCGCCTTCATATGCATCATAGCAAGGTGGGGGGATTATGAGTTCTTGATTTATTACATATCCGCCACTAAGAAGCTTATGTGGTTTGCATATGTGGCAACAACTACGGCATTTTCAACTGGTTTATACACTGTGTTGGCTCCACGTCTTCACTGGTTGGCTATTGCAATTTGCGTCATGGTAGCTTTGTTGCCCATTTTCACTAAGCTGCTGGGCGAATGGCCGGTGTTGAAGCTCAGATTTCGGCTTGGTAAAACATTCAACTCTGATCTCCTTGACATGGTGTGACTTCAACCATCCGTCTTATGGTCATGATTTCTCATAGTACTTCGAGGTTTATATGTAATAAACATTATTGGGCCAGCTACTTGCTCTTTATTTGTTAACTCATTCGGACAAAATGTTGTACTACGTACCATTATTGCATCTTTTTCAAACTTGCGGCAAATTCTATTATTCTTGTATGTTGTTGATTCCATCTCTGACTCTCTGTAGAGATGGTTCAAGCCATCTGTAATGGCAATGGCAATATCTATTTTTTTTTGCTTTATTATTCCATAAGTATCGTGCATTGCAGCATCACATCTATCCATCGATAGCTGCAACAAAATGGTATTTCTCACCATCATCCCTTTGGAAACGGCAAGGTTGATGCATTGGGAAACAAAGGACTACATGCAGCACTAAACAGAAAACAGGAGGCAAACTCGCAAACAGAGGCAGGTACGCTCTCTCCATGACCAAACAACGGCGCAACAAACAGCAGAAAGTTCTTGTTCCTTGCCTGGGGTCTTGTAACCATGAGGGCTGAGGCCCTAGCTCGGATGGAATCTCAGAGGAGGCCTTGGATCGACTGAGGTCAAGAACTGTCGCCAGTGTTTGTTTGTACTGTATGCTGGGGCCTTGTCATTCCCCTGTAACTTGCACTGTTTTCCTTCTTCTCTAATGCAAAAGCAGAGCTCTTGCTTGTTCCTGTCAACAAAAGGCCAAGCTTCAGAGATTTTAGTCTTTCCATTAAGTTTGGAGCAAAAAACACAGAGACACGCAGGCCTCGATAGAGCGTTTGCAGGACAAGAGCACGTCATGGTTATCTACAAGTTCAGTGCTCCAGTGCTTCGTCGTCGAACTGAGGTAACAACCTGCGCTTTGGGTAGCTTTTGGTTAGGCGCTCGAGTCCGTATTACTCGACTGCCAGGACCTCGGTCCATCTATCTATGAGCAAATCTTGATTAGCTTGAAGCTGCTGCTGTTTTATATTCAGGCTGTTTGTAGTGGGTATAGGCCGATACTTTAAGCGCTCCTGTTCGACGGGATTCTCTGGAACGGTAAATTCGTTGTCGCCGAGGCTCACTTCATCCTCGGAGAGGGACATGTAATTATCGTTATCCGAGTCTTCATTTATGGCTTGTTCATCAGGGCTGGTTTGCCCGTCCTCCCGCCTGGCCTGTTCGAAGCATGGCTGGGCGGGGTCCTCTTTGTTATCTTCGGCATCGTCCGGAATGCTATTGTCTCCTATGCCGGTATTGCTGTTTTTACCATGGCGTGGTTTAGAGCGGCGCCGTTTATGCCAATGCTTCGGCTGCTTCTTTGGAGGTTTGTCCTCACTTGTATCCTTTTTATCCTCGCCATCATCTTCTTTGGGGGTATCCACCATGTAAATATCATATGACGAGGTGGCTGTCCAGCGCCCTGTGGGCGGTGGTTCCTCTTCTTCTCCCGCATCGTCGTCCATACCGTCGATGTCTTTGGAGTCAAAGTCAAGCATGTCGGTCAAGTCGTCGACAGTGGCTATCAAGTGGGTGGTGGGCAGGCAGCGAAGTTCTTCGTTGTCCGTTTCCCGCTCAAGACGGACATAGTTTGGCCACGAATCTGCTGACAAGGAGAGAGATTTTAATGAATTTAACACATCGCCCAAGGGTGAGTGTTGAACGATGTCCGCGGAGGTGAACTCCAAGGTCGGCGCCCAATTAGATTCGACGGGCGCGGACATATGCGGTTCGGAACCTGTATCCGGAGACGAGTCCGAGGGTCCAGCGGCACAGACCTCGCTAGAGGCTGAATCTGTGTTCGGCTCCAGCGCCGTAGAGTACGCGGCTTCCATGGTGGGGTCGGGCCCCCCGTCCCCGGACGACGCGATCTGTTCTAGATCTAGGGCCAGGACAGTCACAGACGCTGTCCCCTGAGCATAATCCGATGACAGATTTAAGTCATGTTCATCGTGGCTACAGGGTGCGGCTGTCATGGGCTCGAATCCGTCGAAGATCAAGTCTCCACGGATGTCGGCGATGTTTTTCAAACTTCCAAACCTGACCCGATGGCTAGGGGCGTAGCTGTCGATCAGCTCCAAACGGACAAGTGAGTTGGCCCGCAGTGCGAAGCCGCCGAATACGAAGATTTGTCTAGGGAGAAAAGTTTCACCCCGGACCGCATCATTGCAGATGATTGAAGGAGCCATCAAGCCTTATGATGACGACACGGTGGAACTCTCAATGAAAGCACCAATGTCGGTGTCAAAACCAGCGGATCTTAGATAGGGGGTCCCAAACTGTGGGTCTAAGGCTAATGGTAACAGGAGGTGGGGGACACGATGTTTACCCAGGTTCGGGCCCTCTCTATGGAGGTAATACCCTACTTCCTGCTTGATTGATCTTGATGAGATCGTAGAGGCTAACCCTAGAAGTTAGCCTATGATTATGATTGTTCTTGTCCTACGGACTAAACCCTCCGGTTTATATAGACACCAGAGGGGGCTAGAGTTACACAGAGTCAGTTACATAGAAGGAAATCTACATATCCGAATCGCCAAGCTTGCCTTCCACGCAAAGGAGAGTCCCACCCGGATACGGGACGAAGTCTTCTATCTTGTATCTTCATAGTCCAACAGTCCGGCTAAAGCATATAGTCTGGCTGTCCGAGGACCCCTTAATCCAGGACTCCCTCAGGGCCCCTTTGGGGGCGCCCTAGGCTACCTCCCCTCTTCCCCCACCTATATATGTGAGGATGGAGATGAACTGTGTTGCGCTCGGCCGTTTTGCAACACGAACAATGTGGGATAACAAGAGAGTGGTGTGGAAGGTGCTATGTGTTGAGTAAATAGGCAAATTTTTGATTAATTTAACGAAGTCAAACGCCGGCTTTACAATGTCAAGCTTGAGGAAGATGGCTCACCTCTTAGCTCTGTACAAGCTCTGAATCAAATTCTGCACATAAAGGAAGTTGGTCCTCCACCTTGGTTTTGCTGATTTGGTTCACAAAGTTGCCAAACTTCAAGGAGTTTTATAAACTACAAATAAATTGACCATTAACTTAAAGGAATGTCTAATGCCTACTACAGAGCAGTTCATGACATCTGATGTAGCAAAGTATGACCCTGCATAGTGTGCTTCCTCATAAGCAGTAATACTGAACATGGTTAATAGTAGTCTGTTAAAAATGGGTTGTGTAGCTTATGAGCTGTGCAAACTCTTTCCTGTATATTCCTTTTTGATACTCCCTGTGTAAACAAATATAAGAGCGTTTAGATCACTATTTTAGTGATCTAAACACTCTTATATTTCTTTACGGGGGGAGTACCGTTTATAGAGAGTTCTGCTTGGACTATCTGCAGGGGTTCATCCTGCAATTTCATTGTGCACGGACACATTATCCACAACAATGTCATCACCACTGGCCGCGTCAGTTGATACCACAAGTGAAGGCACCACCAATCAAAGTTATTCCTGAAGCCAGTCAAAGAATCAAGAGAGGTGCCCCTCCGCGATCAACATAATCCCCCCTTACATCGGGATCTGGCACCTGCCACTCCCTACGCTTTGCGGTAAGTACACCATATCATCCCCTGGGTACGCTGCTAGCTGTTTACTATTATCATGTATACTCCATAGAGAATAGAAAAATAGCATCCTTGCTGATGTATCACCACCGGTTTTATCATTCACAAGCTACTGATGTAGGGAGTTAGCATTAAGAAATAGACACAAACCCCCTTGAGTTGGTGCAGTTGGTCTGTGTCACGGTTTAGACGGCCCTCATCGAGCAAATTCTGAGTTTGGCA
Source organism: Triticum timopheevii (assembly GCA_963921465.1). Taxonomy (NCBI): domain Eukaryota; kingdom Viridiplantae; phylum Streptophyta; class Magnoliopsida; order Poales; family Poaceae; genus Triticum; species Triticum timopheevii. The sequence continues at coordinate 661,947,227 of OY997266.1, forward strand.
AACAGGACAAGAACAAATAAGCAGTGGGCCGTGTACTTGGTAGATGTTGGAAATATGAGCAATTTACCGAGTGATTTTATTAACAGAAATACTAGATAAAGCATGACTAGGGTAGCAGTGATAAAACAAGCCATGCGATTTGACAAAGAGAAGGTAAACAACATCTTCATATATGAACCGTAACTAAACATATGTTGAGAAGACAGTATAGCAAGTTGCATATATGAAATAGAGTCTAACATATCCAGGGAAAATACTAGAACAAGGAACTGTAGCAGAAACTCTAATAGAAAGGGGACGAACATGTACGGGGCAGCAGCAGCAGAAGCGCTGGACTTGGGTCGGTGTCCTCGCCAGCCATGTCGTCGAGGAGGTCGTGGACGTCGGGGAAGTAGTCGTAGGAGTCTGGGGCGTCCGTGATGAAGAAGTCAATAGTCGCGCAGAGCGCTCCCCAAAAACCTTATCACCCTTCTCCCGTACAGGACTCAAAGAGGTGCGGTTTCGGAGGCCTACTGTCCCGACTCGCGGTGCACGCCGCAACCCGGGATGAGGAAGACAGCAGCAGCAGAGAGATTGGAACCGGTGGCGAGAGGAGGAAGAGATTCTGGTGCGTCTCTCTGAGAGGAGAGACCTCCCTTTTATAGGCACAAGAGAAGGAGGCGAGAGGCTGTGCCGGGAGCTGAAGAGAACGAGGGAGACGAAACGAATAGGCAGCAGGCGAAGAGGTGCGCCGTAGTGCGTGGCAAAAATTTAGACATCGTCTCGGCTCATTCCCTTAACCCGCGGCGCGTCGTGACGAGGCATGGCGTGGCGAGGCGGGCGGCGGAGGAGGAGCGCGCGTGGATGTCCCTCTTGTTCTCATGCTCATACAAGTGGAGAAAGAGCCTCCCATATAAAGAGGTCCAACTCCCTCTAAACTAGCAATGTGGGACTAAACATTAGTTCCACCTCTTGCCTTGCACAAATGGGTTGCGTGGGCCTCTAGGATTTATTAGGAATTTCTGAAATTGGTATTGGGCTAGGCCCAAAATAGTCAAAATTCCAGCAATCCCCCACCAGATCCCAGAGGCACACAAAATTTGCCTTTGGTTCCAAAACACTATTCTATATACCGGTACTGCAGTGGAGACTGTTAAGTTGAACTTCCACCTAGAACACTATGCTACACTAGTAAGCAAGTTGAACAGTGGACTGGGCCTTGAACTGCAAGTTTTCTGCGAATCTAGCTTCACATAAAGCCTTGACCGATACGTGGCTACCGTGGGTCTTCCCCGCGGGTGGTGCTTATGCGTCATATTCCATGACCTTTCATGAGTTTACTAGAGGGAACCCTACTCTCATAGATTGCGAAGTTTAACAATCAGACTCATCTGGGTGCGTTCTTCAAAAGATGTTCTGCAGGACAACATCTCTGCTTCAAAGAGCCACTTAGAACACATTAAGATATACATCAACCTGCCATGCAGATTTAGGAGAGTATTGCATCTTCATGGAGTGGTATTTTAACAGTAAGGATACTCTCCTCCCAGTTGACCAACAGCTTGTCTTCCACATCTAATTCACGGGATCTCCGATCACAAAGAATAGGTTACCACTGTGAACAACTCATATTGTGGGTCTCATACCCATCTCCCTCGATGCATTATCTATCACATTACGTGATAGACCCTTAGTAAAAGGATCTGCCAAATTTTTAGAAGTTTGGATACAATCCAATGCAATAACTCCGGAGTTTTTCATTTTCCTGACAGACTTTAACCTTCTCTGAACGTGTCTTGATGACTTCATGTTATCCTTTGAGCTGCTCACTTTGGTGATCACAGTTTGATTGTCACAGTTCATAAGGATACCCGGTACAGGTTTCTCAACCACCGGCAAGTCATTCAAGAGCCGGCGAAGCCAATCTGCTTCGACCGTAGCTGTATCTAGTGTTGTGAGTTCTGCTTCCATTGTTGACCTCGATAAGATGGTCTGCTTGCAAGACTTCCAAGAAACAGCGCCATCTCCATGAGTGAACACATATCCGCTCGTGGCCTTCATCTCATCAGCATCTGAGATCCAGTTTGAGTCACTATACCCTTCAAGCACCTTTGGGTGCCCAGTGTAGTGAATTTCATAATTCGCAGTGCCTTTCAAATAACGCAAAACTCTCTCTAGAGCTTTCCAATGCACATCTCCTGGTTTTGAGACAAACCGGCTCAGTTTGCTAACAGCAAAAGAGATGTCAGGTCTTGTAGCATTGGCTAAGTACATAAGCGAGCCAATAATCTGAGAATATTTCAATTGGTCTCTAGCAATTCTTCGATTCTTTCGAAGCAGCACGCTAGCATCATATGGTGTTGGAGAGGGCTTGCAGTCACTATAGCCAAAGCGACTCAAGATCTTTTCCACATAGTGAGATTGAAGCAGTGTAATCCCACCATCATCGTCTCTCAACACCTTGATGTTCAGAATGACATCAGCCACTCCTAAATCCTTCATCTCAAAACAGCGAGATAGGAAATCCTTGACCTCCTTAATAACATTCAGATTTGTTCCGAAAATCAGTATGTCATAAACATACAAGCAAAGCATAACTCCCTCGCCCCCACCATGGCGATAGTACACACATTTCTCAGCTTTGTTCACAACAAAGCCTGCAGCTGTTAAAGTTCTTTCGAACTTGTCATGCCACTGTTTGGGTGCTTGCTTGAGTCCATACAAAGACTTCAGCAACTTACACACTTTCCCTTCCTGACCATCTATTACAAACCCATCTGGTTGTTCCATATAAATTTCCTCATCCAACTCTCCATTTAGGAAAGCAGTCTTAACATCCATTTGATGAATGAGAAGACCATGTGAGGCAGCTAGTGAAAGTAGAACTCGAATAGTAGTCAGTGGAGCCACAGGTGAGTAAGTATCAAAGAAGTCTTCACCTTCCTTTTGGGTATAACCCTTAGCCACGAGCCGAGCCTTGTACTTTTCGATAGTACCATCAGGCCTAAGCTTCTTCTTGAATACTCATTTGCATCCTATAGGTTTGCACCCATAAGGACGATCAGTTATCTCCCAAGTTTCATTCGCCAAGATGGAATCCATCTCGCTACGAACTGCTTCCTTCCAGTAGTCAGCATCTTCAGATGCATAGGCCTCTGAAATAGAACTGGGAGTGTCATCTATGAGATACACAAGAAAATCATCACCAAAGGACTTTGCAGTCCTCTGTCTCTTGCTCCTAATAGGAACTTCATTGTTCTCCTCCACAGGACTTTCAAAGTGTTCCATCGAAATGGCAGGTTCAGTAATTGTAACTGGTTCCTGATTCGATGAACTAGGCATCTCCTGATTAGATGAGGTAGCCATATCCTTCATGGGAAAGATATCTTCAAAGAAAGTCGCATCATTCGACTCCATGATCGTACCGACATGCATGTCAGATACCTCAGATTTTACAACCAAGAATCTATAGCCAATGCTATGAAAAGCATAGCCCAGGAAAACACAATCCACAGTTTTTGGTCCCAGCTTCCGCTTCTTTGGGATTGGAACATTGACTTTCGCCAAACAACCCCATGTTCGCAGATAAGAGAGTTTTAACCTTTTCTTCTCCCATTCCTCGAATGGAGTTATCTCTTTGTTCTTTGTGGGAACTCGGTTTAGGACATGACATGCAGTCAATATCGCCTCCCCCCACCATGCCTTGGAGAGACCCGAAGTGTCTAACATGGCGTTAACCAAATTAGTTAGAGTACGGTTCTTTCTTTCGGCCACCCCATTTGACTGAGGTGAGTAGGGAGGCGTCCTCTCATGGATTATACCATGTTCCGCACAAAAAGCATCAAATTAATTGGAAAAATACTCTCCACCACGGTCGGACCTAAGCCTCTTGATTTTTCGATCAAGTTGGTTTTCCACTTCAGCTTTGTAGATCTTGAAAAAGTTCAAAGCCTCATCCTTAGATTTCAGAAGATACACACGACAGTATCTAGTGGAGTCATCAATTAACGTCATGAAATATTTCTTTCCACCTTTTGTCAAAACACCATTCATTTCACATAGATCTGAATGTATTAGTTCTAATGGTGCAAGATTTCTCGTCTCCACAGTCACGTGAGACTTACGAGGTTGCTTAGCTTGCACACACACTTGACACTTAGATCCCTTGACAGTGGTGAAACTAGGGATTAAGTTCAACTTCGCTAGTCGCGACATGCAACCAAAGTTAACATGACAAAGACGTGAATGCCACACATTTGATTCACTATTGTTGCAAATATGATTAACAACTTTATTGCAAACGTCTGATAAGGATAAACGAAACAGGCCTCCTGACTCATAGCCTTTACCAACAAAGGTTCCATACTTGGAGATTACAAATTTATTCGACTCAAAGACAAGCTTGTAGCCATCTCTACACATAAGAGATCCGCTAACAAGATTTTTATTGACGGAGGGGACATAATGCACGTTCTTCAGTCGCACGATCTTCCCTGAAGTAAACTTCAGATCGACCGTGCCAACACCACGAACAGAAGCACTTGAACCGTTGCCCATCAGCACGGTTGAAGTCCCTGTGGTCTGATAAGACGAAAACATGGAAATATCACCGCATACATGCACATTAGCACCCGTGTCAATCAACCAATCAGGAGAATGACATACTGAAAGAATAGTGGGGAATATACCATACCCAGCATCCTTCATGTCAGTGTCTCCAATGACAACATTAGCGGTCTTGCCGCCTTTCCCAGGATGACGCTTGTCATAGCGATTAGGGCAACTAGGAGCCCAATGATCAGGATCTCCACACACATGACAAGCACCTTTCTTCTTGTCATTCTTCTTCTTGAAGTTCGTGTGTTGTACAGCCTTGTTCTTCCCATCAAACTTTGCTTTACCATCAAGCTTGCCCTTGTTCTTGAACTTGTGGGACTGGAAGTTTTTCTTCTGTACCAGATTGCCACTAGATCCTCCCTCAATACCTCGAGCACGTGTGTCCTTTGCTCTCGCCTTTTCTTCCACATCAAGAGTACCAATGAGATCCGGAACGGAAAACTCCTGTCTCTTATGCTTCAGTAAGGTAGCAAAGTTCCTCCATGAAGGAGGAAGCTTAGTGATGATACCCCCGGCAACAAACTTGTCCGGTAGCATGCAATTGAAGTGCTCAAGTTCTCTAGAAAATGATTGTATCTCATGAGCCTGCTCAACCACGGAGCGCTCTTCAGTCATCTTGTAATCATAGAATTGCTCCATGATGTACAGCTCAGTGCCAGCATCCGAGACCCCAAACTTGGCCTCGAGTGCGTCGGCGCGGCGCGGCGCGGCGGGCGGCGGAGGAGGAGCGCACGTGGATGTCCCTCTTGTTCTCATGCTCATACAAGTGGAGAAAGAGCCTCCCTTATAAAGAGGTCCAACTCCCTCTAAACTAGCAATGTGGGACTAAACATTAGTTCCACCTCTTGCCTTGCACAAATGGGCTGCGTGGGCCTCTAGGATTTATTAGGAATTTCTGAAATTGCTATTGGGCTAGGTCCAAAGTAGTCAAAATTCCAGCAATAGACACTGAGAGTTCCATCTCGAACTCATCCATCCGTAGCTTGTGTTCCCTCAACCTGACCCTAATGGTTCATATTAATCTGTGCAGTGAAGTGAAGCATCTAATAAATCTTGGACGGGCATTGCAGCTGAAGGTAAGCTTGGATTTGGTCCCTGCTATGCCAATTGTGGGTGATCTATAATATGTTGTAATTTTATAAATTGTAAGTGGTTTCTCTGTATTGCACAATAATGTTTCTGGTAATCTTGGTAATGTAAGCACGGTAGATTTGGCCATAAACGGGTCTATTTCTGATGCCAAGGTAATATTACAAGTAGGTCCATGGGATCCCATAGATAATAGTACCAAAAAGCAAAATACGATACAAAAACGAGGACCTGGATCCTGAGCAGCTGGTCAAGATCATTACTGAATCAAGTGCAGAGGCCAATGCAAGGGGTCATTAGTTTAATGCTCCATCACATGGCTAATCAAGTATACACTATTTAACATGATGACTCCCAGCTCCATTAGTTCCTCTACTCGCCTTCTCCATAGAACATTAGTGAGCGGGCTGCTGGATCTCTTCATCTTGCGACTACGTCTCTCTGCTATTGTGTGAGGTGAGTACCTGCTATTTCACCATATGTATGCCCATTTTTCTTGTTATAGCTACCTTGTTTCTTCAATTGCGAGTTTGATTTTACGAAATTTTCTTGCGTCTCATGTGAGACAGAGTGGTCTAGTCTAACGTAGATATTTAGATTAAAAATCACAATGGAAACAACAACCAAATGAAATGCACAGGTAGCGGAAATGGAATGATAATACTTAACTTTGTTTGCTTTAGTCTTATAGAGAACATGGTTAGAACTTAGAAGAGAATTATTTTGGACAGCAATTCCGCTTCACACCTTGAACGTTGCCGGCAATGGACCCAAACCCACGACAAATGGATGACAAACATCACAACTGCATGCATCAAACGCAAGAACACATAAATCACATTAAAAAAATCACAAAAACCGCAACGCAACCATGCGAAATGCTCGCCCAACTCCAGGAAAGAAGACACCAGATCCACCTTCACGCTGCCCATACTCACATCTATCACATTACCCACCGGCTCCTTGCCCACCGATCCATATCCGTTGGCTATATAAGTAGTCATTTCCCCCACTTCATTAACCTAATACTGCTGCAGCCGCACTGCCGGAGCCAAACTCTGCAGTACTAGGTGAAAGTTCGTTACCGAGTTAAAAAACACTTGCTGTCGAAAGTTCATTACCGGGCTAAACTCTGCAGTACTAGGTGAAAGTTGATCATCTAGTTTTTCCATCAAATTAATTGTAATATTGCTAGTTGAAACTTGAATCCTGTATTCTGTTTTCCTCTCTGACCATGCGGAAGGCGACTCTTTCATATTCCATATTTTACATAATAAAGTGCTATAGTAGTATATCTATTTTGCAATGGCCATGTAGGCGCCTACTAATTTAAATAGACTCATTCGACCGAGGTCAAGTAGAGTATATATAACAGCAAACCCAAAATAGCATCTTAAAAAAGGAAAAGGAAACCCAAAATAGTTGGTTTGAACATGTTACTGCATGTTACCATTCAGCTAATCAACAATTCATTATCTGCACCTGGTTTCTTTATTAGAAGGGTTTCTGTTCATTAATTGATTGGATCTAGCTAAACCCAACTAGCTAGTTGCAAAATTGATCTTTGAGGGATACGTTTTTATAATGAATTCATCATACATACACTAGGACTTTAACTATGGGGGCCAGGACAAAATTAATTAAGGGCCAAAGCCCATGTTCCCATCCTAGCTCATTGAAAATGAAGGACAGTCTGATCCAACACGCATCATGGTTTTCATTATTGATCTTAATAGCGTGCGCTGGCACTCAAAGGTTCCATCTTAATGAATCAACTGTTACTTGCCCAAAAATGAGTGCTACTCCCTCCGTCTAGGTGAGTAAGTCATCTTAGGTTGTGCACCGTGATCAAGAAGGAGGGAAAAATGAGAGACTTTTATGTTTATTTGCTAATTAATAGCATTGCATGCAATGAGCTAACCAATGCATGTCGTGTTTGGTAGTCTCAAGTCATTAAAAGTATGCACACCCATTATATCTTATTGGTTGATATGTCAAGAAACAAGAAACGAGGTAGAAGTTAATGCACCGCGCCTAAGTGTTTTGGGATTATTTGGTTTTCGTAAGAGACGTACACACCTAGACGGAAGGAGTACAACGGTAATGTGTATCAGTAGTTTACTAAATGGGTACACAAAACTAGGACATTATGTTTGTACACCTTTTAAAGTACTCCGTCCGTCCGAAAATACTTGTCAGAGTAATTCCGGACGGCGGGAGTACTAGACCATGACCGCGTTTCATGGAGTCTGGAAGTCTGGATCAGGTCAAGTTTACTACTTCCTCCGTCTAGGTGAGTAAGTCATTTTACGTTGTGCACCGTGACCAAGGAGGTGGGGAAAACGAGAGAACTTAATGTTCATTTGCTAATTAATAGCACTGCATGCAATGAACTAACCACTGCATGTCGTGTTTGATAGTCTCAAATAATAAAAGCATGCACACCCCACATCTCTTATTGGTTGATATGTCAAGAAGCAAGAAACGAGATAGAATTTAATGCACCGCGCCTAAGTGTTTTGGGATTATTTGGTTTTCGTAAGATAACTTACACACCTAGACGGAGGGAGTATTGACTGAAGATGCCATCAACGTGCTAATCAACTACTCCCTCTGTAAACAATAAACAAATACATACTAAGATAGTGATCTAAAATGTCTTATATTTTAGTTTACAGAGGGAGAAGTAGGTAGATCATCTTATAATTACTAAATGATTGAGTACCTAATCTTTTGGCATTAGTTCAGTGGGCGCCCAAATTTTGTCTCAACTCTGCATGGACAAGTGGACAGGCTGGGGCCTGTACTAATTTTTGTGGATCGATGTACTCCTACTGACAGCTCCTCGATCCCTGTCGGGTGTTCTTTACTAGTACGGAGCAGGTCAGTTTTTTGGTAGATGAAAAGGCCCAAAGCCCCTTCTCTTTGAAATTCAAACACCGTCTGACCAGGCCATGTTTTTTTTATTGGATCAGCTGTGGATCTCGATAGCTGTCAAAGGCGTGCCGTGGCATTAAAGGTGCCATCAAATGGCTAATATCAAATGATCTATATGCACAAATGTCTAGACAAATTAAGCTAGTAATACCAAAGGGTTGCCTAGACTTTATAAATGCAGCTAGCTTTCGCCCCAGTAAATACTCCCTCCTTTCCGATTTATAGAGCTCAATTCAAAAATCTCACCAACCAAGGTAGATGGTGAGTGGTGGAATACTTTTTGTAATTTGCAAAAACACGCAATTAATGCTCTTGTTTTCCTCAAAAATTTATGTTTACTAATGTATTAATTGCAATGCATGCATGCATAAAGTACATGCATTGGTCAATTTTCTTTTAATACTTGCATGCAATTATTTAATGCACCTTGGAATCTGAACTTGTGATGAGGAACAATCAAATTGAGCCTTATAAAATGAAAAAACTAAAATTTTGAGATAAGCCCTATAAACCGAAAAGGAGGGAGTAATGTGTTTAGGCAAGATTTGAGTGCTAGATAGAAATGTATCTGGAAATGGCGGCGTAACTAATTAATAGCATCAGTTGATATTCTTTGTCTCTAGTTAGCAGTCGACCCAATTATCCCTTAATTCTGATTGTGGAGACACTAGCATTACAAAATGGGCTATATTTTTTATCACGAGGCAACATCTTAATCGTGTAGCTCATCCTTCCCACGCCGATCTAAGACAACTTTTTTTTTTGAAAAGAAGGAAGACCCCCGGCCTCTGCATCTGAGTGATGCATGCAGCCACTTTATTAATTATTCACAGAAGATCTTACAAAGAAATACAACAGTTAGTCAGAAGCCACCGTCTAGGCAACATCAGTCATTACTCCTATCCAGTTGATGAAGGGATGCTTATAGTCCGGGCCAAATACCACAGACCTCGCAGGCAAGCCTAACATCTAAGACTTGAGGCCCCAACCTAGCCACTTGTCGGGTCTGGGGCACACACTGGTCCGGCGTGCTCTCAGAGGCCGCCGCCGCCAACTGCCGCTACTCCATCTTCAGAGCTGTACTGACGCATCAACCTTGCACGGTCTAGCTGTCGTCGACGCCACCACGGCGCCCAACGACACCACCTCCTTGCAAGCAAACAGCTGAGCATGTCGCGGTCGCCACTGATACACATCAATACCATGCCGCCAAGTGCCACCAGCCGACACAACTTGAAGTCTTTGGAAGATCTAACGAGCGTAGCACCTGCCGACCAGACATGACAAAGCGTAGCACCTGTCGGTCAGGCATGACTTGACATCTCCACCGAAGCTCCGTGCAAGACAAAGCCGCTCCACCTCCTGCCTCTATCTTCCAGCGGTGCTCCACAAACGATGCTCCCAAGATATAAACGACACCGCAGTGCCGCCATCGTCCGATCTAGAACACCAGATCCAAGGGTTTCCCGCGGAGTAGCACGAGTGGGTCGATAGTAGTTACACGATGATGCCTGCATCAAGGTATCGACGTAGAATGCCGCCATTGCCTGCCGTCGGCTCGGTTTTCACCGGCAACCCTGTGTCCCCAACTCGCAGCCGGGACTAGATAATGGATCTCGAGATCCGATCACCAAGCCTCTTCCGACCACCTCGGACGAAGAAGATGACCACCACCATTGGCCAGCGAACCTACGCAAGAGGAAGTAGGGCGCTGCCAGCGTGCGTCCTGGCCAGCACCACCGGTGCTAGGCCCATCCGGGACCATGCCCCATGGCCGGGAACAGCGGCAAGCGCTGCCACGACGGAGACGCAGACCTGAAGCCCAGATCCAGCCCACCCACAAGCCGCCAAGTGGCCACCACCAAGCGCCGTTCAGGGGCAGCCCCGCCGCCGTGAGGGACGCCCCCCCCCCCCCCCCCCCCCCCACGGGCAACAAGCGCCGGCCACCGGTGGACCACCGCCGTGCACCACCGGCCGCCGCGAGATCTGCGCGGAGCAATGGCGAAACGACTAATAGTCATTTCTGAATAAACACGAGGAGGACTGCTATATCTCGTTTGTTTTATGAAGTCAGGTCAAGTTTATAGTGATTATAAGTTCCCCATTACATGCCTAATGAAATGATACATGCACAAATTAACTCAAACTGAATTGGTGCGTTGACTTCCCACTCTTTAAGTTGTTGCCATCCTCTCGCATGGAACACTAGTGTGCCTGCTAGCTGTTCTCTTCATTGTGCGACTACGTTCGTTCTCTCTGCGGTTGTCTCAGAGAGGTGTGTACTTCTTTGCCGACGAGATTAATCATGCCTAAGGATGTTTTTTTATTCGTTTTGATTGTAATTGGCTCGTTTCTTCCGTTGTTGGCTAGTTTGTTGTTTAGGGAAATCTTCTTCCATTGTTAGTTTGATTTTTATGGAATTTTCTTGCGCCCCCCTTGACTTGAGCCCCACAAAGGCCATTGACAGTTCGCCACGACCTCGCATCGAAACGCCGCCGCCTCCACCCTCCTCTCCCTACCCATTAGCGGAGGCCGCCTGCTACTCATGCCATCATGGGCGTCGCCTTCTCCTCTTCCCCATCGCCAATGCGAGCTATTCTTCCTCCTTACCGCGGTGCAGTCATGATGCTAAGCCCGGATCAGTGGGCATCCCAATTTTGTCTCAAATTTGCACAGAGTGGTCGGGCTGTGGATTGCTGTACTCCTACTAGCACCTAGCTTCTCCATGTCAGGTGTTATTTACATACGCGTGCATTTACGGTCAATAAAGCTAGTAGTTTATTGGTTGTTTTTCACTATATATCCCCATTGAAAGAGAAGTAAGCAGAAGCTAATCTAGCTAGCTAGCATTTCTCTTCTCCATTGGAGTACCCCATTCACTTTCCTTTGTAGCCAAGTGCGTTACTTACTATTTCATCGAGTTAATTTATTCTTAAATTTGCTATAACTACCCTGTTTTCTGTAGCTACCATTTTGAATAATTTTGTGGAACCTTATTGCAACTAAAATTAGTGTTGGCATGGTTTGTAGATTTCCTCTTCAAAACTAGCGGCTAATCATTTACCCGTCATTGTATTTGTTCCCATTTTTCTCCTGCTGCAGTTAAATCAGAATATAGATGGCAGATAATACATCAACAACTAGTTCATTGAAAGGACAACATGAAGAGCTATGGATGGACCAACTTCTTCTGGAAGCAGCCACGTCCGGTGATTCCGCATCAATGAAGGACATGGCATCACAGGATCCAAGCATGCTTCTTAGAACAACTCCAGCTGGGAACACCTGTCTTCACATATCGTCCATCCATGGCCATGAGGCATTTTGCCTGGATGTGGTGGCCCTGGAGGTGTCTCTTCTCACTACAGTAAACCTGGATCGAGAGATGCCACTTCTTGCTGCGGTGAAAAGTGGTTCTGTCATCCTGGCTTCCGTTCTACTCCGTTGGTACCGTGAACATCGATTGAGCAAGGCAATCTTGGAAAAAGACATTGATGGCTGCAATGCACTGCACCATGCCATTCGCAGTGGCCACAGGAAGCTTGCGCTGGAGCTGATAGATGCAGAGCCGGTTCTGTCGACACATGTGAATAGAATGAACGAGTCACCTATGTATATTGCAGCGATGAGGGATTTTACTGATATTTCAGAGAATTTACTTGAAATTCCTGTTTCTGCTCATATGGGACCATGGGGCCAGAATACTCTGCAGGCTGCCGTGAAAAATGGAAACGCAGGTGAGAACCAGTGTGTGCATGTATATATTTCCCGAGTTTGGGACTGTAGCAATTGTCCATTGATGCCCTCCAACCGCTGTGTGGGTGCATGGGGCTGTGTAGCATGGTTGCCTGCTCACTTGCTCAGCTCAATAGTACAACTAGATGATGAATTATTGTTTACTCCTGGTATTTTGTTACTCTATTAGTTTACAACCGGGAATAAGAATTTGAATGTACAATATTATCTAGAGCACGGTACATTGATGTTATAGAACCATTCTAGTATATCATTACTAGTCCTCACAAGGACTATTGTCATCCCATTGCTAATTAACCGTTGTTCATGTACTGATTTGTTTTCAGGTTTGGCTAAGAGAATTGTGGAAACACGTCCTGGGCTGGCCAAAGAAGCCGATAACAATGGGTGTACTCCGCTAAGTTCAGCTGTATATCGTGGCCTGGTTGACGTGTTACGAGTATTGCTGGAACATGATTGCTCTTTAGGGTATGATGTGCCAAGTAATGGTAATCCTTTCCTTAGTTATGCTGCATATGAAGGTCACCTCGATGTTGCTCAAGAGCTTCTTAAATACTGTCCTGATACTCCTTACCGTTCAACACAAGATGCCTGTTGGACATCCCTCCATGTAGCTGTATACGAGGATCAAGTGGAGTTCACAGAATTCATCTTGAGGACCCCACAACTTCGAAAACTCATTAACATGCGAGACTCCAACGGGAAAACTGCTCTACATCTGGCGGTAGAGAAGTGCAATCCTAAAATGGTTGTTGCTTTGCTGTCTCACGATGACATAGACACAACTGTGCTTGATAATGAAGGTGTTACAGCAGCTTGGGTATTAGCTCAAGTCATTGATCATGCGAAGACTTTAAACTGGGTATGTATATTAACAATACACACACACACACGCACACGGTTACAAAAAAGAAAGAAAAAAAACTCTTTATTGTATTGTTCTGAAAGGAACTCACCATAGAACCATCAATGCTGCAACATACAAAAAATTTTGTAGTCCACTGTTTGGCTCTGTTCTAAGACTAATAGTGACATAGAAAACTTTATATTACAAATTTAAATTTTGTTTATAAATTTATACAGTCCATCCGTTTCATAATGTAGTGCATATAGAATTTTTTTTAAGTCAAACATTGAAAACTTTGACCATTGTTTTAGAGATAATTATTTTTATCTACAATACCAAAATTATAACGTATAAAAGTTCATTTTATAATGAATCTAATGATATAACTTTGGCATCCTAGATGTAAAAGTTTTTCTCAGTAAATTTGGTCAAAGTTTGCGATACTTGACTTTTCAAAAAATCTATATGCTACAATATGGAGCAGAGGGAGTAACATATTTGTACTTCAGTATTACCAACTTCGTCGACTACTTTGCTTATCAATTTAAATATATGCTCAAATATATTTTTTGTTCACTTTTTCTCAATACAATAGATCCACGTAATAGAATTGCAAATCTCTGTTATTACACTATGATCTCCATGAATGCCTTCTTTGAATATATGCAGAATGAAGTGAGCATGCTTATGGCGAGAGCTGATCCGCAAGATGCCAAAACTCTTTATAATCTTCACACGCATACCAAACACAAAGCGACCTTAGAATCAAGGAAGGAGGCGAAGTCACTAACTCAAACATACACAAGCAACACTTCGCTAGTGGCGATCCTCATCACGACGGTCACCTTTGCCGCTGCCTTCACCCTGCCTGGAGGATACAGCAATGACGCCGGAAGCGAGGGACTTCCCATCATGTCTAGGAAGTTATCATTTCAGGTATTCTTGATTTCTGACGTCTTAGCAATGTGCTGCTCCTTTGCTGTCGCCTTCATATGCATCATAGCAAGGTGGGGGGATTATGAGTTCTTGATTTATTACATATCCGCCACTAAGAAGCTTATGTGGTTTGCATATGTGGCAACAACTACGGCTTTTTCAACTGGTTTATACACTGTGTTGGCTCCACATCTTCACTGGTTGGCTATTGCAATTTGCGTCATGGTAGCTTTGTTGCCCATTTTCACTAAGCTGCTGGGCGAATGGCCAGTGTTGAAGCTCAGATTTCGGCTTGGTAAAACATTCAACTCTGATCTCCTTGACATGGTGTGAATTCAACCATCTGTCTTATGGTCATGATTTCTGATAGTACTTCAAGATTTATATGTAATAAACATTATTGGGCCAGCTACTTGCTCTTTTATTTGTTAACTCATTGGGACAAAATGTTGTACTACGTACCATTCTTGCATCTTTTTCAAACTTGCGGCAAATTCTGTTATTCTTGTATGTTGTTGATTCCATCTCTGACTCTCTGTAGAGATGGTTCAAGCCATCTGTAATGGCAATGGCAATGTCTATTTTTTTTGCTTTATTATTCCATAAGTATCGTGCATTGCAGCATCACATCTATCCATCGATAGCTGCAACAAAATGGTATTTCTCACCATCATCCCTTTGGAAACGGCAAGGTTGATGCATTGGGAAACAAAGGACTACATGCAGCACTAAACAGAAAACAGGAGGCAAACTCGCAAACAGAGGCAGGTACGCTCTCTCCATGACCAAACAACGGCGCAACAAACAGCAGAAAGTTCTTGTTCCTTGCCTGGGGCCTTGTAACCATGAGGGCTGCGGCCCTAGCTCGGATGGAATCTCAGAGGAGGCCTTGAATCGACTGAGGTCAAGAACTGTCGCCAGTGTTTGTTTGTACTGTATGCTGGGGCCTTGTCATTCCCCTGTAACTTGCACTGTTTTCCTTCTTCTCTAATGCAAAAGCAGAGCTCTTGCTTGTTCCTGTCAACAAAAGGCCAAGCTTCAGAGATTTTAGTCTTTCCATTAATTTTGGAGCAAAAAACACAGAGACACGCAGGCCTCGATAGAGCGTTTGCAGGACGAGAGCACGTCATGGTTATCTACAAGTTCAGTACTAAAGTGCCGTCACATAACATGGCCAAATTAAAACCGAAGGGGTGAAGCAAATTTTCCTACAGTAGTAAAGCTGCATTTATATATAATATAAGCACTCATGTACTACTGCTTTCTACAGGAACAAGGTTTACCTGAATCAAACCATATCGTCATCCCTGAACAAGTTTATATATGCCCTGCAGGTTTCTCCCCTGCCCCAGCAGCTTATGCACGTTGTAAAATGTTAGCAAATAATCCCGTTGAGCTGTTTGTTATCCTCTAGTTGTTTCTTAGCTAAAATAAAGGGCCATGCAGCGTGGAATCTGTTCCTGACTTGGCGTAGTTTCAGACTTTCAGTTAGTTTGTGTAGCTGAGCCATCACAGGTGGATCGTGGGATGGCACGACTGTAAACGTGTGACGGCCACACCCTAGCGATCGGGAGTTCGTGGGATGGCACGTCCGATCAACCCGCTCTTGGACCGGGTATCTTGTAGTTTCTGTTCTGAAGCACTTGACTGAATAAGAAGAAAAAGGGAAAAGGCTGCAGAGGCCGAATGCAGCGCAAACACTCGAGTTCTTCGTGAGAGAAAGAGTTCAGAGAACTGTTCCTGCAACTACAATTCGCATTAGAGCCTTGTGGTGATCATGTCGGGACATGGTGGATCACGCACGCCGCAGCGCTCCGGCTTGCGCCGGAGGAACACTCCATCGCCGGCTCGTCGGGGACGAAGCCCGACACGGCACGGTGGGAGAGAGCTGGTCATCCACGAGCGGGTGGTCAGAGATGGTGGCGCGGGCGCGATCCCGATGCTGACTCGGACGAACTACGTCGAGTGGTCAATCCTCATGAAGGTACATCTTCAGGCTGCACGGCTGTGGGAAGCCGTCGAGATGGGCGACGCCGATCACCCTGATGATCGTGCTGCACTGGGCGTCATCCTCCGTGGCGTCCCGCCGGAGATGCTGCGGACGCTGGCGGCGAAGGACTCTGCCAAGGAGGCGTGGGACACCGTCAAGACGCTTCGCATGGGCGTCGAGCGCGTGCGCGAGTCACGGGCTCAGGTGCTGCGCCGTGATTTCGAAAATCTCTCCTTCAAGGAGGGAGAGACAGTGGAGGACTTCGCGCTTCGCCTCACCGGCCTGATCAGCGATCTTCAGGAACTTGGCGACGACGTGACGAGATCAAGGCGGTGAGGAAGTTTCTGCGGGTGGTGCCGCCTCGCTACGCCCAGGTAGCCATCTCCATTGAGACTCTTGTTGATCTCAAAACACTGACAATTGAGGAGGTGACCGGCTGTTTTCTTGCCATCGAGGAGCGCCTCGACCCTGACACCGGCGGCTCCGGCGGCAAGCTGCTCCTCACAGAGGAGGAGTGGCACGAGCGGGAAAACCGACGACAATCAGGCGGAGGCTCGTCCGGCGGTGGATCCAAAGGCGTCAAGGGGAAACCCAAGCCGAAGCCTCCCACCGGCGCCGGCGGAGGACAACCTCACGGCGGTGCTCCTAAACGCAAGGGGAACTGCCGCAAGTGCGGCAAGTGGGGCCACTGGGCACGCGAGTGCTACGGCAAGCCCAAGCAGGAGCGCCGCGAGGAGGCAAACGTGGCGCAAGTCGAAGAGGTCGAGGAGCCGGGGCTGCTCATGGCGGTGCTCGATACGCCGGAGGAGATCACAATCGCAGCTCCGCAAGTCGTCTTCCTCAACGATGAAAAAGTGGTGCCCAAGGACGTCGGCGACGGCTCTTGGTACGCGGACACAGGGGCCAGCAGCCATATGACTGGCCGCAAGGAGTTATTTGCCACGTTGGACGAGACGGTGCGCGGCACTGTCCGCTTCGGAGATGGATCAGTCGTCGAGATATGCGGCAAAGGAATTGTATTGTTTGAGTGCCTCACCGGCGATCAGCGTGTACTCTCGGAGGTATATTACATTCCCCGTCTTCGGAGTAACATTGTTTCGCTCGGACAGCTAGATGAGAAGGGCTGCGAGATCGTCATCAACCGCAGTGTCCTCGCGATCTTCGACCAAGAGGGACGGCTGCTGGCGCGTGTCAAGCGCTCAGCAAACCGTCTGTACAAGCTGAACCTACAGCGTGCTGAGCCGGTGTGCCTGCTGTCCAAAGGAGGCGACCTGGCCTGGCTGTGGCATGCACGTTTTGGGCACCTCCACTTCCGCGCATTGTGTGCCATGGCAAGGAAGAAGATGGTGCGTGGGATTCCTGATGTGGATCACGTTGGGGAGTATACTGATGGCTGCATGCTCGGGAAACAACACCGACTACCCTTCCCGCAGGCTGCAACATATCGTGCAAAGGCGTCCCTGGAGCTCGTACACTCGGATTTGTGCGGTCCGATCTCTCCGCCAACACCGGGAGGTAGAAATTATTTCTTGTTAATCGTGGATGATTACTCTCGGTACATGTGGGTTGAGGTACTCAGGACAACGAGCGAGGCTTTTGCTTTCTTCAAAAAAGTGAAAGCGGCAGCCGAGACCAGGAGCGGCTGCAAGCTGCTCGCATTCCGCTCGGATCGCGGCGGGGAGTTCAACTCCACGGCGTTCGTCGAGTACTGCAACGAGCTTGGCATCAAGCACTTCACGACCGCCCCGTACATGCCACAACAAAACGGGGTTGTCGAGCGCCGTAATCAAACGGTGGTGGAGATGACGAGGTGCATGCTGAAGAGCATGGGCGTGCCCGCGGTCTTCTGGGGAGAGGCCATCAAGGCGGCCGTCTATGTCCTCAACCGGTCGCCGACGCGGAGCCTCGATGGGGTGACTCCGTACGAGCTATGGCATGGCAAGAAGCCGAGTGTGGCTCACCTGCGCACCTTCGGGTGTCACGCGCACGTGAAGAAGCTCGGACCCGGGATCAACAAGCTGGCCGACAGGTCGACGCCCGGCGTCATGATGGGATATGAGGAAGGTGCCAAGGCCTATCGTATCTATGATCCTGTCGCCGAGAAACTGCTGGTGTCACGTGATGTTGTGTTTCAGGAGACACGCCCATGGAACTGGAAACCTGAAGCAGCAAAGGAAAGCACACCTTCAGGTGTGTTCACGGTGGTATATGCCGCTGAGCCGGGAGTCACGGTGACTGACAGTGGCTCCGGTTCCCCTCGTCCGGCAGCAGCGGAGACGACACTGTGCACGCCCGAACTGTCGACGACACCAATACAGTTCGTGTCGCCGCCGTCGCGTGATGACACGCTGGACACGGACAGCGGGCACCCGCGATACCGGCGTGTGTCCGACATCTACGACACCACCAAGGAGATCACAGCGCCGATCGACTACAGCGACTTGTTCGACGACGACGACGAGCAGCAGCATGTGGGCCTCTGTTTTCTGGCCGCCGAGGAGCCGGCGAGTGTTGAGGCAGCACTCTCTGATCACGCCTGGCGCAAGGCGATGGAGGAGGAAATGGGCTCGATCGTCGACAATCAAACCTGGGAACTCACATCTCTTCCCGCTGGGCACCACGCCATCGGGTTAAAGTGGGTTTTCAAGGTGAAAAGAGATCCTGCCGGCAACATCCTGAAGCATAAAGTGCGACTGGTGGAAAGGGGTACTCTCAGCAATAGGGGGTGGACTTTGAAGAAGTTTTCGCTCCAGTGTCTCGCATGGAGACTGTGCGGCTGCTCCTCGCTCTCGCCGCGCACGGTGGATGGCAGATACACCACATGGATGTTAAATCCGCTTTTCTGAATGGTGATCTTGTAGAGGAGGTCTATGTACAGCAGCCGCCAGGGTTTTCGATGATCGAGAGAGCTGCAAAGTGTACAAGTTGCAGAAGGCGCTGTACGGGCTGCGACAAGCACCACGGGGCTGGAATGCTAAATTGGATGCATCATTGCAAGCCTTGGGTTTCACAAGAAGCCGGCTGGAACATGCTGTATATAGGCGTGGTGACCACAAGAACTTCCTGTTGGTGGGAGTATATGTGGATGATCTGGTGATTACTGGGACTGGTCAGGATGATATTGACAAGTTCAAGCAGGAGATGCAACGGCTGTTCAAAACGAGTGATCTCGGCCTACTGTCCTACTACTTGGGTATTGAAGTTGAGCAGAGAAGTGGTGAGATCAAGATCTGTCAAAGCAGCTATGCTCAGAAGATTTTGGAGGTTGCAGGCATGGAGCAATGCAAACCATGTGCAACTCCAATGAAATACTGCCTCAAGCTCAGCAAGAGGGATGGAGCTGAAGCCGTGGATGCCACTTTGTACAGGAGTGTGATCGGCAGTCTTCGTTACTTGGTCAATACAAGGCCTGATATAGCATGTGCCGTCGGCATTGTGAGCAGGTACATGGAGGCACCAAGCAAGCAGCATTGGACGGCAGTGAAACAAATTCTTAGGTACGTACAAGGTACTAAGGGGTATGGATGCTGCTATAGGGCCGGTGCAAAGGGTTTGGTGCTGACAGGTTACAGTGATAGTGACCATGCCGGGGACATAGATGACAGAAAGAGCACTTATGGAGTTGTGTTCATGCTTGGAAAGAACATTGTGACATGGAGCTCGCAAAAACAAAAGATAGTGACCACATCATCTTGCGAGGCGGAGTATGTGGCAGCAGCGAGCGGCGCTTGTCAAGGGGTCTGGCTCAGCAGATTGCTCGGGGAAATGACAGGGCAAGCTCCGGCCATGTTTGACCTTATGGTTGATAACCAGTCAGCTATCGCACTGAGCAAAAATCTGGTGCATCACGACCGGAGCAAGCATATTGATGTTAAGTATCACTTCATCAGGGAGTGCGTCGAGGAAGGAAGAGCTGACGTGAAGCACATTGGAACAACTGATCAACTTGCTGATCTTCTAACCAAGGCATTGCGGCGCACCAGATTCGTTGAGATGAGGAAGATGCTCGGTGTCGTTGAAGTGAAGACTGTGCAACGGGCTTAAGGGGGTGATTTGTTAGCAAATAATCCCGTTGAGCTGTTTGTTATCCTCTAGTTGTTTCTTAGCTAAAATAAAGGGCCATGCAGCGTGGAATCTGTTCCTGACTTGGCGTAGTTTCAGACTTTCAGTTAGTTTGTGTAGCTGAGCCGTCACAGGTGGATCGTGGGATGGCACGATTGTAAACGTGTGACGGCCACACCCTAGCGATCGGGAGTTCGTCGGATGGCACGTCCGATCAACCCGCTCTTGGACCGGGTATCTTGTAGTTTCTGTTCTGAAGCACTTGACTGAATAAGAAGAAAAAGGGAAAAGGCTGCAGAGGCCGAACGCAGCGCAAACACTCGAGTTCTTCGTGAGAGAAAGAGTTCAGAGAACTGATCCTGCAACTACATAAAACTGTAGGATCCCTAATATTCGTTGTTGTATTGATCTGACCCTCATAGGGGTATAGATAGAGTCAATAGAGAGGATAGGCTTGGAGTACAAGGCAAGGTTGTGTAAACTTATTTTATCTCTAATAATTATTTATCTGTAACTCCCAAATATTATCTCTAACATTCCCCCTCAGTCGTAACGGGAGTGAACCGAATGATTGCGACTGAACTTGAAGTCTTGTGCTTCTGTCGTCTTCTTCGTTGCTCCATCATCACTGAGTCTCTGATGGGTTGGCACCTAGGGTGGTGCTTGCGTCCCCTTCTAGTGCCTTCGTGTCTCTCCTCTATTCCCTCCCGCAGTCATAGCGGGAGTGGAGTTGACGCTGGTGACTAGAGTTGTTGCCGTTGTGTTGCTATAGACGTAGTCGTGTGGTCGATGTTAAGGTCACCGATCATGATGTTGCCGTGGTTGAAGTAGTCATGGTGATATAGTAGTCGTCGTGGATGGTGAAGCCGCACAAAGCCGGAGCCGCAAAAAAATGCGCTATGACGGACCTGCAGACGTGGACGATACACCTTGCAGATGTCAGAGGGTGCCATCGGCGATGATTTCACCGGTTTTGCCAAGACCGGACGAAGCCCATCGAGCACACGTCGGATTTGCCAGAACCGTGTGGCCGTGTAGGGGTCGTCACTATAGTGATGCTGTGTCGATGCAGTCATGTTGTCGTGGATGACGTGGTCGATGCCGTCGTCGTCACGCGGTCATTGCCGTCGCCGAGGTCGCATCTTGCAGAAAAGTCTATCAGAGGACGCTAGTGGTCCATCTTGTGGACTAGGTGGCGGCGGTGCGTTGATGATGACGGTGATGAAGAATGGCTGGCAACGACCGGGTCTTGAACGCCATCCCAAGCTTGCCCTACGGTTCAAAGATGTAACTAGTACTGTCCTTGTACACTGCGATGGTGTGGTCAATCGTTTCCATGACTACATTGCGTTCTGTGGTGACCACTGACGCACCATCCTCATTCATACCACGTAGGCCATAGAGCTTGTCGTTGTAGAATGCGATGTCATCAAGCTTCCCCTGACAAGGACATCCTTGTATTTTTTTCGCGAATACACAAGCTGTGTATCTTTTCATTGATAGAAGGAGAATAAAAGCATGAGGTTACAACGCCTATAAGGCCATGTACGCATAAGGCATGCTGTACAAGCGTAGGAGCAAACTAGAACAAGGGGTTTGCTCAGCCCTAAACATCTAGACTAGCGACTACGTAGCCCTTTGGCGTCTGCCTTGGCCCATGGGCGCACCTCGTCCTTGATGGTGTTGGTGATGACGGTGAGCGAGGGGGTAGCTCCACCGAAGACGCATGCATTGGGGTGTTTTCAGAGCCACCACACCATGAGGATGATGAGGGGCCGGCGTTATGTCAAGGCAGGAACTCCACCAGGCTTGGAGGGGCTTGTCAATGGTTGGCAAGTCGATGGCCATGCGAGCCCAACCAAGGATCTCATGCCAAACCTGACGGGAGAACGAGCAAGCAACAAGGAGGTGGTGCATGGTCTTGGAGTGTTGATCGCATAGCGCACATGGGTCCTCATGTGGCAAGCCGTGGCGGGCGAGTCGTTCTGCGGTCCAACAACGGTCTTGCATGGCCAGCGAAGGAAGAACTTGATGCAAAGAGGCGCTCAGGGCCACCAGGTGAGACGCCAATGGGAGTCCTCGCACACACTTATGAATAACACCTTGTAATGGGAGCTTGCCGAGTAAGTGGCGGATGCAGGACAGCGCCATGTGAGCACGTCTGGCATGGTTGAGAGGGATGTGTGGCGTACTTGGCTCCAAAGGTCGACATATTGCACCATGGCCGCTGGACCATGTGCTCCCCGAATGTCCTGAACCCAAGAGCGTAAGTTAAGACCATCGCGCACGGTGGGATCCTTGCGTTGGCGGCGCGGAACGTGTGCGTAGACGAGAGGGGCGATCTCGGCCAGGGATCTACCATTGATCCAGTGGTCGGTCCTGAATCTGCAGTTGGCGCCTGTGCCTAGCTGCCAGTTCGTGGAGGCGCGGAAGATAGCACTCACATCGGCATTGTGAGGTATGGGAAGGTGACTCCATGGCCGTGTAGTGAATTTCATAATTCGCAGTGCCTTTCAAATAACGCAAAACTCTCTCTAGAGCTTTCCAATGCACATCTCCTGGTTTTGAGACAAACCGGCTCAGTTTGCTAACAGCAAAAGAGATGTCAGGTCTTGTAGCATTGGCTAAGTACATAAGCGAGCCAATAATCTGAGAATATTTCAATTGGTCTCTAGCAATTCTTCGATTCTTTCGAAGCAGCACGCTAGCATCATATGGTGTTGGAGAGGGCTTGCAGTCACTATAGCCAAAGCGACTCAAGATCTTTTCCACATAGTGAGATTGAAGCAGTGTAATCCCACCATCATCGTCTCTCAACACCTTGATGTTCAGAATGACATCAGCCACTCCTAAATCCTTCATCTCAAAACAGCGAGATAGGAAATCCTTGACCTCCTTAATAACATTCAGATTTGTTCCGAAAATCAGTATGTCATAAACATACAAGCAAAGCATAACTCCCTCGCCCCCACCATGGCGATAGTACACACATTTCTCAGCTTTGTTCACAACAAAGCCTGCAGCTGTTAAAGTTCTTTCGAACTTGTCATGCCACTGTTTGGGTGCTTGCTTGAGTCCATACAAAGACTTCAGCAACTTACACACTTTCCCTTCCTGACCATCTATTACAAACCCATCTGGTTGTTCCATATAAATTTCCTCATCCAACTCTCCATTTAGGAAAGCAGTCTTAACATCCATTTGATGAATGAGAAGACCATGTGAGGCAGCTAGTGAAAGTAGAACTCGAATAGTAGTCAGTGGATCCACAGGTGAGTAAGTATCAAAGAAGTCTTCACCTTCCTTTTGGGTATAACCCTTAGCCACGAGCCGAGCCTTGTACTTTTCGATAGTACCATCAGGCCTAAGCTTCTTCTTGAATACCCATTTGCATCCTATAGGTTTGCACCCATAAGGACGATCAGTTATCTCCCAAGTTTCATTCGCCAAGATGGAATCCATCTCGCTACGAACTGCTTCCTTCCAGTAGTCAGCATCTTCAGATGCATAGGCC
Source organism: Triticum timopheevii (assembly GCA_963921465.1). Lineage (NCBI taxonomy): Eukaryota > Viridiplantae > Streptophyta > Magnoliopsida > Poales > Poaceae > Triticum > Triticum timopheevii. The sequence goes on from OY997266.1 coordinate 661,970,954, forward strand.
TCTGAAATAGAACTGGGAGTGTCATCTATGAGATACACAAGAAAATCATCACCAAAGGACTTTGCAGTCCTCTGTCTCTTGCTCCTAATAGGAACTTCATTGTTCTCCTCCACAGGACTTTCAAAGTGTTCCATCGAAATGGCAGGTTCAGTAATTGTAACTGGTTCCTGATTCGATGAACTAGGCATCTCCTGATTAGATGAGGTAGCCATATCCTTCATGGGAAAGATATCTTCAAAGAAAGTCGCATCATTCGACTCCATGATCGTACCGACATGCATGTCAGATACCTCAGATTTTACAACCAAGAATCTATAGCCAATGCTATGAAAAGCATAGCCCAGGAAAACACAATCCACAGTTTTTGGTCCCAGCTTCCGCTTCTTTGGGATTGGAACATTGACTTTCGCCAAACAACCCCATGTTCGCAGATAAGAGAGTTTTAACCTTTTCTTCTCCCATTCCTCGAATGGAGTTATCTCTTTGTTCTTTGTGGGAACTCGGTTTAGGACATGACATGCAGTCAATATCGCCTCCCCCCACCATGCCTTGGAGAGACCCGAAGTGTCTAACATGGCGTTAACCAAATTAGTTAGAGTACGGTTCTTTCTTTCGGCCACCCCATTTGACTGAGGTGAGTAGGGAGGCGTCCTCTCATGGATTATACCATGTTCCGCACAAAAAGCATCAAATTAATTGGAAAAATACTCTCCACCACGGTCGGACCTAAGCCTCTTGATTTTTCGATCAAGTTGGTTTTCCACTTCAGCTTTGTAGATCTTGAAAAAGTTCAAAGCCTCATCCTTAGATTTCAGAAGATACACACGACAGTATCTAGTGGAGTCATCAATTAACGTCATGAAATATTTCTTTCCACCTTTTGTCAAAACACCATTCATTTCACATAGATCTGAATGTATTAGTTCTAATGGTGCAAGATTTCTCGTCTCCACAGTCACGTGAGACTTACGAGGTTGCTTAGCTTGCACACACACTTGACACTTAGATCCCTTGACAGTGGTGAAACTAGGGATTAAGTTCAACTTCGCTAGTCGCGACATGCAACCAAAGTTAACATGACAAAGACGTGAATGCCACACATTTGATTCACTATTGTTGCAAATATGATTAACAACTTTATTGCAAACGTCTGATAAGGATAAACGAAACAGGCCTCCTGACTCATAGCCTTTACCAACAAAGGTTCCATACTTGGAGATTACAAATTTATTCGACTCAAAGACAAGCTTGTAGCCATCTCTACACATAAGAGATCCGCTAACAAGATTTTTATTGACGGAGGGGACATAATGCACGTTCTTCAGTCGCACGATCTTCCCTGAAGTAAACTTCAGATCGACCGTGCCAACACCACGAACAGAAGCACTTGAACCGTTGCCCATCAGCACGGTTGAAGTCCCTGTGGTCTGATAAGACGAAAACATGGAAATATCACCGCATACATGCACATTAGCACCCGTGTCAATCAACCAATCAGGAGAATGACATACTGAAAGAATAGTGGGGAATATACCATACCCAGCATCCTTCATGTCAGTGTCTCCAATGACAACATTAGCGGTCTTGCCGCCTTTCCCAGGATGACGCTTGTCATAGCGATTAGGGCAACTAGGAGCCCAATGATCAGGATCTCCACACACATGACAAGCACCTTTCTTCTTGTCATTCTTCTTCTTGTCGTGTGTTGTACAGCCTTGTTCTTCCCATCAAACTTTGCTTTACCATCAAGCTTGCCCTTGTTCTTGAACTTGTGGGACTGGAAGTTTTTCTTCTGTACCAGATTGCCACTAGATCCTCCCTCAATACCTCGAGCACGTGTGTCCTTTGCTCTCGCCTTTTCTTCCACATCAAGAGTACCAATGAGATCCGGAACGGAAAACTCCTGTCTCTTATGCTTCAGTAAGGTAGCAAAGTTCCTCCATGAAGGAGGAAGCTTAGTGATGATACCCCCGGCAACAAACTTGTCCGGTAGCATGCAATTGAAGTGCTCAAGTTCTCTAGAAAATGATTGTATCTCATGAGCCTGCTCAACCACGGAGCGCTCTTCAGTCATCTTGTAATCATAGAATTGCTCCATGATGTACAGCTCAGTGCCAGCATCCGAGACCCCAAACTTGGCCTCGAGTGCGTCGGCGCGGCGCGGCGCGGCGGGCGGCGGAGGAGGAGCGCACGTGGATGTCCCTCTTGTTCTCATGCTCATACAAGTGGAGAAAGAGCCTCCCTTATAAAGAGGTCCAACTCCCTCTAAACTAGCAATGTGGGACTAAACATTAGTTCCACCTCTTGCCTTGCACAAATGGGCTGCGTGGGCCTCTAGGATTTATTAGGAATTTCTGAAATTGCTATTGGGCTAGGTCCAAAGTAGTCAAAATTCCAGCAATAGACACTGAGAGTTCCATCTCGAACTCATCCATCCGTAGCTTGTGTTCCCTCAACCTGACCCTAATGGTTCATATTAATCTGTGCAGTGAAGTGAAGCATCTAATAAATCTTGGACGGGCATTGCAGCTGAAGGTAAGCTTGGATTTGGTCCCTGCTATGCCAATTGTGGGTGATCTATAATATGTTGTAATTTTATAAATTGTAAGTGGTTTCTCTGTATTGCACAATAATGTTTCTGGTAATCTTGGTAATGTAAGCACGGTAGATTTGGCCATAAACGGGTCTATTTCTGATGCCAAGGTAATATTACAAGTAGGTCCATGGGATCCCATAGATAATAGTACCAAAAAGCAAAATACGATACAAAAACGAGGACCTGGATCCTGAGCAGCTGGTCAAGATCATTACTGAATCAAGTGCAGAGGCCAATGCAAGGGGTCATTAGTTTAATGCTCCATCACATGGCTAATCAAGTATACACTATTTAACATGATGACTCCCAGCTCCATTAGTTCCTCTACTCGCCTTCTCCATAGAACATTAGTGAGCGGGCTGCTGGATCTCTTCATCTTGCGACTACGTCTCTCTGCTATTGTGTGAGGTGAGTACCTGCTATTTCACCATATGTATGCCCATTTTTCTTGTTATAGCTACCTTGTTTCTTCAATTGCGAGTTTGATTTTACGAAATTTTCTTGCGTCTCATGTGAGACAGAGTGGTCTAGTCTAACGTAGATATTTAGATTAAAAATCACAATGGAAACAACAACCAAATGAAATGCACAGGTAGCGGAAATGGAATGATAATACTTAACTTTGTTTGCTTCAGTCTTATAGAGAACATGGTTAGAACTTAGAAGAGAATTATTTTGGACAGCAATTCCGCTTCACACCTTGAACGTTGCCGGCAATGGACCCAAACCCACGACAAATGGATGACAAACATCACAACTGCATGCATCAAACGCAAGAACACATAAATCACATTAAAAAAATCACAAAAACCGCAACGCAACCATGCGAAATGCTCGCCCAACTCCAGGAAAGAAGACACCAGATCCACCTTCACGCTGCCCATACTCACATCTATCACATTACCCACCGGCTCCTTGCCCACCGATCCATATCCGTTGGCTATATAAGTAGTCATTTCCCCCACTTCATTAACCTAATACTGCTGCAGCCGCACTGCCGGAGCCAAACTCTGCAGTACTAGGTGAAAGTTCGTTACCGAGTTAAAAAACACTTGCTGTCGAAAGTTCATTACCGGGCTAAACTCTGCAGTACTAGGTGAAAGTTGATCATCTAGTTTTTCCATCAAATTAATTGTAATATTGCTAGTTGAAACTTGAATCCTGTATTCTGTTTTCCTCTCTGACCATGCGGAAGGCGACTCTTTCATATTCCATATTTTACATAATAAAGTGCTATAGTAGTATATCTATTTTGCAATGGCCATGTAGGTGCCTACTAATTTAAATAGACTCATTCGACCGAGGTCAAGTAGAGTATATATAACAGCAAACCCAAAATAGCATCTTAAAAAAGGAAAAGGAAACCCAAAATAGTTGGTTTGAACATGTTACTGCATGTTACCATTCAGCTAATCAACAATTCATTATCTGCACCTGGTTTCTTTATTAGAAGGGTTTCTGTTCATTAATTGATTGGATCTAGCTAAACCCAACTAGCTAGTTGCAAAATTGATCTTTGAGGGATACGTTTTTATAATGAATTCATCATACATACACTAGGACTTTAACTATGGGGGCCAGGACAAAATTAATTAAGGGCCAAAGCCCATGTTCCCATCCTAGCTCATTGAAAATGAAGGACAGTCTGATCCAACACGCATCATGGTTTTCATTATTGATCTTAATAGCGTGCGCTGGCACTCAAAGGTTCCATCTTAATGAATCAACTGTTACTTGCCCAAAAATGAGTGCTACTCCCTCCGTCTAGGTGAGTAAGTCATCTTAGGTTGTGCACCGTGATCAAGAAGGAGGGAAAAATGAGAGACTTTTATGTTTATTTGCTAATTAATAGCATTGCATGCAATGAGCTAACCAATGCATGTCGTGTTTGGTAGTCTCAAGTCATTAAAAGTATGCACACCCATTATATCTTATTGGTTGATATGTCAAGAAACAAGAAACGAGGTAGAAGTTAATGCACCGCGCCTAAGTGTTTTGGGATTATTTGGTTTTCGTAAGAGACGTACACACCTAGACGGAAGGAGTACAACGGTAATGTGTATCAGTAGTTTACTAAATGGGTACACAAAACTAGGACATTATGTTTGTACACCTTTTAAAGTACTCCGTCCGTCCGAAAATACTTGTCAGAGTAATTCCGGACGGCGGGAGTACTAGACCATGACCGCGTTTCATGGAGTCTGGAAGTCTGGATCAGGTCAAGTTTACTACTTCCTCCGTCTAGGTGAGTAAGTCATTTTACGTTGTGCACCGTGACCAAGGAGGTGGGGAAAACGAGAGAACTTAATGTTCATTTGCTAATTAATAGCACTGCATGCAATGAACTAACCACTGCATGTCGTGTTTGATAGTCTCAAATAATAAAAGCATGCACACCCCACATCTCTTATTGGTTGATATGTCAAGAAGCAAGAAACGAGATAGAATTTAATGCACCGCGCCTAAGTGTTTTGGGATTATTTGGTTTTCGTAAGATAACTTACACACCTAGACGGAGGGAGTATTGACTGAAGATGCCATCAACGTGCTAATCAACTACTCCCTCTGTAAACAATAAACAAATACATACTAAGATAGTGATCTAAAATGTCTTATATTTTAGTTTACAGAGGGAGAAGTAGGTAGATCATCTTATAATTACTAAATGATTGAGTACCTAATCTTTTGGCATTAGTTCAGTGGGCGCCCAAATTTTGTCTCAACTCTGCATGGACAAGTGGACAGGCTGGGGCCTGTACTAATTTTTGTGGATCGATGTACTCCTACTGACAGCTCCTCGATCCCTGTCGGGTGTTCTTTACTAGTACGGAGCAGGTCAGTTTTTTGGTAGATGAAAAGGCCCAAAGCCCCTTCTCTTTGAAATTCAAACACCGTCTGACCAGGCCATGTTTTTTTTATTGGATCAGTTGTGGATCTCGATAGCTGTCAAAGGCGTGCCGTGGCATTAAAGGTGCCATCAAATGGCTAATATCAAATGATCTATATGCACAAATGTCTAGACAAATTAAGCTAGTAATACCAAAGGGTTGCCTAGACTTTATAAATGCAGCTAGCTTTCGCCCCAGTAAATACTCCCTCCTTTCCGATTTATAGAGCTCAATTCAAAAATCTCACCAACCAAGGTAGATGGTGAGTGGTGGAATACTTTTTGTAATTTGCAAAAACACGCAATTAATGCTCTTGTTTTCCTCAAAAATTTATGTTTACAAATGTATTAATTGCAATGCATGCATGCATAAAGTACATGCATTGGTCAATTTTCTTTTAATACTTGCATGCAATTATTTAATGCACCTTGGAATCTGAACTTGTGATGAGGAACAATCAAATTGAGCCTTATAAAATGAAAAAACTAAGATTTTGAGATAAGCCCTATAAACCGAAAAGGAGGGAGTAATGTGTTTAGGCAAGATTTGAGTGCTAGATAGAAATGTATCTGGAAATGGCGGCGTAACTAATTAATAGCATCAGTTGATATTCTTTGTCTCTAGTTAGCAGTCGACCCAATTATCCCTTAATTCTGATTGTGGAGACACTAGCATTACAAAATGGGCTATATTTTTTATCACGAGGCAACATCTTAATCGTGTAGCTCATCCTTCCCACGCCGATCTAAGACAACTTTTTTTTTTTGAAAAGAAGGAAGACCCCCGGCCTCTGCATCTGAGTGATGCATGCAGCCACTTTATTAATTATTCACAGAAGATCTTACAAAGAAATACAACAGTTAGTCAGAAGCCACCGTCTAGGCAACATCAGTCATTACTCCTATCCAGTTGATGAAGGGATGCTTATAGTCCGGGCCAAATACCACAGACCTCGCAGGCAAGCCTAACATCTAAGACTTGAGGCCCCAACCTAGCCACTTGTCGGGTCTGGGGCACACACTGGTCCGGCGTGCTCTCAGAGGCCGCCGCCGCCAACTGCCGCTACTCCATCTTCAGAGCTGTACTGACGCATCAACCTTGCACGGTCTAGCTGTCGTCGACGCCACCACGGCGCCCAACGACACCACCTCCTTGCAAGCAAACAGCTGAGCATGTCGCGGTCGCCACTGATACACATCAATACCATGCCGCCAAGTGCCACCAGCCGACACAACTTGAAGTCTTTGGAAGATCTATCGAGCGTAGCACCTGCCGACCAGACATGACAAAGCGTAGCACCTGTCGGTCAGGCATGACTTGACATCTCCACCGAAGCTCCGTGCAAGACAAAGCCGCTCCACCTCCTGCCTCTATCTTCCAGCGGTGCTCCACAAACGATGCTCCCAAGATATAAACGACACCGCAGTGCCGCCATCGTCCGATCTAGAACACCAGATCCAAGGGTTTCCCGCGGAGTAGCACGAGTGGGTCGATAGTAGTTACACGATGATGCCTGCATCAAGGTATCGACGTAGAATGCCGCCATTGCCTGCCGTCGGCTCGGTTTTCACCGGCAACCCTGTGTCCCCAACTCGCAGCCGGGACTAGATAATGGATCTCGAGATCCGATCACCAAGCCTCTTCCGACCACCTCCGACGAAGAAGATGACCACCACCATTGGCCAGCGAACCTACGCAAGAGGAAGTAGGGCGCTGCCAGCGTGCGTCCTGGCCAGCACCACCGGTGCTAGGCCCATCCGGGACCATGCTCCAAGGCCGGGAACAGCGGCAAGCGCTGCCACGACGGAGACGCAGACCTGAAGCCCAGATCCAGCCCACCCACAAGCCGCCAAGTGGCCACCACCAAGCGCCGTTCAGGGGCAGCCCCGCCGCCGTGAGGGACGCCCCCCCCCCCCCCCCCCCCCACGGGCAACAAGCGCCGGCCACCGGTGGACCACCGCCGTGCACCACCGGCCGCCGCGAGATCTACGCGGAGCAATGGCGAAACGACTAATAGTCATTTCTGAATAAACACGAGGAGGACTGCTATATCTCGTTTGTTTTATGAAGTCAGGTCAAGTTTATAGTGATTATAAGTTCCCCATTACATGCCTAATGAAATGATACATGCACAAATTAACTCAAACTGAATTGGTGCGTTGACTTCCCACTCTTTAAGTTGTTGCCATCCTCTCGCATGGAACACTAGTGTGCCTGCTAGCTGTTCTCTTCATTGTGCGACTACGTTCGTTCTCTCTGCGGTTGTCTCAGAGAGGTGTGTACTTCTTTGCCGACGAGATTAATCATGCCTAAGGATGTTTTTTTATTCGTTTTGATTGTAATTGGCTCGTTTCTTCCGTTGTTGGCTAGTTTGTTGTTTAGGGAAATCTTCTTCCATTGTTAGTTTGATTTTTATGGAATTTTCTTGCGCCCCCCTTGACTTGAGCCCCACAAAGGCCATTGACAGTTCGCCACGACCTCGCATCGAAACGCCGCCGCCTCCACCCTCCTCTCCCTACCCATTAGCGGAGGCCGCCTGCTACTCATGCCATCATGGGCGTCGCCTTCTCCTCTTCCCCATCGCCAATGCGAGCTATTCTTCCTCCTTACCGCGGTGCAGTCATGATGCTAAGCCCGGATCAGTGGGCATCCCAATTTTGTCTCAAATTTGCACAGAGTGGTCGGGCTGTGGATTGCTGTACTCCTACTAGCACCTAGCTTCTCCATGTCAGGTGTTATTTACATACGCGTGCATTTACGGTCAATAAAGCTAGTAGTTTATTGGTTGTTTTTCACTATATATCCCCATTGAAAGAGAAGTAAGCAGAAGCTAATCTAGCTAGCTAGCATTTCTCTTCTCCATTGGAGTACCCCATTCACTTTCCTTTGTAGCCAAGTGCGTTACTTACTATTTCATCGAGTTAATTTATTCTTAAATTTGCTATAACTACCCTGTTTTCTGTAGCTACCATTTTGAATAATTTTGTGGAACCTTATTGCAACTAAAATTAGTGTTGGCATGGTTTGTAGATTTCCTCTTCAAAACTAGCGGCTAATCATTTACCCGTCATTGTATTTGTTCCCATTTTTCTCCTGCTGCAGTTAAATCAGAATATAGATGGCAGATAATACATCAACAACTAGTTCATTGAAAGGACAACATGAAGAGCTATGGATGGACCAACTTCTTCTGGAAGCAGCCACGTCCGGTGATTCCGCATCAATGAAGGACATGGCATCACAGGATCCAAGCATGCTTCTTAGAACAACTCCAGCTGGGAACACCTGTCTTCACATATCGTCCATCCATGGCCATGAGGCATTTTGCCTGGATGTGGTGGCCCTGGAGGTGTCTCTTCTCACTACAGTAAACCTGGATCGAGAGATGCCACTTCTTGCTGCGGTGAAAAGTGGTTCTGTCATCCTGGCTTCCGTTCTACTCCGTTGGTACCGTGAACATCGATTGAGCAAGGCAATCTTGGAAAAAGACATTGATGGCTGCAATGCACTGCACCATGCCATTCGCAGTGGCCACAGGAAGCTTGCGCTGGAGCTGATAGATGCAGAGCCGGTTCTGTCGACACATGTGAATAGAATGAACGAGTCACCTATGTATATTGCAGCGATGAGGGATTTTACTGATATTTCAGAGAATTTACTTGAAATTCCTGTTTCTGCTCATATGGGACCATGGGGCCAGAATACTCTGCAGGCTGCCGTGAAAAATGGAAACGCAGGTGAGAACCAGTGTGTGCATGTATATATTTCCCGAGTTTGGGACTGTAGCAATTGTCCATTGATGCCCTCCAACCGCTGTGTGGGTGCATGGGGCTGTGTAGCATGGTTGCCTGCTCACTTGCTCAGCTCAATAGTACAACTAGATGATGAATTATTGTTTACTCCTGGTATTTTGTTACTCTATTAGTTTACAACCGGGAATAAGAATTTGAATGTACAATATTATCTAGAGCACGGTACATTGATGTTATAGAACCATTCTAGTATATCATTACTAGTCCTCACAAGGACTATCGTCATCCCATTGCTAATTAACCGTTGTTCATGTACTGATTTGTTTTCAGGTTTGGCTAAGAGAATTGTGGAAACACGTCCTGGGCTGGCCAAAGAAGCCGATAACAATGGGTGTACTCCGCTAAGTTCAGCTGTATATCGTGGCCTGGTTGACGTGTTACAAGTATTGCTGGAACATGATTGCTCTTTAGGGTATGATGTGCCAAGTAATGGTAATCCTTTCCTTAGTTATGCTGCATATGAAGGTCACCTCGATGTTGCTCAAGAGCTTCTTAAATACTGTCCTGATACTCCTTACCGTTCAACACAAGATGCCTGTTGGACATCCCTCCATGTAGCTGTATACGAGGATCAAGTGGAGTTCACAGAATTCATCTTGAGGACCCCACAACTTCGAAAACTCATTAACATGCGAGACTCCAACGGGAAAACTGCTCTACATCTGGCGGTAGAGAAGTGCAATCCTAAAATGGTTGTTGCTTTGCTGTCTCACGATGACATAGACACAACTGTGCTTGATAATGAAGGTGTTACAGCAGCTTGGGTATTAGCTCAAGTCATTGATCATGCGAAGACTTTAAACTGGGTATGTATATTAACAATACACACACACACACGCACACGGTTACAAAAAAGAAAGAAAAAAAACTCTTTATTGTATTGTTCTGAAAGGAACTCACCATAGAACCATCAATGCTGCAACATACAAAAAATTTTGTAGTCCACTGTTTGGCTCTGTTCTAAGACTAATAGTGACATAGAAAACTTTATATTACAAATTTAAATTTTGTTTATAAATTTATACAGTCCATCCGTTTCATAATGTAGTGCATATAGAATTTTTTTTAAGTCAAACATTGAAAACTTTGACCATTGTTTTAGAGATAATTATTTTTATCTACAATACCAAAATTATAACGTATAAAAGTTCATTTTATAATGAATCTAATGATATAACTTTGGCATCCTAGATGTAAAAGTTTTTCTCAGTAAATTTGGTCAAAGTTTGCGATACTTGACTTTTCAAAAAATCTATATGCTACAATATGGAGCAGAGGGAGTAACATATTTGTACTTCAGTATTACCAACTTCGTCGACTACTTTGCTTATCAATTTAAATATATGCTCAAATATATTTTTTGTTCACTTTTTCTCAATACAATAGATCCACGTAATAGAATTGCAAATCTCTGTTATTACACTATGATCTCCATGAATGCCTTCTTTGAATATATGCAGAATGAAGTGAGCATGCTTATGGCGAGAGCTGATCCGCAAGATGCCAAAACTCTTTATAATCTTCACACGCATACCAAACACAAAGCGACCTTAGAATCAAGGAAGGAGGCGAAGTCACTAACTCAAACATACACAAGCAACACTTCGCTAGTGGCGATCCTCATCACGACGGTCACCTTTGCCGCTGCCTTCACCCTGCCTGGAGGATACAGCAATGACGCCGGAAGCGAGGGACTTCCCATCATGTCTAGGAAGTTATCATTTCAGGTATTCTTGATTTCTGACGTCTTAGCAATGTGCTGCTCCTTTGCTGTCGCCTTCATATGCATCATAGCAAGGTGGGGGGATTATGAGTTCTTGATTTATTACATATCCGCCACTAAGAAGCTTATGTGGTTTGCATATGTGGCAACAACTACGGCTTTTTCAACTGGTTTATACACTGTGTTGGCTCCACATCTTCACTGGTTGGCTATTGCAATTTGCGTCATGGTAGCTTTGTTGCCCATTTTCACTAAGCTGCTGGGCGAATGGCCAGTGTTGAAGCTCAGATTTCGGCTTGGTAAAACATTCAACTCTGATCTCCTTGACATGGTGTGAATTCAACCATCTGTCTTATGGTCATGATTTCTGATAGTACTTCAAGATTTATATGTAATAAACATTATTGGGCCAGCTACTTGCTCTTTTATTTGTTAACTCATTGGGACAAAATGTTGTACTACGTACCATTCTTGCATCTTTTTCAAACTTGCGGCAAATTCTGTTATTCTTGTATGTTGTTGATTCCATCTCTGACTCTCTGTAGAGATGGTTCAAGCCATCTGTAATGGCAATGGCAATGTCTATTTTTTTTGCTTTATTATTCCATAAGTATCGTGCATTGCAGCATCACATCTATCCATCGATAGCTGCAACAAAATGGTATTTCTCACCATCATCCCTTTGGAAACGGCAAGGTTGATGCATTGGGAAACAAAGGACTACATGCAGCACTAAACAGAAAACAGGAGGCAAACTCGCAAACAGAGGCAGGTACGCTCTCTCCATGACCAAACAACGGCGCAACAAACAGCAGAAAGTTCTTGTTCCTTGCCTGGGGCCTTGTAACCATGAGGGCTGCGGCCCTAGCTCGGATGGAATCTCAGAGGAGGCCTTGAATCGACTGAGGTCAAGAACTGTCGCCAGTGTTTGTTTGTACTGTATGCTGGGGCCTTGTCATTCCCCTGTAACTTGCACTGTTTTCCTTCTTCTCTAATGCAAAAGCAGAGCTCTTGCTTGTTCCTGTCAACAAAAGGCCAAGCTTCAGAGATTTTAGTCTTTCCATTAATTTTGGAGCAAAAAACACAGAGACACGCAGGCCTCGATAGAGCGTTTGCAGGACGAGAGCACGTCATGGTTATCTACAAGTTCAGTACTAAAGTGCCGTCACATAACATGGCCAAATTAAAACCGAAGGGGTGAAGCAAATTTTCCTACAGTAGTAAAGCTGCATTTATATATAATATAAGCACTCATGTACTACTGCTTTCTACAGGAACAAGGTTCACCTGAATCAAACCATATCGTCATCCCTGAACAAGTTTATATATGCCCTGCAGGTTTCTCCCCTGCCCCAGCAGCTTATGCACGTTGTAAAATGTTAGCAAATAATCCCGTTGAGCTGTTTGTTATCCTCTAGTTGTTTCTTAGCTAAAATAAAGGGCCATGCAGCGTGGAATCTGTTCCTGACTTGGCGTAGTTTCAGACTTTCAGTTAGTTTGTGTAGCTGAGCCATCACAGGTGGATCGTGGGATGGCACGACTGTAAACGTGTGACGGCCACACCCTAGCGATCGGGAGTTCGTGGGATGGCACGTCCGATCAACCCGCTCTTGGACCGGGTATCTTGTAGTTTCTGTTCTGAAGCACTTGACTGAATAAGAAGAAAAAGGGAAAAGGCTGCAGAGGCCGAATGCAGCGCAAACACTCGAGTTCTTCGTGAGAGAAAGAGTTCAGAGAACTGTTCCTGCAACTACAATTGGCATTAGAGCCTTGTGGTGATCATGTCGGGACATGGTGGATCACGCACGCCGCAGCGCTCCGGCTTGCGCCGGAGGAACACTCCATCGCCGGCTCGTCGGGGACGAAGCCCGACACGGCACGGTGGGAGAGAGCTGGTCATCCACGAGCGGGTGGTCAGAGATGGTGGCGCGGGCGCGATCCCGATGCTGACTCGGACGAACTACGTCGAGTGGTCAATCCTCATGAAGGTACATCTTCAGGCTGCACGGCTGTGGGAAGCCGTCGAGATGGGCGACGCCGATCACCCTGATGATCGTGCTGCACTGGGCGTCATCCTCCGTGGCGTCCCGCCGGAGATGCTGCGGACGCTGGCGGCGAAGGACTCTGCCAAGGAGGCGTGGGACACCGTCAAGACGCTTCGCATGGGCGTCGAGCGCGTGCGCGAGTCACGGGCTCAGGTGCTGCGCCGTGATTTCGAAAATCTCTCCTTCAAGGAGGGAGAGACAGTGGAGGACTTCGCGCTTCGCCTCACCGGCCTGATCAGCGATCTTCAGGAACTTGGCGACGACGTGACGAGATCAAGGCGGTGAGGAAGTTTCTGCGGGTGGTGCCGCCTCGCTACGCCCAGGTAGCCATCTCCATTGAGACTCTTGTTGATCTCAAAACACTGACAATTGAGGAGGTGACCGGCTGTTTTCTTGCCATCGAGGAGCGCCTCGACCCTGACACCGGCGGCTCCGGCGGCAAGCTGCTCCTCACAGAGGAGGAGTGGCACGAGCGGGAAAACCGACGACAATCAGGCGGAGGCTCGTCCGGCGGTGGATCCAAAGGCGTCAAGGGGAAACCCAAGCCGAAGCCTCCCACCGGCGCCGGCGGAGGACAACCTCACGGCGGTGCTCCTAAACGCAAGGGGAACTGCCGCAAGTGCGGCAAGTGGGGCCACTGGGCACGCGAGTGCTACGGCAAGCCCAAGCAGGAGCGCCGCGAGGAGGCAAACGTGGCGCAAGTCGAAGAGGTCGAGGAGCCGGGGCTGCTCATGGCGGTGCTCGATACGCCGGAGGAGATCACAATCGCAGCTCCGCAAGTCGTCTTCCTCAACGATGAAAAAGTGGTGCCCAAGGACGTCGGCGACGGCTCTTGGTACGCGGACACAGGGGCCAGCAGCCATATGACTGGCCGCAAGGAGTTATTTGCCACGTTGGACGAGACGGTGCGCGGCACTGTCCGCTTCGGAGATGGATCAGTCGTCGAGATATGCGGCAAAGGAATTGTATTGTTTGAGTGCCTCACCGGCGATCAGCGTGTACTCTCGGAGGTATATTACATTCCCCGTCTTCGGAGTAACATTGTTTCGCTCGGACAGCTAGATGAGAAGGGCTGCGAGATCGTCATCAACCGCAGTGTCCTCGCGATCTTCGACCAAGAGGGACGGCTGCTGGCGCGTGTCAAGCGCTCAGCAAACCGTCTGTACAAGCTGAACCTACAGCGTGCTGAGCCGGTGTGCCTGCTGTCCAAAGGAGGCGACCTGGCCTGGCTGTGGCATGCACGTTTTGGGCACCTCCACTTCCGCGCATTGTGTGCCATGGCAAGGAAGAAGATGGTGCGTGGGATTCCTGATGTGGATCACGTTGGGGAGTATACTGATGGCTGCATGCTCGGGAAACAACACCGACTACCCTTCCCGCAGGCTGCAACATATCGTGCAAAGGCGTCCCTGGAGCTCGTACACTCGGATTTGTGCGGTCCGATCTCTCCGCCAACACCGGGAGGTAGAAATTATTTCTTGTTAATCGTGGATGATTACTCTCGGTACATGTGGGTTGAGGTACTCAGGACAACGAGCGAGGCTTTTGCTTTCTTCAAAAAAGTGAAAGCGGCAGCCGAGACCAGGAGCGGCTGCAAGCTGCTCGCATTCCGCTCGGATCGCGGCGGGGAGTTCAACTCCACGGCGTTCGTCGAGTACTGCAACGAGCTCGGCATCAAGCACTTCACGACCGCCCCGTACATGCCACAACAAAACGGGGTTGTCGAGCGCCGTAATCAAACGGTGGTGGAGATGACGAGGTGCATGCTGAAGAGCATGGGCGTGCCCGCGGTCTTCTGGGGAGAGGCCATCAAGGCGGCCGTCTATGTCCTCAACCGGTCGCCGACGCGGAGCCTCGATGGGGTGACTCCGTACGAGCTATGGCATGGCAAGAAGCCGAGTGTGGCTCACCTGCGCACCTTCGGGTGTCACGCGCACGTGAAGAAGCTCGGACCCGGGATCAACAAGCTGGCCGACAGGTCGACGCCCGGCGTCATGATGGGATATGAGGAAGGTGCCAAGGCCTATCGTATCTATGATCCTGTCGCCGAGAAACTGCTGGTGTCACGTGATGTTGTGTTTCAGGAGACACGCCCATGGAACTGGAAACCTGAAGCAGCAAAGGAAAGCACACCTTCAGGTGTGTTCACGGTGGTATATGCCGCTGAGCCGGGAGTCACGGTGACTGACAGTGGCTCCGGTTCCCCTCGTCCGGCAGCAGCGGAGACGACACTGTGCACGCCCGAACTGTCGACGACACCAATACAGTTCGTGTCGCCGCCGTCGCGTGATGACACGCTGGACACGGACAGCGGGCACCCGCGATACCGGCGTGTGTCCGACATCTACGACACCACCAAGGAGATCACAGCGCCGATCGACTACAGCGACTTGTTCGACGACGACGACGAGCAGCAGCATGTGGGCCTCTGTTTTCTGGCCGCCGAGGAGCCGGCGAGTGTTGAGGCAGCACTCTCTGATCACGCCTGGCGCAAGGCGATGGAGGAGGAAATGGGCTCGATCGTCGACAATCAAACCTGGGAACTCACATCTCTTCCCGCTGGGCACCACGCCATCGGGTTAAAGTGGGTTTTCAAGGTGAAAAGAGATCCTGCCGGCAACATCCTGAAGCATAAAGTGCGACTGGTGGAAAGGGGTACTCTCAGCAATAGGGGGTGGACTTTGAAGAAGTTTTCGCTCCAGTGTCTCGCATGGAGACTGTGCGGCTGCTCCTCGCTCTCGCCGCGCACGGTGGATGGCAGATACACCACATGGATGTTAAATCCGCTTTTCTGAATGGTGATCTTGTAGAGGAGGTCTATGTACAGCAGCCGCCAGGGTTTTCGATGATCGAGAGAGCTGCAAAGTGTACAAGTTGCAGAAGGCGCTGTACGGGCTGCGACAAGCACCACGGGGCTGGAATGCTAAATTGGATGCATCATTGCAAGCCTTGGGTTTCACAAGAAGCCGGCTGGAACATGCTGTATATAGGCGTGGTGACCACAAGAACTTCCTGTTGGTGGGAGTATATGTGGATGATCTGGTGATTACTGGGACTGGTCAGGATGATATTGACAAGTTCAAGCAGGAGATGCAACGGCTGTTCAAAACGAGTGATCTCGGCCTACTGTCCTACTACTTGGGTATTGAAGTTGAGCAGAGAAGTGGTGAGATCAAGATCTGTCAAAGCAGCTATGCTCAGAAGATTTTGGAGGTTGCAGGCATGGAGCAATGCAAACCATGTGCAACTCCAATGAAATACTGCCTCAAGCTCAGCAAGAGGGATGGAGCTGAAGCCGTGGATGCCACTTTGTACAGGAGTGTGATCGGCAGTCTTCGTTACTTGGTCAATACAAGGCCTGATATAGCATGTGCCGTCGGCATTGTGAGCAGGTACATGGAGGCACCAAGCAAGCAGCATTGGACGGCAGTGAAACAAATTCTTAGGTACGTACAAGGTACTAAGGGGTATGGATGCTGCTATAGGGCCGGTGCAAAGGGTTTGGTGCTGACAGGTTACAGTGATAGTGACCATGCCGGGGACATAGATGACAGAAAGAGCACTTATGGAGTTGTGTTCATGCTTGGAAAGAACATTGTGACATGGAGCTCGCAAAAACAAAAGATAGTGACCACATCATCTTGCGAGGCGGAGTATGTGGCAGCAGCGAGCGGCGCTTGTCAAGGGGTCTGGCTCAGCAGATTGCTCGGGGAAATGACAGGGCAAGCTCCGGCCATGTTTGACCTTATGGTTGATAACCAGTCAGCTATCGCACTGAGCAAAAATCTGGTGCATCACGACCGGAGCAAGCATATTGATGTTAAGTATCACTTCATCAGGGAGTGCGTCGAGGAAGGAAGAGCTGACGTGAAGCACATTGGAACAACTGATCAACTTGCTGATCTTCTAACCAAGGCATTGCGGCGCACCAGATTCGTTGAGATGAGGAAGATGCTCGGTGTCGTTGAAGTGAAGACTGTGCAACGGGCTTAAGGGGGTGATTTGTTAGCAAATAATCCCGTTGAGCTGTTTGTTATCCTCTAGTTGTTTCTTAGCTAAAATAAAGGGCCATGCAGCGTGGAATCTGTTCCTGACTTGGCGTAGTTTCAGACTTTCAGTTAGTTTGTGTAGCTGAGCCGTCACAGGTGGATCGTGGGATGGCACGATTGTAAACGTGTGACGGCCACACCCTAGCGATCGGGAGTTCGTCGGATGGCACGTCCGATCAACCCGCTCTTGGACCGGGTATCTTGTAGTTTCTGTTCTGAAGCACTTGACTGAATAAGAAGAAAAAGGGAAAAGGCTGCAGAGGCCGAACGCAGCGCAAACACTCGAGTTCTTCGTGAGAGAAAGAGTTCAGAGAACTGATCCTGCAACTACATAAAACTGTAGGATCCCTAATATTCGTTGTTGTATTGATCTGACCCTCATAGGGGTATAGATAGAGTCAATAGAGAGGATAGGCTTGGAGTACAAGGCAAGGTTGTGTAAACTTATTTTATCTCTAATAATTATTTATCTGTAACTCCCAAATATTATCTCTAACATTCCCCCTCAGTCGTAACGGGAGTGAACCGAATGATTGCGACTGAACTTGAAGTCTTGTGCTTCTGTCGTCTTCTTCGTTGCTCCATCATCACTGAGTCTCTGATGGGTTGGCACCTAGGGTGGTGCTTGCGTCCCCTTCTAGTGCCTTCGTGTCTCTCCTCTATTCCCTCCCGCAGTCATAGCGGGAGTGGAGTTGACGCTGGTGACTAGAGTTGTTGCCGTTGTGTTGCTATAGACGTAGTCGTGTGGTCGATGTTAAGGTCACCGATCATGATGTTGCCGTGGTTGAAGTAGTCATGGTGATATAGTAGTCGTCGTGGATGGTGAAGCCGCACAAAGCCGGAGCCGCAAAAAAATGCGCTATGACGGACCTGCAGACGTGGACGATACACCTTGCAGATGTCAGAGGGTGCCATCGGCGATGATTTCACCGGTTTTGCCAAGACCGGACGAAGCCCATCGAGCACACGTCGGATTTGCCAGAACCGTGTGGCCGTGTAGGGGTCGTCACTATAGTGATGCTGTGTCGATGCAGTCATGTTGTCGTGGATGACGTGGTCGATGCCGTCGTCGTCACGCGGTCATTGCCGTCGCCGAGGTCGCATCTTGCAGAAAAGTCTATCAGAGGACGCTAGTGGTCCATCTTGTGGACTAGGTGGCGGCGGTGCGTTGATGATGACGGTGATGAAGAATGGCTGGCAACGACCGGGTCTTGAACGCCATCCCAAGCTTGCCCTACGGTTCAAAGATGTAACTAGTACTGTCCTTGTACACTGCGATGGTGTGGTCAATCGTTTCCATGACTACATTGCGTTCTGTGGTGACCACTGACGCACCATCCTCATTCATACCACGTAGGCCATAGAGCTTGTCGTTGTAGAATGCGATGTCATCAAGCTTCCCCTGACAAGGACATCCTTGTATTTTTTTTGCGAATACACAAGCTGTGTATCTTTTCATTGATAGAAGGAGAATAAAAGCATGAGGTTACAACGCCTATAAGGCCATGTACGCATAAGGCATGCTGTACAAGCGTAGGAGCAAACTAGAACAAGGGGTTTGCTCAGCCCTAAACATCTAGACTAGCGACTACGTAGCCCTTTGGCGTCTGCCTTGGCCCATGGGCGCACCTCGTCCTTGATGGTGTTGGTGATGACGGTGAGCGAGGGGGTAGCTCCACCGAAGACGCATGCATTGGGGTGTTTTCAGAGCCACCACACCATGAGGATGATGAGGGGCCGGCGTTATGTCAAGGCAGGAACTCCACCAGGCTTGGAGGGGCTTGTCAATGGTTGGCAAGTCGATGGCCATGCGAGCCCAACCAAGGATCTCATGCCAAACCTGACGGGAGAACGAGCAAGCAACAAGGAGGTGGTGCATGGTCTTGGAGTGTTGATTGCATAGCGCACATGGGTCCTCATGTGGCAAGCCGTGGCGGGCGAGTCGTTCTGCGGTCCAACAACGGTCTTGCATGGCCAGCGAAGGAAGAACTTGATGCAAAGAGGCGCTCAGGGCCACCAGGTGAGACGCCAATGGGAGTCCTCGCACACACTTATGAATAACACCTTGTAATGGGAGCTTGCCGAGTAAGTGGCGGATGCAGGACAGCGCCATGTGAGCACGTCTGGCATGGTTGAGAGGGATGTGTGGCGTACTTGGCTCCAAAGGTCGACATATTGCACCATGGCCGCTGGACCATGTGCTCCCCGAATGTCCTGAACCCAAGAGCGTAAGTTAAGACCATCGCGCACGGTGGGATCCTTGCGTTGGCGGCGCGGAACGTGTGCGTAGACGAGAGGGGCGATCTCGGCCAGGGATCTACCATTGATCCAGTGGTCGGTCCTGAATCTGCAGTTGGCGCCTGTGCCTAGCTGCCAGTTCGTGGAGGCGCGGAAGATAGCACTCACATCGGCATTGTGAGGTATGGGAAGGTGACTCCATGGCCGCGAGGGGTCCGTGCGTGGGAGCTAGAGTCACCAGACATGCGAAGATATGCCCGCACGGTAGATGTCCCGGATGCCAAGCCCACCGAGAGAGATGGGGCGGGAAACATGCTGCCAGTTGACGCAACATTGGCCCCCATTGGCCTCCTTGTGGCCTGCCTAGAGGAATCCACGGATGATCCGATTCACCTTATTGATAGCCGTTTTGTTGAAGACGATGGCCGCGAGGAAATGTGTGGGGATGGCGTAGAGGACGTGGCGCACAATGGAAAGGCGATATCCCCTAGAGAGCATGGAAGCCCGTCATGTAGATAACTTGCGGCCGAGTCTGTCGATGATCGGCTGCAGGTTCGTCGAGTTGGCCTTGCGGACAGCGAGGGGCAGCCCAAGATAATTGATGGGGAAGTGGGCCATAGGGCACTGCATCTCGGAGGCGATCATGGCGATGTGCTCGTCGGTTGCACTGGATCGGGGTGGCCGAGCATTGGTTGAAGTTGGTGTGGAGCCCAGATGACTTGCCAAAGACATGGAGAATTGTGAGCACTACAGAGATGTCGTGGCTGTCCAGGTGGTAGAAGATGACAACGTCGTCCGCGTGTAGAGATTTGCTCGAAGCCGCATGCCTAGTAGTCAAGCGATGGAGGAGGCCAAGGTCCAGCGCGCGGAGTTGCATGGTGTTGAGTACATCGATTACCAGCGTGAAGAGCATGGGAGAGACCGGATCGCCCTGTCGCAGGCCATGTGCATGATCAATCGGGAGGCCTGGGTGTCCGTTGATGAGCACCCTTGTCGAGGTCGTAGATAGGAGTATTGAGACCCACTCGCCCATCGTGGTCCGAAGCCTAGGTGGTGAAGGACTTGGAGGAGGAAGGGCCAAGATACGTTGTCGAAGGCCCGCACAATATCGAGCTTGAGAAGCATGCGTTGCGCCTTGAGGTTGTGAAGGAGACGGGCTGTTTGTTGCACTAGCATGCAATTCTCGTGGATTCACCGTCGCGCAATGAATGCACTTTGGTTGGTAGAAACCATGGATCCCAGACGAGGTGCCGGTCGAAGGAAGAGTAGCTTCACGGCAAGCTTGGCGAAGATGTGAATGAGACTAATCGGCCGGTAGTCATAGAGCGATGTCGCATCCACTCACTTCGGGAGCAAGGTGAGGAGGGCCTCGTTGAGCTTCTGAAAGCTTCTGCCATTAATGGTATAGAATTTGTCGAAAAGGCTCGCGGAAGTCCTGCTTGATCGTATCCCAGCAAGCAACAAGGAACTCGGAAGTGAAGCCATCCGGGCCGGGCTCTTGACGGCGCTCCAAATCTCTTCATCGGTGAAGGGCGCATCCATCTCTAGAGATTCAAATTGTGGCACATGGAGAGCCTGTAGATCAAGGGTGATATCACGCTCAGAAGCGCTGCCAAGGACCTCGGAGAAGTGTGCGAAGGCGGCGTCGGCCATGGCGTCACGATGGGTGACCACCTGGGAACCGACCTGAAGGCTCATCATGAGATCGCGCTGTTTACGGTGAGCCACATGCACTTTGTAGTAGGAGAGCACCGCGTTGTCGCTGCGTAACCAGGAGAGGTGCACCCGCTGCAGTGCGATAGATCGCTCGAGGGAGACCAAGGTAGGAGGCTTTGAGTTTCCGTCGGAGCCATGTTTCGGAGTGGGAGATGGGCCTGGAATCTTAAGCTCCATCAAGCCGTGCGATGAGCTCCTGTGACACCTTGAGCTGAAGGGAGACGTTGCCTTGCTATAGCCTTAAAATGTGTCATGATCCTTCGGAAAGGATTGGCGTCAGGCGTTACAGATGCCCAAGCCTCAGAGACCACATCATGGAAGCCCTCAAGCTTCGGCCAGAATCTCTCAAAATGGAAGCGTTTGGCCCCGGGTGGGCGTGCCATGCAGTAGACCAATAACGGGCAGTGATCCAAAGCTGCGGAAGAGAGGCATTGTAGGAGGCAGTGCGGGTGGGAAACCTCCCAACCTGACATGCATAAGATGCAATCATTGCAGACCAAAGTCGGAGCGTCGCGCTCATTGGACCATGTGTAGCGACGGCTGTGCATGTAAAGATCACGGAGCTCCTCGTCTGCAATGAAGAGTCGAAATATACTCTGCGATGGTTGAGGTTTGCATTGTTCGTTTCGGCAGCCGAGATTATCATGTTGAACTCGCCGCCAAGAAGCCAAGGGCCTATGCGGGATTCGCTCACATCATGCATCTCGGTCAGGAACTCGAGCTTGGCCTCATCATCTTGTCTCCCATAGACCCCGGTGAGCCACCAGTGCCCATCTCTAGTCAACAGAGTGAGAAGGGTAGTCACATGGTGCGTGCCAACTAGGGGGTTCTAGAGGGATATGGTCGATCAGCGCTAGACAAGTAGGATGCCCCCACGGGTACCAGTTGCAGCGAGGAAGTAGTGACTACAGGAATCAGGAACTTTGCCGTCAACCTTGGCTGACGACAAAGGCATGCCTGGAGGATGGTAAAGGCCTTTGTTGTCAGCTAGCGGATGGCAAAACTTCTGGCTGAACAGGCTATGGCAAAGGGCTCTTTGCAGTATGTTGGTGGAAGGCAAAGATGCAAAGGTCATTGCCGTACGCCAGCAGACTACAAAGGGCCTGAATGACATACATGTCAGCTTATGTCCATTAAGGGGTTAACGGCGTGCTTTCCGTCGGCCAGGAGATGCCAAAGATGCAAAGGTCTTTGCAGTCCACCAACTGACGTCAAAGATGCAAAGGTCTTTGCCCTCCGCCAGCAGACGGCAAAGCAACCATATCTGCCAGGCATTGCCCCCAGGTTGCACAGGTAGCTGACATGTGGCATAGTTGTCATCTACTGGCTGATGGCAAAGCTCTTTGTCGTCTGCCAACGGACGGCAAAGATCCTGTATAGCCCCTGTTTTTTCTGTTTTTCTCAAATACATTCAATTTCACAGAATTTCACATATAGATACTTTTATCACAAATTATTCAATGAATGAGCATCCATGAGCAAGCACAAAAACACATACTTTTATCTTTCATCCATGAGCATCCATGAGCATGCACAATAGTACAATTCCCATCCATTACCAAACTGAGTTTGGAAGGTAATGGAGATGGACACACATAATTAAGAAAGTTCCACACTACCATACTTCAATGGTTTACAGTAAAAAGATTAAACCTGACATGCTTAACTTTGACATGTTCAGATTAACATGACCTGACATACTTAACATTGATATGTTCAGATTAACATGACCTGACATACTTAACATTGACTTGATTTTCTTAAGATCTTCACTCCTCCTTCTCCTTCTCCTTCATCATCTTGATGCACCGTAAAGCGGCGAGGCAGTGGGATGTAGTCCTCTACCACAATTGGCATGGTCCTGTAGTCCCCCAGCTGTGTGATCGCCGGCGCCACTACCATCGCGAGGTCATCGTCAGGCACCACCACAATCGCAAGGCCATCTTCAGGCACCACCATCGCTAGGTCATCGTTAGACACTACCATCACGAGGCCATCATCAGCCACCACCATCGCGTGGCCATCGTCAGCCACCACCATCGCTAGGTCATGATTAGACAGAATAATGTGCACCTCCTAAACCCCGCTGTGCTCCTCTTCTTCCCCACTCCGTTCCTCCTCATCCTTGTAGCCGCTTTTGCTGTATCCAGAGTCGCTGCTGCTTTTGCTGTAGCCAGAGTTGCTACTGCTTCTACCATTGCCTCACCAAATGCAACAAAGTTTTTTTAACAATCAGTGAGAGACAAAGCCAAATGGAGAGGAAGAAGAGGCAGAGCGTACTGGCATCGTCGTCGTCCTAGTAGTGCATGTGGCATATAGTCGTGTTGAACACCTTCACAGTGAGCATGGCATTGCCATCGTACCTGAGGACAAGGAAGTACCTGTGCCGCAGGTCATAGGCACGGACGAACTGCTCCCAGCCAGGACACAGGTACATGTGGTCTTCGGTGTCGAAAACCACCTCCACGTCCCACAGCCTGCGAAGCCCGCTGCTGGCCTGTGGCAGCTTCACATTGTTTGGTCGATGGCCGTCCAACATCTTCATAAAAGTGTCAGGCAGCCTCTGCAGTGTGGGTCAAGCAGTGATGTAGAAAACAGCGTAGTTATGACAAAGAGATGGGTGAAGGGGAGATCTCTCCTTTTATATACCTGCATGTTGGAGGAACGGTCAAGTATGATCATGAAGAACTCGAAACCTTCCAAGTCGTACTCTGGTGTGGTAGAGCGCAGCCTGCGGTGGCGTACTCCCCCCATCTCTGGTAAGCACCAGAAGAGACCAATTACTACCCTTACAACATTATCATACAACATTACAGCAGCAAAAAGTTTTGAGGAGAAGATAATCAACTACACCAAGTTGTCATTTCACATTCAAAGAGGAATGCACTTGTGGACATTTATGATGGCAAGAACACCTATGTTTTCTTCTTCTACTCATTCCCCATGAAATGAAATTATATTGCAGTTGAATCAGTCAATATCTGCAAGCAACATAGGAAACAAGCACTTGAAAATAGTAGAATATTTACTACATGTGTTTGCCAGGGCCTCAATTTGGAATACTACTATAAATGGCAAAACAATTTGCTAGTACTCTATCTACAATGGACCATATCTGCCCATGTGCCCATGTCTACTATAAAAGGGAAACATAGCTAGAACCATATCTACTATAAATGGACCATATCTATAAACACAGCTAGAACCATATTTGATAAATGGACCATATCTATAGAAACTTGGCTCCAATTCAACTCTATCATATTTGATAAATGAACATAGTTGGAACAAAGACAAGTTTTTAGACATGAAAGAAAACTGAGAAAAAAAAGCAATGCACTTGTGCTCAACAACATCAACAACACTTAATTAATTTGGTAGGTTAGTTGGCAATGGCAACTGGCACCCTTCAAAAGTAGGGTTTTCTTTAGACATGAAAGAATACTGAAAATGTTGAAAAACAGAGAATAGTAACCTAAAAATAGGGATTTGTGGTGCACTTAATAACTCAAGAACTCAATCTAGTATTCAAATTTTGAACCTACCACTTAAGCACACGGATCGGGGGACCTAAACCTAGCACTAACCTAAACCTACCACTAACCTAAACTATTAATAATACCTAACCCTAAACACCAAAAACAGTAGAAAAAATTCACCTTTGGTCCGGTGGTGGAGGAGGAGGTAGCGTGTGGCCTGAACGGCGGGGCACTGGGGCGCCGGGAAGGCGGGGAAGTGGGGCGCCGGGGCGGGGCGTGGGGCGCCGGGTGGCAGGGCGGGGCACCGGGGAGGAGGGGCGCCCAGTCGGCGGGGTGGGGTGGGATGCCGGTGCGGCGGGGCAGCAGGGGAGGCTCGGGCATGGGGGCGGCGACACGGGTGAGGTCACGGGAGAGAGAGAGAGAGAGAGAGAGAGAGAGAGAGAGAGAGAGAGAGAGAGAGAGAGAGAGAGAGAGAGAGAGAGAGAGAGAGAGGTGGGGTGCGGGTGCTGGCCGCTATTTTAGTTGGGTCACAACTCTTTGCCATCTGCAAGCCGACGACAAAGATCCTAGCTAAAGGACGTTAGGTTGGCCACTTTCTTTACCGTGTGCAAGCAGGCGGCAAAGCAGCTTTGCCATCTGCTAGCGGATGGCAAGGAAAGTGGCCGTTAGGTGGTTCTCGCTAGTGGTCCACCCTCCCTCTTTGCCATCTGCTAGCAGACGGCAAAGCTTCTATGCCGTCCGCTAGCAGATGGCAAAGAGTTGACTGACAGCAAACATGATCTTTTCCGTCAGCTCTTTCTATTTGTCGTCAGCTCTTTCTTTGCCGGCAATTTTCTGTAAGCTGATCGCAAAGACCTTCTGTGCCGTCATCTAGTGGACGGCAAAGATCCTAATTCCCATAGTGAGTCGTCGAAGAGGGGGCCGAGCGTGTCAAACATGATTGAATAGGTGATGAGATCGAGTTTAGTCTCTTGCAGACAAACGATGGAAGGTGCAGCAGCTGTAATCATGTTGTGAACAGTTCTTTATTTAGCCCCGGAGTTAAGGCCACGAACGTTCCAGAAAATAGCCTTAAAGTTGTATTCCATGGAGTAGAAGCTATAGATGTTGGCGCTACAAGGTCATGAGAATTAAGCCTCGATGAGTTGCGCATTCGTCACGCGGGTGGTGGCGGGCAGAGTTGTGGGTAGTTGCCAACCAAAGAAATCCGTGAAGGCCTAAAGGACGTCCATAGCCACTGGATGCTAA
This sequence comes from Triticum timopheevii, assembly GCA_963921465.1. NCBI lineage: Eukaryota > Viridiplantae > Streptophyta > Magnoliopsida > Poales > Poaceae > Triticum > Triticum timopheevii. The sequence continues at coordinate 661,996,748 of OY997266.1, forward strand.
AAGAGGATGGGCTATTTTTCTATAACGTCATTGGAGATTGGGGAAACATCATTGGCAACGAGACTAAGGCGTCGAAGTAGAAACCGTTTGGCCTTCATTTCTGAGCTTAGGCCTAGGTCGGCTCGAGCGATTCGAAAACTTCACCTTGGCGTGAAGTTTACCGGCAGCTGCTTCCGTCTTCGCCATGGTCTAGGAGCAGGTAACAGGAGGAGGCCCTGATGGAGATCGTGTCCACAAAGGAGGCAAGAGGAGTGTCATTCGTGGCCTTGTGGATGGGCTACATGGCCAGCCTGTCATTCTCAGCCGCTGCTGGAACATGGTTGGGTGGTTGCGTCTCAATAGCAGGAGAGGGAGTAGAACGTATGGCGATTGCCATGTAGGATAGGGGCTGCACTGGCAAGAAATCCACACCGTGCGGTGGTAGGTTTGTCGCGGGCCCGGGAGACATGACAGATACATGCACGTCACTCCCTGGGCACCTAACCGTGTCGTCTACAGGGCCCGGTGGGGGGGGGCACATCGGGCGGGGCATCTAAGGCCGACCCACCCAGCCTGTCCTCCACGTGCAGGGCCGGCTCAGGATCTGAGGGTGGGGTAGGGGAACAGCTGTCTACAGGCTCTATCGGGCGGGTCACGACGGCCCTGTCATCGTTGCTTGACAGAGAAGGCGCGGCGTCGATTGGTGGGTTTGAATCACGCGCGTCCCTGGCCACCTGGGTCCCATGGGATTGCACAAGGGTGGACGGGTGGGCCTCCAGGATAGAGTGGGAAGGATCTGGCACCCCTTGGTCCAGCCTACATCGAAAGCAGGGGTACCCAGCCTTTGACGTGCGGGGACCCGGTCAAATGTCGGAAGAGTCTTAGGGTGGACCATGTCAGAGGTTTTATGTCCGTGTCGAAAATGCAAAGGAATTGTTTGGCTCGACCCCTACGATGATGGTCGTGTCGAAACGCACCTGCTCATGACTGGTTTCATGGATGGCTACACTCGGTGGATAATAGAAGATGAGGGCTACAGTGTTGAGGACGCCGACAGGGCAGGCAATGATGACACGGGGCAAGACGAAGAGATGATCGATAATGGCGGCAGGGAAGAGGCCAGACATGGTGGCGGAGAAGGGGCCGGACATGGTAGAGGAGAAGGGGCCGGACAAGGTGGCGGAGAGAACATGGACTCCACGCAGCAGTGTTCGTGGGTACTAAGTTCAATCGTGCGGGACCCTCATGTTGAAGCACTGCTTCGCAAGGAGACGAGTACTGAGAGAGCTGCTTCTAGAGAGGAGGCTAAGCTGCAGCAACTAGTGGTAGAATCGAACACTCCATTGTATGAATATTGCAATCCTGAGGTGACCCGCTTGAGTTTCATGCTCCAACTCCTGAAGACGAAGGCTAAAAACAAATGGACAGACATACCTCTATGAGCATCTCAAGTACCTAAAGGATGTTCTTCCCATGGGGAATCTATGTCCTACTAGTGTTGATGAGGCCAAGAGATCGTGTGCCCTCTTGATCTTCCACACGTTAGATACCATGCATGCATCAATGATTGCATAATTTATCAGAAGGAGCACGCGGAAAAAACAAGCTATCTGGTGTGCAATGCTTCTCGATACAGGAAGGTCAGGAAGAAATGTCCCCATAAAGTTGTATGGTACTTACCGATCACTCCCCGTCTCCAGCGGTATTTCATAGATCCCAAGGAAGCAAAGCTAATGCGTTAGCACGAGGAGAGGAAGAAGCCTGACGATGGAGATGATCCAAAGCTGAACCACGTCAAGGATGGAAGCCAGTGGAGAGCATTGAATAACTTCTATAGGTATTTGGAATGTGATGCAAGGAACATCGTGCTTGGCGCGTGTACCGATGGTATGAATCTGTTTGGCAACCAAAACACCAACCATAGCACATGGCTTGTGTTTGTATGGATGTACAACCTCCCCCTAGTTGTGCATGAAGTCGAAGTACATTCACATGAGCATGCTAATTCAAGGGCCAAAACAACCAGGAAATAATATTAATCTATATCTGGGGCTACTTCAAGACGAGTTAGACACGTTATCGAAAACACCGGCCAAGACATGGGACGCCAGCAAAGGCGAGTATTTCTACATGAGAGTCGCACTGATCACGACGTTGCAGGACTATCTAGGTTACGGATATGTCGCAGGCCAGGTGTGCCATGGATATTGCGGATGCACGCGATGCATGGATGATACAACGTCTCAGTAGCTAACGTCAAGGAAAGATGGCGGGTCCGGAAAAATTGAGTACATGGGCATCGAAGATGGCTCAAACCGAATGACCCGTGGAGAAACCGTGGAGATATATTCAATGGTCACGCTGAGCATTGAGGACCTCCACGTAAGCGGAGCGGCGCCAAAATCGATGAGCTGTTGAAAAACCGGGAGCAGTGCCCCGCGCCGGGAAAGATGATGAAAAAGGTGCCGGAGCCGCTGCTGAAGGTATGGAAGACGAGGTCTGTGTTTTGGGACTTGGAGTATTGGCACAAACTCGATACACCTCATTGCCTTGATCAAATGCATATCTGTAAGAATGTCCTTGAGAGCTTGCTCGCGACACTGATGAACATGCGGGTAAGACCAAGGATGTGTTGAAGGCAAGAAAAGACTTGCAAGATTTGAATATCAGAGAAGATCTGCACATGCCGCCCCGTAAAAAGTCAGACGAGACAGAGATGGAGACAGAGGCGTGGGAGAAGAAGCGCAAGAAAATAAAGGATGAGGATTATTGCCCCCCTTCTTGCTTCACCTTAAGTCAGTCTGAGATCGGTCAATTCTTTAAGTGCCTTACCGGAGTCAAAGTTAGTTCCTATTACTGTGGCAAGATAAGCAGATATCTAGACATGGACAAGAAAAGGTTCAGCGGGATGAAGTCCCATGACTATCATGTGATGATGACGCAGATACTACCTATTTCCCTTAGATGGATAATGGACAAGCACATCCGTGACACGCTTATTGGTGTCTGCAAATTTTTCGACATCATCTCTCAAAAGTCGATCAGTGTGAAGCAGCTTCGAAGGCTACAAGAAGAGATCGTTGTGATACTGAATGAGCTTGAGATCTACTTCCCGCCTGCGTTCTTTGATGTGATGGCGCATCTGTGTGTCCATATTGTGGACGACATAATAGACCTGGGGCCGTCATTCCTGCACAACATGATGTCGTTTGAGAGGATGAATGGGATCATCAAAGGATTCGTTCGTAACATGTCCCGTCCAGATGGAAGCATCGTCCAGGGCTATCTGACACAAAAGTGCATCTCTTTCTGTGAGAATTTTCTATATGGCGAAGACCAGCCGCCTGGTGTCAGTGTTGGTTTGTCCGTTAACAAGCACGATGGGAGGCTCGAAGGAGAAGGTCACTCCAACGGTCGCAGGGAACTGCACGTGGCATACTCAGATCGACGCAACGACTTTGACAGATCAAACTTGGTAGTGCTACAACACCTAGATGAGGTAGATCCTTTTGTGGCACTGCACAAAGAAATTATCGCAAAGAAGTATCGTGACTGGGGGTATGCAGGACGAACACCGAAGATACTAGAGAGCACAACTCCACTTTCCTGCATTCGTTCAAAGAGCATATTATTGCTAATCCCCCGGAGGAGGGCTATAAGGATGGATTGCTCATATACCCCTTAGCACATGGCCCCTCGCTCAACCTCGTAACCTATCAGGCATACGATATCAACAGATACACGTTCTACACGGAGGCCAAAGATATGGACAGTGATGATCAGAACTCAGGGGTGACAATAGAATGCATGACCAGCAGCCACAACGGCACAACTGAAAGATTTTACGGAATGGTCGACAAGATCTAGGAGCTTGACTACTTTGGACTGCACAACACGATGATGTTGCGTGTCAGATGGGCTAAGAATGTCAAACGAGAAAACCGGAATTTCACTACCACCACTATACCCGACACCAACAACGCTACCGTGAACACTATCGCAAAAAATGAGCCATGGGTAAACGCTAAGCACGTGACACAATGCTTCTTCATAACCGACCCGCGCAATCCCAGTCGTGTTGTCGTGAGGAGAGACAAAAGGAACATAATTGGAATGGGTGGCGTCACTGTCGGTGTCGAAACCGTCGGATCTCGGGTAGGGGTCCCGAACTGTGCGTCTAAGGCTGACGGTAACAGGAGGCGGGGGACACGATGTTTATCCAGGTTTGGGCCCTCTCTATGGAGGTAATACCCTACTTCTTGCTTGATTGATCTTGATGATATGAGTATTACAAGAGTTGATCTACCACGAGATACTAGAAGCTAACCCTAGAAGCTAGCCTATGATTATGATTGTTTTTTTTGTCCTACAGACTAAACCCTCCGGCTTATATAGAAAGTCGGTTACGGAGAAGGGAATCTACATATCCCAATAGCCAAGCTTGCCTTCCACACAAAGGAGAGTCCCAACCAGACACGGGACGAAGTCTTCTATCTTGTATCTTCATAGCCCAACAGTCCGGCCAATGTATATAGTCCGGCTGTCCAAGGACCCCTTAATCCAGGACTCCCTCAGTAGACCCAGAACCAGGCTTCAATGACGATGAGTCCAGTGCGTAGATTGTCTTCGGCATTGCAAGGCGGGCTCCTTCTCCGAATACTCCAAAGTAGATCTTGAACACTAGAATCGTGTCTGGCTCTGCAAAACAAATTCCGCATACCACCGCAGAGAGTATAATATTCCACGAGTCTAATCTACTGACAACTTCTCCATAGCGTGACAACACGCCGCAGCCTTGTCATTATTTGAACCATTTTCCCAACCTACTACTACACATTTCGCGAGGCGATTTTATTGGTACGTCTTGTCGAAGCAGAGATCGTGTCCTATTATCATGGGATTCTCATCAATACGGGCGTGGGCAACCCAACCGCGCCATCAGCACGGCGCTTGGGGAATAAGAGAGTTCTAGGGCATGTGGGGAGGCGCATGATCTTACTGCCCTTATAAAGGGATAAGGATTTCCCTCTTTCACCCACGCCTTCTCCTTCCTCTTCTCATCCATTCTCGAGCTCCAACGCCCAAGCTTTCGCCACCTCCGCAAAAACATTCCGAACATCTCCGGTGCGGGAGGCAAGAGGATGGCCTCCTCTGTCAAGAAGGAGGACATCAAGAAGCTCCGGGGGGGGGGGGGGATACTTGTCTAAGGACATTGCGCATCGGCTTCCGGGCAAATGGGCAGATCATCCCTACCCCGGAGCCCCAGGAAAGGGTAGTGTTCCTCTCCCACTTCATCGGCGGGATGGGATTCCCCCTTCACCCGTTCGTCCGCGGACTAATGTTTTACTACGGCCTAGAATTCCATGATTTGGCCCCCAACTCTATCCTCGACATCTCGGTATTTATTATCGTGTGTGAGGCTTTTCTCCGTATCCCACTGTTGGAAATATGCCCTAGAGGCAATAATAAATTAGTTATTATTATATTTACTTGTTCACGATAATCGTTTATTATCCATGCTATAATTGTATTGATAGGAAACTCAGATACATTTGTGGATACATAGACAACACCATGTCCCTAGTAAGCCTCTAGTTGACTAGCTCGTTGATTAATAGATGGTTACGGTTTCCTGATCATGGACATTGGATGTCGTTGATAACGGGATCACATCATTAGCAGAATGATGTGATGGACAAGACCCAATCCTAAGCCTAGCACAAAGGTCGTGTAGTTCGTATGCTAAAGCTTTTCTAATGTCAAGTATCTTTTCCTTAGACCATGAGATTGTGCAACTCCTGGATACCGTAGGAATGCTTTGGGTGTACCAAACGTCACAACGTAACTGGGTGGCTATAAAGGTGCAATACAGGTATCTCCGAAAGTGTCTGTTGGGTTGGCACGAATCGAGACTGGGATTTGTCACTCCGTGTAAACGGAGAGGTATCTCTGGGCCCACTCGGTAGGACATCATCATAATGTGCACAATGTGACCAAGGGGTTGATCACGGGATGATGTGTTACGAAACGAGTAAAGAGACTTGCCGGTAACGAGATTGAACAAGGTATCGGTATACCGACGATCGAATCTCGGGCAAGTACAATACCATTAGACAAAGGGAATTGTATACGGGATCGATTGAGTCCTTGACATTGTGGTTCATTCGATGAGATCATCATGGAATATGTGGGAGCCAACATGGGTATCCAGATCCCGCTGTTGGTTATTGACCGGAGAACGTCTCGGTCATGTCTGTATGGTTCCCGAACCCGTGGGGTCTACACACTTAAGGTTCGATGACGCTAGGGTTATAACGGAAGTTTATATGTGGTTACCGAATGTTGTTCGGAGTCCCGGATGAGATACCGGACGTCACGAGGAGTTCCGGAATGGTCCGGAGGTAAAGATTTATATATGGAAAGTTGTTGTTCAGGTTCTGGAAAAAAGTTCGGGTTTTTTCTGTATTATACCGGGAAGCTTCCAGAAGGTTCCGGAGGATTCCGGAGGGGTCCGGAGGTCCGGAAATTGTTCCACCACGTCCAATACAGCAGCATGGGCTGTAGGGGGGCGCCCTAGCCTTAATGGGCCAGGGGAACCAGCCCCCCAAGGCCCATGCGCATGGGAGAGGGGAAACCCTAAGGGGGAGGGCCTCCACTTGACTTGGGAGGCACTCCTCCCCCCTTGGCCGCCGCCCCTTTCTTAGATTGGATCTGAGGGGGACGGCCCCCCTCTCCCTTGCCCCTATATATATGTGGGGGGTGGGAGGGCAGCCGCACCCCAAGTTCTGGCGCAGCCCTCCCCCTCTCCCAAGTACTCCTCCTCTCCCGCGGTGCTTGGCGAAGCCCTGCAGGATTGCCACGCTCCTCCATCACCACCACGCCGTTGTGCTGCTGCTGGATGGAGTCTTCCTCAACCTATCCCTATCTCCTTGCTGGATCGAGGCATGGGAGACGTCACCAGGCTGTACATGTGTTGAACGCGGAGGTGCCGTCCGTTCGGCACTAGGATCTCCGGTGATTTGGATCACGACGAGTACGACTCCTTCAACCCCGTTGTCTTGAACGCTTCCGCTTAGCGATCTACAAGGGTATGTACATGCACTCCCCTCTCTCTCGTTGCTAGTTTCTCCATAGATAGATCTTGGTGACACGTAGGAAAATTTTGAATTTCTGCTACGTTCCCCAACAGTGGCATCATGAGCTAGGTCTATTGCGTAGATTCTTTGCACGAGTAGAACACAAAGTAGTCGTGGGCGTTGATTTTGTTCAATATGCTTACCGTTACTAGTCCAATCTTGATTCGGCGGCATTGTGGGATGAAGCGGCGCGGACCGACCTTACACGTACACTTACGTGAGACAGGTTCCACCGACTGACATGCACTTGTTGCATAAGGTGGCTAGCGGGTGCCAGTCTCTCCCACTTTAGTCGGATCAGATTCGATGAAAAGGATCCTTATGAAGGGTAAATAGCAATTGACATATCACGTTGTGGTTTTTTGCGTAGGTAAGAAACGTTCTTGCTAGAAACCCATAGCAGCCACGTAAAACATGCAAACAACAATTAGAGGACGTCTAACTTGTTTTTGCAGGGTATGCTATGTGATGTGATTTGGCCAGGAAGAATGTGATGAATGATATGTGATGTATGAGATTGATCATGTTCTTGTAATAGGAATCACGACTTGCATGTCGATGAGTATGACAACCGGCAGGAGCCATAGGAGTTGTCTTTATTTATTGTATGACCTGCGTGTCATTGAACGACGCCATGTAATTACTTTACTTTATTGCTAACCGGTAGCCATAGTAGTAGAAGTAATAAGTTGGCGAGACAACTTCATGGAGACACGATAATGGAGATCATGATGATGGAGATCATGGTGTCATGCCGGTGACGACGATGATCATGGAGCCCCGAAGATGGAGATCAAAAGGAGCAAAATGATATTGGCCATATCATGTCACTTTTTGATTGCATGTGATGTTTATCATGTTTATGCATCTTATTTGCTTAGAACGACGGTAGTAAATAAGATGATCCCTCATCAAAATTTCAAGAAAGTGTTCCCCCTAACTGTGCACCGTTGCGAAAGTTCATCGTTTCGAAGCACCACGTGATGATCGGGTGTGATAGATTCTTACGTTCACATACAACGGGTGTAAGCCAGATTTACACACACGAAACACTTAGGTTAACTTGACGAGCCTAGCATGTACAGACATGGCCTCAGAACACAAGAGACTGAAAGGTCGAGCATGAGTCGTATGGTAGATACGATCAACATGAAGATGTTCACCGATGATGACTAGTCCGTCTCACGTGATGATCGGAAACGGCCTAGTTGACTCGGATCATGTAATCACTTAGATGACTAGAGGGATGTCTATCTGAGTGGGAGTTCATAAGATGAACTTAATTATCCTGAACATAGTCAAAAGATCTTTGCAAATTATGTCGTAAGCTCGCGCTTTAGTTCCACTGTTTAGATATGTTCCTAGAGAAAATATAGTTGGAAGTTGATAGTAGCAATTATGCGATCAGTAGAAAGCTTATGTCCTTAATGCACCGCTCAGTGTGCAGAACCCCAAAAGTCGTCTGTGGATGTTGCGAACATCGAACATACACATTTTGATAACTACGTGATAGTTCAGTTAAATGGTTTAGAGTAGAGGCACCAAAGACGTTTTCGAAATGTCGCGGAACATATGAGATGTTTCGAGGGCTGAAATTGGGATTTCAGGCTCGTGCCCACGTCAAGAGGTATAAGACCTCCGACGATTTTCTTAGCCGGCAAACTAAGGGAGAAAAGCTCAATCGTTGAGCTTGTGCTCAGATTGTCTGAGTGCAACAATCACTTGAATCGAGTGGGAGTTGATCTTCTAGATGAGATAGTGATGTTTCTCCAAAGTCATTGCCACCAAGCTGCTAGAGCTTCGTGATGAACTATAATATATCAGGGATAGATATGATGATCCTTGAGGTATTCGCGATGTTTGACACCGCGAAAGTAGAAATCAAGAAGGAGCATCAATTGTTGATGGTTGGTGAAACCACTAGTTTCAAGAAGGGCAAGGGCAAGAAGGGATACTTCATGAAACGGCAAATCAGCTGCTTCTCTAGTGAAGAAACCCAAGGTTGAACCCAAACCCGAGACTAAGTGCTTCTGTAATAAGGGGAATAGCCACTAGATCAGAATTACCCTAGATACTTGGTAGATGAGAAGGCTGGCAAGGTCGATAGAAGTATATTGGATATACATTATGTTAATGTGTACTTTACTAGTACTCCTAGTAGCACCAGGGTATTTAGATACCGGCTCGGTTGCTAAGTGTTAGTAACTCGAAATAAAAGGCTACGGAATAAACGGAGACTAACTGAAGGTGAGCTGACCATATGTGTTGGAAGTGTTTCCAAGTTTGATGTGTTCAAACATCGCACGCTCCCTCTACCATCAAGATTAGTATTAAACCTGAATAATTGTCATTTGGTGTTTGCGTTGAGCATAGACATGATTGGATTATGTCTATCGCAATACGGTTATTCATTTAAGGAGAATAATGGTTACTCTATTTATTTGAATAATACCTTCAATGGTCTTGCACCTAAAAGGAATGGGTTTATTGAATCTCGATCATAGTAATACACATTTTCATGCCAAAAAGATATAAGATAGTAATGATAGTACCACTTACTTGTGGCACTGCCATGTAAGTCATATTGGTGTAAAACGCATGAAGAAGCTCCATGTTGATGGATCTTTGGACTCACTCGTTTTTGAAAAGTTTGAGACATGCGAACCATGTCTATTGGTGGATACGCATGAAGAAACTCCATGAAGATGGATCGTTTGGACTCACTTGATTTTGAATCACTTGAGATATGCAAATCATACCACATGGGCAAGATGACTGAAAAGCCTCGTTTTCAGTAATATGGAACAAGACAGCAACTTGTTGGAAGTAACACATTTTGACGTGTGCAGTCCAATGAGTGCTGAGGCATGCAGTGAATATTGTTATGTTCTTACTTCACAGATGATTTGAGTAGATGTTGAGTATATTTACTTGATGGAACACAAGTCTGAATTATTGAATGGTTCAAGTAATTTCAGAGTGAAGTTGAACATCATTGTGACAAGAGGATAAAATGTCTATGATATGATCATAGAGATGAGTATCTGAGTTACGATCTTTGGCACGCAATTAAGACATTGTGGAAATTGTTTCACAATTAATACCGCCTGCAACACCATAGTGTGATGGTGTGTCCGAACATCATAGTTGCACCCTATGGGATATGGTGTGTACCATGATGTCTCTTATTGAATTACCACTATCGTTCATGGGTTAGGCATTAGAGACAACCGCACTCACTTTAATAGGGCACCACGTAATTCTGTTGAGACGACACCGTTTGAACTATGGTTTGGAGAAACCTAAGTTGTCATTTCGTAAAGGTTTGGGGCTGCGACGCTTATGTGAAAAAGTTTCATCGTGATAAGCTCGAACCCAAAACGGATAAATGCATCTTCATAGGATACCCAAGATGGTTGGGTATACCTCCTAATTCAGATCCGCAAGCAAAAGTGATTGTTTCTAGAAACGGGTCCTTTCTCGAGGAAAAGTTTCTCTCGAAAGAATTGAGTGGGAGGATGGTGGAGACTTGATGAGGTTATTGAACCATCACTTCAACCAGTGTGTAGCAGGGCACAGGAAGTTGTTCCTGTGGCACCTACACCAATTGAAGTGGAAGCTTATGATAGTGATCATGAAGTTTCGGGTGAAGTCACTACCGAACCTCGTAAGACAACAAGGACGCGTACTGCTTCAGAGTGGTACGGTGATCTTGTCTTAAAGGCCACGTTGCTAGACAACAATGAACCTATGAGATATGGAGAAGCGATGGTGGGCCCAAATTCCGACAAATGGTTAGAAGCCATGAAATCCGAGATAGGATCCATGTATCAGAACAAAGTATGGACTTTGGTGGACTTGCCCGATGATCGGCAAGCCATTGAGATAAATGGATCTTTAAGAAGAAGACAGACGTGGACGGTAATGTCACCGTCTATGAAGCTCGACTTGTGGCGAAGAGTTTTTTCACAAGTTCAAGGAGTTGACTACGATGAGATTTTCTCATCCGTAGCGATGCTTAAGTCCGTCGGAATCATGTTAGCATTAGCTGCATTTATGAAATATGGCAGATGGATGTCAAAACGAGTTTCCTTACCAGATTTCGTAAGGAAAGGTTGTATGTGATACAATCAGAAAGGTTTTGTCGATCCTAAGGATGCTAAAAGGTATGCTAGCTCCAGCGATCCTTCCATGGACTGGAGTAAGCATCTCGGAGTTGGAATATACGCTTTGATGAGATGATCAAAGATTTTGGGTTTATACAAAAGTTTATGAGAAACTTGTGTTTCTAAAGAAGTGAGTGGGAGCGCTATAGAATTCCTGATGAGTATATGTTGTTGACATATTGTTGATCAGAAATGATGTAGAATTTCTGGAAAGCATATGGGGTTATTTGAAAAGTGTTTTTCAATGGAGTACCTGGATTAAGCTACTTGAACATTGAGCATCAAGATCTATGAGGATAGATCAAAAACAAAAACGCTAAATGGTACCTTCAAATGAGCACATACCTTGACATGATCTTGAAGGTGTTCAAGATGGATCAGTCAAATAAGGAGTTCTTGCCTGAGATGTAACGTACGAAGTTAAGACTCAAAGCTCGACCACGGCAGAAAAGAGAGAAAGGACGAAGGTCGTCCCCTATGCTTTAGACGTAGGCTCTACAGTATGCTATGCTAAGTACCGCACATATGTGTGCCTTGCCACATGTCTGGCAAGAGGGTACAAAGGTGATCAAGGAGTGGATCACCAGATAGCGGTCAAAATTATCCTTAGAGGAATAAGGATTTGTTTCTCGATTATGGAGGTGATAAAGAGTTCGGCGTAAAGGGTTACGACGATGCAAGCTTTAACACCTATCCGAATGACTCTGAGTAGCAAATCGGATACGTATAGTGGAGCAACCATTTGGAATAGCTCCAACTTGAGCGTGGAAGCAGCATTTACAATATGACCTTGAGATTTGCGAAGTACATACGGATCTGAATGTTGCAGACCCGTTGACTAAAACTTCTCTCACAAGCAAAACATGATCAAACTCCAGAACTCATTGAGTCTTAATCACATGATGATGTGAACTAGTTTAATGACACTAGTAAACTCTTTGGATGTTGGTCACATGGTGATGTGACGTGTGAGTGTTAATCACATGGTGATGTGAACTAGATTATTGACTCTAGTGCAAGTGGGAGACTGTTGGAAATATGCCCTAGAGGCAATAATAAATTAGTTATTATTATATTTCCTTGTTCACGATAATAGTTTATTATACATGCTATAATTGTATTGATAGGAAACTCAGATACATGTGTGGATACATAGACAACACCATGTCCCTAGTAAGCCTCTAGTTGACTAGCTCGTTGATCAATAGATGGTTACGGTTTCCTGACCATGGACATTGGATGTCGTTGATAACGGGATCACATCATTAGCAGAATGATGTGATGGACAAGACCCAATCCTAAGCCTAGCACAAAGATCGTGTAGTTCGTATGCTAAAGCTTTTCTAATGTCAAGTATCTTTTCCTTAGACCATGAGATTGTGCAACTCCCGGATACCGTAGGAACGCTTTGGGTGTACCAAACGTCACAATGTAACTGGGTGGCTATAAAGGTGCAATACAGGTATCTCCGAAAGTGTCTGTTGGGTTGGCACGAATCGAGACTGGGATTTGTCACTCCGTGTAAACGGAGAGGTATCTCTGGGCCCACTCGGTAGGACATCATCATAATGTGCACAATGTGACCAAGGGGTTGATCACGGGATGATGTGTTACGGAACGAGTAAAGAGACTTGCCGGTAACGAGATTGAACAAGGTATCGGTATACCGACGATCGAATCTCGGGCAAGTACAATACTGTTAGACAAAGGGAATTTTATACGGGATCGATTGAGTCCTTGACATCGTGGTTCATCCGATGAGATCATCATGGAACATGTGGGATCCAACATGGGTATCCAGGTCCCGCTGTTGGTTATTGACCGGAGAACGTCTCGGTCATGCCTGCATGGTTCCTGAACCCGTAGGGTCTACACACTTAAGGTTCGATGACGCTAGGGTTATAAAGGAAGTTTGTATGTGGTTACCGAATGTTGTCCGGAGTCCCGGATGATATCCCAGACGTCACGAGGAGTTCCGGAATGGTCCGGAGGTAAAGATTTATATATGGAAAGTTGTTGTTCGGGTTCCGGAAAAAGTTTGGGTTTTTTCGGTATTGTACCTGGAAGCTTCCAGAAGGTTCTGGAGGATTCCGGAGGGGTCCGGAGGTCCGGAAATTGTTCCACCACGTCCAATACAGCAGCATGGGCTGTAGGGGGCCGCCCTAGCCTTAATGGGCTAGGGGCACCAGCCCCCCAAGGCCCATGCGCATGGGAGAGGGGAAACCCTAAGGGGGAGGGCCTCCACTTGACTTGGGAGGCACTCCTCCCCCCTTGGACGCCGCCCCCTCCTCAGATTGGATATGAGGGGGCCGGCCCCCCTCTCCCTTGCCCCTATATATATGTGGGGGGTGGGAGGGCAGCCGCACCCCAAGTTCTGGCACAGCCCTCCCCCTCTCCCAAGTACTCCTCTCCCGCGGTGCTTGGCGAAGCCCTGCAGGATTGCCACGCTCCTCCATCACCACCACGCCGTTGTGCTGCTGTTGGATTGAGTCTTCCTCAACCTCTCCCTCTCTCCTTGCTGGATCAAGCCATGGGAGACATCACTGAGCTGTACGTGTGTTGAACGCGGAGGTGTCGTCCATTCGGCACTAGGATCTTCGGTGATTTGGATCACGACGAGTACGACTCCTTCAACCCCATTCTCTTGAACGCTTCGTCTTAGCGATCTACAAGGGTATGTAGATGCACTCCCCTCTCTCTCTTTGCTAGTTTCTCCGTAGATAGATCTTGGTAAAACGTAGGAAAATTTTGAATTTCTGCTACGTTCCCCAACACCCACCTCACTTTGGCGTATGGCTGAAGACCTTTAACGTGAAGCCAAAGGTATTGAGCGGCCAACAAGCGGAGTGTGGAGGCGCCATGGTGGGCAAGATACCCAATGTCAGATGGCCCAAATGCTCCTTTGTGGAGACCGTGAAGGGGTGGCAATCGGGGTGGTTCTATCCCATCGAGCCGCGCGGCACCAACCTGGCAGCGACACCCGAATTCCGATTCGGCATCCCCATGCGGCTCACCTCCTTGCAAGATAAGGGCTTGGCCTGGGGCTCAGCGAAAGAATTGACTGGGCTGCAATCATGTATCTAGAACATGATAAGCAAGGAAATCAAGCTTGTTAACGTGATCCAGGTTATGCTCTTCCGCCGAATTCTTCCCTGCCAGGACCGGGCCTGTAACTTGTGGGAGTTCGATCCGGCCGAGCCCCAGACGCTACTGGAGCTCTTCGACACGATGCATGAAGACATCTGGAGTGTGTTCTTTAAGGCCAGCGAGGTACCACCGCCCACGACCGAAAATCGCAGGCTCGTCGCAAAATGCCAGGCTAATCTGGTAAGTTTTCATGTTTGCAAGATGTACCTTTTACTGGCTTATCCGCGGGAGGAACCTAAGCCTCCATGCCAATCTTTCAGGCTAGCATAACGATAGCGGAGTAGATTAACTGTCTGGATCCGCTACCAGAAGATCCAGAAACACCTATCTTGACGAGGATGTTGTTTCCGGCGCCCTACAAGGTGCCGGAGAAGAAAGCCAAGAAGGCGGCCATGGGGACCAGAGAGGGTCTCCGGCGCAATGGCGCTTCTGACGTGATGTCCGAAGACACCAACACGCCCTCCTCCGCCGAAGACGACGACGAGGAGGAGGAAATCCGTCCCCCGTCCCCTAAAGGGGGAAGGAAGAAGAGGCAGGCCTCCTAGCGCGGTGAGGCCAAGGCGTCCAAGAGGGAAAAAACCTCCCTCCCAGACTACTCCGCCGCAGCCACCAATAGCAGCGAGGAGTGGGGGCCCATGGTCATGCCCCTGGCCGAATTGTAAGTGTCCGGATGTGGTAGTATTTACGGCCTTTCCGCTTTATCGCTTTTTAATGTGCCAGTCATGCATCTGCAGTCCGGCCAAGTCCAACATCGAGATATCCTCCTCTTCGGGGGGATTGCTGGACCCGTCGGTGATGAACAGTGGGTCCCTTCCGATGGCCTCCTCCCCCAAGGCCACGTACAACACCGAGGTGTGTTCTCGAAGAATACCAGACCAAGGGGAGACCGTTCCGGCCGCGCCGGAGGGTGAAACCCCGATTGCCGAACACACAGGGGGAAAGACCCCCGTGGACACCGATAATGGGGGCCGCAGCCAGTTCGACCCCCAGTCAAATACAGATCCAGAGACCCATGTGAATCCAGATTCAAGCGGGCAGCCTCTCCCGAATCAAGGGGGTGAGCCGGCTGTACCGGTGACCTCTGTCCATCCAGAGGCACCGGACAACTTGCTGGAAGCGCTTCGCATCGCTATCATTGATGAAGAACACCGTACTCTTATGAGTATGGTGATCAAGAAGATCCAGTGCGCTAAGAGCGGACAGACCGAAGCCTGCGCTAGCCTTCTAACAGGCTTTGAGGTAAGTAATATAATTGTGAGAAAATATCACAGTGTAGACAGTAGCCCCTGATGCTCTGTTTGGTGTTCGAAAAGAAAAGCTGAACAGAGGATCAAATAATATTCGGAGGAGTCTTACATAAGATGTCTATGTGAATAAGCACGCGTCGCTGCTGGCAGCCGCCGCTCGTACTGCAGAGGTCTCTAAACTAAAGCAGGACTGGAGAGGACCGAAGGAGAGCTCGGCCTCGTGAAGAGGCAGTTGGAGGAAAGCCAAGGTATGTAGTACCCTGCATGTATTATTATGAAGGATAAATAGTTCGTGCTGATTAAAGCATTATGAATTTATTAGGGGCCATGACCGAGGTGGCGGCCCTGAAAAAGGCGTTAAGCGAGGCCGAATACAGAGCGGCCAAGGAACGCGCCGCATACGAGAAGCAGGAGGCCCGTGTCAGCGAGGTCCAGCAAGAGCTCCAGGATGCCGTCAAGAAGTACGGATCCTTGCAGCGTGACTTTAAGACTCAAGAGTATGAGCTTGTCAAGGCACTCCAGACTGCGCAAGACGCCAGAGTCGAAGCCCAGAGGGCCCTCCGGGAAGTCCAGGCGGCCAAAAAGATTGCGGCGGGTAAGGCGTTTCTTATGCAAAGCAAGCATGTGAAGGAGACTTTTTTTTTACTTACCCGAATTTGGAGTTCTCCAGGAGAGTTTGCAGATCTGTCGCGCAGCATATCAGATGATGTCGAGTTCTACCGAGCTGAAGAAGGGAGATGGATGGAGAAGCTGTTCTGGGCCAAATACCTTGGGCCAGAACATCCGATGCCCTCGAGCGACCAGCTGAAACAGCTGGTCGAGCTGCACAAGGCAGCCGAACTGGCCATCAAGGACCTCATAGTTTGGTTATGGCCTGCCAAGCCTATGCCCAACAGCTACTTCGGACTCGTGAAGCGGCTTGTAAGTGCCTGCCCACGACTTGAACTCATGAAGCGGTCGGTTTGCATCGAAGGTGCGCGGATGGCCTTTGCCCGTGCAAAGATGCATTGGGCGAAGATGGACGCCATGGCACTGATGACAGAGGGGCCGCCGAAGGGCAAGGAGCACCGCCGACCCGAACTATACTATGACAGTGTCCTGGAGGTATCCCACCTTGTGGCGGAGCAATGTACAAAGGATGTAATCTTTGAATGAATGCATTCAATTTATCCTGTAATATGAAACAAGTTCGCTGTGCAATGTAATGTTTGCTGATTTAAAATTTTACCTCGTATGCGACCGTTTATAAAATCTGATAGTTGGCTAGTCGTCGGCTTCTGCCCCCACGCAATATTCCTGAGCAATTTTTCAAAGTTCCCGTGTGAGGGAAGTTATTGTGAAGGAAATACTAGCTAGGCATATCCAAATGACTTGAAATTTTGCATGGTCCTTCATATGTTCAAATCATAACTCTCCACCAAATTTGAGCTCATGTAACTCAATTATGTGAGACCAGCTCCAAATCTTAGTTTCTGGTTAGATTTTCAGTTTGTGAAGCAACTGTATTTTATATTGCTTCATTTAAGGTAAAAAATTTCTAGGACATTCTCCTATCCTTATCAACTATCTGAACCAAGTTTTGGCTCAATTCATCAAACCATTTGCCCTATGCAATTTTTCCAAGTTTCTGGTCAGAATCAAGCATTGTGAAGCAAGTGCTAGTTTGGCTCATCCAAATGGCTTGAAACTTATTGAGCAGCTTCATATCTTCAAATAACTGGGCCATGACCAATTTCAACTCAACTTGCCTCTTCATGTGAGTGGAACTTCATCATCTGTAATTCTGGCCATTATGGTGGTTCCTACAGCAAGTATCCTTTTTATCCATCCTAATGAGCTGCAAATTCTCGGAGAGGATCATCTTAGTGCTTGATCACGCCATGCTAAAGCTCGGCCTCTGCCCCCTCCTTGTTTGTCTCCTCGCAGCACAAACGATTTGTTGCCAAAATGTTTTGGCTCCTCCTCCAAATCTCTTCTTTGTCCCTGGACCGATTTCTTTTTTCATTTTGACTGAGAGTAGCATGGTCTATCTACCAGACATGATGTGGCCGATCACCTGGCACCGCATATGCTAGTTCACGCGTGTGACCACGGGTCGTGACCAGCCAAACTCGCGCTCTAGACGACTGTGTGCCCTGTTTCGACATCTTTTCCTCTCCCTCTTGCGTGCAAATCATGTCCTGGAGCGAGCTCGTGGTCGACTGCATCGGTCTGAGTTGCTGCGGTCGCGTCGCCGTCGAGCTCTCCGTGACGCGTCCGTCCTCTACTCAGTTTTTCGCATGTCGGACGAATCTTCTTGAGCACCCGCGATCCCACCCCCCGCGGCTATTTAAGCTACCCGAGTCCTCCCGCAACTCACTCATCCCTCCCACACTTCATGTGATCACAGGAGCAGCCCAATCTCGTTGTTCCCTGCCACGGCCATCGCCGGACTCCTCTCGTTCCGGCCAAACCAAGCCTCCCCTCGCCCTTCTGAGCTGTCCACGAGCTTCCCCTCGTCTCTACGGTTCGCCCCAACCCCTTGTTCGTCACCGGAGAGCCCCGTGGCCGCGTGCCCCGAGTCCGGCCGTCGCCTCTGCCTCTCGGTCATTTCTTCATCCGGCAGACCTGAGCATCCTCGCTCCGCTCCACCACCTCCATCGTCCTCCCCTCACCACCGCAAGCCGTCCCGACAAACTCAACCTTGCTGGAGCTGCCTGTTTCGCTGAAGATCATCACCACCACCGCCGCCTCTGTCTCCTCCCTAGCGCCGCCCCTTCCCTCCTCCATACTCTTCAGCGGCCGTTGCCACCCTAAATAGAGGCGCCGCGGTGCCCGCACCCGCCGGTGGCCTCGCCCCGGCCGGGAGTGGCCTGACCCGGTCGGCCCCTCGGCCGCGCCCCTCCTCTCGGCTCTGTTCCACGAGCGGAACAGGAGCGCGAGGAGGAAGAAGCCAGCGCCCCCCTGCCAAGCGGGCGCCCTCATCCCCGCGGACCCCACCCGTCATCCCCTCTGTGTTGACCCCGCCCTGGCCACTTGGTAAGTGGAAGCGTATTCATCGGGATACGTCTTCCCTTGTCAGAAGACGTATTCTAGCAGTGCTTTAGAACGCAATATGTTTTCTGTTAAGGTAGGCATATTTATCTCTACTCTGGCCAAGAATGCGCTTTCACTGTCCCGAAAGTGTATTTCCTTAAATCCGTTTATGTCTTATCCACTCAGGGACCCGTTGGTAATGTAAATATTCACATATTGGTCCTTCTCCTTCCACCCCTCATAACTTTTCAACCATAACTCCGATCGAGGTGAATCCAACGCTCACTTATTTCTCTCATCGAGACCTTTCTATTGGTAACATTTTGATAAGGTGTTCACACTGTGAAAATCACAATGATGCCCTTGCCCTTATCAGCCCCCCTCCGAGAGAGAAACGTCCGACGTTTCGTTCCGTGGCTTCACCACACTTCTTCCCGGAGTCTCTCTTATCCCCAGGCAAGCCACAATAGCCGCTTGCAAAATAGTCATGCAATAGTTTTGGTTTTCAAATTGAATATTTAATAAAAGTTTGCCCGTTATCTACCTGCTTATTTGTTGCTACTATTGTTCTTTCGGTTTGTACTCGTGGATTCGTGTCCACCTTCATGCTATGTTATGATGCATCGTGTTATCTTGTGCTACTTGCTAGTATCATTTTCACATGTCATGGTTGTTAGAAGTAATACATGCTGGTGTAGTGATGTTCTTCGGATGCATCCTTAGTCTGTTATTCGGTACCGTTGCTATGCTTGATCCGTTGCATCTAGTTGGTTATATGCTTACTTGGTAGTGTTCTTGCTATGTTGTTGCATGGTATTTATTCATGATGGTAGTAGTCATGCTATGCTTATGGTAGAGTTATGCTTGTGTTATTTACGCTCGTAAGTATGCCATGCTCATTAGGATATATGATTCTTTGTTGTTAGGCTCGATGATTGTGTTGCACCTCCATGCTTATGTTGATGTCATGCTCATGCATTGTAGTTGCATCATGTTATTTTTATATCGCTCAGCTTCTTGCACTCAAGTTTAACCAGATAATAATGAACTTGAACAACTATTGACTGAGTCATGGTGCCACTAGATCGAGCTGACCAGTGCAACCACATTTTCCTTTTATGGGAAGGTCCTAACTGGGTCTATTGGCATGCCTCTCGCCGGTACCTCCAACGAGGGAAGGTTATGGGCGCGCACTACCCTGATCATGTAGGTGGACATAAGCCTTGTGAGCCCGAGTTTGGTTATGTGCACATGTCCCCAATTGGGACCATTTATTGTTTTGCCACGATGGTAGCCATTGGGTGTCTTTGGTAGACACGGGGCCACCCATGACTTAGCCCAGAGGGGAGTTGGTCGGAGTGGCTGGGAGAGTGTCATGGGCAATATATTGGTTTTGTCGGAATGTCGTTGATCCAACCGAATGGGACTGTGAGGCCATGGGTTCCGTAGTGTGGGTACAGTGTGCTAACCTCTTGCTACCTCTTGAGCATGTGTTGGTTTTTCCCTTGAAGACGAAAGGGTGATGCAGCAAACTAGCGTAAGTATTTCCCTCAGTTTTTGAGAACCAAGGTATCAATCCAGTAGGAGGATCCTCACAAGGCCCTCACACCTACACAAACAAACAAGAACCTCGCTACCAACGCGGTAAAGGGGTTGGCAATCCCTTCACGACCACTTGCGAAAGAGAGATCTGATAGAGATAATACGATAAGATAAATATTTTTGGTATTTTTATGATATAGATTGAAAAGTAAAGATTGCAAAATAAAGTAGATTGGAAACTTATATGATAGAGAATAGACCCAGGGGGCATAGGTTTCACTAGTGGCTTCTCTAAAGATAGCATAATTATTACGGTGGGTGAACAAATTACTAAAGAGCAATTGATATAAAAGTGCATAGTTATGAGAATATCTAGGCATCACGTCTGCGACGAGTAGACCGACTCCTGCCTGCATCTTCTACTATTACTCCACACATCAACCGCTATCTAGCATGCATCTAGAGTATTAAATTCATAAGAACAGAGTAACGCATTAAGTAAGATGACATGATGTAGAGGGATGAACTCAAGCAATATGATATAAACCCCATCTTTTTATCCTCGATGGCAACAGTACAATACGTGCCTTGCTTCCCTTGCTGTCACTAGGAAAGGACACCACAAGATTGAACCCAAAGCTAAGCACTTCTCCCATTGCAAGAAAGATCAATCTAGTAGGCCAAACTAAACTGATAATTAAGAGGAGATTCAAATATTTCTCATAGATAAACTTGATCATAAACCCACAATTCATCGGATCTCAACACACACACCGCAAAAAAAGAGTTACACCGAATAGATCTCCAAGAAGATCAAGGAGAACTTTGTATTGAGATTCAAAGAGAGAGAGAAGAAGCCATCTAGATAATAACTATGGACCCGAAGGTCTGTGGTAAACTACTCACAACTCATCAGAGAGGCCTTGGTGATGATGTAGAGGCCCTCTGTGATCGATTCCCCCTCCGGCGGAGCGCCCGAAAAGGCTCCAAGATGGGATTTCCTTATATCATGCAAGCTCCTCTGTTTTGTCATGTCAATTAGTCAGGGGTAATCTCGCCCAAAACTTGTGAAATTTAGACTCCACATGTGTTTTTTAATTTCCGTGCCAAAAACTATACACCCTATATTTAGGAATGGAGGGAGTATAAAAGTGTATAGTAAAGCCCATAAACATCCAAAACGGGCAATATAATAGCATGGAACAATAAAAAATTATATATACGTTGGATATGTATCAAGCATCCCCAAGCTTAATTCCTGCTCGTCCTTGAGTAGGTAAATGATAAAAACAGAATTTTTGATGTGGAATGCTACCTAGCATATTTATCAATGTATTTTTCTCTATTGTGGCATGAATGTTCAGATCCAAATGATTCAAAATAAAAGTTCATATTGACAAAAGAATAATAATACTTCAAGCATACTAACTAAGCAATCATGTCTTCTCAAAATAACATGGCAAAAGAAAGTTCATCCCTACAAAATCATATAGTTTGGTCATGCTCCATTTTCGTTACACAAGAATGCTCTCATCATGCACAACCCCGATGACAAGCCAAGCAATTGTTTCATACTTTAGTAATCTCAAACTTTCTTTAACTCTTCACGCAATACATGAGCGGGAGCCATGGATATAGCACTATGGGTGGAATAGAGTATGATGATAGGGGTTATGTGGAGAAGACAAAAAAGGAGAAAGTCTCACATCGACGCGGCTAATCAACAGGCTAGGGAGATGCCCTCAATTGATGTCAATGCAAGGAGTAGGGATTGACATGCAACAGATGCACTAGAGCTATAAATGTATGAAAGCTCAACAAAAGAAACTAAGTGGGTGTGCATCCAACTTGCTTGCTCATTAAGACCTAGGGCATTTTGAGGAAGCCCATCATTGGAATATACAAGCCAAGATCTATAATGAAAGATTCCCACTTATTAAATGAAAGTGACAACATAGGAGACACTCTATCATGAAGACCATGGTGCTACTTTGAAGAAGAAGTGTGGAAAAAGATAGTAACATTGTCCCCCCCCCTTTTGGGCCTTAACTTTTTTTATTTTTTATTTGGCCTTTCTTTTTTCTTTTTTTAGCCTTTCTTTTTTTATGAGGGACAATGCTCTAAAAATGATGATCATCACACTTGAATTTACTTATAACTCATGAATTACAACTCGATACTAGAACAAAATATGACTCTATATGAATGCCTCCGGCGGTGTACCGGGATATGCAATGACACAAGAGCGACATGTATGAAAAAAATTATGCATGGTGGCTTTGCCACAAAATACGATGTCAACTACATGATCATGCAAAAGCAATATGACAATGCTGAAGTATGTCATAATAAATGGAACGGTGGAAAGTTGCATGGCAATATATTTCGGGATGGCTATGGAAATGCCATAATAGGTAGGTATGGTTGCTGTTTTGAGGAGGATATAAAGAGGTTTATGTGTGATAGATCGTATCGTATCACGGGGTTTGGATGCACTGGCGAAGTTTGCACCAACTCTCAAGGTGAGAAAGGGCAATGCACGGTATCGAGGAGGCTAGCAATGATGGTAAGGTAAGAGTGCATATAATCCATGGACTCAACATTAGTCTTAAAGAACTCACATACTTATTGCAAAAATCTACAAGTCATCAAAAACCAAGCACTACGCGCATGCTCTTAGGGGGATAGCTTGGTACGAAAAGACCATCACTCGTCCCCGACAACCACTCATAAGGATGACAATCAAAGAACACATCGTGCTTCAAATTTGTCACACAACGGTTACCACACATGCATGCTACAGGACTTGCAAACCTCAACAGAAGTATTTCTCAAATTCACAATTACTCAACAAGCATGAGTCTAATATTACCACCTTCATATCTCAAAACAATTATTAAGCATCAAGTTGATCATGGTATTCAATTCACTTCCTATGATAGTTTTTATTATACCCAACTTGGATGCCCATCATTCTAGGACCAATTTTATAACCATAGAAAATAACATGCTGTTCTAAAAGAATCTCAAAATAATATAAGTGAAGCTTGATAGATCAATAACTTCTACAAAATAAAACCACCACCATGATCTAAAAATATATAAGTGAAGTACTAGAGCAAAATTGTATAGCTCAAAAGATATAAGTGAAGCACATGGAGTATTCTAATAAATTCCGAATCATGTGTGTCTCTTCCAAAAGGTTTGGGGAACGTTGCAGAAAATTAAAATTTTTCCTACGGCTTCACCAAGATCCATCTATGAGTTCATCTAAGCAACGAGTCATGGGAGAGAGCTTGCATCTACATACCACTTGTAGATCGCGTGCGGAAGCTTGCAAGGTGATGATGGAGTCGTACTCGAACGTGATTCAGATCACCGATGCCAAGTGCTGAACGGACAGCACCTCCGTGTTCAACACACGTACGGGACGAGCGACGTCTCCTCCTTCTTGATCCAGCAAGGGGAAAGGAGAGGTTGAGGAAGACAGCTCCACCGGCAGCACGACGGCGTGGTGATGGTGGAGAAGCAGTACTCCGACAGGGCTTCGCCGAGCACACAACGAAGGAGGAGAGGTGTTGGGGAGGGAGAAGGAGGCAACCAAAGGCCAAGGACTCAAGGTATGAAGTCCCTCCTCTCCCCCACTATATATAGGAGGGCCAAGGGGGGGGTGGCCGGCCCTAGGAGATCCAATCTCCTAGGGGGGCGGCGGCCAAGGGGGGTTTCCCTCCCCCCCAAGGCACCTAGGAGGTGCCTTCCCCTCCTAGGACTCTTGCCCCCTTGAACCCTAGGCGCATGGGCCTATGTGGGGCTGGTGCCCTTGGCCCATGCAGGCCAAGGCGCACCCCCTACAGCCCATGTGGCCCCCCGGGGCAGGTGGCCCCACCCGGTGGGCCCCCGGGACCCCTCCGGTGGTCCCGGTACAATACCGATAACCCCGAAACTTGTCCCGATGCCCGAAACAGGACTTCCCATATATAAATCTTTACCTCCGGACCATTCCGGAACTCCTCGTGACGTCCGGGATCTCATCCGGGACTCCGAACATCATTCGGTAGTCACATACTTGACTTCCTACTAACCCTAGCGTCACCGAACCTTAAGTGTGTAGACCCTACGGGTTCGGGAGACACGCAGACATGACCGAGACGACTCTCGGGCAATAACCAACAGCGGGGTCTGGATATCCATGTTGGCTCCCACATGCTCCTCGATGATTTCATCGGTTGAACCACGATGTCGAGGATTCGATCAAACCCTGTATACAATTCCCTTTGTCAATCGGTACGTTACTTGCCCGAGACTCGATCGTCGGTATCCCAATACCTTGTTCAGTCTCGTTACCCGGCAAGTCACTTTACTCGTACCGTAATGCATGATCCCGTGGCCAACACCTTGGTCACATTGAGCTCATTATGATGATGCATTACCGAGTGGGCCCAGAGATACCTCTCCGTTATACGGAGTGACAAATCCCAGTCTCGATCCGTGTCAACCCAACAGATACTTTCGGAGATACCTGTAATGCACCTTTATAGTCACCCAGTTACGTTGTGACGTTTGATACACCCAAGGCACTCCTACGGTAACCGGGAGTTACACGATCTCATGGTCGAAGGAATAGATACTTGACATTGGCAAAGCTTCTAGCAAACGAACTATACGATCTTTTATGCTATGCTTATGATTGGGTCTTGTCCATCACATCATTCTCCTAATGATGTGATCCCGTTATCAACGACATCCTATGTCCATAGTCAGGAAACCATGACTATCTATTGATCATAACGAGCTAGTCAACTAGAGGCTCACTAGGGACTCATTGGGTCTAAGTGTTCACACGTGTATTACGATTTCCGGATAATACAGTTATAGCATGAACAAAAGACAATTATCATGAACATTGAAATATAATAATCCTTTTATTATTGCCTCTAGGGCATATTTCCAACAGTCTCCCACTTGCACTAGAGTCACCAATCTAGTTACATTGTGATGAATCGAACACCCATAGAGTTCTGGTGTTGATCATGTTTTGCACGCGAGAGAGGTTTAGTCAACGGATCTGCGACATTCAGATCCGTGTGCACTTTGCAAATCTCTATGTCTCCATCTTGAACATTTTCACGGATGGAGTTGAAACGACGCTTGATGTGCCTGGTCTTCTTGTGAAACCTGGGCTCCTTGGCAAGGGCAATAGCTCCAGTGTTGTCACAGAAGAGTTTGATCGGCCCCGACGCATTGGGTATGACTCCTAGGTAGGTGATGAACTCCTTCATCCAAATCGCTTCATGCGCTGCCTCCGAGGCTGCCATGTACTCCGCTTCACATGTAGATCCCGCCACGACGCTCTGCTTGCAGCTGCACCAGCTTACTGCTCCACCATTCAACATATACACGTATCCGGTTTGTGACTTAGAGTCATCCAGATCTGAGTCGAAGCTAGCGTCGACGTAACCCTTTACGACGAGCTCTTCATCTCCTCCATAAACGAGAAACATGTCCTTTGTCCTTTTCAGGTACTTCAGGATATTCTTGACCGCTGTCCAGTGTTCCTTGCCGGGGTTACTTTGGTATCTTGCAACCAAACTTACGGCAAGGTTTACATCGGGTCTGGTACACAGCATGGCATACATAATAGACCCTATGGCTGAAGCATAGGGGATGACACTCATCTCTTCTTTATCTTTTGCCGTGGTCGGTGACTGAGCCAAGCTCAATCTCACACCTTGTAACATAGGCAAGAACCCCTTCTTGGACTGATCCATTTTGAACCTCTTCAAAATCTTATCAAGGTATGTGCTTTGTGAAAGACCTATGAGGCGTCTCGATCTATCTCTATAGATCTTGATGCCTAATATATAAGCAGCTTCTCCAAGGTCCTTCATTGAAAAAACACTTGTTCAAGTAGGCCTTAATGCTGTCCAGGAGTTTCGTATCATTTCCCATCAAGAGTATGTCATCTACATATAATAGGAGAAATGCTACAGAGCTCCCACTCACTTTCTTGTAAACGCAGGCTTCTCCATAAGTCTGCGTAAACCCAAACGCTTTGATCATCTCATCAAAGCGAATGTTCCAACTCCGAGATGCTTGCACCAGTCCATAAATGGATCGCTGGAGCTTGCATACTTTGTTAGCGTTCTGAGGAACGACAAAACCTTCCGGCTGCATCATATACAGCTCTTCCTTAAGATGTCCATTAAGGAATGCCGTTTTGACGTCCATCTGCCATATCTCATAATCATAGTATGCGGCAATTGCTAACATGATTCGGACGGACTTAAGCTTCGCCACGGGAGAGAATGTCTCGTCGTAGTCAATCCCTTGAACTTGTCGATAACCCTTAGCGACAAGTCGAGCTTTATAGATGGTAACATTACCATCCGCGTCCGTCTTCTTCTTAAAAATCCATTTATTTTCTATCGCTCGCCGATCATCGGGCAAGTCTGTCAAAGTCCATACTTTGTTTTCATACATGGATCCTATCTCGGATTTCATGGCCTCAAGCCATTTGTTGGAATCCGGGCCCGCCATTGCTTCTTCATAGTCCGAAGGTTCATTGTTGTCCAGCAACATGATTTCCATGACAGGGTTGCCGTACCACTCTGGTGCAGAACGTGTCCTTGTGGACCTTCGAAATTCAGTAGCAACTAGATCTGAAGTACCTTGATCATCATCAACATTTTCCTCTTCAGTTGGTGTGGGCATTACAGGAATGGTTTCCTGCGCTGCACCACTTTCCCGTTCGAGAGGTAGTACTTCATCGAGTTCTACTTTCCTCCCACTTACTTCTTTCGAGAGAAACTCTTTCTCCAGAAAGCATCCGTTCTTGGC
Source organism: Triticum timopheevii (assembly GCA_963921465.1). Taxonomy (NCBI): domain Eukaryota; kingdom Viridiplantae; phylum Streptophyta; class Magnoliopsida; order Poales; family Poaceae; genus Triticum; species Triticum timopheevii. The sequence continues at coordinate 662,023,817 of OY997266.1, forward strand.
AACAAAGATCTTGCCTTCGGATCTTAAGTAGAAGGTATACCCGACAGTTTCCTTAGGGTATCCTATGAATACGCATTTTTCCGACTTGGGTTCGAGCTTTTCAGGTTGAAGTTTCTTGACATAAGCATCGCATCCCCAAACTTTTAGAAACGACAGCTTAGGTTTCTTCCCAAACCATAATTCATACGGTGTCGTCTCAACGGATTTAGACGGTGCCCTATTTAAAGTGAATGTAGCTGTCTCTAGAGCGTATCCCCAAAATGATAGCGGTAAATCGGTAAGAGACATCATAGACCGCACCATATCCAATAGAGTGCGATTACGACGTTCGGACACACCGTTTCGCTGAGGTGTTCCAGGCGGCGTGAGTTGTGAAACGATTCCACATTTTCTTAAGTGTGTACCAAATTCGTGACTTAAGTATTCGCCCCCACGATCTGATCGTAGGAACTTTATCTTACGGTCATGTTGATTCTCTACCTCACTCTGAAATTCCTTGAACTTTTCAAAGGTCTCAGACTTGTGTTTCATTAAGTAGACATACCCATATCTACTCAAGTCGTCAGTGAGAGTGAGAACATAACGATATCCTCCGCGAGCCTCAACGCTCATTGGACCGCACACATCGGTATGTATGATTTCCAACAAGTTGGTTGCTCGCTCCATTGTTCCGGAGAACGGAGTCTTGGTCATTTTGCCTAAGAGGCAAGGTTCGCATGTGTCAAATGATTCATAATCAAGAGACTCTAAAAGTCCATCAGCATGGAGCTTCTTCATGCGCTTGACACCAATGTGACCAAGGCGGCAGTGCCACAAGTATGTGGGACTATCGTTATCAACTTTACATCTTTTGGCATCCACACTATGAACATGTGTAATATTACGCTCGAGATTCATCAAGAATAAACCATTGACCATCGGAGCATGACCATAAAACATATCTCTCATATAAATCGAACAACCATTATTCTCAGACTTAAATGAGTAGCCATCTCGTATTAAACGAGATCCAGATACAATGTTCATGCTCAAACTTGGCACTAAATAACAATTATTGAGGTTTAAAACTAATCCCGTAGGTAAATGTAGAGGCAGCGTGCCGACGGCGATCACATCGACCCTGGAGCCATTCCCGACGCGCATCGTCACCTCGTCCTTCGCCAGTCTCCGTTTATTCCGCAGCTCCTGCTGTGAGTTACATATGTGAGCAACGGCACCGGTATCAAATACCCAGGAGTTACTTCGAGTACTGGTAAGGTACACATCAATTACATGTATATCAAATATACCTTTGGTGTTGCCGGCCTTCTTATCCGCTAAGTATTTGGGGCAGTTCCGCTTCCAGTGCCCCTTCCCCTTGCAATAAAAGCACTCAGTCTCAGGCTTGGGTCCATTCTTTGACTTCTTCCCGGCAACAGGCTTACCGGGCGCGGCAACATCTTTGTCGTCCTTCTTGAAGTTCTTCTTACCCTTGCCCTTCTTGAACTTAGTGGTCTTATTGACCATCAACACTTGATGTTCTTTCTTGATTTCAGCCTCTGCTGACTTCAGCATCGAGAACACTTCAGGAATGGTCTTTACCATCCCCTGCATGTTGTAGTTCATCACAAAGCTCTTGTAGCTTGGTGGGAGCGACTGGAGGATTCTGTCAATGACCGCCTCATCTGGGAGGTTAATGTTCAACTGGGTCATACGTGCGTGCAACCCAGACATCTTCAGGATGTGTTCACTGACAGAACTGTTCTCCTCCATCTTACAACTGTAGAACTTGTCGGAGACATCATATCTCTCGACCCGGGCATGAGCTTGGAAAACTAGTTTCAGCTCTTCGAACATCTCATATGCTCCGTGATGCTCAAAACGCTTTTGGAGCCCCGGTTCTAAGCTGTAAAGCATGCCGCACTGAACGAGGGAGTAATCATCAGCACGAGTTTGCCAAGCGTTCATAACGTCTTGGTTCTCTGGGACGGGAGCGGCACCTAGCGGTCCTTCTAGGACATATTGCTTCCTGGCAGCTATGAGGATGATCCTCAGGTTTCGGACCCAGTCCGTATAGTTGCTGCCATCATCTTTCAGCTTGGTTTTCTCTAGGAACGCGTTGAAGTTCATGTTGACATGAGCGTTGGCCATTGATCTACAATACATATTTGCAAAGGTTTTAGACTAAGTTCATGATAATAAAGTTCTTAATCAAAATTATGAACTCCCACTTAGATTAGACATCCCTCTAGTCATCTAAGTGTTACACGATCCGAGTCGACTAGCCCGTGTCCGATCATCACGTGAGACGGACTAGTCATCGTCGGTGAACATCTTTATGTTGATCGTATCTTCCATACGACTCGTGTTCGACCTTTCGGTCTCCGTGTTCCGAGGCCATGTCTGCACATGCTAGGCTCGTCAAGTTAACCCTAAGTGTTTTCGCTGTGTAAAACTGTCTTACACCCGTTGTATGTGAACGTAAGGATCCATCACACCCGATCATCACGTGGTGCTTAGAAACGACGAACTGTAGCAACGGTGCACAGTTAGGGGAGAACACTTCTTGAAATTTTGTAAGGGATCATCTTATTTACTACCGTCGTCCTAAGTAAACAAGATGCATAAACATAATAAACATCACATGCAATTATATGGTTGTGACATGATATGGCCAATATCATCAAGCTCCATTGATCTCCATCTTCGGGGCTCCATGATCATCTTGTCACCGGCTTGACACCATGATCTCCATCATCATGATCTCCATCATCGTGTCTTCATGAAGTTGTCACGCCAACGACTACTTCTACTTCTATGACTAACGCGTTTAGTAATGAAGTAAAGTAGTTTACATGGCGTTCTTCAATGACACGCAGGTCATACAAAAAAAAATAAAGACAACTCCTATGGCTCCTGCCGGTTGTCATACTCATCGACATGCAAGTCGTGAATCCTATTACAAGAACATGATCTCATACATCACAATTCAACATTCATCACAACTTCTGGCCATATCACATCACATGATCAATCGCTGCAAAAACAAGTTAGACGTTCTCTAGTTGTTGTTGCATCTTTTACGTGGCTGCGATTGGGTTCTAGCAAGAACGTTTTCTTACCTACGAATCACCACAACGTGATTTTGTCAACTTCTATTTACCCTTCATAAGGGCCTTGTTCATCGATTCCGCTCCAACTAAAGTGGGAGAGACAGACACCCGCCAGCCACCTTATGCAACTAGTGCATGTCAGTCGGTGGAACCGGTCTCACGTAAGCGTACGTGTAAGGTTGGTCCGGGCCGCTTCATCCCACAATACCGTTGAGCAAGAAAAGACTAGTAGAGGCAAGTAAGATGACAAGATCAACGCCCACAACAAATTGTGTTCTACTCGTGCATTAGAGAACTACGCATAGACCTAGCTCATGATGCCACTGTTGGGGAACGTTGCAGAAAATTAAAATTTTTCCTACGGCTTCACCAAGATCCATCTATGAGTTCATCTAAGCAACGAGTCATGGGAGAGAGCTTGCATCTACATACCACTTGTAGATCGCGTGCGGAAGCTTGCAAGGTGATGATGGAGTCGTACTCGAACGTGATTCAGATCACCGATGCCAAGTGCTGAACGGACAGCACCTCCGTGTTCAACACACGTACGGGACGAGCGACGTCTCCTCCTTCTTGATCCAGCAAGGGGAAAGGAGAGGTTGAGGAAGACAGCTCCACCGGCAGCACGACGGCGTGGTGATGGTGGAGAAGCAGTACTCCGACAGGGCTTCGCCGAGCACACAACGAAGGAGGAGAGGTGTTGGGGAGGGAGAAGGAGGCAACCAAAGGCCAAGGACTCAAGGTATGAAGTCCCTCCTCTCCCCCACTATATATAGGAGGGCCAAGGGGGGGGTGGCCGGCCCTAGGAGATCCAATCTCCTAGGGGGGCGGCGGCCAAGGGGGGTTTCCCTCCCCCCCAAGGCACCTAGGAGGTGCCTTCCCCTCCTAGGACTCTTGCCCCCTTGAACCCTAGGCGCATGGGCCTATGTGGGGCTGGTGCCCTTGGCCCATGCAGGCCAAGGCGCACCCCTTACAGCCCATGTGGCCCCCCGGGGCAGGTGGCCCCACCCGGTGGGCCCCCGGGACCCCTCCGGTGGTCCCGGTACAATACCGATAACCCCAAAACTTGTCCCGATGCCCGAAACAGGACTTCCCATATATAAATCTTTACCTCCGGACCATTCCGGAACTCCTCGTGACGTCCGGGATCTCATCCGGGACTCCGAACATCATTCGGTAGTCACATACTTGACTTCCTACTAACCCTAGCGTCACCGAACCTTAAGTGTGTAGACCCTACGGGTTCGGGAGACACGCAGACATGACCGAGACGACTCTCGGGCAATAACCAACAGCGGGGTCTGGATATCCATGTTGGCTCCCACATGCTCCTCGATGATTTCATCGGTTGAACCACGATGTCGAGGATTCGATCAAACCCTGTATACAATTCCCTTTGTCAATCGGTACGTTACTTGCCCGAGACTCGATCGTCGGTATCCCAATACCTTGTTCAGTCTCGTTACCCGGCAAGTCACTTTACTCGTACCGTAATGCATGATCCCGTGGCCAACACCTTGGTCACATTGAGCTCATTATGATGATGCATTACCGAGTGGGCCCAGAGATACCTCTCCGTTATACGGAGTGACAAATCCCAGTCTCGATCCGTGTCAACCCAACAGATACTTTCGGAGATACCTGTAATGCACCTTTATAGTCACCCAGTTACGTTGTGACGTTTGATACACCCAAGGCACTCCTACGGTAACCGGGAGTTACACGATCTCATGGTCGAAGGAATAGATACTTGACATTGGCAAAGCTTCTAGCAAACGAACTATACGATCTTTTATGCTATGCTTATGATTGGGTCTTGTCCATCACATCATTCTCCTAATGATGTGATCCCGTTATCAACGACATCCTATGTCCATAGTCAGGAAACCATGACTATCTATTGATCATAACGAGCTAGTCAACTAGAGGCTCACTAGGGACTCATTGGGTCTAAGTGTTCACACGTGTATTACGATTTCCGGATAATACAGTTATAGCATGAACAAAAGACAATTATCATGAACATTGAAATATAATAATCCTTTTATTATTGCCTCTAGGGCATATTTCCAACAGTGTACAGCAAGGATGATTGTGGTAAACTAAAAATCAAAGACTTATATCATACAAGATGCTCCAAGCAAAACACATATCATGTGGTAAATAAAAATATAGCTCCAAGTAAAGTTACCGATAGACGAAGACAAAAGAGGGAATGCCTTCCGGGGCATCCCCAAGCTTAGGCTTTTGGTTGTCCTTAAGTTATCTTGGGGTGCCATGGGCATCCCCAAGCTTAGGCTCTTGCCACTCCTTATTCCATAGTCCATCAAATCTTTACCCAAAGCTTGAAAACTTCACAACACAAAACTCAATAGGAAATCTCATGAGCTTCGTTAGTGCAAGAAAGAAAAACCACCACTTAAGGCACTGTAATGAATTCATTCTTTATTTATATTGGTGTTAAACCTACTGTATTCCAACTTCTCTATGGTTCATACCCCCCGATACTAGCCATAGATTCATCAAAATAAGGAAACAACACACGAAAAACAGAAACTGTCAAAAAACAGAACAGTCTGTAGCAATCTGTAACTTTAGAATACTTCTGTAACTCTACAAATCCTACAAAAATAGGAAGTCCTGGGAAATTTGTCTATTGATCTACTGCAAAAAGAATGAACTCAAAATCACATTTCTGTGATTTATTAGATTTTTTCTCGTGAGCGTAAAAGTTTCTGTTTTTCAGCAAGATCAAATTAACTTTCACCCAAGATGATCCTATAGGTTCTACTTGGCACAAACACTAATTAAAACATAAAACCACATCTAAACAGAGTGTAGATGAATTATTTATTACTAAACAGGAACAAAAATGAAGGAACAAATATAAAATTGGGTTGCCTCCCAACAAACGCTATCGTTTAACGCCCCTAGCCAGGCATAATTTCAATGATGCTCACATGAAAGACGAGAATTGAAGCACAAAGAGAGCATCATAAAACATGTGACAAACATATCTAAATCTAATATACTTCCTATGCATAGTCATATTATAAGCAAACAAATTTTCAAGACAAGCAAAAACTAGCATATGCAAGGAAGAAGAAAGAGGCGATAGCAATCTCAACATGACGAGAGGTAATTTAGTAACATGAAAATTTCTACAACCATATTTTCCTCTCTCATAATAATTACACATGTGGGATCATAAGCAAATTCAACAAAATAGCTATCGCATAAAATATTTTCAACACGATCCACATGCATGCAAAGTTGACACTCTCCCAAAATAGTGGGATTATCATTAACTTAAGTCATGACCTCTCCAAACCCACTTTTATCAAAAATTTCATAAGATTGAATATTATCCAAATATGTGGGATCTAAAGTTGACACTCTTCCAAACCCACTTTCAGTATTATTGCAAACATTATTATCAATCTCATATTCATCATGGGGCTTAAATAAAATTTCAAGATTATAAGAAGAATCACCCCAATCATGATCATTACAACAAGTAGTGGACATAGCAAAACTAGCATCCCCAAGCTTAGCGTTTTTCATATCATTAACACAATTGACATTAATAGAATTTATAATAAAATCATTGCAATCATGTGTTTTATTCAAGGAGCTATCATGAATCTTTTCAAAAATTTCTTCATCACAATTTTCAGATTCACGAATTTCAAGCAAAACCTCATGAAGATAATCTAGTGCACTCAAATCACTAGAAATTGGTTCAACATAATTGGATCTCTTAAAAAGATTGGAAAGAGGATGAGGATAAATAGATCTTAAGTTCTCTGTTTAGCAATAAATAAACAACTATTCCAACCAAACGAGCAAACGAGCCAAATAAGACATCAAAGCAACGAAAAGACGAACAGAAGAAGGGCGAATAAAACGGCAAGGGTGAAGTGGGGGAGATGAAAACGAGAGGCAAATGGCAAATAATGTAATGCGAGGGAGATGAGTTTGTGATGGGTACTTGGTATGTCTTGACTTGAGCGAAGACCTCCCCGGCAACGGTGCCCGAAATCCTTCTTGCTACCTCTTGAGCATGCGTTGGGTTTTCCCTTGAAGAGGAAAGGCTGATGCAGCAAAGTAGCGTAAGTATTTCTCTTAGTTTTTGAGAACCAAGGTATCAATCCAGTAGGAGGCTCCTCACAAGTCCCTTGCACCTACACAAACAAACAAGAACCTCGCAACCAACATGATAAAGGGATTGGCAATCCCTTCACGGCCACTTACGAAAGTGAGATCAGATATAGATAATATGATAAGATAAATAGTTTTGGTATTTTCATGATATAGATTGAAAAGTAAAGATTGCAAAATAAAGTAGATTGGAAACTTATATGGTAGAGAATAGACCCGGGGGCCATAGATTTCACTAGTGGCTTCTCTCAAGATCGCATAACTATTACGGTGGGTAAACAAATTACTGTCGAGCAATTGATAGAAAAGTGCATAGTTATGAGAATATCTAGGCATGATCATCTATATAGGTATCACGTACGCGACAAGTAGACCGACTCCTGCCTGCATCTACTACTATTACTCCACACATCGACTTCTATCTAGCATGCATCTAGAGTATTAAGTTCATAAGAACTGAGTAACGCATTAACCAAGATGACATGATGTATAGGGATAAACTGAAGCAATATGATATAAACCGCATCTTTTTATCCTCGATGGCAACAAATACAATACGTGCCTTGTTGCCCCTGCTGTCACTGGGAAAGGACACCGCTAGATTGAACCCAAAGCTAAGCACTTCTCCCATTGCAAGAAAGATCAATCTAGTAGGCCAAACCAAACTGATAATTCGAAGAGACTTGCAAAGATAACAGATCATACATAAAAGAATTCAGAGGAGATTCAAATATTTTTCATAGATAAACTTGATCATAAACCCACAATTCATCGGATCTCGACAAACACACCGCAAAAAGAGTTGCATCGAATAGATCTCCAAGAAGATTAGGGAGAACTTTGTATTGAGATTCAAAGAGAGAGAAGAAGCCATCTAGCTAATAACTATGGACCCGAAGGTCTATGGTAAACTACTCACAACTCATCGGAGAGGCCTTGGTGATGATGTCGAGGCCCTCCGTGGTCGATTCCCCCTCCGGCGGAGCACCGGAAAAGGCTCCAAGATGGGATCTCCTGGGTATAGAAGGTTGCTGCGGTGGAAATTGTGTTTCGTGGTGCTCCTGGATGGTTTCGGGGTACGTAGATATATATAGGCGAAGGAGGTCGGTTAGGGGAGCCACGGGGGCCCACGAGGCAGGGGCACCCCCCCTAGGGCGCGCCCTCCACCCTCATGGCCGCCTCGGCTGCTTCTTGACGTCTACTCCAAGTCTCCTGGATTGCGTTTGTTCCAAAAAGATCGCTCCCGAAGGTTTCATTCCGTTTGGATTCCGTTTGGTATTCCTTTTCTGCGAAACACTGAAATAGGCAAACAATACAGCAATTCGGGCTGGGCCTCTGGTTAGTAGGTTAGTCCCAAAAATGATATAAAAGTGTATAGTAAAGAGCATAAACATCCAAAACGGGTAATAGCATGGAACAATCCAAAATTATAGATACATTGGAGACGTATCACCTCTGCAGAGTGTGTGTTTAATATATCGATAGCCGCACCCGCGGGTATGGGCCCAGTTTGGAGTCGGTCACACTATGAGCCAACAATAATAATAACTTGATTAATAATAACCCATGTTCGATGATGAGAGGGAGATTGGTTGTGATCCAGAGAGGATCACGGAGGTATCGTGGATACCAAAGTTGGTTGATATTTATGTGATCGCGGGATGATCACGGAGTTATCATGGATACCGATGTTGGGAAGTTGATGCATGATATGGTTACGAGGTAACTGCCAAGCAAGAGTAAGTCGGTGCATGCGAATGTTAACTTGTTGCATGTAGTATCATCATGTTCATATGCTTATGCCATGCTAAAGTTGTATCATGTTCAGTTGTGCTTGCCATGTTGTTCCGCTAGTATCATGCTCATGATTGATTTAACCTGCTAATTTCATGCTGATGTTTGGCTTGACTGCTTTTGGTTATTGTGAGCTTGCAAGTACATTCAATATACTGACCTGGCGTGTCATGCCAGTTTCAGGTCGTTCCGGGATTGCTTGCTTGTTTGGTGTGGTTCCTATGTTCGCGAGCTAGGATAAACGTTCCAGCGAGAGTCCCTGCGGATTGGAGTGCATCATCGTCGTTCGTTGTTCCACTGCCAGTAGAGGTTCCGCTGCCTCGAGTTGTTATGCTGCTTGCATAGAGCAACTATGGTTGGCATAGTGTCGTCGTGCCGATGTTATTCATTGTAATATCAGATACCTTGTATTTGTATTCATGTTGTAATAGAGAGCTGGTTTGTTCTATGCTAAGAAGTGCTGTATTCCAGAAGACTTTACCTTGATCTCTGGGCAGGAATATGGGGCGTTTCGGTTTCTCTGAGCCGAGGTGTCACATTCGTGCAATAAAAAATGACCAAAAAATAAAAATTCTCCAAATGCCCTGAAAATATAGTATGATTTTTGTGCAATATTAGAAAATTTCTGGCACTGAGCACACCTAGGGGGTGCACGAGTGAGCAACAAGCCCACATGACGCGCCCAGCCCCTAGGTGTGCCTAGGTGTCTTGTGGGGCCCACATAGGCCCCTTCACTTATTCCAGCCACCGATCCACTTGGTATTCCTCTAGAAAAAATGACACACCAGCTCAAACTCGTGTTCTCGCTCATCTTATTGCCATTTTTAATCTGCTTGCTAGTAGCTCCATTTGCAAAACTGTTTTGGGGGATTGATCGTTGGTATGTGACTCCTCCAATGGTCCAATTAGTTTTTGTTCTAGTGCTTTATATATGGCAATTTTTTACTGCCGTGGTGGCCTTGTTCTTGAGCTTGCATGTCATATTTATATGGTCCAAGGTAGCTTTGTTGCATAATATATCCTATAGACACTTGTGGGAGTAGTTGCTATCAATTTTATTGAGATTGGTTGACGTTTATTTTGAGTCACTATACTAAAAATTTCAAATAAAATTCAGAGGAAGAAAATGCTTAGGAAAATGTTCCAAGGTGGTTCCTCGAAGAAGAAATCCACAAGGCCCGCTATATGGGAGTTAGACTTTGAACCACAGCCAGAAGCTCTAGTACGGCCTTGTGAATGTCCGTCGGATTATTTCTTGACTCGTGCAAGTTTCAAGGAAGAATTTGACACGTACGTGCACAAAGCCGACCTGACGGACTTCTTGTCAGATAAGTGTTCGTAATACTATAATCTTACTGACTCATTTGTACGGAGATTTGAGTATTTAGTCCATCGCAACACACATTCTGTTTTATTTGATCTCTATGATAAATTATTTCGCATGGACCTAGAAGAATTTAATGATGGATGCAAAATTCCGCAGTGGGGCATTTATATTGAACCTCGTAAATCTAATTGCGCTAGGCCTCTTGATAGTATTACCGTGGGTTAAACCAGAACCATAACACAAGCTACTATAGGGAGCATTCACTTTCCTGCATTACATTATATTGCTCTCTTTATATGAAGATGCATTAATGGTAAACATGACCATAGCCACATTTTCACCTTTGATTTGAGTGTCCTCAAGAGTGCAGTAATGAATGATAAACAATATAATGTGTGGGTAATCATTGCACGTTGATTACATAATAATGCTAAAGAGGCAGATCTCTTTGGTGGAATTTACAGCACTGGTTTACATAATCATCTTGGTGTTCCCATAAGTGAAAATGATATTCAATTGCCACCGGCTTTTCTTAATTGTGATGCTATGGAGCGTTACCAGTTTATTGAAATGGATGAATTGCCATTTCAGTATAGATTAATCATTGACAGGAGTCGTGTCATTCTTGTTACTTTTCCCGCTCCTACTTTCTTTGATTTTCAGGCAAAACGAAGATATTTCATACGGAGAGAGGAGGCAGATGAGTATAAGACGGCAAGGGAGACCACCCGCCTTCATGAGGAAACTTGCCAAGCCGTGGCAGCTGCAATTTTATGGGGAATGTTGCATGGGAAGCAAAAAAATTCCCACGCTCACCAAGATCAATCTAGGAGATGAACATCTACGAGAGTTGAGATTGCATCGACATACCCTTATAGATCGCTAAGTGTTATCGTTAAGAAACACGGTTGATGTAGTTGAAAGTCTTTGCGATCCAATCACGATCCGTTCCGCGAACTCCCGGTCCAAGTGCCGAACGGACGGCACCTCTGCGTTCAACACATGTATGGCTTGATGATGCCTTCACCTCCTCAATCCAGCGAGCGATGGTGAAGCAGAAGCTCGAGTTCTCAGCAGCGCGATGGCGTGGCGGCGGTGGGGGTGGAGCAATCTCGGCAGAGCTTCACTAAGAAATCCGAGAGCGAGATAGAGAAACTATGAGGAGTTCATATCCGATCTGTGTGTAACACCAGTGCATCGGGTCCAATGACAACCATTTGTGACAAACCTGGAGCAATTGCCATTGCAAAGGAGCCCAGGTTTTAGAAGAGAACTGGACACATCAAGCGACACGTAAACTCCATTCATTAGTATGTCAAGACGGAGACATAGAACTTTGCAAAGTACATATGGATCTGAATGTGGCAGACCCGTTAACTAAGCCTCTTTCGTGAGCAAAACATGATCATCACCAAGACTCTATGGGTGTTAGATACATTACTATGTAATCTAGATTATAGACTCTAGTGCAAGTGGGAGACTGATGGAAATGTGCCCTAGAGGCAATAATAAGTTTGTTATTATTATATTTTGTTATTCATGATACATGCTTATTCTTAATGCTAGAATTGTATTGATCGGAAACTTAAATACATGTGTGGATACATAAACAAATATTGTGTCCCAAGTGAGCCTCTACTAGACTAGCGCATTGATCAAATATTGTTAAGGTTTTCTAACCAGGGACATGAGTTGTTACTTGATAACGGGATCACATCATCAGGAGAATGATGTGAATGACAAGACCCATCCGTTAGCTTAGCATATGATCGTTCAGTTTATTGCTACAACTTTCGTTAATGTCAAATACATATTCCCTCGACCATGAGATCGTATAACTCCCGGTTACCAGAAGAATACCTTGTGTGCTTTCAAATGTCACAACGTAACTGGGTGATCATAAAGATGCTCTACAGGTATCTCTGAAACTATCAATTGAGTTGGCGTGAATCAAGACTGGGAAGGGAGCGCGGCCAGGGTAGGACGTAGGGTGGCTGCCGGCCCCATTGGGGGCGCCCTAGGCTACCTCCCCTCCTCCCCCCACCTATGTATATAGGTGAGGAGGGAGACGAACTGTGTTGCGCTCGACCGTTTTGCAACACGAACAATGTGGGATAACAAGAGAGTAGTGTGGAAGGTGCTATGTGTTGAGTAAATAGGAAAATTTTCGATTAATTTAACAGAGTGGAACACCGGCTTTACAATGTCAAGCTTGAGGAAGATGGCCCACCTCTTAGCTCTGTACAAGCACTGAATCAAATTCTGCACATAAAGGAAGTTGGTCCTCCACCTTGGTTTTGCTTATTTGGTTCACAAAGTTGCCAAACTTCAAGAAGTTTTATAAACTACAAATAAACTAACCACTAACTGAAAGAAATGTCTAATGCCTACTGCAGAGCAGTTCATGACATCTGATGTAGCAAAGTATGACCCTGCCTAGTGTGCTTCCTCATAAGCAGTAATACTGAACATGGTTAACAGTAGTTCTGTTAAAAATGGGCTGTCTAGCTTATGAGCTGTGCAAACTCTTTGTTGTATATTCCTTTTTGATACTCCCTGTGTAAACAAATATAAGAGCATTTAGATCACTATTTTAGCGATCTAAACACTCTTATATTTCTTTACAGAGGGACTACCATTTATAGAGAGTTCTGCTTGTACTATCTGTAGGGGTTCATCCTGCAATTTCAATGTGCACATACACATCATCCACAACAATGTCATCACCACTGGCCGCGTCAGTTGATACCACAAGTGAATGCACCACCAATCAAAGTTATTCCCGAAGCCAGACAAAGAATCAAGATCCACATGCAAAGAGAGGTGCCCCTCCCCGATCAACATCATATCCCCTTACATCGGGATCTGGCACCTGCCACTCCCTACGCTTTGCAGTAAGTACACCATATCATCCCCTGGGTACACTGCTAGCTGTTTACTATTACAATGTATACTCCATAGAGAACAGCAAAATAGAATCCTTGCTGATGTATCACCACCGGTTTTATCATTCACAGGCTGCTGATGCAGGGAGTAGGCATCAAGCAATAGACAAAAACCCAGTTGGGTTGGTGCAGTTTGGCTGTGTCACGGTTTAGACGGCCCTCGTCGAGCAAATTCTGAGTTTGGCAAACTGGACAAGAACAAATAAGCAGTGGGTCGTGTACTTGGTAGACACTGAGAGTTCCATCTCGAACTCATCCATCCGTAGCTTGTGTTCCCTCAACCTGACCCTAATGGTTCATATTAATCTGTGCAGTGATGTGAAGCATCTAATAAATCTTCGACGGGCATTGCAGCGGAAGGTAAGCTTGGATTTGGTCCCTGCTATGCCAATTGTGGGTGATCTATAATATGTTGTAATTTTATAAATTGTTAGTGGTTTCTCTGTATTGCATAATAATGTTTCTGGTAATCTAGGTAATGTAAGCACGCTACATTTGGCCATAAACGGGTCTATTTCTGATGCCAAGGGACTATTACAAGTAGGTCCATGGGTTCCCATAGATAATAGTACCAAAAAGCGAAATACGATACAAAAACGAGGACCTGGATCCTGAGCAGCTGGTCAAGAACATTACTGAATCAAGTGCGGAGGCCAATGCAAGGGGTCATTAGTTTAATGCTCTGTCACGTGGCTAATCAAGTATACACTATTTAACATGATGACTCCCAGCTCCGTTAGTTCCTCTACTCGCCTTCTCCATAGAACATTAGTGAGAGGGCTGCTGGATCTCTTCATCTTGCGACTACGTCTCTCTGCTGTTGTCTGAGGTGAGTACCTGCTATTTCACCATATGTATGCCCATTTTTCTTGTTATAGCTACCTTGTTTCTTCAATTGCGAGTTTGATTTTACGAAATTTTCTTGCGTCTCATGTGAGACAGAGTGGTCTAGTCTAGCTTAGATGTTTAGATTAAAAATCACAATGGAAACAACAACCAAATCAAATGCACAGGTACCGGAAATGGAATGATAATACTTAACTTTGTTTGCTTTAGTCTTTTAGAGAACATGGTTAGAACTTAGAAGAGAATTATTTTGGACAGCAATTCCGTTTCACACCTTGAACGTTGCTGGCAATGGACCCAAATGCACGACAAATGGATGACAAACATCACAACTGCATGCATCAAACACAAGAACACATAAATCACATTAAAAAAATCACAAAAACCGCAGCGCAACCATGCAAAATGCTCGCCCAACTTTAGAAAAGAAGACACCAGATCCACCTTCACGCTGCCCATACTCACATCTACCACATTACCTACCTTCACGCTGCCCATCCTCACAAATCCCACTGTGGGTAGTCTAAACCCAACTAGCTAGTTGCAAAAATGATCTTTGAGGGATACGTTTTTATAATGAATTCATCATACATACACTAAGACTTTAACTATGGGGGCCAGGACAAAATTAAGGGCCAAAGCCCATGTTCCCATCCTAGCTCATTGAAAATGAAAGACAGTCTGATCCAGCACGTCTTCATGGTTTTCATTATTGATCTTAATAGCGTGCCCTGGCACTCAAGGTTCCATCTTAATGAATCAACTGTTACTTGCCCAAAAATGAGTGCTACAACGGTAATGAGTATCAGTAGTTTACTAAATGGGTACACAAAACTAGGACTTTATTCTTGTACACCTTTCAAAGTACTCCGTCCGTCCGAAAATACTTGTCAGAGTAATTCCGGACAGAGGGAGTACTAGACCATGACCGCGTATCATGGAGTCTGGAACTCTGGATCAGGTCAAGTTCACTATTGACTGAAGATGCCATCAACGTGCTAATCAACTACTCCCTCCGTAAACAAATACATACTAAGATAGTGATTTAAAATGTCTTATATTTTAGTTTACAGAGGGAGAACTAGATAGATCATCTTATAATTACTACATGATTGAGTACCTAATCTTTTGGCATTAGTTCAGTGGGTGCCCAAATTTTGTCTCAACTCTGCATGCACAAGTGGACAGGCTGGGGCCTGTACTAATTTTTGTGGATCGATGTACTCCTAGTGACAGCTCCTCGATCCCTGTCGGGTGTTCTTTACTAGTACGGAGCAGGTCAGTTTTTTGGTACTACCTCCGTCCCGGTGTATAAGTCATTCGCATAGTTCTAGGTCGATAATTTAACTATCTAAATATGTATTATATGTGACAAAAAATATATATTTAGAAACTATATCCGTGTGGAAATCTAGTGGTATACTTTTCATGACATATAACACATATTTAATTCCTCAAATCGATGACCTAGAACTACGCGAATGACTTCTACGCGATTTGAGTGCTAGATGGAAATGTATCTGGAAATGGCGGCGTAGCTAATTAATAGCATCAGTTGATATTCTTTGTCTCTAGTTAGCAGTCGACCCAATTATCCCTTAATTCTGATTGTGGAGACACTAGCCTTACAAAATGGGCTATATTTTTGATCAGAAGGCAACATCTTAATCTTGTAGCTCATCCTTCCCACACCGATCTAAGACAACTTTTTTTTTAAAGAAGGAAGACCCCCGGCCTCTGCATCTGGGCGATGCATGCAGCCACTTTATTAATTATTCACTGAAGATCTTACAAAGAAATATAATAGTTAGTCTGAAGCTACTGTCTAGGCAGCATCTGTCGCTACTCCTATCCAGATTATGAAGGAATGCTCATAGTCTGGGCCCAATACCACAGACCTCGCAGCCAAGCCTAACATCTAAGACTTGAGGCCCCAACCCAGCCACTTGTCGGGTCTGGGGCACACACTGGTCCGGCGTGCTCTCAGAGGCCGCCGCCACCAACTGACGCTGCTCCATCTTCAGAGTTGTACTGACGCATCAACCTTGCTCGGTCTAGCTGTCGTCAACGCCACCACGGCGCCCAACGGCACAACCTCCTTGCATGCAAACAGCTGAGCACATCGCGGTCGCCACTGATACACATCAACACCATGCTGCCAAGTGCCACCAGCCGACACAACTTGATGTCTTTGGAAGATCTATCGAGCGTAGCACCTGCCGACCAGGCATGACAAAGCGTAGCACCTGTCGGTCAGGCATGACTTGACATCTCCACTGAAGCTCTGTGCAAGACGAAGCAGCTCCACCTCCTGCCTCTATCTTCCAGCGGTGCTCCACAAACGATGCTCCCAAGATATAAACGACACCGCAGTGCCGCCATCATCCGATCTAGAACACCAGATCCTAGGGTTTCCCCCGGAGTAGCACAAGTGGGTCGATAGTAGTTACACGACGATGCCTGCATCAAGGTAACGACGTAGAATGCCGCCATTGCCGGCCGTCGGCTCGGTTTTCACCGGCAACCATGTGTCCCCAACTCGCAGCCAGGACTAGATGATGGATCTCGATATCCGATCATCAAGCCTCTTCCGACCACCTCCGACGAAGAAGATGACCACCACCACTGGCCAGCGAACCGACGCGAGAGGAAGTAGGGCGCTGCCAGCGTGCGTCCTGGCCAGCACCACCGGCACTAGGCCCGTCCGAGACCATGCCCATGGCCGGGAACAGCGGCAAGCGCTGCCACGACGAAGACGCAGACCCGAAGCCCAGATCCAGCCAACCCACACGCCGCCAAGTGGCCACCACCAAGCGTTGTTCAGGGGCAAGCCCCACCGCCGTTAGGGACACCGCCCCACGGGCAACAACGCCAGCCACCGGCGGACCACCGCCGTGCACCACCGGCTGCCGCGAGATCTGCGCGGGGCAATGGCGAAACGACTAATAGTCATTACTGAATAAACACGAGGAGGACTGCTATATCGCGTTTGTTTTATGAAGTCAGGTCAAGTCTATATTGATTAAAAGTGCCCCATTACATGCCTAATGAAATGATACATGCACAAATTAACTCAAACTGAATTGGTGCGTTGACTTCCCACTCTTTAAGTTGTTGCCATCCTCTCGCATGGAACACTAGTGTGCCTGCTAGCTGTTCTCTTCATTGTGCGACTACGTTCGTTCTATCTGCGGTTGTCTGAGAGAGGTGTGTACTTCTACGCCGACGAGATTAATCATGCCTAAGGATGTTTTTTTATTCGTTTTGATTGTAATTGGCTCGTTTCTTCCGTTGCTGGCTAGTTTGTTGTTTAGGGAAATCTTCTTCGATTGTTAGTTTGATTTTGATGGAATTTTCCTGCGCCCTCCTTGACTTGAGCCCCACAAACACCATTAACAGTTCGCCACGACCTCGCATAGAACCGCCGCCGCCTCCACCCTCCTCTCCCTACCCATTAGCGGAGGCCGCCTGCTACTCATGCCGCCATGGGCGTCGCCTTCTCTTCTTCCCCATCGCCAATGCGAGCTATTCTTCCTCCTTTCCGCGGTGCAGTCATGATGCTAAGCCCGGATCAGTGGGCATCCCAATTTTGTCTCAAATTTGCACAGAGTGGTCGGGCTGTGGATTACTGTACTCCTACTAGCACCTAGCTTCTCCATGTCAGCTGTTCTTTACATACGCGTGCAATTACGGTCAATAAAGCTAGTAGTTTATTGGTTGTTTTTCACTATATATCCCCATTGAAAGAGAACTAAGCAGAAGCTAATCTAGCTAGCTAGCATTTCTCTTCTCCATTGGAGTACCCCATTCACTTTCCTTTGCATCCAAGTGTGTTACTTACTATTTCATCGAGTTGATTTATTCTTAAATTTGCTATAACTACCCTGTTTTCTGTAGCTACCATTTTGAATAATTTTGTGGAACCTTATTGCAACTAGAATTAGTGTTGGCATGGTTTGCAGATTTCCTGTTCAAAAACTAGCGGCTAATCATTTACCCATCATTGTATTTGTTCCCGTTTTTCTCCTGCTGCAGTTAAATCAGAATATAGATGGCAGATAATACATCAACAACTAGTTCATTGGAAGGACAACATGAAGAGCTATGGATGGACCAACTTCTTCTGGAAGCAGCCACATCCGGCGATTCCGCATCAATGAAGGACATGGCATCACAGGATCCAAGCATGCTTCTTAGAACAACTCCAGCTGGGAACACCTGTCTTCACATATCGTCCATCCATGGCCATGAGGCATTTTGCCTAGATGTGGTGGCCCTGGAGGTGTCTCTTCTCACCACAGTAAACCTGGATCGAGAGACGCCACTTCTTGCCGCGGTGAAAAGTGGTTCTGTCATCTTGGCTTCCGTTCTACTCCGTTGGTACCGTGAACATCGACTGAGCAAGGCAATCTTGGAAAAAGACATTGATGGCTGCAATGCACTCCACCATGCCATTCGCAGTGGCCATAGGAAGCTTGCGATGGAGCTGATAGATGCAGAGCCGGTTCTGTCGACACATGTGAATAGAATGAACGAGTCACCTATGTATATTGCAGCGATGAGGGATTTTACTGATATTTCAGTGAATTTACTTGAAATTCCTGTTTCTGCTCATATGGGACCATGGGGCCAGAACACTCTGCAGGCTGCCGTGAAAAATGGAAACGCAGGTGAGAACCAGTGTGTGCATGTATATATTTCGCGAGTTTGGGACTGTAGCAATTGTCCATTGATGCCCTACAACCGCTGTGTGGGTGCATGTGGTTTGGTAGCATGGTTGCCTGCTCACTTGCTCAGCTCAATAGTACAACTAGATGTTCAATTATTCTTTACTCCTGGTATTTTGTTACTCTATTAATTTACAACTGGGAAAAAGAATTTGAATGTACAATGTTATCTAGAGCACGGTACATTGATGTTATAGAACTATTCTAGTATATCATTACTAGTCCTCACAAGGACTATCGTCATCACATTGCTAATTAACCATTGTTCATGTACTGATTTGTTTTCAGGTTTGGCTAAGAGAATTGTGGAAACACGTCCTGGGCTGGCCAAAGAAGCCGATAACAATGGGTGTACTCCGCTAAGTTCAGCTGTATATCGTGGCCTGGTTGACGTGTTACGAGTATTGCTGGAACATGATTGCTCTTTAGGGTCTGATGTGCCAAGTAATGGTAATCCTTTCCTTAGTTATGCTGCATATGAAGGTCACCTCGATGTTGCTCAAGAGCTTCTTAAATACTGTCCTGATACTCCTTACCGTTCAACACAAGATGCCTGTTGGACATCCCTCCATGTAGCTGTATACGAGGATCAAGTGGAGTTCACAGTATTCATCTTGAGGACCCCACAACTTTGGAAACTCATTAACATGCGAGACTCCAACGGGAAAACTGCTCTACATTTGGCGGTAGAGAAGTGCAATCCTAAAATGGTTGTTGCTTTGCTGTCTCACGATGACATAGACACAACTGTGCTTGATAATGAAGGTGTTACAGCAGCTTGGGTATTAGCTCATGTCATTGATCATGCGAAGACTTTAAACTGGGTATGTATATTATCAACACACACACACACACGCACACGGTTACAAAAAAGAAAGAAAAAAACTCTTTACCGTATTGTTCTGAAAGGAACTCACCATAGAACCATCAATGCTGCAACATACAAAAAATTTTGTAGTCCACTATTTGGCTCTGTTCTAAGACTAATAGTGACATAGAAAACTTTATATTACAAATTTAAATTTTGTTTTTAAATTTATATAGTCCATCCGTTTCATAATGTAGTGCATATAGAATTTTTTTTGAAGTCAAACTTTGAAAACTTTGACCATTGTTTTAGAGATAAGTATTTTTATCTACAATACCAAAATTATAACGTATAAAAGTTCATTTTATAATGAATCTAATGATATAACTTTGGCATTCTAGATGTAAAAGTTTTTCTCCATAAATTTGGTCAAAGTTTGCGATACTTGACTTTTCAAAAAATCTATATGCTACAATATGGAGCAGAGGGAGTAACATATTTGTACTTCAGTATTACCATCATCATTGACTAGTTTGCTTATCAATTTAAATATATGGTCAAATTTAATTTTGGTTCACTTTTTCTCAATACTATAGATCCATGTAATAGAATTGCAAATCTCTGTTATTACACTATGATCTTCATGTGCGCCTTCTTTGAATATATGCAGAATGAAGTGAGCATGCTTATGGCGAGAGCTGATCCGCAAGATGCCAAAACTCTTTATAATCTTCCACACGCATACCAAACACAAAGCGACCTTAGAATCAAGGAAGGAGGCGAAGTCACTAACTCAAACATACACAAGCAACACTTCGCTAGTGGCGATCCTCATCACGACAGTCACCTTTGCCGCTGCCTTCACCCTGCCTGGAGGATACAGCAATGATGCCGGAAGCGAGGGACTTCCCATCATGTCTAGGAAGTTATCATTTCAGGCATTCTTGATTTCTGACGTCTTAGCAATGTGCTGCTCATTTGCTGTCGCCTTCATATGCATCATAGCAAGGTGGGGGGATTATGAGTTCTTGATTTATTACATATCCGCCACTAAGAAGCTTATGTGGTTTGCATATGTGGCAACAACTACGGCATTTTCAACTGGTTTATACACTGTGTTGGCTCCACGTCTTCACTGGTTGGCTATTGCAATTTGCGTCATGGTAGCTTTGTTGCCCATTTTCACTAAGCTGCTGGGCGAATGGCCGGTGTTGAAGCTCAGATTTCGGCTTGGTAAAACATTCAACTCTGATCTCCTTGACATGGTGTGACTTCAACCATCCGTCTTATGGTCATGATTTCTCATAGTACTTCGAGGTTTATATGTAATAAACATTATTGGGCCAGCTACTTGCTCTTTATTTGTTAACTCATTCGGACAAAATGTTGTACTACGTACCATTATTGCATCTTTTTCAAACTTGCGGCAAATTCTATTATTCTTGTATGTTGTTGATTCCATCTCTGACTCTCTGTAGAGATGGTTCAAGCCATCTGTAATGGCAATGGCAATATCTATTTTTTTTTGCTTTATTATTCCATAAGTATCGTGCATTGCAGCATCACATCTATCCATCGATAGCTGCAACAAAATGGTATTTCTCACCATCATCCCTTTGGAAACGGCAAGGTTGATGCATTGGGAAACAAAGGACTACATGCAGCACTAAACAGAAAACAGGAGGCAAACTCGCAAACAGAGGCAGGTACGCTCTCTCCATGACCAAACAACGGCGCAACAAACAGCAGAAAGTTCTTGTTCCTTGCCTGGGGCCTTGTAACCATGAGGGCTGAGGCCCTAGCTCGGATGGAATCTCAGAGGAGGCCTTGGATCGACTGAGGTCAAGAACTGTCGCCAGTGTTTGTTTGTACTGTATGCTGGGGCCTTGTCATTCCCCTGTAACTTGCACTGTTTTCCTTCTTCTCTAATGCAAAAGCAGAGCTCTTGCTTGTTCCTGTCAACAAAAGGCCAAGCTTCAGAGATTTTAGTCTTTCCATTAAGTTTGGAGCAAAAAACACAGAGACACGCAGGCCTCGATAGAGCGTTTGCATGACAAGAGCACGTCATGGTTATCTACAAGTTCAGTGCTCCAGTGCTTCGTCGTCGAACTGAGGTAACAACCTGCGCTTTGGGTAGCTTTTGGTTAGGCGCTCGAGTCCGTATTACTCGACTGCCAGGACCTCGGTCCATCTATCTATGAGCAAATCTTGATTAGCTTGAAGCTGCTGCTGTTTTTTATTCAGGCTGTTTGTAGTGGGTATAGGCCGATACTTTAAGCGCTCCTGTTCGACGGGATTCTCTGGAACGGTAAATTCGTTGTCGCCGAGGCTCACTTCATCCTCGGAGAGGGACATGTAATTATCGTTATCCGAGTCTTCATTTATGGCTTGTTCATCAGGGCTGGTTTGCCCGTCCTCCCGCCTGGCCTGTTCGAAGCATGGCTGGGCGGGGTCCTCTTTGTTATCTTCGGCATCGTCCGGAATGCTATATTCTCCTATGCCGGTATTGCTGTTTTTACCATGGCGTGGTTTAGAGCGGCGCCGTTTATGCCAATGCTTCGGCTGCTTCTTTGGAGGTTTGTCCTCACTTGTATCCTTTTTATCCTCGCCATCATCTTCTTTGGGGGTATCCACCATGTAAATATCATATGACGAGGTGGCTGTCCAGCGCCCTGTGGGCGGTGGTTCCTCTTCTTCTCCCGCATCGTCGTCCATACCGTCGATGTCTTTGGAGTCAAAGTCAAGCATGTCGGTCAAGTCGTCGACAGTGGCTATCAAGTGGGTGGTGGGCAGGCAGCGAAGTTCTTCGTCGTCCGTTTCCCGCTCAAGACGGACATAGTTTGGCCACGAATCTGCTGACAAGGAGAGAGATTTTAATGAATTTAACACATCGCCCAAGGGTGAGTGTTGAACGATGTCCGCGGAGGTGAACTCCAAGGTCGGCGCTCAATTAGATTCGACGGGCGCGGACATATGCGGTTCGGAACCTGTATCCGGAGACGAGTCCGAGGGTCCAGCGGCACAGACCTCGCTAGAGGCTGAATCTGTGTTCGGCTCCAGCGCCGTAGAGTACGCGGCTTCCATGGTGGGGTCGGGCCCCCCGTCCCCGGACGACGCGATCTGTTCTAGATCTAGGGCCAGGACAGTCACAGACGCTGTCCCCTGAGCATAGTCCGATGACAGATTTAAGTCATGTTCATCGTGGCTACAGGGTGCGGCTGTCATGGGCTCGAATCCGTCGAAGATCAAGTCTCCACGGATGTCGGCGATGTTTTTCAAACTTCCAAACCTGACCCGATGGCTAGGGGCGTAGCTGTCGATCAGCTCCAAACGGACAAGTGAGTTGGCCCGCAGTGCGAAGCCACCGAATACGAAGATTTGTCTAGGGAGAAAAGTTTCACCCCGGACCGCATCATTGCAGATGATTGAAGGAGCCATCAAGCCTTATGATGACGACACGGTGGAACTCTCAATGAAAGCACCAATGTCGGTGTCAAAACCAGCGGATCTTAGATAGGGGGTCCCAAACTGTGGGTCTAAGGCTAATGGTAACAGGAGGTGGGGGACACGATGTTTACCCAGGTCCGGGCCCTCTCTATGGAGGTAATACCCTACTTCCTGCTTGATTGATCTTGATGATATGAGTATTACAAGAGTTGATCTACCATGAGATCGTAGAGGCTAACCCTAGAAGTTAGCCTATGATTATGATTGTTCTTGTCCTACGGACTAAACCCTCCGGTTTATATAGACACCAGAGGGGGCTAGAGTTACACAGAGTCAGTTACATAGAAGGAAATCTACATATCCGAATCGCCAAGCTTGCCTTCCACGCAAAGGAGAGTCCCACCCGGATACGGGACGAAGTCTTCTATCTTGTATCTTCATAGTCCAACAGTCCGGCTAAAGCATATAGTTTGGCTGTCCGAGGACCCCTTAATCCAGGACTCCCTCAGGGCCCCTTTGGGGGCGCCCTAGGCTACCTCCACTCTTCCCCCACCTATATATGTGAGGATGGAGATGAACTGTGTTGCGCTCGACCGTTTTGCAACACGAACAATGTGGGATAACAAGAGAGTGGTGTGGAAGGTGCTATGTGTTGAGTAAATAGGCAAATTTTTGATTAATTTAACGAAGTCAAACGCCGGCTTTACAATGTCAAGCTTGAGGAAGATGGCTCACCTCTTAGCTCTGTACAAGCTCTGAATCAAATTCTGCACATAAAGGAAGTTGGTCCTCCACCTTGGTTTTGCTGATTTGGTTCACAAAGTTGCCAAACTTCAAGGAGTTTTATAAACTACAAATAAATTGACCATTAACTTAAAGGAATGTCTAATGCCTACTACAGAGCAGTTCATGACATCTGATGTAGCAAAGTATGACCCTGCATAGTGTGCTTCCTCATAGCAGTAATACTGAACATGGTTAATAGTAGTCTGTTAAAAATGGGTTGTGTAGCTTATGAGCTGTGCAAACTCTTTCCTGTATATTCCTTTTTGATACTCCCTGTGTAAACAAATATAAGAGCGTTTAGATCACTATTTTAGTGATCTAAACACTCTTATATTTCTTTACGGGGGGAGTACCGTTTATAGAGAGTTCTACTTGGACTATCTGCAGGGGTTCATCCTGCAATTTCATTGTGCACGGACACATTATCCACAACAATGTCATCACCACTGGCCGCGTCAGTTGATACCACAAGTGAAGGCACCACCAATCAAAGTTATTCCTAAAGCCAGTCAAAGAATCAAGAGAGGTGCCCCTCCGCGATCAACATAATCTCCCCTTACATCGGGATCTGGCACCTGCCACTCCCTACGCTTTGCGGTAAGTACACCATATCATCCCCTGGGTACGCTGCTAGCTGTTTACTATTATCATGTATACTCCATAGAGAATAGAAAAATAGCATCCTTGCTGATGTATCACCACCGGTTTTATCATTCACAAGCTACTGATGTAGGGAGTTAGCATTAAGAAATAGACACAAACCCACTTGTGTTGGTGCAGTTGGTCTGTGTCACGGTTTAGACGGCCCTCATCGAGCAAATTCTGAGTTTGGCAAACAGGACAAGAACAAATAAGCAGTGGGCCGTGTACTTGGTAGATGTTGGAAATATGAGCAATTTACCGAGTGATTTTATTAACAGAAATACTAGATAAAGCATGACTAGGGTAGCAGTGATAAAACAAGCCATGCGATTTGACAAAGAGAAGGTAAACAACATCTTCATATATGAACCGTAACTAAACATATGTTGAGAAGACAGTATAGCAAGTTGCATATATGAAATAGAGTCTAACATATCCAGGGAAAATACTAGAACAAGGAACTGTAGCAGAACCTCTAATAGAAAGGGGACGAACACGTACGGGGCAGCAGCAGCAGAAGCGCTGGACTTGGGTCGGTGTCCTCGCCAGCCATGTCGTCGAGGAGGTCGTGGACGTCAGGGAAGTAGTCGTAGGAGTCCGGGGCGTCCGTGATGAAGAAGTCAGTAGTCGCGCAGAGCGCTCCCCAAAAACCTTATCACCCTTCTCCCGTACATGACTCAAAGAGGTGCGGTTTCGGAGGCCTACTGTCCCGACTCGCGGTGCACGCCGCAACCCGGGATGAGGAAGACAGCAGCAGCAGAGAGATTGGAACCGGTGGCGAGAGGAGGAAGAGATTCTGGTGCGTTTCTCTGAGAGGAGAGACCTCCCTTTTATAGGCACAAGAGAAGGAGGCGAGAGGCTGTGCCGGGAGCTGAAGAGAACGAGGGAGACGAAACGAATAGGCAGCAGGCGAAGAGGTGCGCCGTAGTGCGTGGCAAAAATTTAGACATCGTCTCGGCTCATTCCCTTAACCCGCGGCACGTCGTGACGAGGCATGGCGTGGCGAGGCGGGCGGCGGAGGAGGAGCGCACGTGGATGTCCCTCTTGTTCTCATGCTCATACAAGTGGAGAAAGAGCCTCCCATATAAAGAGGTCCAACTCCCTCTAAACTAGCAATGTGGGACTAAACATTAGTTCCACCTCTTGCCTTGCACAAATGGGTTGCGTGGGCCTCTAGGATTTATTAGGAATTTCTGAAATTGGTATTGGGCTAGGCCCAAAATAGTCAAAATTCCAGCAATCCCCCACCAGATCCCAGAGGCACACAAAATTTGCCTTTGGTTCCAAAACACTATTCTATATACCGGTACTGCAGTGGAGACTGTTAAGTTGAACTTCCACCTAGAACACTATGCTACACTAGTAAGCAAGTTGAACAGTGGACTGGGCCTTGAACTGCAAGTTTTCTGCGAATCTAGCTTCACATAAAGCCTTGACCGATACGTGGCTACCGTGGGTCTTCCCCGCGGGTGGAGCTTATGCGTCATATTCCATGACCTTTCATGAGTTTACTAGAGGGAACCCTACTCTCATAGATTGCGAAGTTTAACAATCAGACTCATCTGGGTGCGTTCTTCAAAAGATGTTCTGCAGGACAACATCTCTGCTTCAAAGAGCCACTTAGAACACATTAAGATATACATCAACCTGCCATGCAGATTTAGGAGAGTATTGCATCTTCATGGAGTGGTATTTTAACAGTAAGGATACTCTCCTCCCAGTTGACCAACAGCTTGTCTTCCACATCTAATTCACGGGATCTCCGATCACAAAGAATAGGTTACCACTGTGAACAACTCATATTGTGGGTCTCATACCCATCTCCCTCGATGCATTATCTATCACATTACGTGATAGACCCATAGTAAAAGGATCTGCCAAATTTTTAGAAGTTTGGATACAATCCAATGCAATAACTCCGGAGTTTTTCATTTTCCTGACAGACTTTAACCTTCTCTGAACGTGTCTTGATGACTTCATGTTATCCTTTGAGCTGCTCACTTTGGTGATCACAGTTTGATTGTCACAGTTCATAAGGATACCCGGTACAGGTTTCTCAACCACCGGCAAGTCATTCAAGAGCCGGCGAAGCCAATCTGCTTCGACCGTAGCTGTATCTAGTGTTGTGAGTTCTGCTTCCATTGTTGACCTCGTTAAGATGGTCTGCTTGCAAGACTTCCAAGAAACAGCGCCATCTCCATGAGTGAACACATATCCGCTCGTGGCCTTCATCTCATCAGCATCTGAGATCCAGTTTGAGTAACTATACCCTTCAAGCACCTTTGGGTGCCCAGTGTAGTGAATTCCATAATTCGCAGTGCCTTTCAAATAACGCAAAACTCTCTCTAGAGCTTTCCAATGCACATCTCCTGGTTTTGAGACAAACCGGCTCAGTTTGCTAACAGCAAAAGAGATGTCAGGTCTTGTAGCACTGGCTAAGTACATAAGCGAGCCAATAATCTGAGAATATGTCAATTGGTCTCTAGCAATTCTTCGATTCTTTCGAAGCAGCACGCTAGCATCATATGGTGTTGGAGAGGGCTTGCAGTCACTATAGCCAAAGCGACTCAAGATCTTGTCCACATAGTGAGATTGAAGCAGTGTAATCCCACCATCATCGTCTCTCAACACCTTGATGTTCAGAATGACATCAGCCACTCCTAAATCCTTCATCTCAAAACAGCGAGATAGGAAATCCTTGACCTCCTTAATAACATTCAGATTTGTTCCGAAAATCAGTATGTCATAAACATACAAG
Organism: Triticum timopheevii; assembly: GCA_963921465.1. Classification (NCBI taxonomy): domain Eukaryota; kingdom Viridiplantae; phylum Streptophyta; class Magnoliopsida; order Poales; family Poaceae; genus Triticum; species Triticum timopheevii. The sequence goes on from OY997266.1 coordinate 662,051,150, forward strand.
CAAAGCATAACTCCCTCGCCCCCACCATGGCGATAGTACACACATTTGTCAGCTTTGTTCACAACAAAGCCTGCAGCTGTTAAAGTTCTTTCGAACTTGTCATGCCACTGTTTGGGTGCTTGCTTGAGTCCATACAAAGACTTCAGCAACTTACACACTTTCCCTTCCTGACCATCTATTACAAACCCATCTGGTTGTTCCATATAAATTTCCTCATCCAACTCTCCATTTAGGAAAGCAGTCTTAACATCCATTTGATGAATGAGAAGACCATGTGAGGCAGCTAGTGAAAGTAGAACTCGAATAGTAGTCAGTGGAGCCACAGGTGAGTAAGTATCAAAGAAGTCTTCACCTTCCTTTTGGGTATAACCCTTAGCCACGAGCCGAGCCTTGTACTTTTCGATAGTACCATCAGGCCTAAGCTTCTTCTTGAATACCCATTTGCATCCTATAGGTTTGCACCCATAAGGACGATCAGTTATCTCCCAAGTTTCATTCGCCAAGATGGAATCCATCTCGCTACGAACTGCTTCCTTCCAGTAGTCAGCATCTTCAGATGCATAGGCCTCTGAAATAGAACTGGGAGTGTCATCTATGAGATACACAAGAAAATCATCACCAAAGGACTTTGCAGTCCTCTGTCTCTTGCTCCTAATAGGAACTTCATTATTCTCCTACACAGGACTTTCAAAGTGTTCCATCGAAATGGCAGGTTCAGTAATTGTAACTGGTTCCTGATTCGATGAACTAGGCATCTCCTGATTAGATGAGGTAGCCATATCCTTCATGGGAAAGATATCTTCAAAGAAAGTCGCATCATTCGACTCCATGATCGTACCGACATGCATGTCAGATACCTCAGATTTTACAACCAAGAATCTATAGCCAATGCTATGAAAAGCATATCCCAGGAAAACACAATCCACAGTTTTTGGTCCCAGCTTCCGCTTCTTTGGGATTGGAACATTGACTTTCGCCAAACAACCCCATGTTCGCAGATAAGAGAGTTTTAACCTTTTCTTCTCCCATTCCTCGAATGGAGTTATCTCTTTGTTCTTTGTGGGAACTCGGTTTAGGACATGACATGCAGTCAATATTGCCTCCCCCCACCATGCCTTGGAGAGACCCGAAGTGTCTAACATGGCGTTAACCAAATTAGTTAGAGTACGGTTCTTTCTTTCGGCCACCCCATTTGACTGAGGTGAGTAGGGAGTCGTCCTCTCATGGATTATACCATGTTCCGCACAAAAAGCATCAAATTAATTGGAAAAATACTCTCCACCACGGTCGGACCTAAGCCTCTTGATTTTTCGATCAAGTTGGTTTTCCACTTCAGCTTTGTAGATCTTGAAAAAGTTCAAAGCCTCATCCTTAGATTTCAGAAGATACACACGACAGTATCTAGTGGAGTCATCAATTAACGTCATGAAATATTTCTTTGCACCTTTTGTCAAAACACCATTCATTTCACATAGATCTGAATGTATTAGTTCTAATGGTGCAAGATTTCTCGTCTCCACAGTCACGTGAGACTTACGAGGTTGCTTAGCTTGCACACACACTTGACACTTAGATCCCTTGACAGTGGTGAAACTAGGGATTAAGTTCAACTTCGCTAGTCGCGACATGCAACCAAAGTTAACATGACAAAGACGTGAATGCCACACATTTGATTCACTATTGTTGCAAATATGATTAACAACTTTATTGCAAACGCCTGATAAGGATAAACGAAACAGGCCTCCTGACTCATAGCCTTTACCAACAAAGGTTCCATACTTGGAGATTACAAATTTATTCGACTCAAAGACAAGCTTGTAGCCATCTCTACACAGAAGAGATCCGCTAACAAGATTTTTATTGACGGAGGGGACATAATGCACGTTCTTCAGTCGCACGATCTTCCCTGAAGTAAACTTCAGATCGACCGTGCCAACACCACGAACAGAAGCACTTGAACCGTTGCCCATCAGCACGGTTGAAGTCCCTGTGGTCTGATAAGACGAAAACATGGAAATATCACCGCATACATGCACATTAGCACCCGTGTCAATCAACCAATCAGGAGAATGACATACTGAAAGAATAGTGGGGAATATACCATACCCAGCATCCTTCATGTCAGTGTCTCCAATGACAACATTAGCGGTCTTGCCGCCTTTCCCAGGATGACGCTTGTCATAGCGATTAGGGCAACTAGGAGCCCAATGATCAGGATCTCCACACACATGACAAGCACCTTTCTTCTTGTCATTCTTCTTCTTGAAGTTCGTGTGTTGTACAGCCTTGTTCTTCCCATCAAACTTTGCTTTACCATCAAGCTTGCCCTTGTTCCTGAACTTGTGGGACTGGAAGTTTTTCTTTTGTACCAGATTGCCACTAGATCCTCCCTCAATACCTCGAGCACGTGTGTCCTTTGCTCTCGCCTTTTCTTCCACATCAAGAGTACCAATGAGATCCGGAACGGAAAACTCCTGTCTCTTATGCTTCAGTAAGGTAGCAAAGTTCCTCCATGAAGGAGGAAGCTTAGTGATGATACCCCCGGCAACAAACTTGTCCGGTAGCATGCAATTGAAGTGCTCAAGTTCTCTAGAAAATGATTGTATCTCATGAGCCTGCTCAACCACGGAGCGCTCTTCAGTCATCTTGTAATCATAGAATTGCTCCATGATGTACAGCTCAGTGCCAGCATCCGAGACCCCAAACTTGGCCTCGAGTGCGTCGGCGCGGCGCGGCGCGGCGGGCGGCGGAGGAGGAGCGCACGTGGATGTCCCTCTTGTTCTCATGCTCATACATGAGGAGAAAGAGCCTCCCTTATAAAGAGGTCCAACTCCCTCTAAACTAGCAATGTGGGACTAAACATTAGTTCCACCTCTTGCCTTGCACAAATGGGCTGCGTGGGCCTCTAGGATTTATTAGGAATTTCTGAAATTGCTATTGGGCTAGGTCCAAAGTAGTCAAAATTCCAGCAATAGACACTGAGAGTTCCATCTCGAACTCATCCATCCGTAGCTTGTGTTCCCTCAACCTGACCCTAATGGTTCATATTAATCTGTGCAGTGAAGTGAAGCATCTAATAAATCTTGGACGGGCATTGCAGCTGAAGGTAAGCTTGGATTTGGTCCCTGCTATGCCAATTGTGGGTGATCTATAATATGTTGTAATTTTATAAATTGTAAGTGGTTTCTCTGTATTGCACAATAATGTTTCTGGTAATCTTGGTAATGTAAGCACGGTAGATTTTGCCATAAACGGGTCTATTTCTGATGCCAAGGTAATATTACAAGTAGGTCCATGGGATCCCATAGATAATAGTACCAAAAAGCAAAATACGATACAAAAACGAGGACCTGGATCCTGAGCAGCTGGTCAAGATCATTACTGAATCAAGTGCAGAGGCCAATGCAAGGGGTCATTAGTTTAATGCTCCATCACATGGCTAATCAAGTATACACTATTTAGCATGATGACTCCCAGCTCCATTAGTTCCTCTACTCGCCTTCTCCATAGAACATTAGTGAGCGGGCTGCTGGATCTCTTCATCTTGCGACTACGTCTCTCTGCTATTGTGTGAGGTGAGTACCTACTATTTCACCATATGTATGCCCATTTTTCTTGTTATAGCTACCTTGTTTCTTCAATTGCGAGTTTGATTTTACGAAATTTTCTTGCGTCTCATGTGAGACAGAGTGGTCTAGTCTAACGTAGATATTTAGATTAAAAATCACAATGGAAACAACAACCAAATGAAATGCACAGGTAGCGGAAATGGAATGATAATACTTAACTTTGTTTGCTTTAGTCTTATAGAGAACATGGTTAGAACTTAGAAGAGAATTATTTTGGACAGCAATTCCGCTTCACACCTTGAACGTTGCCGGCAATGGACCCAAACCCACGACAAATGGATGACAAACATCACAACTGCATGCATCAAACGCAAGAACACATAAATCACATTAAAAAAATCACAAAAACCGCAACGCAACCATGCGAAATGCTCGCCCAACTCCAGGAAAGAAGACACCAGATCCACCTTCACGCTGCCCATACTCACATCTATCACATTACCCACCGGCTCCTTGCCCACCGATCCATATCCGTTGGCTATATAAGTAGTCATTTCCCCCACTTCATTAACCTAATACTGCTGCAGCCGCACTGCCGGAGCCAAACTCTGCAGTACTAGGTGAAAGTTCGTTACCGAGTTAAAAAACACTTGCTGTCGAAAGTTCATTACCGGGCTAAACTCTGCAGTACTAGGTGAAAGTTGATCATCTAGTTTTTCCATCAAATTAATTGTAATATTGCTAGTTGAAACTTGAATCCTGTATTCTGTTTTCCTCTCTGACCATGCGGAAGGCGACTCTTTCATATTCCATATTTTACATAATAAAGTGCTATAGTAGTATATCTATTTTGCAATGGCCATGTAGGCGCCTACTAATTTAAATAGACTCATTCGACCGAGGTCAAGTAGAGTATATATAACAGCAAACCCAAAATAGCATCTTAAAAAAGGAAAAGGAAACCCAAAATAGTTGGTTTGAACATGTTACTGCATGTTACCATTCAGCTAATCAACAATTCATTATCTGCACCTGGTTTCTTTATTAGAAGGGTTTCTGTTCATTAATTGATTGGATCTAGCTAAACCCAACTAGCTAGTTGCAAAATTGATCTTTGAGGGATACGTTTTTATAATGAATTCATCATACATACACTAGGACTTTAACTATGGGGGCCAGGACAAAATTAATTAAGGGCCAAAGCCCATGTTCCCATCCTAGCTCATTGAAAATGAAGGACAGTCTGATCCAACACGCATCATGGTTTTCATTATTGATCTTAATAGCGTGCGCTGGCACTCAAAGGTTCCATCTTAATGAATCAACTGTTACTTGCCCAAAAATGAGTGCTACTCCCTCCGTCTAGGTGAGTAAGTCATCTTAGGTTGTGCACCGTGATCAAGAAGGAGGGAAAAATGAGAGACTTTAATGTTTATTTGCTAATTAATAGCATTGCATGCAATGAGCTAACCAATGCATGTCGTGTTTGGTAGTCTCAAGTCATTAAAAGTATGCACACCCATCATATCTTATTGGTTGATATGTCAAGAAACAAGAAACGAGGTAGAAGTTAATGCACCGCGCCTAAGTGTTTTGGGATTATTTGGTTTTCGTAAGAGACGTACACACCTAGACGGAAGGAGTACAACGGTAATGTGTATCAGTAGTTTACTAAATGGGTACACAAAACTAGGACATTATGTTTGTACACCTTTTAAAGTACTCCGTCCGTCCGAAAATACTTGTCAGAGTAATTCCAGACGGCGGGAGTACTAGACCATGACCGCGTTTCATGGAGTCTGGAAGTCTGGATCAGGTCAAGTTTACTACTTCCTCCGTCTAGGTGAGTAAGTCATTTTACGTTGTGCACCGTGACCAAGGAGGTGGGGAAAACGAGAGAACTTAATGTTCATTTGCTAATTAATAGCACTGCATGCAATGAATTAACCACTGCATGTCGTGTTTGATAGTCTCAAATAATAAAAGCATGCACACCCCACATCTCTTATTGGTTGATATGTCAAGAAGCAAGAAACGAGATAGAATTTAATGCACCGCGCCTAAGTGTTTTGGGATTATTTGGTTTTCGTAAGATAACTTACACACCTAGACGGAGGGAGTATTGACTGAAGATGCCATCAACGTGCTAATCAACTACTCCCTCTGTAAACAATAAACAAATACATACTAAGATAGTGATCTAAAATGTCTTATATTTTAGTTTACAGAGGGAGAAGTAGGTAGATCATCTTATAATTACTAAATGATTGAGTACCTAATCTTTTGGCATTAGTTCAGTGGGCGCCCAAATTTTGTCTCAACTCTGCATGGACAAGTGGACAGGCTGGGGCCTGTACTAATTTTTGTGGATCGATGTACTCCTACTGACAGCTCCTCGATCCCTGTCGGGTGTTCTTTACTAGTACGGAGCAGGTCAGTTTTTTGGTAGATGAAAAGGCCCAAAGCCCCTTCTCTTTGAAATTCAAACACCGTCTGACCAGGCCATGTTTTTTTTATTGGATCAGCTGTGGATCTCGATAGCTGTCAAAGGCGTGCCGTGGCATTAAAGGTGCCATCAAATGGCTAATATCAAATGATCTATATGCACAAATGTCTAGACAAATTAAGCTAGTAATACCAAAGGGTTGCCTAGACTTTATAAATGCAGCTAGCTTTCGCCCCAGTAAATACTCCCTCCTTTCCGATTTATAGAGCTCAATTCAAAAATCTCACCAACCAAGGTACATGGTGAGTGGTGGAATACTTTTTGTAATTTGCAAAAACACGCAATTAATGCTCTTGTTTTCCTCAAAAATTTATGTTTACTAATGTATTAATTGCAATGCATGCATGCATAAAGTACATGCATTGGTCAATTTTCTTTTAATACTTGCATGCAATTATTTAATGCACCTTGGAATCTGAACTTGTGATGAGGAACAATCAAATTGAGCCTTATAAAATGGAAAAACTAAGATTTTGAGATAAGCCCTATAAACCGAAAAGGAGGGAGTAATGTGTTTAGGCAAGATTTGAGTGCTAGATAGAAATGTATCTGGAAATGGCGGCGTAACTAATTAATAGCATCAGTTGATATTCTTTGTCTCTAGTTAGCAGTCGACCCAATTATCCCTTAATTCTGATTGTGGAGACACTAGCATTACAAAATGGGCTATATTTTTTATCACGAGGCAACATCTTAATCGTGTAGCTCATCCTTCCCACGCCGATCTAAGACAACTTTTTTTTTTTGAAAAGAAGGAAGACCCCCGGCCTCTGCATCTGAGTGATGCATGCAGCCACTTTATTAATTATTCACAGAAGATCTTACAAAGAAATACAACAGTTAGTCAGAAGCCACCGTCTAGGCAACATCAGTCATTACTCCTATCCAGTTGATGAAGGGATGCTTATAGTCCGGGCCAAATACCACAGACCTCGCAGGCAAGCCTAACATCTAAGACCTGAGGCCCCAACCTAGCCACTTGTCGGGTCTGGGGCACACACTGGTCCGGCGTGCTCTCAGAGGCCGCCGCCGCCAACTGCCACTACTCCATCTTCAGAGCTGTACTGACGCATCAACCTTGCACGGTCTAGCTGTCGTCGACGCCACCACGGCGCCCAACGACACCACCTCTTTGCAAGCAAACAGCTGAGCATGTCGCGGTCGCCACTGATACACATCAATACCATGCCGCCAAGTGCCACCAGCCGACACAACTTGAAGTCTTTGGAAGATCTATCGAGCGTAGCACCTGCCGACCAGACATGACAAAGCGTAGCACCTGTCGGTCAGGCATGACTTGACATCTCCACCGAAGCTCCGTGCAAGACAAAGCCGCTCCACCTCCTGCCTCTATCTTCCAGCGGTGCTCCACAAACGATGCTCCCAAGATATAAACGACACTGCAGTGCCGCCATCGTCCGATCTAGAACACCAGATCCAAGGGTTTCCCGCGGAGTAGCACGAGTGGGTCGATAGTAGTTACACGATGATGCCTGCATCAAGGTATCGACGTAGAATGCCGCCATTGCCTGCCGTCGGCTCGGTTTTCACCGGCAACCTGTGTCCCCAACTCGCAGCCGGGACTAGATAATGGATCTCGAGATCCGATCACCAAGCCTCTTCCGACCACCTCCGACGAAGAAGATGACCACCACCACTGGCCAGCGAACCTACGCAAGAGGAAGTAGGGCGCTGCCAGCGTGCGTCCTGGCCAGCACCACCGGTGCTAGGCCCATCCGGGACCATGCCCCATGGCCGGGAACAGCGGCAAGTGCTGCCACGACGGAGACGCAGACCTGAAGCCCAGATCCAGCCCACCCACAAGCCGCCAAGTGGCCACCACCAAGCGCCGTTCAGGGGCAGCCCCGCCGCCGTGAGGGACGCCCCCCCACGGGCAACAAGCGCCGGCCACCGGTGGACCACCGCCGTGCACCACCGGCCGCCGCGAGATCTGCGCGGAGCAATGGCGAAACGACTAATAGTCATTTCTGAATAAACACGAGGAGGACTGCTATATCTCGTTTGTTTTATGAAGTCAGGTCAAGTTTATAGTGATTATAAGTTCCCCATTACATGCCTAATGAAATGATACATGCACAAATTAACTCAAACTGAATTGGTGCGTTGACTTCCCACTCTTTAAGTTGTTGCCATCCTCTCGCATGGAACACTAGTGTGCCTGCTAGCTGTTCTCTTCATTGTGCGACTACGTTCGTTCTCTCTGCGGTTGTCTCAGAGAGGTGTGTACTTCTATGCCGACGAGATTAATCATGCCTAAGGATGTTTTTTTATTCGTTTTGATTGTAATTGGCTCGTTTCTTCCGTTGTTGGCTAGTTTGTTGTTTAGGGAAATCTTCTTCCATTGTTAGTTTGATTTTTATGGAATTTTCTTGCGCCCCCCTTGACTTGAGCCCCACAAATGCCATTGACAGTTCGCCACGACCTCGCATCGAAACGCCGCCGCCTCCACCCTCCTCTCCCTACCCATTAGCGGAGGCCGCCTGCTACTCATGCCATCATGGGCGTCGCCTTCTCCTCTTCCCCATCGCCAATGCGAGCTATTCTTCCTCCTTACCGCGGTGCAGTCATGATGCTAAGCCCGGATCAGTGGGCATCCCAATTTTGTCTCAAATTTGCAGAGAGTGGTCGGGCTGTGGATTGCTGTACTCCTACTAGCACCTAGCTTCTCCATGTCAGGTGTTATTTACATATGCGTGCATTTACGGTCAATAAAGCTAGTAGTTTATTGGTTGTTTTTCACTATATATCCCCATTGAAAGAGAAGTAAGCAGAAGCTAATCTAGCTAGCTAGCATTTCTCTTCTCCATTGGAGTACCCCATTCACTTTCCTTTGTAGCCAAGTGCGTTACTTACTATTTCATCGAGTTAATTTATTCTTAAATTTGCTATAACTACCCTGTTTTCTGTAGCTACCATTTTGAATAATTTTGTGGAACCTTATTGCAACTAAAATTAGTGTTGGCATGGTTTGTAGATTTCCTCTTCAAAACTAGCGGCTAATCATTTACCCGTCATTGTATTTGTTCCCATTTTTCTCCTGCTGCAGTTAAATCAGAATATAGATGGCAGATAATACATCAACAACTAGTTCATTGAAAGGACAACATGAAGAGCTATGGATGGACCAACTTCTTCTGGAAGCAGCCACGTCCGGTGATTCCGCATCAATGAAGGACATGGCATCACAGGATCCAAGCATGCTTCTTAGAACAACTCCAGCTGGGAACACCTGTCTTCACATATCGTCCATCCATGGCCATGAGGCATTTTGCCTGGATGTGGTGGCCCTGGAGGTGTCTCTTCTCACTACAGTAAACCTGGATCGAGAGACGCCACTTCTTGCTGCGGTGAAAAGTGGTTCTGTCATCCTGGCTTCCGTTCTACTCCGTTGGTACCGTGAACATCGATTGAGCAAGGCAATCTTGGAAAAAGACATTGATGGCTGCAATGCACTGCACCATGCCATTCGCAGTGGCCACAGGAAGCTTGCGCTGGAGCTGATAGATGCAGAGCCGGTTCTGTCGACACATGTGAATAGAATGAACGAGTCACCTATGTATATTGCAGCGATGAGGGATTTTACTGATATTTCAGAGAATTTACTTGAAATTCCTGTTTCTGCTCATATGGGACCATGGGGCCAGAACACTCTGCAGGCTGCCGTGAAAAATGGAAACGCAGGTGAGAACCAGTGTGTGCATGTATATATTTCCCGAGTTTGGGACTGTAGCAATTGTCCATTGATGCCCTCCAACCGCTGTGTGGGTGCATGGGGCTGTGTAGCATGGTTGCCTGCTCACTTGCTCAGCTCAATAGTACAACTAGATGATGAATTATTGTTTACTCCTGGTATTTTGTTACTCTATTAGTTTACAACCGGGAATAAGAATTTGAATGTACAATATTATCTAGAGCACGGTACATTGATGTTATAGAACCATTCTAGTATATCATTACTAGTCCTCACAAGGACTATCGTCATCCCATTGCTAATTAACCGTTGTTCATGTACTGATTTGTTTTCAGGTTTGGCTAAGAGAATTGTGGAAACACGTCCTGGGCTGGCCAAAGAAGCCGATAACAATGGGTGTACTCCGCTAAGTTCAGCTGTATATCGTGGCCTGGTTGACGTGTTACGAGTATTGCTGGAACATGATTGCTCTTTAGGGTATGATGTGCCAAGTAATGGTAATCCTTTCCTTAGTTATGCTGCATATGAAGGTCACCTCGATGTTGCTCAAGAGCTTCTTAAATACTGTCCTGATACTCCTTACCGTTCAACACAAGATGCCTGTTGGACATCCCTCCATGTGGCTGTATACGAGGATCAAGTGGAGTTCACAGAATTCATCTTGAGGACCCCACAACTTCGAAAACTCATTAACATGCGAGACTCCAACGGGAAAACTGCTCTACATCTGGCGGTAGAGAAGTGCAATCCTAAAATGGTTGTTGCTTTGCTGTCTCACGATGACATAGACACAACTGTGCTTGATAATGAAGGTGTTACAGCAGCTTGGGTATTAGCTCAAGTCATTGATCATGCGAAGACTTTAAACTGGGTATGTATATTAACAATACACACACACACACGCACACGGTTACAAAAAAGAAAGAAAAAAAACTCTTTATTGTATTGTTCTGAAAGGAACTCACCATAGAACCATCAATGCTGCAACATACAAAAAATTTTGTAGTCCACTGTTTGGCTCTGTTCTAAGACTAATAGTGACATAGAAAACTTTATATTACAAATTTAAATTTTGTTTATAAATTTATACAGTCCATCCGTTTCATAATGTAGTGCATATAGAATTTTTTTTAAGTCAAACATTGAAAACTTTGACCATTGTTTTAGAGATAATTATTTTTATCTACAATACCAAAATTATAACGTATAAAAGTTCATTTTATAATGAATCTAATGATATAACTTTGGCATCCTAGATGTAAAAGTTTTTCTCAGTAAATTTGGTCAAAGTTTGCGATACTTGACTTTTCAAAAAATCTATATGCTACAATATGGAGCAGAGGGAGTAACATATTTGTACTTCAGTATTACCAACTTCGTCGACTACTTTGCTTACCAATTTAAATATATGCTCAAATATATTTTTTGTTCACTTTTTCTCAATACAATAGATCCACGTAATAGAATTGCAAATCTCTGTTATTACACTATGATCTCCATGAATGCCTTCTTTGAATATATGCAGAATGAAGTGAGCATGCTTATGGCGAGAGCTGATCCGCAAGATGCCAAAACTCTTTATAATCTTCACACGCATACCAAACACAAAGCGACCTTAGAATCAAGGAAGGAGGCGAAGTCACTAACTCAAACATACACAAGCAACACTTCGCTAGTGGCGATCCTCATCACGACGGTCACCTTTGCCACTGCCTTCACCCTGCCTGGAGGATACAGCAATGACGCCGGAAGCGAGGGACTTCCCATCATGTCTAGGAAGTTATCATTTCAGGTATTCTTGATTTCTGACGTCTTAGCAATGTGCTGCTCCTTTGCTGTCGCCTTCATATGCATCATAGCAAGGTGGGGAGATTATGAGTTCTTGATTTATTACATATCCGCCACTAAGAAGCTTATGTGGTTTGCATATGTGGCAACAACTACGGCTTTTTCAACTGGTTTATACACTGTGTTGGCTCCACATCTTCACTTGTTGGCTATTGCAATTTGCGTCATGGTAGCTTTGTTGCCCATTTTCACTAAGCTGCTGGGCGAATGGCCAGTGTTGAAGCTCAGATTTCGGCTTGGTAAAACATTCAACTCTGATCTCCTTGACATGGTGTGAATTCAACCATCTGTCTTATGGTCATGATTTCTGATAGTACTTCAAGATTTATATGTAATAAACATTATTGGGCCAGCTACTTGCTCTTTTATTTGTTAACTCATTGGGACAAAATGTTGTACTACGTACCATTCTTGCATCTTTTTCAAACTTGCGGCAAATTCTGTTATTCTTGTATGTTGTTGATTCCATCTCTGACTCTCTGTAGAGATGGTTCAAGCCATCTGTAATGGCAATGGCAATGTCTATTTTTTTTGCTTTATTATTCCATAAGTATCGTGCATTGCAGCATCACATCTATCCATCGATAGCTGCAACAAAATGGTATTTCTCACCATCATCCCTTTGGAAACGGCAAGGTTGATGCATTGGGAAACAAAGGACTACATGCAGCACTAAACAGAAAACAGGAGGCAAACTCGCAAACAGAGGCAGGTACGCTCTCTCCATGACCAAACAACGGCGCAACAAACAGCAGAAAGTTCTTGTTCCTTGCCTGGGGCCTTGTAACCATGAGGGCTGCGGCCCTAGCTCGGATGGAATCTCAGAGGAGGCCTTGAATCGACTGAGGTCAAGAACTGTCGCCAGTGTTTGTTTGTACTGTATGCTGGGGCCTTGTCATTCCCCTGTAACTTGCACTGTTTTCCTTCTTCTCTAATGCAAAAGCAGAGCTCTTGCTTGTTCCTGTCAACAAAAGGCCAAGCTTCAGAGATTTTAGTCTTTCCATTAATTTTGGAGCAAAAAACACAGAGACACGCAGGCCTCGATAGAGCGTTTGCAGGACGAGAGCACGTCATGGTTATCTACAAGTTCAGTACTAAAGTGCCGTCACATAACATGGCCAAATTAAAACCGAAGGGGTGAAGCAAATTTTCCTACAGTAGTAAAGCTGCATTTATATATAATATAAGCACTCATGTACTACTGCTTTCTACAGGAACAAGGTTTACCTGAATCAAACCATATCGTCATCCCTGAACAAGTTTATATATGCCCTGCAGGTTTCTCCCCTGCCCCAGCAGCTTATGCACGTTGTAAAATGTTAGCAAATAATCCCGTTGAGCTGTTTGTTATCCTCTAGTTGTTTCTTAGCTAAAATAAAGGGCCATGCAGCGTGGAATCTGTTCCTGACTTGGCGTAGTTTCAGACTTTCAGTTAGTTTGTGTAGCTGAGCCATCACAGGTGGATCGTGGGATGGCACGACTGTAAACGTGTGACGGCCACACCCTAGCGATCGGGAGTTCGTGGGATGGCACGTCCGATCAACCCGCTCTTGGACCGGGTATCTTGTAGTTTCTGTTCTGAAGCACTTGACTGAATAAGAAGAAAAAGGGAAAAGGCTGCAGAGGCCGAATGCAGCGCAAACACTCGAGTTCTTCGTGAGAGAAAGAGTTCAGAGAACTGTTCCTGCAACTACAATTGGCATTAGAGCCTTGTGGTGATCATGTCGGGACATGGTGGATCACGCACGCCGCAGCGCTCCGGCTTGCGCCGGAGGAACACTCCATCGCCGGCTCGTCGGGGACGAAGCCCGACACGGCACGGTGGGAGAGAGCTGGTCATCCACGAGCGGGTGGTCAGAGATGGTGGCGCGGGCGCGATCCCGATGCTGACTCGGACGAACTACGTCGAGTGGTCAATCCTCATGAAGGTACATCTTCAGGCTGCACGTCTGTGGGAAGCCGTCGAGATGGGCGACGCCGATCACCCTGATGATCGTGCTGCACTGGGCGTCATCCTCCGTGGCGTCCCGCCGGAGATGCTGCGGACGCTGGCGGCGAAGGACTCTGCCAAGGAGGCGTGGGACACCGTCAAGACGCTTCGCATGGGCGTCGAGCGCGTGCGCGAGTCACGGGCTCAGGTGCTGCGCCGTGATTTCGAAAATCTCTCCTTCAAGGAGGGAGAGACAGTGGAGGACTTCGCGCTTCGCCTCACCGGCCTGATCAGCGATCTTCAGGAACTTGGCGACGACGTCGACGAGATCAAGGTGGTGAGGAAGTTTCTGCGGGTGGTGCCGCCTCGCTACGCCCAGGTAGCCATCTCCATTGAGACTCTTGTTGATCTCAAAACACTGACAATTGAGGAGGTGGCCGGCTGTTTTCTTGCCATCGAGGAGCGCCTCGACCCCGACACCGGCGGCTCCGGCGGCAAGCTGCTCCTCACAGAGGAGGAGTGGCACGAGCGGGAAAACCGACGACAATCAGGCGGAGGCTCGTCCGGCGGTGGATCCAAAGGCGTCAAGGGGAAACCCAAGCCGAAGCCTCCCACCGGCGCCGGCGGAGGACAACCTCACGGCGGTGCTCCTAAACGCAAGGGGAACTGCCGCAAGTGCGGCAAGTGGGGCCACTGGGCACGCGAGTGCTACGGCAAGCCCAAGCAGGAGCGCCGCGAGGAGGCAAACGTGGCGCAAGTCGAAGAGGTCGAGGAGCCGGGGCTGCTCATGGCGGTGCTCGATACGCCGGAGGAGATCACAATCGCAGCTCCGCAAGTCGTCTTCCTCAACGATGAAAAAGTGGTGCCCAAGGACGTCGGCGACGGCTCTTGGTACGCGGACACAGGGGCCAGCAGCCATATGACTGGCCGCAAGGAGTTATTTGCCACGTTGGACGAGACGGTGCGCGGCACTGTCCGCTTCGGAGATGGATCAGTCGTCGAGATATGCGGCAAAGGAACTGTATTGTTTGAGTGCCTCACCGGCGATCAGCGTGTACTCTCGGAGGTATATTACATTCCCCGTCTTCGGAGTAACATTGTTTCGCTCGGACAGCTAGATGAGAAGGGCTGCGAGATCGTCATCAACCGCAGTGTCCTCGCGATCTTCGACCAAGAGGGACGGCTGCTGGCGCGTGTCAAGCGCTCAGCAAACCGTCTGTACAAGCTGAACCTACAGCGTGCTGAGCCGGTGTGCCTGCTGTCCAAAGGAGGCGACCTGGCCTGGCTGTGGCATGCACGTTTTGGGCACCTCCACTTCCGCGCATTGTGTGCCATGGCAAGGAAGAAGATGGTGCGTGGGATTCCAGATGTGGATCACGTTGGGGAGTATACTGATGGCTGCATGCTCGGGAAACAACACCGACTACCCTTCCCGCAGGCTGCAACATATCGTGCAAAGGCGTCCCTGGAGCTCGTACACTCGGATTTGTGCGGTCCGATCTCTCCGCCAACACCGGGAGGTAGAAATTATTTCTTGTTAATCGTGGATGATTACTCTCGGTACATGTGGGTTGAGGTACTCAGGACAACGAGCGAGGCTTTTGCTTTCTTCAAAAAAGTGAAAGCGGCAGCCGAGACCAGGAGCGGCTGCAAGCTGCTCGCATTCCGCTCGGATCGCGGCGGGGAGTTCAACTCCACGGCGTTCGTCGAGTACTGCAACGAGCTCGGCATCAAGCACTTCACGACCGCCCCGTACATGCCACAACAAAACGGGGTTGTCGAGCGCCGTAATCAAACGGTGGTGGAAATGACGAGGTGCATGCTGAAGAGCATGGGCGTGCCCGCGGTCTTCTGGGGAGAGGCCATCAAGGCGGCCGTCTATGTCCTCAACCGGTCGCCGACGCGGAGCCTCGATGGGGTGACTCCGTACGAGCTATGGCATGGCAAGAAGCCGAGTGTGGCTCACCTGCGCACCTTCGGGTGTCACGCGCACGTGAAGAAGCTCGGACCCGGGATCAACAAGCTGGCCGACAGGTCGACGCCCGGCGTCATGATGGGATATGAGGAAGGTGCCAAGGCCTATCGTATCTATGATCCTGTCGCCGAGAAACTGCTGGTGTCACGTGATGTTGTGTTTCAGGAGACACGCCCATGGAACTGGAAACCTGAAGCAGCAAAGGAAAGCACACCTTCAGGTGTGTTCACGGTGGTATATGCCGCTGAGCCGGGAGTCACGGTGACTGACAGTGGCTCCGGTTCCCCTCGTCCGGCAGCAGCGGAGACGACACTGTGCACGCCCGAACTGTCGACGACACCAATACAGTTCGTGTCGCCGCCGTCGCGTGATGACTCGCTGGACACGGACAGCGGGCACCCGCGATACCGGCGTGTGTCCGACGTCTACGACACCACCAAGGAGATCACAGCGCCGATCGACTACAGCGACTTGTTCGACGACGACGACGAGCAGCAGCATGTGGGCCTCTGTTTTCTGGCCGCCGAGGAGCCGGCGAGTGTTGAGGCAGCACTCTCTGATCACGCCTGGCGCAAGGCGATGGAGGAGGAAATGGGCTCGATCGTCGACAATCAAACCTGGGAACTCACATCTCTTCCCGCTGGGCACCACGCCATCGGGTTAAAGTGGGTTTTCAAGGTGAAAAGAGATCCTGCCGGCAACATCCTGAAGCATAAAGTGCGACTGGTGGAAAGGGGTACTCTCAGCAATAGGGGGTGGACTTTGAAGAAGTTTTCGCTCCAGTGTCTCGCATGGAGACTGTGCGGCTGCTCCTCGCTCTCGCCGCGCACGGTGGATGGCAGATACACCACATGGATGTTAAATCCGCTTTTCTGAATGGTGATCTTGTAGAGGAGGTCTATGTACAGCAGCCGCCAGGGTTTTCGATGATCGAGAGAGCTGCAAAGTGTACAAGTTGCAGAAGGCGCTGTACGGGCTGCGACAAGCACCACGGGCCTGGAATGCTAAATTGGATGCATCATTGCAAGCCTTGGGTTTCACAAGAAGCCGGCTAGAACATGCTGTATATAGGCGTGGTGACCACAAGAACTTCCTGTTGGTGGGAGTATATGTGGATGATCTGGTGATTACTGGGACTGGTCAGGATGATATTGACAAGTTCAAGCAGGAGATGCAACGGCTGTTCAAAACGAGTGATCTCGGCCTACTGTCCTACTACTTGGGTATTGAAGTTGAGCAGAGAAGTGGTGAGATCAAGATCTGTCAAAGCAGCTATGCTCAGAAGATTTTGGAGGTTGCAGGCATGGAGCAATGCAAACCATGTGCAACTCCAATGAAATACTGCCTCAAGCTCAGCAAGAGGGATGGAGCTGAAGCCGTGGATGCCACTTTGTACAGGAGTGTGATCGGCAGTCTTCGTTACTTGGTCAATACAAGGCCTGATATAGCATGTGCCGTCGGCATTGTGAGCAGGTACATGGAGGCACCAAGCAAGCAGCATTGGACGGCAGTGAAACAAATTCTTAGGTACGTACAAGGTACTAAGGGGTATGGATGCTGCTATAGGGCCGGTGCAAAGGGTTTGGTGCTGACAGGTTACAGTGATAGTGACCATGCCGGGGACATAGATGACAGAAAGAGCACTTATGGAGTTGTGTTCATGCTTGGAAAGAACATTGTGACATGGAGCTCGCAAAAACAAAAGATAGTGACCACATCATCTTGCGAGGCGGAGTATGTGGCAGCAGCGAGCGGCGCTTGTCAAGGGGTCTGGCTCAGCAGATTGCTCGGGGAAATGACAGGGCAAGCTCCGGCCATGTTTGACCTTATGGTTGATAACCAGTCAGCTATCGCACTGAGCAAAAATCTGGTGCATCACGACCGGAGCAAGCATATTGATGTTAAGTATCACTTCATCAGGGAGTGCGTCGAGGAAGGAAGAGCTGACGTGAAGCACATTGGAACAACTGATCAACTTGCTGATCTTCTAACCAAGGCATTGCGGCGCACCAGATTCGTTGAGATGAGGAAGATGCTCGGTGTCGTTGAAGTGAAGACTGTGCAACGGGCTTAAGGGGGTGATTTGTTAGCAAATAATCCCGTTGAGCTGTTTGTTATCCTCTAGTTGTTTCTTAGCTAAAATAAAGGGCCATGCAGCGTGGAATCTGTTCCTGACTTGGCGTAGTTTCAGACTTTCAGTTAGTTTGTGTAGCTGAGCCGTCACAGGTGGATCGTGGGATGGCACGATTGTAAACGTGTGACGGCCACACCCTAGCGATCGGGAGTTCGTCGGATGGCACGTCCGATCAACCCGCTCTTGGACCGGGTATCTTGTAGTTTCTGTTCTGAAGCACTTGACTGAATAAGAAGAAAAAGGGAAAAGGCTGCAGAGGCCGAACGCAGCGCAAACACTCGAGTTCTTCGTGAGAGAAAGAGATCAGAGAACTGATCCTGCAACTACATAAAACTGTAGGATCCCTAATATTCGTTGTTGTATTGATCTGACCCTCATAGGGGTATAGATAGAGTCAATAGAGAGGATAGGCTTGGAGTACAAGGCAAGGTTGTGTAAACTTATTTTATCTCTAATAATTATTTATCTGTAACTCCCAAATATTATCTCTAACATTCCCCCTCAGTCGTAACGGGAGTGAACCGAATGATTGCGACTGAACTTGAAGTCTTGTGCTTCTGTCGTCTTCTTCGTTGCTCCATCATCACTGAGTCTCTGATGGGTTGGCACCTAGGGTGGTGCTTGCGTCCCCTTCTAGTGCCTTCGTGTCTCTCCTCTATTCCCTCCCGCAGTCATAGCGGGAGTGGAGTTGACGCTGGTGACTAGAGTTGTTGCCATTGTGTTGCTATAGACGTAGTCGTGTGGTCGATGTTAAGGTCACCGATCATGATGTTGCCGTGGTTGAAGTAGTCATGGTGATATAGTAGTCGTCGTGGATGGTGAAGCTGCACAAAGCCGGAGCCGCAAAAAAATGCGCTATGACGGACCTGCAGACGTGGACGATACACCTTGCAGATGTCAGAGGGTGCCATCGGCGATGATTTCACCGGTTTTGCCAAGACCGGACGAAGCCCATCGAGCACACGTCGGATTTGCCAGAACCGTGTGGCCGTGTAGGGGTCGTCACTATAGTGATGCTGTGTCGATGCAGTCATGTTGTCGTGGATGACGTGGTCGATGCCGTCGTCGTCACGCGGTCATTGCCGTCGCCGAGGTCGCATCTTGCAGAAAAGTCTATCAGAGGACGCTAGTGGTCCATCTTGTGGACTAGGTGGCGGCGGTGCGTTGATGATGACGGTGATGAAGAATGGCTGGCAACGACCGGGTCTTGAACGCCATCCCAAGCTTGCCCTACGGTTCAAAGATGTAACTAGTACTGTCCTTGTACACTGCGATGGTGTGGTCAATCGTTTCCATGACTACATTGCGTTCTGTGGTGACCACTGACGCACCATCCTCATTCATACCACGTAGGCCATAGAGCTTGTCGTTGTAGAATGCGATGTCATCAAGCTTCCCCTGACAAGGACATCCTTGTATTTTTTTCGCGAATACACAAGCTGTGTATCTTTTCATTGATAGAAGGAGAATAAAAGCATGAGGTTACAACGCCTATAAGGCCATGTACGCATAAGGCATGGTGTACAAGCGTAGGAGCAAACTAGAACAAGGGGTTTGCTCAGCCCTAAACATCTAGACTAGCGACTACGTAGCCCTTTGGCGTCTGCCTTGGCCCATGGGCGCACCTCGTCCTTGATGGTGTTGGTGATGACGGTGAGCGAGGGGGTAGCTCCACCGAAGACGCATGCATTGGGGTGTTTTCAGAGCCACCACACCATGAGGATGATGAGGGGCCGGCGTTATGTCAAGGCAGGAACTCCACCAGGCTTGGAGGGGCTTGTCAATGGTTGGCAAGTCGATGGCCATGCGAGCCCAACCAAGGATCTCATGCCAAACCTGACGGGAGAACGAGCAAGCAACAAGGAGGTGGTGCATGGTCTTGGAGTGTTGATCGCATAGCGCACATGGGTCCTCATGTGGCAAGCCGTGGCGGGCGAGTCGTTCTGCGGTCCAACAACGGTCTTGCATGGCCAGCGAAGGAAGAACTTGATGCAAAGAGGCGCCCAGGGCCACCAGGTGAGACGCCAATGGGAGTCCTCGCACACACTTATGAATAACACCTTGTAATGGGAGCTTGCCGAGTAAGTGGCGGATGCAGGACAGCGCCATGTGAGCACGTCTGGCATGGTTGAGAGGGATGTGTGGCGTACTTGGCTCCAAAGGTCGACATATTGCACCATGGCCGCTGGACCATGTGCTCCCCGAATGTCCTGAACCCAAGAGCGTAAGTTAAGACCATCGCGCACGGTGGGATCCTTGCGTTGGCGGCGCGGAACGTGTGCGTAGACGAGAGGGGCGATCTCGGCCAGGGATCTACCATTGATCCAGTGGTCGGTCCTGAATCTGCAGTTGGCGCCTGTGCCTAGCTGCCAGTTCGTGGAGGCGCGGAAGATAGCACTCACATCGGCATTGTGAGGTATGGGAAGGTGACTCCATGGCCGCGAGGGGTCCGTGCGTGTGAGCTAGAGTCACCAGACATGCGAAGATATGCCCGCACGGTAGATGTCCCGGATGCCAAGCCCACCGAGAGAGATGGGGCGGGAAACATGCTGCCAGTTGACGCAACATTGGCCCCCATTGGCCTCCTTGTGGCCTGCCTAGAGGAATCCACGGATGATCCGATTCACCTTATTGATAGCCGTTTTGTTGAAGACGATGGCCGCGAGGAAATGTGTGGGGATGGCGTAGAGGACGTGGCGCACAATGGAAAGGCGATATCCCCTAGAGAGCATGGAAGCCCGTCATGTAGATAACTTGCGGCCGAGTCTGTCGATGATCGGCTGCAGGTTCGTCGAGTTGGCCTTGCGGACAGCGAGGGGCAGCCCAAGATAATTGATGGGGAAGTGGGCCATAGGGCACTGCATCTCGGAGGCGATCATGGCGATGTGCTCGTCGGTTGCACTGGATCGGGGTGGCCGAGCATTGGTTGAAGTTGGTGTGGAGCCCAGATGACTTGCCAAAGACATGGAGAATTGTGAGCACTACAGAGATGTCGTGGCTGTCCAGGTGGTAGAAGATGACAACGTCGTCCGCGTGTAGAGATTTGCTCGAAGCCGCATGCCTAGTAGTCAAGCGATGGAGGAGGCCAAGGTCCAGCGTGCATGGTGTTGAGTACATCGATTACCAGCGTGAAGAGCATGGGAGAGACCGGATCGCCCTGTCGCAGGCCATGTGCATGATCAATCGGGAGGCCTGGGTGTCCGTTGATGAGCACCCTTGTCGAGGTCGTAGATAGGAGTATTGAGACCCACTCGCCCATCGTGGTCCGAAGCCTAGGTGATGAAGGACTTGGAGGAGGAAGGGCCAAGATACGTTGTCGAAGGCCCGCGCAATATCGAGCTTGAGAAGCATGCGTTGCGCCTTGAGGTTGTGAAGGAGACGGGCTGTTTGTTGCACTAGCATGCAATTCTCGTGGATTCACCGTCGCGCAATGAATGCACTTTGGTTGGTAGAAACCATGGATCCCAGACGAGGTGCCGGTCGAAGGAAGAGTAGCTTCACGGCAAGCTTGGCGAAGATGTGAATGAGACTAATCGGCCGGTAGTCATAGAGCAATGTCGCATCCACTCACTTCGGGAGCAAGGTGAGGAGGGCCTCGTTGAGCTTCTGAAAGCTTCTGCCATTAATGGTATAGAATTTGTCGAAAAGGCTCGCGGAAGTCCTGCTTGATCGTATCCCAGCAAGCAACAAGGAACTCGGAAGTGAAGCCATCCGGGCCGGGCTCTTGACGGCGCTCCAAATCTCTTCATCGGTGAAGGGCGCATCCATCTCTAGAGATTCAAATTGTGGCACATGGAGAGCCTGTAGATCAAGGGTGATATCACGCTCAGAAGCACTGCCAAGGACCTCGGAGAAGTGTGCGAAGGCGGCGTCGGCCATGGCGTCACGATCGGTGACCACCTGGGAACCGACCTGAAGGCTCATCATGAGATCGTGCTGTTTACGGTGAGCCACATGCACTTTGTAGTAGGAGAGCACCGCGTTGTCGCTGCGTAACCAGGAGAGGTGCACCCGCTGCAGTGCGATAGATCGCTCGAGGGAGACCAAGGTAGGAGGCTTTGAGTTTCCATCGGAGCCATGTTTCGGAGTGGGAGATGGGCCTGGAATCTTAAGCTCCATCAAGCCGTGCGATGAGCTCCTGTGACACCTTGAGCTGAAGGGAGACGTTGCCTTGCTATAGCCTTAAAATGTGTCATGATCCTTCGGAAAGGATCGGCGTCAGGCGTTACAGATGCCCAAGCCTCAGAGACCACATCATGGAAGCCCTCAAGCTTCGGCCAGAATCTCTCAAAATGGAAGCGTTTGGCCCCGGGTGGGCGTGCCATGCAGTAGACCAATAACGGGCAGTGATCCAAAGCTGCGGAAGAGAGGCATTGTAGGAGGCAGTGCGGGTGGGAAACCTCCCAACCTGACATGCATAAGATGCAATCATTGCAGACCAAAGTCGGAGCGTCGCGCTCATTGGACCATGTGTAGCGACGGCTGTGCATGTAAAGATCACGGAGCTCCTCGTCTGCAATGAAGAGTCGAAATATACTCTGCGATGGTTGAGGTTTGCATTGTTCATTTCGGCAGCCGAGATTATCATGTTGAACTCGCCGCCAAGAAGCCAAGGGCCTATGCGGGATTCGCTCACATCATGCATCTCGGTCAGGAACTCGAGCTTGGCCTCATCATCTTGTCTCCCATGGACCCCGATGAGCCACCAGTGCCCATCTCTAGTCAACAGAGTGAGAAGGGCAGTCACATGGTGCGTGCCAACTAGGGGGTTCTAGAGGGATATGGTCGATCAGCGCTAGACAAGTAGGATGCCCCCACGGGTACCAGTTGCAGCGAGGAAGTAGTGACTACAG
Source organism: Triticum timopheevii (assembly GCA_963921465.1). Taxonomy (NCBI): domain Eukaryota; kingdom Viridiplantae; phylum Streptophyta; class Magnoliopsida; order Poales; family Poaceae; genus Triticum; species Triticum timopheevii. Next base: position 662,073,677 of record OY997266.1, read on the forward strand.
GAATCAGGAACTTTGCCGTCAACCTTGGCTGACGACAAAGGCATGCCTGGCGGATGGTAAAGGCCTTTGTTGTCAGCTAGCGGATGGCAAAACTTCTGGCTGAACAGGCTATGGCAAAGGGCTCTTTGCAGTATGTTGGTGGAAGGCAAAGATGCAAAGGTCATTGCCGTACGCCAGCAGACTACAAAGGGCCTGAATGACATACATGTCAGCTTATGTCCATTAAGGGGTTAACGGCGTGCTTTCCGTCCGCCAGGAGATGTCAAAGATGCAAAGGTCTTTGCAGTCCACCAACTGACGTCAAAGATGCAAAGGTCTTTGCCCTCCGCCAGCAGACGGCAAAGCAACCATATCTGCCAGGCATTGCCCCCAGGTTGCACAGGTAGCTGACATGTGGCATAGTTGTCATCTACTGGCTGATGGCAAAGCTCTTTGTCGTCTGCCAACGGACGGCAAAGATCCTGTATAGCCCCTGTTTTTTCTGTTTTTCTCAAATACATTCAATTTCACAGAATTTCACATATAGATAATTTTATCACAAATTATTCAATGAATGAGCATCCATGAGCAAGCACAAAAACACATACTTTTATCTTTCATCCATGAGCATCCATGAGCATGCACAATAGTTCAATTCCCATCCATTACCAAACTGAGTTTGGAAGGTAATGGAGATGGACACACATAATTAAGAAAGTTCCACACTACCATACTTCAATGGTTTACAGTAAAAAGATTAAACCTGACATGCTTAACTTTGACATGTTCAGATTAACATGACCTGACATACTTAACATTGATATGTTCAGATTAACATGACCTGACATACTTAACATTAACTTGATTTTCTTAAGATCTTCACTCCTCCTTCTCCTTCTCCTTCATCATCTTGATGCACCGTAAAGCGGCGAGGCAGTGGGATGTAGTCCTCTACCACAATTGGCATGGTCCTGTAGTCCCCCAGCTGTGTGATCGCCGGCGCCACTACCATCGCGAGGTCATCGTCAGGCACCACCACAATCGCAAGGCCATCTTCAGGCACCACCATCGCTAGGTCATCGTTAGACACTACCATCACGAGGCCATCATCAGCCACCACCATCGCGTGGCCATCGTCAGCCACCACCATCGCTAGGTCATGATTAGACAGAATAATGTGCACCTCCTAAACCCCGCTGTGCTCCTCTTCTTCCCCACTCCGTTCCTCCTCATCCTTGTAGCCGCTTTTGCTGTATCCAGAGTCGCTGCTGCTTTTGCTGTAGCCAGAGTTGCTACTGCTTCTACCATTGCCTCACCAAATGCAACAAAGTTTTTTTAACAATCGGTGAGAGACAAAGCCAAATGGAGAGGAAGAAGAGGCAGAGCGTACTGGCATCGTCGTCGTCCTAGTAGTGCATGTGGCATATAGTCGTGTTGAACACCTTCACAGTGAGCATGGCATTGCCATCGTACCTGAGGACAAGGAAGTACCTGTGCCGCAGGTCATAGGCACGGACGAACTGCTCCCAGCCAGGACATAGGTACATGTGGTCTTCGGTGTCGAAAACCACCTCCACGTCCCACAGCCTGCGAAGCCCGCTGCTGGCCTGTGGCAGCTTCACATTGTTTGGTCGATGGCCGTCCAACATCTTCATAAAAGTGTCAGGCAGCCTCTGCAGTGTGGGTCAAGCAGTGATGTAGAAAACAGCGTAGTTATGACAAAGAGATGGGTGAAGGGGAGATCTCTCCTTTTATATACCTGCATGTTGGAGGAACGGTCAAGTATGATCATGAAGAACTCGAAACCTTCCAAGTCGTACTCTGGTGTGGTAGAGCGCAGCCTGCGGTGGCGTACTCCCCCCATCTCTGGTAAGCACCAGAAGAGACCAATTACTACCCTTACAACATTATCATACAACATTACAGCAGCAAAAAGTTTTGAGGAGAAGATAATCAACTACACCAAGTTGTCATTTCACATTCAAAGAGGAATGCACTTGTGGACATTTATGATGGCAAGAACACCTATGTTTTCTTCTTCTACTCATTCCCCATGAAATGAAATTATATTGCAGTTGAATCAGTCAATATCTGCAAGCAACATAGGAAACAAGCACTTGAAAATAGTAGAATATTTACTACATGTGTTTGCCAGGGCCTCAATTTGGAATACTACTATAAATGGCAAAACAATTTGCTAGTACTCTATCTACAATGGACCATATCTGCCCATGTGCCCATGTCTACTATAAAAGGGAAACATAGCTAGAACCATATCTACTATAAATGTACCATATCTATAAACACAGCTAGAACCATGTTTGATAAATTGACCATATCTATAGAAACTTGGCTCCAATTCAACTCTATCATATTTGATAAATGAACATAGTTGGAACAAAGACAAGTTTTTAGACATGAAAGAAAACTGAGAAAAAAAAGCAATGCACTTGTGCTCAACAACATCAACAACACTTAATTAATTTGGTAGGTTAGTTGGCAATGGCAACTGGCACCCTTCAAAAGTAGGGTTTTCTTTAGACATGAAAGAATACTGAAAATGTTGAAAAACAGAGAATAGTAACCTAAAAATAGGGATTTGTGGTGCACTTAATAACTCAAGAACTCAATCTAGTATTCAAATTTTGAACCTACCACTTAAGCACACGGATCGGGGGACCTAAACCTAGCACTAACCTAAACCTACCACTAACCTAAACTATTAATAATACCTAACCCTAAACACCAAAAACAGTAGAAAAAATTCACCTTTGGTCCGGTGGTGGAGGAGGAGGTAGCGTGTGGCCTGAACGGCGGGGCACTGGGGCGCCGGGAAGGCGGGGAAGTGGGGCGCCGGGGCGGGGCGTGGGGCGCCGGGTGGCAGGGCGGGGCACCGGGGAGGAGGGGCGCCCAGTCGGCGGGGTGGGGCGGGATGCCGGTGCGGCGGGGCAGCAGGGGAGGCTCGGGCATGGGGGCGGCGACACGGGTGAGGTCACGGGAGAGAGAGAGAGAGAGAGAGAGAGAGAGAGAGAGAGAGAGAGGTGGGGTGCGGGTGCTGGCCGCTATTTTAGTTGGGTCACAACTCTTTGCCATCTGCAAGCAGACGACAAAGATCCTAGCTAAAGGACGTTAGGTTGGCCACTTTCTTTACCGTGTGCAAGCAGGCGGCAAAGCAGCTTTGCCATCTGCTAGCGGATGGCAAGGAAAGTGGCCGTTAGGTGGTTCTCGCTAGTGGTCCACCCTCCCTCTTTGCCATCTGCTAGCAGACGACAAAGCTTCTATGCCGTCCGCTAGCAGATGGCAAAGAGTTGACTGACAGCAAACATGATCTTTTCCGTCAGCTCTTTCTATTTGTCGTCAGCTCTTTCTTTGCCGGCAATTTTCTGTAAGCTGATCGCAAAGACCTTCTGTGCCGTCATCTAGTGGACGGCAAAGATCCTAATTCCCATAGTGAGTCGTCGAAGAGGGGGCCGAGCGTGTCAAACACGATTGAATAGGTGATGAGAGCGAGTTTAGTCTCTTGCAGACAAACGATGGAAGGTGCAGCAGCTGTAATCATGTTGTGAACAGTTCTTTATTTAGCCCCGGAGTTAAGGCCACGAACGTTCCAGAAAATAGCCTTAAAGTTGTATTCCATGGAGTAGAAGCTATAGATGTTGGCGCTACAAGGTCATGAGAATTAAGCCTCGATGAGTTGCGCATTCGTCACGCGGGTGGTGGCGGGCAGAGTTGTGGGTAGTTGCCAACCAAAGAAATCCGTGAAGGCCTAAAGGACGTCCATAGCCACTGGATGCTAAAAGAGGATGGGCTATTTTTCTATAACGTCATTGGAGATTGGGGAAACATCATTGGCAACGAGACTAAGGCGTCGAAGTAGAAACCGTTTGGCCTTCATTTCTGAGCTTAGGCCTAGGTCGGCTCGAGCGATTCGAAAACTTCACCTTGGCGTGAAGTTTACCGGCAGCTGCTTCCGTCTTCGCCATGGTCTAGGAGCAGGTAATAGGGAGGAGGCCCTGATGGAGATCGTGTCCACAAAGGAGGCAAGAGGAGTGTCATTCGTGGCCTTGTGGATGGGCTACATGGCCAGCCTGTCATTCTCAGCCGCTGCTGGAACATGGTTGGGTGGTTGCGTCTCAATAGCAGGAGAGGGAGTGGAACGTATGGCGATTGCCATGTAGGACAGGGGCTGCACTGGCAAGAAATCCACACCGTGCGGTGGTAGGTTTGTCGCGGGCCCGGGAGACATGACAGATACATGCACGTCACTCCCTGGGCACCTAACCGTGTCGTCTACAGGGCCCGGTGGGGGGGGGGCACATCGGGCGGGGCATCTAAGGCCGACCCACCCAGCCTGTCCTCCACGTGCAGGGCCAGCTCAGGATCTGAGGGTGGGGTAGGGGAACAGCTGTCTACAGGCTCTATCGGGCGGGTCACGACGGCCCTGTCATCGCTGCTTGACAGAGAAGGCGCGGCGTCGATTGGTGGGTTTGAATCACGCGTGTCCCTGGCCACCTGGGTCCCATGGGATTGCACAAGGGTGGACGGGTGGGCCTCCAGGATAGAGTGGGAAGGATCTGGCACCCCTTGGTCCAGCCTGCATCGAAAGCAGGGGTACCCAGCCTTTGACGTGCGGGGACCCGGTCAAATGTCGGAAGAGTCCTAGGGTGGACCATGTCAGAGGTTTTATGTCCGTGTCGAAAATGCAAAGGAATTGTTTGGCTCGACCCCTACGATGATGGTCGTGTCGAAACGCACCTGCTCATGACTGGTTTCATGGATGGCTACACTCGGTGGATAATAGAAGATGAGGGTTACGGTGTTGAGGACGCCGACAGGGCAGGCAATGATGACACGGGGCAAGACGAAGAGATGATCGATAATGGCGGCAGGGAAGAGGCCAGACATGGTGGCGGAGAAGGGGCCGGACATGGTAGAGGAGAAGGGGCCGGACAAGGTGGCGGAGAGAACATGGACTCCACGCAGCAGTGTTCGTGGGTACTAAGTTCAATCGTGCGGGACCCTCATGTTGAAGCACTGCTTCGCAAGGAGACGAGTACTGAGAGAGCTGCTTCTAGAGAGGAGGCTAAGCTGCAGCAACTAGTGGTAGAATCGAACACTCCATTGTATGAATATTGCAATCCTGAGGTGACCCGCTTGAGTTTCATGCTCCAACTCCTGAAGACGAAGGCTAAAAACAAATGGACAGACATACCTCTATGAGCATCTCAAGTACCTAAAGGATGTTCTTCCCATGGGGAATCTATGTCCTACTAGTGTTGATGAGGCCAAGAGATCGTGTGCCCTCTTGATCTTCCACACGTTAGATACCATGCATGCATCAATGATTGCATAATTTATCAGAAGGAGCACGCGGAAAAAACAAGCTATTTGGTGTGCAATGCTTCTCGATACAGGAAGGTCAGGAAGAAATGTCCCCATAAAGTTGTATGGTACTTACCGATCACTCCCCGTCTCCAACGGTATTTCATAGATCCCAAGGAAGCAAAGCTAATGCGTTAGCACGCGGAGAGGAAGAAGCCTGACGATGGAGATGATCCAAAGCTGAACCACGTCAAGGATGGAAGCCAGTGGAGAGCATTGAATAACTTCTATAGGTATTTGGAATGTGATGCAAGGAACATCGTGCTTGGCGCGTGTACCGATGGTATGAATCTGTTTGGCAACCAAAACACCAACCATAGCACATGGCTTGTGTTTGTATGGATGTACAACCTCCCCCTAGTTGTGCATGAAGTCGAAGTACATTCACATGAGCATGCTAATTCAAGGGCCAAAACAACCAGGAAATAATATTAATCTATATCTGGGGCTACTTCAAGACGAGTTAGACACGTTATCGAAAACACCGGCCAAGACATGGGACGCCAGCAAAGGCGAGTATTTCTACATGAGAGTCGCGCTGATCACGACGTTGCAGGACTATCTAGGTTACGGATATGTCGCAGGCCAGGTGTGCCATGGATATTGCGGATGCACGCGATGCATGGATGATACAACGTCTCAGTAGCTAACGTCAAGGAAAGATGGCGGGTCCGGAAAAATTGTGTACATGGGCATCGAAGATGGCTCAAACCGAACGACCCGTGGAGAAACCGTGGAGATATATTCAATGGTCACGCTGAGCATTGAGGACCTCCACGTAAGCGGAGCGGCGCCAAAATCGATGAGCTGTTGAAAAACCGGGAGCAGTGCCCCGCGCCGGGAAAGATGATGAAAAAGGTGCCGGAGCCGCTGCTGAAGGTATGGAAGACGAGGTCTGTGTTTTGGGACTTGGAGTATTGGCACAAACTCGATACACCTCATTGCCTTGATCAAATGCATATCTGTAAGAATGTCCTTGAGAGCTTGCTCGCGACACTGATGAACATGCGGGTAAGACCAAGGATGTGTTGAAGGCAAGAAAAGACTTGCAAGATTTGAATATCAGAGAAGATCTGCACATGCCGCCCCGTAAAAAGTCAGACGAGACAGAGACGGAGACAGAGGCGTGGGAGAAGAAGCGCAAGAAAATAAAGGATGAGGATTATTGCCCCCCTTCTTGCTTCACCTTAAGTCAGTCTGAGATCGGTCAATTCTTTAAGTGCCTTACCGGAGTCAAAGTTAGTTCCTGTTACTGTGGCAAGATAAGCAGATATCTAGACATGGACAAGAAAAGGTTCAGCGGGATGAAGTCCCATGACTATCATGTGATGATGACGCAGATACTACCTATTTCCCTTAGATGGATAATGGACAAGCACATCCGTGACACGCTTATTGGTGTCTGCAAATTTTTCGACGTCATCTCTCAAAAGTCGATCAGTGTGAAGCAGCTTCGAAGGCTACAAGAAGAGATCGTTGTGATACTGAATGAGCTTGAGATCTACTTCCCGCCCGCGTTCTTTGATGTGATGGCGCATCTGTGTGTCCATATTGTGGACGACATAATAGACCTGGGGCCGTCATTCCTGCACAACATGATGTCGTTTGAGAGGATGAATGGGATCATCAAAGGATTCGTTCGTAACATGTCCCGTCCGGATGGAAGCATCGTCCAGGGCTATCTGACACAAAAGTGCATCTCTTTCTGTGAGAATTTTCTATATGGCGAAGACCAGCCGCCTGGTGTCAGTGTTGGTTTGTCCGTTAACAAGCACGATGGGAGGCTCGAAGGAGAAGGTCACTCCAACGGTCGCAGGGAACTGCACGTGGCATACTCAGATCGACGCAATGACTTTGACAGATCAAACTTGGTAGTGCTACAACACCTAGATGAGGTAGATCCTTTTGTGGCACTGCACAAAGAAATTATCGCAAAGAAGTATCGTGACTGGGGGTATGCAGGACGAACACCGAAGATACTAGAGAGCACAACTCCACTTTCCTGCATTCGTTCAAAGAGCATATTATTGCTAATCCCCCGGAGGAGGGCTATAAGGATGGATTGCTCATATACCCCTTAGCACATGGCCCCTCGCCCAACCTCGTAACCTATCAGGCATACGATATCAACAGATACACGTTCTACACGGAGGCCAAAGATATGGACAGTGATGATCAGAACTCAGGGGTGACAATAGAATGCATGACCAGCAGCCACAACGGCACAACTGAAAGATTTTACGGAATGGTCGACAAGATCTAGGAGCTTGACTACTCTGGACTGCACAACACGATGATGTTGCGTGTCAGATGGGCTAAGAATGTCAAACGAGAAAACCGGAATTTCACTACCACGACTATACCCGACACCAACAACGCTACCGTGAACACTATCGCAAAAAATGAGCCATGGGTAAACGCTAAGCACGTGACACAATGCTTCTTCATAACCGACCCGCGCAATCCCAGACGTGTTGTCGTGAGGAGAGACAAAAGGAACATAATTGGAATGGGTGGCGTCACTGTCAGTGTCGAAACCGTCGGATCTCGGGTAGGGGTCCCGAACTGTGCGTCTAAGGCTGACGGTAACAGGAGGCAGGGGACACGATGTTTATCCAGGTTTGGGCCCTCTCTATGGAGGTAATACCCTACTTCTTGCTTGATTGATCTTGATGATATGAGTATTACAAGAGTTGATCTACCACGAGATCGTAGAAGCTAACCCTAGAAGCTAGCCTATGATTATGATTGTTTTTTTTGTCCTACAGACTAAACCCTCTGGCTTATATAGAAAGTCGGTTACAGAGAAGGGAATCTACATATCCCAATAGCCAAGCTTGCCTTCCACACAAAGGAGAGTCCCAACCAGACACGGGACGAAGTCTTCTATCTTGTATCTTCATAGCCCAACAGTCCGGCCAATGTATATAGTCCGGCTGTCCAAGGACCCCTTAATCCAGGACTCCCTCAGTAGACCCAGAACCAGGCTTCAATGACGATGAGTCCAGTGCGTAGATTGTCTTCGGCATTGCAAGGCGGGCTCCTTCTCCGAATACTCCAAAGTAGATCTTGAACACTAGAATCGTGTCTGGCTCTGCAAAACAAATTCCGCATACCACCACAGAGAGTATAATATTCCACGAGTCTAATCTACTGACAACTTCTCCATAGCGTGACAACACGCCGCAGCCTTGTCATTATTTGAACCATTTTCCCAACCTACTACTACACATTTCGCGAGGCGGTTTTATTGGTACGTCTTGTCGAAGCAGAGATCGTGTCCTATTATCATGGGATTCTCATCAATACGGGCGTGGGCAACCCAACCGCGCCATCAGCACGGCGCTTGGGGAATAAGAGAGTTCTAGGGCATGTGGGGAGGCGCATGATCTTACTGCCCTTATAAAGGGATAAGGATTTCCCTCTTTCACCCACGCCTTCTCCTTCCTCTTCTCATCCATTCTCGAGCTCCAACGCCCAAGCTTTCGCCACCTCCGCAAAAACATTCCGAACATCTCCGGTGCGGGAGGCAAGAGGATGGCCTCCTCTGTCAAGAAGGAGGACATCAAGAAGCTCCGGGGGGGGGGGGGGATACTTGTCTAAGGACATTGCGCATCGGCTTCCGGCAAATGGGCAGATCATCCCTACCCCGGAGCCCCAGGAAAGGGTAGTGTTCCTCTCCCACTTCATCCGCGGGATGGGATTCCCCCTTCACCCGTTCGTCCGCGGACTAATGTTTTACTACGGCCTAGAATTCCATGATTTGGCCCCCAACTCTATCCTCGTCATCTCGGTATTTATTATCGTGTGTGAGGCTTTTCTCCGTATCCCACTGTTGGAAATATGCCCTAGAGGCAATAATAAATTAGTTATTATTATATTTACTTGTTCACGATAATCGTTTATTATCCATGCTATAATTGTATTGATAGGAAACTCAGATACATTTGTGGATACATAGACAACACCATGTCCCTAGTAAGCCTCTAGTTGACTAGCTCGTTGATTAATAGATGGTTACGGTTTCCTGATCATGGACATTGGATGTCGTTGATAACGGGATCACATCATTAGCAGAATGATGTGATGGACAAGACCCAATCCTAAGCCTAGCACAAAGGTCGTGTAGTTCGTATGCTAAAGCTTTTCTAATGTCAAGTATCTTTTCCTTAGACCATGAGATTGTGCAACTCCCGGATACCGTAGGAATGCTTTGGGTGTACCAAACGTCACAACGTAACTGGGTGGCTATAAAGGTGCAATACAGGTATCTCCGAAAGTGTCTGTTGGGTTGGCACGAATCGAGACTGGGATTTGTCACTCCGTGTAAACGGAGAGGTATCTCTGGGCCCACTCGGTAGGACATCATCATAATGTGCACAATGTGACCAAGGGGTTGATCACGGGATGATGTGTTACGAAACGAGTAAAGAGACTTGCCGGTAACGAGATTGAACAAGGTATCGGTATACCGACGATCGAATCTCAGGCAAGTACAATACCGTTAGACAAAGGGAATTGTATACGGGATCGATTGAGTCCTTGACATTGTGGTTCATTCGATGAGATCATCATGGAATATGTGGGAGCCAACATGGGTATCCAGATCCCGCTGTTGGTTATTGACCGGAGAACGTCTCGGTCATGTCTGTATGGTTCCCGAACCCGTGGGGTCTACACACTTAAGGTTCGATGACGCTAGGGTTATAAAGGAAGTTTGTATGTGGTTACCGAATGTTGTTTGGAGTCCCGGATGAGATACCGGACGTCACGAGGAGTTCCGGAATGGTCCGGAGGTAAAGATTTATATATGGAAAGTTGTTGTTCAGGTTCTGGAAAAAAGTTCGGGTTTTTTCTGTATTATACCGGGAAGCTTCCAGAAGGTTCCGGAGGATTCCGGAGGGGTCCGGAGGTCCGGAAATTGTTCCACCACGTCCAATACAGCAGCATGGGCTGTAGGGGGGCGCCCTAGCCTTAATGGGCCAGGGGAACCAGCCCCCCAAGGCCCATGCGCATGGGAGAGGGGAAACCCTAAGGGGGAGGGCCTCCACTTGACTTGGGAGGCACTCCTCCCCCCTTGGCCGCCGCCCCTTTCTTAGATTGGATCTGAGGGGGACGGCCCCCCTCTCCCTTGCCCCTATATATATGTGGGGGGTGGGAGGGCAGCCGCACCCCAAGTTCTGGCGCAGCCCTCCCCCTCTCCCAAGTACTCCTCCTCTCCCGCGGTGCTTGGCGAAGCCCTGCAGGATTGCCACGCTCCTCCATCACCACCACGCCGTTGTGCTGCTGCTGGATGGAGTCTTCCTCAACCTATCCCTATCTCCTTGCTGGATCAAGGCATGGGAGACGTCACCAGGCTGTACGTGTGTTGAACGCGGAGGTGCCGTCCGTTCGGCACTAGGATCTCCGGTGATTTGGATCACGACGAGTACGACTCCTTCAACCCCGTTGTCTTGAACGCTTCCGCTTAGCGATCTACAAGGGTATGTACATGCACTCCCCTCTCTCTCGTTGCTAGTTTCTCCATAAATAGATCTTGGTGACACGTAGGAAAATTTTGAATTTCTGCTACGTTCCCCAACAGTGGCATCATGAGCTAGGTCTATTGCGTAGATTCTTTGCACGAGTAGAACACAAAGTAGTCGTGGGCGTTGATTTTGTTCAATATGCTTACCGTTACTAGTCCAATCTTGATTCGGCGGCATTGTGGGATGAAGCGGCGCGGACCGACCTTACACGTACACTTACGTGAGACAGGTTCCACCGACTGACATGCACTTGTTGCATAAGGTGGCTAGCGGGTGCCAGTCTCTCCCACTTTAGTCAGATCAGATTCGATGAAAAGGGTCCTTATGAAGGGTAAATAGCAATTGACATATCACGTTGTGGTTTTTTGCGTAGGTAAGAAACGTTCTTGCTAGAAACCCATAGCAGCCACGTAAAACATGCAAACAACAATTAGAGGACGTCTAACTTGTTTTTGCAGGGTATGCTATGTGATGTGATATGGCCAGGAAGAATGTGATGAATGATATGTGATGTATGAGATTGATCATGTTCTTGTAATAGGAATCACGACTTGCATGTCGATGAGTATGACAACCGGCAGGAGCCATAGGAGTTGTCTTTATTTATTGTATGACCTGCGTGTCATTGAACGACGCCATGTAATTACTTTACTTTATTGCTAACCGGTAGCCATAGTAGTAGAAGTAATAAGTTGGCGAGACAACTTCATGGAGACACGATGATGGAGATCATGATGATGGAGATCATGGTGTCATGCCGGTGACGACGATGATCATGGAGCCCCGAAGATGGAGATCAAAAGGAGCAAAATGATATTGGCCATATCATGTCACTTTTTGATTGCATGTGATGTTTATCATGTTTATGCATCTTATTTGCTTAGAACGACGGTAGTAAATAAGATGATCCCTCATCAAAATTTCAAGAAAGTGTTCCCCCTAACTGTGCACCGTTGCGAAAGTTCATCGTTTCGAAGCACCACGTGATGATCGGGTGTGATAGATTCTTACGTTCACATACAACGGGTGTAAGCCAGATTTACACACACGAAACACTTAGGTTAACTTGACGAGCCTAGCATGTACAGACATGGCCTCAGAACACAAGAGACTGAAAGGTCGAGCATGAGTCGTATGGTAGATACGATCAACATGAAGATGTTCACCAATGATGACTAGTCCGTCTCACGTGATGATCGGAAACGGCCTAGTTGACTCGGATCATGTAATCACTTAGATGACTAGAGGGATGTCTATCTGAGTGGGAGTTCATAAGATGAACTTAATTATCCTGAACATAGTCAAAAGATCTTTGCAAATTATGTCGTAAGCTCGCGCTTTAGTTCCACTGTTTAGATATGTTCCTAGAGAAAATATAGTTGGAAGTTGATAGTAGCAATTATGCGATCAGTAGAAAGCTTATGTCCTTAATGCACCGCTCAGTGTGCAGAACCCCAAAAGTTGTCTATGGATGTTGCGAACATCGAACATACACATTTTGATAACTACGTGATAGTTCAGTTAAATGGTTTAGAGTAGAGGCACCAAAGACGTTTTCGAAACGTCGCGGAACCTATGAGATGTTTCGAGGGCTGAAATTGGGATTTCAGGCTCGTGCCCACGTCAAGAGGTATAAGACCTCCGACGATTTTCTTAGCCGGCAAACTAAGGGAGAAAAGCTCAATCGTTGAGCTTGTGCTCAGATTGTCTGAGTGCAACAATCACTTGAATCGAGTGGGAGTTGATCTTCTAGATGAGATAGTGATGTTTCTCCAAAGTCATTGCCACCAAGCTGCTAGAGCTTCGTGATGAACTATAATATATCAGGGATAGATATGATGATCCTTGAGGTATTCGCGATGTTTGACACCGCGAAAGTAGAAATCAAGAAGGAGCATCAATTGTTGATGGTTGGTGAAACCACTAGTTTCAAGAAGGGCAAGGGCAAGAAGGGATACTTCATGAAACGGCAAATCAGCTGCTGCTCTAGTGAAGAAACCCAAGGTTGAACCCAAACCCGAGACTAAGTGCTTCTGTAATAAGGGGAATAGCCACTAGAGCAGAATTACCCTAGATACTTGGTAGATGAGAAGGCTGGCAAGGTCGATAGAAGTATATTGGATATACATTATGTTAATGTGTACTTTACTAGTACTCCTAGTAGCACCAGGGTATTTAGATACCGGCTCGGTTGCTAAGTGTTAGTAACTCGAAATAAAAGGCTACGGAATAAACGGAGACTAACTGAAGGTGAGCTGACCATATGTGTTGGAAGTGTTTCCAAGTTTGATGTGTTCAAACATCGCACGCTCCCTCTACCATCAAGATTAGTATTAAACCTGAATAATTGTCATTTGGTGTTTGCGTTGAGCATAGACATGATTGGATTATGTCTATCGCAATACGGTTATTCATTTAAGGAGAATAATGGTTACTCTATTTATTTGAATAATACCTTCAATGGTCTTGCACCTAAAAGGAATGGGTTTATTGAATCTCGATCATAGTAATACACATTTTCATGCCAAAAAGATATAAGATAGTAATGATAGTACCACTTACTTGTGGCACTGCCATGTAAGTCATATTGGTGTAAAACGCATGAAGAAGCTCCATGTTGATGGATCTTTGGACTCACTCGTTTTTGAAAAGTTTGAGACATGCGAACCATGTCTATTGGTGGATACGCATGAAGAAACTCCATGAAGATGGATCGTTTGGACTCACTTGATTTTGAATCACTTGAGATATGCAAATCATACCACATGGGCAAGATGACTGAAAAGCCTCGTTTTCAGTAAGATGGAACAAGACAGCAACTTGTTGGAAGTAACACATTTTGACGTGTGCAGTCCAATGAGTGCTGAGGCATGCAGTGAATATCGTTATGTTCTTACTTCACAGATGATTTGAGTAGATGTTGAGTATATTTACTTGATGGAACACAAGTCTGAATTATTGAATGGTTCAAGTAATTTCAGAGTGAAGTTGAACATCATTGTGACAAGAGGATAAAATGTCTATGATATGATCATAGAGATGAGTATCTGAGTTACGATCTTTGGCACGCAATTAAGACATTGTGGAAATTGTTTCACAATTAATACCGCCTGCAACACCATAGTGTGATGGTGTGTCCGAACATCATAGTTGCACCCTATGGGATATGGTGTGTACCATGATGTCTCTTATTGAATTACCACTATCGTTCATGGGTTAGGCATTAGAGACAACCGCACTCACTTTAATAGGGCACCACGTAATTCTGTTGAGACGACACCGTTTGAACTATGGTTTGGAGAAACCTAAGTTGTCATTTCGTAAAGGTTTGGGGCTGCGACGCTTATGTGAAAAAGTTTCATCGTGATAAGCTCGAACCCAAAACGGATAAATGCATCTTCATAGGATACCTAAAATGGTTGGGTATACCTCCTAATTCAGATCCGCAAGTAAAAGTGATTGTTTCTAGAAACGGGTCCTTTCTCGAGGAAAGGTTTCTCTCGAAAGAATTGAGTGGGAGGATGGTGGAGACTTGATGAGGTTATTGAACCATCACTTCAACCAGTGTGTAGCAGGGCACAGGAAGTTGTTCCTGTGGCACCTACACCAATTGAACTGGAAGCTTATGATAGTGATCATGAAGTTTCGGGTGAAGTCACTACCGAACCTCGTAAGACAACAAGGACGCGTACTGCTTCAGAGTGGTACGGTGATCTTGTCTTAAAGGCCACGTTGCTAGACAACAATGAACCTATGAGATATGGAGAAGCGATGGTGGGCCCAAATTCCGACAAATGGTTAGAAGCCATGAAATCCGAGATAGGATCCATGTATCAGAACAAAGTATGGACTTTGGTGGACTTGCCCGATGATCGGCAAGCCATTGAGATAAATGGATCTTTAAGAAGAAGACGGACGTGGACGGTAATGTCACCGTCTATGAAGCTCGACTTGTGGCGAAGAGTTTTTTCACAAGTTCAAGGAGTTGACTACGATGAGATTTTCTCATCCGTAGCGATGCTTAAGTCCGTCGGAATCATGTTAGCATTAGCTGCATTTATGAAATATGGCAGATGGATGTCAAAACGAGTTTCCTTACCAGATTTCGTAAGGAAAGGTTGTATGTGATACAATCAGAAAGGTTTTGTCGATCCTAAGGATGCTAAAAGGTATGCTAGCTCCAGCGATCCTTCCATGGACTGGAGTAAGCATCTCGGAGTTGGAATATACGCTTTGATGAGATGATCAAAGATTTTGGGTTTATACAAAAGTTTATGAGAAACTTGTGTTTCCAAAGAAGTGAGTGGGAGCGCTATAGAATTCCTGATGAGTATATGTTGTTGACATATTGTTGATCAGAAATGATGTAGAATTTCTGGAAAGCATATGGGGTTATTTGAAAAGTGTTTTTCAATGGAGTACCTGGATTAAGCTACTTGAACATTGAGCATCAAGATCTATGAGGATAGATCAAAAACAAAAACGCTAAATGGTACTTTCAAATGAGCACATACCTTGACATGATCTTGAAGGTGTTCAAGATGGATCAGTCAAATAAGGAGTTCTTGCCTGAGATGTAACGTACGAAGTTAAGACTCAAAGCTCGACCACGGCAGAAAAGAGAGAAAGGACGAAGGTCGTCCCCTATGCTTTAGACGTAGGCTCTACAGTATGCTATGCTAAGTACCGCACATATGTGTGCCTTGCCACATGTCTGGCAAGAGGGTACAAAGGTGATCAAGGAGTGGATCACCAGATAGCGGTCAAAATTATCCTTAGAGGAATAAGGATTTGTTTCTCGATTATGGAGGTGATAAAGAGTTCGGCGTAAAGGGTTACGACGGTGCAAGCTTTAACACCTATCCGAATGACTCTGAGTAGCAAATCGGATACGTATAGTGGAGCAACCATTTGGAATAGCTCCAACTTGAGCGTGGAAGCAGCATTTACAATATGACCTTG
Source organism: Triticum timopheevii (assembly GCA_963921465.1). Lineage (NCBI taxonomy): Eukaryota > Viridiplantae > Streptophyta > Magnoliopsida > Poales > Poaceae > Triticum > Triticum timopheevii. The sequence continues at coordinate 662,089,528 of OY997266.1, forward strand.
AGATTTGCGAAGTACATACGGATCTGGATGTTGCAGACCCGTTGACTAAAACTTCTCTCACAAGCAAAACATGATCAAACTCCAGAACTCATTGAGTCTTAATCACATGATGATGTGAACTAGTTTAATGACACTAGTAAACTCTTTGGATGTTGGTCACATGGTGATGTGACGTGTGAGTGTTAATCACATGGCGATGTGAACTAGATTATTGACTCTAGTGCAAGTGGGAGACTGTTGGAAATATGCCCTAGAGGCAATAATAAATTAGTTATTATTATATTTCCTTGTTCACGATAATAGTTTATTATACATGCTATAGTTGTATTGATAGGAAACTCAGATACATGTGTGGATACATAGACAACACCATGTCCCTAGTAAGCCTCTAGTTGACTAGCTCGTTGATCAATAGATGGTTACGGTTTCCTGACCATGGACATTGGATGTCGTTGATAACGGGATCACATCATTAGCAGAATGATGTGATGGACAAGACCCAATCCTAAGCCTAGCACAAAGATCGTGTAGTTCGTATGCTAAAGCTTTTCTAATGTCAAGTATCTTTTCATTAGACCATGAGATTGTGCAACTCCCGGATACCGTAGGAACGCTTTGGGTGTACCAAACGTCACAATGTAACTGGGTGGCTATAAAGGTGCAATACAGGTATCTCCGAAAGTGTCTGTTGGGTTGGCACGAATCGAGACTGGGATTTGTCACTCCGTGTAAACGGAGAGGTATCTCTGGGCCCACTCGGTAGGACATCATCATAATGTGCACAATGTGACCAAGGGGTTGATCACGGGATGATGTGTTACGGAATGAGTAAAGAGACTTGCCGGTAACGAGATTGAACAAGGTATCAGTATACCAACGATCGAATCTCGGGCAAGTACAATACCGTTAGACAAAGGGAATTTTATACGGGATCGATTGAGTCCTTGACATCGTGGTTCATCCGATGAGATCATCATGGAACATGTGGGAGCCAACATGGGTATCCAGGTCCCGCTGTTGGTTATTGACCGGAGAACGTCTCGGTCATGCCTGCATGGTTCCTGAACCCGTAGGGTCTACACACTTAAGGTTCGATGACGCTAGGGTTATAAAGGAAGTTTGTATGTGGTTACCGAATGTTGTCCGGAGTCCCGGATGATATCCCAGACGTCACGAGGAGTTCCGGAATGGTCCGGAGGTAAAGATTTATATATGGAAAGTTGTTGTTCGGGTTCCGGAAAAAGTTTGGGTTTTTTCGGTATTGTACCTGGAAGCTTCCAGAAGGTTCTGGAGGATTCTGGAGGGGTCCGGAGGTCCGGAAATTGTTCCACCACGTCCAATACAGCAGCATGGGCTGTAGGGGGCCGCCCTAGCCTTAATGGGCCAGGGGCACCAGCCCCCCAAGGCCCATGCGCATGGGAGAGGGGAAACCCTAAGGGGGAGGGCCTCCACTTGACTTGGGAGGCACTCCTCCCCCCTTGGACGCCGCCCCCTCCTCAGATTGGATATGAGGGGGCCGGCCCCCCTCTCCCTTGCCCCTATATATATGTGGGGGGTGGGAGGGCAGCCGCACCCCAAGTTCTGGCACAACCCTCCCCCTCTCCCAAGTACTCCTCCTCTCCCGCGGTGCTTGGCGAAGCCCTGCAGGATTGCCACGCTCCTCCATCACCACCACGCCGTTGTGCTGCTGTTGGATTGAGTCTTCCTCAACCTCTCCCTCTCTCCTTGCTGGATCAAGGCATGGGAGACATCACTGAGCTGTACGTGTGTTGAACGCGGAGGTGTCGTCCATTCGGCACTAGGATCTTCGGTGATTTGGATCACGACGAGTACGACTCCTTCAACCCCATTCTCTTGAACGCTTCGTCTTAGCGATCTACAAGGGTATGTAGATGCACTCCCCTCTCTCTCTTTGCTAGTTTCTCCGTAGATAGATCTTGGTAAAATGTAGGAAAATTTTGAATTTCTGCTACGTTCCCCAACACCCACCTCACTTTGGCGTATGGCTGAAGACCTTTAACGTGAAGCCAAAGGTATTGAGCGGCCAACAAGCGGAGTGTGGAGGCGCCATGGTGGGCAAGATACCCTATGTCAGATGGCCCAAATGCTCCTTTGTGGAGACCGTGAAGGGGTGGCAATCGGGGTGGTTCTATCCCATCGAGCCGCGCGGCACCAACCTGGCAGCGACACCCGAATTCCGATCCGGCATCCCCATGCGGCTCACCTCCTTGCAAGATAAGGGCTTGGCCTGGGGCTCAGCGAAAGAATTGACTGGGCTGCAATCATGTATCTAGAACATGATAAGCAAGGAAATCAAGCTTGTTAACGTGATCCAGGTTATGCTCTTCCGCCGAATTCTTCCCTGCCAGGACAGGGCCTGTAACTTGTGGGAGTTCGATCCGGCCGAGCCCCAGACGCTACTGGAGCTCTTCGACACGATGCATGAAGACATCTGGAGTGTGTTCTTTAAGGCCAGCGAGGTACCACCGCCCACGACCGAAAATCGCAGGCTCGTCGCAAAATGCCGGGCTAATCTGGTAAGTTTTCATGTTTGCAAGATGTACCTTTTACTGGCTTATCCGCGGGAGGAACCTAAGCCTCCATGCCAATCTTTCAGGCTAGCATAACGATAGCGGAGTAGATTAACTGTCTGGATCCGCTACCAGAAGATCCAGAAACACCTATCTTGACGAGGATGTTGTTTCCGGCGCCCTACGAGGTGCCGGAGAAGAAAGCCAAGAAGGCGGCCATGGGGACCAGAGAGGGTCTCCGGCGCAAGGGCGCTTCTGACGTGATGTCCGAAGACACCAACACGCCCTCCTCCGCCGAAGACGACGACGAGGAGGAGGAAATCCGTCCCCCGTCCCCTAAAGGGGGAAGGAAGAAGAGGCAGGCCTCCTAGCGCGGTGAGGCCAAGGCGTCCAAGAGGGAAAAAACCTCCCTCCCAGACTACTCCGCCGCAGCCACCAATAGCAGCGAGGAGTGGGGGCCCATGGTCATGCCCCTGGCCGAATCGTAAGTGTCCGGATGTGGTAGTATTTACGGCCTTTCCGCTTTATCGCTTTTTAATGTGCCAGTCATGCATCTGCAGTCCGGCCAAGTCCAACATCGAGATATCCTCCTCTTCGGGGGGATTGCTGGACCCGTCGGTGATGAACAGTGGGTCCCTTCTGATGGCCTCCTCCCCCAAGGCCACGTACAACACCGAGGTGTTTTCTCGAAGAATACCAGACCAAGGGGAGACCGTTCCGGCCGCGCCGGAGGGTGAAACCCCGATTGCCGAACACACGGGGGGAAAGACCCCCGTGCACACCGATAATGGGGGCCGCAGCCAGTTCGACCCCCAGTCAAATACAGATCCGGAGACCCATGTGGATCCAGATTCAAGCGGGCAGCCTCTCCCGAATCAAGGGGGTGAGCCGGCTGTACCGGTGACCTCTGTCCATCCAGAGGCACCGGACAACTTGCTGGAAGCGCTTTGCGTCGCTATCATTGATGAAGAACACCGTACTCTTATGAGTATGGTGATCAAGAAGATCCAGTGCGCTAAGAGCGGACAGACCGAAGCCTGCGCTAGCCTTCTAACAGGCTTTGAGGTAAGTAATATAATTGTGAGAAAATATCACAGTGTAGACAGTAGCCCCTGATGCTCTGTTTGGTGTTCGAAAAGAAAAGCTGAACAGAGGATCAAATAATATTCGGAGGAGTCTTACATAAGATGTCTATGTGAATAAGCACGCGTCGCTGCTGGCAGCCGCCGCTCGTACTGCAGAGGTCTCTAGACTAAAGCAGGACTGGAGAGGACCGAAGGAGAGCTCGGCCTCGTGAAGAGGCAGTTGGAGGAAAGCCAAGGTATGTAGTACCCTGCATGTATTATTATGAAGGATAAATAGTTCGTGCTTATTAAAGCATTATGAATTTATTAGGGGCCATGACCGAGGTGGCGGCCCTGAAAAAGGCGTTAAGCGAGGCCGAATACAGAGCGGCCAAGGAACGCGCCGCATACGAGAAGCAGGAGGCCCGTGTCAGCGAGGTCCAGCAAGAGCTCCAGGATGCCGTCAAGAAGTACGGATCCTTGCAGCGTGACTTTAAGACTCAAGAGTATGAGCTTGTCAAGGCACTCCAGACTGCGCAAGACGCCAAAGCCGAAGCCCAGAGGGCCCTCCGGGTAGTCCAGGCGGCCAAAAAGATTGCGGCGGGTAAGGCGTTTCTTATGCAAAGCAAGCATGTGAAGGAGACTTTTTTTTACTTACCCGAATTTGGAGTTCTCCAGGAGAGTTTGCAGATCTGTCGCGCAGCATATCAGATGATGTCGAGTTCTACCGAGCTGAAGAAGGGAGATCGATGGAGAAGCTGTTCTGGGCCCAATACCTTGGGCCAGAACATCCGATGCCCTCGAGCGACCAGCTGAAACAGCTGGTCGAGCTGCACAAGGCAGCCGAACTGGCCATCAAGGACCTCATAGTTTGGTTATGGCCTGCCAAGCCTATGCCCAGCAGCTACTTCGGACTCGTGAAGCGGCTTGTAAGTGCCTGCCCACGACTTGAACTCATAAAGCGGTCGGTTTGCATCGAAGGTGCGCGGATGGCCTTTGCCCGTGCAAAGATGCATTGGGCGAAGATGGACGCCATGGCACTGATGACAGAGGGGCCGCCGAAGGGCAAGGAGCACCGCCGACCCGAACTATACTATGACAGTGTCCTGGAGGTATCCCACCTTGTGGCGGAGCAATGTACAAAGGATGTAATCTTTGAATGAATGCATTCGATTTATCCTGTAATATGAAACAAGTTCGCTGTGCAATGTAATGTTTGCTGATTTAAAATTTTACCTCGTATGCGATCGTTTATAAAATCTGATAGTTGGCTAGTCGTCGGCTTCTGCCCCCACGCAATATTCCTGAGCAATTTTTCAAAGTTCCCGTGTGAGGGAAGTTATTGTGAAGGAAATACTAGCTAGGCATATCCAAATGAGTTGAAATTTTGCATGGTCCTTCATATGTTCAAATCATAACTCTCCACCAAATTTGAGCTCATGTAACTCAATTATGTGAGACCAGCTCCAAATCTTAGTTTCTGGTTAGATTTTCAGTTTGTGAAGCAACTGTATTTTATATTGCTTCATTTAAGGTAAAAAATTTCTAGGACATTCTCCTATCCTTATCAACTATCTGAACCAAGTTTTGGCTCAATTCATCAAACCATTTGCCCTATGCAATTTTTCCAAGTTTCTGGTCAGAATCAAGCATTGTGAAGCAAGTGCTAGTTTGGCTCATCCAAATGGCTTGAAACTTATTGAGCAGCTTCATATCTTCAAATAACTGGGCCATGACCAATTTCAACTCAACTTGCCTCTTCATGTGAGTGGAACTTCATCATCTGTAATTCTGGCCATTATGGTGGTTCCTACAGCAAGTATCCTTTTTATCCATCCTAATGAGCTGCAAATTCTCGGAGAGGATCATCTTAGTGCTTGATCACGCCATGCCAAAGCTCGGCCTCTGCCCCCTCCTTGTTTGTCTCCTCGCAGCACAAACGATTTGTTGCCAAAATGTTTTGGCTCCTCCTCCAAATCTCTTCTTTGTCCCTGGACCGATTTCTTTTTTCATTTTGACTGAGAGTAGCATGGTCTATCTACCAGACATGATGTGGCCGATCACCTGGCACCGCATATGCCAGTTCACGCGTGTGACCACGGGTCGTGACCAGCCAAACTCGCGCTCTAGACGACTGTGTGCCCTGTTTCGACATCTTTTCCTCTCCCTCTTGCGTGCAAATCATGTCCTGGAGCGAGCTCGTGGTCGACTGCATCGGTCTGAGTCGCTGCGGTCGCGTCGCCGTCGAGCTCTCCGTGACGCGTCCGTCCTCTGCTCAATTTTTCGCATGTCGGACGAATCTTCTTGAGCACCCGCGAGCCCACCCCCCGCGGCTATTTAAGCTACCCGAGTCCTCCCGCAACTCACTCATCCCTCCCACACTTCATGTGATCACAGGAGCAGCCCAATCTCGTTGTTCCCTGCCACGGCCATCGCCGGACTCCTCTCGTTCCGGCCAAACCAAGCCTCTCCTCACCCTTCTGAGCTGTCCACGAGCTTCCCCTCGTCTCTACGGTTCGCCCCAACCCCTTGTTCGTCACCGGAGAGCCCCGTGGCCGCGTACCCCGAGTCCGGCCGTCGCCTCTGCCTCTCGGTCATTTCTTCGTCCGGCAGACCTGAGCATCCTCGCTCCGCTCCACCACCTCCATCGTCCTCCCCTCACCACCGCAAGCCGTCCCGACAAACTCAACCTTGCTGGAGCTGCCTGTTTCGCTGAAGATCATCACCACCACCGCCGCCTCTGTCTCCTCCCTAGCGCCGCCCCTTCCCTCCTCCATACTCTTCAGCGGCCGTTGCCACCCTAAATAGAGGCGCCGCGGTGCCCCGCACCCGCCGGTGGCCTCGCCCCGGCCGGGAGTGGCCTGACCCGGCCGGCCCCTCGGCCGCGCCCCTCCTCTCGGCTCTGTTCCACGAGCGGAACAGGAGCGCGAGGAGGAAGAAGCCAGCGCCCCCCTGCCAAGCGGGCGCCCTCATCCCCGCGGACCCCACCCGTCATCCCCTCTGTGTTGACCCCGCCCTGGCCACTTGGTAAGTGGAAGCGTATTCATCGGGATACGTCTTCCCTTGTCAGAAGACGTATTCTAGCAGTGCTTTAGAACGCAATATGTTTTCTGTTAAGGTAGGCATATTTATCTCTACTCTGGCCAAGAATGCGCTTTCACTGTCCCGAAAGTGTATTTCCTTAAATCCGTTTATGTCTTATCCACTCAGGGACCCGTTGGTAATGTAAATATTCACATATTGGTCCTTCTCCTTCCACCCCTCATAACTTTTCAACCATAACTCCGATCGAGGTGAAACCAACGCTCACTTATTTCTCTCATCGAGACCTTTCTATTGGAAACATTTTGATAAGGTGTTCACACTGTGAAAATCACAATGATGCCCTTGCCCTTATCAGCCCCCCTCCGAGAGAGAAACGTCCAACGTTTCGTTCCGTGGCTTCACCACACTTCTTCCCGGAGTCTCTCTTATCCCCAGGCAAGCCACAACAGCTGCTTGCAAAATAGTCATGCAATAGTTTTGGTTTTCAAATTGAATATTTAATAAAAGTTTGCCCGTTATCTACCTGCTTATTTGTTGCTACTATTGTTCTTTCGGTTTGTACTCGTGGATTCGTGTCCACCTTCATGCTATGTTATGAAGCATCGTGTTATCTTGTGCTACTTGCTAGTATCATTTTCACATGTCATGGTTGTTAGAAGTAATACATGCTGGTGTAGTGATGTTCTTCGGATGCATCCTTAGTCTGTTATTCGGTACCGTTGCTATGCTTGATCCGTTGCATCTAGTTGGTTATATGCTTACTTGGTAGTGTTCTTGCTATGTTGTTGCATGGTATTTATTCATGATGGTAGTAGTCATGCTATGCTTATGGTAGAGTTATGCTTGTGTTATTTACGCTCGTAAGTATGCCATGCTCATTAGGATATATGATTCTTTGTTGTTAGGCTCGATGATTGTGTTGCACCTCCATGCTTATGTTGATGTCATGCTCATGCATTGTAGTTGCATCATGTTATTTTTATATCGCTCAGCTTCTTGCACTCAAGTTTAACCAGATAATAATGAACTTGAACAACTATTGACTGAGTCATGGTGCCACTAGATCGAGCTGACCAGTGCAACCACATTTTCCTTTTATGGGAAGGTCCTAACTGGGTCTATTGGCATGCCTCTCGCCGGTACCTCCAACGAGGGAAGGTTATGGGCGCGCACTACCCTGATCATGTAGGTGGACATAAGCCTTGTGAGCCCGAGTTTGGTTATGTGCACATGTCCCCAATTGGGACCATTTATTGTTTTGCCACGATGGTAGCCATTGGGTGTCTTTGGTAGACACGGGGCCACCCATGACTTAGCCCAGAGGGGAGTTGGTCGGAGTGGCTGGGAGAGTGTCATGGGCAATATATCGGTTTTGTCGGAATGTCGTTGATCCAACCGAATGGGACTGTGAGGCCATGGGTTCCGTAGTGTGGGTACAGTGTGCTAACCTCTTGCTACCTCTTGAGCATGCGTTGGTTTTTCCCTTGAAGACGAAAGGGTGATGCAGCAAACTAGCGTAAGTATTTCCCTCAGTTTTTGAGAACCAAGGTATCAATCCAGTAGGAGGATCCTCACAAGGCCCTCACACCTACACAAACAAACAAGAACCTCGCTACCAACGCGGTAAAGGGGTTGGCAATCCCTTCACGACCACTTGCGAAAGAGAGATCTGATAGAGATAATATGATAAGATAAATATTTTTGGTATTTTTATGATATAGATTGAAAAGTAAAGATTGCAAAATAAAGTAGATTGGAAACTTATATGATAGAGAATAGACCCGGGGGGCATAGGTTTCACTAGTGGCTTCTCTAAAGATAGCATAATTATTACGGTGGGTGAACAAATTACTAAAGAGCAATTGATAGAAAAGTGCATAGTTATGAGAATATCTAGGCATCACGTCTGCGACGAGTAGACCGACTCCTGCCTGCATCTTCTACTATTACTCCACACATCAACCGCTATCTAGCATGCATCTAGAGTATTAAATTCATAAGAACAGAGTAACGCATTAAGTAAGATGACATGATGTAGAGGGATGAACTCAAGCAATATGATATAAACCCCATCTTCTTATCCTCGATGGCAACAGTACAATACGTGCCTTGCTTCCCTTGCTGTCACTAGGAAAGGACACCACAAGATTGAACCCAAAGCTAAGCACTTCTCCCATTGCAAGAAAGATCAATCTAGTAGGCCAAACTAAACTGATAATTAAGAGGAGATTCAAATATTTCTCATAGATAAACTTGATCATAAACCCACAATTCATCGGATCTCAACACACACACCGCAAAAAAAGAGTTACACCGAATAGATCTCCAAGAAGATCAAGGAGAACTTTGTATTGAGATTCAAAGAGAGAGAGAAGAAGCCATCTAGATAATAACTATGGACCCGAAGGTCTGTGGTAAACTACTCACAACTCATCAGAGAGGCCTTGGTGATGATGTAGAGGCCCTCTGTGATCGATTCCCCCTCCGGCGGAGCGCCCGAAAAGGCTCCAAGATGGGATCTCCTGGGTACAGAAGGTTGCGGCGGTGAAAATTGTGTTTCATGGTGCTCCTGCATGGTTTCGGGGTACGTAGATATATATAGGCAAAGGAGGACAAGTCAGGGGAGCCATGGGGGGTCCACGAGGCAGGGGGTGCCCCCCCCCAAGGGTGCGCCCTACACCCTCGTGGCCGCCTCGGTTGCTTCTTGACGTCCACTCCAAGTCTCCTGGATTGTGTTTGTTCCAAAAAGTTTGCTCCCGAAGGTTTCATTCCGTTTGGACTGCGTTTGATATTCCTTTTCTACGAAACACTGAAATAGGCAAAAAAACAGCAATTCGGGTTGGGCCTGCGGTTAGTAGGTTAGTCCCATAAATGATACTCCCTCCGTTCCTTGATATAAGGTGTATAGATTTTCAAGAAAAAATCCAAAATATAAGGTGTATTGTGTTGCACAACTCGTTTGGGTATTTTTTCAAGGATTTCATTACATTTCCTTATATCATGCAAGCTCCTCTATTTTGTCATGTCAATTAGTCAGGGGTAATCTCGCCCAAAACTTGTGAAATTTAGACTCCACATGTGTTTTTTAATTTCCGTGCCAAAAACTATACACCCTATATTTAGGAATGGAGGGAGTATAAAAGTGTATAGTAAAGCCCATAAACATCCAAAACGGGCAATATAATAGCATGGAACAATAAAAAATTATATATACGTTGGATATGTATCAAGCATCCCCAAGCTTAATTCCTGCTCGTCCTTGAGTAGGTAAATGATAAAAACAGAATTTTTGATGTGGAATGCTACCTAGCATATTTATCAATGTATTTTTCTCTATTGTGGCATGAATGTTCAGATCCAAATGATTCAAAATAAAAGTTCATATTGACAAAAGAATAATAATACTTCAAGCATACTAACTAAGCAGTCATGTCTTCTCAAAATAACATGGCAAAAGAAAGTTCATCCCTACAAAATCATATAGTTTGGTCATGCTCCATTTCCGTTACACAAGAATGCTCTCATCATGCACAACCCCGATAACAAGCCAAGCAATTGTTTCATACTTTAGTAATCTCAAACTTTCTTTAACTCTTCACGCAATACATGAGCGGGAGCCATGGATATAGCACTATGGGTGGAATAGAGTATGATGATAGGGGTTATGTGGAGAAGACAAAAAAGGAGAAAGTCTCACATCGACGCGGCTAATCAACAGGCTAGGGAGATGCCCTCAATTGATGTCAATGCAAGGAGTAGGGATTGACATGCAACAGATGCACTAGAGCTATAAATGTATGAAAGCTCAACAAAAGAAACTAAGTGGGTGTGCATCCAACTTGCTTGCTCATCAAGACCTAGGGCATTTTGAGGAAGCCCATCATTGGAATATACAAGCCAAGATCTATAATGAAAGATTCCCACTTATTAAATGAAAGTGACAACATAGGAGACACTCTATCATGAAGACCATGGTGCTACTTTGAAGCACAAGTGTGGAAAAAGATAGTAACATTGTCCCCCCCCCCCCCTTTTGGGCCTTAACTTTTTTTATTTTTTATTTGGCCTTTCTTTTTTCTTTTTTTAGCCTTTCTTTTTTTATGAGGGACAATGCTCTAAAAATGATGATCATCACACTTGAATTTACTTATAACTCATGAATTACAACTCGATACTAGAACAAAATATGACTCTATATGAATGCCTCCGGCGGTGTACCGGGATATGCAATGACACAAGAGCGACATGTATGAAAAAAATTATGCATGGTGGCTTTGCCACAAAATACGATGTCAACTACATGATCATGCAAAAGCAATATGACAATGATGAAGTATGTCATAATAAATGGAACGGTGGAAAGTTGCATGGCAATATATTTCGGGATGGCTATGGAAATGCCATAATAGGTAGGTATGGTTGCTATTTTGAGGAGGATATAAAGAGGTTTATGTGTGATAGATCGTATCGTATCACGGGGTTTGGATGCACTGGCGAAGTTTGCACCAACTCTCAAGGTGAGAAAGGGCAATGCACGGTATCGAGGAGGCTAGCAATGATGGTAAGGTAAGAGTGCGTATAATCCATGGACTCAACATTAGTCTTAAAGAACTCACATACTTATTGCAAAAATCTACAAGTCATCAAAAACCAAGCACTACGCGCATGCTCTTAGGGGGATAGCTTGGTACGAAAAGACCATCACTCGTCCCCGACAGCCACTCATAAGGATGACAATCAAAGAACACATCGTGCTTCAAATTTGTCACACAACGGTTACCACACATGCATGCTACAGGACTTGCAAACCTCAACAGAAGTATTTCTCAAATTCACAATTACTCAACAAGCATGAGTCTAATATTACCACCTTCATATCTCAAAACAATTATTAAGCATCAAGTTGATCATAGTATTCAATTCACTTCCTATGATAGTTTTTATTATACCCAACTTGGATGCCCATCATTCTAGGACCAATTTTATAACCATAGAAAATAACATGCTGTTCTAAAAGAATCTCAAAATAATATAAGTGAAGCTTGATAGATCAATAATTTCTACAAAATAAAACCACCGCCATGATCTAAAAATATATAAGTGAAGTACTAGAGCAAAATTGTATAGCTCAAAAGATATAAGTGAAGCACATGGAGTATTCTAATAAATTCCGAATCATGTGTGTCTCTTCCAAAAGGTGTGTACAGCAAGGATGATTGTGGTAAACTAAAAATCAAAGACTTATATCATACAAGATGCTCCCAGCAAAACACATATCATGTGGTAAATAAAAATATAGCTCCAAGTAAAGTTACCGATAGACGAAGACAAAAGAGGGAATGCCTTCCGGGGCATCCCCAAGCTTAGGCTTTTGGTTGTCCTTAAGTTATCTTGGGGTGCCATGGGCATCCCCAAGCTTAGGCTCTTGCCACTCCTTATTCCATAGTCCATCAAATCTTTACCCAAAGCTTGAAAACTTCACAACACAAAACTCAATAGGAAATCTCATGAGCTTCGTTAGTGCAAGAAAGAAAAACCACCACTTAAGGCACTGTAATTAATTCATTCTTTATTTATATTGGTGTTAAACCTACTGTATTCCAACTTCTCTATGGTTCATACCCCCCGATACTAGCCATAGATTCATCAAAATAAGGAAACAACACACGAAAAACAGAAACTGTCAAAAAACAGAACAGTCTGTAGCAATCTGTAACTTTAGAATACTTCTGTAACTCTACAAATCCTACAAAAATAGGAAGTCCTGGGAAATTTGTCTATTGATCTACTGCAAAACGAATGAACTCAAAATCACATTTCTGTGATTTATTAGATTTTTTCTCGTGAGCGTAAAAGTTTCTGTTTTTCAGCAAGATCAAATTAACTTTCACCCAAGATGATCCTATAGGTTCTACTTGGCACAAACACTAATTAAAACATAAAACCACATCTAAACAGAGTGTAGATGAATTATTTATTACTAAACAGGAACAAAAATGAAGGAACAAATATAAAATTGGGTTGCCTCCCAACAAACGCTATCGTTTAACGCCCCTAGCCAGGCATAATTTCAATGATGCTCACATGAAAGACGAGAATTGAAGCACAAAGAGAGCATCATAAAACAGGTGACAAACATATCTAAATCTAATATACTTCCTATGCATAGTCATATTATAAGCAAACAAATTTTCAAGACAAGCAAAAACTAGCATATGCAAGGAAGAAGAAAGAGGCGATAGCAATCTCAACATGACGAGAGGTAATTTAGTAACATGAAAATTTCTACAACCATATTTTCCTCTCTCATAATAATTACACATGTGGGATCATAAGCAAATTCAACAAAATAGCTATCGCATAAAATATTTTCAACACGATCCACATGCATGCAAAGTTGACACTCTCCCAAAATAGTGGGATTATCATTAACTTAAGTCATGACCTCTCCAAACCCACTTTTATCAAAAATTTCATAAGATTGAATATTATCCAAATATGTGGGATCTAAAGTTGACACTCTTCCAAACCCACTTTCAGTATTATTGCAAACATTATTATCAATCTCATATTCATCATGGGGCTTAAATAAAATTTCAAGATTATAAGAAGAATCACCCCAATCATGATCATTACAACAAGTAGTGGACATAGCAAAACTAGCATCCCCAAGCTTAGCGTTTTTCATATCATTAACACAATTGACATTAATAGAATTTATAATAAAATCATTGCAATCATGTGTTTTATTCAAGGAGCTATCGTGAATCTTTTCATAAATTTCTTCATCACAATTTTCAGATTCACGAATTTCAAGTAAAACCTCATGAAGATAATCTAGTGCACTCAAATCACTAGAAATTGGTTCAACATAATTGGATCTCTTAAAAAGATTGGAAAGAGGATGAGGATAAATAGATCTTAGGTTCTCTGTTTAGCAATAAATAAACAACTATTCCAACCAAACGAGCAAACGAGCCAAGTAAGACATCAAAGCAACGAAAAGACGAACAGAAGAAGGGCGAATAAAACGGCAAGGGTGAAGTGGGGGAGATGAAAACGAGAGGCAAATGGCAAATAATGTAATGCGAGGGAGATGAGTTTGTGATGGGTACTTGGTATGTCTTGACTTGAGCGAAGACCTCCCCGGCAACGGTGCCCGAAATCCTTCTTGCTACCTCTTGAGCATGCGTTGGGTTTTCCCTTGAAGAGGAAAGGGTGATGCAGCAAAGTAGCGTAAGTATTTCTCTTAGTTTTTGAGAACCAAGGTATCAATCCAGTAGGAGGCTCCTCACAAGTCCCTTGCACCTACACAAACAAACAAGAACCTCGCAACCAACATGATAAAGGGATTGGCAATCCCTTCACGGCCACTTACGAAAGTGAGATCAGATATAGATAATATGATAAGATAAATAGTTTTGGTATTTTCATGATATAGATTGAAAAGTAAAGATTGCAAAATAAAGTAGATTGGAAACTTATATGGTAGAGAATAGACCCGGGGGCCATAGATTTCACTAGTGGCTTCTCTCAAGATCGCATAACTATTACGGTGGGTAAACAAATTACTGTCGAGCAATTGATAGAAAAGTGCATAGTTATGAGAATATCTAGGCATGATCATCTATATAGGTATCACGTACGCGACAAGTAGACCGACTCCTGCCTGCATCTACTACTATTACTCCACACATCGACTGCTATCTAGCATGCATCTAGAGTATTAAGTTCATAAGAACTAAGTAATGCATTAACCAAGATGACATGATGTATAGGGATAAACTGAAGCAATATGATATAAACCGCATCTTTTTATCCTCGATGGCAACAAATACAATACGTGCCTTGTTGCCCCTGCTGTCACTGGGAAAGGACACCGCTAGATTGAACCCAAAGCTAAGCACTTCTCCCATTGCAAGAAAGATCAATCTAGTAGGCCAAACCAAACTGATAATTCGAAGAGACTTGCAAAGATAACAGATCATACATAAAAGAATTCAGAGGAGATTCAAATATTTTTCATAGATAAACTTGATCATAAACCCACAATTCATCGGATCTCGACAAACACACCGCAAAAAGAGTTGCATCGAATAGATCTCCAAGAAGATTAGGGAGAACTTTGTATTGAGATTCAAAGAGAGAGAAGAAGCCATCTAGCTAATAACTATGGAACCGAAGGTCTATGGTAAACTACTCACAACTCATCAGAGAGGCCTTGGTGATGATGTCAAGGCCCTCCGTGGTCGATTCCCCCTCCGGCGGAGCACCGGAAAAGGCTCCAAGATGGGATCTCCTGGGTATAGAAGGTTGCTGCGGTGGAAATTGTGTTTCGTGGTGCTCCTGGACGGTTTCGGGGTACATAGATATATATAGGCGAAGGAGGTCGGTCAGGGGAGCCACGGGGGGCCCACGAGGCAGGGGCACCCCCCCTAGGGCGCGCCCTCCACCCTCATGGCCGCCTCGGCTGCTTCTTGACGTCTACTCCAAGTCTCCTGGATTGCGTTTGTTCCAAAAAGATCGCTCCCGAAGGTTTCATTCCGTTTGGATTCCGTTTGGTATTCCTTTTCTGCGAAACACTGAATTAGGCAAACAATACAGCAATTCGGGCTGGGCCTCTGGTTAGTAGGTTAGTCCCAAAAATGATATAAAAGTGTATAGTAAAGAGCATAAACATCCAAAACGGGTAATAGCATGGAACAATCCAAAATTATAGATACATTGGAGACGTATCACCTCTGCAGAGTGTGTGTTTAATATATCGATAGCCGCACCCGCGGGTATGGGCCCAGTTTGGAGTCGGTCACACTATGAGCCAACAATAATAATAACTTGATTAATAATAACCAATGTTCGATGATGAGAGGGATATTGGTTGTGATCCAGAGAGGATCACGGAGGTATCGTGGATACCAAAGTTGGTTGATATTTATGTGATCGCGGGATGATCACGGAGTTATCATGGATACCGATGTTGGGAAGTTGATGCATGATATGGTTACGAGGTAACTGCCAAGCAAGAGTAAGTCGGTGCATGCAAATGTTAACTTGTTGCATGTAGTATCATCATGTTCATATGCTTATGCCATGCTAAAGTTGTATCATGTTCAGTTGTGCTTGCCATGTTGTTCAGCTAGTATCATGCTCATGATTGATTTAACCTGCTAATGTCATGCTGATGTTTGGCTTGACTGCTTTTGGTTATTGTGAGCTTGCAAGTACATTCAATATACTGACCTGGCGTGTCATGCCAGTTTCAGGTCGTTCCGGGATTGCTTGCTTGTTTGGTGTGGTTCCTATGTTCGCGAGCTAGGATAAACGTTCCAGCGAGAGTCCCTGCGGATTGGAGTGCATCATCGTCGTTCGTTGTTCCACTGCTAGTAGAGGTTCCGCTGCCTCGAGTTGTTATGCTGCTTGCATAGAGCAACTATGGTTGGCATAGTGTCGTCGTGCCGATGTTATTCATTGTAATATCAGAGACCTTGTATTTGTATTCATGTTGTAATAGAGAGCTGGTTTGTTCTATGCTAAGCAGTGTTGTATTCCAGAAGACTTTACCTTGATCTCTGGGCAGGAATATGGGGCGTTCCGGTTTCTCTGAGCCGAGGTGTCACATTCGTGCAATAAAAAATGACCAAAAAATAAAAATTCTCCAAATGCCCTGAAAATATAGTATGATTTTTGTGCAATATTAGAAAATTTCTGGCACTGAGCACACCTAGGGGGTGCACGAGTGAGCAACAAGCCCACATGACGCGCCCAGCCCCTAGGTGTGCCTAGGTGTCTTGTGGGGCCCACATAGGCCCCTTCACTTATTCCAGCCACCGATCCACTTGGTATTCCTCTAGAAAAAATGACACACCAGCTCAAACTCGTGTTCTCGCTCATCTTATTCCCATTTTTAATCTGCTTGCTAGTAGCTCCATTTGCAAAACTGTTTTGGGGGATTGATCATTGGTATGTGACTCCTCCAATGGTCCAATTAGTTTTTGTTCTAGTGCTTTATATATGGCAATTTTTTACTGCCGTGGTGGCCTTGTTCTTGAGCTTGCATGTCATATTTATATGGTCCAAGGTAGCTTTGTTGCATAATATATCCTATAGACACTTGTGGGAGTAGTTGCTATCAATTTTATTGAGATTGGTTGACGTTTATTTTGAGTCACTATACTAAAAATTTCAAATAAAATTCAGAGGAAGAAAATGCTTAGGAAAATGTTCCAAGGTGGTTCCTCGAAGAAGAAATCCACAAGGCCCGCTATATGGGAGTTAGACTTTGAACCACAGCCAGAAGCTCTAGTACGGCCTTGTGAATGTCCGTCGGATTATTTCTTGACTCGTGCAAGTTTCAAGGAAGAATTTGACACGTACGTGCACAAAGCCGACCTGACGGACTTCTTGTCAGATAAGTGTTCGTAATACTATAATCTTACTGACTCATTTGTACGGAGATTTGAGTATTTAGTCCATCGCAACACACATTCTGTTTTATTTGATCTCTATGATAAATTATTTCGCATGGACCTAGAAGAATTTAATGATGGATGCAAAATTCCGCAGTGGGGCATTTATATTGAACCTCGTAAATCTAATTGCGCTGGGCCTCTTGATAGTATTACCGTGGGTTAAACCAGAACCATAACACAAGCTACTATAGGGAGCATTCACTTTCCTGCATTACATTATATTGCTCTCTTTATATGAAGATGCATTAATGGTAAACATGACCATAGCCACATTTTCACCTTTGATTTGAGTGTCCTCAAGAGTGCAGTAATGAATGATAAACAATATAATGTGTGGGTAATCATTGCACGTTGATTACATAATAATGCTAAAGAGGCAGATCTCTTTGGTGGAATTTACAGCACTGGTTTACATAATCATCTTGGTGTTCCCATAAGTGAAAATGATATTCAATTGCCACCGGCTTTTCTTAATTGTGATGCTATGGAGCGTTAGCAATTTATTGAAATGGATGAATTGCCATTTCAGTATAGATTAATCATTGACAGGAGTCGTGTCATCTTGTTACTTTTCCCGCTCCTACTTTCTTTGATTTTCAGGCAAAACGAAGATATTTCATACGGAGAGAGGAGGCAGATGAGTATAAGACGGCAAGGGAGACCACCCGCCTTCATGAGGAAACTTGCCAAGCCGTGGCAGCTGCAATTTTATGGGGAATGTTGCATGGGAAGCAAAAAAATTCCCACGCTCACCAAGATCAATCTAGGAGATGAACATCTACGAGAGTTGAGATTGCATTGACATACCCTTATAGATCGCTAAGCGTTATCGTTAAGAAACACGGTTGATGTAGTTGAAAGTCTTTGCGATCCAATCACGATCCGTTCCGCGAACTCCCGGTCCAAGTGCCGAACGGACGGCACCTCTGCGTTCAACACATGTATGGCTTGATGATGCCTTCACCTCCTCAATCCAGCGAGCGATGGTGAAGCAGAAGCTCGAGTTCTCAGCAGCGCGATGGCGTGGCGGCGGTGGGGGTGGAGCAATCTCGGCAGAGCTTCACTAAGAAATCCGAGAGCGAGATAGAGAAACTATGAGGAGTTCATATCCGATCTGTGTGTAACACCAGTGCATCGGGTCCAATGACAACCATTTGTGACAAACCTGGAGCAATTGCCATTGCAAAGGAGCCCAGGTTTTAGAAGAGAACTGGACGCATCAAGCGACACGTAAACTCCATTCATTAGTATGTCAAGACGGAGACATAGAACTTTGCAAAGTACATATGGATCTGAATGTGGCAGACCCGTTAACTAAGCCTCTTTCGTGAGCAAAACATGATCATCACCAAGACTCTATGGGTGTTAGATACATTACTATGTAATCTAGATTATAGACTCTAGTGCAAGTGGGAGACTGATGGAAATGTGCCCTAGAGGCAATAATAAGTTTGTTATTATTATATTTTGTTATTCATGATACATGCTTATTCTTAATGCTAGAATTGTATTGATCGGAAACTTAAATACATGTGTGGATACATAAACAAATATTGTGTCCCAAGTGAGCCTCTACTAGACTAGCGCATTGATCAAATATTGTTAAGGTTTTCTAACCAGGGACATGAGTTGTTACTTGATAACGGGATCACATCATCAGGAGAATGATGTGAATGACAAGACCCATCCGTTAGCTTAGCATATGATCGTTCAGTTTATTGCTACAACTTTCGTTAATGTCAAATACATATTCCCTCGACCATGAGATCATATAACTCCCGGTTACCAGAAGAATACCTTGTGTGCTTTCAAATGTCACAACGTAACTGGGTGATCATAAAGATGCTCTATAGGTATCTCTGAAACTATCAATTGAGTTGGCGTGAATCAAGACTGGGAAGGGAGCGCGGCCAGGGTAGGACGTAGGGTGGCTGCCGGCCCCATTGGGGGCGCCCTAGGCTACCTCCCCTCCTCCCCCCACCTATGTATATAGGTGAGGAGGGAGACGAACTGTGTTGCGCTCGACCGTTTTGCAACACGAACAATGTGGGATAACAAGAGAGTAGTGTGGAAGGTGCTATGTGTTGAGTAAATAGGAAAATTTTCGATTAATTTAACAGAGTGGAACACCGGCTTTACAATGTCAAGCTTGAGGAAGATGGCCCACCTCTTAGCTTTGTACAAGCACTGAATCAGATTCTGCACATAAAGGAAGTTGGTCCTCCACCTTGGTTTTGCTTATTTGGTTCACAAAGTTGCCAAACTTCAAGAAGTTTTATAAACTACAAATAAACTGACCACTAACTGAAAGAAATGTCTAATGCCTACTGCAGAGCAGTTCATGACATCTGATGTAGCAAAGTATGACCCTGCCTAGTGTGCTTCCTCATAAGCAGTAATACTGAACATGGTTAACAGTAGTTCTGTTAAAAATGGGCTGTCTAGCTTATGAGCTGTGCAAACTCTTTGTTGTATATTCCTTTTTGATACTCCCTGTGTAAACAAATATAAGAGCATTTAGATCACTATTTTAGCGATCTAAACACTCTTATATTTCTTTACAGAGGGAGTACCACTTATAGAGAGTTCTGCTTGTACTATCTGTAGGGGTTCATCCTGCAATTTCAATGTGCACATACACATCATCCACAACAATGTCATCACCACTGGCCGCGTCAGTTGATACCACAAGTGAATGCACCACCAATCAAAGTTATTCCCGAAGCCAGACAAAGAATCAAGATCCACATGCAAAGAGAGGTGCCCCTCCCCGATCAACATCATATCCCCTTACATCGGGATCTGGCACCTGCCACTCCCTACGCTTTGCAGTAAGTACACCATATCATCCCCTGGGTACACTACTAGCTGTTTACTATTACAATGTATACTCCATAGAGAACAGCAAAATAGGATCCTTGCTGATGTATCACCACCGGTTTTATCATTCACAGGCTGCTGATGCAGGGAGTAGGCATCAAGCAATAGACAAAAACCCAGTTGGGTTGGTGCAGTTTGGCTGTGTCACGGTTTAGACGGCCCTCATCGAGCAAATTCTGAGTTTGGCAAACTGGACAAGAACAAATAAGCAGTGGGTCGTGTACTTGGTAGACACTGAGAGTTCCATCTCGAACTCATCCATCCGTAGCTTGTGTTCCCTCAACCTGACCCTAATGGTTCATATTAATCTGTGCAGTGATGTGAAGCATCTAATAAATCTTCGACGGGCATTGCAGCGGAAGGTAAGCTTGGATTTGGTCCCTGCTATGCCAATTGTGGGTGATCTATAATATGTTGTAATTTTATAAATTGTTAGTGGTTTCTCTGTATTGCATAATAATGTTTCTGGTAATCTAGGTAATGTAAGCACGCTAGATTTGGCCATAAACGGGTCTATTTCTGATGCCAAGGGACTATTACAAGTAGGTCCATGGGTTCCCATAGATAATAGTACCAAAAAGCGAAATACGAT
Organism: Triticum timopheevii; assembly: GCA_963921465.1. Classification (NCBI taxonomy): domain Eukaryota; kingdom Viridiplantae; phylum Streptophyta; class Magnoliopsida; order Poales; family Poaceae; genus Triticum; species Triticum timopheevii. The sequence continues at coordinate 662,110,109 of OY997266.1, forward strand.
ACAAAAACGAGGACCTGGATCCTGAGCAGCTGGTCAAGAACATTACTGAATCAAGTGCGGAGGCCAATGCAAGGGGTCATTAGTTTAATGCTCTGTCACGTGGCTAATCAGGTATACACTATTTAACATGATGACTCCCAGCTCCGTTAGTTCCTCTACTCGCCTTCTCCATAGAACATTAGTGAGAGGGCTGCTGGATCTCTTCATCTTGCGACTACGTCTCTCTGCTGTTGTCTGAGGTGAGTACCTGCTATTTCACCATATGTATGCCCATTTTTCTTGTTATAGCTACCTTGTTTCTTCAATTGCGAGTTTGATTTTACGAAATTTTCTTGCGTCTCATGTGAGACAGAGTGGTCTAGTCTAGCTTAGATGTTTAGATTAAAAATCACAATGGAAACAACAACCAAATCAAATGCACAGGTACCGGAAATGGAATGATAATACTTAACTTTGTTTGCTTTAGTCTTTTAGAGAACATGGTTAGAACTTAGAAGAGAATTATTTTGGACAGCAATTCCGTTTCACACCTTGAACGTTGCTGGCAATGGACCCAAACGCACGACAAATGGATGACAAACATCACAACTGCATGCATCAAACACAAGAACACATAAATCACATTAAAAAAATCACAAAAACCGCAGCGCAACCATGCAAAATGCTCGCCCAACTTTAGAAAAGAAGACACCAGATCCACCTTCACGCTGCCCATACTCACATCTACCACATTACCTACCTTCACGCTGCCCATCCTCACAAATCCCACTGTGGGTAGTCTAAACCCAACTAGCTAGTTGCAAAAATGATCTTTGAGGGATACGTTTTTATAATGAATTCATCATACATACACTAGGACTTTAACTATGGGGGCCAGGACAAAATTAAGGGCCAAAGCCCATGTTCCCATCGTAGCTCATTGAAAATGAAAGACAGTCTGATCCAGCACGTCTTCATGGTTTTCATTATTGATCTTAATAGCGTGCCCTGGCACTCAAGGTTCCATCTTAATGAATCAACTGTTACTTGCCCAAAAATGAGTGCTACAACGGTAATGAGTATCAGTAGTTTACTAAATGGGTACACAAAACTAGGACTTTATTCTTGTACACCTTTCAAAGTACTCCGTCCGTCCGAAAATACTTGTCAGAGTAATTCCGGACAGAGGGAGTACTAGACCATGACCGCGTATCATGGAGTCTGGAACTCTGGATCAGGTCAAGTTCACTATTGACTGAAGATGCCATCAACGTGCTAATCAACTACTCCCTCCGTAAACA